>OZ022502.1:16791820-19191820 GCA_963989385.1 Ctena decussata
TTCAGTATGGGTCGGACCTTGTACAATCTGTCGTTGTGAGCTAGACCTCTAAGAGGCTCTGCTGCGAAAGTACTGTCCAAGCTTCTGAAACCGGTTACATGTCATGGTGTTTAGAACCCCAATGTTCCCAATGTAGGTATCCTTCGACCAGTACATATCTGCTTCTGGCAGGCTGCATATTCCCATGTGGATATTGATGCTGATGAAGGCGCGGATCTCTGCTGGTCTGGTCTCTGTCCACCGGCTGTCTTCTTCACCCTTCTGCTCCATCTTCCAACGGGCATAGTCATTGGTATGCTGCGCCATGTCACTGAACATCTGCTGGCTCATCATCAGAAAGAAGAAGTCAGTGGTAAACGCTGTCGAGACATCAAACCTATCTAGCAGATTCGGCCAAGTTGGCCCAGTGAAGTCATTGACCTAACATAGGAATAAAAACAAAAAAAACTTAACACATTGCATATTATGCACTTTACAAATTGCATTGCCCACAAGAAGGTGAAACAGCAATGAAACAATGTTGTTTCAATGGCACCGATGTTGAATCAGTGTTGTTTCTACAAATTAGTGTTTTAACAGGACATTGAAGTTTCAGTGTTGTTTCAATACACTGAGGCTGTATCAGTGTTGTTTTCATGATGTTTCAACTTGCCGGAGTGTATCAGTGTTGTTTTAATTTTGTTTCAACAAAATGATGAATCTATGTTGTTTCAATGTTGTTTCATTACTATAATGCTGACTCAGTGTTGTTTCAACACTATGATAAAAAATCATCGTTGTTTTACTGTTGTTTTAGTGTTGTTTCAACGTGTACTTCACCCATATTTCTAGCCATGTGCAAAACAGCTGATATGCAAATTAGCCTGTGCATACCTGCACTTGCGCATGTGGTCATTGTTCACGTCTCCCGAGATTCAGTATGCTCAAGGGAAGACCCTGATCAGACTGTGCAGGCTGATTGGGGAAATTGCCGTTGTAAGGTCTCTTTTCACTGAGATTTGTTACTTGGGGAAAATATTACATAAAACGATCTGCTGGTTTTACCACAAACACACACAAAGTAAAAAAAAATACATATATTGAAGACTGATGTAAACAGAATCAGTAAGATAAAACCAACCTGAAAATTTGTGAAATGCCCGTTCCATTCTTGATGGTCGTTGTCGTTGTCGAAAGCGCTAACATCAGAAACATCTAGGCTGCTCACAAAACTCATGGAACCAACAGAACTAACATCAATATCAGAATCTACATCAACATCAGATCCATCCTCGGAAAACCCCTCAAAACTTTCATCCAATTCAGCAATTTTGTAAACTTTGAACTCTAGTCTAGACGCTTCAACTTTAAACTTTGAAATGAGCGTGTGACTTATGGTCTGTGTGGTTTATGGAATTAGCGCTTACGATTGGATATTAATTTTGTACTCGTTTGCATATCAACCTAAATTTAACTTTTTTACCCATAATGCATGTTTTGTGGGTGTTTCCTGAGAAATGCTCCCATCTTTCTAATTTTAACCATAGATCACGACTGTGAAGTGTCACGTTCAGTCAACGGTTCTTTGATGTCGTGATTTGGGGCAACTGGATGTTGATTTCGGCAGTCTACTGCCTCCATGGCTCCTGGTAGGCTTTGGACAACGCAGAGCAAGTCAAGGCCTCATCTTTTTGGTTTGAAACTGTCAGGAGGTGGCATGCTTGAGGGGTCTTGAACTGTTTGTCACCCGATGTAGGCGGAGGGGGACTATAGAAATGACCCTTGTGTTTCTGTGTGTGCGTCCGTCCTTCCGTCCATCCGTCTGTCCGAAATCTTGTCCCCGCAACTCCTCCTACGTCTTTCTTTGGATTGATTTGAAATTTTACAGATTGTATTCTTATGATATGAAGATGTGCATGTGGTTTTGGATTTTTGTTTCGGCCATTTTTGATGGAGTTACAGCCCTTGCTGACTCAGACCTTCCAAAATATTGTCCCCGCAACTCCTCCTACATCTTTCATCTGATTGATTTGAAATTTTACAGATTGTATTCTTACGATATGAAGATGTGCATGTGGATTTTTAGCTCACCTGAGCCGAAGGCTCAGAGGTGAGCTTATAGGATGGGAGTCGAGCCGTCGTCCGTCCGTGCGTCCGTCCGTGCGTCCGTGCGTGCGTCAACACTTTCAAACATGAATATCTCAGAAACCAGTGGGCCGATCGCAATCAAATTTTATCTGAAGCATCATTTGGGTGGGGGAAAGGCTGCATTAGGTTTTGGATCCGATCAGCTCAGAACTCTGGTTTCCATGGCAACAGATAGCCCCCATAGGGTTATAATGGGGAAAACGGCGTCATCACGTTTTCTCGACTGTTTTTGATTAGATCCTTATCATACTTGCAGGTAATGATGACATACATAAGAGCTTGGATGAGTTCGAAATTTGGCCGGATTCGAGCACAGACTACGGAGTTAGCTGCCCTTGAGTGTTTGAAAAAAATCCCATAGGGTTATAATGGGGAAAATGGCGTCATCACATTTTCTCAACTGTTTTTACTTAGATCCTTATCATACTTGCAGGTAATGATGACATACATAAGAGCTTGGATGAGTTCGAAATTTGGCCGGATTCGAGCACAGACTACGGAGTTAGCTGCCCTTGAGCGTTTGAAAAAAATCCCATAGTGTTGTAATGGAGAAAACAACGTCATCACATATTTTTAGAAAAACTTTGTCATCGCTCTATTGCCTACATTTCTCTACGGATTTTAAAATAACTTCACACAAATGTAGGGCGTGACAATATCTCGAGCAAGTTCGACTTTCAGTATGCTGCGGCCAAGGTCAAGGTCACTGTTGCTATTTTTAGAAAAACTTTGTCAGCGCTCTAGCACATACATTTCTCAATGGATTTTAAAATAACTTCACACAAATGTAGGGCATGACAATATCTCGAGCAAGATCGACTTTCAGGGTGTTGCACCCAAGGTCAAGGTCACTGTGGCTATTTTTAGAAAATCTTTGTCATCGCTCTAGCACCTACATTTCTCCATGGATTTTAAAATAACTTCACACAAATGTAGGGCATGACAATATCTCCAGCAAGTTTGACTTTCAGGGTGCTGCACCCAAGGTCAAGGTCACTGTGGCTATTTTAAGAAAAACTTTGTCATCACTCTAGCGCCTACATTTTTCAACCGATTTTAAATCAAATTAAAACAAATGTACGGCATGACAATATCTCCAACAAGTTTGACTTTCAGGGTGCTGCGCCCAAGGTCAAGGTCACTGTGGCTATTTTTAGAAAAACTTTGTCATCGCTCTAGCGCCTACATTTCTTAATGGATTTTAAAATAACTTCACATAAATGTAGGGCATGACAAAATCTCGAGCAACTTCGACTTTCAGGGTGCTGCACCAAAGGTCAAGGTCACTGTGGCTTATTTTAGAAAAACTTTGTCATGGCTCTAGCACCTACATTTCTCCATGGATTTTGAAATAACTTCACACAAATGTAGGGTATGACAATATCTCGAGCAAGTTCGACTTTCAGGGTGCTGCTCCCAAGGTCACGGTCACTGTGGCTTTTTTTAGCTCACCTGAGCACAAAGTGCTCAAGGTGAGGTATTGTGATCGGTCTTTGTCCGGCGTCAACTTTTGCTTTAAACGACTTCTTCTCCAAAACTGCTAGCCGGATTTCGAAATAATTTCACAGAAATGTTCCTTGGGGGACTGTCTACCAAAATTGCTCAAATGGTTCCGCTCCGCTGAACAATATGGCCGCCAGAGCTAAAAATAGAAAAACCTTTAAACGACTTCTCCTCCAAAACTGCTGGGCCGATTTTGAAATAATTTCACAGAAATGTTCCTTAGGAGACCCTCTGCCAAAATTGCTCAAACGGTTCCACTCCGCTGAACAATATGGCCGCCAGAGCTAAAAATAAAAAAACCTTTAAACGACTTCTCCTCCAAAACTGCTGGGCAGATTTTGAAATAATTTCACAGAAATGTTCCTTAGGTGACCCTCTACCAAAGTTGCTCAAATGGTTCCGCTCCGCTGAACAATATGGGTGCCAGAGCTAAAAATAGAAAAACCTTTAAATGACTTCTCCTCCAAAACTGCTGGGCCGATTTTGAAATAATTTCACAGAAATGTTCTTTAGGAGACCTTCTACCAAAATTGCTCAAATGGTTCCGCTCCGCTGAACATTATGGCCGCCAGAGCTAAAAATAGAAAAACCTTTAAATGGCTTCTCCTCCAAAACTGCTGGGCCGATTTTGAAATAATTTCACAGAAATGTTCCTTAGGAGACCCTCTACCAAAATTGCTCAAATGGTTCCACTCCGCTGAACATTATGGCCACCAGAGCTAAAAATAGAAAAAAGCTTTAAACCTCATCGTTTCTAAAGCCAATGGCTCGATTTCAAAAAAATTTCACAGAAATGTTTTACTCATGGCTCTGAACAAAAATTGCTCAAACGGTTGTGCTCCGCTGAACAAAATGGCCGCCAGAGCTAAAAATAGAAATAAATCTTAGAATGACACAGAGGGCACAGTTATGATCCAATCATCATGAAACTTTGTCAGAATGTTTATCTTAATGAAATCTAGACCATCTTTGAAACTGGGTCATGTGGGGTCAAAAACTAGGTCACTGGGTCAAATCTTAGAAAAACCTTGTGCACACTCTAGAGGGCACAGTTATGATCCCATCTTCATGAAACTTTGTCAGAATGTTTATTTATATAAAATCTAGGCCAGATTTGAATCTGAGTCTTGTGGGGTCAAAAACTAGGTCACTAGGTCAAATATTAGAAAAACCTCATGTACACTCTAGAGGGCACAGTTATGATCCTATCTACGTGAAACATTGTCAGAATGTTTACTTTCATGAAATTTATACCAGATTTGAAACTGGGCCATGTCAGGTCAAAAACTAGGTCACTAGGTCAGTTCTTAGAAAAACAGTGTGAACGCTTTTGAGGACACAGTTTTGTTCTAATCTTCATGAGACTTTGTCAGAATGTTTGTCTCCAATGAATCTGGACCAAGCGTGCAACTTGGTCATGTTGGGTCAAAAAGTAGGTCACTAGGTTAAACCTTAGAAAAACATTGTGTACACTCTAGAGGGCACAGTTTTGATAACTTTGTCAGAATGTTCATATCCAAGAAATCTAGACCAGGTTTGGAACTGGGTCATGTAGGGTCAAAATCTAGGTCATTAGGTTAAATCTTATAAAAACCTTAGGTACACAATAAAGGGTTCATTTTCCATTTAATCTTTGTGAAACTCTGTCAGTCATATGTATGTCTCTGAGGTTAAGTTCACTGGATACTCAGGTGAGCGATCCAGGGCCATCATGGCCCTCTTGTTATTTTTGTTTCGGCCATTTTTAATGGAGTTACCGCCCTTGCTGACTTAGACCTTGTCCCCGCAACTCCTGCAACATCTTGTATCAGATTGACTTGAAATTGTGCAGAATGCTTCATCATGATCTGAAGATGTGCATGTGATTTTGAATTTCAATTGTCCTATTTTTTACAAAGTTATGGCCCTTTGTCATTTTTTGGCATTTTTCCAACTTTTGAATCGTTTGACCGAGAGAGCTGAAATTTGGTGTGCTATTAGCATTTGGTAAATTGATTATTCTGATTATTGTTAGGATGTGCTAAATTACAAGTGACCGAGTTTTTCCCCTTTCATAGATAATAGACATTCACTTAATGGTAAAGGGATAACTCCAGAACTATTCATATTAATGGGCTGAATTTTCGTAAGGGCCTATACATGTAGTTTCAGTAACCTTATTTTACACATATATGCCCCGTTCTGAACTTAATTATTTTATAAAAAGGCCCAGTAATTGGGTATATGTCTTTGCTTATGTTCAGTTATCATTTGCTTACCAGGTTCTGTAATAATATATATTTTCTGTTTTTGGGCCATACATTTACTCTGAAACAGAATAAAGGGCTGAAGTTTGTGACACTTTTCAAACGTCGGGTGACACTTGGCTGATGGCCTTTTTTACATACATGCAATATGTACAACCGGAAATGGACAAATATTTTTGGGGTGATGTTTATAATTGTGCCTTCACCAAACAGATGATTTTTGGCTGTCCCCACCGAGATCTGGTAGGTCTTGTCCTCTGGGCACTCATCAAGAGTCCACTAGTCAAGGACGTTCCTCGCTTGATCCAAGCAGATATGATTGACATCACCAGCCCTCCAGATGTGATCTAGTGTTAACTCTAGATAAAAAATGTTTCTAACACGGCACCTCTCAGTTCTGGTGAGCGTCTGATATGACGTTGATATGCCAGTTCAGTGTCATCGGCAACTACTTGGGAATCCAGAAAGCCTGCCTCCATCCAAGGCTCAAGGTCTGCCCCAACTTGGTACTACACTGTGCTACAAGTTCATGTCACAACCCCAGCTGTTGCAGTACATCTTGGACCTATGAAAGCCACTGCAGAAACTTGCAAACGCTTGAAAGATACACCTGGAGGGTCTTGGGTTTGATCATCATTCTGCTCTAGGAGGAGGGTATCTATATACCCATCATCTTTATCCCCTGTGGCCATCAGCTGCTCAAGACCAGCTTGGAAAATGTCAGGCAGCAGGAGCTTCAGGGCTCTTCTCTGTGACAGTGAAGTGTTCGCTGTCTTTTTCTTACCCGTTGACCAACCCTCAGCTGTATTGGTGTATTTTCTAACAATCTCATAGAATTTTAATGTTTGCTCTGTTGGCTATTCCCTGACTCTGCCTCTTGCTTGGCACACGAGAAAGCATCGTAGTTGCAAGCCAAATTGTGTTTGGTGACAATGTGAGCTCCGACAAGAAAAAACCAACAATGTGGTTGTGCACCCAGCGCACTCAGATCAGCCTGGGCCTCTGTACAGTTTGAGCAGACTCTTTGTTAGGTGCTCAAAGGGTAGCTAAGGGTCTAAGCTACCTCCATGCGTACAGCAAAGACTCTGATCAGACTGGACGGATGCCCAGGCTGATCTGAGTCTGCGCAAGCCGCACAACCACGTTGTTGGTTTTCTCGTGCCGCGGCTCATGTGTTTGTCAAGCCACTGCGTTTATTTGGTTGTGCATTTGCGTGTGCTTTCCACCAGACTCTCTCTAAAGAGAGGGCATCTCAGCATGGCCTGTTAGCCAGTACATACCTTCTGGCTAGAAAGAAGCTCAACTTTGCCAGACTGGGGAGGCTCATAATCGGCATTCCGAAGATTACTGGCTGGTGTCAAGTTCCCCTTGTTGTCAAACTCGGGTTCCTCACCAGCCCCATCCAATTGCAGGCCAGATGCGAGCTCCTGTCACCGTTGCAACATTTTGCTCCACCTCCGCTGACAGAAACTTTCCTGGAAACCTGAGAGCAGGGGTATGACGGAAAGTGACCATTAATTGTTGTCCCTCCAATTTGACGTCACAACAGAACTTTGCGCTCAGGCCTGCCACAGTTCTCTATGCAAAACAGACCAAGTGACAGAGCTGTCCCTGGTTGCTGGTGCTGAAGGGAGAGCATGCTTTCCCATGTCATTTCGAGCACCACTCCCCACGTCCAATACATCAGATTTGTAAGTAAGTAAAGACTTTATTTAATGAGGGTGACAACATTTACCATAAGATGTAGCTAATCTTCCATGAGTCCCTCAAAGTATATATACAAGTGTACATATAAACATGAAACATGTTTAAAAACAACAATTATGCAAACTATACCAACTATATAGTTAAGAACAAGAAAAAAAAAATCAAATGAAATAAAAAATAAACAAAAACAAATGATAAAAATGCTTTTTCTCAGATAAGTTGGAAAAAAAATTTATACAAGAGCCGTTATCTAATAAAGTCTGGATACTTTGCACTTTAGCGGTTGCTGTCCGCCATCTTGTTTTCGCCGGGCCGGGTAGCGCAATCGGTAGGGCACCTGACTCGTAAGTCAGAGGTCCTGGGTTCGAATCCCGGTCTAGCCACATACTTTCGTTTCTCCTTCCGCTGATTCAAGAAGGGCAGTTGTCAGTTTCTGGCGAAAGTATGTGCACTTAGTACTGGTTAACCGCTTAGGAGGTCTAAGCCTGCCCAGGAATAGTGTGGTTAGGTTAACTGACCGTCCCGACATGACCTTAGTTGTTTACCGTGGACGTTAAGAATCAAATCAACCAATCAACCAACCATCTTGTTTTCGTTGCTACGGAGGCGTGGTCTAGCAAATGTAAACAAAAAATGATGGCCGCCATTTGCAATGTTCAATGATCGATCGAAGACGACTTTCAGTGCCCTTTTTTAGGCTGAAAACACGCAGAACAAAACAAAAACACATAAACATAACTTACCCAACTCCAATTAGTCAAAAAGATCTGAACTTGTATCAAAAGGTGGTGTTTGGGGTGTCTGAGGCCGATTGATGACGGGGGAATTGACACTGACTGGCTGAAGAGCTTCACGCCGTTTTCCGGGATAAACTCTCTTTATCAGTTCAAGAAATGTGGAAAATTTATCTTCTGAGTCATTCAAATATTTCTTCCTGATGCAATATTCCACAAGGTAACTGTCATAGAGCTGCTTCTGGGTTCCTGTTTTTGGAAACGACTTCTTCACTGCATTCCATGTGCTCTCAATGAGGTTGGTGCATGCTCCAGTCTCTTTGTTTTTGAATTCAATTGAATGATTTACAGTCATATGAGTGTATCGTTTGTCCTTCAAACTGCTATAGGCTTTCCAGCAATCTGACAGAATCACTGTTCCCGGCTTGACATATTTCAAAATGATTGGTATGAGTGTTTTGGCACTTCTGTCCTCAACAATTTGAAAAAAAACACTTCTTGCTTTGCCTTTCAATACCTCCAAAGACCCATACTCCGTCCACCCTTTTTCCTCTGTGGTATTTCCTTTTCCCAAACTTTGACTCGTCAATCTCAACCTCTTTTCCTTCTCCTCCTATCTGCTCACTGTCCCTTTGAATTATCTCTACACAGACCTCCCTCGCAAAATTGTACCAATCCACTAGGGTGTGTTCACTTCCAATGCGAAGCTCTCTTGACACAAATTCTGCTGGACA
Organism: Ctena decussata; assembly: GCA_963989385.1. NCBI lineage: Eukaryota > Metazoa > Mollusca > Bivalvia > Lucinida > Lucinidae > Ctena > Ctena decussata. The sequence goes on from OZ022502.1 coordinate 16,800,872, forward strand.
TTTGTAAACCCAATAGTAGGTCAGCTTAACTATCTGCTCCAACAAAAGATTTGACTTGCTGAACCAACTTCCCTCTCTTATTGACAGTTTGTTGTTGCATTTCCCATTCGAACACCTCCAACAAACTTTGTCTTTACTGAAGCTTGAATCCTGACGAATGCACAGTTTTCCTTTCAAACACACAAAGCACAATCCACCGAAATCACCAAGAAGCTCTTTTTCTCTCAGCCAGTAAATTAATCTTTCCTTAGAACTACATGTTTCTGCAACATCGTCGTAAACAAGTGACATTTCATTGATTTAAAATCAGCTGATCGCTTTGTTTACAATCTGTCAGATCGCCGTAAAGAACGCTGCAATGACCTCAGGTCAATATGCGTTGACCAATGAAAATCAACGAAATTCGCTCCGCCCACTTTTGCGCAGTGACGACTTCCGCTACAGTTTACGTCACGACTAATTGACAATCGAAGCTTATTTTCGAGAATTTAGTTAAAACTAACGGTTATAAACGTTAGTTTTAACCAAAAAAAGGCACGCTCTATTCATTTTTGACCTTATTTTTGCGATTTTCTGCTTATTTTTCTTTTTTTCGCCGCGCTCACGCGCGTCTCTTATAGAGGCCTTAGATACCTTACTTCACGTGCTTTTTCCTTCGGAAAAACACCGACCGCTAAAGTGCAATTGTCCCTAAAGTCTATTAAATGACCTGCATACAGGAAATGAAAAAAAAAAAAAAAAGAAACAAATAAATCACAAAATCACAATAGATTAAGTAATGTATGATACATACATATGAACAAATGAATCAAATCCAGGACCCCGGTTTCTTGGGGTCCTCATCCTCCAGTTCAGGTGCTGGCAGCTTTTCCTGACCTTTTGATACACTACAGCCTTATCTGTGATTACCAAATTTGAAAACTGCTCTTTTTCACCTTCATCACACTGTCTTGTTGCACCATCTCCCTTGCCTTGACTTCTGGCTGCCCCTTTCGGTCTCTCAGGGATAATCTTGGAAAGTGATCCTGATGTAGAGATGTGTGTATGAAAATACTCCCAAAATACCTGTTCCGAAAAACTTAACCCAAGCCTTTCTTCCTCTATCATGTGGTAGTCTGTCCCTTGGTACTTTGCACCTCTGCCCGGGCGACAGCTCGTGCAGCTGTATCTTGGATGACAGATTCTTGGCAGACAAATGATGACAGAGAACCAGAAGTTGTTCAAATCCAAATGGCAATGGAGAGGCACTGATGGTACTAACAGTACTTTTTACCTGCAGGGAGATGTCAAGGTGAGTGGATTTGCTCCGTCTCCTTGGACTGCCTGGCGCAGTTCATCAAGTCCATCTCTATTAGTTTGCTTGCAGAAAAGAACTCTAAATTGGCATGTTCAAGCAAGCTTTCAGTCTTTTCTGACCTGTCGGTTGAAGCTGAAGATGGTCTATAGCAGTAACACAGTAGAAATGGCTTATTATTTTTCACCTCCAGCCCCAACATTTCCACACCTTCAGTCTCCAGATCATCATGATGAATGCATGCAAGGTTTGATTTAGTATAAATTACCAAGCCACTAGAGCTGCAACGATTCACCCAACGACCGATTCGATTCGATTTCGATTTCAGACACCTCGATTCGATTAATTCGATTCGATTCATGATTGATTTTATGCTACCTTAATTCATCATGTTTATCACTTTATTTTGTTATATTTACACTTCTATTCATCTTTGCAGGGTTTGAAATTAACTTTTTTTCTCACTTGCTAAATTTAGTGGTTCTCATTCATTATACTCCCTTTTTCCCTATCTGACAGACAATAGAAAGTATCTTACCAATGAGGCTTTACCTCACAAGGGCCATGCCTACACTCCCTACCATGTTCTCTTCACAGCTACTAGTTTCATATTCCAGAGCAACTCTGAGCTCTTTTTCCCACTTCTGTGCAGTTTTTATAGGGACAGTTTGGGGTTTTGGGCCCACAGAGTCAGTCTTGATGGGTTTATTTTCAGAAGGTTTTTCTTCCTGATCTCCCGTTTTGCTCCTTTTCCAGTTCACAATTAATATCTGTCCATGTGTATTGATTTGAGAACATGTGCTTTTTGATCAAACTGAAAACAGACGCTTGCAGATGTGGGTTGTCAGACGCTTGACGAGGGGCACCGTATTGGGCAATCGGAACACCGCTCGGCCAATTCCGTGAATCAACCTCGGATGTATGACGTGGGACTACTTACGTCACACGACTGTTGTTAGGAACAACGATATAAACAAAGATGGCCGCACTGTCGCACCGAGTAAATAATAAAATGAGAAGAAGCAAATGTATTTTCTGTCTCGTCATTAATAATTGACTATTTTGTTTTAACAACAGCAAAGCATTAATGAATGTCCGTGCAACAGCTGTAAAAGGTCGCAGGTCGAGAATTAATTCATTCGTAGACCTAGAGATCTATGGCTTCGGCGTATACTTTCGGCCGAACAACAAAATGTTGGATTTTGCTGCATATTGCTCCGCCTTACATACGCCCGAGGTCTGATTCATAGAATTGGCCGAGGAGTTCCGAATGCGTATTGGGGAATCAATATAAGGCAAGCACCTGGGTGATCAAGACGAGTTTGCGACTGCGCATCTTGTTCTGCACATAAACAAAAACTTTACACTTCCGGATTGGGAAAACTACACTCGCAAAGAAAAGCAAGTGGTGGTTTCTTGGACTCGCAGTCTGTAAATTTTGGTCGCATTTTGCGAGTATGCGAGTCTAAATTCGAACCCTGCTTTGGGGTGCATCTTTGGACACAGGTTTCTGCGAGTGATCGTTAGACGCCATTTTGATAACCCTACCGATAAGGAAACGAAACACCCGTATTGATTGGATGACCTAATTATTACTGACCAACCGTACGTTACGTTATAAACAGCGTTATAATATTCAGAGCGGGTCTAAAACACGGACTTCCGTTTTAAATGAGGGCCCATTCGGGGGATTGTGAAACGAATCGAAATTAGTGGAGTTGTTATCGGAATCGAATCGGCCCTTGTGAACCGGATTTTCGATGCATCGAAGTGAATCGTTGCACCTCTACAAGCCACCTCCGTGACTTTGCCTATCTTTGCGAAAGAAGTTGTAGTTCGGGATGTTTAATTCATTGTCGGAAAATTCTGGGTTTAAAAAGTTTCACACAGGCAAAGAATATCAATGTTTTGTTGACTGCTTAACATATATCTGATCTCATCTAATTTTGGATATAGAAAATGGATATTTAAGTGTGCAATATGAAGGCCTTTTGTTCATGTGAAGACTCTGGGACTCACTGTCCTGACTTAAGATAATAAAATAATAATAATTGACTTTATTTATAGAGGGTGACACATTTAGCAAGAGGGTGACACACTTAGCAAAACACTAATCTTCCATGAGGCCCTCTTATATACATATTTACAACATATCACTAAGAAACTAAGCAATTCTGAGTTAACACACTCTTACATATTAAGACAAGAACTCTGAGGAATGCCTTGTCTAGCCTGTCCACACACTGTCACAAAACCGTTAAAACAGAAAATCGCTAAGCCTTAAGCCCTCAGTACAGACAACATCAGAAACTTAATGAGGATTCACTGTCTATTGACCAGTCAAGTTCGCCTGACTGCCGCTCTGGTGTGACCATGGTGGGAGGAACCGCATAGGCATAAACAAACAATCATCACTCCCCAATTATAACAATGTGGAGAGGCAGAATGCCTGTTATATTTACCTAGATTTTCTGCCAATGGCATTAAAGATGTTGTTTTTAGCTCACCTGAGCACGAAGTGCTCAGGGTGAGCTTTTGGGATACCAGGATGTCTGTCGTACGTGTGTCCGGACGTCCGTCAACTTTTGCTTGTGTACACTCTAGCAGGCACAGTTTTGATCCAATCTTTCTGAAACTTTGTCAGAATGTTTATCTCCATAAACTCTAGGCCAAGTTCGAAATTGGGTCATGTCGGGTCAAAAACTAGGTCACTAGGTCAAATCTTAGAAAAACCTTGTTTAGGCTCTAGAAGGCACAGTTTTCATCCAAAGTTCATGAAACTTTGTCAGAATGTTTATCCTCATAATATCTAGGACAAGTTCGAATCTGGGTCATGTCGGGTCAAAAACTAGGTCACTAGGTCAAATCTTAGAAAAACCTTGTGTACACTCTAGAAGGCACAGTTTTCATCCAAAGTTCATGAAACTTTGTCAGAATGTTTATCCTCATAATATCTAGGACAAGTTCGAATCTGGGTCATGTCGGGTCAAAAGCTAGGTCACTAGGTCAAATTATAGAAAAACCTTGTGTACACTCTAGAGGACACAGTTTTGATCCAATCTTTCTGAAACTTTGTCAGAATGTTTATCTCCATAAACTCTAGGCCAAGTTCATAACTAGGTCATGTCGGGTCAAAAACTAGGTCAGTAGGTCAAATCATAGAAAAACCTTGTGTTCACTCTAGAAGGCACAGTTTTCATCCAAATGTCATGAACCTTTTTCAGAATGTTTATCCTCATAATATCTAGGATAAGATTGAAACTGGGTCATGTCGGGTCAAAAACTAGGTCACTAGGTCAAATCATAGAAAAACCTTTTGTACGCTCTAGAAGGCACAGTTTGTATCCAAAAATCATGAATTTTTGTCAGAATTTTTATCCGCATAATATCTAGGATAAATTCGAAACTGGGTCATGTTGGGTCAAAAACTAGGTCACTAGGTCCAATCATAGAAAAACCTTGTTTATGCTCTAGAGGACACAGTTTTGATCCAATCTTTCTGAAATTTTGTCAGAATGTTTATCTCCATAAACTCTAGTCCTTGTTCGAAACTTGGTCATGTTGGGTCAAAAACTAGGCCACTAGGTCAAATTTTAGAAAAACGTTGTGTACGCTCTAGAAGGCACTGTTTTCATCCAAATTTCATGAAACATTGTCAGAATGTTTATCCTCATAATATCTAGGACAAGTAGGAGCGGCTGTAGTATAGTGGATAACACTCCAGACTACCAATCCAGGGGTCGCAAGATCGATCCCCCGCTTCTCCGGTCTTTCGGATGAGACTTTAAACCGAGGTCCCGTCTCCATATGACCTCGTTGTTGGTGGGACGTTAAACCCGAGTTCACTCACTCACTCACTCTAGGCCAAGTTTGAAACTGGGTCATGTCGGGTCAAAAACTAGGTCACTAGGTCATATCATAGAAAAACCTTGTGTACACTCTAGAGGACACAGTTTTGATCCAATCTTTCTGAAACTTTGTCAGAATGTTTATCTCCATAAACTTTAGGCCAAATTTGAAACTGGGTCATGTCGGGTCAAAAACTAGGTCACTAGGTCAAATCTTAGAAAAACCTTGTGTACGCTCTAGAAGGCACAGTTTTCATCCAAATGTCATGAACCTTTGTCAGAATGTTTATCCTCATAATAGCTAGGATAAGATCGAAACTGGGTCATGTTGGGTCAAAAACTAGGTCACTAGATCAAATCATAGAAAAACCTTGTGTACGCTCTAGAAGGCACAGTTTGTATCCAAAAATCATGAATTTTTGTCAGAATTTTTATCCTCATAATATCTAGGATAAATTTTGAAACTGGGTCATGTTGGGTCAAAAACTAGGTCACTAGGTCAAATCATAGAAAAACCTTGTATATGCTCTAGAGGACACAGTTTTGATCCAATCTTTCTGAAACTTTGTCAGAATGTTTATAACCATGAACTCTAGTCCAGGTTTTAAACTGGGTCATGTTGGGTCAAAAACTAGGCCACTAGGTCAAATCTTAGAAAAACCTTGTGTACGCTCTAGAAGGCACAGTTTTCATCCAAAGTTCATGAAACTCTGTCAGAATGTTTATCCTCATAATATCTGGGACAAGTTTGATACTGGGTCATGTTGGGTCAAAAACTAGGTCACTAGGTCAAATCATAGAAAAACCTTGTATATGCTCTAGAGGACACAGTTTTGATCCAATCTTTTTGGAACTTTGTCAGAATGTTTATCCTTATAGTATCTAGGACAGTGTCGAAACTGGGTCATGTTGGGTCAAAAACTAGGTCACTAGGTCAAATCATAGTAAAATCTTGTGTAAGCTCTAGAGGACACAGTTTTGATCCAATCTTTATGAAACAGTGTCAGAATGTTTATCTCCAAAAACTCTAGGCCAAGTTTGAAACTGGGTCATGTCGGGTCAAAAACTAGGTCTCTAGGTCAAATCTTAGAAAAACCTTGTGTATGCTCTAGAAGGCACAGATTTGATCCAGTCTTCATGAAACTTTGTCAGAATGCTTATCCTCATATTATGTAGGACGAGTTTGAAACTGGGTCATGTCGGGTCAAAAACTAGAGCATTAGGTCAAATCTTAGAAAAACCTTGTGTACGCTCTGGAAGACACAGTTTTGATTCAATCTTTATGAAACTTCATCAGAATGTTTATCTTCATAAACTCTAGCCCTAGCTTGAAAGTAGGTCATGTCGGGTCAAAAACTAGGTCAGTGGGTCAAATCTTAGAAAAATCTTGTGTACACACTTGAAGGCATAGTTTTGATCCAATCTTCATATAACTATGTCAAAATGTTTGTTGTCCACGGTTTATGTAAGGCCCCCATGTGTCAAGTCATGTCAAAAACTAGGTCACTAGGTCAAATATAAGAACGGCCTTGTATACGCTCCAGAGGGCACAGTTTTGATCCAGTCTCAATGAAACTTTGTCAGAATGTTTATTCTTACAATATCCAGGCCAGCTTTGAAACTGGGTCATGTCGGGTCAAAAAGTAGATCAAATATTAGGAAAACCTTGGGTATGCTCCAGAGGTCACAGTTTTGATCCAAACCTATTGAAATTTTGTGAGAATGTTTATCCTCACAATATATAGGCCAAGTTTGAAACTGGGTCATGTCTGGTCAAAAACTAGGTCAGATCTTAGAAAAACTTTGTGTATGCTCTAGAGGTCACAGTTTTGATCCTATCTTTTTGAAACTTTGTCAGAAGATTTATTGTCATAATATTTAGGCTTAGTTTGAAAGTAGATCATGTCGGGTCAAAAACTACGTCACTAGGTCAGATATATGAACGACCTTGTGTACACTCTAGAGGGCTCAGTTTTGATACAATGTTCATGAACCTTTGTCAGAATGTTTACCTCACAATATTCAGGCCCAGTTTGAAACTGGGTCATTTCAGGTCAAAAACTAGGTCACTAGGTCAAATCTTAGAAAATCTATGTGCACACCCAAGAGGGCACAGTTTTGACCCAATCTTCTTGAAACTTTGTCAGAATGTTTATCTCCATCAAATCTAGGTCAAGTTTGAAACTGGGTCATGTTGGGTCAAAAGCTAGGTCACTAGGTCAAATCTAAATTAAGTTATGCTGCAAGAATCAGAACTAACATTGCATTGATGCCAGCCACAAACTCCTTGGAATACATTAGTTTCACCACAGTGAGATAATGATGCTACCATTCTATTACCTGTGTTTGCCTAGTTCAGTCGAGTTCCAATCCATCAAGAGAACTCAACACGAACAGGTACTTTTCAGAGAAGCAACTCTGCCATTTTCAGCTCACCTGAGCCTTACAGTATTGGTGTTAGCTGCCTCTGTCATCCATCCATAAACAGTCCTACTTTTTCCCCAGCTGGAGTTCCACACCGTGGAAGTAAACAAAAGCATGTGCATGGAAATCCCCATGTAAATATTGGCATTTGAGGTCAAAGGTTATGTTTATACTGGGGAAAGTGAAGTACTGTAAACATTTTCAAACATCTCTGAAACCACTGGGCAAACTAAACTCAAATTTCATATGGAGCCTGCACATGGGTCAAAGGATTGAATTTTCTTCAAATGATATTGGTCACATGACCAAGGTGGCCGCCATTCCCATGTGTGGTAAAACCCTTTCAGATCTTCACCAGAGCCCGTGAACTGATTAATGCTCAGGTGAGCGATTCAGGGCCACCATGGCCCTCTTGTTTTTCCCCCTAAGCCAGTGTTCATATTGGCATCTCGAGAAATTGAGTAACCACACCAGCAGCTTCAGTTGACAAGGCCTTTTTATACCCCGCCACAAGTTAGTGGCGGGGTATTATGTTTTCACGTTGGCTGTCCGTGTGTCCGTCCGTCCGTAGTATGTACGTCCGTCCGTCCGTCCGCACTTCGTTTCCGTTTGATAACTTAAGTATTTATCAACGGATTTCCTTCAAATTTTGCATATGCATTTGTACCAAGAATGTCTCGCTTGGGATTGTTAATGGGCAAATTTTGATAATTTCTGACAGAGTTATGGCACTTGTCAATGTACAAAAAATGGTTTCTGGCCTCTAGTTCCTTTTCTACTTGGAGTATCATGATGAAACTTCACAAATATGATCGAAGTAACCAAAGCTTTATATGAGCACAGAAATTTTATCATTGGGGATTATCTGCCCCTGCCCTGGGGCTATATACATGTATAAAATCATGAAAAATTCCATATAAAATCAGGGTTTGAAGCAATTTTTCTGAAACTTACAGCAAATGATCAGGAGTGATGAAAGCCTCCATGATGCTCAAATTTACCCCATCAGAGTTATGTCCTCCTGCCCCTGGGCTGTATACATGCATAAAATGATGATAATATCTATATAAATTCATGTGAAACGGATTTTCAGAAATTTACATCTGATGATAGAAGCAATGAAAGCTTCTTGTTGTGATTTGACCCTTTAGGGGTTATCTGCCCCTGCCCCATGACCACATGTTTAAAATCACTGAAATTGTATTTGACTAGAGTGGTCAGTGATTTATCGGAAGCTTATTGTAGTGATCAGAGTAATGAAGTGTCCTGTCATGACAAAGAATTTTATCCATGTTCAATGGGGTTAGGCTGCCCCTGTCCTGGGGTTTTACTGAGAAAAAAATAATTCCGGAAAAATCGGTGTGTAAAAAAGGTTTTCAGTGGCGGGGTATGACGCAGTCGTTTGTGATGCTTTTATTCATTATTGTTGTCGTTTGGCTTGTCAACAAGTAAGGAGAACTTCTCTTGGCATAGTTAGACTACTTTTTCCCTCAGGATGGGGTCTGTGGCCGGCTTGACAACTTGGATGCCCTTTCCTTACCACAGGCATACTTTTTAGCAATGTTGCTGTCTGGAAACATTCATTTAACAATTTTACTGAAGTTGTCAGACTTTGCGAAGGGGGCATTGTGTTCTGCTAACATTACTGAAAATAATGTCTCGGCCATTATGACACTTTTGTCCAAGTCTGACTGTGTTGATGAGGTGAAAAAGTTTGTCATTTTATTTCCCTGGCTCCTGGCTTTGAACAATTCGTTGTGCTTCTTTCCCTCGTTGTGTCTCCTTTATCATTTTTAGCGCACCTTTGCAAAGCAAAGGAGGGCTTATGCGATACCCCCTGTGTCATAGTCCGAGTATCCATTAGCATTAGCGTGAGCGTTAGCGTCGGCGTCCTTCTCGGCGTCCATGATCAGGTTAACCAATGTTAACTTTTGCGTTTAACTCGATGTTTAACTCGGTATTTTACAAACTATAGCAGCTACAGTCATCATACTTGGTACAAATATACATCCATATGACTGCAGCAGCAGCATCACACAATTGTGTGTCCTTGACCTATATGTTACGGTCGATTGACTTTGCTGTTTGGCATTGTTTTGAAGGCAATATTTTCGATTTTCATAATACCTTTGAGAAAAGACAGTTGATACTTGGACAAAAAACATATCCCTACAATTACAGCTGCTGCAAAGCATCCATGCTAACTCCTGTGCCCTTTACCTTTATTCACGGTCTACTGATTTTGCCTTATATCTCTAACACTATTTGACGAATTAACATTATACATGTGCCTGGCATAGTGGATCAGCCTGGCTTAGTGGATCAGCCTGACAGTGCGAATGACCTCAGACCTCATACTATTTATAGATCAATATTCCCCCCACCCCCATAGCCGGAGGCGGGGAAAAGGGCAGCTCATCCAACAATGGGGTTGAGCTACAGGTAGGGATTTGTATAGGGGAGTCAGGCAAGTGGATCACAGGAATGCCAGAAACATCCGGCTCCTCCACAGGAAAAAGGTGGGTGTTGTTGGGCAAAGGGGTAGGATCTGGACTTGGCATGGGGGTTACATCAAAATCAACACTAGACGCGGTCACAATCTCCTCCTTCACCGGCTGTGGTCTGGCCTCTGGTCTCTGAAATGCTGGTGGAACCGGAAAGTGGTGCTTCATTAACATATGCTTTTCTAACCGTGCCTGCCTTCCCTTGGGCACCTTGAACGAGCAGAACTCGCAACTAAGCTTTTCTAGATGTTTGTCCTTTATATGTCTCTGTAAAGAGTTTTTCTTTTCAAACTGCTTGTTGCTTAACACGCAGGACCACTGCAGCACCCTGCTGACCCGAAGGTCCTTACCAGGACAAGGCTTGATGAACTTGGCTGAGCTCATATTTCTGAAATAAGGTTATGCACCCATTAAGTCCCGAGTTTCAAACGAAAGGTGAGTTTGGAAAATCGAGCTACCCGCCAGATGATACCCATCCATCCTATGAGAAGAGTGACTTATCGACGCTATCGTACTGACAGAAGAACTTGGAATGTCAAATAACTAGTAACTACTCCTCGAGCTTCGCACTCGGGCTACAAGAACACTAGTTTATTATCTTTCAGTTGCTTTTGATCACGTATTTTGAGTTAAATTAAAATGTACATGGTCCACTAGCCTCAACAGGAACTTCTACGAGCACAGTTTGGATTTTTGTTCCATAAATTGCAAAGCGTGAGTATTTCTTTTAACGTTACGCCAGTATATAATTAAATGTGTCCACTGAAGTAAACCTTCACTTTAAATAAACAACCAGATCATTCAGATATGGCATACAGTAAACACCATCACCTATCTCGTTTCACTGTGGGCATCTGAGTCCCTGTACTGCGGCTAAGCCACAATAGCGATTTTCTCATGTACTTTACTGCTTGAAATATCGTCCTGGCATTCTAACTTTGTTGTATGCTGAATAAATGTGTTCATAGAGTTATTGTTTTTCAGGAATTATCCTCTGAAAGAAGAGTTATTGCACTTGTTTGTCTCTTAAAACTTTTCCTTCAAATATGTATACTGCTAGGTTCTATTATGCTACAATAGCATTTCAGGTCAGTCCCGCTTATGACAATAGTAGGTAACTTCACATTATTGAATGTATCCGATCATTTTTGTCACTCTTATTATTCGAGGGCACCATCTTAGCGAGCAGCATTGCTCCAATGCTTTTCTGCTATCTGCTGCCGATGTCCCACAGTCCCCAGGAGGGATCTAATGAATAACAAGTGATCGTATAGTTTTCTAAGTTTATTAAAGTTAACATTTCCGCAACTACTAACTACCCAGGTTCATAATAAGTCAGATTCATTCTTTCTTCTTTACTATTTCCTAGTTACTCCTTAAACCCAATCAAAAGCCAAAATCCTAATCCCAAATCTCTCGAGCGCGATGCACTTCTGATTTATATAATCAAAGGTCATGCACTTTATTATCATAAAGTTCAAATGGCAATTTCCATGGTGATATTGCTTACGTATTACATGTTATCTCTATGTCTAAAGTGTTATTACCAAATAAGTTCACGGCATATACCTGAATCGCTATTTCTTGGAAATTGTACATGGGTTTGCTCTAGTTACAGTTATGACTCATCAACCCATTTAGGCTACTTAAAAATATACTGGTTTCCTCAGACAGACCAAGTGCAAAGAGTTCTTAGTCCTAATAAAAATTGCTGAAAATCTAATTTCAAGTGCACTCTGTGACACCGAGAGCATCTATTAAAATGGAGATGAAGCGATATGGTATCGTGACACTGTCCAGCGAAACGGATCGTGTCACTGGGCAAGTATCACGAATTCACTGTTTCGCTGCATCTCAATATTCAAGGAAACCTGTATTAAGCTACTGCTCAAGAGCAATAGATCAAATTCAAAACAACAGTTTCAGTTCAAACTGAACTGTATTAAACAAGCGTAGCTTAACACAGTTGTTTACAGTGTAAACTGCATTAATAAACAATCATGTACTAACAGGTTTCCAACATCAATGAATCACATCCAGCAAACATGTTCAAACAGTCTCAGTCTATACGAAACTGCATATGCAAATACGTTTTAATAATAATGCGATTCTTCCAATTATTAATCAGTTCTTGATAAGTTTGCATTTCCATGCATGTTTCACTGTTAATCCTTGTAAAATCCAGAATTATTATGTAAACAAATATTTAGAGTAAGAATTATTCCAATTATTAATCAGTTCTTGATAAGTTTGCATTTCCATGCATGTTTCACTGTTAATCTTTGTAAAATCCAGAATTATTATGTAAGCAAATATTTAGAGTAAGAATTATTCATTAAGATTGTTTATCATGGCATGGAATTATTTCCAGATTGAATGTAGTGGTCTTAAATAAGGTTGTAAGATAACAGGGACGCCGTCACTTTTTATCCCCCGACCGAAAGGTTCGGGGGATATAGCGATGAGCCTGGCGTCCGTCCGTCCGTCCGTCCGTCTGTCCGTCCATCCGTAAACATTTTCTTGTCTGCTCTATATCTTGAATACCCTTTGGAATATTTTCATGATACTTCACAGTTATGTAGAACAGGTCATGACGATGTGTCGGGTACAAGAATGGTAACCCTTGCTATTGTACTTTTTGAGTTATCTCCCCTTTGGTGAATTTTTGGGCATATTCGTGTCCGCTCTGTAACTTGAATACCCTTAGGAATATTTTCATGATACTTCACAGATATGTAGAACAGGTCATGACGATGTGTCGCGAACAAGAATGACAACTCTTGCTTTCTTACTTTTTGAGTTATTTCCCCTTGATTGTTTTAGGTGTGATTTTGTGTCCGCTGTATAACTTGAATACCTTTTAGAATATTTTCATGATACTTCACAGATATGTAGAACAGGTCATGACGATGTGTCACAAACAAGAATGACAACTCTTGCTTTCTTACTTTTTGAGTTATTTCCCCTTGATAGTTTTAGGTGTGATTTTGTATCCGCTCTATAACTTGAATACCTCTTGAAATTTTTTCATGATACTTCACAGATGTGTAGAACAGGTCATGACGATGTGTCGCAAACAAGAATGACAACTCTTGCTTTCTTACTTTTTGAGTTATTTCCCTTTGATGAATTTAGGTGTCCGCTCCATAGCTTGAATACCTTTTGAAATATTTTCAGGATACTTCAGAGATATGAAGAACAGGTCATGACGATTTGTCTCATACATGAATGACAACTTTTGCATACATACTTTGTGAGTTATTTCCCTTTGGTAGTTTGAGCTGCTGTTTGAGACTCTGCTCCATATCTGTATAACCCTGGCCTGCTCCACAATTTTAATAACCTTATACCTTTTAGAATATTGATGAACATGCTGTGATATCTTATCAGTGTTCCTAACTCTCTCTGACCCCTCCACATTTCTGCTCCCCCCCCCCCCCCCCCCACCCCCCCCCACAAAAAAAAAAAAAAAAAAAAAAATCAAGATTTAGATTCTTTGTCCAAATTCACTTACTAGAGAGCTCAAAATTAGGTTTGTAGGGCTTGTACTTTAGAAGTTATTCACACATTTTGAAAGTTTAATGTATCATATGCTATATATTTATGTACATGGTGACTGTTTGAGATATTACTTCTTTTTAGCAGTCAAGCATACTGTTTTAGTCTGAGTATTAGATAATCATGCATCTGTTAAACAGATAATGTCAATCAGAAGCATGAAAGAATGACAGTATATTACTTATATGTGTTTTGAAGTGCACCCTTTTTACCAAGGCCCAATACATGCAATAAAATATATATTGTAATAATAATTAGGATATTGAAATGTTTTAGGCTATTTATATTTCTTGATATTTAGAAGTAAAAAAAAAAAGAGTAGCTTGACACACAAAAAAAAAAAAAAATACAGAGCAGATGCAAATTTTTTATGTATTATCATCATATGCAGGCTCTATTTGCTTAGTTATATCCAGGCTCTATTTGCTTAATCACAGGGGTTTTTTTAAGCGCGGGTCCGTTGGCCCGGGCACGTTGATTTTGGCCTCGGCCCAGTTAAATCCCACTGTAGCAGGTCCGTCAGGCCAGTTGAATTTCGGGGAGTCATTTCGGGACATTCAGTTTGTTTCAAACTTGAAGCGAAAACCATCTGAAAACCAGTCTACTTTCGTTTTGCTACGGATGATTTCATTGGACGATCAGAAATGTTTAATCCAATGAAATTTCTCCTCGCATTGCAAATAGGCAATATGGCCGACCGATGAAGTTTGGGGATGAATCGCAGAAGTCACATGTAAAAAAATGGACCCCAAAGGACTTCTGCGCTTATTTCAACCCCCGCCATCTAAAAAACAAAACAGCTGCTTAAGTCCAATGAAGAAAAAAAGCCACCCGAGACAGATACGAACAGTCTGACCGCCATCGGTACTTTCAACCTGGGTGGCTGACTGAATTCAAGTGCCTGAAGTGGCTCGAGTTTGATGATGCCCTAGGAATGAAATGTTCAATTTGTAAAACTAGGGACACAGTTGGCTCTTATGCTACTGGATGCACCAATTACAAGAAAACCTCACTGCTATATCATGAGGTATCAGACTTGGCTTAATGGGTTAATTATCTTAAGCATTCGGATACTAAACAACTACAGATAAGATTGGATATTTGGTGATAAAGGATCATACATTTTAATGGTGCTTTATTTTATTGAATATAATTAGTCCTGTATATTCCGCATTTAAAAAAATAGTCGGGCCAGTTGAAAATTTGGATGGCCAGTAGATTTTCCGGCCAGGTGGCCCTGCAGGCCAATGGCATTTTGGTCCCTAGGAAAACCCCTGTAATCATGTTTACCGCATTTCAAGATAAAGATGCTACTGCAGCTATAAATAAGAAAAGAAAGAATATGATTTAATGCTTTATTAGCAGTATTAATCTCTGTAAGCTAATGTCCATTAAAACAAGGGTCTTTGAATGAAAGCATATACAGTGCCCTTTTTGTGAAAATTCACACGCTAAAGTGCCCTTTTCTGAGAAAATTTACCATGCCCTTTTTCATTTCTTGGGGAAACACTACCCTATGGATTCTGAGTATGTAGGTTATTGTATAAATTCCAGGCTGGTCAATTCAATCAACCAGTATTTGCCGGTATTTTCCAGTATTTGCCGGTATTTACCGGTAAATACCGCTGGCATGGAAAATACTCATATTTGCCGGCATTTTGCCAACCTTGCATGGGGGTTTTCGGTCGGGGGATTTGCCATCTCCTCTGATGGCTATTTTTACTGAAAACCAATACTTGTTTTAACGAAAGATTCTTACCTTTATTTTTATACTCCTTCCTGCATATTCTACACATCCCTTTACTCATATCGAGATTGTCTCTTGTTGGTGGCAGATCGTCATTCTTTTTGTAAAATTCGAAGTATTTCCACTCGTCGGATTTTCTTTTAGTGCGGGGATGATCATATAACTGTCGGAAAGTGTTGTCATTGGAATCCATATTGGAGCCATAGGCACGCTCTATTGATAAAACAAGAGCGGCGGTGTTGGCCGCACGGCGTATAAAACGCGGTACCGGACGGTGCAGAGACGGCTCGCATACCGCTCCTCCTTTTCATACCGATGATTGATTCTGACAAAGTTAAATCGATTATCAGAATCAGGAGCTTCTAGTACGCCGCAAATCGATACCACCTGATCATCAGTACACCACTAGTTAGGACACGCTACTTATGCATCCAATCATTTTCTAGCCTAGCCTAGGCGAAGAAGTTATATCAGTCAGCCTGAGCCATTTTACTTTCCCAGTTCCTCCTACAGCTAGTCTAGACTTATAGCTTGACTTCTTCGCCTAGCTTGGAACAACAGTGGTACCTCGCAAGATCTAGTGAGAGCATTTATCAGCTTCAGAGCCACTGTCAAGTATTGGCATTTAATGGTTTTGGTGTTTACACAGATAATTGTTACATCTGGAAGGAGCTAAAACCATAAACTTATCAAGGTTCATATCAAGGAACAACATCAGAGTGAAAAGACTCTGGTTAGGGAGCTATTTATTGGCACCACATGAGCATGGACTTAGACCATGTGTGTACAATAGATACTGAAATTAGCCTGTGTATCTGTGGACACTGTTCAGTCTTCACTTATTTTTAGCTCACCTGAGCACAGTTGAGGTATTGTGATCGGTCTTTGTCCGTCGTCCGGCGTCAACTTTTGCTTTAAACAACTTCTTCTCCAAAACTGCTGGACAGATTTCAAAATATTTTTACAGAAATGTTCCTTCGGGGACTCTCTACCGAAATTGCTCAAATGGTTCCGCTCCGCTGAACAATATGGCCACCAGAGCTAAAAATAGAAAAACCTTTAAACGACTTCTCCTCCAAAACTGCATTGCAGATTTTGAAATAATGTCACAGAAATGTTCCTTAAGAGACCCTCTACCAAAATTGCTCAAATGGTTCCGCTCCCCTGAACAATATGGCTGCCAGAGCTAAAAATAGAAAAACCTTTAAATGACTTCTCCTCCAAAACTGCTGGGCAGATTTTGAAATATTTTCAAAGAAATGTTCCTTAGGAGACCCTCTACCAAAATTGCTCAAACGGTTCCACTCCGCTGAACAATATGGCCGCCAGAGCTAAAAATAGAAAAACCTTTAAACGACTTCTCCAAAACTGCTGGGCTGATTTTGAAATAATTTCACAGAAATGTTCTTTAGGAGACCCTCTACCAAAATTGCTCAAACGGTTCCGCTCCGCTGAACAATATGGCCGCCAGAGCTAAAAATAGAAAAAACTTTAAATGACTTCCCCTCCAAAACTGCTGGGCAGATTTTGAAATAATTTCACAGAAATGTTCCTTAGGAGACCCTCTACCAAAATTGCTCAAACGGTTCCGCTCCGCTGAACAATATGGCCGCCAGAATTAAAAATAGAAAAACCTTTAAACAACTTCTACTCCAAAGCTGCTTGGCTGATTTTGAAATAATTTCACAGAAATGTTCCTTAGGAGACCCTCTACCAAAATTGCTCAAACAGTTGCGCTCCGCTGAACAATATGGGCGCCAGAGCTAAAAATAGAAATCCTTTAAACGACTTCTCCAAAACTGAAGGGCCGATTTTGAAATAATTTCACAGAAATGTTCCGTAGGAGACCCTCTACCAAAGTTGCTCAAACGGTTCTGCTAAGCTGAACAATATGGCCACCAGAGCTAAAAATAGAAAAAAGCTTTAAAACATCATAGCCCCGGTAGCTCAGTGGGTTAAGCGCTGGCCTACTGATCTAGCGGACCGGGTTCGAATCCCGCTTGAGGCGAGAATCTTTCCTACCGTAAACGGGGTTCCATTGCACACAGCCTTTCATTATCATCCTTCCATCGTCCTGATATAACTGAAATACTGTTGAAAAGGACGTAAAATCACAAGTCATCCATCATCATCCATCGTCTCTGAAGCCAATGGCTCGATTTAAAAAAAAATTCACAGAAATGTTTTACTCATGGCCCTGAACAAAAATTGCTAAAACGGTTCCACTCCGCTGAACAAAGTGGCCGCCAGAGCTAAAATTAGAAATAAATCTTAGAATGACACAGAGGGCACAGTTATGATCCAATCATCATGAAACTTTGTCAGAACGTTTATCTAAATGAAATCTAGACCATCTTTGAAACTGGGTCATGTGGGGTCAAAAACTAGGTCACTGGGTCAAATCTTAGAAAAACCTTGTGCACATTCTAGAGGGCACAGTTATGATCCAATCTTCATGAAACTTTGTCAGAATGTTTATGCATATAAAATCTAGGCCAAATTTGAATCTGAGTCTTGTGGGGTCAAAAACTAGGTCACTAGGTCAAATCTTAGAAAACCCTTGTGTACATTCTAGAGGGCACAGTTATGATCCAATCTACGTGAAACATTGTCAGAATGTTTATTTTCATGAAATCTATACCAGTTTTGAAACTGGGCCATGTCAGGTCAAAAACTAGGTCACTATGTCAGTTCTTAGAAAAACAGTGTGAACGATTTAGAGGACACAGTTTTGTTCTAATCGTCATGAGACTTTGTCAGAATGTTTGTCTCCAACAAATCTGGACCAAGGGTGCAACTTGGTCATGTTGGGTCAAAAAGTAGGTCACTAGGTTAAACCTTAGAAAAACATTGTGTACACTCTAGAGGGCACAGTTTGGATAACTTTGTCAGAATGTTCATATCCAAGAAATCTAGACCAGGTTTGAAACTGGGTCATGTGGGGTCAAAATCTAGGTCATTAGGTTAAATCTTATGAAAACCTTAGGTACACAATAAAGGGTTCATTTTCCATTTAATCTTTGTGAAGCTCTGTCTGTCGGTCATATGGATGCCTCTGAGGTTAAGTTCACAGGATACTCAGGTGAGCGATCCAGGGCCATCATGGCCCTCTTCTTGTATATATACTGCCGGATTTATAAATTTTAAATGCAAACAAAGAACATTGTGTGGATGTGCAGGCTAGTCCAATTCTATCCTGTTTGCACATGCCAAAAGGTACTTTTTCATGTGACACCAATTATTTAGGAAATAAATGAGCTGATCAATGCAGTGAATTTTGCAAGAAGCCTAGATCTTGATGAGGCAGTTCGTCATTAGCCGCTTCATCTAGGTCTAGTCTTTGAATTCTCAATATGATATTGCTTGGTCAAATGATTTTTATACGCCCGTTTTGGAAAAACGGACGTATTATGGCATGGCGCTGTCCGCCTGTGTGTCCGTCCGTCAACATTCTTGTGCGCACCATATCTCAGTAACCGTTTGAGATATCTAGATGAAATTTTGTAGGCGTATATATTAGGATGGGGCAAAGTGTCGCGTGCAGTAATGGTTGCTCCCCCTTTCTTAGTTTCCAAGTTATGCCCCTTTGATTAGTTTTTACCCTACTAGTCTTGTGCGCGCCATAACTAGATAACAATTTGGGATATCTTGATGAAACTTCATAGCAATGTGTATGAGGGTCTGATGATGTGTCGCGTATGAGAATGGTTGCTCTCCCTTTCTTTATGCTGGAGTTGCATCCCTTTAATTAGATTTTGTAGGCTATTTTCGTGTATACTAATCTTGTGCATTCAATAACTTAGTAACCATTTGGAATATCTTGATGAAACTTTATAGCAGTGTGCATGATCACAAGACAGTGTGTCACATATAAGAATGGTTGTTCCCTCTTCCTTTATTTTTGAGTAAGCTCCCTTTGATTAGTTTTTTTTGGCTAGCCCCATTCCCCCATTCACTACATAACTCCTTAACCCTTTGAAATATTTTAATGAAACTTTGTAGGAATGTGTATAAGAATGAGGCAATGTATCATGAGCATGAACCACAACTCTGGCTTACTTACTTCTGAATTATTTGCCCTTGCAGCAATTTCCGTTTTACTCTGTAACTACTTAACAGTTGGAAATATTTTAACAAAACTTTATGGTGATGTGCATATTGTCAAGGGAATGTATTATGACCAAGAATGGTACTCTTGTATACTTAACTTATGAATTATCTCCCTTGTTTAACTTTGGCCTTTCTCAGCTTCTGAGCTGCTTCATCCCTCATTCATTTGTAACTCCTACATGAGTCACTGAAACGGGCGTATTATGCACCGCTTGCGAAGCTCTTGTTGAAATTTTGCAAAGTTTAACGTGAACTTTTACGGCACTCTAGCTAGGGGTTAAGCATTATTTTGTCTATTGCACACTTTGTACGACTGATTCTTTCAATGATAAAGGGTGACAAAATGTTAGATTTTAATGCATTTGAGATGCTGAGCAGACACACCTTTTGGAAGATTCGACTTGTCCAAGTAAAAGTGATCAAATTTACTAGAATCATTTAACAGAGAAGCAGTGACAATTCAATGTATTTAGATACACAGAACATACTGTGTTATTCTTTAAGAATAGTCATTATTATTATTATTATTATAAGGCAAGGGGATGGGGGATGGGCATGGGACATTCACATAATTTGCCCCAGTTTTGAGCTAGTTCAAATGAAACTTTAGTCTGGATAAATTTATACTAGTCATTAAAACGTTTGAAATTTTATGCATCTGATAAAATTGTTGCACCTGCTCAAAACACGACAGAAACATCTTTTCTCGATAAATTTCCAAATATTTTGTCTTCGTCTTTTCAAAAGATTTTAACCATTCGCTCTCATTTTACGAAATTCAGTGTATAACAGGTATATTGTTTTCCTGCATCTGCTTCCTGCAGTCACATAGCACCTCTGATATAAAATATGTGGACCACTGGATTTAGACAGATCTAATAATGTTCCAAAATTTGCTTTTACCAGTATGACCCTAAATATTCAGACAGACAGGTCTAAGCAACCATTGTAGACCCAGATCAAGGAGCATTTTGATCAGGGTCTGCAACGTTTGCCATTCACTAAACATCATTTGGATGCATTAACATGTGTAATTCACTTTCTAAGACTTTTCGAACAATAATTGTCTGACTTTTGGGTGTCCAAAATTTTAGGGTCATTACGGTAGTACCTGAAATACTATAAAAGCCTTTTCGCCATAATTACCATAAACTTCGGGACACCATGATAAACTACAATTATTATCCTAAATACGAGGGTTGATCCAGAAGTAATGTCACTGCAGCTATAAAATCCTGTAGAATAAAGAGAGAGCAACAAAATTTCTATTTGCAGTATAGTCTGAAAATGTCATAAAATTATATTGCACAGTAATCGAGATATCAAGATAGACAGAAGGCATGGTAACGACACCCGCTGCACGTCAATGACCTTGCTGACGTTCCAGACGAAGTTTGGATATTGTGACATGTCTTAAGTAGCATATTCTAACAGTTTTATTAGGTTTCTGAATGGCCACTGTGTGAGTAGCCCAATATGATTATGAAATTTTCGATCAGTTTCGGCAGCAAAGCCATCAAGAAGTGCATAAGGAACAGCTCTAGGCTTATAGAAGACTTCTACAGTGATCCGCCTAATACTTCTTAACTCCGAATATCTTTTTGATATTATGAAAGAAATAATAATTTCAGCATGAACATTTATTCAAAATAATTAAAGATGGAGCATTAAAAACAAATATAATGGTCCAGTCGGAAGCAAAAAGGCACGTATCAGTCACTTTAGAATTGAAATTTTTTTATAGCTCAGACAAACCCCATCTAACACAAACAACTCAATCCCTCAAGCTCATCAGAAATGGTGCTGCAGTGGTACACAGCGCAATAATGAATAGTGTCTACACCCCAGTAAATATTTATATACCAATTGAAAAACGACATTCGGCATAGCATAAGCTTCTCCATAAAACTCTGGATCAAGACTTCCCCAAACTCTTTACTGCCTCTGTCTCATCCAAAACTGCAGACACATTATAGTTAAACAAATGAGCCGCGACACGACAAAACCAACAATGAGGATGTGCGACCAGCGCGGACTCAGATCAGCCTGGGCAAATGCCTATTTTGATCAGACTGTTTGTTAAGTGGTCAAAGGGTTGCTATGGGTCTAAGCTACCTCCATGGGGACAGCGAAGACTCTGATCAGACTGGGCGTATGCCCAGGCTGATCTGAGTCTACGCTGGGCGCACAACCACATTGTTGGTTTTGTTGCGTCATGGCTCAAATCACTTCACCACAAATCTGCTCAAATGTCAAGTCATCTTTCCTGTTAAGGTTCTATGCTCGAAATAATTGCCGGTCATCTTCCTGTCCATTTCTTTTGATTTTCAGGTGTGACACTTCATATTTTTGAAATTCGTCTTCACTAAAAGAGCTTTCCAGAGTATCTTCATTTTTAGGCTGAAGAGGGACAAAGGCATAGTATCTTTACTAAAGAATCAAATTATCTTAGTAACTTTGTATTGTTACATGTGTCATCTCGACTGCCCTGAAAGAAATGGGCATCAGTCTAAAGGAGCCGTAATTGACCAATTGATGAACCTTCAAATTCTTCTTCATCATCTGAGTTGTAGTTAGCAGTGGGCATGTCTGTGGCAGAGATCTGTTTTGTCGCCTTGCCCTTCTGGTCGGCTTTTTTCTCTCCACAGAGAAGCACAAGAATTACTAACAATACAACCCTTTTATTTTTATTACAATAATACACCAACACGCTCATTCACTTATTATTTTTGCTCTTTTTTCAGGCTTGCAGTACTTGCGCTTTTATAGTGTTTCTTGGCTCCACCAAAAAAAACATGAAAAGCATCATTAAATCATAAATGCTGCAGCTCCGACGGAGATACTGCAGCTCCGTCGGAGCTACAAGAAATTCACATGCAAGCTATGACAGATCCCAATGGAGAAAATAACACAAACAAAATAAATATTCGCCATCTTCGCGACAATGTCATCGGCTGGTGAGTCTGAGCATAACTCGGAGTCAGATCGTATCAAAGAGTTCTCTGAACAGTTCATGTTGTTGGTGATTCCACAGACTTCAAATGATTTCTGGATGATCTCTTTCTTTTCCTGTAGTGAAGATACTGCATCAACGATCCATGACAGTACAGTCTTTCTGTTGGTTCTGCCGGTTCTCGCATCTTTTCTGTCGCTGACCGGATGAATGATGACCAACTCTTTCTTAGGTCACCCTTGAACAGCTTGTTCAAAGATACATCGAGAGGCTGATCCTTTGACGTACAGCTGCCACGGATAATGGCTGTCACAGTGTTGCCTTTCTGAAGTGTCTTCTTAGCATCTTCCGTCAGATGGGCATGAAAGAATCCATGACCAGCAGACAGCATTCTTTCTTTGTGTGTGGAAAGAGGATCTCTTTCCCATCTAATCATCAGGGTCTCGTCCATCCAGGTTTTCACTTGGATGCATACAATCCAGCCTTTGGGAATGATGGGGCTGAGAGGACACTTCACTTTGAAAATTATCATGGGTGCAAGGACGTCACCGGCACCAGAAACAGCAAGAACAACTGTAAGGTGGTGTTTTTCTTTTCCTGTTGTAAGTATGCAGATGGATTTGCGCCCCTTGGCACCAACCGTCTTCCCTGGCAGAAAATGGAAATACATAGGAGTTTCATCCATTTTGATGATGAACTGGTCTTCAAACTCATCTTCTCTCTTCTGCTTAACGTAGTGTAGAAATGACTCTGTCTTTTCCTCTAAGTCTGCAGTAGACTCTGTGCTACAGATGTCTTTATAATGTAGAATGAGATCATGGCACTTCATGAAATGGTTTGCCCAATGCCTGCTGGCGGCAAAATCTTCGGAGTCATCCAATACCTGGGCCGAGTTGCAAATATCCTTGATGCTGACAGGAAGCTGCTGGACATTATCTATAAGAACATACCAAACACATGCAAAACTCTGAATTACATGCAGGCTGGGTGATGTGGAAACAAACTTACTCTACCACTTGACAGGAATAAAATAATGAAAGTCATGAATTCCACAATAAATTAATAAATTTATCATGGATTTCTTCTCATGAAATATCACTGATCCTTTTTCTTTTATAATATCCATTATTCCAGTGAGAAAGCATAGATTTTCACTTATTCTTTGCCAAGTCCCTGTGGTATGGCAGGAAACAATCAACACACAAATGAACATTGCACTATCGACAAATCCAGATGGCATCACAGCGGCGTTTATCCTTGGAGCATTGTCGACATACACATCAGAATGAAACCATTTGTGACAGCAAGGTCAAACAAAAACCAAAATAGGTAGTGCCACTGTTTCTTGGATGTTCGGTAAGTACTGTATTCCGTTCTGAGCTGACCCTGTAAACTGTAACTGTAAACTTTATTAAGTGATTTTGGCCACCGGACCATAACTCAAAACATGAACATATATACATACCCACATCTACCCCATTCATGTTGTTGTTGTATTCTGGGTTTATAGACGGAGCTGGAACCTGAAGGACTTCACCAGTTCTGGACTTGTGCTGGACGGCTGTTACCAAATTTGCAGGGTTCTCAGCAGTGGACAAAGTATAAATAGGCTTTTTGTTCATCCACACACAGGCAGTAAGATGACCTTTGGTGGCTGTCTTGAACTGTCCCTGATTTTTTACATCCCTTTTGTGCAGAAGCTGAAGAGGGTAGCCTTTTCTGTTATTACTTACTGTCCGTCTCAGGTAAATGTCATTGCGCAGAAGCTGATGAGCTAATTCTGGACTGGTAAATTAATTGTCGGTAATCACAATGTGGAAATTCCCCAAATACTGCGTGTAAGATCAAGTACAACTCTTGTCGCAAGACCAACTTCCCAGTTATTACCTTCTCTGCCTGTATACACCTGAAAATCGTTGGTATAGCTATTGGTACCGAAGGATCAGCACGCATCCATACTTTTATGCCATATTTTGTTGGTTTGGCCGTTAAATACTGTTGAAAGGATAGTCAACCTCTGAATTATATCATTGCCTCATCAACAGACACAGTCTGGTGCGGATTGTAATTCTGTAGACAGCGTCGTGTACTGCTTGAAGAACCGGTCTTACCAAGTGAAGTTTATCATGCCCAGGCTGTCCTCGTTGTTGATTTCGGCGTCGGTCAGCAAGATGAAAGTACTGACTGATCTTGTCAAACCAGTCTCTCTTCAATACTCAGCGAATGTTGAGATTGCCAAACAAGTAATCCGTAGACCAGTACATGGCAGTCTGTGGAAGTTGAAGAATGCTCATGTATACTCTCATTCCTAACGAGGCCATCATTTCTCTCACATTCACATCCCTCCAGTTTGGGTCCGGTCTCTGTGCAGTTATTTGTCTGGCATAAAAATTGGTCTGGGTAACAATGAGTTCTAGAAGAAAACTTGGGAAGAAAAGGTCAAAGAAATCCAACTCATTGTCAGCAGGTCCAAGAATTATGGTAGGGCCAGGTTGGGGTCCTCCAAACGGTGATTTCCTAATGTCAGACCTATCATTTACTTGCCAGCAAGCTTGCTGTGCGTCAGCACCATCATCTGAGCCATCACTCACGTGATCCAATGGGTCTTCCCCAAAATCGGACAAGTCTGCGGTTTGCACACTTGAAACTGACAAATTTCCGTCAATTTCATTGTCACTTTCTACCGCATCTGACCCAAAACCCGAGAAATCGCCATCACTAGAGTCAGGCACCATTACATCGTCACCGATTGCAAGCTGTGGTGGCCGATTTTCGTCGTTTTCCATGATTTTTAACCTCTATTTTCTCTTTTCCTTCATGGTAAACTGTTTTAAATTTCTATTTCCTGGTTTGAAAATATCCGAACAGCATTTGTAAACTGCTTTTTGATTGGTCCAAAATCGTACTATGGGATAGTTTTTGGTTTTGTTGACAATGGTGAATGGCGCTTATAAGCGACACTCGGGAAGTGTAGTATTTATTAATTATTGAGCCGCATATTCGCACGGTGTAGTGATAAGCATTAATGCGGCGCTCGGGAGTTTATCAGAGTTTTATACACCGCATATATGCGACGCAAGGGGATAATGAGTTAAAACACACAAACTTGTAAGAATTCTTTTATAATCCAAATAAAGTTATCACAAGAAACACATCTGTTATCAGTATCCAAGAGAATATTTAGAAACTTTGTCAGATTTGATCAGAAAACCCTTTTTTTTTTTTAATTTGTAAACATTGATGAATTGTTTACCATATTACCATATATATATTTTGTCATTTTAAAAAATGATGGGCTGTTAGAGCTCAATTAATTGATAGGCTGTTAAATTTATTGTGCCAGAAATTGATTGGCGATGACAGATAAATTAATGGTTTGTATAAGGATTTAACGGGTTGTTAATTAGCACGCCTTACACAGTTCATAATAATAAGTTCTTGATATCTGCCTTTCAAAACTTTTTAACTATAGTTAAATGTCCAGAAGCAAATTTCACTTCTATTACAGATTCAGTAATCCTATTCTTCCATAGAAAATACTTTGATTCAAATATCTCATTCATCACATAGTACTCCTGGCAAAAATACTCTCGTGCACTCGTGCAGCATAGGTTTCTTCAAGTTCTTCTTGAGTAAAGCTGCAGTCTTCATCCTCTGGGTCACTGGCTTCAAAATCTGTTGGTGCCCAGTCCACACCGTAATCTATCTCTTCCCCATCGTCATCGGTCATCATATTTGAGTCTGAGTCGCTGGGACATGGTTTCCTCTAGTTCTTCTGGGAAGATAACTCCAGATTCTTGATCACTCATTTTCACAATATTTTTGTTTTCAAATGCAAGTGCAGTTCCAAATTAAAGAATACAGCAGATATGGGAAATACTAATATTGTGAAGCTATCAAAAAAAAAGGACATAATTAGCAATTTATCTTTGGAGATGCATCCCGGATTACTTTTTATTAGCTCGTCTAGACAAAGTCCAGGCTATTGCACTACCCCAAGTGTTGGAATCATTGTCAGAGTTGGTGTGAGCGTCAGCGCCCACATTTACTTTAAAGTTTTTTAAGAGCTTGTATTTTCTAAACCATTTTATGGCTCTGGTTCTAGTCCAGCTCTGGGCCAGAAAATACCTAGAAACAAGTTTCAATTTTCACGGCCCAGGCCTTACCTATTTCGCTACTACTGGGTTTTTGTGGGTAAATGCTACCGGGGAATTTCTGTACACTAAACCATTATTTTTGAATCATGTAGGAAAAAACATTAGTGGTTGTGTTCTTGGCACAATTTGGATCATGACTGCCACCAGTTTTACCTTTTCTAAGAGACCTTGGGCTGGCCTTAAAGCATTTTCCTCAAGAGGGATGAAAAGAAATTGCATTTCAGCAGACATGTTTATAGGATATGTAAATAAGCACATGACTCGCTCCTGGAGGTCATGTGACTGTCACGTGACATCCAAATATGGTGGTCACTTGACTAACCAGCGATCATTTAAGACACTTAAAAAAAAAGAAAAAGAAATTCAAGATATTAGCCCCAAATGTATGCTTCATAGGAATAAAGCAGTTGCTTCCCTTGGAGGCCGGCTGTCAAGAAACTCAAAAATGTACGGATGATATTTTGCAATCATGTTAAAACAATGATGCCACCCCTCCAGAGAGTTGTTGGTATGTAGATTGTCAGTTTTAGCTCAGTCATAGACATTCCACATACATGTAGCAGGAGGAAACATAGCGGGCCTCCGCTCTATGATAATTCATTGAAAACACTTTTAAGATTTAGAGTCTAATATTCATTCATTCACTCGTTCATTCATTCTTTCATATTTATGTACAGGCCAACTTCGATATCTCGAATTCCAAGGGAATGGAGAACCCACTTCGAGTTTTCCGAAGTTCGAGATAGGCAAATTGTGACGTCACCAAAATTTTTGTTCTATACATGTACAATATCTTAACTTCCGTAGATTCAGTATTTCTACAAAACTTGTGCAGCACGAACGTAGTAAAACTGTTTCTAGTAGTAGTATTTCAATTCTCATATCGACGTTGCCCCCGCACCTCAGCGGAACGAATCCATAGCCGCAGTAACGGGGCGCCGAGCGTCCGTCCATAAAAAAAATGTTTCTACTGAAAACGGGATTGTTACTAATAGCCTGCATCAAAGAGCGCCGCTCAATACTGTTCAGTCAATTAAATTTCAAAGGCGCCTAAGTGACCGAACTTTCCAATCGAACGCACTTGACCTGTGACGTATACGCGGTTCAAGGTCAATTAACTTACACACAAAAACAGCTGATCAACAAAACAATGTCTGCATGGTTTCACGCAATCATTGGATAATTATTGGATAATTTGGGATAATTGATTGAACTGCGATCAATTAAAGACAATTGTTCGGTAAATCGTTCTTTTTCATTGTTATTGTTCGATGTTTGTACCAATTTGCTTAAAGACAAAAATATGCAGGTTTTTCATTACCGCAAAACGTCTACACAAAATGGCCGTCGTTTTCTTTCCGTCGTTTCGGCGGTCTTTTTCTGAATACACATTTTGACTTCGACACAAACAGTGGTAAAACACATGGAAAGTGTCGGAGGGGAATCAAAGATCACTTCGATACAGCAGTGTTTTCGTTATAAGCGAGTTCGACACAAAGGAGGTCGAAATGCAATATTATATAGGGGGAATGTTGGGGAATGGGAGATCACTTCGACACTAGCAGGGTTTTCGAGATAAGCAAGTTTGACACAACGAAGTTGGCCTGTATTTGTCAACATGGATCATTAACTTTCTTTCACAGATCGATAACGCAGATCGTAATTTAGTACATCAAACTTGGCGTCTACGAGATATTTTGGCTTTTGAGCTCGGGAAAAAATTTGACTAAGTGTCGTATTTGACAAAAATGCATCCGACAAAGTGCCTTTTCGATGAACTGGTAATTTGACAAAACCTTTTAAGGAAGTGTTGTAGTAGACAAAGTGTCATTTGACGGAGTGTCATGCAATGGCAGCAATGTCAGCTAGTGCTACACAGAGGGCAAGGTGTGTCATATGCAGATTACATTAGCATTTCCATGCTCAGCCGAGGTTGTTTCTAGCATACCTTTGAGAAAACAAAGGGGTTTATTTGATACCCTTTGTGTGTGTCTGTGTGCCGTGTTAAATTGTAGGTGGCATCATAGGTTCACCTGTTACATTTAGCTCAGTAGCTCAGTTTCTAAGAAACCAAAAGAGAGTCTTTAAAATTACTCCACAGTAACATCTGGGGAGGATAAGCTGAATGCAGTGATGCATAATGGGCATAACCTTTACTTTATGGATTATTGAACACAGAAAATTTTGGTTCACCAGTTGTGATAGGCTCAATTTCCAAGTAACCGAAATAGACCTATATGACCAAAAGTCTTTAAACTTGCTACACGATAACATGTTGCGAAGATCAACTGAAACCAATGATGCATTTTGGGCCATGACCTATATTTTATGGATCATTGAATATAGACAATTTAGCTTCACCAGTTGCATTTAGCTCAGTTTCCAAGTAATCAAAGGGGATAGAGTCTTCAAAGTTGCTACACTGTAACGTCAAGGGAAAATCAACTGAATGTAGTGATACATATTGAGCCATGGTCAGTATTTCATTGATCATAGAACAGAAAATTTTGGTTCACCAGCTTCTTTTAGTTCAGTGTCTTAGTAATCAAAAAGGATAGAGTCTTCAAACTTGCTACACAAAAGCATTTGGACAAGAACAACTGAATGCAGTGATCCACGTGGGTCGTGACCAACATTTTTAGCTCGCTTTTGTGAAGCAAAGGAGCTTATGCTGTACCCTAGGTGTCGTAGTCCGAGTATACATCCGCATTCGTGTTGGCGTTTGTGTTGGCATCTGTGAGCAGTTTAACCTATGTTAACCATTTGCATTTAGCTCTTTTTCTCACAATGTATAAGGGCTGGAGTGATGAAACTTTGTACACACTTACATCAGCACATGGTCACCTGAACGCATGCACCGTTTGTGACCTTGATCTACATGTCAGGGTGTCCTGACTGAAAAAATTTAGGTTAATGTATGTTAAGCATTTGTGTTTAAGACAGTTTCTAAATTGCTGTAAGGGCTATGGTCATGATATTTCATGAACATCCTGGATGTTCAACTCATGCCCACTACTAAAACTCTCTTGACTGGATTTGTCATACTCAATTTCATCTAAATTCAACAGTCCCAACTGCTTCATTTCTCTATAAACTTTATGTCTTAAACTTCTTGAGTGTCTCAAAATCATAACTTTAATTTCATCATTACCCCTGCTTCTTTCTCCTTTTGTTTTCAACTGCTTTTTTGAAGGTTTAGTCTTCGAATTGGAATTGTCTAATTTACGTCTCCGTGAAACAGCTGACTTCCTTTTCTCCGCTACCTGGCATTGTAACTCATCCACTTCTTTCCTTGTTTGAAGTCATTCTTTTCTTGTTAAAGCTGCTAATTCTTGCCTCAGTTTTTAGCTTGCCTGAATGAAGTTCAGGAAGAGCTATTGTACTACCCCTGGCGTTGGCGTTAGCGTTAGAGGCGGCGGCGTTAGCAAAATGTTAAAGTTTTACGTTAAAGTTTTTTAGGTGATGGACAAGGTGCTGTCAGGTGAGCTATCCTGTCCCAGTGACAGGTCTTGTTGTATTTCTGCAATGTCAGTCATGTCAGTCAAACTGGTTTGTTCCCCTTGTTTATGATGCAACAATTCAGCCTCTGAGGAACCTGGCGGGATTTGTTTGAAATCTTTATCAAATCACAGGGTATAATCGATTCTGCTAATTTTTGCTTCCTGCAGAGACTGTACATCATATTTGGCTTCTGCCGAGACTGTCTGTGATCTCTTGCTTATTGCCGAGACTTCTGTACATGATAAATGGCTTCCTGCAGAGACTGTCCGCATGATTCTGCTTCCTGCCGAGGCTCTCGGCAGGAAGCAGAGTCACGGGGACAGTCTCAGCAGGAAGCCATTTTTCGAGGACAGTAGTCTCTGCAGGAAGCAAGAGCTCATGGACAGTCTCGGCGGAAGCCAAATATGATGTACAGTCTCTGCAGGAAGCGAAAATTGGCGGAATCGATTATACCCTGTGCAAATCGGAACAAGCAGCTGTGTCTCTTTCTTCAGCATCGGGCCATCCTGCTTGGTGGTTGTCGCGGCAGCCATGATTGTATCCGTTGTGGCGTAGCGGTAGGTTGTGGGACCTCTAGAAAGGCGTAGATCTCACGGCCGAATCCATCTTCTTTTGATGTGGACTCTCATGTTGACGCTGCTCCTTGATGGCGACTGGAGCAGGCTGTCTAGCAGGCTCTGATTGCCGCTACCACTCAGAGTTAGTCTGCCTTGAATGTTGAACACTGCCGACTGTAGGTCCTTGCCGAGTACTGGTGACCATCTCTTGTCTTCGTTTTCTTCCACCCTTATGTATTGCCAGCCTTCCGCGAAGTTCCACAAAGGCTCTCCGCTGAAGTGGTAGCTCTCTAAAAGAGTTATTAATTTCTCAGGCAAAACATTCTTCATTTCTTGTTTTCTTCATTGTCCTTGTCTTCTCTTTGCAAATGCAAATGGCGGACATGAATAATGATATGGCTGTCCAGGGGAGTGGGAAAAATTTCCTTAATTTGATACCCCTTAAAAAATTTTGACCAATCAGAAATTCACTATGCATTATCATCTTAGGATTAGGAATAAATACATGTATCTACTTGAAGTCAATTTTGCATCTATCAGAATAATTAAACATTTAATTTGTAATCAAAATTAGTCTATTAGGTCTGCACAGAGCATCTGAGTGTAACCAGCCATGTAATACAGTGACTTACATTTTTATGCTTCAATGACATTATGTTATTTCCTAGTCCCTATATGGATGACAATCATTATACTTTGCACACATTTACACTAGGACAAGATCATTTCAGCAACATCTATTGTATGGATTTGACCTATATTTTTGCTTCATTGACTTTATGATATGCTTCACTGACTTAATGATATTATTATGTCTCCCCCCTTCAGGGTCGGGAGACATATTGTTTTTCCCCGGGCGTCTGTCTGTCCATCCGTCCTTCCGTCTGTCTGTCTGTCCGTCTGTCTGTCTGTCCGTCTGTCTGTCACAAATCGTGTCCATTCTATAACTTGAAAACCGCTCTAGCTATATTCGCGAAACTTCATATAAATATCAATCAACATGAGACGACGTGCAGAGTGCAAGAATGGTAACTCTGGCATTTATACTTTTTGAGTTATTTCCCTTGGAACTTAGTCCATCACAAAATTGTGTTTCAATCGTGTCCGTTCTATAACTTGAAAACGGCTCAAGCAATATTCGCGAAACTTCATATAAATATCAATCAACATCAGACGAAGTGCAGAGTGCAAGAACGGTAACTCTGGCATTTATATTTTTTTAGTTATTTCCCTTGGAACTTAGTCCATCACAAAATTGTGTTTCAACCGTGTCCGTTCTATAACTTGAAAACGGCTCAAGCTATATTTGCGAAACTTCATATAAATATCAATCAACATCAGACGAAGTGCAGAGTGCAAGAACGGTAACTCTGGCATTTATATTTTTTGAGTTATTTCCCTTGGAACTTAGTCCATCACAAAATTGTGTTTCAACCGTGTCCGTTCTATAACTTGAAAACCGCTCAAGCTATATTCGCGAAACTTCATATAAATATCAATCAGCATGAGATGACGTGCAGAGTGCAAGAATGGTAACTCTGGCATTTATACTTTTTGAGTTATTTCCCTTGGAACTTAGTCCATCACAAAATTGTGTTTCAATCGTGTCCGTTCTATAACTTGAAAACCTCTCAAGCTATATTCGCGAAACTTCATATAAATATCAATCGACATGAGACGACGTGCAGAGTGCAAGAATGGTAACTCTGGCATTTATACTTTTTGAGTTATTTCCCTTGGAACTTAGTCCATCACAAAATTGTGTTTCAAGTGTGTCCGCTCTGTAACTTGAAAACTGCTCTAGCTTTATTCATGAAACTTCATACAAATATCAATCAACATGAGGCGATGTGCAGAGTGCACAAATGGTAACTCTGGCATTTATACTTTTTGAGTTATTTCCCTTGGAACTTTGTCCATCACAAAATTGCGTCTCAGTCGAGTCCGTCTAGAACTTTAAAACCATTCAAGCTATATTCATGAAAGTTCATACAAATATCAATCAACATGAGGCGATGTGCAGAATGCAAGAACCGTAACTTTAGCATTTATACTATTTGAGTTATTTCCCTTAGAACTTTGTCAGTCACAAAATCGTGTCTCAGTTGTGTCTGCTGTATAACTTGAAAACCATTCAAGCTATATTCACGAAACTTCATACAAATATCAATGGACATTAGAAGAATTGCATAGTGCAAGAACCATAACTCTTGCATTTATACTTCTTGAGTTATTTCCCTTGGACCTTTGTCAGTCACAAAATCGTGTCTCAATCGCTTTATTACTTGAAAACTGGACAAGCTATATTCACAAAACTTCATACAAATGTCAGTCAACACTAGACAACCTGCAGAGCACAGCATTTATACTATTTGAGTTATTTCCCTTGGAACCTTGTCATTCACAAAATCGTGTCTCAATCGTCTAAGGTATATAACTTGAAAACCGTTTAAGCTATATTCATGAAACTTCATACAAATATCAGTCAACATATAAATAGACGACGTGCAGAGCACTGTAACTCTTGCATTTATATTTTTTGACAAAAACTAAATATGAATATCAGTCAACATTACACGACATGCAGAGCATAACAACTATAACTCTTGCATTTATACTTTTTACTTATTATGAATCCCTGCTTCAGGGTAGGGAAACATATTGTTTTTTCCTTGGCGTCTTAATGACTGATCCTTTTGACATCAAAAAGGGGGGAGACATCTGTTTTTTCGTAGGAAAACAATTCTAGTAGTTTAAGGCTGTCATACTGGACACAAACATTTACATGGACAAGATCATTTCATCACCATCATTCATGTATGGATTTGACCTGTTTATGCTTCAATGACTTTATGATACACTTCACTGACTTTATGATGTTTCTCAGTCCCTGCATGGGTAAGATCCGTTGGCACACACCCACATATAGTCAAGTTTATTTTAACATGATCATCAATATTTGGATGCAACCTATATTTTTGCATCATTATGTCTGCCCCCAAGGGGTGGGAGACATATTGTTTTTGCCATGGTCGTCTGTCTGTTCACCTGTCTGTCCATCCATCTGTCTGGCACAAAATCATGTCCGCTCTGTAGTTCAAAAATGGTTTGAGATAGTTTCATGAAACTTTACACAAATGTAAACATCATGAGATGACATGCAGAGTGCAAGAACCATAACTCTGGATTGTATCATGTTGAAATTATGGCCCTTTAACAATTAAAGATTGTAGATTTCGTGTCGGCTCTGTAATTCAAAAATGGTTTGAGATATTTCATGGAACTTTATACAAATTTAAAGCATCACGAGATGACTTGCAGAGTGCAAGAACTGTAACTCTGAATTATACCATTTTGAAATCATGGTTTTTAGCAATTAAAAATAGCAGCTTTTGCCATACAGTCAAATCCACTCTGTAACTCAAAAACCATTTCATATATTTACTTGAAACTTTACAGTAATGTAAAGCATTATCAGACAACATGCAGAACCCAAGAACCATAACTCTGGATTACATCTTTTTAAAACTTGTGGCCCTTTGACCGTTGGAAATAGTAATTTTGCTATAAGATAATGTCCACTCTGTATATCAAAATCATTTCAAGTATTTCTGTGAAAACTTCACAAACATGTAAAGCATCATCAGACGCCATGCAGAGCACAAGAACTGTAACTCTGGGTTGCATATTTTTGGAGTGGATGCCCTTTAACAATTGAAAATAGTAGAGTTTGCCACATAGTTGCTCTGTCACTCAAAAACCATTTCAGATATTTACATGGACACAGTAATGTAAAGCAATATTAGATGATGTGCAGAGCCCAAGAGCCATAACTCTGGATGACATCTTTTTGAACTTGTGGCGCTTTGCCAATTGGAAATAGTAATTTTGCTATCAGATCATGTCTGGCATTCTCTGGCTCTTCAGTCAGATATGCTACCGACTGTGCTACATGGCTCAGCCACTGTGATTTGATACGTATCAGGATGCCTGAGCGCATAGGTTAAAAGCTATTTTTCTCGCAAATTTGGCTTCCCAAATTTTCTCCCCAAAATTTTTGCCATTTGAAAATTTTTTGCTCCTCAAATTTTGCTCCCCAGCTTTCCTCCCAAATAATTTTTGCTTCCCAAAACTTTTTTTTCCTCCTCAAGACCTTTGCTCCCCAAAATCTTTCCTCCTCAAAACTTATGCTGCCCAAATTTTTGCTCCCCAAATTTTGCCCCCAGAGTTCCTCCCTAAAAATTTTTGCTTTCAAAACTTTTGCATCCCAAAATTTTTTATCTCCAAATTTTCTTGCTCAATTAAATTTTTAATTCCAAAATTTGTGCCCCCCCCCCCCCCCCCCCCCATATTTTTCCTCTGAAACTTTTCTTTTTCTCCTTAAGTTTTTGCTCACAACCAGAAATTTTTCCTCCCCTATTCATTTTTGCTCCCCAAGTTTTTAATCTTACTGCCACTGCAACATTGTTATGGGCGTATTTTGCTACGCTCTTGTTGATGAGGAGATGGGGAGGAATGGGGGGGGGGATGTGGAGAGACATCTGTTTTTGTGTCAAAAACAAACATCTAGTTAACTTTGTGATACCCGTCACTGACTTTATGATATTTCTCAGTCCCAGTATGGGTAAGAGCCATGATACTTGGATATATATGGACAAGAAGATTTTCACATTGTCATCGCTGTATGGATTTGACCTATATTTTATGCTTGACTGACATGATCATATTTCTCAGTCCCTATATGGATGGCAGTCATTACACTCGGCCCTCAAATACATCTGGACAACAGCCTTTCAGCACAGCCATCGCTTACTGAATTTGACCGAATCTGTTGTGCCAGATCTACACCTAAAGCTGAGGGTAGGTCTATGGTCTTGCATCCATCCTCAAACCCAGATTCAGGCCTTAGTTACATAACCAGTTAAGTGCTGGTTCTACTGTGCTTGCAGTACTGGGTTCGAGTCCCACCTTCGGTTGACAATGACTTTTTTTTACCTAAACACTCCTCTCAGTATGCCATCTTTTATATCATCTTTGGCTGTTAATGACTGAAAAGTTGTCGATAGGCTGTGAAACAACCCTTAGTATGCCATCTTTTATATCATCTTCGGCTGTTAATGACTGAAAGTTGTCGATAGGCTGTGAAACAAGAGATTGTTATGTCTCCTCTGGTAAAGTTGTGTATCTGAATTTCTGTGAGAGTTGTATTTCAGCCCAGGCTGGCTGGTTTAATACTTATTGGATAAGTTGACTAGTACATTATTAATATTTGGATGAGTCCATTTCTAGTTTTAGGGGTTCCTTTTGTTTTTATGCCCCCGCCTTGAAATGATGGAAAGGAATATAGAGTTTGCCTTGTCAGTCTGTGTGTTTGCAACCCCGGATCCAGGGGTGAGCTTCAGGGCTTCAGCTCTGCCACCTGGGCCTGGTTAGATTAAATATATGTTGTGACATCTCATTTGAATTGCCTGAGGTGATTCTTATGAGGTTCACAACATCTATTTCAAGGCAAAAAGGTCATTATCAAAAATTCTCATCAAAATTGATCCCTAATTACATGTATGTTGAAATTTTTCAAGCCCCACTCCCCCTGCCCCGCCTCGCTCCTTTCCCCTTCCCTCCCACACAAATATATCGGCACATACAAGCACCACCAGTTATCCAGAGCCCCACCAGTATGTGGTGCTCTGGATCCGGGCTTGATGTGTGTTCCAAAATTGTGTCTGGCTCATAACTTCTTCCTGTACAGTGGGATTGAAAATTATTTGACACAAATGATCATCAGGACAAGAGAGGTGTCGCATGCAAGCACTTTGTCGCTAACAGAAAAGTCAAGGTCACACTGCTCAGGCAGAAACTTGGTGTCCTGCATGGTGTGATTTCAAAATTAATTGGTATAAATGATTATCATGACAAGATAATGTGTTGCCTTGTTAATGTGTCCCTTGTTTAAAGGTCAAGGTCAGTCGGCACTTAAACTTTGTGCATGGGCGTTGGCGAAACATGACATTGTGGAATTTAATAAATGACTTTTTAGCTTGCCTGAACGAAGTTCAGGAAGAGCTATTGTACTAGCCCCGGCGTTGGTGTTGGCGGCGGCGGCCGCGTTAGCAGAATGTTATAGTGCGTTTGCGAAAAAGTGGAGGGCAAAAAATCGATTTAATTTCTTTAATACTGAATAGATTTTCATGAAACTTTGCATACCATAATCTGTTACCTATACGAACTCATGCTAGGAAATGTAGAATTTTTGACAATTGAATAAAAAGTTTCTCTATTAATCATTATCATTTTTCTTCTCAGTTTCATGCCATCCTTACATAGGAGGAAACCATAATGGTACAACAGCCATTGTTGTTCTATAGTTACAATACTAATACTACTATTCATTCACAAATTACCATGTGGTCTGAAATGTGTTCACTCACTACTGAGTAAACAAGAGGCTTTTAAGATAATTGGCCAGTCATTTTCTTGTGTGTTTCCTCTATATATAAGTAAATGTCCATATAAGGGATGCACATAATATAGTGTGTACAACACTGGCTGTTTCAAAAACTGCACCAACCAAGCGTAAAACTTCAAAGATTAGGGATAGATTTTAACATGTAGTTGATCTGACAATTTTTTATTTAACTGTCAAAAAATCTAAGAGTCCTTGCATGAGTTCGTATGGGTAATAGATTAAGGTCTGCAAAGTTTCGTGAAAATTTATTACGTAGTAAAGAAATAAAATTGATTTTTTGCCCTCCACTTTTTCGCAAACGACCTATAAAGTTTTACGTTTAAGTTTTTAAGATCTCATAGTTTCTAAACCCTTTGATCAATTTGAATTATATTTTGTATGATGATGATAAAGCTGAAGCTCTGGAGGTTCCTTGCCCTCTTAACCCACAGAACGAGGTTTTTAATTTTTACAGTAATATTTCCGGTAATGGGACATTTTGTTACTGCAACACTGGCGGTAACTGGAAATGGTGATTCTATTTAAAAATGAGCGTCACTTGTCATGAATACCAGTTTGATTGTTTTGGAGTTTGTTGTAGGGCCGGGTTTGGAAATTTGACTTATATGTCACTTAATTTCTCATTTATGTTCAAGAAAGTATAGATTAAACTTTGTGCTTTTATTATTATGCCCCCGAAGGGACTTACGGGTGGCATATTAAAATAGCACCGTCAGTCCGTCTGTAACAAATCGTGTCTCAGCAATAACTTAAAAACTGCTGAAGAAAATTTGATGAAACTTCACAGAAAGATAGAGCATAATGAGAAGGTGTGTCGCGCACAAGATTTAGGTTCCCACGCCCAAGGTCAAGGTCACAATTGGGTCAAAGGTCAAATTATATCTTAAATCGTGTCTCAGCTATAACTTATAAACTACTGAAGCAAATTTGATGAAACTTCACAGAAAGATAGAGCATAATGAGAAGGTGTGTCGCACACAAGATTTAGGTTCCCACGCCCAAGGTCAAGGTCCCAATTGGGTCAAAGGTCAAATTATATCTTAAATAGAAATAATCGTGTCTCTGCTATAACTTAAAAACTACTGAAGCAAATTTGATGAAACTTCACAGAAAGATAGAGCAATGATAAGGTGTGTCGCATACAAAATTTAGGTTCCCACGTCCAAGGTCAAGATCACTGTCAGGGGTTAGAGGTCAAATATTGTCTCTGTGATTACTTTAAAACTACACAACTGAATTTTATCAAATTTCGCAGAAATATAAAGCATATTGAGAAGGTTTGTCACATATATGATATTTATATTCCCAAACCCAAGGTCAAGGTCAATGTTGAGTGTTAGAGGTGACTGCTGAAATAGATTTCATCATTCTTCAGAAAGGTAAAGCATGATAAAAAGGCATCTCACTTGCAAGTTTTGGGATTCCTTGCTCAGGGTCAAGGTCCCAATCAGGATCAAAGGTCAGTCTAAGGGGCCTTCCGGGGCATTTGTTACATACCAGGGCTACAGAAATCCGATTTTTTGTCGGTCCGGATCAATTTTGAGTTCGAAAAACCGATTCAATTGGCATAAGGCACTTTTTTTTCGGTCCGAAAAAACACGATTTGCGATGTATGATGACATAATTACCTGGATTTTAGCCATGTGTCATATTATTAATCCAATAATCACGCACTGCTGTCAAAAGTTATCACAGATGTCGATTGTCTTGCCAAGGTGTGAATACTACTGAATTTCAGAAATCTTCGATAATTAGCACATGTCACAATTTTGGCCAGCGGCGAAGGTTTTGCACAACTGATAATACACACATACACGTGCCGATGCACGGAAAAAGGCTGTGCAACGTAAGGTTACTGACTATTGTATACTTTCAAAGATAGCATAAGGGAAGAATTTGACTTGCAAAAAAGAACATTTAAACCGGACTTGATTATGTGTAGTCTGGTCAGGTTTTTTTTTTAGCTGACGTCATTTCTCGCGCAGAATTTTTTTTCTTCATCCGAAGGTACCTTTTTGCAAGTATACGAGTATTCATATTTCAAGGGAATTAACTCGATTACAGTAAAATACGTCAATCGAAATACTTCGGCCAATTCCGTAAATGAAGATCGGCGAGGATGTCCGATTGGTCAACATGTGTACTTTCATTTTCGGTCTGACTGTCTCTGCGCTTTAAAGCGCATTTTTACACGATAAGTAAGAACATGTTGACTAAATGGCTACTTCAGCGATGACATCCGCGTTATAACGGCGCTCCAGTGTAGTCATTGGTTTTCGTGACTTTTTTGGGATTGTTGAATACACAGTGTAGTCATTAGTTTTCGTGTCTATTTTGGATTCGTATGACGTCATCGGACGTCGGACCAATTTGGATTTCAAAATTTCTGTAGCCCTGTTACATACTGTAACATTTCTTGTTTTTATGCCCCCACCACGAAGTGGGGAGGGGCATATAGTTTGCCCTTGTCCATCCGTGCATACGTCCGTACGAACGTCCATACGTCCGTCCGTCACACTTTGTAGTACTGTTCTTGTCTCTGCAACTCCTGCTACAGTATTCGATGCAAGGAGTTGAAACTTGCAACACAGTTCAGACATGCATTGAACATGTGCGTAAAGGAAACATAACTTTGATGAAGATCTTTATTGCAGAATTATGTCCCCTTAAATAATATACATATTATGACCATATTTCACATTTGAGTACTGTTCTGGTCTCCGCAACTCCTCCTACAGTATTTGATATAGGGAGTTGAAACTTGCAACACAGTACAGACATGCATTGAACATGTGCATAAAGGAAACAGAACTTTGATTAAGATCTTGGTTGCAGAATTATGTCCCCTTGAATAATATACATATTGTGACCATATTTCACATTTGAGTACTGTTCTTGTCTCTGCAACTCCTCCTACAGTATTTAATGTAGGGAGTTGAAACTTGCAACACAGCTAGTTCAGACATGCATTGAACATGTGCATAAAGGAAACAGAACTTTGATTAAGGTCTTTATTGCAGAATTATGTCCCCTTGAATAATATGAATATTTTGACCATATTTCACATTTGTAGTGCATAAAGGAAACAGAACTTTGATTAAGGTCTTTATTGCAGAATTATGTCCCCTTGAATAATATGAATATTTTGACCATATTTCACATTTGTAGTACTGTTCTTGTCTCTGCAACTCCTCCAGTTGTATTTGATGTAGGGATTTGAAACATGTAACACAGTTCAGACATGCATTGACCATGTGCATAAAGGAAACAGAACTTTGATCCAGGTCATTATGGCAGAATTACATCCCCTTGAATGACATGCATATTTTGACCATAAATCACACTTTGTAGTACTGTTCTTGTCTCTGCAACTCCTCCAATAGTATTTGATGTAGGGATTTGAAACTTGCAACACAATTCAGACATGCATTGAACATGTGCATAAAGGAAACAGAAGTTTCAGTCAGGTCTTTATTGCAGAATTATGTCCCCTTGAATAACATACATATTTTGACCATATTTCCATAGCTTAAATACAATCTCACCTTTTATCGTCGCTCTAGTGGCCTCATTTATTAACCGATTTTGGTATTACATCACAGCTTTATTGGGTATGACAGTACCTCGAACAACTTTGCGTTTCAGGTTGGTAGGATGAAGGTCAAGGTCACAGTTGCTATTTTCAGAAATACTAGGGCATTGCTCCAGTGCTTTCATTTATAGATCGATTTTGATGCAACTTCACATAAATGTTAAGTATAACAATACATGTATCTTGAATAAATTACCTTTTCAGCACCGCAGGTCCAGGGTCAAGGTCACAGTTGCTATTTTTAGAAAAAAACTTTATCATTCCTCTACTCTTCTATTCATTGACAATTTTAATGTAACTTCACTCAAATGTTTAGTGTGACAATATCTTGGACAAGTTCGTGATCCAGAATTTCAGGGTAAAGGTCAAGGTCACATTTGCTATTTTTAGAAAATACGCTGTCATCCCTCTGGAATGATTTTGGCATAACTTGACACAAATATTTAGCTTGACAATATCTGGGACAAATTTACGTTTCAGCATTGTAGGTCCAAGGTCAAGGTCACAGGTGCTATTATAGGTACATGTAAATCTTTGTCATGGTTCTAGTGCCTTTATTTATTAACTGATTTTGATAGAACTTCACACAAATATTAAGTATGACAATATCTTGGACAAGTTAACCTTTCAGGGTTGTAGTTCCAAGGTCAAGGTCACAGTTGCTATTTTTAAGAAAAACTCAGTCATCCCTCTAGCACCTTTATTTATTGACAGATTTTGATGTAACTTCACACAAATATGTTTTAACACATTACTCATCTAGTGAGGCATATGGCGGGGGCATTCATCACCTTTAGTGATTGTCTAGTTTCAATATACCGGTAATTTTTCATCCTTCATTAGGAATATGGGAAAACAAAAGAAGGTCCATCAGCATTGGGAAAGGAGTCCAGATTTCGGCCCCAAAATTTAAATAGAAATATTCCTGCTTTTAACTGGTGGGGACACTGCAGGTACAGTACTTCACAAGCCGGGCCGGGTAGGGCAATCGGTAGGGCACCTGACTCGTAAGTCAGAGGTCCTGGGTTTGAATCCCGGTCTGGCCACATACTTTCGTTTCTCCTTCCGCTGATTCAAGAAGGGCAGTTGTCAGTTACTGGCGAAAGTATGTGCACTTAGTACTGGTTAACCGCTTAGGAGGTCTAAGCCTGCCCAGGAATAGTGTGGTTAGGTTAACTGACCGTCCCGACATGACCTTAGTTGTTTACCGTGGACGTTAAGCATCAAATCAACCAACCAACCAACAGTACTTCACTTTCCCCAGCATAAACATAACCTTTGACCTCAAAAACCAATAATGAAATGGGAATTAACAGGCAAATGTGTTTGTTTACTTCCACGGTTTGGAAGCAGAGATGGGGAAGGTATAGGACTGGGTAACAAAGATTGGCCTGCTTCTGAATTAAGGCTACCACTTGGTAGCTGTATCAGTTGTGGCAAGTTCAGAGATTTGTAGGTCTGCTGTTCATATGAAACAGTCTATACAGTTTGTGGAGCATTAGTCAGTAAGGATTGGCTGGCCTATGAGGAAAAGGTATCCTCCTGTTAACCCATTAATGCCTAGTGCCCCAAAAATGGGATATAGGCAAACAGTGCAGACCCAGATCAGACGCCGCAATGCGGCGTCTGATCAGGGTCTATACTTTTTGCATACGACAAATGGGTATTTTTCCTAAAAATAAAACAAAAACTAAAAAAAATAAACTAAACCTGACACCCCTTAAATGACAAATGGACTTGTCCAATATATATAGATAGAAGAGTCCACAAGGCATTAAATTGGACGGACACACGGCGCCAAGTGTGTGCAACTATGGTTACGTACCGTTGAGCCACTTGGGTAAAGTCGATACGAGAATTGAACAGAACAGAACAGAACAAGGCATTAATGGGTTAAGTGTCATCTTGTGAGAAAAAACTGTTACACTTTGAAACTGAGTAATGTAGTGTTGTATCATCATCATAAGTGGTGTTTTGTGCACTTTCATTGTCAAGTCTAGTTTACCTTGTGAAAGCATTTTCATTGAAGATATGTTTTATTCACAGTAATTAAAAGACATTTCTTCATCTACTTGCTGGATCATTTTATTTGGAGATGCCCATTTAGCTGACCACTTAGATATTTGAGATGTTCCTTTTAGGGTAGTAACAATACGGCTAAAACCGTGTTGCAATATATTGCAATATGCTAGACCCATATTGCAATATGTATTGCAATACACTGAGGCCCAGCCAAAATTATGGGGTCCATTACTTCACTGGTTCAGAATGACTGAAATACATCAAAAGGGTGTAAAACTGAATCAGCTATCCAGTAAGCACTCTTTCCAGCGGGCAATTGTCTGTGTGTATTGTGAAATTCAGCCCATAAAGGTACACTTCGAGTCTAGAAATTCCCCACAATATAGCAAGAGCTTCTCATTCTATTTGAGAATACTTTCTTTCAGTTGTGTTCAAAGGACATTACACATATGAGCCGCGACGTGACAAAACCAACAATGTGGTTGTGCGTCCAGCGCAGACTCAGATCAGCCTGGGCATCCGCCCAGTCTGATCAGAGTCTTCGCTTTCCGCATAAAGGTAGCTTAGTCCCTCAGCTACCCTTTAGGCGCTTAGCAAAGAGTCTGATCAGACAGGGCGGATGCCCAGGCTGATCTGAGTCTGCGCTGGGCGCACAACCACATTGTTGGTTTTCTCACGTCACGGCTCATATGCAATGGGTCTAAAATTACCTTCAGGCTGCTTTTGGGTAAGTGTGGCCCCCAGCCCAAATAGACTCCCATCTACCAGGAGTCTTGTCTCGGCATTTTCATTATAATACACCATAACGTTGATACTGGTAATTGACATTTTCAGTGCATTGAAGGAGCCTTGTTCATTTTCTCCCCAACTCCAAGGATGGATGGATGGATGGCTTCAGATTTTAAGTCCTTTTCAACAGTATTGCAGTTATATCAGGACGATGAGACGGTGATAATGAAAGGCAGTGTGCAGTGGAACCCTGTTTACAGTAGGAAAGATCCTCGCCTCAAGCGGGGCTCGAACCCAGTCTGCTAGATCAGTAGGCCAGTGCTTAACCCACTGAGCTATCGGGGCTCCGAAACAACTCCCAAGGAACTGTAGGAGCGTCTTTGCCTATTAATTATGTAGCGGCTCAGCTAATAATATGGCATAATTGCAAATGAATTTTGCGAGAAATCCGACCAAGCCTAAGAACGATCTGAAGTCACTCACAGAGAAGGAATCTTAGAATTTTGTTGTGCTCTTCCAGGTTTTGTGCAAAGATAATTATGTCATCAGCCATGTTTTTGCATCCAGGGATGTCCTAGATTATGTGCTGAATAATTCTTTGATGTGTCTCAGGTGCCAAACTGATACCAAAATAATAATCTTTTGTAGCGGTACAAGCCATTGTGGCATGCAAATGTTGTAATGTACCAAGAGTCTTTGTCTAAGGGTATTTGGTGAAATGAGCTTGGAGGGTCAAGACACGAAAATACCTTCACACCGTTCATTTGCTCTAATGTTAATTCAATATTTGCTGTGCGAAATCTTTCCCTTTGCATGGCTTTACTGGCTTGATGTATATTGACGCAAATACATACCGTACGTCTCCATCTTTCTTAGGAATAGGTAT
The DNA here is from genome assembly GCA_963989385.1 of Ctena decussata. Classification (NCBI taxonomy): domain Eukaryota; kingdom Metazoa; phylum Mollusca; class Bivalvia; order Lucinida; family Lucinidae; genus Ctena; species Ctena decussata. The sequence goes on from OZ022502.1 coordinate 16,845,220, forward strand.
GAGTTCACTGACCCAGGATGTAGGTCCCTCAACCTTTTTAATGACATTTTGGTCCTGAAGCTCCTGCAGCTTACGTTCATCTTGACTATGCATTGTGAAAGGGATTTTACATGCGGGCTGCGCAACAGCAACAGGCTGTACTGTTTCATCAGTGTGAAGCTTTAACTCAACGTCTTTTAGTTCTCCAAGGCATTCAAATCGGTCTTGAAACAATGTTAAAATCTTTTCTGTATCTATGTTCACGGTCGCAATGTCTTCTGGTATACCTATTCGTAGTATACCTAGTTCTGTCACTGTTCTGTGATTTGTTAAAGGTTTACCTGACCCTTTCATGACATACGAGCAAAGTGTCCAAGTTCCTACGAGCACAGAAACGAATGCCCCCAAAAAATCACAGTTTCGAAGGAAAACAATGTGTCGTTTAAATGGCTATAAACACAATAATTTTGTATTCACGAAAAACGTTTACCGTTACAAAACCTTAAATTAGTATATAAGAAAAATCACTCACGGTGCTTTACAACAATATTTTTAGCTCACCTGAGCCGAAGGCTCAGAGGTGAGCTTATAGGATGGGAGTCGAGCCGTCGTCCGTCCGTGCGTCCGTGGGTGCGTCAACACTTTCAAACATAAATATCTCAGAGACCAGTGGGCCGATCGCAATCAAATTTTATCTGAAGCATCATTTGGGTGGGGGAAAGGCTGCATTAGGTTTTGGTGCCGATCAGCTCAGAACTCTGGTTTCCATGGCAACAGATAGCCCCCATAGGGTTATAATGGGGAAAACGGCGTCATCACGTTTTCTCAACTGTTTTTGATTAGATCCTTATCATACTTGCAGGTAATGATGACATACACAAGAGCTTGGATGAGTTCGAAATTTGGTCGGATTCGAGCACAGACTACGGAGTTAGCTGCCCTTGAGCGTTTGAAAAAAATCCCATAGGGTTATAATGGGGAAAATGGCGTCATCACGTTTTCTCAACTGTTTTTGCTTAGATCCTTATCATACCTGCAGGTAATGATGACATACATAAGAGCTTGGATGAGTTCGAAATTTGGCCGGATTCGAGCACAGACTACGGAGTTAGCTGCCCCTGAGCGTTTGAAAAAAATCCCATAGTGTTATAATGGAGAAAACAACGTCATCACATATTTTTAGAAAAACTTTGTCATTGCTCTATTGTCTACATTTCTCAACGGATTTTAAAATAACTTCACACAAATGTAGGGCATGACAATATCTCGAGCAAGTTCGACTTTCAGGATGCTGCGCCCAAGGTCAAGGTCACTGTGGCTATTTTTAGAAAAACTTTGTCAGCTCTCTAGCACCTACATTTCTCAATGGATTTTAAAATAACTTCACACAAATGTAGGGCATGACAATATCTCGAGCAAGTTTGACTTTCAGGGTGCTGCACCCAAGGTCAAGGTCACTGTGCCTATTTTAAAAAAAACTTTGTCATCACTCTAGCCCCTACATTTTTCAACCGATTTTAAATCAAATTCACACAAATGTAGGGCATGACAATATCTCCAACAAGTTTGACTTCCAGGGTGCTGCACCCAAGGTCAAGGTCACTGTGGCTATTTTAAGAAAAACTTTGTCATCGCTCTAGCGCCTTCATTTCTCAATAGATTTTAAAATAACTTCACACAAATGTAGGGCATGACAATATCTCGAGCAAATTCGACTTTCAGGGTGCTGTGCCCAAGGTCAAGGTCACTGTGGCTATTTTATAGAAAAACTTTGTCAGCGCTCCAGCACCTACATTTCTCAGCAGATTTTAAAATAACTTCACACAAATGTAGGGTATGACAATATCTCGAGCAAGTTCGACTTTCAGGATGCTGTACCCAATGTCAAGGTCACTGTGGCTATTTTTAGAAAAACTTTGTCATCGCTCTAGCACCTACATTCCTCAACGGATTTTAAAATAAATTCACACAAATGTAGGGCATGAAAATATCTCGAGCAAGTTTGACTTTCAGGGTGCTGCAATCAAGGTTTTTGATTAGATCCTTATCATACTTGCAGGTAATGATGACATACATAAGAGCTTGGATGAGTTTGAAATTTGGCTGGATTTGAGCACAGACTACGGAGTTAGCTGCCCTTGAGCGTTTGATAAAAAATCCCATAGTCTTATAATGGAGAAAACAATGTCATCACATTTTCATTTTTCATTGGATCCTCTTCATACTTGCAGGTAATGAGGATATGCATAAAAGCTTGGATTAGTTAGCATTTCGGCTAGATCCCACCACTGACTAGTGAGTACCTGCCATGAGCATCCAAAAAATCAATGTCGCCACTTTTTCTTGGTTTCTACTGATCCGATCCTTTTCAAACTTGCAGGTAATGAGGAAATGCATAATATCTTAAACAAATTCAAATTTTGGCCAAATCAGGCCAACCACTATGAAGTTAGCTGCCCTTGACAGCTCTGTCTATTGTGCTCTTGATCGGATACTTTTTAAACTGGCATATATTAAATGAGGGCATACATAATGTTTTGGATGAGTTTAATTTTCAGCCTGATTGGACCACCGACTGTGGAGTTAGCTGCCCTTGAGCATCTTAAATATCCCTATAGGTTTACAATGTCTCTCAGGTGAGCAATTGTTGCCCTTTGGGCTACTTGTTTCCTTCCCAAAATGTGTCTTTGGGCATATATGTCTTTGCTCGCTTTGGGCAGTGGTTACTCAAATTCAAATCAAAGTTGCTAATTTTACGATGATTAATCATTGATGTTGATGATGGACAATATTAACTTCAACAGAAAGTTAAATTCAATTTTATTTTCTCTAATGATCTTGTTATTAGCTCACCTGAGCCGAAGGCTCAGAGGTGAGCTTATAGGATGGGAGTCGATCCGTCGTCCGTCCGTGCGTCCGTGGGTGCGTCAACACTTTCAAACATAAATATCTCAGAGACCAGTGGGCCGATCGCAATCAAATTTTATCTGAAGCATCATTTGGGTGGGGGAAAGGCTGCATTAGGTTTTGGTGCCGATCAGCTTAGAACTCTGGTTTCCATGGCAACAGATAGCCCCCATAGGGTTATAATGGGGAAAACGGCGTCATCACGTTTTCTCGACTGTTTTTGATTAGATCCTTATCATACTTGCAGATAATGATGACATACACAAGAGCTTGGATGAGTTCGAAATTTGGCCGGATTCGAGCACAGACTACGGAGTTAGCTGCCCTTGAGCGTTTGAAAAAAATCCCATAGGGTTATAATGGGGAAAATAGCGTCATCACGTTTTCTCAACTGTTTTTGCTTAGACCCTTATCATACTTGCAGGTAATGATGACATACATAAGAGCTTGGATGAGTTCGAAATTTGGCCGGATTCGAGCACAGACTACGGAGTTAGCTGCCCTTGAGCGTTTAAAAAAATCCCATAGTGTTATAATGGAGAAAACAACCTCATCACATATTTTTTGGAAAAACTTTGTCATCGCTCTATTGCCTACATTTATCAACGAATTTTAAAATAACTTCACAAAAATGTAGGGCATGACAATATCTCGAGCAAGTTCGACTTTCAGGATGCTGCGCCCAAGGTCAAGGTCACTGTGGCTATTTTTAGAAAAACTTTGTCAGGGCTCTAGCACCTACATTTCTCAGCAGATTATAAAATAACTTCACAAAAATAAAGGGCATGACAATATCTCGAGCAAGTTCGACTTTCAGAATGCTGCGCCCAAGGTCAAGGTCACTGGCTATTTTTAGAAAAACTTTGTCATCGCTCTAGCACCTACATTTCTCAATGGATTTTGAAATAACTTCACACAAATGTAGGGCATGATAATATCTCGAGCAAGTTCGACTTTCAGGATGCTGTGCCCAAGGTCAAGGTCACTGAGGCTATTTTTAGAAAAACTTTGTCATCGCCCTAGCACCTTCATTTCTCCATGGATTTTGAAATAACTTGACACAAATGTAGGGTTTGACAATATCTCAAGCAAGTTCGACTTCCAGGGCGCTGCGCCCAAGGTCAAGGTCACTGTGGCTATTTTTAGAAAAACTTTGTCATCGCTCTAGCATCTACATTTCTCAATAGTTTTTAAAATAAATTCACACAAATGTAGGGCATGACAATATCTCAAGCAAGTTCGACTTTCAGGGTGCTGTGCCCAAGGTCAAGGTCACTGTGGCTATTTTTAGAAAAACTTTGTCAGCGCCCTAGCACCTTCATTTCTCCTTTGAATTTGAAATAACTTGACACAAATGTAGGGTATGACAATATCTCAAGCAAGTTCGACTTCCAGGGCGCTGCGCCCAAGGTCAAGGTCACTGTGGCTATTTTTAGAAAAACTTTGTCATCGCTCTAGCACCTACATTTCTCAATAGATTTTAAAATAAATTCACACAAATGTAGGGCATGACAATATGTCGAGCAAGTTCGACTTTCAGGGTGCTGTGCCCAAGGTCAAGGTTTCTGTGGCTATTTTTAGAAAAACTTTGTCATTGCCCTAGCACCTACATTTCTCAACGGATTCTAAAATAATTTCACACAAATGTAGGGTATGACAATATCTCGAGCAAGTTTGACTTTCAGGATGCTGCAATCAAGGTTTTTGATTAGATCCTTATCATACTTGCAGGTAATGATGACATACATAAGAGCTTGGATGAGTTCGAAATTTGGCCGGATTCGAGCACAGACTACGGAGTTAGCTGCCCTTGAGCATTTGAAAAAAATCCTATAGTCTTATAATGGAGAAAACAAGGTCATCACATTTTCATTTTTCATCGGATCCTCTTCATACTTGCAGGTAATGAGGATATGCTTAAAAGCTTGGATTAGTTAGCATTTCGGCTAGATCTCACTACTGACTATGGAGTACCTGCCCTTAGCATCCAAAAAATCAATGTCGCCACTTTTTCTTGGTTTCTACTGAGTCGATCCTTTTCAAACTTGCAGGTAGTGAGGAAATGCATAATATCTTAAACAAGTTCAAATTTTGGCCAGATCAGGCCAACCAGTACGAAGTTAGCTGCCCTTGACAGCTCTGTCTATTGTGCTCTTGATCGGATACTTTTTAAACTTGCATATATTAAATGAGGGCATACATAATGTTTTGGATGAGTTTAATTTTCAGTCTGATTGGACCACTGACTGTGGAGTTAGCTGCCCTTGAGCATCTTAAATATCCCTATAGGTTTACAGTGTCTCTCAGGTGAGCAATTGTTGCCCTTTGGGCTACTTGTATTTGTTTTAACATTATGCTAAACTTTCGGCAACGAGTATATTTTACTGTACTACAGCCATTGAGGGCCATCATAGCCTTCATGTTTTACATAAACTTTTGTACCCATGAATAAATAAAAATTTGCTAGAGTTATGAATTTGATTTAAATTTTCTTGATGAGTCTGTTGTGCCATTGATTTAGGATTGAGACTGAAACAATAAAAAATATAAAGTAAATGAGCATTAACCCTTAAAGCGCCAAAAAAGCAGCCGACAAAATTTACTTCTGCAGAATTTCAAAAAAAAAAAATTTCCAAGCTTTATCTTATTGAGAACCCAAAGAATAGTGGGCAAACACTGTAGAACCAGATGAGATGAGATGGCTCATTATGAGCCATCTCATCTGGATGTACTCTGTTTGCAAATTTAACTATTTTCGTTTTTGGCAGTTTAGGGGTTAAATGTTCATTTGCCATACATTCCTCCATACCGTAATGACCCTAAAGATTCTGACACCCAAACGTCGGACAATTATTGTTAAAAGATTTTTGGATTGTGGATTTTACACAGGTTTATGCATCCAAATGATGCTTATAATGAATGGCAAATGTTGTAGACCCTGATTGAAGGAGCAGTTTGAGCTGGGTCTACAATTTTTGCTCAGACCTGTCTGTCCGAATATTTATAGGGTCATTTTGGTAGTTTAGTAGGGGTAGGAACCCTGGCAAGATAGTGTTATGTAGCAAAACCAGGGCTGGAAAAATCTAAAAACTGTCACTCACCCTACATTACCAATTACATTGAATACAGTGATGAATTTGGTAATCAGCACCGACAAAATTGAAAGTTCCTACCGTAATCGACCTTATTAGCGCCCTGTGCGCTTAACTTTTTCAAAATGGTGGCAAATACTTGTAGTAAACTTTCTTTCATATAGGCGCACATTTTAATAGGTTATTATAATTGAAGGGAACAAATTTAAAGGTAAAGCGTCAGAGAAAAGCTGCTTATAAGCAGCTTTTCTCTTATGCTTAACCTTTAAATTCGTATGGATATACATGTAGAAGGATAGAGAAGATTTAGAAGTAAAAACTTAAATATTCTATTGCATTTTCAGCTCTTGTAAACGAGAAAGCAAAGGGATAAACCAGTAAAAATATATGCATTAATAGTCCTATGCCTCACAAATTGCCACGGCGTGCGCTTATAGAGGCATGTGCGCTAATTAGGTAGAATACGGTATTCATCTTCCACCATGAGTCAAGTATCATGGGGAGCCAACAAGTGCATTTTTCCAGCCCTGCAAGAAATTCTATCATAATAAATAGTGTTAGGGTGCTCAAGATGAGAAGGGACCAGGGGCGTAACTAGAGGCAATTTCATAATACGCACAACCATGTTTTATTCTCTAATTCTTGAAGGGAAAGCTACTATTTAAGCCACTTTGGTAATTGGTATTGAAATCTTGTCTAATTTATAAATATTCAGCATGCAAATATGCAGGTGCGTTTTGAAATTTTGTCAATTTTGACAAAATTTCAATACGCACTTGCGTATTTGCCGTATAGGTAGCTACGCCCTTGGGGACAACAGGATTAATTTAAGGATGATTTTCCATATTTCTCCATGAAAATGTTATGTTGTGACCCTTCATTAGAACTGTCTCATCCTCATCAAGTTGGTTCCACTGAGGCAGTGTTGGAAACAGCCAGTGGCTGAATGCACCTAACTTTTGTCTGGGTCCACCAAAACCTGCAAAATGCAAGTTTTAGTGGCCCAAATTTATCTGTCTGCAAATAATAAATGAATAAGATATTTAGCTAGAGGACATTATTTGGGCCACAAAAATTTTGCAAGTTAAACTTTTGGGCCACCACATTAATCTTTAGAGTTTCCAGCACTGCTGAGGGGTCACACTAAATGCTGTCATTAAGAAATATGAAAAGTTACTTCAGAATTATCCACAAGACCCCACTTAAGTGACTTTATCTGGGGCTGTGCAGTCTTATATTGAGGCTCTATGATTGCAGTATGTATTTGATTTTGTTAGTTGTTAATTACCGTAATGACACTAAAATTTCGGACGTGAAACTTTGACAATTATTGTTAGAAAATTCTTAGAAAGTGGATTTTACACACGTTAATGCATATAAATGATGCTTAGTGAATGGCAAACGTTGTAGACCCTGATCAAACTGCTCCTTCAGGAGCAGTTTGATCGGGGTCTACAATCTTTGCTCAGACCTGTCTGTCCGAATATTTTAATAGGTTCTTTACAGAAATGTTAATTGTTTTTACATAAATTAATTTTTATATGCAGGACTAAATTAGCTGCTACGTGACAAAAACCAACAAAGTGGCATGTGCGCCCACTGAAGACTCAGATCAGCCTGGGCATCTGCCTAGTCTGATCAGAGTCTTCACTGTCTGCATGGAGCAAGTGTAGACCTTCAGCTACCCTGTAAGTGCAAGGCAAAGACTCTGGTCAGATTGGTTGAATGCCCAGACTGATATGAGTCTTCGTATGGTGCACATGCCACTTTGCTGGTTTTGTCATATATTGTGGCTCAAATGAGAAACAAATATTTTATACGAATTATCATGTTATAAAAAAATTTTAGAATAATTTATTATATCTGTTAAAGGACCTGGTATGATAAGGGCCGTTTTTGGCCCCCAATCAAATTCTCTTAAAAATGCATGGTTTCTATTGCTTATTATTTGTGCGTATGGGAACAAGCAAAAATAATATGTTTCGTGTTTGTTAATTCTCAGAATAACATGATTTTTGACATGCCTACGTTGTTTCAATAAAATGAAGGAAAATTGTGAGAAAATTTGAGTTTAATACATATTCCTTTCAAGAAATAAGTCATTTACAATAACTTCTGAAAGCTTTTGACAACAGGCTTTTGATGAACTGCTTATATGTAAGATTGCACTGCTAATTACATGTACACTGCACAAGGCCTCTCCAGGTACCCCACCCACTCAAGTTTGCAAGTCCAGAGACGCTAACCAAAAAATTCCAACAGATCAAAATGAAATGTATACCAGATTATTCCTTGTGTTCTAACTAAGAAAATGAATACCCACAACATATGTTTATTTTGTCTATGAGCGGAGATATGGCCGTTTTTATGTTGAGAACGCTGGGAAAATGTTCCAAACGCTGCCATTTTGGTAACAAAAAGTTAAAGATAAACATTGAGCCCGGTCTCCAGCACATTTAATATTTTCATGGCATGTAAATATATTTAAATTTTATCTGTATACAAAACATTAAATGTGCTGGAGGCCGGGCTCATATATTTTGAAAGCCACAAAGGCTACCAAATTCGTCATTTTCGTCAGAATCCGCTGGGGGTAAGGTTATGTTCAGTACAAATATCACAAATATTTTGTGCAAGAACTGGTTAATTGTGTGTTTGCTGTTACAGCCAAGGTTTGAACTTTCATATGAATACATTTTTATTATGGAAATAAGACTTTTGAAAAATGAGTTTTCCGGGGGCCATATATGGGCCTTATCATACCAGGTTCTTTGATTAAAAATTTGATTAATCTGTAGTTTTTTTGGTTTTATTCATGTTTTAATAAATTTTTAGAATTATATCTGTTAAATTTGATTAAAAATTTTATTAATCTGTAGTTTTCTTGGTTTTATTGAAATCCTCCAATTTTCTGCTTGAAGTTGGTACAACACTTGATGTTTGTCATTTGTACAAAAGAAAAAAGCTTTTGTGACTTCCGTTTTGCTTCCCTGGATGATGCACCCTTCCAAAATGGGGTCTACCCTTAACCCATTGCATTCTGGGTATTTTTTGTCGTCTGCTGAAATTGTTGTCTGCATCAAAAATCAAGAATATTTCGACAATATTGGTCCAACGAACTCTTGTAGAATTGATGTCTAGGCAGCAAACAGTTTGGATCTCAGATCAAGCCCCACATTTGTGGGGCCTGATCTGGATCCAAACTGTTTGCCCAGATACCTTGAAGGGGTATCCTGAATGGAATGGGTTAAAGAAAAGAATTTGCCACCATTTCTACAAAGGAAATTTGTAACCTGTTTGCTTTCTTAGATGAGAAAGCCCTTACAAAATGGGGTTTATGTTTAAAGGATATAATTTGCTCCTGGGAACGCAAACTCTTTCCTTTAAGAGTTGACCCTAATTGACAAGATAGATAGGCATAGATGGATGAGTGGATGACCTGCGATTCTATGTCCTTTTCAACAGTATTTCACGACAATGGAAGGATGATAATGTAAGGCTGTCTGCAATGGAACCCCATTTACAATTGAAAAGATTTCTGCTTCCGAGAATTGAACTCAGGACTGCTAGATCATCAGGCCAAAGCTTACCCCCACTGGGCTACTGGGACTCCAAACGAGAGAGGCAAAACAGAAGAAAAGATGTATCCATTCTCCTTGAAATATAATTGAGCCACATCATGATTTCCCTCAATGTGGCAATTTTGTCATGTGATCTTCAGATTAACCTTCTCAATCACACAGGGTAACCATAGACCTTGCAGTTGGCTGTATGGCCCTGGCCACTTCCATGATGGCTGATGTGACAAGCGAAGGCTCTGATCAGACTGCACTTCTGTGCAGTCTCATCAGAGCCTTTGCTTGTCACCAATGCCACATTGTTGGAAATTATATACTGACTCAAAAAAGTTACGATACCAACTTCTGACTAAATTTTAGAGTCACTTGGTGAGTATTGAACATAAACAAGGCTATTGACGCATCAAACAGACATTCAGTAACAAAGAGCGCAAAAATCGTTAAACCCGGCGTATCCGTCCAACAGTTATCTTGCAATATTCGTGTGGAGTGATTTGGAATGTAAGCTGTCAAAGCGCATGCGCACATGTAAAGCTGACCCTAAAAATCAAAGATCATTATGCGTGCACCTCGAAAATGATCTTAAATCTACAGTATCATGTTGTCAGACACTACATTTAGTGAAATTATCAGATTGTCTCCCTTTGAATTAAAAATATAGAGATTTTCAAACTGCTATCTCGGACTATGCCTGTCAAGTATTTAGTATGATTCCTTCAAAATCGCTCTATAATCATTATCTCCGTTTGAAATCATGATAAATATGGAAGGAAAGCCACGCACCTTAAACTTTTCACCATTACAATTTCCTATGGAGTTTCTATTGAAAGTGACAATATAGACAACTTCTGTGAAATGAAGGACCTTATGTAATTGTTCAAATTCTTGGACATAAAGCAGCCGAATTTTCCAAATTGTTTTGCGGTGGGACATCCAGAGTGTCATATTCCATTATAGCATTGGGCAATGTGGGGAAATTATTCGTTGCAGAGAATTTTTAACGCATTTAAGTTTAGCAGTTTTAAAGATTTTATTCTGCAAAAACGATAAATGACCACTTGGATGTTTACGACATTTTTATACGCCCGTTTTGAAAAAACGGACGTATTGTGTCGTGGCGTTGTCCGTCCGTCCGTCTGTCCGTCCGTCCGTCCGTCCGTAAACATTCTTGTGCGCGCCATAACTCAGTAACCATTTGGGATATCTTCATGAAATTTGGTAGGCATATGTATTAGGTTGGGGGAACGTGTCGCGTACAAGAATGGTTGCTCCCCCTTCCTTAGTTTCCAAGTTATGCCCCTTTGATTAATTTTTTCCCTGCAAGTCTTGTGCGCGCCATAACTAGATAACCGTTCGGGATATCTTCATGAAACTTCATAGCAATGTGTATGGAGTCCCAACGATGTGTTGCGTTTAAAAATGGCTGCTCTACCTTTCTTTGTCTTAGAGTTAATCCCTTTCATTAATCTTATTGGCTATTTTGTGTATATTTTCAGGGGAGGATAGTAGAACAAAAAATGGTTCATCTAGTATAATTAGGTTATTTCCCTTTTCCTTGTTCTGCTTTGACAAGCAGCTTAAACAACAGTATTTGAGATGTTAAATATCTAAATAATGTTGCAGTCATTATACCCCTGCTTTGAAAAAGTGGGGGGTATACAGGTTTACATCTGTCCATCTGTCCTTCCATCTGTCCGTCTGTCCTTCCGTCCCCTTTTAATCAAATTTTTCATCAAAGATTTCTTCACAACCATACAAGCTAGACTGGTCATATTTGGCATAAAGGTTGATGACGACATGTTGTACTGTGGGATTGAGAACCAGCCTTCTCCTGCTTATTCTTCCCTGTATTTGTCCAATTTTCTTTCTTTCCATACTTTGAATAATGAAATTTTACGTCAAAGATTTCTCTACAACCATGCAAGCTAGAGTAGTCATATTTGGTATGCAGGTTGATGACGACATGTTGTATCGTGGGATTGAGAACCAGCCTTCTCCTGCTTATTCTTCCATGTATTTGTCCAATATTCTTTCTTTCCATACCTTGAATGATAAATTTTTTCGTCAAAGATTTCTCCACAACCGTGCAAGCTAGAGTAGTCATATTTGGTATGCAGGTTAATGATTACTTACTGTATCGTGGGATTGAGAACCAGCCTTCTCCTCTTTTTCTTCCCTGTATTTGTCCAATTTTCTTTCTCTCTTTACTTTGAATAATGTAATTTTTTGTAACAGATGTCACAGCAACCATTCAAGAAGGGCAGTTGTCAGTTACTGGCGAAAGTATGTGCACTTAGTACTGGTTAACCGCTTAGGAGGTCTAAGCCTGCCCAGGAATAGTGTGGTTAGGTTAACTGACCGTCCCGACATGACCTTAGTTGTTTACCGTGGACGTTAAGCATCAAATCAACCAACCAACATATTTGGTATACATGGTAACAATGATTTCTCTCTCTCTCTCTATGCTTTTTGTTACGAAAATAACACCATTTGATGTTAGCAGTTAAGCGGGGGTATAGTCGGATTCGCCAACAGTTGTACTTAATTATAGAGTGGTTGCCTCTGTTTGTCTGCCTGTGTATCCTTTTGTAAACAATTTTGTTCATTCTGCAACTCCTTTAGGACATTGAAACGGGCGTATTATGCGCCGCTTGCGAAGCCCTTGTTGTACCATGCTGAGTTTAAGAAAATCAAATCAAATTAGACTGTGGCACAAACAAATGAATACCCTTTCTTTCTGAAATAAAATTGTAAGAGCTTTACATCTATAGTAACCATTGAAACAAACGATATATCATGTATCGGAACTTTTTTGAGTCAGTGTATGATGTGGCGCACACACCAGAGAAGCGGCTCCACATAGCTTTTACAAACAGGAAACACTCATCAGCCCTGGCCACTTCCATAGATGGCTGATGTGACAAGCAAAGGCTCTGATCAGACTGCACAGAAAGCCACATTGTTGGAAACTACCGGTATATGGTGTGGCTCACACACCAGAGAAATGGTTCCACATAGCTTTTACAAACAGCAAACACTCATTAGCCTGCTTATCTACTAAGACTGAGTTATAGATGCTCAGGAGCCCCGATAGCTCAGTAGGTTTAGTTCTGGCTTGCTGATCTAGCGGTCCTGGGCTCGAGACCTGCTAGGGCGGAAATCTTTCCAATTGTAAAAAGGATCCCATTGCACATGGGCTCCATTGCACAAAAACCTTCTTATCTGGGATAAGACTGGGAAACTCCATCTTACAGCTGAATATACATGTAGTTAGAATTCACCTTTCCCTGTCACAGTTTATATACTTCTCTGAATGAATATATATTTGTGGGAGATAGCTTTGATCTAGAGAATGTTATCTCCCTTCTCACTTGAGGCCACTGTCAAAGGAAAGAATTTAAAATTTGCTCTAAGAGAGCAAATTCTTAACTTTAATAGTAGCCTCCATTGGAACATGAAGCAAATACAATTCTTTACAAACATGTCTGATTTGTGAAAATACAAGGGTAAATTTCCCCTTTATCTGCCATTTTTAGCTCGCCTGAACGAAGTTCAGGAAGAGCTATTGTACTACCCCCGGCGTTGGCGTCGGCGTTAGCAAACTGTTAAAGTTTTACGTTAAAGTTTTTTTAGGTGATGGGCAAGGCGCTGTCAGGCAAGCTATCCTGTCCAGGTGACAGGTCTTGTTATAAAGGGGAACAGCAGCTGTTATAACCTGTTTGCTTCCTTGGCCAATGAAACCTTTCAGCTAATTGTTACATGTACAAACCAAAGAGATGTCAGGAAACTCAGACGGGTGTGTCAGTCCTATGAGATTTTATTTGATATTAATATTTCTCACCCATTGGACAAGAATATCCCTATCTAGAGGTGTCTGAGATTTTTCTATCTCGGCCTACTATCTCAGCCTAGGCTCAGAAAGCTGTCTCAAAATGCCAATCATTGCTATATAGTACAGCCCAGTTAATAACTCACTTTAATTCAACAAATCAATTTACTACAGGTCATGTAAATTGCATGCAGAATATGAAATTGACACCCAGTAATGTATAGGAAGTGTCACTGTAGATTTCTCATCAGCTGCCAATCATGAAAAATGCATGCACATGCTGAAATTAATACACATGTCAAACTATCAATAGAAAATTAGCTTCAAGTTTATAGGAATGGCTTCAACAAGAAGTTTAGGTATTCAATGAATATTCTGTTCTATAAAATATAATGGGTGAGAAAAATAATCAATGATGGGGTTGAGGCCTTGACAAGGAAATCTCAGGCTAGTTTTCAGATTATTTAAGTCTTATGCTCGGCAAGCCTCGCATAAGACTAAATAATCTGAAAACTAGCCTGAGATTTCCTTGTCTCGGCCTCAACCCCATCATAGAGTCTATTAATCTTCAAAGACGTGGGAAGACATATTAAGGAATGGACAGTGATGGATTTTGCTAGCTCAGCTAGGGCAGCTGAGGACAGGACTAGTTGGAAAGGGATTGTTGTAGAGTCATCTGTGGTGCCCCAAGGACCTCACAAGGTTACAAGACTAGATCTTCAAAAGAAGAAGTAATATTAGTTTGAAGGTACATGTATTTTTTTGTTACATTGAAAGTTTTTCAAATACAGGCAAGTATGAGCAGAAGAGGCTAGCTTGTGAGCATTCCCCTCCTCTGCAGCTCCTGTAAAGGACAAGCATGATGATTTTCTGTCATGGAATAGGCTGTTAGTGGTAACATGTTTCCATATACCAGCATTGTCAAAACATTTGGCAAGTTTTCTGTTACTTTCAAGGACATCAGTATTCTGTTCCCAGAGCAATGATATAATAATCACTGACGTTTTGAGCTCATAAATATTCAGCATTTTCACACATACAGGTGTCTGCTAAGCTCTGGGTGTGACAATACCATAATGTGTGTATATATTGGGACACCTAAAAAGAATGAATTTTTCAATTGGGACATGGAAAATTTATTTTAGGTGTCCCAATACTTATGCACATCAGGGTATTTTGCCAGAGCCAGTGTTGTGTCAAGCCAAGCAAAAATGTATGTTTTGCTCATTGGAGCCGCAAAGACCCTGATAAGCCTGTGCATTCAGGCATGCTGAACAGGAAAGTCATAATTTTTGCACAGAAACTCATCTTAGTGAGATCTAGACAGTGGAAGCAGAGTTCTTGATTTTATGCTATGGATGCATAAGCTGATCCTGGATCTTTGATGTTTGTAAGGGCAATAAAACAGCTACCTGCTTGATGCCACCCATTGAATATTAAATAATGGGTTAACACAATGATCTGAAGCATTTGTCACTCTATATTGAGGCTTGCAGCTAATCAAAATGAGCCGTGACACAAGAAAACAAACAAAGTGGTTGTGCGCCTAACGCAGACTCAGATCAGCCTGGGCATCTGCCCAGTCTGATCAGAGTTTTCGCTTTCCGCATGGAGCTAGCCTAGACCCTTAGCTACCCTTTAAGCACGTAGTGAAGAGTCTGATCCGACTGTGCAGATGCCCAGGCTGATATGAGCCTGGGCTGGGAACACAACCGCTTTGTTGGTTTTCTCGTGTTGCGGCTCATTAATGATGTTTTTCTGATATCCAGGTAAATGTTTGTACTTTGGTATTAATTCTGGAACAACGTATTTCTTTTGTGGGCCTTCATAAGGACTGTTTATAAGGTCATGGAGAATTATTTATCTGTGACCTACCACAAAATACTTTATCTGCAACTCTCTTAACAAGCTTTGAAGTTTTTAAAAGAGACATACAGAGACATACAGAGATGGAGACAAGATGGAAATGAAGTATGACAGGTGGAATTGGTCAAAAATGAGATTATTCAGGGATGGACTGAACTGAAACATAGGTAACACTTCTATTTCTTAAGGTAGATGGGTACTGAATAGAAATATTGGCGGGGCATTCAAGCCATTATACCATCTAAATAACTCAAAGAGCTATAAAACATTTGGATACTGTTTTGTTTCCCTAAAAACTATTTTGTAATTCTACATACTTTTTATTTACACATTTTCCATTAAAATTCATATCTCTAGCACATGAATGCACTTTCATTTCTGCAAATCATATAATCTATAGTACAGGATATTTTAAACAAACTGGTAAAAAAAATTGCAGTTATCTTGATAAAAAGTATATTTTTACGTTTTTTTTAAAAAATGCAAGAAAATTGAATTTCATGACGTGTCGTGAAAAATATATTCAATCGATGGGGCATGCTTATGCGTATTATTTTAGTAAAGCTTACATTGTATGTTACAGAATTAAACCAAAAAAAAACCAACATTTCACCGTTTCGTTTCCTAGAAAAAAAAATTTTAAGTTCAAAAATATCCCCAAAACAGACAGCCCACATTCTGCACCTGCTGCAAGCACAGCCGGTCCTTGCCCTACTATTTATTCTCCTGTTATTCCGGTTCTACCATAGAGTAATACCTACTAAAATGCGCAGATTGGGTGGCAACTGTGAAGGCCTTGATCATTCTGGTTCCTAAGGAACCGTCTGATCTCAGTTTCCACTGTTTGTACAGACCTGTCTACCCGAAAACTTAGGATCTTTATGGTAGACATTGTTAGTGTGTGTTAAAACTTTATATACTCCACAGTTGATCGATTTCACCATGAACAATAACTCTCTTTTGTTTTAACAAATAGAAAAACAGTTATTCCGTATACAACTACCTTAAGGTGACTGGCATTGCAAACTTTTCATTACCACCCTTCCATTGGCTCAGTATGACTGAAATACTGTTGAAAGGGCCATAAAACCACAAGTCATCCATCCATCTTAGCCAAAGGGGAAAAATGTAATGTATACCAACTGCTGGAGAAGAAGACTGACCTGAGCATCACCGTATCAGTCTCATGATCTGTACGAACAGAGTTTAATGACTTTGCACGGGTAAGTTCTGGAAGGAGTTGATTCAAAATCAGTTGAAAGACTATGAAATGATTTTAGAATAAGAAATTTGAGGAAATTGTTCTTTTCAATTATGCAAATAGTTTCACTTGTTATAGCACCATAAATGCAAATACATGTAACTTATTTGCAAATATATATTCTTAATATGGTCTTTGCCTATTTCAGTTTTGAAAGTCAGCAAGATGGTAGGACAATGGCTGACTGTACTCTGGATAGCTTCTCATGTGTGGTCTCCAGTAGTTCTCTGGGATAATTACATACCTCCAACAAGTAAGAGAAACTGCCCGGTTTAAAACAAGTATTTGTACTTGGGTTTTTGTAATAATAATAATAAATAATAATGATTATAATTATCTTTATTTATAGTCACTTATTTCATTTAACAACCAACATAAGCTCTGTAGAGCTTTTATTGCGGCTTATTAAGACTTAAATCATATGTACAAGCTGAGCTGTGGATATGTGACTTGCTCAAGGTCACAACACTAGGGCCCTGGTGAGGATTGAACTCGGGACCCTTCGATCATGAGTCGGGCACACTACTAAATGCACCACTGAGCTCCACTTTTGGCATCAGTCTATTAAATGATAATGTAACAAAACATGCAAAATTTTACAAACAATTTAACAATCATACTAATTTTACATCTTCTGATAGCTGAACACTGGTCAGGTTTTTCTTCTATTCTAATAACAGCCGTCACTGGTCAGATTTTTCTTCTAGTCTAATAAGAATAGAATAGAACAAAAATCTGATGGAGTTTTTATATCAAATGATGGCTCTTATTAGAATAGAAGAAAAATCTGACCAGTGATGGCTCTTATTAGAATAGAAGAATAATCTTACCAGTGATGGCTCTTATTAGAAGCTCTTACTAGAATAGAAGAAAAATCTGACCAGTGATGGCTCTTATTAGAGTAGAAGAAACATCTGACCAGTGATGGCTCTTATTAGAATAGAAGAAAAATCTGACCAGTGATGGCTCCTATTAGAGTAGAAGAAAAATCTTACCAGTGATGGCTCTTATTAGAAGCTCTTATTAGAATAGAAGAAAAATCTGACCAGTGATGGCTCTTATTAGAATAGAAGAAAAATCTGACCAGTGATGGCTCTTATTAGAGTAGAAGAAAAATCTGACCAGTGATGGCTCTTATTAGAATAGAAGAAAAATCGGACCAGTGATGGCTCTTATTAGAATAGAAGAAAAATCTGACCAGTGATGGCTCTTATTAGAGTAGAAGAAAAATCTGACCAGTGATGGCTCTTATTAGATAGAAGTAAAAAATCTGACCAGTGATGGCTCTTATTAGAATAGAAGCAAACATCTGACCAGTGATGGCTCTTATTAGAGTAGAAGAAAAATCTGACCAGTGATGGCTCTTATTAGAATAGAAGCAAAATCTGACCAGTGATGGCTCTTATTAGAGTAGAAGAAAATTCTGACCAGTGATGGCTCTTATTAGAATAGAAGCAAAATCTGACCAGTGATGGCTCTTATTAGAGTAGAAGAAAATTCTGACCAGTGATGGCTCTTATTAGAATAGAAGAAAAATCTGACCAGTGATGGCTCTGATTAGAGTAGAAGAAAATTCTGACCAGTGATGGCTCTTATTAGAATAGAAGAAAAATCTGACCAGTGATGGCTCTTATTAGAATAGAAGAAAAATCTGACCAGTGATGGCTCTTATTAGAATAGAAGAAAAATCTGACCAGTGATGGCTCGTATTAGATAGAAGAAAAATCTGACCAGTGATGGCTCTTATTAGAATAAAAGAAAAATCTGATGGATTATCTTTTTATCTTGCATATGGTCATAACTGGAGTCTGGGGCCAGTCTAGGTTTTTTTGTCTCACGTGTGACTTGCCAAAGTGAGACATGGTAGGAATTTCTTTTAGGTGTCAATGTCAGCATTGGCTGTGAA
Organism: Ctena decussata; assembly: GCA_963989385.1. Lineage (NCBI taxonomy): Eukaryota > Metazoa > Mollusca > Bivalvia > Lucinida > Lucinidae > Ctena > Ctena decussata. The sequence continues at coordinate 16,863,638 of OZ022502.1, forward strand.
CACTTTGCTTCAAGATCTGTGGTTTATCTCTGTTTTGTGAAAATTCATAGACAGGCGAGACATAGCATTCCATGGCTTGTACCACAGGCCCCAGGTTATAAAAAAAAATTTCATGCTCAACTTAGCTGAGCATGAAATTTTACCTACTAATAGACAGAAAATCACTGATTTTTCATACTCAGGTGAGCTGAGTATGAATTTTTCTCTGCCTATAAATATGAAAATGCCAACATTAGTTGGCATTTTCATATTTATCAGCAGAGAAAATTTCATGCTCAGCTGAGTTGAGTAAGGAAAACGTTTTATAACCTCAGGGCCAGGTTTGATTATTATGAAGAGAAAGAGAAACTTTCACATTCTATCAAAGCTGGAGAAACTATTGAATATCATTTTTGACTCATATTTCAATCATATGTATGAAATTACTGCCACCTTTATAAAAGAAAATTTAATATTGTTAAAAGGATAAATTTTCTTCTGTTCAACTTTTACCTTTTTGTGGGTTTTGTGCAATTTAGGCAATAAGACAAGTGGTTTTGCTATAACCCATTCCCTCTAATCACTTGACCACATCACCTCTCGGCCAAACAAGCAGGTGACGAAATTTTTATCATTCTGCTAAATTTAAAAAGTGTTTTGTCAAGCTGTGTCAAAGAACAGATGACAAATAGTGTTGATCCAGTGAGGGGGCTTGGCTGGATCTATGCTGCTTGCAAATTCAAGTACAGTAGAACCTCAGTGGCTCGAACCGTGATGGCTCGTTAACCCTGCCTGGCTAGACCTCTTTCCTTGGTCCCTAGAGGTCACTTTATACAGAAACTAACCCTGGATGGCTAGAACTACCCTTGGCTGGAACTAATTTTCATGGTCCCAAGCCTGTTCGAGCCAATGAAGTTCTACTGTGTGTTCAGTTTTGTTGCTTGAGAGTGCACATTCCTTCATGAGATATTCAATAGGCTGGGTTGTTGAGAAAAATGTAATATCCTTCTTGTTTTCAGTGACCTTGGTCTCCTGCCTCCCAGAGACTATTACAATGAAGATTACTGGTGCCACTGCTGGTGGACTTCTCTATACTCGAACTACACAGGCTTATAACTTACAACCCACCGTAGATGGTGACATAGACTACTCCTGCACTTTTGAAGAGTGTGATATACAATGGGTATGCTGTATTTATTTGGTTATAAGATTCTTGTATGATGGATCTGGATTTTTTAGTTGTTTTGTAAGATGGATCTAGATTTTGGAGTTGTTTTGTAAGTAAGATGGATCTAGGTTTTTCGAGTTGTTTTGTAAGATGGATCTAGATTTTTGGGATTGTTTGGGAAGAGCAAACCTATCTTATATCGGAATTACACAAGACTGAGTGACATACTTGAGGTAATTTTGGATGTGGAAACCCCAGTCATGGTTGCCGTATATTTTTATTTTCAGTTACAATTAATTTTTAGCTCACCTGAGCCATAGGCTCAGGGTGAGCTATTGTGATCACCCAGTGTCCGTCGTCCGTCGTGCGTCGTCCGTCATCCGTCGTGCGTCGTCAACAATTTGCTTTAAATGACATCTTCTCTGAAACCGCTAGGCCTAGGGCTTTGATATTTGGTATGAAGCATTGCCTAGTGGTCCTCTACCAAGTTTGTTCAAATGGTGGCCCCAGGGTCCAAATTGGCCCTGGGGCAGGGGGTCTTGGGTTTGAAACTAAAAAATACTTAAAAATCTTCTTCTCCAGAACCGCTTGGCTCAGATGCTTGAAATTTGGTATGTAACATTACCTAGTAGTCCTCTACCAAGTTTGTTCAAATGGTGGCCCCAGGGTCTAAAATTGGCCCTGGGGCAGGGGGTCTTGGGTTTGAAACTAAAAGATACTTAAAAATCTTCTTCTCCAGAACTGCTTGGCTCAGAAGCTTGAAATTTGGTATGAAGCATTGTCTAGTGGTCCTCTACCAAGTTTGTTCAAATGGTGGCCCCAGGGTCCAAAATGGCCCTGGGGCAGGGGGGTCTTGGGTTCGAAACTAAAAAATACTTAAAAATCTTCTTCTCCAGAAGTGCTTGGCTCAGATGCTTGAAACTTGGTATGTAACATTGCCTAGTGGTCCTCTACCAAGTTTGTTCAAATGGTGGCCCCAGGGTGAAAAATGGCCCTGGGGCAGGGGGGTCTTGGGTTCGAAACTAAAAGATACTTAAAAATCTTCTTCTCCAGAACTGCTTGGCTCAGAGGCTTGAAATTTGGTATGAAGCATTGTCTAGTGCTCCTCTACCAAGTTTGTTCAAATGGTGGCCCCAGGGTCCAAAATGGCCCTGGGGCAGGGGGTCTTGGGTTCGAAACTTAAAAAATGCTTAAAAATCTTCTTTTCCAGAACTGATTGCCTCAGATGCTTGAAATTTGGTATGGAACATTGCCTAGTGGTCCTCTACCAAGTTTGTTCAAATGGTGGCCCCAGGGTCCAAATTGGCCCTGGGGCAGGGGGTCTTGGGTTCGAAACTTGAAAATACTTAAAAATCTTCTTTTCCAGAACTGCTTGCCTCAGATGCTTGAAATTTGGTATGGAACATTGCCTAGTGGTCCTCTACCAAGTTTGTTTAAATGGTGGCCCCAGGGTCCAAATTGGCCCTGGGGCAGAGGGTCTTGGGTTTCGAAAATACTTAAAAATCATCTTCTTCAGAACCGCAAGGCTCAGATGCTTGAAATTTGGTATGTAGCATTGTCTAGTGGTCCTCTACCAAATTTGTTCAAATGGTGGCCCCAGGGTCCAAAATGGCCCTGGGGCAGGGGTTCTTTGGTTTGAAACTAAAAAATACTTAAAACTCTTCTTCACCAGAACTGCTTGCCTCAGATGCTTGAAATTAAGTATGTTACATTGCCTAGTGGCCCTCTACCAAGTTTGTTCAAATGGTGGCCCCAGGGTCTAAAATGGCTCCGGGGCACGGAGTCCCAGGTTTGAACCATAGAAATACATAGAAAAATTTAAAAAAATCATCTACTTCAGAACCGCAAGGCTCAGATGCTTGAAATTTGGTATGTAGCTTTGCCTAGTAGTCTTTTACCAAGTTTGTTCAAATGATGACCCCAGGGTCTAAAATGGCCCCACCCTAGGGGGTTCTGGGTTTGAGCCATAGAAATACATAGAAAACTATTCAAAAATCTTCTTCTTCAGAACCACTTGGCTCAGATGCTTGAAATTTAGTATGTAGGATTGCCTAGTGGTCCTTTACTAAAATTATTCAAATGATGGCCACAGGGTCCAAAATGGCCTGGCCCCAGGGGGTCCAGGGTATGAACCATAGCAATACATAGAAAAATATTCAAAAATCTTCTTCATAACCTTTTGGAAGTGGTTGCAAACTATCAGGTTTGTTAAATGATGACCCTTGTTTGACCTTTAACCTTTTTGGTCAGGTGAGCGATTCAGGGCCTCTTGGCCCTCTTGTTATACTCACAACGACAGCATGGTAGGATATATATTGTGTTCAAGTCTTTGTGTATGGAGGCATGCACAATAACAGCCCATTACTGGTATTAGATCAGGTAAAGGTTTCGGATAGATACCAAGTTCTCTTGTAAAGAGGTCAGTACGTGGTGGTACTTTAACCATGTTTTCAGGTTTAACACTATTTTGTGACTATGTAAAGACAGGCAAGATACCATCTTTTGCAGAATTCTGTGAAACATGCAGGGATCTGAACTGGAATTTTTATACTTAACTAAATGAGAGCTAGGGTTTACTCAAATTTTGATAAAGTTGGAATTTTCTGCTTTTTAGCTCAGACAGGAAAAAAATTTAGGAAGCTCTGAGACTTGTCAAGTCTCTAGATAATTTGATTTCTTTTTCAGAGTCAAACGTTTTACATTGTTGTTCAGAGAAGGAGTGCCATTCAGACACAGCATGATATTATTCTCTCCTTCATGTGTTCTCCTGATCTGAATCAAATAACTCCAGCACACTTTGCTAGCAGGTAATTTCTCTTATTTAATCTTTAAAGTGGCAATTCCTAAAAGATTCTAAAGTTTCAAGCAGCGAAGTGGCTCATAATGAATAAAATATGAAACTTCTAAGAATACATCTTTCTGAGCCACCCCCAGAATGTCACTCAATAGTCACCTGATAGTCTATAACCGACCAATTCAACCACAACTTAGCATGTGACATAGGCCTGTATATAAATTCACACATGCTGAAAGTCCCACAATAAGTTTGTGATTTTATCTTAAAGTAAATGGAGAGATGCATAGGCATGGCTTCAGTAAGGAGAATTATAACGAATCGAAAACAAACTCTATATTACAGTGCTGTACTAGAGTGGTAGTTATATATATGCTCTTACTAAGAGAAAGAAATCATTTGAATGTCATTTTCATTTTTGTTCCCCGCCTTTTCGGAGAAAAGCGAGGGAACATGGTATTGAGCTTTCCGTGGTTCCGTAGTCCCGAGGTTCTGTCCCCCACCCTTGAGAGTGGGTACCTTGTGTTGTGTGCACAACTCCTCCTACAGTTTTTCATGAATCATTCTGAAACTTTGCAGGCTTAATTTTCATGATCTGTAAATGTGCATGTGCTTTAGGGGTTATCGTCAAATAATATTTTACCACTTTTTTCGCTTTGCGAACTTTATAGTCATTTTTCAGTATCAGAAGACCTTTACAGTACATACCTTGTGTGCGCAATTTCTCCTACAGTTTTTCAGGAATCATTCTTAAATTTTGCAGGCTTCTTTCTCATGGTCTGTAGATGTGCATGTGCCTCAGGGGTTATTGTCAAATATTTCGCTTTGCAAACTTAGACATTTTCCAGCATCAGAAGACAGTTTGCATACATACCTTATGTGCACAATTCCTCCTACAGTTTTTAGCTCACCTGAGCACGAAGTGCTTTCGTGCTCAGGGTGAGCTTTTGGGATACCGTGATGTCGGTCGTACGTCCGTCAGTCCGTCAACTTTTGCTTGTGTACACTCTAGAGGGCACAATTTTGATCCAATCTTTATGAAACTTTTTCAGAATGTTTATCTCCATAAAGTCTAGGCCAAGTTTGAAACTGGGTCATGTCGGGTCAAAAACTAGGTCAAATCTTAGAAAAACCTTTTGTACGCTCTAGAGGACAGAATTGATCCAGTCATTTTGAAACTTTGTCAGAATGTTTATCTCCATAAAATCAAGACAAAGTTCAAAACTGGGTTATGTCGGGTCAAAAACTAGGTCACATATTAGAAAAACCTTGTGTACGCTCTAGAGGACACAGTTTAAATCCAGTCTTTTTGAAACTTTGTCAGAATGTTTATCTCCTTAAAATCTAGGCCAAGTTCGAAACTGTGTCATGTCGGGTCAAAAACTAGGTCACTAGGTCAAATCTTAGAAAAGCCTTGTGTACGCTCTAGAGGACACAGTTTTAATCCAGTCATTTTGAAACTTTGTCAGAATGTTTATCTCCATAAGATCTAGGCCAACTTCGAAACTGTGTCATGTCGGGTCAAAAACTAGGTCACTAGGTCAAATCTTAGAAAAACCTTGTGTACGCTTTGGAGGACACAGTTTGATCCAGTCATTTTGAAACTTTGTCAGAAGGTTTATCTCCATAAAGTCTAGGCCAAGTTTGAAACTGGGTCATGTCGGGTCAAAATCTAGGTCACTATTTCAAATCTTAGTATAGGTTTTATACAAATTTTAAGACAAGTCTGATGCGTAACCGACAAGTCCACTTTTTGCTAAGGTTGACTGCCCATTTTAGCACAATTTAAACTTATTCTGCTACAGCTGACTGCTTACTGATATAATACCTCATCATGGCAGCTTTAATATTGACAGAAACCATCTCTGCAGCAGATGCCATTGTAGACCTAAATTAAGTTGATTTTACCTTCACTGATTTGACTGTCACCAATTTGGCACAAAGGTGCTGGCAGAATGGGGTAATACTACTGCAGTCCCTGAACAGTCTGGCCTTGGTCTACAGTGTTTTCCCAATATTTAGTGAGGTGGTGCAAGTTTTAAAGATCATCTTTGAACATTTATTTGCTTGTAAGACCAAATTCATACCTGCGTTTACATACCACTTTCAGTGTAAATCCAAGTATATGCATGTACATGGTAAACAGTGAAATGAATAAGATGAAGAGGGAAAGATATATATCAGAATCCAATTATGTATATGCATTGCGAAGAGATATATTAATAAGCATCAGCTCTGGAAAGCCTAAACTGCCATGGTGAAAGCCAGTCAACAAGTTCTTATAGTTTGAAAACTGTTTCTCAAGACCTTGTATTGCTTATATGCCGTTTATTCAAGGTCTTCTGAATAGCTGTTTTTAGGTCCAGTTTCCATAAATATCTAGTTTTAGTTAAGAAACCAGTTCAACTATTTCAACAGCAGAGTATTAGCATTCGAATCATGAAGTTCAGAAATTGGCCTTTTCCATTCTTTCATTTTAAGGAGTCATAGGATGGCTTCTAAGCATGTATTTACGCACAACTAGCTAGGAAAGAGATTTTGGACACTGCACTGATTGCACATGCATAGTAAGCTAAATCATACAGGTGTCACATCCCTTATTCACTGAATAAACCTTACTACCACTGAACTAGAAAGTGTAAACAGTTTTTAAAATTCGTAGAAGAGCTATAAAACCTTGTGTATGCTCTAGAGGACACAGTTTTGATCCAGTCATTTTGAAACTTTGTCAGAATGTTTATCTTCATAAAATCTAGGCAAATTTCGAAACTGGGTCATGTCTGGTCAAAAACTAGGTCACTAGGTCACATATTAGAAAAACCTTGTGTACGCTCTAAAGGTCACACTTTTGATCCAAACTTCATGAAATTTTGTCAGAATGTCTATCCTCACAATATCTAGACCAAGTTCGAAACTGGGTCATGTCGGGTCAGAAACTAGGTCACTAGGTCAAATATAAACACGACCTTGTGTATGCTCTAGAGGACACAGTTTTAATCCAATCTTTATGAAACTTTGTTTGAATGTTTATCTCTATAAAGACTAGGCCAAGTTAGAAACTGGGTCATGTAGGGTCAAAAACTAGATCACAAGGTCAAATCGTGTTTATGCTCTAGAAGGCACATTTGATCCAATCTTAAATGAAACTTTGTCAAAATGTTTATTGTCATTATATCTAAGCCAAGTTTGAAACTGGGTCATGTCGGTCTAAAACTAGGTCATTAAGTCAAATCTTAGAAAAACCTTGTGTAAGCTCTAAGGGACACAGTTTTGATCCAGTCATTTTGAAACTTTGTCAGAATGTTTATCTCCATAAAATCTAGGCCAAGTTCAAAACTGGGTCATATCAGAAGAAAACTAGGTCACTAGGTCAAATATTAGAAAAACCTTGTGTATGCTCAAGAGGTCACAATTTTAATCCAATCTTCATGAAACTTTGTCAGAATCTTTATCCTGACAATATCTAGTTCAGATTTGAAACTGGGTCATGTCGGGTCAAAAACTATGTCACTAGGTCAAATATTAGAAAAACCTTGTGTATGCTCTAGAGGACACAGTTTTGACCCAATCTTTATGAAACTTTGTCAGAATGTTTATCTCTATAAAGTCTAGGCTAAGTTTGAAACTGGGTCATGTCGGGTCAAAAACTAGGTCTCTAGGTCAAATATAAGAACAACCTTGTGTACGCTCTAGAGGGCACAGTTTTGATCCAAACTTTATGATGCTTTGTCAGAATGTTAATCCTCACAATATCCAGGCCAAGTTGAAACTGGGTCATGTCTGATCAAAAACTAGGTCACTAGGTCAAGTCTTTGAAAAACGACCTTGTGTACGCTCTAGAGGTCACAGTTTTGATCCAAACTTCATGAGACTTTGTCAGAATGTTTATCAGCATAATATCTAGGACAAGTTTGAAACTAGGCCATATGCTAGATCAAAAACTAGGTCACTAGGTCAAATATTAGAAAAACACTGTGTACGCTCAAGAGGGCACAGTTTTGATCTAATCATTTTGAAACTTTGTCAGAATGTTTATCGTCACAATATCTAGGACAAGTTTGAAAAAAGGTCATGCCGGGTAATACACGAGGTCACTAGGTCAAATATAAACACGACCTTGTGTACGCTCCAGAGGGCCTAGTTTTGATCCAATATTCTTGATACTTTGTCAGAATGTTTATCCTCACAATATCCAGTCCAAGTCTGAAACTGGGTCATGTCAGATCAAAACTATGTCACTAGGTCAATTCTTAGAAAAACGCTCTAGAGGTCACAGAATTGATCCAAACTTCATAAAGCTTTGTCAGAATATTTATCCTTACAATATCTAGGACAAGTTTGAAACTAGTTCATGTCAGATCAAAAACTAGGTCACTAGGTCGAATATTAGAAAAACACTGTGTACGCTCAAGAGGGCGCAGTTTTGATCCAATCATATTGAAACTTTGTCAGAATGTTTATCGTCACAATATCTAGGATAAGTTTGAAAATAGGTCATGTAGGGTCATAAATGAGGTCACTAGGTCAAATATAAACACAACCTTGTGTACACTCTAGAGGGCCTAGTTTCGATCCAATCTTCATGATACTTTGTCAGAATTTTTTTCCTCACAATATCGAGGCCAAATTTGTGACTGGGTCATGTCGGGTCAAAAACTAGGTCACTAGTAGGTCACTAGGTCAAATCTTAGAAAAACTTTGTGTACACCCTAGAAGGCACAGTTTTGACCCAATCTTCATGAAACGCTGTCAGAATGTTTATCTTTATGAAATCTAGGTAAAGTTTGAAACTGGGTCATGTCGGGTCAAAAGTAAGGTCACAGGATCAAATATAAGAACGGCCTTGTGCACGCTCTAGAGGGCACAGTTTTGATCCAATCTTTATGAAACTTTGTCAGAATGATATTCTCACAATATTCAGATCAAGTATGAACATGGATAATCTGGGGTCAAAAACTAGGTCACTAGGTCACATATTAGAAAAACCTTGTGTACGCTCTAGAGGGCACAGTCTTGATCCAAACCTAAGGAAACTTTGTCAGAATATTTATCCTCACAATATCTAGGCCAAGTATGAAACTGGGTCATGTCGGGTCAAAAACCAGATCACTAGGTCAAATCTTAGAAAAACCTTGTGTACGCTCTCTAGGACAGTTTTGATCCAATCTTTTTGAGGCTTTGTCAGAATGTTTATCAGCACAATATCTAGGCCAATTTTGAAATTAGGTCATGTAGGGTCAAAAACTAGGTCACTAGGTCAAATATAAGAACGACCTTGTGTACGCTGTAGAGGGCAGTTTTGATCCAATCTTCATGAAACTTTGTCAGAATGTATATCCTCACAATATCCAGGCCAAGTTTGAAACTGGGTCATTGTTACGCAGGTTTTACACTCGGTCGACACGGGTGTAGAGCCTTATGCGTCGCCAGGACGGCGGAGGGTGATTTCCGGTTAAAGGGTTATCTACCAGTGTTTTACACTAACAAGGAAACTCTAACAACGTTAGAATTTTTTTTAAGTTTATATATACTGTAAATTCTATATACAACAATACAATTTACAACTGTCACAATTACAATAAAATACAACACAAATTAGTTCATGTCGCTGGCCCAAGTAAGGTGTTTGTTTCAAATCTGTAATCGATTTGCGTGCAATGCGCAAATAGATTACTGTCTGACGTCAACACCGTACTCGGCTCAGCGCCATGAACTAAAGGAAAACACAAAGAACAAAAAACGTCAGTTTGAGCTCATACAAAAAAACCAAGGCCTTATGTTGGTAGACTTCACTTTGTCGTTCCCTGGATCATGTCATGGGCCAGTCCATATATCATGAGGAACACCAACTTATATTAACACGTGCACGATTATATACTGGTCGCTTCCTGGATCGTACCAGAGACCAGTCTAAATATAATATGACACACTTTAGTGGACGAACACTGTCCCACTTTCACCTCTGCAGTAATTACATCGATTTTGCCAATATTTTGTGCTTCCCGCCTCTGCTAGGAATACATGCACAAGGGCGTTGTAACTGCTCTACCCGGGTTGGTATTAACCTGGAGACGTATATCGAATCTCCAGGTGAGACGTGGCTCTAAGCCCTAACTGCTGACTGCCGGACTTGATGTGCCTAAAAATAACGAACTTACACTTAATACATTATAACTACATAATAACAATACGTAAGACTTGGGCCTGTCTTGGAAATACCATACAACGCCCTCGGCGAATGCCGAGCATAACGTGCACACGCCAGCCGTGTCACTAGACACGACTCGCGCTCACGATGTAAAGCTAAAAGTGTGCTTACCACTTCCGCCAATGAAGAAACGTAGATCCTACCACGCATGTGCGTCGAAGGATCTGACGTCAAACATTGTCAAGAAGTATACTGACGTCAACAGGCATTACCATGACATACCCCACATAAAACATGAATAATCTAAACAATGACCTATTAACATTAAATTGATTGACCAAAATCTAACTCGCATATGTATTAATTCATTTCTTTAAACTAAGCGTAATACCATTTGCCATAGAATATAATAGCTGAATAAGCGTTTCTCACACATTTGGGATCATAACGTTTGATCTGACATCATGACATCAATGATGTTATACCATATGACGCCGTCTAATGAAGGCAAATCAAACGCATGATGACCAAATGTTACCATTATAACTTATGGAAAAAACCCTTAATGCGGTGCATGCTATGGCGACAATAGACGTCACGAGTATATAAATTAGTTCCATTACAAATCAATCTATTTCTATAGGCCACGTATACGTGAAACTAATATAAAAAGTGCTGACGTCGCAATAACATGAATGCAACTGACGTCACATGAATAACATGAATGCAACTGACGTCACATGAATAACATGAATACAACTGACGTCACATGAATAACATGAATGCAACTGACGTCACTGGACGTCAAATAGACGCACACCATTGCAACCAACATCAGTGATATAAACTATTTCCGTAATTTACAAATTTCCTAATATACAAATACCATGCGCAGCATGGTCAGTATAAACAAAATTGGTCGACATATGCACAGCCTGATCACTGTCAACAAAATCAAATCAGTCGACACATATAATCATACCATATCAATCAGAAGTCACATTTTTCATTCTTAGCCAAACTATTCTAAATAAATATAATAAGATCTTACCATTCAGGTCTAAACTCAGAATCTGGGCACACAACAATATAACATCCTCAGTATAAGAATTAAACAGCCACGTCTAACTTTTCAATAAAAGATAGGCGTATAAATAGTATGCGTCTCACATTTAAATCATGGGACTCGAATATAAGCGTGCAGGTATTCACATTAAAATCATGCAACACGCTGTCCACAATCAAAAGACTCGTGCAGGTATTCACCTTAAAATCATGCAATACGCTGTCCACGAGAGGTATTCACAAACAACCCATGCATAACGTAGTCACAATTTCCGTAAACGTTTTATTACCACAGTTGCCCTAAAAACTTTAGCCCTACTGATTGAAAGGATTAAAATAATTCGACGAAAAAAGTCGACGATCGGATCCATTTCGTAACATAGGTTTCCCCTTAGGGAGAAAAAAACATAACAATGTTTCTTTTCTGATATAGTACGAAATGCGATCGAATCGTAGGCTATGTCAAAACTGGAAAACTAGCTATATACACAACAACGGTGCGATGCATAACGTGGCCAAACTATCTACTAAGGTAGTCCGCCCCCAAATTATCCTGGCCGCGGATAGCAACGATCCTGAATCTGTACGGCTGTAATTTCATGGCTCAACGCATGATTCGGGGATTGAGCACCTTAGCTGTCTGCATATAGGACAAAGGTTTGTGGTCGGTTTCAAGTAGGAACTCCGCCCCATACAGGTACTTATGAAATTTCTCAACACCCCAGATTATACCCAAACATTCCTTTTCAATTACAGAGTAGTTCCTTTCCAGAGGTAACAATTTCTTGCTAGCATAAGCAATCGGCAAACGACCTTCACCTTCGAATTCCTGAAGCAAAATAGCTCCAAGACCAACGTCTGAAGCGTCTGTTCGGAGTACAAACGGGTTATCTTCTTGAAAAACAGGTAAGCGAAGAATAGGACTAGACGTGAGCCTACTCTTCAGGGTTTGAAATGCCCTTTCATGCTGATCTTGCCAATCTTTGATAGAATTAGGTCTATCCCGTTTAGTTAAATCAGTCAGAGGAGAAGCTATGGATGAGAAATTTTGGATAAAACGACGATAAAACCCAGCTAATCCCAGAAAAGATTTAATTTGCCTTTTCGTACATGGACGAGGAGCATCTCTGATAGCCTGTATCTTGTCCTCTTGCGGTCGTATCGTCTGTCCGACGATATTGTGACCAAGGCACTCGATACTGCCATATTCGATCATGCATTTAGATGGTTTTGCCGTCAATTTGGCCGACCTGAGCCGATCTAACACTTGACGTAATGACGTCACATGATCTTTCCATGTTTCAGTAAATATCCACATGTCATCAACAAAGCTGTCAACATTTGGGAGATTGGACAATATGATTCTCATTAACCTACAAAAAGAAGCTCCCGAATTGACCAAACCGAAGGGCATAGTTTTAAACTGGAATAAACCTTTAGGCGTTTCAAATGCTGTCAAAGGTTTAGACCTTTCAGTAAGACTGACTTGCCAATAACCCTTACTCAGGTCCATCTTTGTAAAGAATCTATGTCCCGACATTTTATTGATAACCTCCTCCATATTTGGCATAGGTTCTGCATCGAATTCCGTCACTTTGTTAAGCTTCCGGAAGTCGATACAGAATCTAACTGACCCGTCTTTCTTCGGAACTAGGACAACAGGAGAAGAATACGGTGAAATCGACGGCTCAATTACCCCTAAATCTAACATATCCTGTATCTCCGTCTCCATGACGTTACGCGTCTTATACGGGATAGAATAACCTTTCGTCCGTATTGGTTCTGACGTGAGTAGTTTGATATCGTGCTGTATTTGATCAGTTCGACCGGGTAAACTTGATAGTACATCCGGGTACTGTTTTATCAACGCTTCAACCTCCATACGTTGTTCTGACGTTAACGTATCTGAGATACTGACGTCATTATAAGTTTCCGGTTCTTTAGCTGTCGGAAAAGCACAATTATCAAGAGAAAATTCATTACTACCATCGTCATCAACCGACTCTGTAGTCTCAGTCGACAATAAACAATGTGACGGCACACTACGACGTTCGACATATTGTTTCAGCATATTAGCATGATATGTACTCACGACACCATTGACGTCGATTTTATAGTCCATTCTATTCACCACCTCTACTACTTCATATGGACCCTTCCACTGCAATAACAGTTTATTACTGTCAGTTGGCAGTAATAACAGTACTTTATCTCCCACGTTAAATTTACGCGACGTAGCGCGTTTGTCATAATAAGCCTTTTGCTTTACTTGTACTTTCCGTAAATTATCATGTGCTAACTTACACGTCTGCTCTAACCGTTCTCTCAACTCAATTACGTACTGGTACGTAGACAGAACCTGCTCATCCTGTACCTCTTCAGACCATAATTCACGTAATATTGCCATAGGGCCCTTAACGTTACGTCCGTATAACAATTCGAACGGAGAAAACCCTAATGATTCTTGCGGAACCTCCCTTATTGCAAACAGTAGTGCTGGGAGATATTTATCCCAGTCTTTTGGACGTTCTGCGCACATCCTACGTAGCATTTGCTTCAACGTCGCGTGAAAACGCTCTACAAGACCGTTACAGATAGGATGATACGGCGTCGTGGTTAACTGCTGGAGTGATAACAGCCTGCTTACTTCTTTCATAACCTCAGCAGTAAACTGACTTCCGCAATCTGTTAACATTTCATCAGGTATGCCAACTCTACTAAACATCTCAACTAACGCTTCGGCTACGCGTTCCGTTTCAATGCCGGGTAACGCTACCGCCTCGGGATATCTCGTCGCATAGTCTATCATTGTTAAAATATAGCGGGATTTCCTGTCAGAACGAGGTTCTATCGGTCCAACTATATCAACAGCGACTCGTTTAAATGGTGTGTCAATCTGTGGCAACTTTCCTAAAGGAACCTTAGTGACACGACCTTTTTGAATAGTCCTTTGACATATGTCACAAGATTTACAAAACCTTGCCACATCACCACAAACTCCAGGCCAAAAGAACTCAGTTAACACTCTATCCATAGTTTTCTTTATGCCCAAATGACCTGACATCAAGGTTTCGTGCGCCAATCTTAACACCTTTTCACAAAAACCTTCAGGGATAATAAGTTGCAAAGTGACCTTGTTTCCCTTAGTAAACTGCCTATACAATAAATCTTTCTTTCGGATAAACTTAGTTTCACCTCGGTTCAATCCACGACTAATAGTCACATTCCCAGATTCCACTCTTTGCCTTATGCCATTCAATTTAAGGTCAACAACTTGGGCCTGCTTCAATGCCTCCTTATCACTAGCAATAATTTGATCAGGAACTTTAAGTTTCCTATAGACCTCTTCACCTTGCTTAGCTTGTGACCTAGTCACTGCCGCCATTGCAAAATGGGACATATCGGGAAGTTTTGACCCGTCAATATTTCCAATAACCAGGTCATACAATGTATCTTCCATGCACAATGCCTCAGTTTTTCCTGTGAAAAATGGACAATCTATGTCAACCATTGCTAAGGGATACCTTTGGGTAGATTCATCAATCAAAGTTACATCAGATTCTCTACCAAGTAACTGATCATTAGAAACCAAGTTTCTACGAACGACACACCCAGTACAACCTGTGTCCCTTAAAACTACAACAGTCTTACCATTAACCGTACCCTGCGCTGTTGGTAATCGCGACCTTAAAAAGTAACAGACACCTTCCCTATCCACGTTATCATTGATTAGTGGACTTTCTTCCTTACTCTTATAGAGACCTTCAATTTCATGAGACCTATTCATTGTAGTTTTACAAAAGCTCATTTGATGTCCGCCACCCCGACCACGTCCGCGGGAATAACCCCGACCACGGCCACGATCTGAATTACTACCCTTCGTCTGTACAGTATCGCTCTTACTCTGTGATCTTTGTGTCTCATCTTTCGGTGCATAACTACTTCCCTTACTTCCGCTATACCCGCTTGCACTTGCACCTACCTCCGCACTATATGCTTGCTTCCTATCGGGATTCTTAAAACATTTATATGTTAAATGTCCCTTACCACAAATACTACATTTTATCTCTGGCTTCGCACTCGGCTTATTATCAGATCTACTCTGAGTTACGCCCTTACTATCACGCTGCCCCTTATTAACACAAGCGTAGACACCGCCACGTGCTTCTGCAAATAAATCTGCTTCCCTAGCCATCTCACCTAGATTCGTGAATGTTTTCGGTTTCAAATGAACATATAGTTCTTTACTACAGGATTCTAAAAACTGATCCCTAGCGAAAAAATCGCAAACAGCTTCGTAAGACTGGTCTACTTTCGCCATTTTCAACCATTTATTAAGATACGACCTAAGTCTACTACTAAACTGAATAAACGTTTCGGACTTTTCAGGCCTATCATAGCGAAATTTCTTCCTAAATCTGCGTTCAGTCGTATCAAAATTCTTCAACAACGCATCTTTCAACTTGTCATAATCCGCTGCATCATCTACAGACAATCTATCATAGACATCAAGCGCGCGACCTTTAAGTAATGCGCTTAAATATGCAGCCCAAACGTTTTTATCCCATTTATTCGCCGTCGCGTATTTCTCAAACCTTGATAAGTAACTATCCATTTTGTCCTTACTTTCATCAAAATACGGTAACTTGGGATCTCGCGCATGCGCTAACTTTTCAGCCTTCCGTTTTTCTAATTCAACTCTAAACGTTACCTTCTGCAACTCTATCTGATTCTTTAACTCGCGTTGCTGCAATTCAAAACTATACTTCAACTTTTCTAACTCGACCTCGCTCGACAACTTTGCTTCCTTATCGCTTTCGACTTGAGACAACCTAGCTTCCCTATCTTTCTCGGCTTGCCGCTCTATACTTTCAATCCGCGCCATCTCGATTTCCCTATCCGCCGCAATCTTAGCTTCTTCCGTCGCGATCCTAGCCAATTCAATTTCCCTATCTTTCTCGGCTTGCGCGATCCTCTCTTTCTCCGCTGCGATCCTCTCTTTCTCCGCCGCGATCTTAGCTAACTCAATTTCCCTGTCTTTATCAGCCTGCGCAAGCTTTTCTTTCTCCGCCGCGATCTTCTCTTTATCAAGTTCCCTTACCGCGTGCCTTTCTGCCCTCTCAGTCTCTTGCTGCTGCTTTACAAATTCCTGCAATGCCTGCCCCTCATAACCTAACTCCCTTCCCGTCTTAACTAACTGATCCATGGCGCTTAACGTAATGCTCACGTTAACTTAACTGAAACCGACGTTCACTTATAGTCACACACGTTAACTAAAACGTTAACAATAATAATAACGAACTAATCCAACTAAAACGTTGATTAATTAGTATACTCGCGATCTGGACGTAGCCTTTAAAGTTACGTTCATAACAGACCGGAAATGACGTCATAAACTGACGTTGACTTTACCGAGAACTTCTTTTCACTATCATATGACACAATTAGATGACGTAAATAACCCACATTACAATTACGCCCAACTTGATCTAGCGTATCGGATATACAAACATAACGTATGTAACGCAACGTATTAACACTGACACGACAACTGTACGTCCTACATTACAAAACCTTATAAGATACCAACGGTAAATCAAACTTAAGATTCTGCTATTAGGTTTAATTCATTGTAACGATATTATATAACGTTACGGGTGACCTACGTTACTTAATCAGGACATAAAATGGACCTCAGTAACGGTTACGACACAACGTACAAAACGTTTAAGTTAATAAACTAACAGATTGTCATGCAACAGCAGTGCCAAGGTACTCAAACGGACCTTAAAACTAAATATGTATCATCCGTGCCAAGACAATTCAGGTCTATATACCTCAGTTTCCCCACTCAGATATGCAACCTGTTACATTCTATCACAAATTAATGCATGGGCTATCGCACTTCATCAGGCAGGGAATAAGGATAGTTGACCTTAATTGAGTGTAGGTTACATTTACAAAGAATTTAGTGGCAAAATTGTTCCCCTAAAATTCACAGCCTTACGTCACCTTAGAAAAGAACAATCAGAAAGTCAATAATAATAAAAAAAAATGTCTGACAAAATTGTGCCTAGATTCTGTATATATTGTCAATGTGTTACACTGGCAGATATTAACCGGAAATCAAATCCCGTTACTTCATGACACCATGTTACGCAGAAGGTTTTACACTCGGTCGACACGGGTGTAGAGCCTTATGCGTCGCCAGGACGGCAGAGGGTGATTTCCGGTTAAAGGGTTATCTACCAGTGTTTTACACTAACAAGGAAACTCTAACAACGTTAGAATTTTTTTGAAGTTTATATATACTGTAAATTCTATATACAACAATACAATTTACAACTGTCACAATTACAATAAAATACAACACAAATTAGTTCATGTCGCTGGCCCAAGTAAGGTGTTTGTTTTCAAATCTGTAATCGATTTGCGTGCAATGCGCAAATAGATTACTGTCTGACGTCAACACCGTACTCGGCTCAGCGCCATGAACTAAAGGAAAACACAAAGAACAAAAAACGTCAGTTTGAGCTCATACAAAAAAAACAAGGCCTTATGTTGGTAGACTTCACTTTGTCGTTCCCTGGATCATGTCATGGGCCAGTCCATATATCATGAGGAACACCAACTTATATTAACACGTGCACGATTATATACTGGTCGCTTCCTGGATCGTACCAGAGACCAGTCTAAATATAATATGACACACTTTAGTGGACGAACACTGTCCCACTTTCACCTCTGCAGTAATTACATCGATTTTGCCAATATTTTGTGCTTCCCGCCTCTGCTAGGAATACATGCACAAGGGCGTTGTAACTGCTCTACCCGGGTTGGTATTAACCTGGAGACGTATATCGAATCTCCAGGTGAGACGTGGCTCTAAGCCCTAACAGCTGACTGCCGGACTTGATGTGCCTAAAAATAACGAACTTACACTTAATACATTATAACTACATAATAACAATACGTAAGACTTGGGCCTGTCTTGGAAATACCATACAACGCCCTCGGCGAATGCCGAGCATAACGTGCACACGCCAGCCGTGTCACTAGACACGACTCGCGCTCACAATGTAAAGCTAAAAGTGTGCTTACCACTTCCGCCAATGAAGAAACGTAGATCCTACCACGCATGTGCGTCGAAGGATCTGACGTCAAACATTGTCAAGAAGTATACTGACGTCAACAGGCATTACCACGACATACCCCACATAAAACATGAATAATCTAAACAATGACCTATTAACATTAAATTGATTGACCAAAATCTAACTCGCATATGTATTAATTCATTTCTTTAAACTAAGCGTAATACCAATTGCCATAGAATATAATAGCTGAATAAGCGTTTCTCACACATTTGGGATCATAACGTTTGATCTGACATCATGACATCAATGATGTTATACCATATGACGCCGTCTAATGAAGGCAAATCAAACGCATGATGACCAAATGTTACCATTATAATTTATGGAAAAAACCCTTAATGCGGTGCATGCTATGGCGACAATAGACGTCACGAGTATATAAATTAGTTCCATTACAAATCAATCTATTTCTATAGGCCACGTATACGTGAAACTAATATAAAAAGTGCTGACGTCGCAATAACATGAATGCAACTGACGTCACATGAATAACATGAATGCAACTGACGTCACATGAATAACATGAATACAACTGACGTCACATGAATAACATGAATGCAACTGACGTCACTGGACATCAAATAGACGCACACCATTGCAACCAACATCAGTGATATAAACTATTTCCGTAATTTACAAATTTCCTAATATACAAATACCATGCGCAGCATGGTCAGTATAAACAAAATTGGTCGACATATGCACAGCCTGATCACTGTCAACAAAATCAAATCAGTCGACACATATAATCATACCATATCAATCAGAAGTCACATTTTTCATTCTTAGCCAAACTATTCTAAATAAATATAATAAGATTTTACCATTCAGGTCTAAACTCAGAATCTGGGCACACAACAATATAACATCCTCAGTATAAGAATTAAACAGCCACGTCTAACTTTTCAATAAAAGATAGGCGTATAAATAGTATGCGTCTCACATTTAAATCATGGGACTCGAATATAAGCGTGCAGGTATTCACATTAAAATCATGCAACACGCTGTCCACAATCAAAAGACTCGTGCAGGTATTCACCTTAAAATCATGCAATACGCTGTCCACGAGAGGTATTCACAAACAACCCATGCATAACGTAGTCACAATTTCCGTAAACGTTTTATTACCACAGTTGCCCTAAAAACTGTAGCCCTACTGATTGAAAGGATTAAAATAATTCGACGAAAAAAGTCGACGATCGGATCCATTTCGTAACAGTCATGTCGGGTCAAAAACTAGGTCACTAGGTCAAATCGTAGAAAAACTTTGTGTACACCCTAGAGGGCACAGTTTTGATCCTATCTTCATGAAACTTTGTCAGAATGTTTATCTTCATAAAATCTAAGTCAAGTTTGAAACTGGGTCATGTCGGTCAAAAACTAGGTCACTAGGTCAAATCTAAATGAAGTTATGCTGCAAGAATCAGAACTAATATTGCAATGATGCCAGCCACAATCTCCTTAAAAAACATTAATTTCACCACAGTGAGATAATGATGCTACCATTCTTAACCATTCTCTGCCATTTTTAATTCACCTGAGCCTTACAGTATTGGTGTTAGCTGCCTCTGTCATCCATCCATAAACATTTTCAAACATCTCTGAAACCACTGGGCAGACTGAACTCAAATTTCATATGGAGCCTGCATGGGTCAAAGGATTGAAAGTTCTTCAAATGATCTTGGTCACATGACCAAGGTGGCCGCCATTCCCATGGTAAAAACTCCAGAACTGATTAATGCTCAGGTGAGCGATTCAGGGCCACCATGGCCCTCTTGTTCATTAATCATTCTGAAATTTTGCAGGCATCTTCCTCATGGTCTGTAGATGTGCATGTGCCTCAGAGGTTATGGTTGGATAATATTTTACCACTATTTTTACTTTATGAACTTTATAGTCATTTTGCTTATCTATTGATAGTATATACCTAATGTGTACAACTTCCTCTACAGTTTTGCATAAAGCATTCTGAAGCTTTGCTGGCTTCTTCTTCATTGTCTTTAGATGTGCTTGTAACTTTAAGATTACAGTCTGATAATTTTTGTCACTTTTTTCATGTTTCGAACTTAGGCCCAAATACTAATAAAATGTATAGACAGTGGATACCTTGTGTGTGCAGCTCCCCATGAGATTTTTGAACCAGTCATTTTGAAACTGTGCAGGTGCTTTTATAAACTCTTTTTGAAAAAAAAATGGAAGTATTATGGCATGGCGCTGTCCATCCGCCCATCTGTCCGTCCATTAACATTCTTGTGCGCACCAAAACTCAGTAACCATTTGGGATATCTTCCATGAAATTTTGTAGGAATATATATAAGGTTGGGGCAAAGTGTCGCATATGACAGTGGTTGCTTCCCCTTTCTTAGTTTCAAAGTTATGCCCCTTTGATTATTTTTCCCTACTAGTCTTGTGCACTCCATAACTAGATAACCCCTTGGGATATCCTGATGAAAGTTCATAGCAGTGTGTATGAAGATCCAGTGATGTGTCACTTATCACAATGGTTGCTCTCCTTTTCTTCATTTTGGAGTTGCATCCCTTTCATTAGATTTTTTAGGCTATTTTTGTGTATACTAATTCTGTACATACCATAAATTGGTAAACATTTGGATTATCTTGATGAAACTTTATAGCAATGTGTATGATCACAAGAAAGTGTGTCTCATATAAGAATGGTTGCTCCCCCTTACTTAAGTTTGAAGTAAATTCCCTTTGATTAGTTTTTTAAGCTAGTCCCATTCACTCCATAACTCCTGAACCCTTTGAAATAGTATAATGAAACTGTAGGAATGTGTATAATAATGGGGCAATGTATCATGAGCATGAACCACAACTCTGGTTTACTTACTTCCTGAATTATCTGCCCTTGCATCAGTTTCTGTTTTACTCTGTAACTCCTTAACCATTTGAAATATTTTAACAAAACATGGTGATGTCTATATTCTCAAGGGAATGTATTAGGACCAAGAATGGTAACTCTATAGTTTACTTAATTTATGAATTATCTCCCTTATTTGACTTTGACATTTCTCAACTTCTGAGCTGCTTCACCTTGGGAGCTGATTTTTTGTATACTAATAGTATTTGATGTGTTGGATGTTTAATTACATTGCAATCATTAATTACAGAGTTGTTTCCCCTGTTTGTCTGCCTGTCCATCCTTCTATTAACAGCCTTATTCATTCTGTTACTCCTTCATGACACTGAAACAGGCGTATTATGTGCCGCTTGCATAGCTCTTGTTTAACATGGTCTGAGAGCTTGCATGTGTTTTTTGTAGAATCTCCAGATGAATTCTTACCTTTCATGAATTTTGAACTTAGCCATATTTCTAGTTCAAATCTATCAAATTGCATTTACAATGGGTACTTCATGTGTGTATGTCCTCATATTGTTTTAAACATTGTACATTTTGGGATTGTGCATCCTCCCTTCTTTTTACCAAAGGCGGGGGACATAAATTCATCAAATTTGCTTATTTTTAGTGATTTTGGATCTGACAATGTGACAGTGGTGAAATTTAGACCAGTTGCCAAAATGTCGTTTTACATTGACAATGAACTACTAAATAGTGGCAGCTATGTGATGCTGGGTACTGAGGTCATGATGACAATAGAGGTCACCAACAATGAATACGGTAGGTATCTTTGCAGAAGTATATGAGGCATACCCGCGCATGTGAGCTGCAACACGACAAAACCAACGAAGTGGCATGTGCGTCCAGCGAAGACTCAGATCAGCCTGGGCAGATGCCCAGGCTGATAAGAGTCTTCGCTGTCTGCATTGAGCTAGCTTAAATCCTTAGCTACCCTTTAAGCGTACAGTGAAGGCTCTAATTAGACTGGGCGGCTGCCCAGGCTGATCTAAGTCTTTGTATGGCACACATGCCATGTTGTTGGATTTGTCGTGTTGTTTTCCTGTGAGGTGTACCGGTACACTTCCATGTTTTCACCATTTTACAAAGGGCAATGACTTTTGTTCTTTCTGTTTGCTTCCCTGGACGACAAAGCCCTTCCAAAATGGGGGTGCCTCTTTAAGGAAAGAATTTCCTCCTTAAAAAGGGAAGAATATGCTGCTAGATGAGCAAATCCTTTATTTTAAGGGTTGACTCCCTTTGAGAAGGGACGCAAATATAAAATTGCAAGGATTGCTTTCCAAAGAACTATATCCATTCATCTTAAAATGCACACACCTCAGTCTGGTAATGGACTCCTTGACAAGTACATTTTAGAACTGCTGAGAATCAGCACAGACCCAGTTGATACTGCTCATGCTCTGAATCTACTCTGTCCTCGGAATTATTTCCACTGATTTTAAACATTAACTCTTTAAGCAGCAAAAAGCAGACGACAAAATTTACGTCTGCAAAAATTAAAAAAAAAAAGCCATGTCCAAGACATTTGATATTGAGAATCCAAAGACTAGAGGGCAGACAGTGTAGATCTAGATGAGGCTGCTCATTATGAGCCGCTTCATCAAGGTCTACGCTGTTTACAAATTCTGCTATTTTTGTCACTGGTGCTTAAAGTGTTAACATACCTCTGAGTTTCATTTACATGTATTTTTCTGTTACAGTCAGGGAAAATTAATGTTTTTTAGGTCCCAGGTTTCTTCTATTTTCTATTCTATTCTATCCCATAACCTTACAAGGTCATTGGGGCACCACAGATGACTTCAAAACAATCCCTTTCCACTTGTCCTGTCTTCAGCTGCCCTAGTTGAGCTGGCAAAATCCATTCCTGTCCACTCCTTGATATTGTCTTCCCACCTCTTCTACTGTCTACCTCTTCTTCTTTTTCCTTTCACTGTGCCCTGAAAAATTGTCTTTGCTAAACCAGAAGACCTTGAAACATGGCCAAACCACCTTAGTTTCCGTTTCTTGACCAGCGTCAGGAGTTCATCATATTCTCCAATGACTGCTTGGATCTTCCTGCGAACCTCCTCATTGGTTTCTTCAAGATATATAAACCTAAACCTAAAGTGCTTAAGTAATGGGACACATAAAACCATGAATTTTCCATTTGTCCCAAACTGAAAATTAATAGCTTTTAGGTGTACCAATATTAAAGCATATTAGGGTAAATCATACATTTCTAATATGTCAACTTTGCACTTTTACCTCTGTCACAGTTCAAGCTGACGTCTAGCTAAAGGTAAATGCTGCTCATTACCTGGTTGCTATGGTGACAGTAGGTCTCCTTTCCTTGCATATTAACTAGCCCCAGTCTCCCCTATAATACTGAAATAATTTGGCTTTTTGAGAACGCAGCGTCCTAGACCCTACAAATACACTGATGTGAGGAACTGTTACACTCAGTTACAACTTTTACACTCTCTGCCTATACATTATCTTGCCCACCTTATGAGCTGTGTCATATGACATACAACAATGTGTCAATTTTGTCATGTGATATTCAGATCATCCTGGTGACCAGAGACCTCACTACGGCTCTATAGCTTGGGTCACTTCATAGATGGCTGATGTGACAAGTGAAGTCTCTGATCAGACTGTACTTATGTGCAGTCTGATCAGAGCCTTTGCTTGTCACCAATGCCACATTCAATTTGTTGGAAGTCACATGACAAGGCTCATATCAATATTACCAACATTACCACCCAGACCTATAACTTAAAAACTCCCCTTTCTCCAGTTGTCAGTGAATGTTTCCAGTTCAGGTCAGGAGAACCACCATCACCAGCAAAACCAAATGCTCTAAACACTTCGGCCACTAAAATTCTTTTTAAAAAAAGACTTGTCCACCAAGGCTCTGAGATTGATATGACAATTCTGATATTTGATTTATATTCCAGATATGTTTGACTTCAATGTGAAGGCATGTAGAGCAGCATCCATTGAGCTGATATCAGATAAGTAAGTACTGTAACTCTCTCATGCCAACAAGTAAAAGGGGATGAACAATTTTTAACTCGCCTAAACGAAGTTCAGGAAGAGCTATTGTACTACCCCCGGTGTCGGCGTTAGTGTTGGTGGCGGCGGCGTTAGCAAAATGTTAAAGTTTTACGTTAAAGGTTTTTAGGTGATTGGCAAGGCACTGTCAGGTGAGCTATCCTGTCCCGCTGACAGGTCTTGTTGCATATAAACTAGCTGACTCCCGTTATCGCAAACTCTGATATCTCAAAGTGCCCTTGGATATCAAAGAATCTATTTTGCAGACATTTCCTATTTTTCCTTACATTATTCAACTCCTCTTGTCTCAAACTACTATCTCAAATTAAATTTCCTGGGACCAGAAAATTTACTTTAAGATACCAGCAGTTTTAGTTGAACTTCAACTTTGAGTTATCAAAAGTTGACTGCAGATCTTAATACACATTTGAAGTCCTAGTAAAGAAAGATTAGCTATACTCAAAGTTGGCATTTGCATCCTCCCTAAGATGACTCCAACATTGCTGTATCATGACCTTGAATTATATTTTGCAGTGTGATGATTTTGTAATTGACATATCTTTTTCATACCAATCATAGTATTTAGCTCCATTTTTGCATAACTTTAACCATCTATGCCCAGTGCACTATTCTATCTTCATACATTGAATAAGTCCATTTGCAAATTAAGGTGTATCTGGTGTATTTTTGTTTTATTGTCACACCTATAGATAGGCTTCTGGTTTTCCGTCAGTCGGTTCGTCCGTCTGTCCATCCGTCCGTCCTTCCGTTCACAATTTACGTCAACCCTAACATTTAAGTCCATTCAAAAGACTTATTCTCTTGAACCACTGTATCCATGGTACTCAAATTTCACATGCAGCATGATCAGACTGCAGGGCTTCAGAATGATAAAATTCAGGCTGGTCCAATATCCAATATGGCCGCCATTACTAAAAATAGCAAAACCAATAAAATCAACTTTTTAGCTCGCCTGAACGAAGTTCAGGAAGAGCTATTGCACTACCCCTGGCGTCGGTGTTAGCGGCGGCGTTGGCGTTGGCCGCAGCGGTGGCGGCGTTAGCAAAATGTTAAAGTTTTACATTAAAGTTTTTTATGTGATGGGCAAGGCGCTGTCAGGCGAGCTATCCTGTCCCTGTGACAGGTCTTGTTCTTCAGAACCACTTGGTGTATTTGGCTGAAATTTTGCATGAAGCATTAGTGGGACCTTGGTGTTCAGAATTATCAAACTGAAAAAAAGTCTGTAGCAGAATTAGGTCACAGTGACCTTATGTCGACCCAGCATTATTTATGTCGACCCTAGCATTTATGTCCATTCAAATGACTTACTCTCCGAAACCAGTGCACCAATGGTTCTCAAATTTCACATGCATCATGATCAGACTGCAGGGCTTCAGGATGCAAAAAGTCAGCTGGGTCGAGAATCCAAGATGGCCACTGTTACTAAAAATAGCAAAACGAATAAAATCAACTTTTTCTCCATAACCACTTGCTATAAAAGGTTGAAATTTTGCATGGAGCATTAAAAGGACCATCATTGTCGGAATTTTCAAAAGGAAAATAATTTGTAGTGGAATTAGGTCACAGTGAGCTACTTTCTGTTTACAAGCCAAGTTTTGCTACAATGCAAATAATTCAAGAAACGCTGAGCAGATTTTAGTCGAATTCAATCAAAATGATCGGCAAATGGAGTTCTTTAAAATTTATGTGACCGGCCTGAGCAATCCAAGATAGCTGTCAACTGCTGTCACTAAAAATAGCATTAACTGTCAACTGCTGTCACTAAAAATAGCATTAACATGAAAATGAAAATTCTCAAGAACCTCTGAATAAATTTGAGCCAACTTTGTGTCAGAATGGTCCTTGCATGAAGCTATTTCGATTTTTTTGCAAATTGACCATCCACAATGGCTGCCTTTCACCGTTACAAAAAATAGAAAAAAGTATGAAACAGACAATATCTAATGAACTACCAAATGGATTTTGACCAAATATGTCAAACTGATGCTTTCATTGATTTCTTTATAGGAAGGCACAAAGCAGGTGCGACATAGTGTTCCGCGGAACCCATCTTTTAAAGAGAAATACCCATTTGTCTTATGCAGACAGTGCAGCCCCTGATCAGAAGCTGCATTTTGCGGCTTCTGATCTGGGTCTAAACTGTTTGCCTAAGTCCTTAAAATATCGGACGCTAAGCATTAATGGGTTAAGTCTGGCAGTGATCCTTTCTGAACTTACAGTCAGTGGCCATAAATATTTCATCAAATTCCTATTTCCCATTGACTTTAATGTATTTTTCAGTGTGCAAGAAAATTAATTACTCTGCTTCTGTTCATGCAATTTAAAATTGAAATATTCTGGTAAAGAGCAAGTTCACTGCAGCTATTTACACAAACTTTTCATTATTTTTCCTTTGCTAACATCGAAGTTGTAGCTCTCCGAAACCTAGTGGTGTCACTTTTCAGATAAATTTTTGCGACGTCACCATTGACGTCATTACAAAAGTTTTCAGAAATTTTGGTCACTTTTAAACAGCTACTATCTTATTACATTGTTTGAGTTTGGTAAATTATATTTCAATGTCAAATTTATTTTGCTTTATTTTCATACAAATTTCACCACGATAACTTCATTTCTGAACCCACAAAATCTGAAAAAGTGAACTTGGAAATGCTTGTAGGTCAATTGGAATTCGGATTTGATGACATATTTATGGCCACTCACTGTACATACCAACTCTGCAATAACACTTTATGACTTTGTCCAGCACTGACAGTCAAATGGTCATATTTCTGTTACAGTAGTATCTAGGAGGTTCAGGCTTGCTTTTTGGACTCCCCATTTAAAATGTACCAAAGAAATGACAAGCTTGAAATTCTTTATAGGAGCTGGGACACGAGAAAATCAACAAAGTGGTTGTGCGCCCAGCGCAGACTCAGATCAGCCTGGGCATCCCCCCAGTCTGATCAAAGTCTTCGTCGTCCACATGAAGCTAGCTTAGAACCTTAGCTACCCTTTAAGCGCTTAGCTAAGAGTCTGATTGGACAGGGCGAATGCTCAGGCTGATCTGAATCTGCGCTGGGCGCACATGCCACTTTGTTGGTTTTCTTGTGTCATGGCTCATATTAGTTTCTAATGGAGCTATGATATTACTCATATTTACAGGACATACCCTGTATGCCAAGGGCATATACTGTATACCTTTGCAGAATGGAATTGGCTCTGAAATGGCAAAATGAAAATATATCCAAAACCAAAGCTTTTCTCAAGCAAATACTGTATTAATTCAAATAAAATCCCATGCTCTAATAAAAGCTCCCTGCCTCTTTTCCGAAAATGTTACGTTAACTTGCAGGAAATTCTGGTTGCTTCTCTGGATGAGGTAGCACTGAAATGGGGTCTACTCTTAAAGGGAAGAATTTGCTTGCCTAGAGGAGCAAATTCTTCCCTACTTAGAAGGGAGGCATAAAAATTAGATGAGTTGCTTCCTCTGAAAGTATACCCATTCACCTTAATACTGTATACTAGAGATATTTTGGGTGTGGCTGATTTATTACTTAGGCTGTAAACACCACCCCCTTTCATAAAATTACATGCCCTTGGGCATTTAATAGGGTGAAAACGGTAATTTTTCTCAATAAATATAATTGTGACATTATTGTTCAACAGATGTTCCTTGGATGGGGAACTGTTTCCCAACTTCAACAAGTCCAGTATGGCCACAGTATACAACTATTTCCATATGTTCCGGCCAACAACAACCTACTTTGGCTCAGTCAACATTATCTTTTCCTGTGATCTCTCATTTTGTTTGGGATGGTGCCCAGAGGTAAGATTCTCAGGGCTGAAACTTTTTAGTCTCTTTTACATAAGCTCTGAGAACTAAGTAGATTGTCTTTAATCATGGATATTGTTACAGTTTATGTTTATCTATATAAAAAGCATCATCTACGGGCCAAGTCAGGTAAATTTCAACAGCAGGTAAATTCGGACAGTGACATTGTTTCCTTTATATGTCAGTTGTTTGAAATTTGGAACACAAAAATAACTTGGCAAACAGTGAAATTCCTGATGAGACGGCTCATAATGAGCCATCTCATCTGGATTTTCACTGTTTGAAATGGTATGTCCGAATTTACGCACTGTCGGAAATTACCCGACTCGACCCTATATGTTATGCCATTGGTGTGGGGGTTTCGCTTACCAACTCACAAATCATTTATACATTAGTATTTGAGTAAGCAAGTAACAGACTTCTTGAATGGTGTTACTTTCAGATGCATTTTAGTGTTTTTACTTGAATATAAAGCAAGTGACAGACTTGTTTTGACTACCCTCATATAGTGACTATCATCAAGCTAGAACACAAAAGTGCACTGGGAACTTAGCATCAAAACTGATGTAACACCAATCCTGAATTGTATTAACATCAACACTGCATGATAACATTGTATCATTTTGAATGTAGGTATGACATTACTTCAAAGTGCCAATGACTTTGTTCTAAGGTTAATAGTACATTTTTTTTGTGTGTGTGTGTGTGTGAGAACATTTTGGGGAGGGGGGAGCAATTCTGTTATTTTCTCTTGTTTGCCTCCCTTCCAAAATGGGGTAAATTGCTCCAAGCAAGCAAATTTTTATCTTTAATAGTGGCAAAAGGGCAAAAAAGAAAATGGCGTAGCTGCTTCCACAGAATGTGTGCCCATTTATCTTAATATATCAAAATCTCTGTCACTCAAAATCTTTTAACAGGTTGAGTGTAATGATACATCAGACACTGTTGAGAAACGTGAAGCAGAGATACCAGTGATAGTAGGAACCATGCTTAGAGTTGGACTGGAAGGTATAAACCCTTAAAGTGCCAAAAATTAAAATTATTGAATTGGCAAACACTGTAGATTTAGATGAAGTGGCTCATAATGAGCCGCCTCATCTGGATGTACACTGTTTGCCCTCGTGTTCGAATTTTCAATATGATAATGTTGGACAAAACATTTTTTGAAATTCTGCAGACATAAATTTTGTTGTCTGCTTTTTGGCGCATTAAGGGTTAAACCATTAGAGCTGTGTGACTCACAAAATATACTATCTTAAACACCAGTGACAAAAAATGGCTAAATTTGCAAACAGCATAGATCCTGATGAGGCGGCTCATAATGAGCCACCTCATCTAGATTGGCTCTGTTTGGTCTCTAGTCTTTGAATTCTCAATATGATATGGCTTGGAGGAAACATTTTTTTTAAATTTTGCTGATGTGAATTTTGTCATCTGCTTTTTGGTGCTTTAAGGGTTAACATATCTGCAAACAGCCAATACCATATTTATTCCATTTTAAGATTGGAGTTTACCCTATCAAAATTATCATAAACATGTCAGTAAGTCGTGTAATTCAGCTACCAAAGCAATCCCAAAAATCTAGATCCATGTCATAAGATAGATCTAGATTTTTGGCATGGTTTTGCAAAGGAAACACACCAGTCTTATAACTAAAGAGGAATGCTTCTCAAACCCTTAATTTTGTGCCTCTAGATTCCTTTGGGTGCTAACATGGCTCTGATCAGACTGTCCAAATTAATTTGACTCTCTGCTGTTCAGGTTCAAGCCCTGCTAGCGGTGAGAATTTTTCCTACTGTAAATAGGGTTCCACTGCACACAGCCTTTCATTATCACCGTCCCATCATCCTGATATGACTGAAATACTGTTGAAAAGGACATAAAACCACAAGCCATAAATCCATCCATCTCTGCTGTTTATGTGTGTGCTAAGCATCCTCTTTGTATGTTGCTGCTTAATGTCAGTGAGCCCATCTACTGGCCTGTCTTTCATTTTACCTCTTTGACACCCCCTCCCTCTCCCCCCTCCCTCTCTGTCTGAAATCAGGGCCCAGTTTTCCAATCATTAGCTTAACAAAGTTGTTAGTCAAGGATTTGTTAAGTCTAATTAATAGTACTCACAAAATTAATTGCAGTAATATTTTTTGCTGAAAAATTGTAAAAATTCCTGCAAAAGCTCCTCACAGTTTTTGGCAAAAACCAGAGGACCATTGGTCCTGTAGCTCACCTGAGTCCATTCATCCTCAGCACTCAAGGGTAGGTAACTCTAAAGTAAATTGTACAATGTGGCCGAATTTCAACGACTGAGTTGTTAGTCTATGGAAACTTTAAAATGCCATAGCAATGAAACCACGTGGGCAACAATAATAGAAAACAATATTTATGTAGTGGCTAATGTCATGAACATGTTTGCAAAGAATCAGCTTCATCCCACTATATAGTTTTTGAGGAAAAGATTTTTTTAATATTTTTTCAAATTCTTTTTCCTTTATGTTGCCATCATGGCAATTAATCAAATTCGGTGATTTGGACAAAATTGATATGAATATGAATCATAGAGGACTACTCAAGAAACATTTCTGTAGGAAAAAAATCCAAATAACTGCGGATTTCCATTTTTCCCATTATAAGCCAATGGCAACTTTAAATTGCCATAGCAACCAAACTGGTGGGGCAATTGCCAAGAAAAACAGTATTTTTATAGAAGGTAGTACCAAGTTCCTTTCTGTGAAGTTTGAGCTTTATTGGTTGCATAGCTTCTGAGGAGATGATTTTTGAATATTCTTTCTATTTTTAACCATTCGGTTGCAATGGCAATCAGCCAAATAGCTCCATTTGCATAAATTTGATATGGCTGGTTGGGGACTACTCAAGGAACATTTCTATGAAAGTTTTGTCAAAATATCTGCAGTGACATAGCAATAAATGCAAATTTTCCATTTTCCCATTATAAGTCAATGGCAACTTCAAGTTGCCATTGCAACCAAACTGGTGGGGCAATTGCCAAGAAAAACAGTATCTTTATAGAAGGTAGTACCAAGATCCTTTCTGTGAAGTTTGAGCTTTATTGGTTGCATAGTTTCTGAGGAGATGATTTTTGAATATTTTTTCTATTTTTAACCATTCGGTTGCCATGGCAACCAGCCTATTTGTGCAATTAACATAAATTTCATGTGGCTGATAGGGAGCTACTCAAGGAACATTTCTGTAAAAAATTTATCAAATTATCTGCAGAGAAATAGCAATAAATGCAAATTTTCAATTTTTCCCATACAAGTCAATGGAAACTTTAAGTTGCCATAGCAACCAAAGTTCCAAAGGGATTTTGATAAAAAACAGAATTATTAGTTCCCCCTGCCTATAGATGCTGTATATGAAATTTGGTAACAATTGGCCTTGTAGTTTCAGAGATGTCGTTTAAAAATATTGACAGACGGACGACGGACGACGGATGCCTGCCTATACTATAAGCTCACCTGTGAGCCTTCGGCTCAGGTGAGCTAAAAATGGCAATGTTTTTATGAATAATACATGTAAAAATCTAATGTCTTATTAACTAATGATGTTGTTAATTTTGAGCACAACTGGGCCCAGCAATGTAAAAGTGGTTGGACTGTAACTGTTTCTGTAAGTATGTGAAAATGTTTATCCTTTTTCACAGCCATGAATGAAATTATGTGAAACAAATTAGTGTAGATTTGACACAAGAATGTTCCAATATGAGCCAATTCTCCTTAACAGTAGACCCTGTTTCTAGCAAACTGGTTCCTAATAAATATTTGCTTGCCATGGGTGATGGTATATGCTTACCAAAAACTACCCTAAATTCAGTTTCTTCAAACCATGTCTTTTAACGTAATACAAATTTAATAGGAGTATTCACTTTGTATTCCATCATTTTAAGGTTGTATGGGTATACTCCCCTGTTTTTTTTTCTGCCATTATTTCAAAGGGAGACAACATTTTGGACTTCTAGTTTTCTTTCCAGAACAATACAGCCCTTCAAAAAGGGGCCAATTCTTAAAGGGAAGAATTTGCTCCTAGAGGAGCAAATTCTTCCCTTTCAGAGTTGTCCTCCATTGAGAAAGCAAAACTGGCCTGGTTGCCTCCCCTGAAAGTGTGCCTACCCATTCACCTTAAAACCAAATTTAATTCAGATGCATTTCTTTACAGATAAAAAGGAAATTGTACAAGAAGTATATAACGGTTGGTGTATGCCAGTTGGTTTATTTATCGGGATTGGTACAGTTTTTGGTGTGTTAGTTATAGTGACCTTGACCGGCATTTACGTCTGCTACAGGAAACAGAAGACAACAGAGAAAGAGAATAAGAAAAAGTCTGAGGAGAAAAAGAAATCAGTTCAAATGAAAGAAAACCATATAAATGAACAGAAAAACCATGATAATATTCCCACTGTTAGCGTTAATGAATCACAATGTGAAAATGGAATTATGGGAAAGAAAAATTCTGTATTTACTAATCAAACATTGCCTGCAGAAATAAAAAATGATAAAGCAGGACCAGTTTATATTCATACAACTAACAATTTAAATGCACAAAATATGGAAGTAGAAAACAGAATACAGATAGCTGATGACATATCAACTTCAGCAACCATAAGAAATTTAACAACAGTCTCTTTCAAACAGTTTTCATCAGCTATTCAAATGAAACTAGACAAGTCTTGTCCACAGCCCTCTAAAACCCAGCAAGTATTATCTGTCTTGAAAAATCCAACAGCTCTTAAACCTATCTTGAAATCTAGCAAAGAATCTACACAGATACATCTTTCTGCTCCAATAAAGCCATCTATAGGAGACAACACTATGATTCAGCAGGGAAGTAACTACAGCTTTGCTGAGAAAGGCGATAACTCTACCATGACAGAACAAGAAAGTGAGACGAGATTTTCAAACTTTTTGAGCATCATTACCAGAAGACGCAGTAGTATCATGAAGACTGAGAGCAAGGAAAATTTGCTGGAATATTGCAAAGACAAAAAGGACAAATAGTGAACAGACAGATTTGGGGAGCCATCATTTTAAGGATCATTTTTTTTCTCTTTTATTTCCCCCACTCCCGCCACCCTACGGCCACTGAGCTATGGGAAACCTTTACCCTATCATAGTATCATAGTGATTATTTGTCTCTGTTATCTTCATTCAGTATAACATCATAAGTATCTTTCATCTATGTGAGGTGTGGATAGAAAAATCTGTCACAAGGATCACTGTTCGGCATCACTCGGCTTGCCGAGTGATGCCGAACAGTGATCCCGAGTGGCGGATTTTCCTATCCTCACAGCTAACACCCATGTAGATACTTTTTCTTGCACACCATGTTTTGTTTAAACTTTAGCACTTGTTAAACTGCCTAACTCTAGCACTTGAGAGGTTTCTGTTTGATTTTGAAAGAAGGCGCAGCTTTCAACGACCGCCATTCAGCTCTTTACGCCAAACATCTTTTTAGCCGTCATCATGACGTCATCATCTAAAAAGCCAAGGTCACTTGACGACGCAGGTACATGAGCTCCTTTACAACCAATGCATTGACTGCTTGTGCTTTTTTTCCGGTCCTGGGTGAGATAACATGGGTGAGATAAGATTTGTAGGTATAGGTGAAGCATGAGGAAATTCTTATCTGGTGTGCAAGAAAAGGTACAGTCCAACCTCCCCTAACGGTCACCTCCCACTGACAGTCACCTCTCATCAATGGTCAATTTCAATTCCCCCGGACTGTAGGATGGATGATTAAGTTGTTCAAATTTACATTTGCGAATGGCAGTTTTTGAGGACCTTATTACCCCTATTACTGCCCTACCATCAGAATTCTGGTTTTCCATCATTGCTTGATGATTATCAATTTAAAATGTCTCTGAGGATCAGGCAAATATGTTGTCAGAAGCAAACCAGGCCCAGAAGTTATAAAAAAACGTGCTCAACTGAGCATGAAATTTTCTCTGCTTATGAATATGAAAATTTCAACTAATTTTCTCTGCTAATAAATATGAAAATGCCAACTAATGTTGGCATTTTCATATTCATAAGCAGAGAAAATTTCATACTCAGCTATAGGTCTTCTACGAATTTTAAAAACTGTTTACACTTTCTAGTTCAGTGGTGGTAGGGTTTATTCACTGAATAAGGGATGTCACACCTGTCTGATTTAGCATACTATGCATGTGCAATCAATGCACTGTTCAAAATCTCTTACCTGGCTAATTGTGCGTAAATACATGCTTAGAAGCCATGCATCCTATGACTCCTTAAAAATGCCAAATTTTGAACTTCATGATTCCAATGCTAATACTCTACTGCTGAAATATTTGAACTGGTTTCTTAACTAAAACTAGATATTTGTGGAAACTGGACCTAAAGACAGCTATTCAGAAGACCTTGAATAAAGGACATATGCAATACTGAAGGTCTTGAGAAACAGTTTTCAAACTATATATAAGACCTTGTTGGCTGGCTTTCGCCATGGCAGTATAGGCTTTGCAGAACTGATGCTTATCAATATATCTCTTTGCATAGACATCATTGGATTCTGATGTCTTTCCCTCTTCATCTGATTCATTTTACTGTTTACCATGTACATGCATATACTTGGATTTTTACTCAAAGTGATATAAAAATACAGGTGTGAATGTGGTCTTACAAGCAAATAAAGTTCTAAAATGATCTGTAAAACTTACACCACCTCACTAAATATTGGGACAGAAATGTCTGGGCAAACACTGTAGACCAAGACCAGACTGTTCAAGGACAGGAATAGTATTTCCCATTCTGCCAGCACCTTTGTGCCAAATTAATGATAGTCAAATCAGTGACTCAGAAGCTTCTGGTAAAGTCAACTTCATTTAGGTTCAAAATGGCATCTGCTGCAGAGATGGCTTCTGTCGATATTAAAGCTGCTACCATAAGGTATTATATCAGGCATAAGCAGTCAGCTGTAGCAGAATAGGTTTAAATTGTGCTAAAATGGGCAGTCAACCTTAGCAAAAAGTAGACTTGGCGGTTCCGCATCAGACCTGTTCTTAAAATTTGTATAAGAGCTATAGACTGAGCAAGAAAACAACTGTACTTAATAATTTGCTATTTATTA
This sequence comes from Ctena decussata, assembly GCA_963989385.1. NCBI lineage: Eukaryota > Metazoa > Mollusca > Bivalvia > Lucinida > Lucinidae > Ctena > Ctena decussata. Next base: position 16,898,796 of record OZ022502.1, read on the forward strand.
GCAGGCAAAATTTCATGCTCAGCTGATTTGAGCATAAGAGTTTTATAACCTCGGGGGGGCTGGTTTGTTTGAGTTAGTGAGATATTGTGTTGTCTAGATATATAAACTAAATTCTGTCTACGCTTGGATGTTCTATGAACTATTTGACTCCCCCTCATATAGTGGGCTAGGCCACAAGGCTATTGGAAACTTACTGTAAAAAATGCATGTACAATATTCTAATTTTGAGCAAACTATTAAACCAAGTTTGGATTAGACCATAAACCAATTAGGATCAGCACTTATGAGTAACAATTAATGAAATATCCTGTTTAAACAAATTTTGAAATGTACATAAGTACCCTGATGTACTTAAATATTGGGACACCTAAATAACATTAATTTTCCATTTGGAACAAATGAAAGATAAATGGTTTTAGGTGTCCCAATACTTAAGCACAGGAATAGAAATAACAAGGAAACCCAAAGAGAAGTCTTTGTATTTTACTGTCCTAGGCTTCAACAATTAAAATATATACTTTTATAATTTTCCCTGAAACATATAATTTTTAACAATCTATGTAAGAGGATTTACCTCAAAGTATTGATAATTAGGGAACAACTGTGCTCAAAATTGTCATTTGGGGAGGTAACTAATCAGTTTTATGGTTGCAAACTGCATTTTATGATTCTGCTACTGGGTCATTGTAACACAAAATTTGCTAACATAAAACTGATGATATACCTCCCTGAGTGACCATTTTCAATACAGTTATTCCCATTCTAATCCCTCTGCATTAAAAGCAAGCACTTTTAGCAACAAAAAACCAGATGTCAGCAAAGAAAGAAATGATGTTGAGTTTCAGCCAGCCAATTTCACAATGATGTGAGCCGCAACACAAAAAAAATAACAAAGTGGTTGTGCGCCGAGTGCAGACTCAGCTCAGCCTAGGTATCTGCCCAGTCTGATCAGACTCTTTGCTAAGCTCTTAAAAGGTAGCTAAGGGTCTAAGCTACCTCCATGTGGACAGGGAAGACTCTGATCAGACTGGGCGGATGCCCAGGCTGATCTGAGTCTGCACTGAGCACACAACCACTTTGTTGGTTTTCTCGTGTTGCAGCTCATGTTGACTTTCCAACAGTATATCGCAGGATGTACTGTTGACAATTTTTGACATCATCCAATCAATTATTATGTCCCCCCACCAAAGGTGAGGGGGGACATATTGTTTTCAGTGCTGTTCCCGGTGTGTCGGCGTCAGCGTCGGCGTCACACTCTTGTATGCACAATATCTCTTGAACCAAATGATGGAATTTCACCAAACTTGCATGGATATATCATTGGGACAAGCTTCATAGCTGATTAGATTTTGGTGACCTTGACCTCATTTTCAAGGTCACAGGAGGACTTAAATGGCATGAAAATTTCTTGTATGCACAATATCTCCTGAACCAATGGATTGAATTTCACCAAACTTGCATGGATATATCATAAGGACAAGCTTAAGAGCTGATTAGATTTTGTTGACCTTGACCTCGTTTTCAAGTTTACAGGAGGACTTAAATGGCATGAAAATTTCTTGTATGCACAATATCTCCTGAACCAATTGGTGGAATTTCACCAAACTTGCATGGCTATATCATTGGGACAAGTTTAAGAGCTGATTAGATTTTGGTGACCTTGACCTTATTTTCAAGGTCACTGCAGGAATAAGATGACAATTTCTTGGACCCACAATATCTCTTGAACCAATGGATGGAATTTCACCAAACTTGCATGCATACATCATTGGGACAGGTTAAAGAGCTGAGAAGATTTTGGTGACCTTGACCTCATTTTCAAGGTCACAGGAGGACTTAGATGACAATTTTTTGTAACCACTATGTCTCCTGAACCAATGGATGGAATTTCACCAAACTCGCATAGATACATCATTGGGTTAAGTTTAAGAGCTGATTAGATTTTGGTGACCTTGACCTCATTTTTAAGGTCGCTGGAGGACTTACATGACAGTTTCTTGTACCCATGATTTCTCTTGAACCAATGGATGGAATTTCACCAAACTTGCATGGATACATCATTGGGACAGGTTTAAGAGCCTTTTTAGAGTTTGGTGACCTTGACCTCATTTGCAAGGTCACTGGAGGGCTTAGATGACAGTTTCTTGTACCCACTATATCTCTTGAACCAATGGATGGAATTTCACCAAACTTGCATGGATACATCATTGGGACAAGTTTAAGAGCTGATTAGATTTTGGTGACCTTGATCTCATTTTCAAGGTCACTGGCACACTTAGATGACAATTTCTTGTACTCACTATATCTCCTGAACCAATGGATGGAATTTCACCAAACTTGCATGGATACATCATTGGGTCAACTTTAAGAGCTGATTAGATTTTGACCTGACTTGCAAGGAAATAGTAGTCATCAATGATGGATATCTTTAGAACCAGTGGATGGATTTTCTCCAAATTTGCCTAGTATTTTGATTGTACAGGTTTTTTTATGCCCCTGCCATTTAAAATGGGGGGGGGGGCATATAGTATCACCCCTGTCCGTACGTACGTACGTAGCGTAGCGTACGTACGAAATGGTTTCCGTTCAATATCTTTTGAAAGCATTGGTGTATTGAATTCATATTTCATACACAGCTATATAATCATAAAATACAGGTCAAGTTCGATGTTGGGTAAAATCCGGCTATTATTGTGGGAGTTATGGCCCTTTTTCGACTTCTGTTTCTATGAAAAAATGGTTTCCATTCAATATCTTTTGAAAGCATTGGTGTATTGAATTCATATTTTATACACATCTATAAAATCATAAAATACAGGTCAAGTTCGATGTTGGGTAAAATCCGTCAATTATTGTTGGAGTTATGGCCCTTTTTCGACATCTGTTTCTATGAAGAAATGGTTTCCGTTCGATATCTTTTGAAAGCATTGGTGTACTGAATTCATATTTTATACACAGGTATATAATCATAAAATACAGGTCAAGTTCGATGTTGGGTAAAATCCGGCTATTATTGTGGGAGTTATGGCCCTTTTTCGACTTCTGTTTCTATGAAAAATTGGTTTCCGTTCAATATCTTTTGAAAGCATTGGTGTATTGAATTCATATTTTATACACATCTATATAATCATAAAATACAGGTCAAGTTAGATGTTGGGTAAAATCCGTCAATCATTGTTGGAGTTATGGCCCTTTTTCGACTTCTGTTTCTATGAAGAAATGGTTTCCGTTCGATATCTTTTGAAAGCATTGGTGTAATGAATTCATATTTTATACACAGGTATATAATCATAAAATACAGGTCAAGTTTGATGTTGGGCAAAATCCGTCGATTATTGTGGGAGTTATGGCCCTTTTTCAACTTTATTTGTTTATGAAGAAATGGTTGCCGTTCGATATCTTTTAAAAGCGTTGGTGTATTGAATTCATATTTTATACACAGGTATATAATCATAAAATACAGGTCAAGTTTGATGTTGGGCAAAATCCGTCGATTATTGTGGGAGTTATGGCCCTTTTTCGACTTCATTTTGTATGAAAAACTGGTTTCCGTTCATTATCTTTTGAAAGCATTGGTGTATTGAATTCATACTTTATACACAGGTATATAATCATAAAATACAGGTCAAGTTCAATGTTTGGTAAAATCCGTCAATTATTGTATGAGTTATGGCCCTTTTTCGACTTCATTTCATACAATAATGGTGTCCGTTTGTTAGTTTTTGAAAAGTTACTTGTTTCCGGGCTATTTCTTTTGGAAAGTTGCATGGCATCCATTTCTGCGATAAGATACAGAATATCATCACATATCAGTCATGACACCCCCACCTCCAAGCTCCCCCCCCCCCACCCCCCATGTACTTCTCTTGATCCAAGAAGCACAATACATATCTGCCCAAGGAAAACAATAAAACATGTACCACAGAAGTGTGCCTTTGTGAACCTAGTTATGCTACAATTGCCTTTACCTTAAACAAGGCGCCATCTTACTTAGGGCACTAGGCGGGGGCATCCGTGTCGTATGGACACATTTCTAGTTATTCATAAGGAGGCTGGTGGGGGTGGGGGGGGGGGGGGGCATCAGTTTTTCTCTGAAAAACATTTCTAGTGTTATGAAGCACATTATTTAGAACTACAACATTTACCTTGATGGATTAGTCTCCTCTGAATTGAGACAATTCCACTGAACATCTTCAAGGGTGGCAGTTTTTAAAAAGAATATTAATGTGCACAGAGCCGACACAGAAGTTTGATCTGTGCCCACACTGTTTTCAAAGCCTAGATGCTCACCTATGACCGGCTAAAGATTCAAGAATCACTTAAACAAATTTGTCACAGCTAGAAATACTATCACCATGAACAGTTATTCAATCTGATTTTATTCTCTACTGATGATCTAAATACTGTGTATATAGAAATTGAGAATGTTATCAAACTGCACAGAAATGGAAGCTGGTCTGAACTTTCTGTAGTGGCAAATCCAGCTGCAGTAACCTTCACTATTTGAGCCGCAACACGACAAAACCAACAAATGGTTGTGTGCCCAGTGCAGACTCAGATCAGCCTGGGCATTCGCCCAGTCTGATCAGAGCCTTCACTGTCCGCACGGCAGTAGGGTAGACCCTTAGCTACCCTTTAAGTGCTTAGCGAAGAGTCTGATTAGACTTGGCGGATGCCCAGGCTGATCTGAGTCTGCGCTGGGCGCACAACCACTTTGTTGAGTTTTATCGTGTCGTGGCTCATATATCAAAAATCTATCATATTGACAATTCTTTACTATCAACCATCAGCAGCTGCAGCTGACTGCACTGATTTCTTGGTTGTCAAGGCAATGTCCTTGACCTTGTCCATGACCTCTGATACTGTTTTCTCAAGGTCAGGGTCTGTGATGGTTTCTTCAATTGCTTGCGACTTCTGAAGCTGAGTAACAACCAAATCTGCAAAATATTTCAAAATACTAAAATGATATTCAGGCAGTACTCCATATAAAAAGGAGAAATAGGGATAATTACTCATATTTCTCCATGAAAACCTATGTCGTTACCCCTCATTAGAACCGTCTCTGTGCAGGTTTTCATTGAGAAATGAGAAAAATTATTTCAAAATTACATGTATCTTCAAAAACCCACCTTATCTGAAGCTTTTATTTAGGGCTTAAAATAAGGTGTTGTTTTGTGATAATTTCTGGGATAATTTTCTTTGAAGAGTAGTTTATTTTGTGGCCCTTCATCAGCACTATATGTGGCCCCTCACAAGATCCTAACATACCAATAACGTTTTTATGAAGACTTAATAAATATTCTCTCAAAGGAATTATTAATTGTTAACATCTATACAAGGAACTCTTTGATAGCCATGTAATGAATGGAGCTTTGTGTCAGTGATTTATGTGTATATTAATACCATTTAATACAAACACAAACTTCCAATATTTATTCAGTTATAAGGCTCCTCCCTCTCATTACTACCTCAAATCAGTCTATTGATATCCTTCTACAAAATGGATTTTTCCTTCCTAAACAATCCCAAAAATTAGAACAATTTAGATATTTGGGGATAGTCTGGTACAGAAAACCTCTATCTTAAAACCAAATAAATACAGTGACTTGCTGATGTAATAAATGTGCCTAAATTTTGGGACACCTAAGATTTTTCCATTTGGGACAAATCGAAAATTACTTTTTTTAGGTGTCCCAATACTTCAGCACATTACCAGTAAACTGATTGCTTTTGATGGCAAGGGCTTAGACAGGACTAATATATTACATGAGCTATGTCCAAAGAAAAGATGCTTTATAGGGTATGTGATAAATAATTACTCAAATCAGCCAGTGAAGCAAATTCTTTCTTTTAAAAGATGACGCCATTAACATTGTCCAGGGAAACAAACAGGAAATCACAAAAGTTGTTTCCCTTTGCTAGCCTTGAAGCACACAGCAAAGACTCTGATCAGACTGGGCAGGTACCCAAGCTGATCTGTGTCTTTGCTGGGCATACATGCCACTTTGTTGTTTTGAGGTGGTGTGGCTCATATGGTTCACTGTTTACATATCAGATAGCATGTAACAAGCTGGTCTAACACTTCTATGTTTGCACATGGCATCAGTCATCAAGTCATGCCATGTGTTCATGTGTTCTTATCAGACATGCATGCTGATCTGAGTTTGCACTATCTGAATATGCCATATGGGATGATTTCTCCTGACACTGCTCATTTATATTTAGGCAAAGCTTTCAAGTGAATGGGTGCACCTTCAGGGGAAGCAACTCAAAAAATTTCATTCCCGTCTCAATGAAAGTCAGCTCTTAAGGGTAAGAATTTGCTCCTCTAGCTAAACATGTTAAAAAAGTGGCAAAAATTAATCTGGGAATTATGTGCAAACAATGTGCACATCTTCAGACCATGACAAAACACCTGTGAAGTTTCAAAATGATTGATCTAAAAGTGTAAGAGAAGAGGTGCTCACAAGACACCCACTATGCAAGGTATTATGGTATGTAAAAAATATCTAGGAGCAAATAGAGGAGCAAATTCTTTCCACAGAGGAGCAAATTCTTTCCACAGAGGAGCAAATTCTTTCCTTTATCAGTTGATCCCATTTTAGAAGGGCTATGCTGTCCATGGAAGCAAACGGGTTGTCACAAAAGTTGTTCCCTTTGTAACAAGAAATCAGCAGAAAGTGGTGTCACACCTGCAGGGGTTAAGTCACACAAGTTCTAATTGGTAGTGAAAACTATATCTCCCACGCTAACGCAGGTGTGACAAAAATGGCGTTAAACGTGTAAAAAGTGGCAAAAATTAATCTGGGAATTATGTGCAAACAATGTGCACATCTTCAGTCCATGACAAAACATCTGTGAAGTTTCAAAATGATTGATCTAAAAGTGTAAGAGGAGAGGTGCTCACAAGACACCCACTATCCAAGGTATTATGGTATGTAAAAAATTGACTAAAAGTGTAAGAGGAGAGGTGCTCACAAGACACCCACTATCCAAGGTATTATGGTATGTAAAAAATTGACTAAGTTAAACATGTGAAAAAAGTGGCAAAAATTAATCTGGAAATTATGTGCAAACAATATGCACATCTACAGACCATGGCCAAAACATCTGTGAAGTTTCAAAATGATTGGCCTAAAAAGGTAGTAGGAGTTGTGCTCACAAGACACCCACTACGCAAGGTATCATGTAAAAAATTGCACATCTACAGACCATGGCCAAAACATCTGTGAAGTTTCAAAATGATTGGCTAAAAAGTGTAGGAGGAGTTGCACTCACAAGACACTCATAATGGAAGGTATTGTGTAAAAAATTGCCTAAGTTCAACATGTGAAAAAAGTGGTAAAAATTTATCTGGGAATTATGTGCAAACAATGTGAACATCTTCAGACCATGACAAAACATCTGTGAAGTTTCAAAATGATTGGCCAAAAAGTGTAGGAGGAGTTGCGCTCACAAGACACCTACTGCGAATTGTTGATGAACGGACTTTTGTGTAAAAAATTGACTAAGTTCAACATGTGAAAAAAGTGGTAAAAATAAATCTTGGAATTATGTGCAAACAATATGAACATCTACAGACCATGGTCAAAACATCTGTGAAGTTTCAAAATGATTGGCCAAAAAGTGTAGGAGGAGTTGCGCTCACAAGACACCTACTGCGAATTGTTGACGGACGGACGAACGGACGGGTCCGTGCATGCCTATAGCGCCCCAGCTATCGCAGGTGCGCCAAAAATGGCTGAAAAACGTGTAGATGTACCGATACACCTCAATACAACAAAGTGAAGGCTACTACAGGAGTAAAAGGCAGTTTCAGAAAGCTGTATATGTATAGCTTGCAACAGGACTTTTAATGAGTAAGAAACTACACGGTCTTTGGGGGAAAAATGTAAAAAGAATATAGGCTTGGAGTAGGACTTTACAAATGTGAATTTATATGGGAGAAATATGTGGTGGGACAGGAAGTGCAAGTATATGGGCATTAAACAGAGCTCTAGATAAGAGGAGTATTTGATGATAATTGAAGGATAATTTTTTTTATTTCTCATTGAAACCATATGTTGTGACCCCTCATCTGAACCGTCTCATCGAGACGGTTCAAATGAGGGGTCACAACATATGTTTTTATGCAGAATTAACAAAAATTATCCCTAATTATCACTAAATACTCCCTGTTATCTAGAGCTCTGATTAAATACCTTTATGAGCAGCTGTATCAAAAATAAGACAGAAAACTGGAAGATACTCAACTTGCACTTGACCAGTTCAATACAGGAAGGTTTATGCTATTATAGCAAGAGATACTAAGACTATAAAAGTGCTGAAATAGAACTTAGCTGCCTTTTCAGACACACATAGCTTCGACAACTATTGAAAAATTCTATTACACTAACGTAAAACACGCCACATCTATATTATAAAAGTAAGAGCATACAAATTATTTTCCACATAAAAAAACTTCCAATTTGTGAAGAAAAAAAAGAAGTATTTGATAAACCTCCCAGACATCCACAAACATGCAATAGTTTCTAGCTATAAAAGAAAGTCAGTTCACATGACTGAGAATTCACTAACCTTGTAATTTCACCAACTCTATGTAAAGGTCTCCATCTAGGTGGTCTTTAAGGAACACCAGGAGTTGTGGGACACATTTTCCAGGGATATGAACTATATTCTGTGTAAATTTCTGGAACAGTATCACTGTTGCTAGGTGCAGGGTCATGGCCGGGTCAGTCTCGTTGCTGAGCTGCTCACACAGAGCCTGACGATGGCTGAAGGTCAGCTGCCTGAAATATCATTATCCATGTATATACACTGCAGCCGCTTCATAATGGTACTCATTATAACACTGGATGTCTGCTCCCACTGACACTAAACTACATATGATATGAGGCAAATAATGTATCGGTTAAGGATACCCTAATAAGCTTGGATACTGGGGCACCTGAAACCCAAATTTTCCACTTACCTCTGTACAATACTTAAGTATGGTAGGATGTATTGGTCTTTAAAAAACTTAAACCAAAACATCCAATGCCAATGCAGATGCCTTTTGCACAGACAAGCTAATAACTGACTTGACCATATTCAAGAATGTTTAGTTAATTCAAAGAATATGGAAGTAACCAACGTATTAACTGAATTTTGTATCGATTTCAGTTCACAAAAGAGGCCTTGTGGCATATTTAATAGCAATAGTGAATTTCTGATGTATGGGTACACCTACCAAGTTTTTCAGCCACTTTTACAAAGGGGAACAACTTTTGTGACTTCCTGTTTGCTTCCATGAATAACACAGTCATTTCAAAATGAAGTCAACTCTTAAATAAAAAAGAAAAGAGCAAATTCATTCCTTTAAGAGCCGATCATTTTCTAAAATGAAAATGGCAGAGTTGCTTACCCTAAGCGTGTATTGATTTACCTTAAAAGTCAAGTCCCCCCCCCCCCCCCCCAACACCCCCTCCCCCCCAAAAGGAGGATGCAAAGTGAATTTTTCAACACAAATTCATAAGGTGTATTGGTACACTTCCAAATATTTTTCCCCATTTTGGCAAAGGAAGACAACTTATTTGACTTCCCGTTTTTGTCCTGCCATGACAAAATGTAAGAAGGGGTCTACTGTTAAAGGAAGAATTTACTCTTACATGAGCAAATTCTTTCCTTTAAGAGTTGACACCCGATGAGAAAAGAGGCACAAATCAAGATGACAGAGTTACTTCCCCTGAAAGTGGACCCATTCACCTTTCACCTTAAGACACCTTAATAAGGGCTCAAACAGCAAAATTTTGGCTAATCTGGAGCCCTGAGGACACCAAAACTTACTTTTCTTTTTTCTTATCTGGCTTCTTGAGAAGAATTCCTAGATGATCAGGACCACATATCACATCCAACTGGTTGAAGAAATCATCTAGGCTCTGTAGGTGAAAAGATAAAACATTTATTCAATAAAAGCTACTTTTTTGGAACAGGCTATAAATAGAGAACTTTCAACAATATTTTTATGCCCCCTGGACGATAGTCACGAGGCATTAAGATTTGCTCCTGTCTGTCTGTCTGTTCATCCTTTCGTCACACTTTAGGGTATAGAGTTTGTGTAATCAACTACCATAGTTTTCGATAGATCTTTTTCAAACTTTGCATACATGTTACGGAAATACTGCAGTTGCCCATGTGGGCTTTTGATTGAGCTAGAAATTATTTTTGACAGAACGACAGCTTTTTTAAACTTTATATAATAGTCATTTTAGGCAGTTTGTTTACATTGTAGCATTGTAGGGTATGGACTTTGTGTAATCAACTCCTCTCACAGTTTTCAATGGATCTTTTTCAAACTTATCATACATGTTGTGGATATACTGAATATGTGCATGTGGGGTTTTGATGGAGTTAGAATTAATTTTGACAGAATTACAGCCTCTGGAACTTAGTCATTTTAAACATTTTTGCATTGCAGGGTATAAAGTTTGTAATCAACTGCTACCACAGTTTTCAATGGATCTTTTTCCAACTTTGCCAATGCATTGTGGATATACTGAAGATGTGAATGAGAGGTTTTTGATTAAACTAGAAATCATTTTGACAGAATCACTGCCATTTGAACTTGGTCGTTTTTAGGGTCATTTTTTTTCAGTTTGCTTGTTTTTCGCATTGTAGGGTATGGACTTTGTGCTAAGCCATTTTGACAGTGAGGCTAGCAGGAAAGTTCTTTGAAATAATGTTTGTTGATTATGGACAATTCAGTGATGTACACTGCTCTGTGACAGGCACCGGGCATCATTTGTGTCTTACCGACACAATTTTCTAGTTTCTCTTAATCTCAGTGAAAATGTATAAGTTGGCATCTCACCATTTTTTAACCCTTTGAGCGCAAAAAAAAGCAGACAACAAAATTTACATGTGCGAAATTTCATAAACTATTTTGTCCAAGTTATATCAACAAGGAATTCAAAGACAACAAGGTGAACAGCGTAAATCCAGATGAGACAGCCCATAGGCAAACAGCATGTTTTCAGTCTAAAAAAGGTTTATGTTCACAGTGTCAATGTGCAAACTAAAATATCTGCAAAATTAAGGATTTTTATAAAGGAAAACACAAGAAATCTACAAACTTGCGGACACCTGTATATGTCTAAATTTGCAAAAACACAAATATTTGTACCAGCAAATATACAGTATTAATCCTATTGAATGCCCATGGGCATTGCATTTTGCAAAAGGGGTATCATTTACAGCATGAAGAGTAACAAATCACAGGTTCACCAAATGCTTCCAATAAACAGAAATAAATTGAGCCACTACACAACAAATCCAACGAAGTGGCATGTGTGCCCAGTCAGCCTGGGCATTCGCCCAGTCTGATCAGAGTCTTCTCTGTCCTCATGGAGCTAGCTTAGACCCTAGACTATCCTTTAAGCCACTAGTGAAGTCTGATCAGACTGTGTGGATGCCCAGGTTGATCTTAGTCTTTGCTGGTGGTCACATGCCTTTTGTTGGTTTTGTTGTGCCGCGGCTCAATTATTTTAACCATGGAGAAATAATAGCAGTAATATCTAGTTACTAAAATACCTAGTAATTTGCAGGAAATATCTCATGAACCATGATGAGAATTTATATCTAAATGTTTTGTTTGGACTTTGGCAATTTTTGCCAGTCAGTATATTCCAGAAAAAAAGGGAGGAGGCGTTTATTAGAGCTGGAGCATTTATTAGGATTAATACTGTTAATACAATTACAGTATTTGAAGCAAATATAATTACTTACCCAACATAACTTCTGGAAGTTAAAAATGATGCATCTTAACTTACCTTCCCATTCAGAGACGTGTTGATCTTTAACATTACACTCTGTACAGCAGTAGGCAGCTTCCCTATTACTTTGGTTCTGCTCTGCAAAGGATTTTATCAAACATTAATGCACTGTACACTAAATAAAAATTTTAGCATGAAACTCAGCTTTTATTTGCACAAGTTTGTCTGTGAACTTTTGTGAGAGGGCAAACTCATAAACTTAAAACCCTAGCTGCATGTTTTGGGTGCATTACTGCGATGTAAAGCCAAACTGTTCCATTTCAGGACAATTTGGGTAATTATTTCAGGTGTCCCATTTTTTTACCATTGCAGGGTGATTTTAAAATTTTGATGCAATAGAAGTTAGATTTCAAAATCCCCTGACATTTCCCAGACACAACTTTACCAGCAGATTTCCCTAACCACTAGAATGTGCCACCCTACTTGTTTCAGCAGGGGCAGTAGTGTAGCAGATAACACAGACTACCAATCTCTGGGTCACAGGTTTAATAACCCTTTTCTCTGGTCTTTCAGATGAGACTTTAAATCAAAGTCCCATCTCTGTATGACCTATGTGTTGGAGGGATGTTAAACCAGAGTTCTCTCAACTCACCTACTTCTTTCATGAATTTTTTTTTTTGTGTCTTGAAAATACTGCTGGCAAACATATTTATGTGTAACAAGGTGTCAAGGTCTCCCAAGTAAGAAGTGAAATGACTTTTAGTAAAGAGGCTCTGAGAGCAATGCCCTAAAAAGCTGAAGTAGTTTTGTATCCTGGATTGTTGGCACAAATTCCGAATTTCCCTGGGGTCGTATTTATAAAACTACTTAAGTCGTTCAAACGCTGTTGCTAAGGCTAAATTTCTATGTTGGAGATTTCCTACAACTATGAAATTTGCTCTGGAGGAACAGTTTGAAAAAGACTGTTCCTCCAGAGCAAATTTCATAGTTGTAGGGAATCTCCTTCATAGAAATTTAGCCTTAGCAACAGCATAGCAACCACTTAAGTCGCTTTATAAATACGGCCCCTGATCAGTTTCAAATTCCGTGATGTGCCCTAACCTGGAAAAAATACATTTTCCTAGCTTCCTTGACCTGAGGGACCCCGTAATGACTTTCATAAGTTAAACTTGTTCTAAAACAATTTTTTTTTTAAAGAAGCACATATATATATGTAAAATCTTACCTCTGTATTGAACTGAGACTCATCATCAACTGACAACATATGATCAGTAGCCACAGCATTCAATACAAGATTAGTTATATCTGTACAAACTGTCCGCAGTAAATGACGGATTAAGTTCTGTTGCGTATCCTCTGAAATTAGACCCATACAGTCAATTCTCGATATCTCAAAGTCAAAGGTCATTTCAAACTATTGATATCTCAAAGTAAATTTTCTGGTCCCAGAAAATTTACTTTGAGACATCAGTAGTTTGAGGTAGCATGGGTTGAAATGTATATAAAAATAGGAAACTAGTCCAAACTATAAACTTTGATTAAGAGGGCACTTTGGAATATCAGTATTCGAGATATCGTGAGTTGACTGTACAATGATTTTATAAGGTTATATAGGAATAAATATTAAAGTTTTCCAATTTAAAGAGGCTCAGGATGAATAGGTTCCCTTTGCTTCTACAGGAGCAAATACTTTCTTTTAAGAGCTGACCCCATTTTGAAAGGGCTTCAACATCCAGGCATTAATTTGTACAAATGATGTGCTTAAGAAATGTGTACAAATGACGTGCTTAAGAAATGTTTATGGCATTTCTCAATCCATATCAGTCCAAAAAACCCTTCATGAGAATTGCAAATTAAAAGTTTGCAAATGACTCGATTAATCCTAAATCATAAAACTAAGGTGATGAGTACAACTCCATATTTTCTGTAATTTATACAAAAGCAAAAACTTCTGTGAACTCCTCTTTGCTTTCCCAAACAACAAAACTCTTTCAAACAGGGGTATACTCTTAAAGAAAGAATTTGTTATTAAGGCAGCCTTTAATTGTCGACTCCTACTGAGAAAGGATGCAAAAATTTCTGACTAACCCTTTAACCTTAATATTACATAATGAAATTAGGCATTCTTGAAAACTTCCCAATTTATAGTACCGTAATGTGCTTAAATTTTTGGACATATGAAAATAATTAATTTTCCATTTGGAACAAATGGAAAATTAATTATTTTTAGGTGTCCCAATACTTAAGCATATTGTGGTACATATTAAACAAGAACTGTCACAGGGACAGGATAGCTCGCCTGACAGCGCCTTGCCCATCACATAAAAAACTTTAACATTTTGCTAACGCCGCCGCCGCCGCCAACACCAACGCTGACGCCGGGGTTGTGCAATAGCTCTTCCTGAACTTCGTTCAGGGGAGCTAAAAGAGCAGTGACCATTTTACCTGGCAGTAATTTAAGACCTTTCTCAAATAATCTGGCATTATTCCACAGGCCTGTAATCTTTTCTTGAAGTTCCCCATGTGTTTTCTTCCTAGCTGAGCTTGTATCAGCCCCAGCTGACTGAAGAAATATTGACTTGGCAACATCTTGGTACTGCTTAGTTAGTGGTCTGAAACACGAGACGGACAGCATACTCACATAAGTATGAAACCCTTGGAGGAATGCATTTATATTATTTTGAAGGGTCTAAGCAAACAGTGCAGGCCCAGGTCAGACTGCTCAAAAAAGAGGAAAATATCTATTCTTTATAACAGAAAATTCAGTCTAATGTGAAAATGTTTGGTAACAAATTCCATAGTTTCAAAAAAGAGTCCCCTGTACTAACCTTATCAATTGCTGTGCAGTTTCAAAAGGAGCAGTCTGATCATGGCCTACACTGTTTGTCATTCTGTCTGCATCTTTTGAATGCGTTACTGCATAGTTGTACATTTATAGGACAATTATGGTAATTATTTTAGGTGTCCCAATTGTTAGAAGTTTTATTGTAAATTACTGACAATACCAATCTTCAATTCTGGTGTGAAACGTCTAACAGTAATTTTTAAAAAAAATCACTAAAACATATACGAGAATGCAATCCATAAAATGAATACAGTCAACCATCTTCGTAAAAATATTCATTACAACAGCAAAATTGTTTATAACTTCATTTTGATATGCACAAAATGACCCTATTGTTCAAAATATTTATTCTTTATAACAGCAAATTCAATCTAAATGTAATGCCAAAATGTTGGAAAAAATGCCACTGTTGTAAAAGAGGGTCCCCTGTACAAACCTTATCAACTGTTGGGCAATTTCTGTGACTAGTTCATCCGGACAATCTTCCAATGATTTCTCTTTCCGTATAACTTCTTCAATTTCCTCTGTGGTCATGAATGGAATTTCTGACAACCTAGACTTTGGTGTGGGATTCGTATTTTCCTCATCAGAGTCATTATCAAGGTCACGACCTTTTGACCCTTTCTTCTTCAAGGACTTTGTCTTGATCTCCCTTCCTTGAGTTCCAGTAATACTTTTAGTGCTTCCACTGCCTGCTAAAAATTTGAATAAATTGTTGAGTTTTGTTATCTCATACCTTGATAGCTAATAGTAACTGTGTATTTGATATAAATGTATGAAAGCTCTGATTATATTTCCTCTTTGTTTGACCAATTTCTACTGCAGGCAAAGTAGCTTAGTTCAACCTGTATTAAAAGCATATTTATGACAAAACAACACAAAAGTTTGATAGAATATTATGGATGGGACAAAATCACATGCCCCCAATGAGACAATAAAAAGGTGGTTAACTGTTGGCCACTTCTCTTCACTTTATCAGCATTTTTCCCCTTAAGTTCATTGATGAATAATTAAATCTGCATCAAAATTATAAAGCCCATCTGAAACTGGTCTTCCTCGGGAACAGTTCAGATGTGAGTAAATTAGCTTATGTTCATTAAGTTTGTGACCTAACAATTTTAGATAAGTTTTAAGGTATCAAAAGTCACACTGACTATATTTGTGAGGACTTCATTTGAGCAACATCATGTGATTTCCAACAATGTGTCAATTTTGCCAAGTGATATTCAGATCATCCTTCTCATTTATACAGGGTAATCATAGACCTCACTGTTGGCTCCATGGCTTGGGTCACTTCCATAGATGGCTAGAGTGGTAAGTGCAGTCTGATCAGAGTCTTTGCTCATCACCAATGCCACATTGTTGGAAATCACATGATATGGCTCAATTCTCATCTTGCTGCTGAGTAACTTGAGCTTGTATTAATGCAGTATAACAGATGGTGTCTTACTTGCTGCCTTCTTTCTCCTTTGATCCTTTCTGTCTTCTTTGGTGACCCCTTCCTTGGCCCCTCTAGAAGATGATGCCTCTGAAGTTGCCCCCTTTTTATCCCCATCTGGGCCCACTCTAAATGCTGGGTTAGATTTAGCATCCTACACAAAAAGACTGAACTTAAGACATGCATTCAGGAATAACAGTATGGGAGTGTTTCCATTTAAGGTTTTCTATCAGAATACAACATGTATGTAAACAAAAGCACAGGACTGTGAAAGGCAAACGTTAGCTACAAGATAATGCATTTTCCCTAACTACTTGTTAAGGCACTGCAGATCCAGGTCAGTATATTCCCAGAAAGTTAGTTTATCACATGACATTGCTGTTATTCAGATGATAAGGTTGTGTCATAAAAATTGTATGACCACACGTGTAATAACATTTTGGTGCAAACATGTAACGTCACTGACAACACCCATGTCAACAATGTGTTTTCTTATTAATAACATTCATTTTGAAAGCGATAAAATCCCATTTTAAAGGGTCCTAGGATAAACAGAATCTTACTCGTGGTCATTTCATATGAAATTTATGAAATTTGCTGGAGGCTGGTTCTACAAGTTTCATATGAAATGACCACTCATGTAAGATTTTCTATTTATTAATGTATAGGCTGCTTGAATTTAAGGTAATATCATGGAGAGCATTTCTACCATTTTTTTTTTACCTCCATCTAAATAGGCTTGAGAGTGTTGAAACTCTCACCTTTCAACACCCCTCCAGGACCAGCAGACATTAACATATAGATAAAAGGCCATCGGCCAAGTGTCACCCGACGTTTGGAATGTGTCACAAACTGCAGCCCTTTATTCCATTTCAGAGTAACTGTATGGCCAAAACCAAAAAATTTGTGTATAACAGAGCCTGGTAAGCAAATAATAATTGAAGCATAAGCAAATACATATACCCAACAATTAATGGGCCTCTATGGGGTTATTGGTTATCCCCTCGGGGATAACCATGTTAAGATAGGAATTCATACTCGATTGTACGCCATTTCCTTTTGCTTTGCTTTCGCCGTTTCCTACAGGTCCCACTATCTCCCGGTACTTCTACATTTGGCACACCCTGCTACAGGGTTCTCGCCAGCATCGCCAATGCATGATCTTTATAGCTTATATCTTAAAACCCTTTATGTCACCTTATACAAACAGTTACCTGAAAGTTCAGTTAGCACTTTACAGTGCAGATCAATAACAAGTTCTACTTGATTAACGCTAAATGCAGGTTCCACTATTTACCGGTACTTACTCCCATAGTTTGGCACACCCAGCTACGGGTTCCCTTCCAACATTGCTAAGACATGAGCTGTAAAACTTATCCTGAAGACTTCATCTCGCCTAATACAAGAATCTCAGCTAATACAAGCACTTACCAGAGAGTACAGTCCACTTACGAAGAGCCATTACTAAACAGTATAGATAACCTAACAAGAGTTAATAACAATGAAGCTCACCTGTTACAAGCAACCACTAGACAAAAAGAAAAAGCTGTCAATCTCGCCACTTACCTACAGCTTCAACAAATCCAAGAATACAATAAAATTAACTTGTATTGCTGCCATTTTTCTACTTTACCACTTGTATCCTATAGATTCATTTGCTAAGGGATAACCTCTCAAGCTTTTTCAAAAGCTAAACTTGTAAAATACTTAAGTTCAGAACTGGGTGTATATGTGTAAAATCAGGTTATTGAAACTTTAGGTTACTGAAACTTTAGGCCCTTACAGAATGCCCAAAACATCAAGACTGTATACCCAATAACAAAATAACAAGGGCCATAACCCTCCTAATACGAATCAGATAAAAAATGAATAATGCATATGAAAATTCAGCCCATTAATATGAATAGTTCTTGAGTTATTCTTTTACCTTTAAGTGAATGTCTGTTATCTATGAAAGGGGAATAACTCTGTCACTAATAAATTTAGCATATCCTAACAATAATCACCAAATGCTAATAGCACACCAAATTTCAGCTCTCTCGGTAACACGTTTCAAAAGTTGGAAAAATGCCAAAAATGACAAAGGGCCATAACTTTGTAAAATATAGGACGATTGAAATTCCAAAATTACATGCTCATCTTCAGATCATAATGAAACATTCTGCACAATTTCAAGTCAATCTGATAAAAGATGTGGCAGGAGTTGCTGGGACAAGGTCTGAGTCAGCAAGGGCCATAACTCCATCAAAAATGGCCTAAACAAAAATAAAAACAAGAGGACCAATGGTCCTGTAGCTCACCTGACACTTGGTCCTGGTATATATTTTAATGCTTTTATACATGTATACAGCACCAGGGCAGGGGCAGATAACCCCCCTCCCTTGGGGATTAATGTTGAGTCCCAGTTCTATATACCAAGCCACAAAGTCACTGGGCCTTTGTTTCTGGACAAAGATTTCTGAAGGGTTTTTATCATAAATGGGTGTGGCGGCCACCATGTTCATACGACCATGACCATCTGAACAAACTTTGATTCCTTTGACCCAGTATTAAAGCTCCATAATATATGAAACACAGTAATCATTTGTATAAACTATGATGGGCCTGAGTGCCCAATGCTACATACCGGTACCAAGTTTCAAGGTTATAGGCTTTCGGTTCTCGAGAAAAAGACGTTTGAAGAGTTTTTACCATATATGGGCATGGTGGCCATCTTGGTCAAGTGACCAAGACCATCTGAACAAACTATGGTTCCTTTAAGCTGGTGAAGCTCCATATGAAATATGGCTTCAATTGACCCTAGTGGCCTCTGAGAAGATGTTTGACGGGTGACAGAATCTCAATGACCTTGTACAAAAGTCAAAGAATGACCTTGACCTTTAACGACAAAATATCTTCATCTGGTCATTTAGTCAACCATATATACCAAATATTGCACCTTAGACTTAAATAGTTTCTGAAAAATCCACTGTTTAAGCATTTTCCCATATAAAAGCCTACATAATGTACCAAAGTTGACAGTGTCATAAATTAGGTCAAGGTCAATGCATGATCATTTGTATAAACTATGATGGGCTTGAGTGCCCAAAGCTACATACCAAGTATCAAGGTCATACACCTTTTGGTTCTGGAGAAGAAGATTTTGAAGGGTTTTTACCATATACGGGCATGGCGGCCATCTTGGTCAAGACCCTGATAACAAACTTTTATTCCCTAATCACACTTAGACTCCATATAAAATTTCGCTTCAATCAGACCAGTGGTTTCAGAGGAGTAGATGTTTTGAAAATCTTGATGACGGACAGACCGACAAAATGTCCTTGACCTTTCAGTGACATAGTATCTTCAGCTGGTCATTTAGTTGACCATATATACCATGTACTGTACCTAAGACTTAAATAGTTTCTGAGAAATCCACTGTTTAAGCGTTTTCCCATATAAAAGCCTAACATACCAAAGTTGACCCTGTTGTAAATTAATTCAAGGTCAACACATGGTCATGATTTGTATAAAATATGATGGGCCCGCATGCCCAATCCTACATACCAATTTTCAAGGTCAAAGGCCTTTTGGTTCTGGAGAAGAAGTTTTTTGAAGGGTTTTTACCATATATGGGCATGGCGGCCATCTTGGTCATGTGACCCAGACCCCGGGTATAAAATTTCGTTCCCCCATCCCACTGAGACTCCATATGAAATTTGCCTTCAATCGGCCCAGTGGTTTCAGAGGAGATGTTTGAAAATCTTGACGACGGATGGTCTGACGGAATGACCTTGACCGTTAGTGACATAATATCTTCATCTGGTCATTTAGTCGACCATGTATACCAAGTATTGTACCTTAGACTTAAATAGTTTCTGAGAAATCCACTGTTTAAGCGTTTTCCCATATAAAAGCCTAACATACCAAAGTTGACCATGCCGTAAATTAGGTCAAGGTCAACGCAAGGTCATGATTTGTATAAACTATGATGGGCCCGCATGTCAGATGCTACATACCAAGTTTCAAGGTCATAGGCCTTTTGGTTCTGGAGGAGAAGATTTTTGAAGGGTTTTTACCATATATGGGCATGGCGGCCATTTTGGTCATGTGACCCAGACCCCGGGTATAAACTTTCGTTCCCCCATCCCACTGAGACTCCATATGAAATTTGCCTTCAATCGGCCCAGTGCTTTCAGAGGAGAAGATGTTTGAAAATCTTGAAGACGGATGGTCCGGCGGAATGACCTTGACCTTTAGAGACATAATATCTTCATCTGGTCATTTAGTCGACCATGTATACCAAGTATTGTACCTCAGACTTAAATAGTTTCTGAGAAATCCACTGTTTAAGCGTTTTCCCATATAAAAGCCTAACGTACCAAAGTTGACCATGCCGTAAATTAGGTCAAGGTCATCGCAAGGTCATGATTTGTATAAACTATGATGGGCCCGCATGCCCGATGCTACACACCAAGTTTCAAGGTCATAGGCCTTTTGGTTCTGGAGAAGAAGATTTTTGAAGGGTTTTTACCATATATGGGCATGGCCGCCATCTTGGTCATGTGACCTAGGTCAAATATACAAACTTTCGTTCCCCCATCCTGTTAAGGCTCCATATGAAATTTGGCTTCAATCGGCCCAGTGGTTTCTGAGGAGAAGATGTTTAAAAGTAGGGACGACGCCGACGACGAACCATGGCTATACTATCTTGACAGGTGAGCTAAAAACCCATGCACATCTTAAAATCATAAGAATACAATCTGTAAAATTTCAAATCAATCCGATGAAAGAGGTAGGAAAAGTTGCGGGGACAAGATTTCGGATGGACGGGCGGACGGACGGACTGACACACGGACGGACGAGGGGCATTTCTAGAGGCACCTTCCGCCTACATCGGGTGACTAAAATCATGTTTGATCCTTCTAATGAAATATGTTATGCAGACATTTGCTTTTCCCATATTACAATACTGACCTTTTCCGCCTTCAGTGCCATAAGAGCTGGGAAGGGCTTTGAGCATTCTGAGACAAGTTTCTCACTGGCCACGATAGTATCACAACAGAGTAATGCCCCTTGGTGGTGCTTCAAACATCCTGTCAACAGCTGACTGGCATCACTTGGACTGAATATTGATGGCAACAGAGGCTGAAGAAAAAAGAACATGTCTTAACACTCATTAAAACACTAATTAAAAGCATTGCAAACGACTGCGTGATACCTCGCCACTGCAAACCTTTTTCACGCACCAATTTTCCAGATTTATTTTTTCTCTGTCTAGCACCAGGGCAGGGGCAGCCTAACCCCACTGAACAATGATAAAAGTCTTTGTCATGACAGGACACTTCATTACTCTGGCTTCCGATAAATCACTAACCACTCTAATCAAATACAACATAAGTGATTTTAAACATGTGGCCATGGAGCAGGGGCAGATAACCCCTAAAGGGTCAAATTTTAATCATCAGAAGAAGCTTTTATTATGATACTTCTATCATCAGATGTAAATTTCTGAAAATCTGTTTCACATGAATTTATATTGATTTTATCATCATTTTATGCATGTATATAGCCCGGAAGCAGGGGGGAGATAACTCCCATGGGGGTAAATTTGAGCATCACTGGAGGCTTTCATCACTCTGATCATTTGCTGTAAGTTTCAGAAAAACTGCTTCCAACTCTGTTTTTATATGGAATTTCTCATGATTTTATACATGTATATAGCCCCAGGGCAGGGGCAGATAACCCCTGATGATAAAATTTCTGTGCTCATACAAAAGCTTTTATTACTTCGATTATGTTTGTGAAGTTTCATCATGATATTCCATGTTGTAAAGGAACTAGAGGCTAAAAACCATTTTTTGTACATTGTCAAGTGCCATAACTCTGTCGAAATTATCGATATTTGCCCATTAACAATCCCAAAAAAGATATTCTCGATACAAATGCATATGCAAAATTTGAAGGAAATCCGTTGGTAAATGCTTAAGTTATCAACTGGAAACATATTGCGGACGGACAGACAGACAGACGGAAGTACTACGGACGGACGGGCAGACACAAGGACGGCCAACGTGAAAACATAATACCCTGCCACTAAAGTGTGGCGGGGTATAAAAAGGAACTAGCTGGATTTGCAAACACCTTAGATCCAAATGAGGTGGCTCATAATTGTATCCATTTTTCTTGCATAAATTTCTACTTAAACATTTGATTTTGAATACAGACCTTGTTAAAAAGCATAAAAATTAATATCTTAGCGATTATTTATGATTTTGACAAGCCGATGCTATCAATAATCAATATTTGGTTCTTTTTGTCAATGTCTGACATAGCATACACTGACATCATTTTGCCACCTTCCTGACATCACTGTCTGTAAAATAACTCACTCAACCTCACAGATATGTGACCTCCTGTACAACCATTGCATTGTCTATATTTTCCCATTTATATCTTGCCCTAGGGCTGGATAAGGGGTGCAGAGTTCTAGATAGGAGAGAGTATTTGATGATAACTGAGGGATTTTTTTTATTTTTCATTGAAGCCATATGTTGTGACCCCTCATCTGAACCGTCTCATCGAGACGGTTCAGATGAGGAGTCACAACGCATGTTTTTAATCAGAATTAACAAAAATTATCCCTAACTAGAGCAAGTGAGCAGGGGCTCACGTATACCCCCGGCCAGCGCCACCCCCTAATAATGCATTTAATACAAAGCTTTGAAGCGAAAGTTAATAAACAGACAGACAGGTGGACAATTTATAACAAACCCAGAGAAAGGCCTATAGACAGAAGCTAAAAGGTTCCATTTAAAATTTGCATAAGCAAAAAAACATACAAATTTAACACAAACTTTCAACACAAATTTGCATGTGTGTGGCCTTGACATTAAGTCAACAGCAGCATCCGGATGATGTCAACAAATCAGTTTCAACCTAGAAGTAAACCTAGTAGCATAATAAAAGGTTTCATTGAAGTATATCTGAACTACAAGCACAAAATATGAATTGATATAAAACTTTAAGGCAAAGAGTATACACATTTCAAAGTCTGTGACCTTGACATTCGGTCAGCAGCAGCATCCAGATAATGCAAACTAATTCCTTTCAACATAGAAGTGAACCTAGTAGCAATTGCAAAAGGTTCTATTCAAGAATATTAAAAATCTAAGCATAAAATACAACTTAACACAAAACTTTAACGCAAATAGTATACAAATTTCTAAGTCTGTGACCTTGACCTTTCATCAGCAGCAGCAGCCACATGATGCAAACTAATATGTATATATCCTGTACTAACACTAAGTACATATGAACAAGTTACAAATAAGTCTTTCAGAAAAACAGAGCAAAAGCAGAAACTTAACGCAAAACTTTAACACAGCTATTGTACAAATTTCGAAGTCTGTGACCTTGACCTTAGGCCAGCAGCAGCATCCAGATGATGCAAATTAGTCAGTTTCCATCCTCTACTAAAATAGTAAGCATCTATGAACAAGTTCCGGTTAACAGAAGCAAAATAAAAAACTTAACGCAAAACTTTAACGCAAATGTTAACTAACACTTGGACGGACTAACGGATGGACGAACGGACGGAAAGACGAAAACTATATACCCCTCGACATACTTCGTATGCCGGGGGTATAATAATTATCACTAAATACTCCCTCTTATCTAAAGCTCTGGGGGTGTAAGATAAAATTTCCAGCACTGGGGGTGTAAGATAAAATTTCCAGCACAGGTTAAAACAGTGGAAATCATATTCTACTCTGGTATGGGAGAAAATCTACTGCATCTCTACTTCCTAATTTCAAGTCATTTTGAACTCTGAATGACTTCAATTCCTACCATTATGTCCACCCAAGAGCCATCTGACAAAGCCTCCTCAGCACTGGCCTCTATGTGTTCCTGTAATCCCCTGCCTGCACAACAGGTACTGAGGTAGACAATTGGTTCACTCTTGTATCTCTTCTTGATAAAACCTTTAGGGTCTGTGATGCCCAACCGAAGTAAGGAGTCATACTCTGAAAACATGGAAAAAGGATTCTCCAACACTAGCAGACTAGTCCAGGTCTACAAAGTTCCAGATAAGGTGGATTGTGAAGATAATTCTGAGATAATTTTTGATAAGAAAACTGTGCCATGGATTTAAATGCACTACTAGTTCTGTGGACACAACTTGAGACAAACTGACAGAAAATGGACCATTTACATGAAATAAGAATTTGTGGGTAAATTTTGTGTATTTTAACATAATTTCTTTGAATATTCTCATAATTTTATATCAGTCTCCAACGAACCATATTGAAATTGAGGAAAGATGTACTATGAATCGAAATTGTTACAAACTTACTGCAATGAACTGAGATTTTGGTGAATCATTTCATCTCTAGCTCAGGCTGCAATTATGAAACAAGCTACATTTTTTCATTATTTGAGTTAGGTAAATTTCTGTATTATATGTCTGCTCCTTGCATATTAGCTTCACTTTTAGCTCAAATGAATCAAAACTTTAGTTCCTGGGACAAATATATTTTCAGTAGTCTAAGCTAAATGTGTTCATGTTGTGAACTAACCATATATATATATATATATATATATATATATATATATATATATATAGGGAGAAATGAGACAAACATCAAACAAAAATCTTCCCGGTAGCACTGGATCCAACAAATGGATTCAAAATGATTGAAATAAGTATATGGTAGGATTAAATCATCAACAGTGCAAAACAATATTTACTGAGCGCGAAAAAGGGAAGAAATTTTGGATCAAATGAGATTCATGATGAATGTGATGAATAATATATAGGGAGAAATGAGACAAACATCAAACAAAAATCTTCCCGGTAGCACTGGATCCAACAAATGGATTCAAAATGATTGAAATAAGTATATGGTAGGATTAAATCATCAACAGTGCAAAACAATATTTACTGAGCGCGAAAAAGGGAAGAAATTTTGGATCAAATGAGATTCATGATGAATGTGATGAATAATATATAGGGAGAAATGAGACAAACATCAAACAAAAATCTTCCCGGTAGCACTGGATCCAACAAATGGATTCAAAATGATTGAAATAAGTATATGGTAGGATTAAATCATCAACAGTGCAAAACAATATTTACTGAGCGCGAAAAAGGGAAGAAATTTTGGATCAAATGAGATTCATGATGAATGTGATGAATAATATATAGGGAGAAATGAGACAAACATCAAACAAAAATCTTCCCGGTAGCACTGGATCCAACAAATGGATTCAAAATGATTGAAATAAGTATATGGTAGGATTAAATCATCAACAGTGCAAAACAATATTTACTGAGCGCGAAAAAGGGAAGAAATTTTGGATCAAATGAGATTCATGATGAATGTGATGAATAATATATAGGGAGAAATGAGACAAACATCAAACAAAAATCTTCCCGGTAGCACTGGATCCAACAAATGGATTCAAAATGATTGAAATAAGTTTGTCTCATTTCTCCCTATATATTATTCATCACATTCATCATGAATCTCATTTGATCCAAAATTTCTTCCCTTTTTCGCGCTCAGTAAATATTGTTTTGCACTGTTGATGATTTAATCCTACCATATACTTATTTCAATCATTTTGAATCCATTTGTTGGATCCAGTGCTACCGGGAAATTTTTTGTTTGATGTTTGTCTCATTTCTCCCTATATATTATTCATCACATTCATCATGAATCTCATTTGATCCAAAATTTCTTCCCTTTTTCGCGCTCAGTAAATATTGTTTTGCACTGTTGATGATTTAATCCTACCATATACTTATTTCAATCATTTTGAATCCATTTGTTGGATCCAGTGCTACCGGGAAGATTTTTGTTTGATGTTTGTCTCATTTCTCCCTATATATTATTCATCACATTCATCATGAATCTCATTTGATCCAAAATTTCTTCCCTTTTTCGCGCTCAGTAAATATTGTTTTGCACTGTTGATGATTTAATCCTACCATATACTTATTTCAATCATTTTGAATCCATTTGTTGGATCCAGTGCTACCGGGAAGATTTTTGTTTGATGTTTGTCTCATTTCTCCCTATATATTATTCATCACATTCATCATGAATCTCATTTGATCCAAAATTTCTTCCCTTTTTCGCGCTCAGTAAATATTGTTTTGCACTGTTGATGATTTAATCCTACCATATACTTATTTCAATCATTTTGAATCCATTTGTTGGATCCAGTGCTACCGGGAAGATTTTTGTTTGATGTTTGTCTCATTTCTCCCTATATATTATTCATCACATTCATCATGAATCTCATTTGATCCAAAATTTCTTCCCTTTTTCGCGCTCAGTAAATATTGTTTTGCACTGTTGATGATTTAATCCTACCATATACTTATTTCAATCATTTTGAATCCATTTGTTGGATCCAGTGCTACCGGGAAGATTTTTGTTTGATGTTTGTCTCATTTCTCCCTATATATTATTCATCACATTCATCATGAATCTCATTTGATCCAAAATTTCTTCCCTTTTTCGCGCTCAGTAAATATTGTTTTGCACTGTTGATGATTTAATCCTACCATATACTTATTTCAATCATTTTGAATCCATTTGTTGGATCCAGTGCTACCGGGAAGATTTTTGTTTGATGTTTGTCTCATTTCTCCCTATATATCATTCATCATGAATCTCATTTGATCCAAAATTTCTTCCCTTTTTCGCGCTCAGTAAATATTGTTTTGCACTGTTGATGATTTAATCCTACCATATACTTATTTCAATCATTTTGAATCCATTTGTTGGATCCAGTGCTACCGGGAAGATTTTTGTTTGATGTTTGTCTCATTTCTCCCTATATATTATTCATCACATTCATCATGAATCTCATTTGATCCAAAATTTCTTCCCTTTTTCGCGCTCAGTAAATATTGTTTTGCACTGTTGATGATTTAATCCTACCATATACTTATTTCAATCATTTTGAATCCATTTGTTGGATCCAGTGCTACCGGGAAGATTTTTGTTTGATGTTTGTCTCATTTCTCCCTATATATTATTCATCACATTCATCATGAATCTCATTTGATCCAAAATTTCTTCCCTTTTTCGCGCTCAGTAAATATTGTTTTGCACTGTTGATGATTTAATCCTACCATATACTTATTTCAATCATTTTGAATCCATTTGTTGGATCCAGTGCTACCGGGAAGATTTTTGTTTGATGTTTGTCTCATTTCTCCCTATATATTATTCATCACATTCATCATGAATCTCATTTGATCCAAAATTTCTTCCCTTTTTCGCGCTCAGTAAATATTGTTTTGCACTGTTGATGATTTAATCCTACCATATACTTATTTCAATCATTTTGAATCCATTTGTTGGATCCAGTGCTACCGGGAAGATTTTTGTTTGATGTTTGTCTCATTTCTCCCTATATATTATTCATCACATTCATCATGAATCTCATTTGATCCAAAATTTCTTCCCTTTTTCGCGCTCAGTAAATATTGTTTTGCACTGTTGATGATTTAATCCTACCATATACTTATTTCAATCATTTTGAATCCATTTGTTGGATCCAGTGCTACCGGGAAGATTTTTGTTTGATGTTTGTCTCATTTCTCCCTATATATTATTCATCACATTCATCATGAATCTCATTTGATCCAAAATTTCTTCCCTTTTTCGCGCTCAGTAAATATTGTTTTGCACTGTTGATGATTTAATCCTACCATATACTTATTTCAATCATTTTGAATCCATTTGTTGGATCCAGTGCTACCGGGAAGATTTTTGTTTGATGTTTGTCTCATTTCTCCCTATATATTATTCATCACATTCATCATGAATCTCATTTGATCCAAAATTTCTTCCCTTTTTCGCGCTCAGTAAATATTGTTTTGCACTGTTGATGATTTAATCCTACCATATATATATATATATATATATATATATATAAGCCTTGACACAACAAAACCATTGAAGTGGAATGTGCACCCAGTAAAGACTCGGGTCAGCTTGGACATCCGATCAGTCTTTGCTGTCCCCATGGAGCTACTCTTTAAGCACACAATGAAGACTCTGGTCAGACTGGGTGGATGCCCAGGCGGCTGATCTGAGTCTTTGCTGGGTACACAGGCCACTTTGTTGGCACTCATATGCTATGTGCATGTATTCAGAAACCTTAACACATTCCTTTCTAATTTCTGAAATAGACCATTGTATCTTTGAGTTCAAACACATCTGTTTGTCCAATCTAAGAATGTTTCTATGTCCCATTTAAGAATATTTCATCAAACTGCTAGCTTACAACTAAATTGGTACACTTTCACAGGAAAAAACTCTGCCATTTTCATTTTTTGCCTCTTTTCTCAACAGAAAGGTGGAGGGGGGGGGGGGGGGGGGGGGGGGGTAATGAGTACATTTATAGACGAAGGTACTTAGCCATCTCCATTTCTGCCTCTGCCTCTCTTCTCAACAGAGTGCAGGGAGGGGAAGGATCGGGGGTGAGTGCTCACATCCTCAAAATATGTAAATGTTACCTAAATATCCATTTTGTTTATAGAATGAGTCCACCCACTGGTTCTGCGTCTTTGTGTAGATATCAGGTATATATGTAGCCTTCTCTTGTCTCCCTCCAGCTATCAGACCGGCAAGACGTTTGGTATTTACCAAGTCTTCCAATATAGCTACAAAAAAGAAATTTGAAAATAGGAGCTGTGCAGTGAAAAAGAAGATATTACAAGACATGTCGCAAGAAAAACTCTCTCATGTTAAATACATATGACACATGCCCTGATCAGCCTGTAAAAATGCACAGGCTGAACAAAGTATGCACACACACTTTTCTTTTCATTATCAACAAAATTCAATCATTAAGCACATAAACAGTGTGCAATCTAACTACATATAGATTACATAGGCCTGTCTTTCTACTTTCAAAACTAATTGATTTTTGCAGAAGTGCCCAAAGAAAATTCTTAAATACCCAGAAGCCATTATAAACTTATTTTTGACTGAAGTCCTTCAACCACGGAAACGCATTTGCAAACAGTGTAGATGCTGATCAAATGTTAGAGAATGCACCATCTCATTCGGGTCTGTAAACCCAATTTTCTGTAGAATATCAACTTGAAAGGTAACAGGACTAATTCAACCCACTTGTGTTTTCAAAATCAGGATGAACAATGTACTCATAAATGAAGTTTCCATGACAACCAGGATCAAACTGCATGAACATGCAGGCTGATTAGAGTTGTAATTGTTTCCAGGGTCATCTTTTTTCACTGTCTGGCTAAAATGATTAAAGAAATGGAACCACTGACCATGTAAGTATAGTGAACACTCAGATCAGCCTGTTCCTCTGCACATGCCCTAATGTGCCTATATATTAGGGCCCCTCAAAACCATTAATTTTCCATTTCGGACAAATGGAAAATTAATGGTTTTTAGGTGTCCCAATACTTAAGCACTCAAGGGTACTTACCAGAGCCTTCCCTTCTCTAATCAGACTGCACAGAAGCACAGGCTGATCTGAGTCTTTCCTGCTGACACATATGTGCCGCGACACGAGAAAACCAACAAAGTGTTTGTGCATCCAGCACTGACTCAGATCAATCTGAGCATCTGCCCAGTCCGAGCTGAGTCCTCGCTGTCTGCATAAAGGTAACTTAGACCCTTAGCTACCCTTTAAATGCGAGGCGAGACTC
The DNA here is from genome assembly GCA_963989385.1 of Ctena decussata. NCBI lineage: Eukaryota > Metazoa > Mollusca > Bivalvia > Lucinida > Lucinidae > Ctena > Ctena decussata. The sequence continues at coordinate 16,928,516 of OZ022502.1, forward strand.
CAATCAGACTGGGTGGATGTTCAGGCTGATCTGAGTCTGCGCTGGGTGCACAATCACTTTGTTGGTTTTCTCATGTCGCAGCTCATATTTTGAAGTACTTTTGCACACGAGACCCATCAAACAGCTACTTACAGAAGAAAATTCTTTCTTGAAATTTGTACTGTTGAATGATAGAGCCCAGGATGACTGGTCTGAAATAGCAACATGATTCAAAATTGACAAATGATCAGAGAAAAATTCTATCAATATCTTATTAATTCCCTATAATTTTCATTGATGCAATGCTCCTCTAAAAGTAAATGTTTCCAATTAGATCTCATTTTTGAAAGGCTATGTCATCCAAGCAAGCAAACAGAAAGTCACAAAAGTTGTCTCCCTTAACAACAAGACCTGTCCCCGTACAGGATAGCTCACCTGCAGTGCCTTGCCCATCACATATAAAAACTTTAACGTAAACCTTTAAAGTGTGACGCCCACGCACACACCGAGGCCGACGTCCAAGTGACAACAATAGCTCTCTGTACTTTCATACAGGCGAGCTAAAAATGATGAAAAACACTCACTTTAACACAATCTCAGATGATAAGGATGAAATTATTCTGCGGCTTGAGAAGAATCGTGACCTTAGCTCAACTGGGCCCATAATATCTGGATTACAAGTCCAGACTAGTAATAGTAACCCCTTCAAATAACAATCGCAGCTTCAATTTTAGATATACCTGACAAAGCTCCAGATAAGGTGGGTTTTTAGGGGTAATTCAAAGATAATTTTCCTTATTTCTCAATGAAAACTTATGTTGTGGCCCCTCATAAGAACCGTCTGAGCGAGACGGTTCTAATGATGGGTCACAACATAAGTTTTTATGGAGAAATAAGGTAAATCATCCCTAAATTATTCCCGAGTCCCTTTCTTATCTTACCTGAGTTTTAATGTTTAGCCTACCTTGTTATGGCACTGAAAGCTCCCCTAATTTGAGCCTTCATCCTGGTAATAAAGGCATCAGTGAAGATGACATCTCTGTCGTAACTGTCCACCTTCCCATTGATAATACTGCCAACCCTGGCATGAATGTTCTAAAACAAAACATCCAAACAAGAAATCAGTTGCAGAGCAAGAAAGGCTGACATATGTAGTAAGTGTGAACAGTCATAATTCAGATCAGACTTTATCTTATGACACCAGCCCCCTCTTTCTCTATTACACTGAGAAAAGTGACATTACCTAAATTTGATATAATCCGCATGTTACATATTAACATAAAGATACATCTACATCCATGATAACTTGGTTAAATCTGGGACAACTTTGTGTGCCTAAATCCCTAAAAATTGGTCATAATAATAATTATGATACACAGAATCACATACTTACTTGATACAAAATTGATGATACGAGGGATGTTCAGAAAGTTCTGATCGTGACGTCTTATTTTTGTAACCATCATAAATACAGAACTTCTGATAGCGAAAATATATAAATGTATGATACGTCCGGACAACTCTGCAACCGTGGTGTATATTTTCTAAAGGACGTATTTTCTAACGTTTTTGAAAGAGGTTACCCTACAGCCACTGCAGATTTTCCCTTAAGAAGGTCATAGTTCATATATAAGCAGTCTTTGAATTGTTTTCATCATTGCTACTTAAACTTATTCCCCAGGCAACTGTGACCTGTAAATATTGCGGAAAATATATTTGATCTAGGTTCCATACTGTCCCTTCAATTTAGATTATAAGCATTCAATGTAGTAGCAAATTCTCCCTTTCTACTAAAGTTATAATGATTTTGTAACAAAAACAAGGGTTTTAACATTCAAAATCTTGTTAGGGCTATTCCAGTAAAATCTATATGGTGGTGGCGGACGGCAACGCTATTTTTTATGTTCCGTAGGCTGGTGTTGGAGAGAAAAAAAAAAAACTGTTGGCTGGGTCATTGAAAATTGGTAATCTCTCGTAGGCTGTGTTTTAAAATAATAATTATTTGTCGTAGGTTGTCAAACGACAAGAGGTTGGATCATTTTTACTCTTTCTAGTCCGATAATTGTGCAGACACAAAGGCAAATCCATTAAAATCCGATAAAATTACCGAAGACATCGCATTTTAGAAACGATCGGCCATTTTGAAACTCTGTTTCCGGTACTAAAACCCGGACCACTAGCCGTTACCGGCGGTACCACTATTTCCCGATCGGGTATGAAACCCACCACCCACACCCGCACCCGTGCTCAAAACCCACCACCGGAAATTTTAGTGGCGACCTTTGAGGTATAAACAAAAGTTTAATCCTAGATTTTTATGGTTACCATAATAATTCTATGTTTTGGGACGCCAAAAATTAATTACTTTTGCAGCTGTCCCAATACTAACAAGCTGGTAAATTAATTGATTTTGTCAGTATCCCAATTTTCACGATCATGCTCCCGCCATTTCTATAAAACCCAAGCATAAAATCTGTTCCAGTCGGCAGTGCTTCAGGCATTTTAACACGTCCCGCAATTAAAGTGATTAGCTGGGTACCTTAATTTGTATACAAATGATGAAATAAAATAAATTAGAAAAACTTACAACGTGTTTGTTTGTTTGTTTTTAACTCTCCAGTAATTATATCCTTAGATCACTAATTACTAATTCGTTTCACACTTTTCCTTGTACAGTGGCCTATCAAGGTAAGTTTGTTTCGATATTTTTTTATCTTTCATGTGCCTCCTTGATCGGATCGGTCGTGACGGCGGACTTGATTAGGGCATTGGGGGAAAAATCGGTACGTTTGATGTTGCATGTGCAGTCCGACTGGGTATCATCAAAGACAAAGTTGCACATCAGCGCAGACTGATCGTTGTTCGATTCCGTCAGCTTTCATGTACGTTCGAAGCCTCCGGTAAGACTGCGTGGATGTGCAGGCTGATCTATGTCAGCTCTGTCTGCATATGCAATAAGTATCTTTTCTTCTGACACACCTGGACAAAACTGCACGTGCCACGGATCGATTGTCAGTGTCTAGCGGTGTCTTTGAAGTTTACACTTACGATCAGTATGTTGTGACACCGAATGTACTCATGAAGTCTCCGACAGCTTTCGCATCTGCAGAAACTGTTCAGAGTCAACGTCTTGGCTATTTATTATTTAGAATCCATAGAATTACTGATGCGCAAAAGACAAGATGATATGCAGGCTGATCCGAGTCTTGTTTGTCCGTTCAAGGTCCTCTGTTCCTTGCATAACTTCCGCGCGGGAAAACCTTGATCTGACTTCGAGATTTCGTTCGTCGGCTCCATGCCTGTCCTGGGTTTTCTCCAGTAAATTTTACGCCAGCGCCGTACATAGCGCAGTCTTGTTCCGAGGCAACTGGTAGCATGCTAAAACAAAATCTGGCCATCTTCAAGTTTTACAAAAGATAACTATAGGTACCTATATAAGGACAAGACAGCGCAGGCTGGTTTTGGACATTTGCACACCCACAATTCCAAACGCGGGGAAGCGATCTCACCATGAAATTATATTGTGCATACAGACAACGCAGATTAGTATGCGCACTCGAAAAATCTGATGACAGTTAACTCTGTTCGGATGAACAATCTACCCCGGTATATTAATCCTCGTCAAAAACGGAGACTAATTAGTCTTCATTTCAGATTTTCTCGCGACACCAATTGATGAAACAACTTAAAATCACCGCGGACGGTGAGCCGCATCGCATAAAATGTATCTTATGAAGCAAGCGTAGCCTGATTAGCTTCCACGGAAGTATTCGCTTTTCTTTGGAAACGTTGACACTCATAACCCCAAGAAGGAAACGCCAGTCGCATTACAATACTGCGCAGGCTGATACGAGTCTTTGATATCAGCGTTTGCCTGGGTTAAGATACCTTCTCCCGCCTCTCGGTTCAGTCTGACACATTGAGCTGCACTTGTCAGACGGCGACATCCTTTGATCTGAAACTGAAATCAACATCCAGGATTCTGTTCTGTTCTGTTCAATTCTCGTATCGACGTTACCCAAGTGGCTCAACGGTACGTAACCATAGTTGCACACACCTGGCGCCGGGTGTCCGTCCAACACATCCAGGATTCGACAAGGTTACCCTCTTTAACCATTGCACTACCGGTTTTACGCTCGGTAATCACGTATGTATTGATCAGAATGAGTAACTCGCACCGTTCATCCCAAAATGATATTGATGCGTTGATATAACGTAGACTGATCAGACTGCACAGATGCACAAGACCGTAAGATATCTGTTGCACGCGACGGCTATCAAGCGTAAAATGAGCCATGCTACATTAAAAAGCCTCACAGTGTGTTATGGCAATGAAATCTCCGATCAGTCGGCTCATCCGCCCAGACTCATTTGACAAAGGAAATTCTGTGCAGGTGCGCCGGCTGATCAGTCTGTTTCACTTGGGGCCACTAAATTTAGGTCAGTCAGGGCTTCCGTTAACGGGCGTATGGCCGTATATTACGCCCAGGATTTGCACCCATACATCGAGAAATGGGACCTCTGGCGAATGGCATACGCCCGATAATTGTCACATACGGCCGTTTGTTCTTGCCCCGACGTACAAAATATCGCCACTGTCTTTAAAAAATTAGCACGTGTCATAAGTAATCGGATTAACGCAGGTGTCAGCCAGACGAAAAGACCGCCTATGGGCCAATCGAGATTGTCCGTATGAAGCACTGAACCAGGTAACACACATGTCGGACCGCCTACCTGTCAAAAACGATTATTAAAATAACGCCCACTCGTAGATTCAACCTCTTACGGCAGTCTGCAAAACAACTTATCAAATCACGATGACTGAGCTTTTGGATGAAATTTTTACGATCGCGTGAATGTAACTGTCAGACCCGTATGTGTAGGGCGTATGCCGACTTCAAAAAAAAATTGTGAATGTATCCATAACATACGAATACTGAAGCATGTATTGACAAACTCTATCCGAAGTTTTTACGACCACAACATTCATATTAAGGCTTACCCTTACAGCGGAAGGTCTTAACATGATTCATACTGTCGTCAATGGACTTCGTCTTCCGCGAAAAGTGTTGATTCAAAGCAAAGATACACTGTTAATATTAATAGTCGCTATTTCCGACGTGTTATGGTCTACGCTCTGGTAATGTACATTGTTTTGATTAATAGTACTATTAAAAAAAAAAAAAAAACGAATACTGAAACGTCTATTTCACCGATTTCCTAGTTGTATCGTCATGCAACCCAGTGCGAAAACAATGCCGTACAGTGTGCACAGAAATAGCGCATTCTGATCAGGGTCTACGCAATTATATATTCGGTATAATAATAACGGTAGCGTTGATATGCAATTACCTGCTCCTTTTTGGGTCAATCACGTTTTCTCTTTGATGTAAAGATCAAAGACGCCGCTGCGAGTATATATAGGCGTGCCGTACGTAGTGTCATTTTAACCGTGGGACGGCTAAAGGTACCTCAGTACACACACCGATAACTAACAATCGTATCAGCCAGCGCAACTAGGCAGTCAAACCGGTCTTTCTTGTTCGCATCTAACATGAATAATAATAAACATCGGCATAGCGACAACCGAGTTTATCGGTGGAAGCGTGTCATTATACGTTCCGTGAGTCACCGTATTCCCGACGCGGCCCATTCGGCGGCAGTGAAAGGGAATATTATGTAATAGAAGACAGTGCAACCATTGGTACTTAGGCGAGTCTTCAGTTTTTAGAGTGCTCAGGACTTGCGTATTGTTCACAAACAAACAGGAATGACTCTGTTCAGACTGCGCAAATGCTCAGGCTTCCCTTCGTAGAAAAAAAGTTTACTACAGTATGGGAGAGAGAGGGATGTGTAGGGGGAGGGGGGGGGGGGGGGGGGGCAGGTAAAAATAACCATGCATAAGTCAATCCCTAAAAACTTGGGACTTCCAAAAAAATCTCTCAATAAGTCCAAATCTGACACCATGGAAGTCTGGACTTCCAAATTTTGAAAGTTAGTGGAAGCCCTGGTCAGTCAGCACACAGCTGGCAGTTGGCCAACACGTGTCAGAACTTCGGTACCTTTGAACTCGGTGAAAGGCTTACCGTATAGACCTTAAGTATTGGAAACATTTCAAACATGAGTATATTTACGTTTTGGGCCGGATCGGACCAGAACTCTGATTTCCATGGACACAGATACCTCCCATAGGGTCAAAATGAGCTGAAATACTGTTGAAAGGGATGTAAAACCGATTAATCCATCTAATGGATATTTCTCCATTACAGTGAAAAGTAATTTCAGTGATTTTATAGGGATTTTGTCCTTTAGATTTTGAAATTCATAGTATTTGAAGAGCTGCCAGAATTGTCAAAAATTAGACCATTCATGGATTGGAAAATCTATCATACAAGGTTAAAACAGCCATATAAAGTCACTGAAGTTTGCTTTTTCCCTTCAAAATAAACAAAACAACAGGAATTAAGTATAAAGAAGGTTTATTCATTTTTTTTTTGGCAAACGGTACATGTAAATGCTGTATATTCATTTATTGCTTTAAATAATCATTTAGTTTTAATTTAGAACAAATGATTCAATATTTATTTTTAATTTCCCATGGGTTGTCAATGCTAAGAATTTTTTTTCCCTGCTGGTTATATCTGAAAACAATAAAAAATAACCCCAGGCCATACCAGTAGAAAATTTTTATTTTGCGTAGGCTATGTGAAAACTGAAGTGCCGTCCTCCACCCCCATATAGATTTTACTGGAATAGCCCTTAGGAAGAGCCTTTGCACGGGCCAATTTGAAACCGTCGAAAAATTAAAATTGATGTAAACAACGAAGCCGCTACGAGCTTTCGAAAATGACGACGTTGTTTTCACTAATGTCATAAGAACTGCGCATTGCTTTGCAAGGACAAAATCGATAACGTTTGCTGGCCTTCTAACTTTTGAAGGGATATTGAAAGCAACGAATGACAAGAAGCTGACAAAAATTCATTTTGTATTTACAATGAATTTTTACTTCAATGACACACTGAAAATTAATTCACATATGAAATAAGCCCAGTGGAATGACTGGAGCCTAATAATATGCGCTGTAACTCAATAAGAATATATGTCTTTGGATAGTGTTAGGTATCATTATAAAGACGAAATGTAGTGCTTTCAATACATACTTAGCATTTGTCCCCAGCATGCCGCTAAACAAAGGTATGCGGCTAGAATCAGAACTTTCTGAACAACCCTCGTACTCACCAAAGGCTAATTTAATAATTTCTTATCAAATGACCATCCTTTTAAAATCCTCTATTCATATATCTACAGACTGACCAGTTTTATCATAGTTCAGAGTCTTTAAGACCCAATAGATTGTTGATTCATCCTCTGAAGACCCTTATATGACTTCATGGATATGCAGTACAATCTGAATCATTTCTGATCTCACATGCCAAATGATATCTTTCTTTTGATGCATTTCAACAACTGTCAGAATGTAAAATTCTAGCTTTTTACCAAAGGAACCTCTTGTAAAAAATCTGTTTTATCACAGTTTTGGATATAAGGCAGAAATTCAATAGACCACTTATAGTTGTTCATGAAATCACTGCATTTTTGTGTGGATACAGGGTGTTAAGAAATTTCGAAGACATTGCAATATTGCTTATAACTTCAGAAGTTACTTTCATTAAATCTTTAAACTTTACAGGTTTCGAGAACTATTCAATAACAAAAGACCCATATGTAACAACTTTTACAATGGCACTTTAGCGTAATAAAATTAGCAGTTCACACCCAAGGTGTCAAAGTGGCCTGCTATTTATCATGGATTTTACGCATAAAGATGTGGCATGTTAAGCTGTTATTTAGTCTTATCCCTTAGAGAGTCATCATTTGAGAACTAACTTAAATGATAAAGACTAAGCCAAACAGTATTTTAGTAGTGACAGCTTGTAATGAATCAAAGACAACATGCACATTTTGACAGATGATTCACAGACATGAAAAAGCAGATTAGGCATTAATATTTTGCAAAGAGGGTAGGGGTAGTAAATTAATATCTGAAAAGAAACTTGAAATTAAAAGTTTACATAATATCATTTATATCATGGAGTGGGTCTTAGAAATAAGGGAGACAAGAATAAAATTTCGGAATATTTGTGATGTATCTGTAAATTATCATATATTTGAAATTCTACCACCAAAAAGTCAAATTATGCAAATGTGTTGATAAAATAGCATTTCTATTACAAAAAAATGCATCTAAATGACAAAGAAAATTTTTAACTTACAGAGGGTTTGACCCCAGTATAAAATGTTTTAAGAGTTTTATGAAACAATGACATATTCTTACCTAATTTGTTTCAAGACAATAAGTTTTTTTGTGCAAAATTTAATGGCAAATGAACCTGAAGTTAAATCTAGAGTAATTTGTTAAGAGTGATTTTGAGAAAAAGTATGAAAAGAAAAATCAGATGAAATGTTCATGCTCGATGTGAGAAGAAATCATATAACAGGAGACTAAAAGAAATCTGCAAAATGCCTCTGTGTTTACAAATACTGATACAGATTCTATCCCTACTCCCTAAAATTTAAAGTTTCAATTGATAACGGGGGTACCCTTTCGATTTAGTCAGAAATTCCGTAGTAAACCGTCGGAAAATAATAAAAACTAAATGAAAAAGATTACGAAAATATTTCCTGCAATAAAACAGTCCTTTTACATCTTAAATATTCCTATTAGTTTTGAAAAACCAAGCTCTTAAGGTGCCAAACTCTAATGCAAATCAAAATTTTGCCTTCACCATTGTCAGCCCTTTAGAGGGAGTGTCCATGGCAATTCAGATTTTCTTGTCATTTTGAAATCGAACAAAGAATTTATATGTTGCATATCCTTGGCAGTGCTTCCTATATCACACTTACAAAGTTTTGCCAAAATCACAACATTGTTTAGATTTCAGTGTAAGTTTAAATAATGTCTACGAACTTTCTTAACACCCTGTATACCATATTTTAGCCAACACTTTTTAGTTAAACGAGAACAAGACCTGTCACAGGGCCAGGATAGCTCGCCTGACAGCGCCTTGCCCATCACATAAAAAACTTTAACGTAAAACTTTAACATTTTGCTAACGCCGACACCGCCGCCGACGCCGGGGGTAGCTCAATAGCTCTTCCTGAACTTCGTTCAGGCGAGCTAAAAATGACTTAAACCTCTGTTGCAGTGTTTTATAGACAGTCTTGTGTACTATTATACCTCGGATAAGTAGTCTCCTGGTAAGTCATACTGCTTGGTGAGTTCTGGTATGGTCACATGACCTTCCTCCTGAAGTTTGTCGTTCACTTCTTCTGCAAGACGATCTAGGTAGCTCCTGAAAAAATGTATTAGTCAACTGAACTTTACAGAGTATATTGCTTTTCGTGCACATACCCTATATGTGGTAATTTTCGCGGGTTCAAATTTTTGCGGTTAAGGGTCAAAAACATAAACATTAATTTTCGAGATTTTTAATTTTCGTGTTAGCAACATGCGCAAAAAGGAAAGCTACTTCTTTTTCACTTGAGCCAGCTCTTTCATTAACCTGCGGCAGGGCTGCCGCCGGTTAATGAAAGAACTGGCTCAAGTGAAAAGTACCAGCAGTTTCCGAAGCGAACAGAAACAAAATATATGAACACTGTGTCTACAGAAGATACTTTGTAAGAAACAGGAAATTATGACGCGATTTTAATATTTGCAGTTTCTAAGTGACCGCAAAATACCGCAAAAAATGGAACACCGTGAAAATTATCTTGTATACAGTATTATATCCATACTTTCAGCTTTCATATCAAGATGCAGGGCAAATACTAGCCAGTATACAACTACCTTTATCACACAGTCTATCACATCTTACTTTTTTAACCCCTTTTTGACCAGTGGAAATGTCCATCCTTATCATTTCGATGAGTCCATTTCTAGTTTTAGGTGTTTCTAGCGAATGTTTTCTCTTTTATTATACAAGTATTTTGCATTAAGATTCCTGTAGGCAAACAATGTAGTACCATATCAGATCTGGTTAAAATCATTCATGGATACCTCTGTCATACATGTACTTACTTATCAATAAGCTGTCCGAGTACAAGGTCCAGTTTGTGATCATGTTTGACAATCTCATTAACTTTAGCTTCAACATGACTGAAATCAACATTCAGAACCTGCTGTAATTCTACAAGGTTGATTCGACCTGAAAGTAGATAATTACAATGCTCCAGATAAAAAGGGGCAACAGGAATAATTTAGGGATCACTTTCTGTATTTCTACATAAAAACATACCTTGTGGCCCCTCATTAGAAGCATCTCATCAAGACAGTTCCAATGAGTGGTCACAACTTCTATTTTCATTGAGAAATAAGAAACATTGTCTCAGAATTATGCTCAAAACTCCACCTCATCTGGGGCTAAGATATTTGTAAATGATTACCAACTTTACAATTTAACACTTTAAGCACCAGTAATGAAAATACCAGAATTTGCAAACAGCATAGATCATGATGAGCTCATAATTAGCTGCCTCATCTAGATCCACACTGTTTGCCCTCTAGTTTATTAATTCTCAATATATTATAGCCTGGACTAAACGTATTTTGAAATTTTGCAGACGTAAATTTTGTCGTCTGCTTTTTGGTGCTTAAAGAGTTAAGGCAAATGGAAATGTTAACTTTTGCCTCCCATCGCATGAGGGGCTTCTTTTAAAGGAAAGAATTTGCTCCTATAATATGCAAATTCTTTTCTTTAATAGTAACCTGTATGAAAAGTGGCATGTCTTGCATGGAAGCAACCAGGAAGTCACAAAAGCTGTTTACTTTCAAATTACTGCCAAAACATAAGGCAGTGCTCCAGATAAGAAGGGGTAACAGAGATAATTTAGGGATAATTATCCATAAAAAGGTAAAGGTTTCCCACAGCCTAATAGCCGTAGGGGCAGTGGGGGTTAGAGACCTACTGTATCTTGGGCACAGCATATGAAAGGCAGAGCCCATCTCTCTCCTTTCGCTGCCTTAATCTTTCCTGATTTGAAATAGGTACCCATTTACTGCTGAGTTGACAGAGAGAGTTTTCCAGTCGTGGGATGGCGATGGTGAGCCCCGAACTCACGACCTTCCTGTGACTTTCTGCACATTAACTGAGCCACTCAAACCACTCGACTACGGCGCCTCTCTCGTTTAATTATCCATATTTCTCCATAAAAACATATTTTGTGACCCATCATTAGAACCGTCTCATAGAGACCATTCTAATGAGGGGTCACAACATATGTTTTCGTTGAGAAATAAGAAAAACTATCTTCAAATTATTCTCAATGCCCCATCTTATCTGTAGCTCTGAACTGAGGTGTTCTCATCCACCAGACAAAGACAGCCAAATTTGCAAACAGTGTAGATTTTGATGAGGTGGCTCATAATGAGCCACCTCATCTAGATCTACACTATTTGCCGTCTAGTCTTCTAATTCTCAATATGATATAGCTTGGACAAACTATTTTTTAATTTTTGCAGATGTTAATTTTGTCGTCTGCTTTTTGGCGCTTTAAGGGTTAACATCACATGAACTTGATTATAATATGTACTCTGCAAGCTGATTATATCGAGGGACCATATAGCTAGTACCACAAAATGCTATATTGTATATCTTCTAATAAATTGCTAGGAGGCCTTGCTTTTCACAAGTCTTAAATAAAGTGGGATTTTGAGCATTATAGTAAATAAAACATTTTGGTGTTTAAATTTTGGCCACTTTTTCACAGAAAAAGTGAAGGGTTTTAATCAGAAGAAATACAAAATGTCTTTTGGAAAATTGGAGAAAGTCATACAAGGGATTTTTTTATGATAACAGTAGGATATTTTTTTACTCATTTCTCCATGTAACCAGTTGTATAATAATATGGAGTATTGTCTGATGACTGTAAAAGGAATATCATTCTTAAGAAAGAAGTTTTCTTGATAAAGACCAACTACTGAACTGAAATAAACAGTATTAAATACAAGTGTAACAGAAGCTCATATAAGATGAGTTTTTGATGATAATTTTGGGATAATTTATTATTTCTCCATAAAAACCTGTGTTGGACCCCTCATTAGAACCATCTTGCTGAGATGATTCTAATTAGGCGCCACAACACGTTTATAGGAAATAATGAAAATGATCCTGGAATTATCTTCACATAATCACTTTAACTAGGCCTTTGAGTGTATTACCTCCATGAACAAACAGCTCCTCTTTAATTTCTTTTGCAAGTTCTTGTGGAGTCAGATATTCTTTGCCATCTACTGTGTAAATAACTTCTATTAGACCAGCTTCAACTAACTTGCTGACAATTTCAATAACATTTCTCTCAGACAATCTGAAATAATAAGTTTCAATCCAGAGCTCAAAATAAGAGAGGGTATTTGGTGGTAATTAAGGATAATTTTTGTTATTTCTGCATAAAAACATATGTTGTGATCCCTCATCTTAACCGTCTCGACGAGACGGTTCAAATGAGGGGTCACAACATATGGTTTCGGTGAGAAATAAGAAAAATTATCCCTCAATTATCATCCAATACCCCTCTTATCTAGAGCTCTGCAATCATATTATGATGACTACTGTTGGGTGGGATAATATTATACTATTCACTTTTCTTTCAAAGTCTGTGTATAAAATTATACCTGTGTCATCTCTATAGAAACTGCCATATGGCTAGCCTAATCGCTCCCAATTAAAACCATTGATAGAGTCTTCAAAACCCATTTCAGAAAACCATAAACCCATGATATTAGTTTTCAAACATAGATTTGAATAAAAACCTGACTGCAATGCACAAACCTAGGTTTGTAGACTTATTGTGCAGTTGGCAACCATGATTTGTTCCAAACATAGGTTAAAAGATTATATCATGGGTTTTATAATAACTTTTTTAAAAAACCTACGAAAGAACTTTAAAAACCTAGGTTAGAATCGTTTAAACCTATGTTAGGAAATTTTAACCAAGATTAGAAGTTCAAACAAAGGTATGTATATTTGTAATTTACAAACCTATGTTTGAAGACTTATTGTGCATTTGGCTTGGTATAGTCTTGGATTGAGGACTGGAGTGATCATTATATCAGAAGACTGTTCTATGGTGGAAGAATTCAAGTAGTACTCAGCTGTAACAGGGCTGGGAAATATTTTGTAAAACCACTACAACCCTAAGGGAACAGCCTTACATTCACAGTTTGGTTCAACTTATATAGCCCCATCTTGGTTGGAAAGAGACAGACTAAAGATGACACAGGACAGGACACATTAATGGACGGTACAGCCTTTGTCCCATGCTGAAGTAGATGTAGTGTGGGACAGGTCAGGCCGTACGAGAGACTGGACAGTATAAAGGGGGGGGTCTCACCCTATAGGAAATTTACATAGAGTTCTGCCCACGCTCGGAATTTAATCTTAATATGCATAAAGATTGTCAAGCACATGAGTCTTGCATTTGTGATATATTTATCCATTGATCTATTTCAGTATTTAAATAACAGCAATTTTTGTATTTTTCGAGGAAAAAATTGGTGCCCTTGTTTTAATCCCCCCAGAGCTATGAAATTTTAGATTTTTGTACCTAATTTTGTCTCAAAACGATGCCTAGTAATTTGTGAGTATGTATGTAACATAATTGTAGATCAATGTATCAAATGAAAATATCCACATAAAATTTCAACTGAAATATCCCCATATTTCAGATCCATAAATTATTTTCAATAAATTAAAATGTTGATTTTATTTTGTTATAGTTCTTGTCAACCTATGAAATTCACATCAAAATTGACCACACATGTGTAGGTAATGATATTAAAAAATCAAGAAAATTAAAACCGGTAACATTATTTTTTTAGAGTTTTTATGTTAACAGTCAAATTTTTTGAAAAGTGTAAAATCCACATTATTCACAGAAATTTGTTTTTGGTATCTTTGTGTTTCATTGTTAGGCCAATTTTATGTTTCTATCATGTTTTGCATTGCCAAGCCACATAAGACGTTTCTGTTTCTATGATAAAAGGTATTTTTCCGAGATAATGGCACCTTGTTGTACTCCACAATGGAACTTTAAATATATTCATGATAAGTCTTAATTAAACCAATGTTTATCGTTTAAATTCTTCTAATTTCATGAGAAGTATACTTTCCATATTTGTGTGGTACTACCAGATCAACAATTCTTGTAGAGGGCTTCATTGTAATTGCTTACTTGTCGCTTTTACTATACGGTTAACCAGTACTAAATCCCATAACATTTTCCAGCTAGTACCTAATTTTGCAGTGTTTTGCTTCTATTCATAAGCCCTAACCAATCAGAATCTACCCATCATTTCCGTAAGATACCACAGCTGACTTGAACCGTTTTGCATCTGGCAGTGCCTCTATTGATGGGTGATAAGCCATGTATCCAAGATAATATAGGATACTGGCGCTATGAGCACACATGCCAATGGTCCTCTTCCCAGCGGGGCAGATGCAGTAATAATCTTTAACTGGGTCAGTATCATCATTTTGGTCATACTGAATCCAGATATTATATTTGGTCTGGGATTTGTGTCTGGACTGAATCTGACCCCTTATCAGATCATCCGAGTGCTGGTAAACCCAGATCTGATAATCACCGTCTTCTGTGGTACCACAGGCAACTGTTTCCAGATATGCCATATCTAGCTGTGGAAAGGCAATGTTATCTATTCTTACCCATAGGTAAGCTTACCCTTAGATAAGGTATAGGATGGAACTAAGCATTTACTGTTGTTGCAATTAGAAAAGCTTTACTGAATACAATCTTGGTGTTTTTGTGCAAATCTGACATAATATCAGTAGTAAAAATGGATCACCTTGACTTACACCTCAATTGAAAAGAAACTTAAGTAGTCAAGTTGACTAAAGGGGACAATTAGCAGTCAAGCAATTATTCATATATGTGTATTTGCTTTGTATGATATACTTTACACAAATAAAAATATTTATGCATGAAATTCAGCTACAGAATTAGTACATTTTATATATGCAAATTGTTAAGGGTAAAATAGTTTTTTTTATAAACCTTTTAAATCAGTGTATTAGCATGTAGAACAATCTGTTATGATTGTTATGTATACTAATTGTTATATTATAACAAAAGGAAGTGGTTCTGCGAACTTATTCACACTTAATTCTGACATGAGTTTTTCTCTTAAAATCTACCTTCATAAATATTACGTAATATTTGACAATGTTACCAGTTTCCAAATGTCATAAAATTCTAAAGGTATTGAGAGGATACACAGGGCCTACTTTGCTAGCAATTTCAAAGGTTGACAAAGACTGCAACCCTTTTAAATTTTAAGTTGAAAATCATGTTTTGGTAATTTCAGCCTTAATTATTTTATAGTTTCAGACTTTATGTTTCGAGAAAAAACATGTGTATATATCTATTCAATCACAAATGGTATTGAAGGTATCTATAAACAGTCCTTTTACAATTCTAGTTCAAAGTTTATGAAATTAAGGAAAGCATATACTTTAAGACTAAAAAAATGAATGGCAGGTATCAGGAAAAAAATGGAGTACCTCAAGGCGCTCTCCTGAGACCTAAAATACCTTTTTGAAGATAATAAATACATATTTGTAGTTGATAGGACAGTGGCACTTAGCATGCATAGTAACAAGAAAATCCAAGTGTGGGCACATATGAGACCCCCCCTTTGCATCATGGGACCCCTCAGGCCCTATAAGAATGAAGGGACAGGTAGCCAGAGGACAGACACATTTGGGGATGGGTTTGTTTATTAACCGGAACGGACTCAATAATCGGAACGGACCTGGAATAAAAGGAACAGACCTTACAATTTCAATCATAGAGGCTTGTAATTTACTCTTTTTCAGGTTAGAGTCTATATATTATTACTGGATTCTTACTGGACGTCTACCCAGGCATTGCTTCCTCTTCCGGACGCTTTCTAGCAATTAACCCAGATTGCTATAATCCCAGTCAACCTACCAGAGACTAAGTCTCTGGTAGGTTGACTGGGATTATAACAATCTGGGGTGAATTTATATGGATGCTCTGCCACCATTTGTTTAGTTTACTCTTAAAACAGTTCAGGGAGGGTGCCTGCACTACTGATTCTGGGAGACTTCCAAGACTCAACAACTCTATTTGAAAAACTGTTTGCATGAACATTCAATCTTGATCTGCAATTAAAGAGCTTTAGTGAATGGCCTCTTGTTGATGTATATCTTGCCCGATATATTCTTAACTAATATCGTAACTCTCCATTGCACATTTTCTATTGCAATTTTATCTTTCTTGTATATCGGCGACCACATCGTGGCTGCGTACTCCAGATGTGGCCGCACAAGTGATTTATATAGGTTTAAGAATATTTCCTTATCCAGAAATGTGAAAGTTCTAAAAATCAGTCCAAGATTTCTATTGGCTAATTTAATCTTACTGTCTATGTGCTCCGTAAATTTCAAAGATTTGTCTACAATTACACCAAGATACTTTTTGTATTGATTGTAGATTCTTCCCTTATTGTCATGGTATATTCTTGATTCAGGTCATGGTTCCCAACATGAAGGTGTTTACACTTTTTGTACTGTAAAACATTTGCCAGGTTTTAGACCAGTTTACTACATAGTTAATATTTTATTGGAATTGTTCGATATATTCCTGTGAGGTGACAATTTGATAGATTTTTGCGTCATCTGCAAACAGTTAGATTGAGGCATGAAACACTTCTGGCAGATCGTTAATGAATATGAGAAACAAGATGGGATCCAAGACACTGCCCTGGGGAACGCCACTTGTAACTTCTGCTGTGCTTGAACCTTTGCTGTTAAAATATACTAAACTGTGACTCAAGCCTTTTGTCAGGCTAGAGCCATAGTTTAGTATATTTTACTACATTATCACATTCTGTGGAATCATAAATAACTAAATAAACCTTTAATAGTCATATCTTGATACGCACGGCAAGTAATTACAATTACCTGAACATAATTATTATTCACAACAAAATCTGCATAAGAAGCATAGAACTATGATAAGGCCAAAAATAAAATTTTGTTTGTTTGCAACTGCCTACCTTTCCACCCAAAACCTCCCACCCCCAATTTTTTTTTGACCATTTGGGGCAGCATTTTTTTTTATTTTTTTTTTGAAAATGGGGAATTTACGGTGATCAACATAAATAGTAAGACAAACAGGCCTGAGCAAACAGTGCAGACCTAGATCAGACTGCTCCTGGAGAGCAGTCTGATCTGGGTCTACACTGGTTGCCTTTCCACTAGCACATCATGGATACTCCATTTGTGGGTAAATAGGGTTTGATCATCTTGTTGGATACTGTTATCTTTGTATGTAATAAGGGCAATTAATATAATATTTTAACATGTTACAGGGCTGGAAAAATCCACTCGTCCGCTCGCCATGGGGAGTGCCTTCAGCTACAGGACGAGTAGAATTTATCAGTACTGCCAAGGTAACTTATTAATTCCACTATACATATTGTGATGCAGGACGAGTGACAATTTTAGAATTTTCCAGCCCTGATGTTATATAGTATTTGGGCTGCCAAAAATTAAGGCTGAAAACTGATATAATTCACAACCTCTCAACCGAAATAGCCCTTGTTCTTCATCCTCTTTTTGGTAGCTCTTACAATTAAGCATATCAAGTAGTTTAATTGACCGCAATAATTAACCATCACAAAGGCTCATAAAAATGGACTGTTGTCAGTAATTTTTTCAAGACACTGACTGCACAGAATTGAAGGTGAACACATAAAAGGAAAATCAAGATAGAAAAGGAAAAGACATATATATATGAAAAAGGTCCGTTCCTGTCATTCCAGGTCCATTCTGGTTTTTAACCATACCATTTGGGGATGTGACAGGCCGTAGAAGATACAGTACAGGAAAAAATATGACATCACCGGACATGACTGGACAATCTGTAAAAGAATGGCATTATGGGATGGAAAAGGCAATATTAGTCACAGGGGAGGGAAAAACTGACATTAGGGGACGGGACACAGCTGTGATTAGAGGCACAATCTTTGACCCATGCTTTAGATGTAGTGTCACCTCCCGTAATTTAGTAGATTTGTATAAATTTTCCCATCCTGCTGTCCCGTGTTTTAGTAAAGGGCCCTCACTACCAATTGAGCTATCAGGGTGTGATAATTATGGCTGCATGAGATTGGGTAAGCTGACTTTGTTGTTTTTTTGTGTTGTTGTTGTTTTTTGACAGATTTGCCAGACCAAATTTCAAGTGGCAGCTGTCACCCTCTCTACGAACAAAACTAAAGAAAATCAGATAGTCAATGTGTACCAGATAGATTATCAAACTATTAAGTCTATGAAATGGTCGTTTATCTACTTTTGCTTTGTGCTGCTAAGCTGTGCACGCTGAAAATCTGCTGCTAATCTTTTCACTTCTTCCCAGTCTGCCATGTTTGCACAATTTTAAGGACAAAATCAGAGCAATTCCGAATTAAACGTCAAATCATCCTATCCTAAACGGCTACTACTAACCACATCGATTGACAAACTGTTGGCAATGCGGATTTGGCGGTCATACTAAATTCCGCAAGGCATTAGAAAGGTAAATGAAAAGAATGTTGCTGAAAAATCTATCTAATCCAATAACTTTGACTCAGAAGGGGCTTCAGGAGAATTAGTAGATCAAGATGCCTCAATCGTCCTCAGGCTGGATATCTCAGTCAGTACAGAGTGGTTTGTCAACATCTCTGCAGTGCAGGTTCAAGTCTGGCTAAAAGCATAAGTGCTGGCAAGTATGAATG
The DNA here is from genome assembly GCA_963989385.1 of Ctena decussata. Lineage (NCBI taxonomy): Eukaryota > Metazoa > Mollusca > Bivalvia > Lucinida > Lucinidae > Ctena > Ctena decussata. The sequence goes on from OZ022502.1 coordinate 16,947,310, forward strand.
GTTGGCAGTTCCCTGCCAGGTCGTGTGGTTTAACAGAGTACTTCCACACCCCTAGCTGATAACTGCTTTTGGAACTGACCTTTCCATTGATTGACTGACAGAAGTTTTCCTACCAATCAAAATGAATTGAATAGTAAAACATGACGGTAGGTAACCTTAGACAAACAACTCGCACGCGGCTAACTCGTATAATCAGTGTATTTTGATGTTGTTTGTCTAAGGTGTTTTAAAGCAGGCATGTTCTGTTCTATTCTGTTCTAGAATTTCTGCCTTTAAAGGCACACCTCCAACTGGAGTCTTCTTAGGTAGTCTTCGATCACACAGGTTAAAATGACTTTCTGAATCCGTCACCCTATTTACAACTTAAAAAATATCTCGTTTAAGCCTCGGATTTTACGCTACTGTGTACCACGGCGGTGACCTTTTCCGCCAGGTTTCTTATTTCTTTTCGGTATCAAATTCAGTCTTTTGTATCTCTTAGTATGGAGAATGAAGCATAACCTCTTAGCTGAGTTTTCATGTCCTTAGCAACGTTTTGAATCTGATGGTCCCTAAGATCACCCAAGATGCATGCGCAGTCTAACAATAACTGGACTTATATTTCAGTTTCTATGGGGGTCTGCATTAAGGAACCTGCACATCTAAGGACACTGTCCATAATGGGCTGCCTCACCTCGGCCAATGCACTACATCTTATCAGGAAGTGGTCGATTGTCTCTGGCTCCTCCTTATACAGCAGACAGGTAGGGTCAATCTCATTTTGGCTGAAACTAGACCTGTTCACTTGCAATATGTAGGTGTCAGTCAGGAGCTTCAATTTCACATGCACACCGGAACATCTCGGGCTATGCCAGAATACTGCAAAATCCCAATGTTTGTTCCATGGGTAGTACTCGTCTGCTGTGAGGTACCCCAATGACGGGTACAGAAGGGCTCTGGATTTAATTCTTTCCACCCAATATTCATTGACATGCTTGTGGACCAGAGACTTCCATTGGGACTTGGACAGGGGATTTTCTACCACATCCCAACAATCAGGAATATCATACTTGAGGAACAGCTTACGCATTGCAACAAACCAACTGTTACTTCCAAAACTCTTGACAGCGAGCTGCCTGCGAGCCAACTCTTCTCTACTGATTTTACACCTAATCTGCAGAGACTCCCGAACAGCACCAAAGCCCTCTCATGAATAACACCTTCGACAGGCATCGCTCCGGACAAGATATACACAGCTTGGTCAGCCACTGCGACTGGTAACGACAGGATATGCTTAATGTACTGCTTGTAGGTCCTCTCCAATTTCGCTATCAAGGTTGCTTTTTGGAGTACGACCTCCAACCCATATACCAGAACTGGCAGAACATAGGTTTGCAGCAAATGTATAGACGTAAAGGGGTCCAGCCCATTTCCCCCATGGAGCCCTGATCCCTTAAGTCTATATACTGTGCGTCTTGCTTTCTGCATAGTATGTGATACGGCAGTTTCCTGGGTGTCAGCTGATCTAAGGATCCCCATATGCATTGTTTCTTCCACTATTGGCATTGGCTGCTCCTTCATCGTCACTACTGTGTCGTCTGGAGGAGAATCTCCAGCTTGCTGGAGAATCTGTAGTAATACACTTTTGGTCGGTTGCAACAGGTATCTCTCCATACCACTGTAGTCGACAACTATATCAGGAGTTGCAGACTCCTTTTATTTTCTGCAAGAATGGCCACATCATCTGCACACCCCGGTGCGACACAGGAAATCTCGCCAATGTGACATCCCACACCTGGTATCTGAAGCCTTCCAAACAGACCATTAATGTATAGCTTGTATAGATCTGTGCTGAGGATCCTACCTTGCCACACCCCGTGCTTCACCTTGAAGACATCTGAGTACGCCCCGTTCCATTTGCTCATGGATTCCGCCTCCACATGCAGTGAATGAATAAGCGACCATGACACACCTTCCACACCAGCGTGAAACAGCTTCCTTAGTAGTTATTACTGACCGTCCCAAGGCGGTACTTTCGTCGCGGTTGCATTTGTTTTATGTCCGGTGCTGTTTAATTTATTTTGTTCTCATTTTAACCCGTCTACAATAAAAATAGAAAATAGGTAAAAATAGTTGTTAAATGTTTTTCGTATAATGTGCTTAGTCTGTTGTAACCCTTCTGTTGGTCTAAATTATTTAGTTCAATAAAGATAGCTGAGTTGCCACCTGTTTGGGAAAGAGCTGCTGACTCGGCTTATCACTTGTAATTTATTGTTTGTTGGGATGCCTTTGTCAATCTTTCCTTTTGATGTTGGGGTTGGGGTTTGGGATCTGATTCAGTCAGTTCCTGAAGTGTAGTTACTCTTTACATTTTCATGGTGAAAACACATCAAATGCTGACTTAGCGCCCAAGAATGCTATGTAGACTGGCTTGCGCAGGTCTTTATACTCCCAGATAGTCTCTTCAACAATCAGAGAACAATTCATTGGCGAGGAGTGCTTTGTAAAGCCTCGCTGTAAGCTGTTTTGTTGGGCTTCAATCAACGGTTGAACTCTGCCTCGGAGCAACGTTTCAATAAGTTTGGTGATGGTTGGTAGAATCGTAATCCCTCTGTAGTTCTTAGCTTCTGTGCTTGAACCTTTATTCTTATAAACTGGCGTCAAAGTACCAATTGTCAGGGCCTCCGTAACCTTGCCAAAGCGAAATATACTGTTGATTATTTCAGTCACTTTCTGTAGGAGAGCATTACCACCATGCAGGAAATGCTCAACGGTCACACCATGAATATCAGCTGCTTTTCCTCTGTTCATTGACTCCATAGCTTCCTTAACCTGTTGCTCAGAAAAATAAACCTTTGAGTCGTGTGCCGATGAGGGACAGCATATATCCATAATATCCAACATCTCACTGGCCACCAGCTGCCTGTATTCTTCATCAAATTCTTGATGGTCTGCAGGGGTAGCTAGGTCCCCAAAATGTCTTCGCCCGGCTGTAAGAATTTCACTTTCTGATTTATAGACTGTGTCGTCGACAGAGAGCTCGTTTACGCAATGTTTCAACTTCCCTCTTTGCTTGTTGACTAGCCTGTAGAACAATTTCATGTCAGATGATTTGGCATCTAAGATCTGCTGTCTTGTCTGTTCACGGCATCTAGCTGATCATCAAACGGATATGTTAGTTCTTCCCCCTATCAAACTTACAGCCATAAACAAGTGCAAGTTTAGTAAAGATTGCTCCAGAATGTTGCCTCTATAGTCTTAACAAGATGATATGCAGCAATTTTCACTAAATCAGGGAGTGTGACTCTAGTGTTAATGGTCCGATTTGGCTCCTTATTGACCCGACAGACATTTTGTGACTATTAACGTTCGTTACGCTGAGTATGATTGTCCCAGCAGGCTGCATCCACTGTGTTCACAAGTTGATATATACAGACGCAACGTCAGATGTTGGTGACAATTTCATTTTCAAGCCATCTTTTTAATTTTCCACTGATACAGTATTTCTAACGGACGAGCAAACGTAATAATTTTATACCAATTGAAAGGTTATTCATTGAGTATTTGGAAGATTAAAAGAAAATATTCATTTATGAGACATAAAAATAAACACACCGTCTCATAAAGCCAAACAACAGCAGTTTTAACGCTATAAGACGTTGCAACGCACTCGCAATGCAAATTAGTTATTTCAGCTTAAATTGAAAACCGGAGCTCAAAAACCAACAAAATTTTCATCGTCGATGCGAGTGAAGTAATGTAAACTGACGTCGGAACGCCAATAAGTTATGCCTTTCTGTCTAGAAGAAATCTTAATATTCATTGATTCAAGAAAAGGGTAAACTTCAGATTTTTGGCACTAAAAAGCGACATCCGACGAAGATCAAGGGGCCACTAAACAACAATACGAAGCAGAAGAAGAGTAGAAGATTTACTAACATACAATACCTACTTGGAATGTTTGAAATGTGAAATCAGACTTAAGAAAGTATGATCCGATTTAAAGAAACATTAAATTTTCCAAATCTAGCGGTTTTGTCCGCAACGCTAGGTTTCTTTATTTTGCATACCGATCGGTATTTTCTGAGTATAAAAATCATATCAAAATTTAATATAAAGTAAATTTAGATCAGGCGGACATGAAATACCTATTCCGAATAGTTCTTAACCAGCAATGATTTTAGAATTTATTTCTGATAGCCGATGTAAAATACGAATAAGCAAATCTAGCAGTTTTGTCCAGAACTGTATTTTTACGTTGGTAACGTTTTATTGAAATCAATGGATGGATGAATGACTTGCGATTTTACATCCTTTTCAACAGTATTTCAGTCATATCAGGGCGATGAGAGGTTGATAATGAAAGGCTGTATGCAATGGAACACCGTTTACATTTGAAAAGATTCTCGCCTCAAGCGGGGATCGAATTCAGGACGGCTAGCTCAGCAGGCCAGCGTTTAGCCTACTGAGCTAACGGGGCTCCTACTAGAAATCGTAAGTTGTATCTTCCGAATATATACTATGCACACTAAATATAGCAATTTTTTTGTATTTGTCAGATCCACCATATTAGGATTTTATTGTCACTTTACTGCATAAAGATAAAAAGGCCGATCATTCGAGAAGGACTTGCAGGTAAAAGATTAAAGATTGTTCAATTGTAGCGTTTGAACTACCGTGACGTCAGTTTTTATGACCATTGTATCTGAAGGACACTTTTTATCATGTACAAAAGCCAAAACCATAATGAGGCGGCTGGTTTGCAGTTAAAATAAAGAAAACCGCTCTAAAACATTTAAATATGCTACGAGTATGAGGTTAAAAAAGTTCGAAACTTTGACGTTTTCCCTTGTTTTTACGTTATCGTCTTAAAAAGTTGTTTCTAATCGGTATTTCTTGTATCCATTTCAAGTGTATGATTGTTTGGTATCTACCGATATGATAACGTAAACAATTCAGAAAGAAAATTCTTCCCGGTTACTGAGCATAAGTCAAAAGTATCAGACTAACGTCATCATTTTCTCACAGTTACGTTAGACTTCAATGAAGAAACTTCACAGTTAAATTAATCATGGCGTGACCTTTCATTTTAGCATATTGGTTTTTCTCGGGTTTTGATTCTGCATTGAACTTAGGCACCCGTGAATCATTGCCCATTGGACCGAATTATAACGTTTTAACGTCAATTGTGCATGCCAAGATTCGTCAGTTGTTTAGCTTAACCATTACTTTTACAAATTCAATAGCTTTAACAAGAAAACTGGGCATGAAAATGATTAGAAAGACCGTACAAAAAACACATGCTTGCCATTTTTATGTTGCTTTTCAATGGGTGCGAATTTTGGCTAATGACCCCTTCTGCGCTTATCGTTTTTCCCCAATATCGTTTTTAAAGATGGCTTCTGTAATCCCATGGTATCTTAAGCTCCAAATACGGTTCCCTTCAATGCATTTTAATTTCGCTGAATGTTGCACTTCAGTAATGAGAAAAATTGCAAAATGTAAAAATTTGCTAAATATATTTTGCATAGTACATTCTGCTAGCCGTTGCAGTTGGCAATTTCAGGAACTGACTGAATTAGATCCTAAACCCTATCCCCAACATCAAAGTGAAAGATTGACCAAGACATCCCAACAAACAATAAATTACAAGTGATAAGCCGAGTCAGCAGCTCTTTCCCAAATAGGTGGCAACTCAGCTATCTTTATTGAACTAAATAATTTAGACCAACAGAAGGGTTACAACAGACTAAGCAAATTATACGAAAAACATTTAACAATTATTTTTACCTATTTTCTATTTTTATTGTACAAGGGTTAAAATGAGAACACAATAAATCAAACAGCACCGAACAAAAAGCAAATGCAACCGCAACGAAAGTACCGCCTTGGGACGGTCAGTAATAACTACTGGGGGGTTTAAACCGGTTTTACTGGGCCCAAAGTTGGCGGAGATGCTGCAGCCATTAAATATACTATACAAATTTGGTTATGTTTGCTTCAGAAATGTTGCCTCCATTGCGTTCGCAAGACGATACACAGCGTCTTTACTATAGTAAAGGAAATAGGTCTGGTGTTAGTGATCTGATTTGGCCTATAATTACACTTGGTCAGAAACATAATGTGCAAGTTTGGTTGCTATTGCTGAATATAACCTCTATTGTGTTCACAGGGTAAACATACGTGGTGGACGACAGACATCGCACGACGGATGACAGACGAACGACAGACAGACAATGGACATGCGATGGATGATGGCAGATCACAATAGCTCAACATGGGTACTTTGTACTCCAGTGAGCATACTCAATCTATATTGCAAACTGATTAGTAGTCTTCATCTGAATGAAACCCAGTGTCATAGTAGGGCGCGTGTTTCTTTGGGTGTTTTCTATGCATTCAGAGGATCTAAATTTTCAAAACTTATCTTCGCAGTGCAGCTGGTGTGAAACATTGTGTGGCGGCCATAAAACGTCTTCTCGTACTTCACGAGAGTGCAAATTATACCACCTCTGGTCCTTTGGGATTTAGAGTGAGATCTGTGGTGCTATATGGCTTTTACGTACTGGATATAACATAAATGTAATGCTACAGTCTGCATGTTTAGTAGTTAACCCAATCATGCTTAATAACTTTGCTTCCCTCTTTAATTGCACGCCGGTTGGTCAGGCATCAGACTCAATGATGGGCCCGACATAAAGCTACTTAGTTTAGTTAGTTGGGGCCGGAGTTTGTCTGTCTGTCGCTTGGTTATTCGTGGTCTAACAGATGGTTTTCTTTTGCTCCGGTATTTCAGTGGTGTTTTTTTTTTACTTCCTCGGGGTCTCCTGGTGTTGCAATACGTTATTTCCGTCGAGTCCTCATCTCTGATTCATCATAGGTCATAATACGTGATTTGTTTGTTTCCGATATTAAAGGTTCATTGATGGGTTAGGAAACCTTCATGCGGCCCAAACAGCTTACTAAATGTTTCGAACCACTGCAGAAGCAGAGGGCGAGGTTTGGTACCAGTAAAACATGTTTAAGCCCCCCCCCCCCCCATTAATCTTTTGCTGACCGTTCCAAGGCGGTACTTGTGTTGTGGTTCCTTGATTGATTGATTGATTGATTTAATGCTTAACGTCCACGGTAAACAGCTATGGTCATGTCGGGACGGTCAGTTAACCTAACCATACTATTTCTGGGCAGGCTTAGACCTCCTAAGCGGTTAACCGGTACTAAGTGCACATACTTTCGCCAGTAACTGACAACTGCCCTTCTTGAATCAGCGGAAGGAGAAACGAAAGTATGTGGCCTGACCGGGTTTCGAACCCAGGACCTCTGACTTACCAGTCAGGTGCCCTACCGATTGCGCTACGCGGCCCGGCGTGGTTCCCTGATGTTACATTGTGCTATGTCCGCCTGTCTATGTTCTTTGGCGGTTTGGTCCCCAATCTGCCTTTTGTTTTGTAAGTTAAACATAAAACAGATAAAAATAGATGTTGATCCTGTTTTTGGTTAGGGTAGCTGAATGACCACCTGTTTGGGAAAGAGCTGCTCATTCCGTTTACCGTGCGTGTCTTTCGTGAACTTGTGTCAATTTTTCCGTGTGAGTGTGCTTCTTTCCCTATTGGCTTTGAGAGCGGGATATGGGATCTGATTGTACTAATAATTTAATTCCTGACCATTGCCTATCTTATTACTTTGGACGGTATACTAGTGTCCTGAACAGACTCAATTAGCCTGCTATTTTCGATATATATTTATCATTTCACTGTGTTTCTTTTCTTCAAATGATCTAACTTTTCAGTACTAAAATGTAAAGACATATTACCTGACCTTAGCTTGTTATCACTGGGGTGATTTGGGCTAGGACATGAATGGTCAGGTCAGGTCAGGTCATACTGGTCAGCTATAAGGTCAGCTATATAAACGGTTTATATAACGTGTAATTATTGGATTGTCCCACCGCTTTGTCTTTGAAGGCAGACACACTCTTGTCCACTGCTATGTCTGTAAAGGATTTTATTTTTACCTTAAACCCAGAAACTTTACTACTAATAGTTCCAGGCTACATTTGCTATGTGTTAGACGGATGTGTTTGCCATTGTAAATGTACGGAGCATTCCTTTTTTCGTTCAGGGACTTGGACTTGCTTTGCTTTGTGATGGTTGCCTTCCCTTGATTTTTTTTCTTTTTACTTTTGCGTCTTTTATAATCAATGAGAAAATGCGGCAGTGCAAAGTTGATTCAACAAAAATGCCATTATGATAAAATATCCTTGTGTCCAAAATTCATTCATTTGATGAATTCTATGGGCTGGCTGCCAAATTTTCGCGAAGAAACTATTACAGAATGTACTCTGTCAGAACATGTAGATTCTATACGCGCAAACTGGGAACGGTAATGCAATAAATCTGACATTTGTTTTGGTCAATTAAAAATTCGACTGAAGTTCTTGATAACTTGACGTCTAGAGGATATCGCGCGTCTAGTTTGTCTACATACGATTTTTCTACACTCTATACAACTTTGTCCCATAATTTAATAAAAAAGAAACTAATAAATTTAATTGAGACTACTTTTCAGAGAGAGGGTGCTCTTTATCTTGCTTGTAATGATAAACATGCTTTTTTTTACTTCCGATGACCAAAAAAGGTTTAAAATGTGGTCTTGCCAAATTGTTTGTGATGCTTTAGTATATCTTCTAAATAACATTTTCATCCGATTTGGTACTAAGTTACACAGACAAATTGTAGGAATTCCGATGGGTACTAACTGCGCTCCTCTTGTAGCAGATTTGTTTTTATTTTGCTACGAAAGAGACTTTATAATGCCTCTTTCTGATGATACTCAAGCTCATGTCATTGAAGCATTCAACTCAACCTCTAGCTACTTGGACGACCTTTTAAATATTGACAATCCTTATTTTGAAGGAATGGTTAGTCAAATTTATCCTGCTGAATTGCAGTTAAATAAAGCAAATACTTCTGATACCGAGGTCCCATGTTTGGATTTACATTTATCAATTTTAGACGGATTTGTTTCATCTAAAATTTATGACAAACGCGATGATTTTGATTTCGACATTGTTAATTTTCCGTTTTTGGATGGTGATGTTCCCCGCACCACTTCTTATGGTGTTTACATTTCTCAACTTATTCGCTTCGCTAGGGTGTCTAGTCATTTGGCTGATTTCAGTGCTCGTAATAAAAGTTTGACTGCCAAGCTTTTACAGCAGGGGTATCGGTATCATAAACTTCGGAAAGTTTTTTTCTAAATTTTATCGTAGACACTTTGAATTGGTTTCAAAATATAATACAGAGTTAAGGTCACTTTTGCAACAAGGCCTATCGGAACCTGAATTTTATGGTGACTTAGTATATAAATTACGCAAAAATCGTAGGGAAAACAGAAAATCCTGATCAATTTAAGAAAATTATCATGCGATTTAAACGCATTGGCTATAACATAGATGTAATGCGACAGTCTGCATGCTTAGTGGTTAACCCAATCACGGTTGACAACTTTGCTGTCCTCTTTAATTGCACGCCGGTGGGTCGGGGTTCAGACTCTGATAGCCCTACATAAAGCTATATATTAGTCGGTTGGGGCCGGATGTTTGCCTATCTCTAGGCCCACCGTGGTTCAACTGGTGGTCTTCTTTTGCTCCAGTGGTGTTGCTGACGCCCCAGGGATCTCCAGATGTCTCAACACGTTTTGGCTGTCGAGTCCTCATCTTTGCTTCATCAAGGTCTTTTTTGATTATAATTGTTGGCCGTGATGACTCTCTGATGAGTTAGGTGAAGGATTGGGGCCAGTAAAACCGGTTTAAACTCCACCCCCCCCCCCCCCCCCCCCCCAGTATTTATTACTGACCGTCCCAAGGCGGTACTTTCGTTGCGGTTGCATTTTTTTTTTGTTCGGTGCTGTTAAATATAATGTTTTAACCCTTCTATAATAACAAGAGGTCCATGATGGACCTAAATCGCTCACCTGAATTATGATGAAATAACATGGAAGATCATCTATTTGATGATGGTTCAATTGGAGCAGTTTTGCACTTTCTAATCTATATTCTGACAAAGTTTCATGAAGATTGGATCAAAACTGTGCCTTCTAGAGTGTACACAATGTTTTTCTAAGATCTGACCTGGCGATCTAGTTTTTTGATCAGTCATTATTCAGTTTCAAACTTGGCCTACATTTCATGAAGATAAACATTCTGACAAAGTTTCATGAAGATTCAATGCAAAATAAAGCCACAATTGTGTACACAAGGTTTTTCTATGATTTGACCTAGTGACCTAGTTTTTGACCTGACAAGACCCAGTTTCAAACTTACTTGGCCTAGATTTGATTAAGATAATCATTCTGACAAAGTTTCATGAAGATTGAACCAAAACTGTGCCATCTAGAGTATCAATAATGTTTTTCTAAGGTTTGACCTAGTAACCTAGTTTTTGATCCAACATGACCCAGTTGCACCCTTGGTCTAGATTTGTTGGAGATAAACATTTTGAAAAGTTCATGAAGTTTGGAACATACCTGTGCCCTCTAGAGCATTCACATGTTTTTTCTAAGATCTGACCTAGTGACCTAGTTTTTGACCTGACATGGCCCAGTTTCAAATTTGGTCTAGATTTCATAAAGATAAGCATTCTGACGAAGTTTCATGAAGATTGGATCATAACTGTGCCCTCTAGAGTGTACACAAGGTTTTTCTAAGATTTGACCTAGTGACCTAGTTTTAGAACCCACATGACTCAGTTTCAAGCTTGGCCTAGATTGTATAAGGATAAACATTCTGACAAAGTTTCATGAAGATTGGATCATAACTGTGTCCTCTATAGCGTACACAAGGTTTTTCTAAAATTTGACCTAGTGACCTAGTTTTTGACCTCACATGACCCAGTTTCAATCTAGGTCTAGATTTTATAAAGATAAACATTCTAACAAAGTTTCATAATGATTCGATCATAACTGTGCCCTCTGTGTCATTCTAATATTTATTTCTATTTTTAGCTCTGGCGGCCATTTTGTTCAACGGAGTGGAACCGTTTTAGCAATTTTGGTTCAGAGCCATGAGTCAAACATTTCTGTGAAATTATTTTGAAATCGAGCCATTGGCTTCAGAGGAGATGTCTTTTAAAGGTTTTCTATTTTAAGATTTCTATTTTTAGCTCTGGCAGCCATTTTGTTCAGCGGAGTGGAACCGTTTTAGCAATTTTGGTTCAGGGCCATGAGTCAAACATTTCTGTGAAATTATTTTGAAATCGAGCCATTGGCTTCAAAGGAGATGTCGTTTAAAGGTTTTTCTATATTTAGCTCTGACGGCCATTTTGTTTAGCAGAGCCGAACCATTTTAGCAATTTTAATTCAGGGCTATAAACAGAAACATTTGTGTGAAATTATCTTAGAATTGGCCCACTGGTCTAGGAGATGTCGTTTGAAGAAATTGACGGACGGACGGACGACGGACAAATATCGATCACAATAGCTCACCTTGAGCACTTCGTGCTCAGGTGAGCTAAAAATAGAAAATAGGTAAAAATAGTTGTTAAATGTTTATCGTATAATTTGCTTAGTTTGTTGTAACCCTTCTGTTGGTCTAAATTATTTAGTTCAGTAAAGATAGCTGAGTTGCCACCTATTTGGGAAAGAGCTGCTGACTCGGCTTATCACTTGTAATTTATTGTTTGTTGGGATGTCTTTGTCAATCTTTCCCTTTGATGTTGGGGATAGGGTTTGTGATCTGATTCAGCCAGTTCCTGAAGTGTAGTTACTTTTTTAAATTTACAATACTGTCTTGACTGATGTTCTTATTCAAATGAACCGCGACACAGCAAAACCAATAAAGTGGCATGTGCGCCCAGCGAAGACTCCGATCAGCCTGGGCATCTACCCAGTCTGATTAGAGTCTTCCCTGTTGGCATTAAAGTAGCTTATACCCTTAGGTATGTTTTAAGCACACGGCTTAGACTCTGATCACATTTGGCAATGCATATTTGTATTTTGTTTCTTCTTTTTTGCCCCTCCCCGCCCCCATTCCACGCCCATAAAAGATTTTTTTTAATTGTTGATCCCATCTGGGAAGGGCTTTTTTGTCCAGGGAAATAAATAAGAAGTCATAAAAGCTGCTTCCCTTCACAATTCGTTAAAAATTGCAGGAAAAACATCTAGGTGTACCAATACAGAATAACAAATGGAAGACATTTCCGAATCTGTGTAAGTTAGGAAGGTAAATATGTTGCTTAAGTACTCCTGTTGCAAATGTTTTACTTGCTTTAACCCATCTGGTCTATACTTATCAATGGACGAGTCCATTTGTCAATTAAGGGGTGTCTGTGTTAGTTTACCTTTAACATTTGTATTTTCAAGAGAAATACCCTTTTGTCTAATGCAAATAGTTCAGATCCTGATCTGTCGCCGCGTTTTGTGGCATCTGATCAGGGTCTACACCATTTGCCTATGTCCTTGCACTGTTTGCCTGTCCTATTTACATGTTAATTAGACGCGTAAATATTTTCCATCAATTAAACTACACCGTTTCTTACTATTCTTTCTCGGGGGCGTAACTAGGGGCAATTTCATGATACGCACAACCATGTTTTAAGCTCTACTTCTTGAAAGGAAAGCTTATCTAATTTATAAAATTTCAGCATGCAAATATGCAGGTGCGTTTTGAAATTTTGTCAATTTTGACAAATTTCAATACGCACTTGCGTATTTGCCGTTTAGGTAGCTACGCCCTTGTTTCTTACACTGGTTGAGGAAAGAGTCTACTATGGTATGACATTATTCATGCTGGAAATAATGACATAATTCATGCTGAGAATATACAGTGCCGCTCTGGGTTAAAAGAAACATGGAATAAGAAAGTTGTAATTTCATTTGAGCTTTATTTGAGCAAACAAAACGATTCAAACAAAACCGAAAACCTTGTTTAAAAAAACATGGCTCTTTCATGCTGATGTAAAAGTGACATATGTTAACAAATAATGGTATGGATATTTACAAACAGAAAAAAATAAACATGGAATTTCAAACAAGAAAAAGTTTTTTTTCAAAATGAAAAAGTTCTCGTATCAATACATTCATTCATTTATGGTCAAAGCACAAACGCTTTGTCCAAATGTTTTTTTTTGCTCGGTTGTAGGATATACTTTTATGTGGATTTCAGAGCTCCGTGGGCACCCGGACAGCTCAGTCCGCAGCGAGGTTTGTCTCGCAACTAGCTGCATACCTCTGCAGCACGGCTTCGCATCCCAGTTCTGCATTAAGTTAGTGCTGGCATGTATAGAAGTTTGACTGTTCGCTTACTGGTTGCGGTGCTTTCACTGAGCATTTCCCAGCCCCATTACAGCTGAGAACTGTTACTGGTTTTCCTCCACCGTTGAACATTCCGCCCTATGATGCAATGACCAGATGTGGTCGAATCGGAGTACATCTTTTAAGGGAGTTAGGAGGCTTTTGCATCAAGATCTTAGGCCGCCAAGCCTATTGTATCTCATTAAAGGAGTTGGAGACGCGTAAAAGTTGGTTCACATTTAGAAGTTGAAGTAAAGTTTTCTACAGACTAATAATGAACTTTTGCAATGCGAATTATTTACTATAACAATACAACCGACTATCTGTAGCACTGGGAAAGGACATGTATTACCGGTATAAGAAGCAATATCACTGGGATCTAAAAAACATATCTACCCTGCAAAATTAGGTCAATTATTCATATATAGGTGAATGAATGCTACGCAGTATTTGACAATCTTAACAACACTGTAATTGTTCATAATATCCATTATAATGCTTTACTCTGCTAGATCACATTTTTAAAGTTACTGATTAGTTGCCAAACTGAAACAAAAAGCAGTTCACCGGGGTTTATCTAATAAGGTCGATCCTGCTGGCACCTCAAATCGAAATATATGTTTCATAATGATCAGTTCTAAATGAACTAGCCATTATGACACATATTTCGAGCTTGGGTGCCAGTATATGATACTTAAGTGAAATTCGCTGCATTAGGCAATGATGAACGCTTTATAATACAATTATTTAATGCGTGAGTGAAAGATGTTATAAAATGCGTAAAATTTGAGATGAATGAAGCAGGATAATTTCGAAATTTTATAAAGAAGCATAATGTGTTTATAAATAAGCAGTTCTGAATTTATGCAGATCTAGTAAAATATTTGGAATGTAGACCATCCTGATTTATTCAATCTATCTGATCGAAACTTATAACAGAGAAGTCAGTTCGTCGGATAATAACAGTCTATGATCTAGCGTCACCGCAAGTCAAAGAACTGCCCTTGAATGAAAAAGTAACCTTATAATTTATTTATAATACGAAGAACAGAAGGTAACGATTCGTGTTTCGCGAAGATAAGACGAGTTTTGATCCTCCCATCGCGTTAAGCTCAGAGTAGATTGCTCTCTTTAGGTTTCTTTTACACATCAAGTACACATCGTTTTTTATTCATCATGTGACATATGGGCAAAAACGTGCTTAATGCATTTCGAATCATATATTACTTAAACTTTTAATGTCTCAAATCTAACAATAACAGCACAGGCTTCAACAAAATGTGTGGTCCCAACTGCCCCAAAACATATGTTGTTCAAGAATCTGTCTCCTTCTTACTTCAAACTTTTTCTCATTTAGTCAAAGGTAAAACAATAAAAAATATATTCAAAAATTGTAATCAAAGAACAGTGAAGTTATGGGATCGGCTGTAAAATTGGCACCACACAAAGTTAAGGTCTTATCACAATTACGCATTAACAATAGCACTTCACTATGGAGAGTTACGCAAAGTATGGTATGCATGTCTCTTAATACTGTAAGGCCTTCGTCGTTTGATTCGTGTTTGTAATTGTTTTGCATTTCTGGGAAAGGCTGCTGGGCTTTCAGGTGCATAAATCAACGGCTGAAATTACTGTCTAGCTCCTTCAGCAATTCTGGGTCACACTAGTTATTCTTCTTTCAACCAATTTCACGTTTCAGCCTGAAAGGTGCACAGTCCATCTCTCTGAAGATTCACATTCTTTATACAACGAACAAATGCCTCTTTCTTGCCTTTCTGCTTCACCAGTTCGGCAGTTCCTTCAACAACGCTGAACTCTGGTGAGTTCAGAATGTTTAATAAGTTGCAGTGGTGATTGAAATACCGAATAGAATTTGTAAAGCGAACAAGAACTTTTTTGACAATATTGTCATTTTCTATCACAGTCTCTTTCTCTATCTGGGGATGACTAACAGTCTCTATCGTGACCTGAAACGATGTAATAATATATAGTCCTAATCACTGGGTATCAAACATACTCATCATGGTGATGGCAAATAAATAAAAATTGAGGTAAATGTTATTTACAATGTGATTTAATGAAATTATGCGAAAAAGAACAGGACCAAACAACAGTCGTAAGGGAAAAATGAATCTCTACTGATTTAAGAGTTAATTAAACCTATTTTATTGCCTTTATATACAATGGGGTTGGGCTACAAGTTCTCACAACATTAGTTACAGCCCTCCCCCTACTGATTTGTAGTCCATATTTATCTAATACTTAAAATATCCTCAATCTGACGCATATTTACTTTTCCGTGTGTGTGTGTTTTTTTTTTTTTTTTTTTTTTTTTCATTCTTTATTTAAATAGTGCACCGAGTGAAGTTAAAAGATATTTTACACTTGGTCGCACATTATGCAAAATAAAATCATCACAGGTAAACTGTTTACTGTGCTTACTGGAGTGGTGAAGGACAAAGCAAACATAGTTAGACATGGTTAGCAAATCTAGGGCAGACTGAGACGGCAGAGGGTCTGAAAGGTGAAATCAAGAGACACTAAATGTGCTTACCTCTCCAATAGGTTGCGATTCTGAATTAAATATGGTAAAAACATCTCCTTCGTTAAGGGCGTGGATGCTAAAGGCGTATCCACTTGGGTTGCTGTCAGACCAGAAATGACAATCGTTAGTGTTTGGCTGGTCCCCTTGGAATGTTAATCGCCTGCCATAACCTATACCAACTGACTCCAGGCGCCTGGCATCCCCGTCGAAGAAGTACTCTTTCTCTCCGACACATCTGACCTTGTATCTGAAGCCTGGAGCGATGCGACTGTCCACACTAAACCCTGAAAGAATGAGCACTTTTAGTAAACCTGGTCTTCAGAAAATAAATATCACAAAACTAAAAAGAGTTGGACTTTTTTGTAATATTTACCGACTGATGTTGGTATTTATCCTTAAATTTTGTATTAACTACTGATTATACCACTTATATTAACTTTTTGTTAGCATGTTAAACCTTTCAACTGAGGGCAATTAAAACAATTTATTAGAAAATAAGCAGGATTATCATGATTACTGTTTAGTAAAAATATCCATACCACGTATCCTTTGCGTTCATACAATTTAGTAAAATTGAATTTTAAGCTTACATTTTGTATCGGACATATTAATATTCACTGTACTGTCCTATTTTCTCTTTAAAACATGTTAAATGTGTTACAGTTTAGAACATACGTCATGCATACTTGATCCATTAATGGGTCGTGTTACTCATATAAAACAATTAAACTCAACTAATACATCTAAGAATACACAATGTATGGTATGGAAAAGTCCATAACCTCTTACAGCCAACATATATTCGAGGCTGCATTCCAATTTTTCCTCCCTCCGTCTCAATCAATTACAGAAATCGTTGAAACATCGATGATATGGGTTCATTCTGAAAGAACGAGGGTGTAGCGACATATGCAACTAAAACAACTGAGGTTTTGTAAAGTACACGTTTGATTTGAACATTTCTTTTTTATATACACTGTCATTTTCCTTGTTCTTTTGTTATTCTTCAGTTCAAAAAAAAGAGGATTACTGAAATGCAGCGTTCACTGGATGACTTCATAAACTACACAAGTGTGTGAGAACCTATTATTTATTTGGCGGGTTCAACTGCTTACAGTAATCCTCTTTCAGATGATGATATCGGTCTCTTTTTTTTATGTTACATTGACATTTTTGTCATTCCTGTGCGAAAAGATGTAAATTTATCATGAAGTTTGATCTGCCAAAGTCGTTAAAATTACAAAACCTCTTACAATGCAAAATCCAATATTTATATCATCTGAATATACTAGGTCTAAATGCATGGCTTAATGACGGGCTTGGTTGAATGGATAGCACATTCTCTCACATACATACTGTGCAAGTATATGTAATGATAAACGTATATGAAACGCTAACACACAAGCAAAAATGAAATAGTATTATATGTGTAATGGTTTTATTTCTTTCACTTTTATGTTCTCCTATTATATATTAGTATTAACAGTTTTTCTCTCATTACGTTTTCAAAACAATCTTTCTGCCTTACAACTATGCAACTGCAAATAGACTTCCACAAAAATGTAGACGTTGCTAAGATACAGTAGATTGCTATCAATATTACATGCAGTATTGATTTGGGAATTCTGTTTTCTCAGTCTGGCATTTACAATACCGAGCACTCCTATATTCATTGTTAATATTGATTTTAGCAGTTCATACCACTATATTTTGTAATTCTTTTCTAAAAATGTTTGCTAATCAAACTCAGTTTTCAACTTCGTCTTTTTAATCACGCTTACGCTACAGAAACAAAGTATACTTACCTGCCTTAGGAAACTGAAACTGAAATTTATCTCTCATTCGAGTTTCATTCATTCTTTTTCAACAAGCCCTTTCATAACAATCTTTACTCTGGCAAGCTGACTTGACAGTGTCAACAGTACTATAATAAAATCAATCATCATTACATGGAATAATTTCGAATTTGCTAATAGAATTTTGCATTCCATTAAAATATACATGTAAATGTACAAAAAATCTGAAATCGTTGCAGGCTTAGGTAAATTGATACATCACTTTCTTTTCCTTTTTTTTTACACTAATTCATTAACAGTTAGGTGTATATTTTATTTTGAATTTCGGCTGGTAAAGATTGCTATTGAATGAGTGAAAGCAATGAAGCAACATTGTAATGTAAGTATTTTTCTTACCTTTGACAGGCAGCTCATAGTCCTGGAGCGAGGTGTCAACTTCAATCACATCATTTTCAACAGCAGGTTCGTTCGGTTCGTCAACGGTATCTTGTGGAAGGTTTTCTTTAATCCATAAGGATAGGAGTTCTGCAACTGAGGATCGTTGGTTCTGTGACTGTCTGCCTGGTTTAGCACGCACGGTGGAGTAAGGGGAGTTATGACTAAAAAATGTGTCATCTTGATCGTCTTCCAGCGTCAGCATGCCGAACTCCACTGGGGCCTCAATCTCGAGATTTTTTTCTGTTAATGGCATTTTCAGCTTTAAAAAAGGTAAATAAATGAAACAAACACGGGGAAATAATAATAATAATAATAATAATAAAAATTGGACACTGTGAAAAGAAGAAAAACCCCTCCATCATTAATAATTTCTTTATCTAATACAGTATGTATGATAGGCCTACCTCCACAGACTAGATATGGACAAAAAATTAAAAAAATGCCTTTTCCAAGACATTTCATATTGAGAATTCAAAGACTAGAGGGCAAACAGAGTAGATCTAAATGAGGCGGCTCATCATGTATGAGCCGCCTCATTAGGATCTACTCTGTTTGCAAATTATGCTATTTTCGTCACTGGTGCTTAAAGTGTTAATGAGCTTTAGAGCTGAACTAAACAGTGGAACTAAAACATTAAAAGATAAAAGGTGGTGCCAGTTAGGAATTACATTGTTGAACATTTCATTCTCGACATATTTGGTGAAAAATAAAAACGAAAAATAAACCACTTACATTTACAAATATCCGTTTGTTTATAATATTTTACTACAATATTTTTGTTTCGTGTGCGAGTCTGCGCGCGGCAATAGTAATAATGAATGGGATAGTTTCCGTCTCGACTTATAATTTATTCAAACGAGCTCACTCGATTGGTTCAATCGAATGTTCACGCACTGTGCATGTGATTCATTCATGCTGGGGAAAATTGGCTTACTGGTAATGTAAGTCACCGGGTCACTAAGTCAGGTGCAAAAGCGGAATCTTTTGAGTGAAAATAGATTTGAAAGGTAAATTTGAAGTAATCGTATGCAAATGAGCAGGAGGTAATAGGAAAAATAAGATTAAAAGTCGTTAGCAGTATCGGAACATTTACACTAGTTTACTATGACCTTACTACAATTGTAGTAGCATGCCTTATTTGGATAGTGGGCGAGTCCAAGCTCTTCGAGACATGGGTAATTTGTACAAACGTTATAGATTTCGACCGCCGGACTGGTCATTCGACCGATTTGTCCAGCGCATGTACGATTCTGAAGATTTTCCGCAGTCTGGGATCTGTTAATGAGACATGTCATAACCGCGTGCGGCCTTTAGATACTCAGATACCGAATCCTCCCTAATAAAGTTTGTCGGATCAGGTTAATTTTCCCTTTCGACAAATGTTAAAATTAAAAGAGTCGCGACAGGACCAAACCAGCAAAATGGCATGTGCGCCCAGCGAAGAATTAGATCAGCCTGGGCTTTCGCCCAGTCTAATCAGACTTCGCTGCTCTCGTAAGGGTAGCTAAGCATGTAAGGGTCTAAGCTCCGTCAGACAGCGATGACTCTGATTGCCCAGGCTAATCTGAGCCTTCGCTGGGGTCACATGCCACTTTGTTGGTTTTGTCGTGTCGCGGCACAAAATATTCCACGGAATGGGAAAACGGCATGATGGCACTTCGATCTGTCCTGAAGGTAAAATTGGCAAACTGTCCAGTGGCAGAGGCCAGAGGCGTATATTTCTGACGCTGAGGGCAAGATATAATGCACTGCGTTAATGAGCGCATCATCTTGGTCCCTCTCCCTACTCCTTCATAGCATAATTCATATGCGTAGGAAGGTTTGAAATATTGGGGGGGGGGGGGGGGGGGCAATACTATATCGGACAAATTTTGAGAAGAAGAAAGTGGAAAATTGTTTAAATATTGGGGGGGGGGGGGCAAAACAGTCTTTGCCCCCCCCCCCCCTGCAAAATTATTAGAGGGTCTGCCCCCCCCCCCCCCCCCCCCCTCTTCCTACGCCACTGTAATTTGAGGAAAATTGGTATAATGATGTACGGGGCCAGTTAAGTCAAATTTAAAAAGAGAGTTCCTTCAACAACAGAGAACATTCGAAAGAAGGAACATGGGTCACACTTCGAAGTTTCCAAAAGTCTTAATCAAATTTGTACTCCGGTTACTAGTTTTGTCGTTTCCTCGTGGGGATAGGAACCGCCTTTCATTTTTTTCGGGGTTGGAATTGGGGGGGAGGACATTTTTGTGACAGGTAGATGTGGCTGGAAGTCGAAGACCCCCCCCCCCCCCCCAACTCCTCACCACAGCCGCGCTCCTATTTATATAACCTCCAAACCCAAAATCAACAAACTGACAAGAAGCTACCCCCCCCCCCCCCCCATTACGTCCCCTCCATCCCCTCAATACACACACTTTTTCAGGAACACTGTTGTCGAGCTCAAAAACTCAGCTGTTGATATTTTGTAGATTGACAGAACTTGTGGATTTGTACAGATGAGCAGCCTGATCTGAGATACTTTTCGAATGTGCCTAAGGGTACTTTTTCTTCTGCATCGACTGTTGTAAAATTTATAGATATTAGTAAATACATAAATTGGTGATACTTTTTTATTAAAAATCTGGTGTTGTATGGAATATTCCGCGTTAGCGTAAATACCCAATTGCAAGATGGAACATTCCATTCACCCATTGACTAGCGAACCAATGAATAATAAGTTCAAGGTCACTTTTCCCACGTGAGGTCAACACAACAGCTCCAGGCTGTCGGTTACGCTCAGTCTCTTTTTCTGTTTATATAACTGTTTTTGACAAAAAAGGAAAACATTGGCAGCACACAATAACGGTAAGTTTTCAGTATTGTTGGAGTATAGGCTATATTTCGTAACACTTTCGTTTTGCGGCACCCTAGTAAACCAGAATGAAATAGAGTTAAGGGAGGTAACTCGCATTGAAAAATATATCGTGTATTGTCTATTTTTTACAGTCTAAACTCAGGGATGACCATGTGTGTTTCTAATATATCTTGAAGATCTTTGTGCTCACTAGATCTGCGATCAG
Organism: Ctena decussata; assembly: GCA_963989385.1. Classification (NCBI taxonomy): domain Eukaryota; kingdom Metazoa; phylum Mollusca; class Bivalvia; order Lucinida; family Lucinidae; genus Ctena; species Ctena decussata. The sequence continues at coordinate 16,968,408 of OZ022502.1, forward strand.
TACAGGGCCAGAAAGTCCGAAAGTCCTTCTTGTGTAGTGATAGCGAATTGACACAAATGTCAAAGGTTCGTGGAGGGGAGGGGGGGGGGTCTTGTTGTTATCTTATCCCATTGGGTAGACAGTTCAGTTGTGAACTGACTAGAAAATATCATGCTTCCTTATTGTCTTCACATTGAAAAGACACTGTTGGCATAGATGTGAGCGGACAAGTACTTGTGAGAAGGCATGAAATGCCACAGAACTGCATACTGTATACTGTCTGGTAAAAAATAGTATTCTGAAACATTATACAATATACATTACTCCCATACATGAGAGTTCTGCATTCCAGACATTCATATTTTACGTTTTTATGCTGTTATTTACATTTTTGTTATTCTTCGGAACGCGAACATGCACAACTATAAAAGGTAAAACATAAATGAGTGCATGCGGACGTCTAACTTGTTGGACTAAAAGGTACATATGAATGGATTACTTTAATACAGTTTTCACTTTTTAAAATTTTTCATCCATGAAAGTGTAATCATGAAAGCTGTATGCAGTGGAACCCGGGTGTAGCGGTCCTACTAAATACAGACAAGGACTTTTGCCACCGAAAAGAACTTTCTGGACCTAAAAGGACTCTTTAAATGCCATTTTATCCTTAAAAATATATGGGGTAAAATATTTTATTTCTAACATAATTTTCTAGAACACTAAGTGAAAAATGCTCCTTTTGGTGTCCGAAATTCGGCATTTGTGATGTCCTTTTCGGTACATAGCATCTCTTCACTGACCAGAGGTGGAGTCCTTTTCGGTGCTGTAATATTTATGTGAAATTTCAGGATGAAAATATTGCAATTCACAAAATCATTATTCAAGCGCTTATTAATATCATGATACTAGTCTATTGAAATTTTTAAAACATATGTTTTATATGGCATTTAATGGCAAATAAAAGTCCTTTTCCGTCGGGTAAGTCCTTTTCTTTCTTTAGTAGGACCGGTGTAACCCTGTTTACATTTGAAAAAGATTGCAGGATTCCCTTGACCACTAAGGCCAAAATTAAAATGATGTTGGTTTGCTGTTTACCGACCGACCCGAGGTTTTCCGTGCGACCCAAATATTTTTTTTCGATTTCCAAAAAAAAAAAATTTTTTTCCCGACCCGTCCCGGTAAAGTCCGGATTTTAGTCACGACGTTTCCTATATCCCGGTATTATTTGTTCGTGTCGCTTATTTAACCGCGTGCGCGATCCGAATCAGCTTACCACTTTAAATTTATTGTTTCAACCAATGAGCGTTTCTTTAACAATGATTTGTGTTGTAAAATGCACCCTCATCCAAGCTTTAGTGCAGGATGAAGGTCATTATTGGAATAAAGCCGGAGGCTGAGCAAGTATGAGATAGCATATCCTTGGCAGTGTAGCTCACTGTGCAACGCCCTTTCAAAGAGAGTAAATCTGGTAAGACCATGTGACCACACCTATATAAAGCAGGTATTCACCATAACAGGTCATATTTTAAAGATGTATGTTTTGTTGCATGCAAATAACTGGGAGGGTTCAATGAAATGTAATTCTATCAATAATGTTATTACATAATGTTCTTAATATTTGATAACCGTGTTATGGGTGGGTGCATACTTGCTCAGCCTCCGGCTTTATTCCAATAATGACCTTCATCCTGCACTAAAGCTTGGATGAGGGTGCATTATTTTCATAAAGCCTTCAGCTTTCACAAGTATGAGATAGCATTTTTAACGGCAACAAAACATTAGGCATATAAAACCATGAAGAAAGTTTTTATGTGCCAGTAAATGTATTAATCATCAAAAACAGATAATGATAGTCTTTCTGGAGAAATTTGTGTTAAAATGGAAATTTATTTGTGATATTTACTTGTAAACCAAATGACTCAAATCTGGTGAATCAAATATATAATAATGTGTGTATATCTGTATCTGCATTATATAAAAAGCAGAACAACTGCTGGCATACACTTTTAAAAATTCTACACCCATAACATACAAATCTCAATTAACAAACATACTACAAAAAAAAAAAAATATAAAAATCTCAAAATCAGGATAATACTACAAGATAACAATATATCCAGGAACACTTCTGAACCTTTTTTTTTTTTTTTTTTCTGCAAAAGACTGACAGCTGCAACTGTCTAAATGTTTTCATTTAAAAGAATAACATGATCATAATGGAAAATTAAAGAACATAGACCTATCTTAAGATTAGAAAAATTTTCAACACCATAAAACACATTTGTGGAAAACCATTGACAGAACTTCCCAACACAGGCTATACTGGTAAATTCCCCATACAAATATAAAATAGGTAATATATTACGATTGCATTATGCAAATATTTCACAAAACTTTAGATTCAGAGATTTCACTTCACTTCTCTTTTTTTTTTTTTTTTTTTTTGTGTGTGTGTGTATGTGTGTAAAAATCTAAAGATACAACTGTTACCTCCTTCAGAAATTGACTGAATTTTCAGCAGCATCTAATACACAAAATCATTTTATTTATTTTACAATTCTTAACCAATTTATTATAAATTGTTTTACATAAACTAGATATTATTCATTAATACTTTGAATTCTGTAACTTTTAATAAACTTCCTAAGTAAATTATATATCTAATAAGTACAGCTGATAAATACATGTACATCTGTCTGTGCACCAGTAATGAATAGAAAACACAGAGAAGAACTACTTCTCAAACTGATGACTAAATTCATACCCATTCAAGTCTCACATTATAGCCCCAAAAGGAATCCTGAATAAGTAAAGTCTGTACAATAGGCATACAGCAAGTTGGTACAACAGATTTAACTTTCATTCATTTTTTTTTTTTTTAATAATGATGATAATTTATAACAATAAAAGTAATAATTATGAGCAAGTATAATGAACTTCATTTTCAGAGAATAATACACTTGAATGAAAAGGACTGTGTGCAAAGACAACAGCAATTTACTGCCTGAAGTGATAAAATAAAAAACCAAGTTCTATGGAAGATTAGTTGTATTGCTAAATGTTGTCACCCTCGTAAAACAAAGACTTTACTTGCTTACTATACAGGCATAAACTCATATGCAGTTATGCTGACACAACTGATTAGATTTTTATTTATTTATTTATTTATCTATTTACAACTAAAGCACATGGAGACTCCTAGAGACAGAAAAGATCTTGTAATGTTTCTAATTTACACAGATCTTACAGATTCAGCCACTAAGAATAATATAAGTAGCTTCTGACAGCTTAAAAGCTGCTTTATTTATTTATTTATTTATTTTTGCTGTATACTTGTAAGTTCCTTAAATAACTACTTCACCTTTAAAATATATCTTTACTGGTACATTGAACAGTACAGTATAAAATAGTTATTACCAATCTTTTGGTTCATATTGTATGGTATATCAAATCCAATGAAGCATTTGACTACCAAAATTACTCTCAACATTCGGACAAAACATGCAAAAATTTTCTATAAAAGCAAACTGTCATGAAACCAAAATTGAAACAATATATTTTTAACCATCATGTTATATGATTTCTATAAATCAAACTCTTCTGTAACAGGAAATATTAATTAAATCTTGCTTATCACTAATATGATACTGCCTGTTTTATAAAAACATAAACAGTAAGGCTTGTTATAACCGTATTTACCATAAAGAAATGAAAATTCTGAACAAAACCAGTAACAGGAAGAAATAGGTCTCTCTTTTCTCTGTAATACTCATTTTTTATACTGACATCATTTATCATGAATATTTAATCAATTCATAATGAACAATAAACCTGCAATATTCAGCCTTGATTAATAATAATTTTATATAAAGGTAAAGACACAAAATCTTCTGTTTTAATGCATAATGGACTTGTGGCAAAAATGTGAATGTTGTGTCATTAAGCTGACCATGATCTAGAGAAAAATTATACTGCCGTTGTTGTAATAATGAACAGACAAATATGGTATTTTAAATAAAGATTTCTGATCAATTATCACCAAACAGTAAAAACAACCATCAGGACTTACTGTCTTGTTTGTGGCAAGAAGGCCAATATTTCTCAAACACAAAAATACATAGAATGGAAATCACATTGAACAATATGAGTTCCATGTGATGGAAATGACCACCATCAGTATTCTTTTTGAACTCTACACATCAGCTGACAACAAAAGTGTCAGTCTCTGTGTATAATAACAGTTAAACATCTCTGATTGTTTTGGAAGTATAATTCCAAATATTTGGATATCACTATTCTTGTGATCATTTTTATCACTGTTATTTTTTATTTTTTCATCTTCAATGATGTAACAGTATAAATCAACTATTAAAATCTCTGTTTCCAGTCCAGACTGAGAAAATGCCTCAAAGACTGAGCTCATTTTCAAATTTGATAAGAACAGAAAGCATCATCACAACTTTCTGATAATATAAATTATTTTTTACTGGTATTATTGTGATCTGTTACACACCAACCAACGACTATCTATGAGGAAGAAATCTACATTTGCTGCTGTATGTACATGTATGTAGACATGTACTATGTAAAACAAATCTCTGGCATAATATTATAGGATTCATGCCTTCTTTTTATTTATTTATTTATTTATTTTTTTTTTTTTTTCTATTATTTATTCATATATTATTATTATATTATGTGTCAATTTATTAATTATAGATCATCTTTATTTTATTTATTTTGTTTGAGCCTGAGAATTTCTCAGTACAAACATTTATCTTCATGAACCAAGAAAAGTGATATGATATGGGCTTCTGTAGCCCGGTACAACTCTTACATAAGTTGTACTATAATAATTTTGAAGTGAATACAGCAGTTTTTCTCACCTGCTATACAAGCAGAAATAAGACATAGGAAATAATTTTCCCCTGTCGACATATAATCTTAGTTGAGTTGTTTTGTGTCACTGCACAAACAGGCAAAATACTGCATTCTGCAGAATTCTTGCCAATTATACAGGTTAACCTGTCAATGTATAACAGGAAACCTAATTATTATTGTAGGAAAACTCATACAAAACTGCTGAACACAATATAAGGTAAAGATTCCCAAGACCTAAAGGCCTTAGGGGCAGTGGGGGTGAAAGGCCCACTGTATATTTGGCACAGATTATGAAAGGCGGAATACATCCCTCTCCTTACATGTCTCGATTTAATGCCATTCTGACACTAAAAATGACTTCTAGTGTACAAGATAGATACAAGTTATATGGGTAAACATAAAACAGTATCTTGCCTCTGCAAGGTCTAAAACTACCCAGTATATCATATCTGCGTCAAGATAACTGTACCCACATGTAACCAGTATGTACTTCTCTACAGACCAACAACTGTCTAACATGAGTTGTTTACTTGTTATGAGCTTACATGCTTTCAGCATGCTCAGGGAATAATTATAAAATAATCAGAACTGACATGCATTGGCATGGTCAGGATATAAATTTTCATTTGCACTATAATCTGAGGTTACAATTGTCAGGGCGCCTAAATTTGTAAAATAATCTCCAGTGAAAAATTCCTTTCTTTTTTTTTTTTTTTTTTTTTTTTTTTTGGAGATAACATCTCTCATTATGGCTAACCTGATAGTAGACACTATTATTCAGTATAGAGCTAAATATATTGGGAGTCAGACCAAGACCACCCAGACTACAACCTGTCACACTGTACCAGTGTAAGATTGCATGTACAAAAACAAATTATCTGGGACCAAAGAGAAACTTCTTTGGGTCTAAGTAGGAAGACTACGTCTTTCACAATATGGCAGAAAAATAGCTATTGCTTGTCAACAGGCTAGTCATGGAAAACAATGATTTTTCAACAGAAAATATTTGGACAGTGTGAGCTAAATTCACACAATAAATGGAAGATAAATTAATTTAAAGTATCCTACTGAAGGACAGCGTCCTTTCAGGAACTTTGTAGTGACAAAATCTGCACTATGTGCAACAGTCACATCATAAACTGGAGATTAATTTATAACAAAATTTCACAAATTTCACAAACTTACCACAGTGAGATGTGTAATAGCTACACGCCAAAGAAAATATGACCTGTTATGGTGAATACCTGCTTTATATAGGTGTGGTCACATGGTCTTACCAGATTTACTCTCTTTGAAAGGGCGTTGCACAGTGAGCTACACTGCCAAGGATATGCTATCTCATACTTGTGAAAGCTGAAGGCTTTATGAAAATAATGGCTTCGGAGGCGAAAATCGCCCAAGTCGAAGCGACTTTCTGCGTGTCTGTCGTTGTCAAAAAAGCAGAAAAAAAGTGTACAGTAGTTAAAAACGCATTGAAAAGAATCCCCACATGCAACACATGGGAAGACCTCTTCAATGATGCAATAATAAACGTTTCGGAAGACGATTTGTCTGTCTGAAAACTTCGGGTCAGTATGGTAATCCCAACAGGGGACAATTTTCACAATTATGAAGTTGAAATTAAATTATTGTTCAGAGTGTAATCAGATTAAAGAACAAAATCATGTCAAGATTTATATTTTTTCAGTCCTGTGCTTTAGTGGGAAACACTTATTCTGTGTGATCTTTAATTTCAAATTTATGTAGCAAGGCCTGTTAAAATGGTTATAAGATTTCATCATTGCAAACCATACTAACACTAACTTTCTGTGCCTGCCATACATATATATGTATAATATACAAAAAAAAAAAAAAAAAAGCCTACCGACCGACCCACTTCTACTATTAGAAAAAAAAAATAAAAAGCCTACCGACCGACCCACCTCTTATTTTCTGGGTCGGTAAACAGCAAACCAACAATTTTTTAAGGTTGGCCTAACTTACCAGGCCAGTACTGTAAACCATTAGGCTACTGGGACTCCACATACTGTAAGGTTAAGCATTAGATAGAAATACAGAATGTTACCAGTTATCTCAAAATTATTGACATCTGGTAGCTTGAGAGGTATTGAAGTCTCAGTCTTGGTATCTTTTGATATTGGATCATTTAGGTTGGACCATTGTGCCTTGGTCATATTAGTGGCCACTTTATAGGTAAACAGCAGTACAGCCTATTTTAAGTGTGAGTTGGTCATATAATGCCCACCTTCCGCAGCTCAGGAATAAAGTCTAACAGGGGCATAGTAGCGCACAGCCCATAAATTTTGGGCTGGGCCCCTGAAATGCCCATATCCCTAATGTTAAATTTTAAATTTTGGCAATGTGGGTCCCTAAGTCAAAATAGTCAGTCTTTATCCCTGCAGCTGTGCTTGGAACTCGCCACTTGAGTCTTAGTGCAGGATTTTGTTTTATTCTAGATTTTTAGCTCACCAGAGCCGAAGGCTCCGGGAAAGCTTTTAAGATAGGCAGTTGTCCGTCGTATGTCGTCGTTCGGCGTCTGTCGTATGTCGTCGTCGTCGTCTTCCTTCAACACTTTAAAACGACATCTCCTCTGAAGCCACTGGGCCAATTGGGCCCAAATTTCATCTGTAGCATCCTTGGGCTGGGGTATTGAAAGTGTGTTTTTTTTTATGGAAATCGACTGTTTAGTTTGGTTGCTATGGCAACTTAGACTTGCCATTGACCTACAATGGGGAAAATTGAAAAATGGCATTTATCGCCAAGCCATTGCAGATACTTCGCAAAACTTTTGTAGAATTGTTCCTTGAGAGGTCTTCTATCAGCTATATATCTTTTTGCCTACTGCTCTTTATATTGGTTGCCATGGTAACCAAAATGCCAAAAATGGAAAAAAATGCTTAAAAAACTATCTCCTGAAGCCACTGGGGCCCAGATTTTACCTGTAGCATCCTTGGGCTGGGAATTAAAAGTCTGTGTTTCATATAAAAAAAATTGGCTCTTTAGTTTGGTTGCTATGGCAACTTAGCATTGCATAGACTTTTAATGGGGAAAATTGAAAAAAGGCATTTGCTGCTAAGCCAGTGCAGATATTTTGACAAATTATTCACAGAAATGTTCATTGAGAAGTCTTTTATCAGCTGTATATTTTTTTGCCTGCTGCTCTTTATATTGGTTGCCATGGAAACCAAATGCAAAAATGAAAAAAAAATACTTAAAAAATTATCTCCTCTAAAGCCATTGGGCAGGTTGGGCCAAGATTTCGTCTGTAGCATCCTGGGGCTGGTAGATTGAGAGTTTGTGTTTTTTATGAAAATCGGCTTTTTAGTTTGGTTGCTATAGCAACTTGGTGGTGCATTTACTTATAACGGGTAAAATTGAAAAATGGCATTTACAGCTAAGCCATTGCAGATATTTTGACAAAACTTTTATAGAATTATGTTTTGAGAAGCCTTCTATCAGCCATATGTTTTTTGGCCAAATGCTCATTTTTAGCTCACCAGAGCTGAAGGCTCTGGGGGAGCTTATAGGATAGGCAGTTGTCCGTCGTCGTATGTTGTATGTCGTATGTCGTCTGTCGTCATCCGTCAACACTTTCAAACAACAGCTCGTCTGAAGCCACTGGGCCGATTTGGCCCAAATTTCATCTGTAGCATCCTTGGGCTGGGGGATTGAGAGTTTATGTTTTTTATGAAAATCGGCTCTTTAGTTTAGTTGCTATGGCAACTTAGATTTTCCATAGACTTATAATGGAGAAAATTGAAAAATGGCATTTGCTGCCAAGCCATTGCAGGTATTTTGACAAAACTTTTACAGAAGTGTTCCTTGAGAAGTCTTCTAACAGCCATATGTTTTTTTGACCCATTGCTCTTTTTATTGGTTGCCATGGAAACCAAAATGCAAAAAATTTAACGAAACATTACTTAAAAATTATTTTCTCTGATGCCATTGGACCGATTTGGCCCAAATTTCATCTGTAGCATCCTTGGGCTGGGGCAGTGAAAGATTGTTGTTGTTTTTTTTTATGAAAATTATCTCTTTAGTTTGGTTGCTATGGCAACTTAGAGTTCCCATAGACTTATAATAGGGAAAATTGAAAAACGGCATTTACTGCCAAGCCTTTGCAGATATTTTGACAAAACTTTTACAGAAATGTTCCTTGAGAAGACGTCTATCAGCTTTATGTTTTTTGGTCCATTGCTCATTTTATTGGTTGCCATGGAAACCAAAAAAACCCTAAAAAACCCCCTTAAATCATCTCCTCAGAAACCATATGCTCTATGAGGCAGACAATTCATAGACATACTAATCATGTAAGCCTTTACAGATTTTATCTTCTCAATTGTCATTGTTCAAAGGACATGTTTGGTATGGCAATTTATAATTGGAAAAAAAACAAAAAATGGGCTTCATTGCTAAGCAATCGCAAATAGTCGGAGCTTACTTTTTCAGAAATATTCCTTGAGTGGTCTTCTACATGTATCAGCCCAATATTTTTTCTGCACACTGCTCATTTCGATCAGTTGCCATGGCAACCAAAAGGAAAAAATAGTAAAAATCCTTTGAAATGATCCTTTTTTAATGTCATAAACTAGGTCACTAGGTCAGTTCTTAGAAAAACAGTATGAACGCTTTAGAGGACACAGTTTTGTTCTAATCTTCATGAGACTTTGTCAGTATGTTTGTCTCCAACAAATCTGGACCAAGGGTGCAACTTGGTCATGTTGGGTCAAAAAGTAGGTCACTAGGTTAAACCTTAGAAAAACATTGTGTACACTCTAGAGGGCACAGTTTTGATAACTTTGTCAGAAGGTTCATATCCAAGAAATCTAGACCAGGTTTGATACTGGATCATGTGGGGTCAAAATCTAGGTCGTTAGGTTAAGTCTTATAAAAACCTTAGGTACACAATAAAGGATTCATTTTCCATTTAATCTTTGTGAAACTCTGTCTGTCGGTCAAATGGATGTCTCTGAGGTTAGGTTCACAGGATACTCAGGTGAGCGATCTAGGGCCATGATGGCCCTCTTGTTTATGAAAATCGGCTCTTTAGTTTGGTTGCTATGGCAACTTACAACTGCATTGACTTATAATGGGGAAAATTGAAAAATAGCATTTACTGCCAAGCCATCACAGATATATTGACAAAACTTTTAGAAATGTTTCTTGAGAAGTATTCTATCAGCTATATGTTTTTTGGCCCACTGCTCCTTTTATTGGTTGCCATGGAAACCAGAATACAAGAAAATGGAAATAAACTACTTAAAAAATTATCTCCTCAGAAGCCACTAGGCAGATAAGGCCCAGATTTCATCTGTAGTATCCTTAGGCTGGGGGATTAAAAGTTTATGTTTTTTATGAAAATCGGCTCCTTATTTTGGTTGCTATGGCAACTTAGAGTTGCATTGACTTATAATGGGGAAAATTGAAAAATGTCATTTACTGCCAAACCATTGCAGATATGTTGACAAAATTTTTATAGAAATGTTTCTTGAGAAGTCTTCTATCAGCTATTTGACCCACCAGCTTTATTGGTTGAAACCAAAATGCAAAAAAATGAAAATAAACTACTTAAAAAATTATTTCCGCAGAAGCCACAAGACTGATAAGGCCCAGATTCCATCTGTAGTAGCCTTAGTCTCAGGGATTTAAAGTTTATGTGATTCTATGAAAATCGGCTCTTTAGTTTGGTTGCTATGGCAACTTAGAGTTGCATTGACTTATAATGGGGAAAATTGAAATAATGGCATTTACTGCCAAGCCATTGCAGATATGTTGACAAAACTTTTATAGAAATGTTCCTTGAGAAGTCTTCTCACAGCTATATCTTTTGGCCCACTGCACTTTTTATTGGATGTCATGTAAGCATTAAAGCAAAAAAAGGGGAGAAAAAATACTTAAAAGAATTATCTCTTCTGAAACCAACTAGGTGAATTGGGCTCAGACTTTATCTTTAGTATCCTTGGCTGGGGAATTGAAAATTTGTGGGTTTTATTTTCGGAAAATCGGCTCTTTCATTTGGTTGCTATGGCAAATTAGAGTTGCATTGACTTATGACGGGGAAAATGAACCTTACTGTAGTGACTGCATCGATAAAAATACTATACTTAATTAAGAAAATATGCAATTAGTACAAAATAAAAAGGTCTGAGCAGAGCTCCAGATAAAAAGGGGTAACAATAATTTAGAGATATTTTTTCTTATTTCTCAAGGAAAACATACATTGTGACCCCTCATTAGAACCGTCTTGGCAAGACAGTTCTGATGAGGGGTCACAATCTATGTTTGCATGGAAAAATAAAGAAAATTACCCCTAAATTATCCCTATTACCCCTTCTTATCTGGAGCACTGAATTGAGTAAATCTGTGATAAATATTTGTTATTAATAAAGGTGTCTTGGGGTATCCTAGGGAGTCCTGGGGTAATCAGACTGACCCGTGTCAATGCATAGGCTGATCCAAGTCTTTGCTCTTTACTTTTACGGTGCTAGCAATGACATTAGCTGAATAGCATGGCTCAGAAAGTTTCTAAATGTTGAAAGTTGGAAACTAAATTGAATTTACAAAATTACACTAGTTATTGGGGCACCATAACCATTTATTCCCACTGCTGTCATTGTAAAAATTTAAAGACAGGATGGGGGAGGGGATGGGTTGGTTCCCAGCTCATAGCATATATTGCCAGTAGTAGGCTGTAGAGGTAAAGGTGTGAAAATTATTCAACCAGTCAGTAGACCAGAATTAATGTTATGATATTTCAATGGCTAACTGGGGGGTGGGTTGACTCTATGTGAGCAAGGGACAGACTGACATTGTTGTTGTTGTTTGCTTTTGTATTGACCAGACATTGTAAGGGTCACTGATGAGGCTTGAATAGCTGAAACTTATGGCCCATGTTTCTTCTTATGAATGTGTGCTCTGATCTTGAAGGAACTCTTCCAGATTTTATTTTAACAATGAATGAGACAGTACCACCCCTGACTTTAAGTTTGACCAATTGGTTTTACTTACTATTTATCTACTTGTGAGAAGTAATGTTAACAAATGAGCCACCACATGAGAAAAGCAACAAAGTGGTTGTGCTCCCTGCGCAGAATCAGATCAGCCTGAGCATCCAATTTGTTGGTTTTCTCATGTCGTGGCTCAGATGGTCAGGTCTGCAATTGCTTATAATGTCTTTGTACCTTTGTCTCAATATTTAGGATCATACTGTAATGTGCCTAAATTTTGGGACACCTAAATTAATTACTTTTCCATTTGGAACCAATGGAAAATTAATTATTTTAGGTGTTCCAATACTTAGCACATTACAGTCACTGCAGTGGCATGGGCATTGAACTTGTTTTTTTTTTTTTGTAAACGGTCAGTGATCTAGGAATAGGTGTCACAGAATAATTCATATGGGGAAAGGTTTATGTAAGTCTAAAGGCTCATAGCAGTCTTTGTATAACATTATTGATATGAGCAGGGATTGGTAATAATTACTAACTTTGCTTATGGAATAATATCAGCAAATGACAGAGATTTTGAAGGTTGTTAAAGAAAAATTACTGGATTACCTGCCAGCAGTACTGCTGTAAGTAATGAGTAGGAATTTTCCCCAGTGCTGCAGATATGGGGATGGTGGTTGGAGTCGGGCTGGTACTGAGGCTATTTCAAAGATCATCTTTCTTATTTTTCAACAATAAGATATGTTGCAAACCCTCATTAGAATGGTCTCAATGAAGCAGTTCTAATGAGAGGTCACACGATATGTTTGTATTGAGAAGTATGGAAAATTGTTCCTAAGTTATCCCTGTTACCCCTCCTTATCTGGAGCCCTTTTTTGCAAAGGGAGGTAAGTAGATTGCCCCCCTCATTGCAGAGAATTTTTTTCTGTTGGACCAAATAAAAGTGTGTGTGTCTCTGGTTCCTGAATCTATCAGTAGGGTTAAGTATTTTTCAAATTTTAATTTTGGAAGGTCCGGTGTATCTGAAAGTTACATACAAAACATTGGAAAAAAAAAAATAGTTTATAACTGTAGCAGCCTTTTGTGGTTAATCCATTTGTTCTTGAGCATCCCATTAAAGGGACATAGGCAAACACCCCAAACGGTGTAGTGCCCAATCAGACACCCCATTCTGTGGTGTCTGATAATTGCGGAAAACCCCTGTCTTAAACAATATAAAATAACAGTTTTATAGCCAGTAATAATAATCTGTTACAAAACTGGTTCACCTTTGTGTTGTGAGATATTTTTGGGTGAACTCAGTGAAACAAATCATGATGGTGAATAATAAATGAGCCGCGACATGAGAAAACCAACAATGTGGTTGTGCGCCCGGTGCATACTCAGATCAGCCTGGGCATTCGCCCAGTTTGACCAGACTCTTCGTTAAGTGCTCAAAGGGGAACTAAGGGACCAAACTACCTCCATGCGGAGAGCGAAGACTCTGATCAGACTGGGCGGATGCCCAGGCTGATCTGAGTCTGCGCTGGGCGCACAACCACATTGTTGGTTTTCTCGCGTCGCGGCTCAAATTCTGAATATGTGAACCAGTAGTTATACTGACTATATATGTGACCCAGTAGTTATCATTCCGGTGACCTAGATAGAGAAGGACTTGGGATCTTCTTGGACATGCTGACATGCAATATATGCTTGACCTGAGTTGACTGTAGTTTGAACCTATCTATGTTTACATAATACAAGCCCCCCAAAATTGAGAAGGGTGGAGCTCAGTATAGGACTGTTTAAAGTATTGGGAGCTTTCATATTTAAAATGTTTCCAGGGCAGAAATTTTTGTGTGGCTGCTTGCATTTCACACAAAACCTGTGCTCCAGATAAGGGGAGTAACTGGGACATAAAAAGAACACTATTAACTCTTTAAGCCCCAGTGACGAAATTAGCAAAATTTGCCAACAGCGCAGATCTGATGAGGCAGCTCATAATGAGCCACCTCATCTAGATCTACACTGTTTGCCCTCTAGTCTTTGAATTCTCAATAAGAAATGTATTGGACAAGGCATTTTTTAATTTTTGCAGACATAAATTTTGTCGTCTGCTTTTTGGTGCTTAAAGAGTTAAATGGATTTGCATGGTACTTGGGATAGTTTGTCTGTATGAAGGGGGGAACACACCGCTCCTATTTATAGGTCACTATTACAGATACTTTAATTGATCCTGAGCAGTGGCTATGCCAAAGGCAATGTTTATGCTCAAGGTTCATCTGATAAGACACAATCATGATGGGGGTCAGGGGTGGGGTGTCTGTGTTCTTTGTACATACATTGTATTTCTAGATTTTGTGTTCTTTAGCTCTCCTGAGCACAGAGTGCTCATGATGAACTTCTGTGATCAGTCACCATCCATTATCATCTGTCATCCATTGTCAACCTGGTGAATCTGGTGAATCTGGTGAACTCAGTGCAATCTACATTTGTAGAGCAGTCATAACCAGACTTAGTAGTAGTTACTCTTTAAATTCTAATGTCAGGGCTGTGGAAATACCAAAAATAGATGAAATTAACTTGTCCAAACAAATATTTACTTGCCCGGAGAAAAAGGCATACATGAAATAAGGAAAAAATGGTAGATATTGAATAAGAGAAGATTTAAGAAAGATGCTCGTGAGCTGATGATAGTTTTTGGCTGTCAAAAAACTTTGAATTAAAACACAATTATTTATGTTGTGAGCATCTGTTAGAATTGCCTCAGTGAGGCAATTTTAACAGGTACCAACAACATATGTGTACATGAGAAAATATGAAACATATCTCAGAATAGACCTCAAATGCTTCCCTTATCTTTTAAACTGATGACCCTATACATACTTGTGTCCACGGGCAAGTAAATTGAAATTCCATTTCTAAATTGTCCGGAGTCAAACAGGACAAGTAGTACATTAAGCTGGACGTACTATTTCCACAGCCCTGCCTAATGTGCTTAAATACTGAGACACCTAAAAACCATTTATTTTCCATTTGGGACAAACGGTTTTAGGTGTCCTAGTACATGAGGGTGTATGGCAACATTCTAGGTCAGGAGTTTAATAAGAAAGTCAGGAAGAGCTATTGCAAATAGTGTAGACCATGAACAGATTGCTGTGTTCAGAACTGTCTTGTCTGGGTCAACAGTTATAGTCAATGCATTTTTGCATTTAACTTGATGTTCAAAGTTTAAGAACATTTGCTATAGCTATCAGTTTACATGGTTGCATCATACAGGTAGTTTTTTCATTCATTGCCAATTTGCGTGAATAAACCATGCGGTTTTCTATTGAAACAAGGACATATTTGTCTTTTATCTGCATTCTGTACTTATTTGGCTACACCAAGATTACAAATTAGATATTAGCTCATGAATAAGAGAACCAGTTTTAAGAGGGTCTGGATGGGGTTTTTATTATTAGCAACTAATTGCCTTATATTTTTAGCTCTCCCGGATGAGGTCCAGGAAGAGCTATTGCACTCCCATTGGCGTTGGAGTCCACATTTATGTTAAAGTTTTTTAAAAAGCTCATATTTTTCAAACAGTATGGAGAATTTGGTTCATATTTGGCATGATGCTAGATATAGGTGGAAATTAAGTTTCTGTCAGTAATACCCCTACCCACATCCATGATTGAAAGGTCAAGGTTACAGACTTTTAAATTTTACTTCAAAGTTTCATGTGAAAGTTTTTGAGAGCTCATATTTTCCACACCCTAACAATAAACTTATTAATTTTTGAACAGAGATTTTTTGAGGTGAGCTGTGCTGTCTTGTTAGTGATTACTAACACATATGATCATAAAGGGCTCCAATGTGACACCTGTAACAAGTGGTTTCATGCACCCTGTCAGAGAGTAGGTGAATCACTGTATGATTACCTCTCAAATTCTAGCTGTTCATGGCACTGTACTAAATGTAACAGCATAAACTACTCTGTCGGATCCTCTACGGATCTGAGTTCCTTTGCAACTGACAATCAGTTCAGTGCATTAGATTTTACAGAAAATTTTAACCCCACAATCACATCCACACCCTCAAAGAGAAAGTCTAAACCCATGATTTTAAATTCTGACATCCCCTTGAAAATAGCACTTATTAATTTCCAGTCAATCAAGGAGAAAAAGCCCCAGTTTTTCAGTTACGTTGAATTCTACAAACCCGACATTATCGTCGGAACAGAAACCTGGCTTACACCCGACATGTATGATAGTGAATACTTCCCACCCGAGCTCGGTTTTACAGTTTACAGGCGTGACCGAGTAGATCAGAAAGGTGGCGGAGTCATCATACTTATCAACTCCAAATTTATCTCAGAAGAAAAGCCTGTATATAAAACAGATTGTGAAAACCTATGGGTCCAGTTGAACCTTACTGGATCCAAATCAGTTCTGATTGGAGCCTATTACAAGCCTCACGAACTAGACCAGTCCAGTATTGAAGAACTGAATAAATCACTTACCCTAGCTAAACAATCGAATTCAACAATCTGGCTTCTGGGAGACTTTAATCTTCCTAAGGTTGACTGGGAACATCTCAAGCCTAAATCAGATTGTAGTCATCCGACCTTCTACAGGGAGTGCCTTGAATCTTTTAGTGATTGTATGCTTGAGCAAATGGTGACCTCTCCTACTCGAGGTCAAAATATATTAGACCTGTTTTTCACAACAAACCCAACCCTCGTGGACGACATCTCAGTTACCCCTGGTCTTTCAGACCACAACATTGTAATGGCCAAGGTTAAAGTTAAACCTGAAGCAACGAAGCAGGTCCCACGTAATGTCCCATTGTATAAGAAAGCAGACTGGGACCAGCTTAAGCAGTCCATGAGGGATTTCCACATAGAAATGACACAGTCTGACCTTGCTACCACAGATGTTCAGACCATGTGGGATAAGTTTGCTTCCAAACTGCAGCAAGGTATAGACACCTTTATCCCTGTAAGGAAAGTTGGTACCCGGGATGGGTTCCCCTGGATCAACCAAGAAATCCGCCGCTTAATACGTAAGCGAGACAAGTTGTACAGACGCTGGTCCAGGTCCGGTAGACCATACGACCACAACAAATTTCTCGAATACAAACACTTAGTACGACGGGTTTCGGAAAGGGCCTATGAAAAGTACCTAGGTGATATCCTAGGGCTCAATGATGTAAGGGATGACCAAAATATGGAAGAACCCCCTAAGGTCAAAACAAAGAAACTCTACTCTCTGCTCAAGCACTCCAAACAGGATTCTACTGGCATTGCTTCCCTGAGAAGGGACGGACAGACTTATTCTTCTGAAATAGATAAAGCTAATACCCTAAATGATCAGTTTCAGTCAGTGTTTAGCCCCAAGACCCCAGTAAGTCTTAAGTCCCTGGCCCAAAAGTCATTGCAGGATTTGCACGATTCCGGTGTTGAACTCCCCTTCCAGCCCAGTCCCTACCCCAAAATGCCAGACATAAGCATTTCAGCTGAAGGCATTGACAAGCTCCTCACAGGCTTGAACCCACACAAGGCTGCAGGACCAGACAAATTGAAACCCATTGTACTACAATCATTACACAAAGAGCTCTCTCCCATCCTGCAGCTGATTTTCCAAAGATCCTTAGATACTGGAAAACTACCGGATATTTGGAAAGAGGCAAATGTGTCCCCTATTTTCAAGAAAGGGGACAAAGCCGACCCCGCTAACTATAGGCCCATATCTTTGACCTGTGTCCTCTGTAAGGTACTAGAGCACATTGTTGCATCTAGCCTTTCTAAACACTTCACTGAACTGAACATTCTCTATGAACTGCAGCATGGGTTCCGAGAAAAGAGATCCTGCGAGACGCAGCTTATCATGTTGATTGATGAACTGGCTAAAACTATGCAGATGGGCAAACAGACTGATTTGATTTTATTAGATTTTAGCAAGGCTTTTGACAAAGTTGCCCATGAAAAACTTCTTCAAAAACTGCATCACTATGGTATCAGAGGAGCCAGCTTACAATGGATTAAGGACTTTTTAGATAACAGGAAACAGGCTGTAGTAATTAATGGACTAAATTCAAACCTTATCCCAGTCTCCTCTGGCGTCCCGCAGGGCTCAGTTCTCGGACCAATTCTCTTCCTTGCATACATCAATGACCTACCAGAGCAGGTCAAATCAAGAGTAAGGCTCTTTGCAGATGATACTGCAATGTACCTTGCTCTTAGCTCATCGTCCGAAGGCAAGGTCCTCCAAAAGGACCTACTCAGCCTAGAACAATGGGAAAAGATGTGGGATATGAAATTTAACCCCTCTAAATGCCAGGTCCTTCATGTCACTCGTCTTAAAAACCCCATTCAGACTAAATACTTCTTACATGATATTGAGCTGGATAGTGTTTCATCTGCGAAATATCTAGGGGTCACCATCTCGGATGACCTTACTTGGAGTACCCATATTGATAATGTAACCAAGAGCGCTAACCAGACTCTTGGATTTCTGAAAAGAAACATTCGGGTCCATAATAAGGACCTGAAATCAGTAGCTTATAAAACATTAGTAAGGCCCCAGTTGGAGTACGCTTCAACAGTATGGTCCCCCCACACTGCCACTGACATACATAAAGTGGAAGCGGTCCAAAGAAGGGCTGCCAGGTGGGCAACAAGAGATTATAACTACACATCCAGCGTCACTGCTATGTTGAAGGACCTAAATTGGCGCCCCCTAGACCAACGACGTATAGATTGCCGTCTTATAATGATGTACAAGGTCACATATGACCTTGTTGCCATTCCTGCATCTGAGTACCTTGTTCGCAACACTAGACAGTCAAGACATACTCACCCACTTTCATATCGACAAATCCCAACTTATAAAGACTACTACAGGTTCACATTCTTCCCTAGGACTATCATCCATTGGAATGCCCTCCCACCCTACATACCGGTCCTTCCCACCTTGGTGCAGTTCAGCAGTGCTGTCTGCCAGGTAATCCATGTCTCTCCCTAAACACCAATTTCTGTTTTTATCTTTTAACTATACTAACACTCTTATCGCACTGTACAAACTCATTTCACACACTTTCCTATACATTTGTTCCAGCTAACCCCCTTCAACACTTGGTTCGCCGGAACCCGTCTGTTGTCCCCCTCGGGGGTTAAGACGTAACGGAAGATAGATACTTAGGGATTAAAGGCCTTCCATAAAAGCCCTCTTTTGCCTGGGGAGCAAATTTCATTCCTTTAAGAGTAGTCCCCACTTTCAAATACAGTTCAGGTAGCACTTTTGAAATAAAGAGTCCAAATAACTAATAGGGTATGTGTAGAAGCTGATTTATAGTAAATGGGAAAGCAACTTTGCCATTTTCATTTTTGCCTCCCATTTCAGCTAGTCTCAAAAGAAAGAATGTGCTTCTACTTGAGTATTTTTTTTTTCTTTTTAAGAGTAAATCCCTTTTTGGAAAGTTTTCATCATCCACATTCCAGGGAAGCAAATGGGGAGTGACAAAAGTCATCTCCCTTTGTAAAAATGAATCTTCTCTGCTTGCACATGCATCATGTCTCAAGGTGTCTCTTGTTGTTTTTCTGCAGTGTCCCTCAGCTATGTACCATTATGTTTAAAACTCTTTGACTTTGGTTGTACCATCAAAGTACAGGCATTGGGTACCAGTACCCAGATATCAGTATCTCCTATCCATCTTTTGATTCTGAAGTTTCAGCATAGTACCAGTATTGAAATATACCATAAAAATACTAAGTACATTGACAGAGCAAACATAAAAATACTAGGTACTTTTGACAGAGCAAACATAGAAATACTAAGTACTTTCGACAGAGCAAACAAACATGAAAATACTAGGAATTGATGTTTCTGAAAGAAAATGTCTGCTTTGCAACTTACAAGAAACTGGCGATGAATTCCATTACATTCTTATCTGCCCTTTTTTTAATGATGACCGTACCAAGTATATCAAAAGGTATTTCTACACAAATCCTAATATTATCAAATTTAAAGAACTTATGAATTGCCAGAATTTATCGCAGCTAAGGAATTTGGCTTATTTTGCAAGAATCCTTGTACAGACCATACAGTAACACACAACCCACTTGGCAGACGGTGTCGAATCGGCGTTGAATCAATGCTGATTCAACGTCAGTTATGACGTTGAATCGGCGTTGATTCGGTGTCGAATCGACGCTGTGTGCTTGCTGGAAAACTAATGATTGTATGCTTATATCTCTTCAAACTTTTTCCCTTTTTATTCATTAATGTTAGATTTTCCGTTTCTTGGCATTTTGGGAAAATAATGAAATAACAACCTTTTTCTGATGACTTAACCAGGCTAATTTTATGACAAATCATCAAATAATATCATAGTCACTGACTTCTGATCAACCAAAAAAGAAGAAGAAGAAGAAGAAAAAAAAAAAAGAGTCACAATTGTACTCCAACGACGACTGACCAGACCAACATAATACTATGACCAGTGACTCATACGACTATTGACATAATTGTAGTCGACTGAAGACTAATCAATTTATCATAATTTACCTTTTTAAGTACAATATACCGCTGTTCTTTTCCTTTTCCTTTATTGTGCTAGCGTTACCTTTGCATCCCTGAGTATTGGAACGGAAATGCATGAGAGATAGTGTAGAACCGACTCGGACTGCTTCCTAGAGCATTCCGATCCTGGTCTACACTACCTCTTTTTGCGTCTGTAACTGTGTAAGTTTTCAGTAAATAAAATCCAACTGCCGAAACGGTAGTTGGTTATTTGTTCCAATGTTTGGGGTGGCTACGGTACGGAATGCCGCCTGAGAGCTCGAAATGGGTCAAAATTTTGGGACCTTTCACGTTGATTCCCATTAGAATCGCTTCAGTGACCCCAATGCATTTGCTTTTAGTTTGCACGGGGCGGGGCTAGTTGAGGAGGGGTTGGGGCGGAGTTTAGAGACGATCTTTTGACCCAGCTCGAGCCCTAGGCATATTGTAAAAATATACATTTTATATCTTTTTTTAAAATACCTCTGAAACATGGCTGTAATCCATAATGTGCAACTTTGTAAAACTATCCATGTGTACACTATTTCATTCACAAACGATGTTTGACCGGCCTGAAATGTGCTCAAGAATTGCACGAATTTTAGCTGACCTGTTTGGTCAGTTCCACTTAACTGCTGGTGTTAAGTATTCAAAATAACGCATCATTTCAATAAATCCCATTCAATAAGCACTGCGTCTTACCTGGCTAAGTGGAAGCGTCCAAACCGGTCTTGCTAATAATAACTTGTGTAGAGTAACGCAACAAAATATTTTCGCTATTCTGCCGTTGTTTGTATAGAATAAGCCAGAGTTTTGGTTCCCTTATTTTTCCTATGTCCCCCATAAGCAGCCTGTGGGATATGTGAAAGTAGCCCGAAATTCTGAGCTTATCCACATATTCTGTGCCTTACTACATGTCTGATAAACATGTTTCCCCTTCTCCTTTCACACTTTTATTTATCTATTTTAATTTATTTATTTATTCATTTATCTATTTATTTCTATTTTATTTCATTATCTTTCTTTTTTCTTTTTTCTTTTCTCCTTCTCAATTTTTTTCTCTTTTTATTTATTCATTTATTTACTTCTTACTTGTCTGTAAATTATTCACCTTAGTTTGTTTTTACGTTGTCTTTGTTCTTTTCTTTGCAGGATCATTGTTTCCAAATGTCGATCCCCCACCCCCTTTAACATTCCCTCTACGATCCACACAGTGCTAGGGTAGTGCTTGACTAACTAGTGCAAGAGTTGCTTGCCCTTTGCACTGGTTGGTTACGCACTCCCTGACTTTTGAAAAAGAACGTCTGTTTGGTACACCATATAGTTTACCGTGATTGACCATGCTCCACATAGTTTATTTTCTATAACTTGTAGATACTCATATGTCATATGGATGACCTGAGATTTAATAAAGTTTATGTTCTTCTACTAAGTACTTTTGACAGAGCAAACAAACATAAAAATACTAAGTACTTTTGACAGAGCAAACAAACAAAAAATACTAAGTACTTTGACTAAGTACTTTGACAGAGCAAACATAAAAATACTAAGTACTTTTGACAGAGCAAACGATGCTGACACAGGTCAGACTGCTCCTAAGGAGCAGTCTGATTAGGGTCTGCACTGTTTGCCATTCATTCTGCACCTTATGGACCTATTATGCAAATGTAAAACCAAATACCATTTTAAAGGCATTCACAGCAATTCATTTAGATGTCCTAATTTTTAGAACTTATACCATAGTCCAGGAACTGCATGTCTTGGCACCATTCCATTGAGTCCAGAAATTGCTTTTTACACAAATGTCTATTTCATTGTTTGCAGATCTGAAGTAATAAAGCCGGAGAAACTTTTCTAAACATTACTGAAATGCCTACAGTAGATGGACCTGGATATGGTTTACCAGAGAAGCAAGGTTTATATGACCCCCGGTTTGAGAGTGAGGCTTGTGGAGTAGGATTTGTGGTCAGCATAGATGGAATCAAGTCCCACAAGGTAAGAACCAGGCATGATTGAGCCTCGACACAACAATTTATCAACAAAACGGCATGTGTGGCCAGCAAAGACTCAAATCAGCCTGGGCATCCGGCCATCCGCTAAGCTATCTTAAGTTACATGTATCTCCATGCCCACAACCAATGCTCAGATCAAATTTAGGGGATGCCGGCTGATCTGAGTCTTAGCTAGACACATGCCACTTTGATAGTTTTGTAATGTCATGCTCATATATGATTCTGGCCAGATATTGCACTGCTCAAAAGTCAAAATTATTGTGCACAAATTGCCATTATTAAATTCTTTGATATTTGAGGCACAGGTTCTACAATAAATACCTACTCTATTTCTTCTAATCAATTCCTCCTCTATAATAAAAACCCTCACTTTTATCTATGAATGAAGGCCAAACTTCCACAAAAACTGGCTTCTTCAGACAGCCAAACTTAGTTGCTAGCAAGTTATTGAATCATTCTACACAGATTTTGACTGATTTAATTAGAACTTTATAACACATGCATCTGTTGATGTGCATGAATATTTTTGAAGATCAAAAGGTAGTCTAAGGCTAAATTATTGGGTTCTAGACTTGGAATTTTTCAGTTTCATTCACCAGTTTCTCTATGCTCAGTGTCTCAGACATATTTATGATGTGTATGATGATTTTTGAAAACCAACAAATTGTGAGGGGTGGGTGATGGTTGTACGCTAGGGAAGGGGAATGGGGGCATCACCTGTGTCACATAATTATGTAGCAACACAGGCTTGAAAAATAAATGATAGTTTGCAACAGGTGTGCTCTGAACAGTATGGTAATTATGTAAAATTAGAACTTTGCTTAATGCTGTGTCCATGAACAAGAAAGAATTAACAAACAATGTGTTTATTTACATAACTTCTTGAAGATTCTGGGTCATCAAAATATAATAATGCAATAAACAAGTTTATGTGGGAAGTTTCCCAAGGAAAAATATGTGCTCTACATCTTGATAACCTCAACACTCTGTTTTGCATACTGCACTTGCATGTGCATAACCTTGCAGCAAGTGAAAGTCAGCTACAGAGTTCAATGCAGATATTTTTAGATGGCTCACCAAGAGTGCTTTTCATGGCACTGGTCATGCAGATTTTGTGACTTAAACAATGTAAAACTGGGTCCCAGGTTATAAAACTTGAGTATAATCTCAAACTCAAAATAAAGCTCACAGGGATTATTCTGGTCCAAGATTTTTGTGAGATAAAAAATCCCATTAGGTCAAAATTAATGAGAAATTTTCAAAACTGATGAGATTTTTACTCTCGCTGGGTCAAAGTTAGTGAGAAAATTTCAGTTCCTGTTGATTCTTTTCATTGCATGAAGTATAAATCATAATGATTAATATAAAGAAATTAGGTTTTGTTTTTCTTTATTTCCAACAATTTATTAAGGAAAATAATTTCATTAAACTGATCAAATATCAACTTTCAAACAGTTTATCTCATACCGTAATGATCCTAAGTTTTTTGACAGATATGTCTGGGCAAACAGTGCAGACCCAGACCAGACTGCTCCTAGATTAGGGTATTCACTGTTTGCCATTCCACCTGCATCTTTCGTAGGCATTACTGTATGGTAGGTAGAACCTCAAGTCTTTGTTTGAACTTTAGGTTTACAGTAATTCTTTTGGCTGTCAAAAAATTTAGGAACATTACAGCAATTAACCCTTGTCATGCTGAACCTGGATATGCCCCATCTTTGCAAACAGTGCAGATTGAGATCAGAGGGCTTCTGAAGAAGCTATCTGATCTGGATCTTCACTCTTTGTCATTTAGTTTCAGAAATTGTAAGAATAAATTTCATCAAGAAATCTGACTGGCTGATAATCAGAAGTGTGATTTGACAGGGCCTGGCTGTTACTCAGTATTATTTTTGCCTCCCCGGCCCCCCCCCGGGTTTTCGGCTGGTTTAGCCACTTTCTCGGTCGCTGAGTCCGGGAAGGCAGATAGTGGGGTCGCCGAGGTCTCTACAGTGAAGCAAAAATATCTCAAAATGCCCTGTCGGCTCGTTTGAACCGATATCAGCTTTCTTTTTTTCGTTTCCGCCGATGAAGACTCCATTTTGCAATGAACTACAAAAGTGCTTGCAAATATGAAACACTGATAGCAGCTTTTCGCAGGAAGCTTTGCAGTGACATAGACCACGCTGGTTACCCGCATAAGTTATGCAAGTCGTTTGGCGCCAAAGGTTTTCGGAAACCAAAGTCTACAAAACAACCCGAATGTACCAAAATGGTCCGCATGTGCGAAAACAGAAAAACACGGTGCGAATTGAAAGAATTTCTCGGTGCGATTTTTTTTCTCAATCAGGGAACTTTTATGCGATTTCGTCTAAAAAAATGCCACAATTTCGCGAAATCGCGCCAGAAAATGATCCCTGCAATCAGTGTGCTTTGTTTTGAGTTTGATTGATTGATTGATTGATTTGTTGCTTAATGTCGACGGTAAACATCTATGGTCATGTTGGGATGGTCAGTTAACCTAACCACACTATTTCTGGGCAGGCTTAGACCTCCTTAGTGGTTAACCAGTACTAAGTGCACATACTTTCGCCAGTAACTGACAACTGCCCCTCTTGAATTAGCGGAAGGAGAAACGAAAGTATGTGGCCAGACTGGGTTTCGAACCCAGGACCTCTGACATGAGTCAGGTGCCCTACCGATTGCGCTACACGGCCTGGCTATTTTGAGTTTGAGAATGTATTCAAGTTTTATAACCTCCGGGCCTGGTTTTATTTGGCATGTTATGGTTTGAGAGATATTCTCAATTGAAAAATGACTTAATATCTCCCATTTTGGAAAATTTTCCCATTTGGTTCCAGAGGAGTGGTGGTTGTTGGAAGGAGTTGTTGATAGTTCTATGATATTTTCTGTTTCTTCTGAAAACCAAAAAACATTAAGCAGTTTTAATATTTTACCACAACATACATAATTACGTAGAGGGGGAATTAAAATGAGATATGGCAATATATATTTGGTAGCTTTATGAGGCTTTGTGTGTGCATGACCGTAAGTTCCTTTGTGAGGTTTGTGCGTACCGCTTTATTGTTATAGTCAATCTCAAGAAATATACACTGGATTGTTTCTTTAAAAAATCAGTTTCCATCTCCTCCTTGGTTTAAACAATTAATTTACAATGTATTCATCAAATTTGAACAAGGTACAAAAGCAATAGACCAGGATTTAATCGAAAGCCCGGTGCTTATGAGGACCTTCTCCTGCTTGCCGCCCACCTCTTTCAGCTCCCACCACCCTCCCATTATCACAGGCACACACCGACATACCGGTATCTGGAGCTTTTTAGATAGCCATAAAATACTGTTTGCAGAAAACTTCAGACTTAACCGAATTAATATACTCCTGGGTATTACAGATCAATACATGTGTAGGAAGCAAACTCCATTACTATTTTATTGAAAGACAAATTTAGACCTAAATCAATTTTGGATGATATCTTCAGAGTAATTACAGGCGTCAATGCTAGGAGTGAGCCTTAATATTGTTTGCTTCCTCTGAAAAGGTAATTCTTTAAGCACCAAAAAGCAGACGACAAAATTTACGTCTGCAAAAATTCAAAAAATGTCTTGTCCAAGAAATTTCATATTGAGAATTTAAAGACTAAAGGGCAAACAGTGTAGATCTAGATGAGGCGGCTCATTATGAGCCGCCTCATCAAGATCTACACTGTTTGCAAATTCTGCTATTTTCGTCACTGGTGCTAAAAGTGTTAATTTCATGGAAAAATGCCTTAATTCTTCTTCAGAGAACCCTGGCTCATATTGATTCAACTGATCTCAGAAATGTAGAAAATTTAAAGGATGATATGTTTGAAATTTGTCATATGTCTCTGCAGTGGGCTCTAGCTAAAGTGTCTAATTTATTTACTAATTTTACAGAAAACATAATATTAGATGGTATCATAACACTGTGGTTTAAGAAGAAAAAAATACTACAGACATCATCAAACTCATTTATTTGGAGCTCTGTCCCTTACCAGTTACATCAGAGGAGGCAGGCAGGGGATAGTCAGTGTGTTCATAGGGGCTGAATATTGGCCCCATTCCCAAAAGAAATATCTTTTCAGATTGTGCAGAATCCCCAAATTTTGCAACTTACTGCAACTTGCTGTTAGAATTTTCATTCCCAAATTACCCCCAAAATCCCAGTTCCAGGAAAAGGACCCCCCCTTCCAAAACACCCTCCTTCAAAATACCTGGATAAATCAGGTAAATGAACCAAAGTCAGTTCAGTCTTGGTACCAGAAACTGAAACAGATGGAACACGTATATAATATATATAGTAAAGAGTGGGGTATCAACCAAGTAATCTACTGCACTGATCATCAACTCGGCCGAAGAGACCAGTCAGTGCTCTCTTTATCAGCTGTAGTAATAAGGCAGCTGTTATTGCATACAGTCTTACATTTTCATCTGAAGTGTTAGTTCTGTTAATTTAATCCTAGGTGTTGCGCGATGCAGAGACAATGTTACGGCGTATGGAGCACCGTGGTGCATGCGGCTGTGACAACGATAGTGGTGATGGGGCCGGGGTGATGACAGGGATTCCCCACAAGCTGTACAGCAAGCTTCTGAAGTAAGTGATCAGTTGGACAGATTAATGGACCAGTTACTGAATCTACCATAGCCATTTAGATTGTCTTTATCCTCATCTTGAGTTCACGTGTTTCCCCATTGATTATGAAATTGCGGTTATATGATTTAGGGAACTTGTGCAAATGCTTACAGCTGCAAATGAAATTTTTTGCAAACTTTCTAGCATGATTCAAAAAGTTTTCCCTCAAGTGCCAAAACAGCAGACAACAAGACTTTGGTCTGCAAAATTTAAGACAAGGTTTCATCAAAGGTATATCATATTGAGAATGTGAAGACTAGAGAGCAAACAGTGTAGATTCCGATGAAGTGGCACATTATTAACTGCTTCATTTGGATCTGTGCTGTTTGCAAAGTCGACTATTTTTAGCTCACCTGGCCCGAAGGGCCATAGTGAGCTATTGTCATACCAAAGCGTCCGGCGTGCATCGTGCGTCGTTCGCCGTCCGTCAACACTTGAAAACAAATATTCAAACATCTTCTTCTATAAAACTACTGGACCCATTTTTGCATAAATGTTTGTGATATTATCCTCTACATAAATGGTGTGTTTTATTGCTGTTGTGCATGTTGTTTTGTTGCTGTGGCAACTTAGTTTTTCCAACATAACCTCAGTGCTCAGGTGAGCGATATAGGGCCATTGGCCCTCTGATTTGTTTTTCAAATCTTGTTTGCCTTTTTGGTGCTCTCAGGATTATAACTGTTTTGAATACTTCCATCTATGCCACTATACTCCACTGTTTTAATGTTTAATGTCGTCTTGCAGGTCGGAGCAAAATGTAATCCTGCCAGAACCAGGGAAGTATGCTACAGGAATGATGTTTATTGACCCGAGGGAGCGTGACGAAGTTCAGACAGAGTTCACCAAGATGGCTACTCAGATGAAACTGGAGGTGGGTATTTGTTACCATAGCAACCAAAGATCATTTAAAACTGGATGACAACTGAAAAAAATTTGGTTGGTCGTTATGGTGCATCAGAACAGGTTCGGCTGAGCCTTGTTGGATCTGTAACGACCAACAGTTACTGAAATGGTAGTAGTACAAAAGTAATAAAGATTGTATTGTGATTAAAAGTGGAACAGGGTTCTCACTTGAATTTTAAAAGTAGGAGTCCGGGACTCCTCCTTTTCCAAAAACAGGAGTCCCATGTGAAAAGAAGGAGTCCCATCTGAAATATTGGAGTCCCATATGTTTTAACATAAAATTTAGCCTATAAATAATCTTATTTATCTAGTTAAAATTGTCTTTTGATATTGTCCCTGAGGGATACAAAAGATGAAAAGGGCCTGTTTAGGACTGGACGGGGAAAGGGGAATGCTTTTGTGATTGGACATCAAACGATTATGTTATACCGTAGTTCTAAATGTAAAAAGATATGACATTGACAATTATTCACTAATTCTTCCATTTTAAGTCAAAGGTATTAATTTACTTTTCCCTTCAGCAGAAGTGTAACATGTAATAGCTATAGTTCAATACTGTTCAGTGATATCCAGTCCACTGCCACATTGCTTTCAGTAATAATTACAACTTATATCAAACAGCTCCCCCCTCTTTTCTCCCCCCCCCCCCCCCCCTCCCACATCGGCGCACCTTACCCCACCCGCTGACATCAAACGCAGAAATCCGTTTACATGTAGATCTATTTTGCCTTTCTTAATTTGAGACACAGACTGATAGTTTATGTCCAAATCGATTTTGATTTACACTTGAATGAATGCATACCTGTTGTTAAATCTTCCTTTGTTTATCGAATGATACATTAATTGCGAATATCTGCGAATATCTGTATGAGTTCCTATACCGCGTGTTGAAATGTCCGTTTAGAACTCACGGATTTCCCAAAGCGTTATTTATAGATCTATACTGGTACTCGTTCAGCATGTGGTGCGCGAGACAAGGCAGGAAACAGACTAAAAACGACGGGAAAATTTTTTAAAGTGAACAAACCGAAGATCTAAAAATTCACCGGTTTCCGGGAATTGCAACAACTGGCCTTGCTAAAATATATTATAATTACCTCTGATGGCCGCTTCTAGCAACTCGAAAATATCGATTGCATTTTCCAAGTTTAAAAAATCCTGATTTAATACACACGTGTACCACCCATCAAGCACAGCGCATGAGCGTACTACAAACAGTCGGGAAATAGAAAACGTGCCTTAGAAAAGGCTCATACTTCGGCAGGCTAGATCAACCTGAAAATCAAAATTTTCTCTTAAAAGATTCTCTTTCTGTCAATCAATGACATGCAGTACTTCTAAAGATGTAAACTGACCAATCTTGCGAGGCGGTAGATCTAAGACAAAGATACCGTGTTGACCCAATTTGTTTATATTGATCAAAAGATCGCCGGCCATTAGTGATTAAAAAAGTAATACTGACACATGCCGTGCTATGGTAGTGGGGATTAAGAAGATGTGAAATTCCAGGTAAATAACAGGTAGCATTTACGACGATTTTATTGATTATCGGTTCAGATAAATGGCTCCTCTATAGTTCTGTCAAAGGTGTAAGCAACGCGTGTCTTCTTCACAACTTGTGAAAACTGACATTTTAAGAGGTTTAAAAGGAGTACAGCCGGAAAAACACCGCGTTTGCGGGAATCATCGGAAGGCAATTATTGACGTCCGGGTCGGAATTGAGCACAGCATCTGAAATGTTGGGACCAATCCTGGTATATACTGAGAGAATTTTTCAAGCATGGGGCTGTCAGATTCAGGACGAGAATCTTCAGTTTTTTGGCAAGTTTCTCATGATTCCAAGCAGTTGCAGATTCAGGCAGATCTTGTATTTTTGGAAGTGGGGTTAGGGAGTTTCAGTTTTTAACTGAAAATGACTCATCCCAGTGGGATTTGAACCCCTAAGTACTTGCTCGGAAGTAAGATGGATAATAGGGAGACCCATCCCCCTCACAAGTGGAAGAACCAGTTCTTTAACAAAAAGCTCTTGAAAACTTAAGATTCATTAACCATAACTTGCATTTGCCTGTTAATTTGGACTTGTTCATTCTGACATTTTTTTGATGGAGTATCATAGCAAAAGAAAATTGACAAGCATTGGTAATCCTAATCAGACTGTTCCATAAGAGCAGTCTGATCAGGATCAACAATGTTTAATCTTTCATGAGCAGCATGTTAAAGGTTTAATAATGTTTATGCTTTATTTGAATTCAGGTTTTGTGCTGGAGAGTCATAGCTGTTGACAGCAAATATTGTGGTCGTGTTGCAAAGACACAGGAGCCCCTTATCCTGCAGGTTAGTCTCAAGAGAATAAGAAATAACACAGTTCCTGTTTAAACAGAATTCAGTTTACTCTATATCCGTAATTTAAATATCCTCATTGGCATATCTTGAAATATTGCCTTCTAAACAGTAATAAACAGAGCTTCAGCTATGCCAAAAATTTATGGGGTACACATATTTGAATCACGACACAACAAAACCAACAAAGTGGAATTTGCCCCATATGAAGACTCAGATCAGTCTTGGCATCTGCCCAGTCTGATCAGAGTCTTTGCTGTGCACTTAAAAGGTAGCTAAGAGTCTAAGCTACTTCCATGCCAATAACTAAAACTCTGATCAGACTGGACGGATG
Source organism: Ctena decussata (assembly GCA_963989385.1). Taxonomy (NCBI): domain Eukaryota; kingdom Metazoa; phylum Mollusca; class Bivalvia; order Lucinida; family Lucinidae; genus Ctena; species Ctena decussata. The sequence continues at coordinate 16,998,976 of OZ022502.1, forward strand.
CCCAGGATGATCTGAGTCACTGCCGGGTGCACATGCCACCCTGTTGGTTTTGTTGTGTTGCAGCTTTTTAGCTCACCTGAGCCGAAGGCTCATAGGTGAGCTTATAGGATGGGAGTCGACCTGTCGTCCGTCCGTGCGTGGGTGGGTGGGTGCGTGGGTGCGTGCGTGCGTGCGTCAACACTTTCAAACATAAATATCTCAGAAACCAGTGGGCTGATTGCAATCAAATTTTATCTGAAGCATCATTGGGGTAGGGGAAAGGCTGCATTAGGTTTTGGTGCAGATCAGCTCAGAACTCTGGTTTCCATGGCAACAGATAGCCCCCATAGGGTTATAAGGGGGAAAACGGCGTCATCACCTTTTCTCGACTGTTTTTGATTAGATCCTTATCATACTTGCAGGTAATGGTGACATACATAAGAGCTTGGATGAGTTCGAAATTTGGCCGGATTCGAGCACAGACTACGGAGTTAGCTGCCCTTGAGAGTTTGAAAAAAATCCCATAGGGTTATAATGGGGAAAATGGCGTCATCACGTTTTCTCAACTGTTTTTGCTTAGATCCTTATCATACTTGCAGGTAATGATGACATACATAAGAGCTTGGATGAGTTCGAAATTTGGCCGGATTCGAGCACAGACTACGGAGTTAGCTGCCCTTGAGCGTTTGAAAAAAATCCCATAGTGTTATAATGGAGAAAACAATGTCATCACATTTTTTTTAAGAAAAACTTTGTCATCGCTCTAGCGCCTACATTTCTCAATGGATTTTAAAATACCTTCACACAAATGTAGGGCATGACAATATCTCGAGCAAGTTCGACTTTCAGGATGCTGCGCCCAAGGTCAAGGTCACTGTGGCTATTTTTAGAAAAACTTTGTCAGCGCTCTAGCACCTACATTTCTCAATGGATTTTGAAATAACTTCACACAAATGTAGGGCATCACAATATCTCGAGCAAGTTTGACTTTCAGGGTTTTGCGCTCAAGGTCAAGGTCACTGTGGCTATTTTTAGAAAATCTTTGTTATCGCTCTAGCACCTACATTTCTCCATGGATTTTGAAATAACTTCACACAAATGTAGGGCATGACAATATCTCGAGCAAGTTCGACTTTCAGGGTGCTGCACCCAAGGTTAAGGTCACTGTGGCTATTTTTAGCTCACCTGAGCCGAAGGCTCAGAGGTGAGCTTATAGGATGGGAGTCGAGCCGTCGTCCGTCCGTGCGTTGGTTTGTGGGTGCGTGGGTGGGTGCGTCAACACTTTCAAACATAAATACCTCAGAGACCAGTGGGCCGATCGCAATCAAATTTTATCTGAAGCATCATTTGGGTGGGGGAAAGGCTGCATTAGATTTTGGTGCCAATCAGCTCAGAACTCTGGTTTCCATGGCAACAGATAGCCCCCATAGGGTTATAATGGGGAAAACGGCGTCATCACGTTTTCTAAACTGTTTTTGATTAGATCCTTATCATACTTGCAGGTAATGATGACATACACAAGAGCTTGGATGAGTTCGAAATTTGGTTGGATTCGAGCACAGACTACAGAGTTAGCTGCCCTTGAGCGTTTGAAAAAAAATCCCATAGGGTTATAATGGGGAAAATGGCGTCATCACATTTTCTCAACTGTTTTTGCTTAGATCCTTATCATACTTGCAGGCAATGATGACATACATAAGAGCTTGGATGAGTTCGAAATTTGGCCGGATTTGAGCACAGACTACTGAGTTAGCTGCCCTTGAGCGTTTGAAAAAAATCCCATAGTGTTATAATGGAGAAAACAACGTCATCACATATTTTTAGAAAAACTTTGTCATCCCTCAATTGCCTACATTTCTCAACGGATTTTGAAATAACTTCACACAAATGTAGGGCATGACAATATCTTGAGCAAGTTCGACTTTCAGGATGCTGCGCCCAAGGTCAAGGTCACTGTGGCTATTTTTAGAAAAACTTTGTCAGCGCTCTAGCACCTACATTTCTCCGCAGATTTTAAAATAACTTCACACAAATGTAGGGCATGACAATATCTCGAGCAAGATCAACTTTCAGGATGCTGCGCCCAAGGTCAAGGTCACTGTGGCTATTTTTAGAAAATTTTTGTCAGCGCTCTAGCACCTACATTTCTCAGCAGATTTTAAAATAACTTCACACAAATGTAGGGCATGACGATATCTCGAGCAAGTTTGACTTTAAGGGTGCTGCGCCCAAGGTCAAGGTCACTGTGGCTATTTTTAGAAAAACTTTGTCAGCGCTCTAGCACCTACATTTCTCAATGGATTTTGAAATAACTTCACACAAATGTAGGGCATCACAATATCTCGAGCAAGTTTGACTTTCAGGGTTTTGCGCTCAAGGTCAAGGTCACTGTGGCTATTTTTAGAAAATCTTTGTTATCGCTCTAGCACCTACATTTCTCCATGGATTTTGAAATAACTTCACACAAATGTAGGGCATGACAATATCTCGAGCAAGTTCGACTTTCAGGGTGCTGCACCCAAGGTCAAGGTCACTGTGGCTATTTTTAGCTCACCTGAGCCGAAGGCTCAGAGGTGAGCTTATAGGATGGGAGTCGAGCCGTCGTCCGTCCGTGCGTTGGTTTGTGGGTGCGTGGGTGGGTGCGTCAACACTTTCAAACATAAATACCTCAGAGACCAGTGGGCCGATCGCAATCAAATTTTATCTGAAGCATCATTTGGGTGGGGGAAAGGCTGCATTAGATTTTGGTGCCAATCAGCTCAGAACTCTGGTTTCCATGGCAACAGATAGCCCCCATAGGGTTATAATGGGGAAAACGGCGTCATCACGTTTTCTCGACTGTTTTTGATTAGATCCTTATCATACTTGCAGGTAATGGTGACATACATAAGAGCTTGGATGAGTTCGAAATTTGGTCGGATTCGAGCACAGACTACGGAGTTAGCTGCCCTTGAGAGTTTGAAAAAAATCCCATAGAGTTATAATGGGGAAAATGGCATCATCACGTTTTCTCAACTGTTTTTGCTTAGATCCTTATCATACTTGCAGGTAATGATGACATACATAAGAGCTTGGATGAGTTCGAAATTTGGCCGGATTCGAGCACAGACTACGGAGTTAGCTGCCCTTGAGCGTTTGAAAAAAATCCCATAGTGTTATAATGGAGAAAACAACGTCATCACATATTTTTAGAAAAACTTTGTCATCGCTCTAGCGCCTACATTTCTCAATGGATTTTGAAACAAGAGGCCCACGGGCCACAAAGCTCACCAGATCTCTAGCTCAAAATTGCTTTCAAAACTGATGTCACATTTGTACAGGCTAATACAAAATATACTCAGTCAGACAGTCTGTTGAGTTGATAACAAAATATATAACTATTTTCCATATTTTGATTGCAGTAAATGCCATAGCAACCAAACGAAAGAGCTGATTGTCATATAAGAAAAACACAAATTTTCACTTCCCCACCCAAGGATACTTAAGATAAAATCTGAGCCAAATCGGCCTAGTGGCTTCAGAAGAGATCATTTTTAAGGGATAGTTTCCTTCTTTTGCTTTATTGCTTCCATGACAACCAATAATAAAAAGTGAAGTGAACCAAAAACATATAGCTAATAGAAGACTTCTAAAGGGACATTTGTACAAAAGTTTTGTCAACATATCTGCAATGGCTTGGCAGTAAATGCCATTTTTCAATTTTCCCCATTATAAGTCAATGCAACTCTAAGTTGCCATAGGCGCCAAACGAAATGGCATATTTTCATACAAAAAACACAAACTTTCAATCCCCCAGCCTAAGGATACTACAGATGAAATGTGGGCTTTATCGGTCCAGTGGCTTCTGAGTAGATAATTTTTTAAGTATTTTATTTCCATTATTTTTGCATTTTGGTTTCCTTGGCAACCAATAAAAGGAGCAGTGGGCCCAAAAACATCAACACTAACAGAAGACTTCTTAAGGAACATTTCTATAAAAGTCTTGTCTGCATATCTGCAATGGCTTGGCAGTAAATGCTATTTTTCAATTTTCCCTATTACAAGTCTATGGGAACTCTAACGTGCCATAGCAACCAAACTAAAGGGCAGATTTTCATAAAGAACACAAACTTTCAATCCCCCAGCCTAAGGATACTACAGATGAAATCTGGGCCTTATCGGCCTAGTGGTTTCAGAGGAGATAACTTTTAAGTATTTCTTTTACTTTTTGATTGCATTTTGGTTTCCATGGCAACCAATAAAAGGGGCAGTGGGCCAAAAAACATACAGCTGATAGAAGACTTCTCAAGGAACATTTCTATAAAAGTTTTGTCAACATATCTGCAATGGCTTGGCAGGAAATGCCATTTTTCAATTTTCCCCATTATAAGTCTATGGGAACTCAAAGTTGCCATAGCAACCAAACTAAAGGGCAGATTTTCATAAAAAACACAAACTTTCAATCCCCCAGCCCAAGGATGCTACAGATAAAATTTGGGCCCAATCGGCCCAGTGGCTTCAGAGGAGATGTTGTTAAAAAGTGTTGACGGACGACGACGACGACATACGACATACGACAGACGACATACGACGACGACGACGGACAACTGCCTATCCTATAAGCTCCCCCGGAGCCTTCGGCTCTGGTGAGCTAATAACTTCACACAAATGTAGGGCATGACAATATCTCGAGCAAGTTCGACTTTCAGGATGCTGCGCCCAAGGTCAAGGTCACTGTGGCTATTTTTAGAAAAACTTTGTCAGCGCTCTAGCACCTACATTTCTCAATGGATTTTAAAATAACTTCACACAAATGTAGGGCATGACAATATCTCGAGCAAGTTCGACTTCTAGGATGCTGCGCCCATGGTCAAGGTCACTGTGGCTTTTTGAGAAAAACTTTGTCAGCGCTCTAGCACCTACATTTCTCAGCAGATTTTAAAATAACTTCACACAAATGTAGGGCATGGCAATATCTCGAGCAAGTTTGACTTTCAGGGTGCTGCACCCAAGGTCAAGGTCACTGTGGCTATTTTTAGAAAAACTTGGTCATCGCTCTAGCGCCTACATTTCTCAACGGATTTTAAATCAACTTCACACAAATGTAGGGCATGAAAATATCTCGAACAAGTTTGACTTCCAGGGTGCTGCGCCCAAGGTCAATGTCACTGTGGCTATTTTTAGAAAAACTTTGTCAGCGCTCTAGCACCTACATTTTTCAATGGATTTTAAAATAAATTCACACAAATGTAGGGCATGACAATATCTCGAGCATATTCGACTTTCAGGGTGCTGTGCCCAAGGTCAAGGTCACTGTGGCTATTTTTAGAAAAACTTTGTCATTGCCCTAGCACCTTCATTTCTCCATGGATTTTGAAATAACTTGACACAAATGTAGGGTATGACAATATCTCGAGCAAGTTCGACTTTCAGGATGCTGTGCCCAAGGACAAGGTCACTGTTACTATTTTTAGAAAAACTTTGTCATTGCTCTAGCACCTACATTTCTCAACGGATTTTGAAATAAATTCACACAAATGTAGGGCATGACAATATCTCGAGCAAGTTTGACTTTCAGGGTGCTGCAATCAAGGTTTTTGATTAGATCCTTATCATATTTGCAGGTTATGATGACATACATAAGAGCTTGGATGAGTTCGAAATTTGGCCGGATTCGAGCACAGACTACGGAGTTAGCTGCCCTTGAGCGTTTGAAAAAAATCCCATAGTCTTATAATGGAGAAAACAACGTCATCACATTTTCATTTTTCATCCGATCCTCTTCATACTTGCAGGTAATGAGGATATGCATAAAAGCTTGGATTAGTTAGCATTTCGGCTAGATCCCACCACTGACTATGGAGTACCTGCCCTGAGCATCCAAAAAATCAATGTCGCCACTTTTTCTTGGTTTCTACTTATCCGATCCTTTTCAAACTTGCAGGTAATGAGGAAATGCATAATATCTTAAACAAGTTCAAATTTTCGCCAGATCAGGCCAACCGCTATGAAGTTAGCTGCCCTTGACAGCTTTGTCTATTGTGCTTTTGATCGGATACTTTATAAACTTGCATATATTAAATGAGGGCATACATAATGTTTTGGATGAGTTTAATTTTCAGCCTGATTGGACCACTGACTGTGGAGTTAGCTGCCCTTGAGCATCTTAAATATCCCTATAGGTTTACAATGTCTCTCAGGTGAGCAATTGTTGCCCTTTGGGCTACTTGTTTATTATACCCCCCGCAAACTTGTTTGAGGGGAGTATACTGTTTTCACGTTGTCCTTCCGTCCGTCCGGTCGTCCGTCGGCAACATTTGCTTCGATTTGTTTCAAATTTTTTCCGTGGATGCAGCATGTGAAAAGAGTTGATACGTATTTTTCAGTTTTTCCCGGAAGTGTTTTCCTGCTGAGTTATGCCCCTTTATATTTTTCGTAACAAAAGTTTGTTATCGCAACTCCTCCTAGACCGCTTGACCGATTTTCTTGAAATTAAGTATGTGAACACATATTGGTATGAAGATGTGCATTAAGGTTTCCATTTTGAAATCTGACCCCTATTTTTTGAGTTATGCCCCTTTTTGATATTTTTGGCCCTAATTTTGGGGGGTTTTAGTCGTCTTTGCTTTGATTTTATTCAAATTTGGTTCATTGATGCATCATAAGAAAATAGTTGACACATGTTTTCCAGTTTTTCCCGGAAGTGTTTTCCTGCTGAGTTTTGCCCCTTTATATTTTTCGTAAAAAAAGTTTGTTATCGCAACTCCTCCTAGACCGCTTGACTGATTTTCTTGAAATTAAGTATGTGAACACATATTGGTATGAAGATGTGCATTAAGGATTCCATTTTGAAATCTGACCCCTATTTTTTGAGTTATGCCCCTTTTTGATATTTTTGCCCAAATATTGGGGGGTTTTTAGTCGTTTTTTCTTTGATTTTATTCAAATTTGGTTCATGGATGCATCATAAGAAAATAGTTGACACGTGTTTTCCAGTTTTTCCCGGAAGTGTTTTCCTGCTGAGTTATGTTCCTTTATTCTTTTTTCGTAAAAAAAGTTTGTTATCGCAACTCCTCCTAGACCGCTTGACTGATTTTCTTGAAATTAAATATGTGAACACATATTGGTATGAAGATGTGCGTTAAGGTTTCCATTTTGAAATCTGACCCCTATTTCTTGAGTTATGCCCCTTTTTGATATTTTTGGCCCTAATTTTGGGGGTTTTTAGTCGTTTTTTCTTTGATTTTATTCAAATTTGGTGTATTGATGCATCATAAGAAAATAGTTGACATGTGTTTTCCAGTTTTTCCCGAAAGTGTTATCCTGCTGAGTTATGCCCCTTTATATTTTTTGTAAAAAAGTTTGTTATCGCAACTCCTCCTAGACCGCATGACCGATTTTCTTGAAATTAAATATGTGAACACATATTGGTATGAAGATGTGCATTAAGGTTTCCATTTTGAAATCTGACCCCTATTTTTTGAGTTATGCACCTTTTTGATATTTTTGGCCCTAATTTTGGGGGGTTTTAGTCGTCTTTGCTTTGATTTTATTCAAATTTGGTTCATTGATGCATCATAAGAAAATAGTTGACACATGTTTTCCAGTTTTTCCCGGAAGTGTTTTCCTGCTGAGTTTTGCCCCTTTATATTTTTCGTAAAAAAAGTTTGTTATCGCAACTCCTCCTAGACCGCTTGACTGATTTTCTTGAAATTAAGTATGTGAACACATATTGGTATGAAGATGTGCATTAAGGATTCCATTTTGAAATCTGACCCCTATTTTTTGAGTTATGCCCCTTTTTGATATTTTTGCCCTAATTTTGGGGGGTTTTTAGTCGTTTTTTCTTTGATTTTATTCAAATTTGGTTCATGGATGCATCAGAAGAAAATAGTTGACACGTGTTTTCCAGTTTTTCCCGGAAGTGTTTTCCTGCTGATTTATGTTCCTTTATTCTTTTTTCGTAAAAAAAGTTTGTTATCGCAACTCCTCCTAGACCGCTTGACTGATTTTCTTGAAATTAAATATGTGAACACATATTGGTATGAAGATGTGCGTTAAGGTTTCCATTTTGAAATCTGACCCCTATTTCTTGAGTTATGCCCCTTTTTGATATTTTTGGCCCTAATTTTGGGGGTTTTTAGTCGTTTTTTCTTTGATTTTATTCAAATTTGGTGTATTGATGCATCATAAGAAAATAGTTGACATGTGTTTTCCAGTTTTTCCCGAAAGTGTTATCCTGCTGAGTTATGCCCCTTTATATTTTTTGTAAAAAAGTTTGTTATCGCAACTCCTCCTAGACCGCTTGACCGATTTTCTTGAAATTAAATATGTGAACACATATTGGTATGAAGATGTGCGTTAAGGTTTCCACTGTGAAATCTGACCCCTCTTTCTTGAGTTATGCCCCTTCTTTGATATTTTTTATCTAAATTTTTTTTCTGGGGGGGGGGGGGGGGGGGAGGCGGGGGGGATTTAGTCATTTTTGCTTTGATTGTATTCAAATTTGGTTAGAAAAAAGTTGACCCGTGTTTTCCATTTCTTCCCAGAAGTGTTTGCCTGCTGAGTTATTCCCCTTTGTAATTTTTGTAATAAAAGTTTGTTATCACTATTCCTTCTAGACTGCTTGACCGATTTTCTTGACTTTTTCTACAAGGTTTTTCCAGCTTTGCTCTCGAGAGCCAATATTAGATAAAAGTAGACATGTTCAGTTACCTTGATAGTATTATAGGATGAGCTATGTTTGTAGTTGTCATAACATGTATGCTTTGTATAGCTTTGTTAAACTTAGATGACGAAGGTCCATGCTTAACTGTTAAATGCGGGGGGTATTTAGTAAGCCATGCTTACTGCCATCTCTAGTTTATTTCTAATTTCTCCCCATTAGCGTATACCATGTTACCTCAGTGAAGCAGGTTTGTAAGACTCCACTCACATGTTCGCTTGGTGACCAAGAAAAACATTGCATTTTTGCCCTCTAAAATTAGGCATAATTGGAGCTCTTAGTTTTATAACATTTTAAGGTTTCATCATTCATAGATTGAAAGTTGGCAATCTTTTTTTTTTTTTTTTTTGCACAATTGATTCAAGTATTTTCCTGTTGCATATTTTATACTTCCTTTTATAATACAGGCTTTATTTCTGAATGACCCTTATTGCTGTAAGTGTTGGGACACCTTGTTCTGTTTCTGCAATATCAGTAATGTGCATATATATTGGGACACCTAAAAATAATGAATTTTCCATTTGTCCCAAATGGAAAATTTATTATTTTAGGTGTCCCAATACTAAAGCACATTAGGGGTATTCTAAAATTTGGACAAGCTGAGTTTAGTAGCCAGTTATGTGCTTTTGAATAGCAAACAGTGCTGACCCAGATCAAACTGCTCCTTTTGGAGCAGTTTGATCTGGGTCTGCACTGTTTGCTCAAAGGAGCAGTTTGATCAGGGTTTGCACCATTTGCTCAGACACTTGTGTACCAATATTTAGTGCAATAAGGATATTCCATACTTTCAGTTCCAGTTCTTAGATAGGGAAAGGTTGTGACAATATTTTGAATATGATATCTGTTCACTTATCATAGAAGCATATGTTCTGGCTCCACAGAACTGCCCCAGTGATAGTTCTAATAGGGGACCTCAACATACATGTATATTTCTTGAGGGGAAGCTAGAAAAGTTATACGAAGTTTTCTGGAATTATCATTTAAACCCTATCTTGTCTGGATCTTGAGAGTTATAACTGTTGCAGCAGGCCATTTGATCATTGAAAATTTTGATATTAAAACATTTTTTCAGCAAGCCTTCTCTCTCGCTGCACAGAAATTATTGACAGACTATGAATCATCTTTTTGTCTGTAATTAATTTGCAAATAACTGCAACATCAATATATGATTCATGTATTTGAAGATTGTTACCATATTCTCTTTAATAAACACCCCAAGGATGTTACCAGTCCGGTCCTGAGCACTGGTAAGGGCTGGTTTAGTTAATTTCTTGTTTTGCCATATCAACATACCATATTTGACCTAGGTTGTGGCTTTGTGCACCAATAAGTGCATATGATGGGAACTTCTCAGGCATATAATTAAACACATGAGCACATGTTTTTACTGATTTATCCCTTTGTTTGCTTGGTAATGCTATAGAATCTTCCTTCTTTGAGTATATGCAGCTTTTCTCTGACGTTTCAACCATTAAATTTCTTTCCTTTAACGTTTAATGTGCACTTATTAGCAAGTTAGTTGACTACAAGGATTTGTGCCATTTTGAAACAGTTAAGCCCACAGTATACTTAAAAGGTCCATTATGATATTACTATAAAGATAAAGGTAGTTATTAGAGTGAATATGGTAAAGATTAGATATGTCAATGAAAAAAGATGGTTTATAGGTTTTATTACTTAATCAAGAAGCTTTAATATTCTTGTGAAACATTGATACTTGCTGCTTGAACTAAACGGCATTTTACTGAATAAGTTATTGGGTTTAGGGTGCATATATACATATTTAGAAGCATAAACAATTATACATTGAATATATTGTTTTGTTCGTTGTAACCTTTGGCGTGTGGGTTTACATGAGTGTTTTTGCAGATGTGAAAATCCTCATTTCCTGTTTCTGTTGCTGAGATGATTGCCATGGAAACATGAGTAGCCATTTGCTTTTATATTCCATCAGTTGAATATAACTAGGTTTGTTCATGTTCAACAAAAGTATAGTAGTGTAATATTGTTTTGCCATCATTATCATGTCTTAGATTAAAGTTTTAAAGGTTCGAGTAATATTTTGTTCCATATTTGTCTGTCATCATTGTCATAAAACCTTTAGAAAGCAACCTTTATATTTGTTATGCATAATCAAACCTGTTTTAAGGGGTCATCCAAGGGGGCCACTTAAAAGTGGCTGCTTGAAAGTTGCTACAAGAGACAGGTGAGCCCTTAATGCAGGTGCATTTGCATTGTATTTTAAAAAAAGGGACTCCCAAAAAGTGGCCATTGAAGACTATCTACCCATTTATGGATTGACCCCCTTAAACAGGTCAGATTATTCAACTGCACAATTTTGACATATCTGAAAATTAACAAATTGCAAGTAGACATTGCCTTGTGATGAGGTGAATTAAAACATTGGTATGGTATAACTGATTAAAAAAGCTAGGGTATGAGGGGGAGGAGGGGATGGGGTTGCGGTGATGGAGTTAAATGATGTAGTTGAATAAAAGAATGCATAGTGGCACAGGTCAAGCAAAACATGATATAATTAGGTTATCCTGGCTTTGCTTTTCCAACCCCTTCCCCACCCACTGCCACTTGTTTTTGTCTCGCCTGCAGTAGCAGGAGCGAAACATAGGTATTGCTTTTCCGTCGGCGGCAGCGGACGCGTTGGCAGTGTAAACTTTTGTCAAGTATTCTCTGTTTCACAGGAACTATAAAGGCTAGAGTCATGAAACTTGGTACATGTTTACATCTAGATGAGGGAAGCTGAACGCAGCCATCATCATTAGGTTATGACCTATATGTTACGCTTCACTGACTTGATAAATTTGAATCATGTTTTATGGTTAAGCTCCATTTCTGGGGAACAATAAGGGCTAGAGTCATGAAAGTGGGTTCATATGTACATCTTGAAGAGGGAAACTGAATGCAACCATCATTATTAGGCCATGACCTATATTTTCGCTTCACTGATTTTACAAATTTGCATTGAGTTTTCTATTTTAGCTCCATTTCTTAGGAACTATAAGGGCTAGAGTCATGAAACTTGGTATATGTTAAATCTAGAAGAGGGAATCTCAAAGCAGCCATCATTATTGGGTAACGCTTCACTGAGTTTACAATTTTGTGTCAAGTTTTCTGATTTAGCTCTGTTTTGTGACAATGCCCTATCAGGTGAGACACAGCATTCCTTGGAATTCTTGTCATTACAAATATGACATTCTGCTCTGTGTGTACAGTGTATGCTTGAATGCATACATTTGTTAAGAATACTGATTACTTGCAGAAATTGTCATATTCAGTATCATGGACAAACTGAAGTCTTCTCATTCCTGCTTAACCCATTGCATTCTGGGTATTTTTTGTCGTCTGCTGAAATTGTCATCTGCATCAAAAATCAAGAATATTTTGACAATATTGGTCTAACTAACTCATGTAGAAATGTTGTCTAGGCAGCAAACAGCTTGGATCTCAGATCAGGCCCCATGTTTGTGGGTCCTGATCTGGATCCAAACTGTTTGCCCAGATACCCCTAAAGGGGTACCCCGGATGGAATGGGTTAATGATAAAGGAACTATCAACAGGAAAAGGCTAATGAAGGGGACTTGCTGGATGCATCATCTTGGTACTGTGTCTCCATTTGGTTTGAAGCCAAAATAATGTAACTGAGCTGTGACACTACAAAACCAACAAAGTGGCATGTTCGCCAAGCGAGACTCAGATCAGCCTGGGTAGCAGCTCAGTCCGATCAGAGTCTTTGTTGTCCACATGGAGCTAGCTTAGATCCTTAGCTACCCTTTAAGCTCACAGCAAAGACTCTGATCAGACTGGGCAGATGCCCAGGCTGATCTGAGTCTCGCTGGGGGCACATGTCACTTTGTTGGTTTTGTCGTCTTGCAGCTAAGTTAGAGTCTACATGAAGCATAGCAGGTTCCCTGTAAATGAAAACAAAGTTTTACTGTGAATGTGTTGTATGAGTAATATTAGACATGCAAATAAACTAGGAATTAAAACAGATAATAATTACTGATATAACCAAAGTTTTTTTAAGCCTATTACCACTAGCTTGGCAGTGTGGCTTTAACCTCAGTCATAAATAATTACCAGGCCCCGGTTGTTCAAAACTAACGACATCGTTAGTGAAGGGTTCATTAAAATTTCAAACATTAACATCCCAAATCCGCAACAATGCAAAAGCTTCTCACATTATTTCAACAAAAAATATTAGTGTATTTGGTTATAAAGTCATAAAACGCTTAACGAGTTGACCTCTTAATGAGCTCATTAGGTTAACAATGCTTTGAACAACTGGGCCCAGAGCTGCTTTTGCATCTGTGTATGAACAAGACTGAGGTAAAAGCCATTAGACTGATCTGGTGTGAGTGACCTTGACCTTCTTTTACAGGTGTTTGTGACAGGAAAAGAAAATGCAGAAGAGTTTGGAAGGCAGGTTGGTTGAAATTTTGATTAACTTTCATTGTCTAACTGTGAGAAGCTGTGAATAAAGACAGTCAGGAAGCTGTACAAAGCAATTGAGACTAAAGAATTTAACTTTAAGATTTGAGATTAATATAATAGAGTTAAAACAGTGGTAGGGTGACTGTAGTTCTCTTTCATGACTTCAAAATTTCATTACATATCCTAAAACATGGCTTAGCGTACAATTTATTAGAAACTATATGAGCGGCATATTACCTTGAAAAGTGATCTTAAGGTGACTTGGTACAGTCTAAGGGGAAGCAACTTCCCATTTCCATTATTGCATCCCTTCTCAATGAGGGTCAACCCTTAAAGGAAAAAAATTATTCCTGTAGGAGCAATTTTTTTCCATTGAGGGTAGATCCCTTTTCATAAGTCACAAAAGTTGTCTCCCTTTGAAAAAATGGTGGAAAGGCATGGAGGTGTACCCAAACGCCTTCAGCATTTGTGAAAAACAAATGAGCCCTGACTCCACAAAACCAACAAAATGGCATGTTAACCCAGCGAAGACTCAGATCAGTCTGGGCATCCGCCCAGCCTGTTCAGAGTCTTTGCTGCCCCCATGGAGATAGTCTAGACCCTAAGCAACCCCTTAAGTTCACAGCAAAGAGTCTGGTCAGACTGGGTGGATGACCAAGCTGATCTGAGTCTTCACTGGGTGCACATCTTCCTGATGAATGATTGTCCTTGGACGTATCAGTAGTAAACAATTCTGATATTGACATGCTACTTTGTTGGTTTTGTCGTTTCATGGCTCCAATTCTCTCGTGCCTGGATATTCACACAAACTGATCAGAGTTTTCCTTTTTACTATATAAGTTCTCCAGGGTCAATCAATTTTTACTGCAGACAGGAAAAACTGGCCAGGTTTTGAACATGTGCAGGCTGATATGAGTCTATCTCGGTTGCCTGATCTGGAATTTATTTTTCATGCAGTACCTCACATACATAGGTTGCAAATACTGACATGTATCATGTAAAAGCAATGTAATAAATATTTTCTTTTTTCGCACCATTAAGTTTAATGTCTTAAAAGAATGTAGGATAAGTTATGCAGGATAACTTTTAAACCAATAATTTTACTGTCAAACAAGCTAAGAATTGCTTAAATGAGAAACTTGGCATCCATTTTATATTACAATTTTTCTTTCTAACAACACTTGATTTGATCCTGTCTGATTTGATCCGAAAAGTTCAGTTGTGTTACTGTGGCGTGTATTAAGGAGAGGGGGGGGGGGGGGGGGGGGGCTTTTAGATTTTGGTGTTTAATTTTATTTTCTGCAAGGATTTTTTTCCAATCCCATAGTAGCTGTGCATCCTAGAGACATACCTGTCAACTTTCAGAAATTTTCATGGGGGAGACAGCGCGCGAACCGACATTTTGGACCTCTTTTTTGACGACTAAGCGCGCGGAGAAAATCACTTAAAATTTCCATGGGGGAGACTTTTTTCTCATGTTAAAGAAGGCTTACAAAGCATTCTTGTTTCAAGAGATAAATTTTCTCTCATTTTTCGCGTTTTTCCTGTGTTTTTTGCTGCAGGAAATAAACATTTTTGGTTTTCCGAATTCACTGACTATAATATGTAATCGGAATGAAACCGAGAACCAGGTGTAACAATCTATTTTTAATTGTTGCGTGCGACCGGTCACGGAATTTCCCGATTCTTCTTTCTGCAATCCTGCCTCTGTAGGACTACCTCCTATAATAACCGCTTGCAACTGGCGAAAACTACCGGAACCAATCGGAAATTCGCGAGTCCAAGCGGAAGTGAGTCTGACCTTCACCTTGAAGAACTATAAACACGCGAAGAAACGAATGACAAAAATCGCTTTGATTATTAATTTTAGCGATGAAAATAAAAATCCGGAGGTTATCTGAAAAGCGGGAGAATTGGGTTATTTTTGAAATACGATCCGGAGATCGGGAAAGGGTCCAAAAATCGGGAGACTCACAATTTATGCGGGAGAGTTGACAGGTATGTAGAGATCTTTGCCATCCCACTGAATTCCCAAATTTTAGCTCACCTGAGACACTGATTTAAATAATTATTATTTGAAGTTTCAGTTGAAAGAATTTCTGTTTTTAATTTCATTGAAAAATTGGGGGAGCATACACTGTATGCCATGCTCTGATACCAATGACATCATAGATCTGTTACCATAGTAACTAAGCATTCATATTCATGTCAAAGTGACATCATGGAGACATAATTCTGCCAAGGTACTAAGCACAACAATTGGATATGCGATAGTTGCCATGGTAACAGATCTATGGCATCATCTCACTTATAATTCGAGAGGAGCATGGCAATCAGTGTATTTGGACGGACACTCGGTGCCAGGTGTGTGCAACTATTGTTACGTTCTTCTGACCATCTTTGGGGACAACGTTAGGAGAATTGAAACAGAACAGAACAGCATACAGTGTATGCCATGCTCCTCTGGAATTATGAGAGAGATGCAACCTGAAATTCATAGTTTCTCAAACCCATAATTTATTCTGGAATAATTTAGTTCTCTGTTCTGAGCCTTAAGGCTCGATGAGCTTATAGTATAGCCAGACACTAGCACTTGCAGGTGAAAGGCCCCGGGTTCGATCCCCGGCATCTCCAGAGTATTTTTGGGGCTGGGGGCTCGCTGTGCCTTAATGGTTACGTACCAAGGGACCCCTCCCAGCCGACGGCCTGCGACGCAGGGAAACTGAAACACAAACAAACTTGCAGGGAAGGAAATACTGTCTCCTTAAAGTTGTCTCTCTTGTGAAAATAGTGATCAAATGGGAGAGATTTATCTCTGGACCATAGCCAGTTATATTTGAATTTCAGGTGTATCTTCTGCGGAAATTTTCCTCTCATAAGATACCAGAGAAAGGACTGAGATATTATTTGTGCTCTCTTTCATCAGAAACTGTCGTCTATAAGGTGAGTAAAATTTTCGGTGTTGTTTTTTTGTAATGTGTCATGTTTTGACCATTCCATGTTATCTTTGACAGGCTAAAAAAAGAAGACTTAATGATTTGCCTGTAGTTCTGTCAAGTCTGTTACAAGCAGAAAGAGAGATATTGATATAGCTTTTGTAGTATCAGCATAAACTTTTTTGAAGTTTTCTGGTTCAGCTGTGAGTTTTATGACATGTCACAGACATAGTCAAATATACTGTTTCTTTTATGCTTTAAAATTGCAATAATTCAGTTTATTGCAACACATCAGCCATCGGGACAGAGACACAACTTTTTTTAGCTGTTTCGCGTCACATTTTTTATGCTTCCAGTGTTTACTGGGTATGATATTGGTACAAAACATAGTTTGCAACTTCAAAATAGCTTAAACTTTCATTTTGATAATCAGATCGCAAGAAATGTGCTATGAAAGATTGCCTTCAGGAGACTTAGGGGGTCTGACGTCATGTGCTCTAACAATGTTACTTTGGCACTTTAAAGGTAGGTTCCTGTGGTCGAGATACAAATTCTGTTAAAAAAAATTTTTTTGTCGATTTTTGATTATTATTTCAATGCTTCTATTATCCTGAATCGGTTGCTGCCAAGAAAATCGCCAGGTTTTATCGAAAATCGTCGTTTTGCTCTTGTTTATCCTCTTTGCGTCAACAACCCCTTGCCTATAAATAATTCTGTCACATGGCCGTAAGTGCGCGACCTCTGACATCATTATCCACAGGAATTCATATACACAAAAAATGGCACCCTTCACATCCTTCGCAGTAAGTGTTTTATTTAGGCCGAGATCTGTCCGATCTGATATAAATCGTTCTTGACGGAATAGAACTATGACAATATTTATGTATTAATACCAAACAAGCATCGTTTTAGGTCCAGAAAAGTCTTATTTGGCACTTCAAAGATTTCAATCGACGGAAACCTGCTAGGGGTCGTTTCAAAACTTTCAGTGATAGTGCTTATCTACCGTAAAAGCATAAATATTTGGACCCAGAAATAGAGTCAGATCAGACTGCTTCTGAAACAAGGTGCACATTGTTGCTAGAAGGAGCAGTTTGATAAGGGTCTTGCCAGAAGGAGCAGTCTGATCAGGGTCTACCTTATTTTTAAATTCTATCTCTATCTGAAGGATAAATGCTGCAGTTGATTAAACATATTTTTTTTCACTTCTTACAGAATTATTAAAATATTTATACAATATCAACTTGTGATTTCACATCCTTTTGAACAGTATTTCAGTCATATCACACAGCATTCCCATATATCCCATGCAGAGGGTTTTTATCTCCAATTTTGCCATTTTCTGGTGAGCTTTCAGAGTTTTGCTTTATTTTTACCAAAAATATCACCCAAAATCTGTTCAGTGGGACGGAGAAAAAAAAAACATGCAAAAATGGGCAGTACAAAAACTGTCATTGAGTTTGGAGAATTAATTTTGGCAAAATTTGGCTATAAATGAGATATTTTACATTGTACCCCCAAAAATGGTGTTCCCTGTATGATGTGTACATTTGAGGTACAAAAACAAATTGCAATGAACCCCTAGTTTCAATCACAGGTACCTGAAGCCTTCTTTTGATTGAAAACATAAGAATTTGTGAATATATTCCAAATATGAGATAAAAATAAAAATTAAAAAAATAAAAACTGGTAAAGGTTATAATAATATAACCTTTATTATCATTTTTTTTGAATTTTCTATTTATTTATCTTTTGTGTGGTGTGTGTGTGTGTGTGTGTGGGGGGGGGGGGGGGGGGGGGGGGGTTTGAATTTTCTATTTATTTATCTTTTGTGTGGTGTGGGGGGGGGACCTGTATCAAGTTGATAGGGGGTTGATATTGAAAGGTTGTTATTGAAAGGTTATGGGGGAGGTCTGGTGGTGCACGTAACTTCCAATGCAGGGGCATCCGACTGATTTGGATAATAGTAGGGCAAGGGCCGACTGTGCTTGGCTTGCAGTAGGTACGGGTGGGGATGTTTTGACTTTTTTTTCTCTTGTCTGTTTGTTCTTAAATTTTTTTCTCCCTCTATCTGGGAGACCGCCCGATATAGACTGAAATACTGTCTCAAAGGGCTGTTAAGCCCAAAACAACAAACTAACTATTAAAAGGTTGTGTGCAAGGGAACCCTGTTTCTAGATGAAAAGATTTCTGTCTCCAGCAAGGATCAAATCCAGAACCACTAGATCAACAGACAGGGGCTTAGCCAAAAGAGCTAGCAGATCTCCTACAGAAGTCTGAAATTCTGTTAATGGATCTTGCAGGAGTAGCATTTAAACTGTAGTCCATCAGAAAAGTTTAACCAAGAGCATATTGTAGGGGTTAATGGGTACACATGGGAATCACCTCTGCCAGTCTCATTTTGCATCCCTTCTCAGTTGTGGGTGGGGGTGGGGGTAAAATCACTAAAATTTTAGTGGAATTCCAGTGACCAATTAAGACTAGCTCACTGAAATTCCAGTGACAAAGATGGTTAAAAATGAATGCATGCACTGCATGCATTACCCAGTGATTTTTTTCTCTATATAAGTGGTGCCCATAAAAGGCACCAGTCCCAATTCAAAGTAGTATCTTTTTTCCCAACTGCAAGTAGAAAAATTCCCAATTGCAGGAATTTTTCCAGGGACCATTCTACAAGCATAAATTTACTTGCTTGCTTGGAGAACTAGCAGATATATATAGCTATAATTGAATTTAAACATTATATATTCAGTTTCATGTCCCCTATCTCACCACTTGAGCCAATAAAGGTGTTTCTGAAATTCCAAATTTAAAGAAAATACGATGCGATTTTTCCCAATTCTGTGGGCACCGGCACCATTCCCAAAATAGTGAAAAAAATCACTGTTACCTGACATGCATATTTTTATACACATGCAGAGTCCCAAACATGTATGCACAAATGTATTGTCCCTGAAAATAGTATCAAAATTTCAGTGAAATTCTCTTAAATTACACTGAAATACCAATGATGAAATGGGGAGCAAATTCTTGGGTGGGGAGCAAATTCTATTATTAACTGATGGAGTGGGCAGTAGGAGGTAATGGATTATGGGTGATCTAGAATGTGATTGTTCCATATTTTTGTGGTCCTCATGTGTAATTGAGGTTGCCTGGATTATGTAGAATTACGCCATATGGTCTCCGAGACGACGGTAGCTAAATTCTGTTGGGAGGGAGATGGCTGGGGTAGAAAAGTCTTTTATCGCCTAGAACTGTAGTCTTTGTTCTAAACATTATCTTCGTTTTCTTGGTTCCCAGATATATTACATAATTTAAGTTTTAAGGGGTCTGTATGTTCATGGGAATTTGTTAGTGTTCCAATATTTTAGGAAATGGGGATATGACCATAGCTAAATTCTGTTGGAGGGGAGGTAGGTGGGGTAGGAAATTCTTTTGGAGCCTAGAACTGTAGCAATTGCTCTACACCTTATCTTGGTTTAGTTGGTTTCAAAATATATTACATGATTTAAGTTTTAAGGGTCTGTATGTTCATGGGTTAGTGTTCCAATATTTTGGAGTATGGAGATTATTATCAATGGACAAAGAGGCCTGTAGCTGATTTCTTATTGTGAATTGTTGGGAGAGGAGGGCAGTTTCTATTTGGTGTTTCTAGGGAGGAAATGTGTTGAACTTTATAATGGTTCAGTTGGTTTCCATGGAAGTAAGTCTGGGTGTCAGATTAAAGTGGTTGGATACACATTATACATTTTAACCCTTATTGTCAATAGACGAAAATTATTTACATGACTCTACGGGAAGTCCAATTGTGGTCATATAGATGGGATTTGGAGCATTTACTAGGTTGGGCGTTTTGTCACGAGCATTGTACTTGATAGGGGTTTGGTTTGGGTCCAGGGGTTTTGGGAAATGGGGTGGGTAGGTGATTAGCAACAAGGCTCGAATTAGGGAAAATTTTGGGGATTTTTTCCTTTATGGTATTGGAATCTATATCCTGGCAATCGATATTGGTTTTGTCCAGATATTCGAAGACTGCCTTCTGTATTGTATTTGCATGTTTCTTTGGGGGAGACAGAAGCAATCTTAGGTCTATTGTGTGATAGCCTAACTTGAATATGGTGGATTCTAGGACTCGCCTAGGTCTGGGCCTCACAGTCAGAGAAGATATGGTCAAGATCTTCTGCGTCATTGCAGTGGGGGCATAGGCCGGACTGGTTGCCTTAGTGATGGCAGCCTAGTCCGCAGTGTCCTTATCTTAGTCGGGAATAGACTACGTTGAAACATCTATTGGGACTATATACGCCACATTGAGTTTTACCTTTGGCTGGACAAAATGGAAGGTGCGACCCTTGGTCAATTGGGATTGCCATTCTTTGGTTACTGCTTCATTTATTAGGGGATAAACTTCCATTTTTGAGGGTCTAGTATGGTCGTAAGTGCCAGTGGTCATAGCTTCCCTTGCCGCCACATTGGCCATTTCATTGCTGTCAATTCCTACATGGGCAGGGGTCCATTCCATGGAAATGTTAAAATTCACGATGGCAGCTAGATTGAGTAGAGATGAGATTTTGTTTATTTTATCGGGTCTCGTTTTTGATTTACCCGATTGCAGTGCCTGTACAGAGCGAAGGGAGTCAGTGAGGATAACTGAGTTTGGGATCCTACTTTCAAGGATCCAAAATATGGAATGTTCAATGGCTATCAGTTCAGTGGTGAAGACCGATAGGACTGGAACCACTGAGCCAATTGTAACCAAATTTCATATATAGCCTCCAGGGCTTGGGGAACAAAATGTTGTTAAGATAATTGGGTCACATGACCAACATGGCAGCCATGCCCATATATGGTAAAAACCTTTAAAAAATCTTGTTCTCCAGAACCAATAGGCCAATGGCCTTGAAACTTGGTATGTAGCATTGGGTATGTGTGTAACTTACAGGATTTTTTAAATTATGACCTACGGTCGACCTTCACCTTTTTTACAGCAAGGTCAAATTTGCTTTCTGGTGCTTTAATATGGGAAATGCTAGAACATAATATATCTTGGACTGTTGAAGATTTTGGGCTAAACTCGGTGTATATTATCATCTAAATGAGTACATGAAGATTTATGAGTATAAGAGGTCAAGGTCATTCTTTGACCAGGACTCTCATATTTTGACAATTTCTATCAGCTCCACAAAAGCCATTGTGCATATTGTAACCAAATTTCATAATAGAGCCTCCAGGAGCTGAAAAAAATTGTTCAAACGGTCCATGTCACATGACCAGCATGGCCTCTATGCCCATATATGGTGAAAACGTTGAAAAATCGTCTCCAGACCAGATGGTCTTGAAACTTGGTATGTCACAGTGAGTACTTGAGTAATACCAAGACTGTTCAAATGACCTCTGGTTGACCTTGACCATTTTTACTGCATGGTCTAAGACAAGAAATCTAGAAGACAAGTTTTCATAGAAAGTTTTTGAACAATTTGGACCAAGATTGTTAAAAGGTTGATCTTTGGTTGACTCTGACATTTTTTATTGCAAGGTGAAATTGCTTTCTGGTACTTTTATATGGAAAACATGCTTAAAATAAGAGTTCATGGAAGTTGTAGAAAAGTTTATTGCAGAAGTTAATAGATATAGTCAAATAAATGAGTACATGAACATTGTTTAGCAATAGAGGCCAAGGTCATTTTGAGGCCAGATTATTTTTGTAAACCCCATTATGAGCCAGGTTATTTTTTCTTGCAAATCCAAAGACAGGTATTTTTTTTTTAAATATACCAGCCCCCCCCCCCCCCGAATATCAAATGGTCGGTCCCTTAAGCCCCCCCCCCCCCCCCCCCCCAGAATATCAAATGGTCGGTCCCTTACACGCCAACAGTCAAATGAAACTGAAAGTAGAAAGAGAAAGCAAAAGTAAGCTACTGTCATCAAAATCCCGGGTGTATTTATATTGGCCAATGAAATACTGAAAATGTAGGTCAATACTAAGGTTATACAGCTAAAGCCGAAAAAATCCGTAGTTGAATCAAACACGGACACCACCATTCTTCCGTAGGGGCGGTGATTTCAAATTCGTTTTTACAAAGTGTAGTCAGATTATTTCATAAGATCGTTAATGTCATTTGTTATGTACAGGCAAAATTAATATAATTCAACATCCTTTTGATAGTTTGCATATTGAAATAAAATCAGACTTACTCAAAATCACTTTCGATGTATACCGTAAATGGAATGCGCCATTACAACGCTGTGTTGAGATCACCCCCAAACACCATTGGAGCTGCATAGCAACTCCGACGAGCCTTTTATAGAATTAAATCCACTTTTAACATTTTCCATTTATCAATAGCGACGCCAGTATTGACTGCCTTTATCCACCGTTGCTTGTGATAGGCGATTCGACGGCGCTATTTTCTGTACTCGTACGGTGTCGTAAGTCGCCGCATGGCGAATGGGTAAAACACCATCCCATAATGCAATGCAGAATGACGTCAGCCACGCTGTGCTTAGTGGCGCGAAATCTAAAATAGTGCTAACTGGTGTGCGAAGCACAGTTAGAAAATCCCTCTTAAAACGACTTATCAAATATTCTTCACTTGATACTTTGAAATGAAACTTAACAATTTCCTTGAAACAAATGCTTATCGACCATTTAGAAAAAAAATCGGCAAAATTGTGATGTATATGACACAACAGGAACCTACCTTTAAGTGATATCATAAACATCGTAATGACATGCAAACACGTGTGACGTAATTTATGTCAAGCTGGATAAGGTTTTATCAATAAATCAACAAATTAATGAGACTATTTCTCAAAAATCCTATTTTTGAAACAGTGAAATCTAAAAGTGATAATTTCACAAGTGAGATTATCAGTTCAGATTTCACTGAGAAATCTAAAATTCATTGAAGAGCAAGGGCGTAGCTACCTATACGGCAAATACGCAATTGCGTATTGAAATTTTGTCAAAATTGACAAAATTTCAAAACGCACCTGCATATTTGCATGCTGAAAATGTATAAATTAGACAATATTTCAATACCAATTACCAAAGTGGCTGAAATACTAGCTTTCCCTTCAAGAAGTAAAGAATAAAACATGGTTGTGCGTATTATGAAATTGCCCCTAGTTACGCCCCTGAAGAGTATAAAAAAAACCTCTTGAGAATGTTCGTCATGCTTTGTATTTAGACCTACAACTTTTGACTTGAGAACGAGTAGTTTCTGCCAAGTGTGCCACCAGTCTTATTATTGAAAGATCGAAAATTAATAATACCTCACCCCATGCAAGGTCTAAGCTGTTTTGTTTGTCTGCAAATCATATGCAATCTAGTGCACTTAGATCAATAGTAATGCATAGGTTGAAAAAATATTGTTTATCCGCAGTATAATCAAGTGTGCATGTGTCAGTGAAAATGTAAAAATTCTAAATATTGGGACAGATCGGTCAAAGCAAACAGTGCAGACCCAGATCAGACTGCTCCATAAGGAGCAGTCTGATCATGGTCTATGCTGTTTGCCATTCCATACTGCATTGAAAAACCAGTTTAATTTTTAGGACAGTAACAGTAATAATTTTAGGTGTCCAAAGTTTTAGAATTTTACGGTAATAATACGTCATACCAGACAGCCTTGACGCATTCATTTTCTGGTGCAGACTTGGATAATATCAAGGGACATTCTGCAGCAGCCAATTTAACAGTTATAGTGCCAAAAACCAGAAGACAAAATTTACGTCTGCAAAATTTCAGAAGTTCTTACACCCAACTGATATCATATAGAGAATTCAGAGACTAGAGGGCAGATAGGGTAGATCCAGAATAGGTGGCTCAGTATGAGCCTCCTCATCTGAATCTACACTGTTTGAAAATTGGCTGTTATTTTTTCTGTGCCTTAAGTGTTGGTAATAGGAATTTAGGCTTTGAAGGGTAATACACAGTTCTGAGCCACACCCAGAATGTCACACAAAATCACCTGATAGCGTATACTTGGCCAATGCAACGACCACTTAGCATGTGACATAGTCTCACAAACAAATCGCACGTGGTCAGTATCCAACAGAAGTCTGTGATTTTACCTTACAGTTAATGGATTTAAAGAAAACAAACTAACACCACATTTAATAAACTTACCCTGCTTTGCAAGAACAGAGTGCATCGGAAATGCATGATGCGCCAACTGCCATGTGTAGGCCATTAGGAGGCTGATAGATCGCCAACATTTAGCAGACACTTGCATTTGTCATTTGTTTTCCGCCATGTTTGTGTAAGCTTGGGAGACGTAGTAACAGTAACTAAGCAGGCGGAGCTTAGCGGCTATTCTCCGAACTGTGTATCGATTGTAATGCTGTGAAAAATGTTCTAGTATCATCAAAAAAACATGCAGTGGCCCCACTAATTCAAGCCTTCTTTGACTGTTCACTGTTTTTTTCTCTGCCGCCACTCAAGAACACCAAAAGACTTTTGAAGTCTGAGAAGGCTCAGATCATGCAAAGTTCAGAAAAGAAATGGGTCTTGTTGAGAAGACTGCTACGTTTGACATTTTTTTCTTTTTATAATACTGACATGTTTAGACCTCTGTTTAGAAAGGCTTTGGTGAGGCAGTTCTGATTGGGTTTGGGGGCAGATTTCGCAATAGATGTCTGTAATGTTTGTATGGAGGATGAAAAGAAATACAAGAATTTTCCTCAAAGTTCCCTTTCTGGTCCCTTGCACTAACTATCCATTTTCCAGAGTAAAAGCATTTTCTGCTGCCTTTGTATCAGTCAGAGGGCACTTAATGCAAAAGGTGGCTTTTTGATAAATCAAAAAATTCAAATAAAGTCTGAAACTAGTTTTGCAACAGTCAGTACTGTACTATCATTAGTCCTTCATTAACATGCTAAATGATGATTTTTGCACCAGAAAGCAGGGAATAGAATTGTGGGATTAGATGGTTGGGTAGACAGGGTGCAGGGCAAAGAGAATGCAGGGCTCGGTAACTTGCTCTTAAAGTCTTCAGCTAGCATGAAGAAGGGCAAAGCTGTTAAAGGAGATAGGATTTAAGGGACTAAAACTTGTTAGCATAACAGTTTGCTGTACATTACTGTAAATTTGAAAATAAAGTACAATTACAGGGTCAATAATAATGATTCATGTAAATAGGCCTTGTCCTTATGCCATACTGACTTTACTAACGTTATCTTAAGTATTTATCATTTACCTTATGAATGAAAACATCAATGGCGGAAATTTACACCTACGACCCAGTATATTCATCAAATCTTGGAGCTCCGTTTTTTATGGCGTGATTATGTTTACCTGATAAGATAGCTATGTGTATTAAATTACATATTAGGACCTGAACTACTGTATGAATCTTATTAAACACCCTGGGGGCATTGCATTTTTTTGGCAGGGGGTGTGTATTATTTAGAGCCTAAATTGTAGTAAATCAGCCACTGCCAAAAGACCTTTAATAAACAGTATCAATGTGAATTGGTATACTTCCAGGAGTAGTATTTTTCGCCTCTTATCTTAGTAGGGGTAGGGATCAACTCTTAAAGAAAAGAATTAGTAGGGGTAGGGATCAACTCTTAAAGAAAAGAATTTGCTCCTCTAGGAGCAAATTCTTTTCCTTAAGAGTAGATCGCATTTCATAGAGCTACCTTATCCAGAGAAGCAAACAGGAAATCATGCAAGTTAATAAATCATTATTTGCCGAAAAGAGGCAGGGGGCGTTTATTAGAGCAGGGGCGTTTAATAAAATTAATACGGTATGTATGAAAGACTTGTGTCATTCATTTGCCATATCAGAACACTGTAATTGCTATATGAGCCACGGCATGAGTAAACAAAGTGGCATGTGCGCCCAGTGCAGACTCAGATCAGTCTGGGCATCTGCCCAGTCTGATCAGAGTCTTAGCTGTCTGCATGGAGGTAGCTTAGACCCTTAGCTACCCTTTAAGGGCTTAGAGAAGAGTCTGATCAGAGTGGGTGGACTCCCAGGCTGATCTGAGTCTGCGCTGGGCGCACAACCACTTAGTTGGTTTTCTCATGTTGCAGCTCATATAAAATTGTCAACTAAATGACATACAGTGCAGACCCAGATCAATAAGGAGCCCAGATCAGAAAGGTGCAGTATAATCTGGGTCTAGACTGTTTACAGAGGAATGTCTGTTCTAATGTATAAAGCTTTTTATATAGCAAAACATTAATTGAATTAAATTAAAAAATATATCTCTCATGTTTCGTCAACTGTCCCTTTAATGACAAAACATAACTTAAATTCAAAAAATATATGAGCCGCGACACGAGAAAAACAACAATGTGGTTGTGCGCCCAGGGCAGTCTCAGATCAGCCTCGGCATCCGCCCAGTCTGATCAGAGTCTTCGCTGTCCGCATGAAGCTAGCTCAGACCCTTAGCTACAGTTTAAGCCCGCAGAAAAGACTTTGATCTGACAGAGTGGATACCCAGGCTGATCTGAGTCTGCGTTGGGCGCACAACCACATTCTTGGTTTTCTCGTGTCGCGGCTCATATCTGATTTTTTGTCAACTCTCCTTTTCACCTGTAATGACAGAGTTGGTATATTGCCAAATTATGATGAACTGGTGATATAAAAAAAAACAAAAAAAAAACATAAAAATTTGAATCAGATATTAGATGAGAAGACCACCAGCCTACAATTTTGAATCTTATAACTGAACTTTGGTATTGAATGAGACAACCACCATCTTTATTAGTCTCCATCAAAAGTTTAAAATTTCTGTTTGAAGCAAGTAAAGTAAGCCACAAAGTTTTAAGTCAGTGAGAAGTGAGATATGAGCCAGCTCTTTATATTATACTCTTTGAAAGTCATAGAACACTGATTTTAAATCTCCATAGTGGGTCAGACCAGTGTCATAGTCAGTTTCATGTTTTATAAACCATAAAAAAATGAAAGCATCATGATAGAGAAACCTTACAGCCAGTCTCTATATCTATTCAGTCAAGCTGGGCAATTATTTGAGTGCAGGAGCCCCAGTAGCTAATTGGGTTAAGCGCTGGCCTGCTGATCTAATGGTCCCAAGTTTGATATCCTGTTTAGGTGGAAACAATTTTCAAGCGTAAACAGAGTTCCATTGCAGATGGCCTTTTATTACCACCCTCCAATCATCCTGATATGACTGAAAAACCGTAATGACCCTAAAATTTTGGATGCCCGGAAGTCAGATGATTTTTGTTCGAAAATTCTTAGAAATTGGATTTTACACAAGTTAATGCATCCAAAATGATGCTTAGTGAATGGCAAACATTGTAGACCCTGATCAAGCTGCTCCTTTGAGAAAGACATAAAATTCAAGTCCATCTTATCTTTTAGAGCCTGCAGATTCTTCAGAGTCTGTATAAGTTTGATGTGCAGTTTGGTTGGAGCTTTTGCTGTTTGCACATACTTCTCATGGCTTTAATGTAAACACAAAGGTTAACAAAAATAGTTCTGATACGCAATACAAATTAGTAAACAAATGATGCACTTAAAAACTTTTCAAGGGCATTTTAACCTTTGTGAAAATGTTTACATTGTGGTGATCACTCAAATATCATCAAACATTGAAGTACCACGAGATTAGATTAGGCATGAATTTTTATCAGTGACAACAAAAAAAAATTGTATGAGGAAATCACCTATGAGCTACAGTTTGAGAAAACCTGTCTGATGGTGTATGCAAACTGCTGGTCAAGACCAGCTTCTTCATGCAGGTGCAGAGTCTATGCACGCAGTGACTGTCCAGGACCGAAAAACTTGCTTTTTGAAATCTTTAAGATATATTTGATCTAAACGTAATGTGCATAAGTATTGGGACACCTAAAATAATTGATTTTCCATTTGTTCCAAATGGAAAATTAATTGATATAGGTGTCCCAAAATTAAGGCACATTACGGTAGTCTTTTACTGAGTGAACAGTACGTGCTTAGACTATAATTGGTGTGCATAGCTAGCCCTTGCCATGCATAGTCTGAAATAGGTCATAGATGAGCTTTCTCGCAATCTGGCTGAAATGATGGTGCAGGAAAAGTGTGGTTAGGGAGTGTTTGTCAAAACAGGAAAAATGTTAGCCTTTAGAGCTAAAAGTCAATACTTGTATTTGGTTTGCATGAAGTGTTTCATGTTAAAAGGGACCTTAGTGTGTGCAAACAGAGAGTATTTGGATCAGCTTGTGATTCCATGCAGTCTTCAGGGGCTTTGCTGTTGATATTAACAACATATGAATGATTTTAAGCAATCCACATTTCAAAAGTGAAGATTCTGACAGGCCTGTATGACAAGTTTGATCAGAGTCTTCACTGTATACACCTGCTAGTAAGGTGGTTGTCCCATAACATGGCTTTTGTGGTAATTTTCCATTTTGAATTGAAATGAAGAATCTTGAAATTTTTTAAATTCTTGGATTTAAGAAGAAAAGAAAAAGAAAAAGACACACGAAAATCAATTCAGAATTAAAAACTCTAAATAACAGGGTAAAAATTCCTGTACAAACATTGTAGACCCACTACGGTATTAATCATACAACCGTTTAATAGAGTCATGCCTTTTGATTGAGCAACTGAACTTATCCGATTTCAAAGATGGAAAAGGTCCGTTTAAAACTTAGTAGGTCAAATAATTGTTAAGGTGTCCTCATACATAATTATTATGGTTACAAAAAAAAAAAAAAAAAGATAGAAAAAAAATAAAAAAAATGAAAGTACAAAGAAAAAAATAGACAGATTGTATGAAGAGAAGATCCATCTCAAACTCCTGTGGTAATTTTCCATTTTGAAATGAATGAGGGATTGTAAAATTTTAGATAAAAAATTAAAGGTAGGTTCCTGGACTAGCGATAACAATTATGTCCTCAAAATAATTTTGTCTTTTTCTGAGCAGTATTGAATTCTCTTATTTTTCTGAGAAACTCGTCAGATGTTGAAGAATATAGTTGTTTTGCCTTTTGGTTTATTTTCTTTCGTTGGAATTCCAGTTCTAAAAATAACTATGTTTATCATGTCTATAAGTGCGCGATTTCTGATGCCATTCTCCAAAGGTCAATTTTCCCTTGCCGTGAGCTCTCCTAGAGGTCCTGGCATGGCGGATGGGTTAAAACTATCCCAAAATGCAATGCAGCATGACGTCAGCTGCGTTATCTATTTTTGGCGCGAACTAAAAATAGCGCTAACTGGTGTGCGAAGCAGAGTTAGGAAATCCCTTGCAAAACAATTTTTCTAATATTTTTTTTGATTTACACCTTTTAGTGAAACTTATTCATTCCCTTTTATTAGTGCTTTCCAACAACTTGGATGAAAGATCATCAAAATTATGATGCATTCCAAAGTACAGGAACCTACCTTTAACTCTTTAAGCCCCAGTGACGAAATTAGCAAAATTTGCAAACAGCGTAGATCCTGATGAGGCGGCTCATAATGAAAATGTAAATTTTGTCGTCTGCTTTTTTGGTGCTTAAAGAGTTCATCTTGTTCATCATCAGTAAACCCCATTTCTCCACAGCCATTTGAGATACGTATTTGCCTTGTGGCAATATTGTAAGAGTAAATGGTTGTCATTCCTTTCATAAGTCAGGTTTTGTTACAGTCAATGAAAATACCACAATATTACATCACCAATTTAGACCACAGTTATATAAATTAAACAGTAGTGTTTTAAATCATGTAACTGCATGTGAATATGTTGATTTTATTCACTAATTCAAAAATGAGGTTTTCGTGAATTGGGATAAGCAACTGCAATATTGCCCAAGCTGATTTTAGGTAGATGGTCAGGGGAGTAGTTAGGGGCAGTTTTGTACTCCCTGAGTGGAAGTGTAGGGTTATAGGCCTAGCTCTTTTGTCAGTCCGTGCTGAAATATTGTAAAAATTTCAGCATGCAAATATGTGATATTTTGTCAGTTTGACTAATTTCAATAAGCACCTGTGTATTTGCATATTCAATGGTTAATGGTAACTTTTTGGAGATAGCTTCTGCCATTTCTTCATAAAAACATGGGTTATGGCCTGTCTCAACAAGGCAGTTATATTGAGAGGCGCACAACCTAGGTTTATATGGAGAAATTACCAAAAAAGTAATTTCAGAATTATTATCAAAAACAAATCAGTTTTTTACATATTTTCCCTTTTCAAGATTTTGGGCAATGGGTTGGATGGAGGGGTGGTATTGGGGGTATGAAGGTAGTGAGTGGAGGTGACCAAATAAGCTCGAAGCTTGGAATCATTGGAATTTTATTAACCTTCTCATGTTTTATAACTTTCTATTTTTGCATCAAGCACCTGTTGCACCTGTTCACATCATGAAGGTAGGAATCTGCAGTAGCTTCAGGGATATTATTATTATTGATTGTTTACTAATTGCTGCAGTAGTAATATAGACAGAGATATAAGCTTGCCAACAGCTTGTATTGATTCTTTGATACCGTAATTACCTACAAATAATGATACTCATATGGCTGAGCAAACAGTGTAGAACCTGATCAGACTGCTCCTAAGGAGCAGTCTGATCTGGTTCTACCATGTTTGTCATTCCATCTGGATGTTTCTGACCCTTCTTAGTTAGTAATCAACTTGTTCACATTAAGAGAAAGTTAGATAGTTTGTAAGTGTCCAAATATTTAAAGAAGGCTCTGTAGCATACTTTTGGTGGTAGGAGATGATGCTTTCTGTCTTGGAAGCACCTTGGACAACTCACTACTATCTTTATCATGAGCATTAGGACAGATTTGCCTATGAAAACAGTGTGCATCAGACTGCTTCCATTTCAGACAGTTCCAGAAGGAGCAGTATATTCATATCTACACTGTCAGCAGGCAGTTTTATAAAAGCAACCACTGATAGTCTAAAGGAACTTGTCCAACTTAAAGATGGAAATGTCCTTGACAGAAATGGTCCCAGTACTTGGAGATTATTATATAAACTTTTTGTCTCACAATCAGTAGCAGAAGCAAGACATAGGTATTACTTTTGCGGTGTAGGGGGCTGTTGAGTTCTCTGAGTTAGCTTTGTTGTGTGATAATGTGCTTACAGGCAAGACACCGCATTCCATAGAATTCCTTTACCCCATGTCAACCCTGGGTAGATACAGATATATGAGAAATTTATTTCTGAAGTGCTAAGACCTGTCACAGGAACATGCTCTCTGTGTTCAAAGTTCATTACCCACTGAATTTAGCCAATAAATAAAAAATAAAATGATTTATCATTGGTCACTTTCATGTGCCAATTATTCATCCTGAAAATTGCTACCACGGTCCACGGGTACTTCTTTCGACCACTATCTCCCTGTAAAACTATCTTGGCAACATATTAGATAATCATTAAATCCTTTTGTCATTGCATGACTCAATGTATCATTTTCTCCACCTGTTGACATTTTATTATCATCTTTTTTTGTTCAGACAAACTTGGTAACCTAAGTTCGATTTCAGTGTCATTGTACTTCAGTTGATTTTACTTGTAAATACCAGTTTTACCAGAAATAGATACACTGTAAATGACACTAAATTTGGAGACAGAAGTGACATAGCAAAGAGTGTAGACTGAGGTTTGTCTGTTTTGACTTCTTAAGGTGAATGGATACACCTGCATCTTAACCTGCCATTTTTTCAAAGGATGACCAAAGCTAATAGATAAGATGGGGTATTGAGGATAATTCAAAGATAATTTTTCTTTTCTCAGCGAAAACATATTGTGACCCCTCATTAGATCCGTCTCAATGAGACAGTTCTAATGACAGGTCACAACATATGTTTTTGTGGAAAACACTGATGACAACTTGTAGGGGTTTGGTATGGGTTTAGTTTAAGCAAGCGCCTCCGCTCATTTAAGAGTTCACCCCGCTCCCCCCCCCCCCCCACACACACACACACACACCCCACCCCACCCCCTCAATGAGAAGGGACACAAATATGAAAATGTCTGTGTTGATCCCCTAACAGTGAACCCATGCATCTTAAGACCTGTTACTCTGCTAGTATAAATTCAGATCACTACATTTTTGGCCAGAGTAGTTTGAAATAGCTGTTGTAGACAGCTGACACCTTAATACAGGTGACACACAAACAGAATTCACTTTTCACTGTGATTCTTTTATTTTCAGGGTCAGTTGAACACAGACCAGCTGTGGGGCTACTTTGAGGACCTGAAAGACCCAGACTATGAAACCCACATTGCTCTCATACACAGCAGGTTCTCTACCAACACATTCCCTAGTTGGGAGAGGGCACACCCACAAAGGTAAGGGTAGCAATGTTGCCATGAAATCATGAAAATGGAAAGATTTAGGAGTTTGTCTCCAGGGGTAACAACCTAAGCATAGCGCAAATTCGACAGCCATTTTGAAGAAACTCTGACAGATTTTCCGTTTGTAACATATAAGAGACATGGTTTTAACACAAGATAAAATGGTGAGTCCGTGCTTACATGTACATATGGTCCAGATATATAGGGCATGATTCTTCAAAGGGTGAGAAATTATGAAATACCTCACTACAATTTTTGATGTGGACAGCAGCTGCTGAGATAAACATGCATTAAGGCAGAGTCGATACAGGTCACTATAATGAAGTGTTTTCAGATTAAGCAAGTATTTTATGGTGAATTCTGGTAATACTGAGTCCTAAACATCTATAGGTACCAGATCGACTAGATATTTGGTTGTTTCAGCGTTTGCCAAGCCTTCATTATGCAAAACATTTACCTTATTAAGGCCGCTGATAAAACGATTATGACATCAGCGCTATGACGTAGGTTGTCACCCTTGTTGTCTCTTTAATGATAGAGGTTAAGGGAAGTAAATGTGTAGCAAAGGGAGGCAAATTGCCTCCCTTTGCTACACATTTACTTACCTTGTCCTTTATTAGTTAAATAGATACAGGCACTCCAGTTATCAATGCTTCCCATTTGAGCCACAGCACAACAAAACCCACAAAGTGGCATGTGTGCCCAGCTAAGACTTAGATCAGCCTGTGCATTCACCCAGTATTATCAGAGTCTTTGCTGGATCATGCAGGAATCTTAAAACACTTAGGTACCCTTGCAGCACACAGTGAAGACTGATCAGTCTGGGCTGATGCCCAGGCTGATCAGAGTCTTCCCTGGTCACTTCGTTGGTTTTGCTCTGTAGTGGCTCATTTGATTGTTCAACACAAAGCCCAATGAAAATTTTGCGCTGTGAGCTGTCTCTCAAAATACTGTAATTGTATATATGCTTCTGTTGTATTAATTTTCACATTTTCCCAGTCAGCATAAATGTGCAGACTGCTGAGTTTGCAAATAAATTGTAGGAGAACATAAAATCTGGGAACTTGAGTACCCAGGGATTATGTCTAAAATTTTTGTCTCTGCAAACATAAATACAGTTACAAAATATGCAAACAGCAAAGGCTCAGATCAGAAATCTGCATTGTCTAATTGTAGTTCATATTGACAATTTATGGGTCTTGATAAAACTGCACAAACTGATCAAATTCTTCCTTATTCATAATATAGATTCCTCAGGACCCAGTTAATTTGGATCTGAATAGGGACAACTCTGATCATAATTAAGGCATGTTTTCTATGTAGCATGGATAACTTTGTTTATATATGCATGTACGTAGATGTATTTGCTCAAGGTAGAATTGCAGTCTGAATGTGACACTTACTGCTTTAACTTAGTCAGAATGATTTTGCAGAATTTTTAGAAAGATGACCTGTTCAAAGGAAGTTAAAACAGATGTGATGTGCGAATGTGATACAGGAGAATCACCTAGCATGAAAGATTATACAGTCACCTCTTGATATCTCAAACACTGATATCTGTAAATATCCTCTTATATCAAAGAATGTAATTTGGGCATATTTTTTTGTTTCTCTTTACATTTCAACTCCAGATATCTCAAACTGCTGGTATCTCAAAGTAAATTTTCTGGGACCAGAAAATTTACTTTGAGATATCAGTAGTTTGAGATGACCTTTGATTTTGAGATATCAAGAGTCGACTATTTCACTTTAATGAGTAGTTTGAGAGAAATACCAGAGCAAGCAGTGCAGAGCCAGATAAGACTGCTGTAAAGAAGAGTATATCAGGTTCTTCTCAGTTTGCTGTTCCGCTGATTGCGGCATCACCTGGTAAGACAGAATCATCAAAATTAGAAGTTTGGGATTACTAGTACTTGAATACTTGAAACATCCTTACTCTATGCATTCCATTCTCAATGCATTTGATTGGACAAGTCAATACCAGTCATGATACAGCTCTTGCAGATCATTAGATGCGCAAAGGAAAGGCAAAGTTGCTTGCTTATGCTTGCTTGATTCAGGTCAGTTTACACGAAAAACTTTTATGATACCCCCGGTATACGAAGTATATAGGGGGGTATATAGTTTTTGGTTTTTCCGTTAATATGTTTGTGTGTGTGTGTGTGTGTATGTTAACATTTTTCTGTCACAGATTTCTCAGGAACCACAATAGCTAGGATTTTGAAATTTGGTACAAACGTTGGGTATGACTAGTTGTACCGTGTTAAAGACAATCAGCTTTCTTCTGCTTATCATTCCCTTTGTTTGTCCATTTTTTCTTTCTCTCCAATTAAATTTCTGTCACAGATTTCTCAGGAACCATATTAGCTAGGATTTTGAAATTTGGCACAAACGTTTGGTATGACTAGTTGTACCGTGTAAGAGACAATCAGCCTTCTCCTGCTTATCATTCCCTTTGTTTGTCCATTTTTTCTTTCTCTCCAATTAAATTTCTGTCACAGATTTCTCAGGAATCACAATAGCTAGGATTTTGAAATTTGGTACAAACGTTGGGTATGACTAGTTGTACCGTGTAAGAGACAATCAGCCTTCTCCTGCTTATCATTCCCTTTATTTATCCTTTTTTTCTTTCTCTCCAATTAAATTTCTGTCACAGATTTCTCAGGAACCACAATAGCTAGGATTTTGAAATTTGGTACAAACGTTGGGTATGACTAGTTGTACCGTGTAAGAGACCAATCAGCCTTCTCCTGCTTATCATTCCCTTTGTTTGTCCATTTTTTCTTTCTCTCCAATTAAATTTCTGTCACAGATTTCTCAGGAACCACAATAGCTAGGACTTTGAAATTTGGTACAAACATTTGGTATGACAAGTTGTTAAGTGTAAGAGACAATCTGCCTTCTAGCCGGGCCGGGTTGCGCAATCGGTAGGGCACCTGACTCGTAAGTCAGAGGTCCTGGGTTCGAATCCCGGTCTGGCCACATACTTTCGTTTCTCCTTCCGCTGATTCAAGAAGGGTAGTTGTCAGTTACTGGCGAAAGTATGTGCACTTAGTACTGGTTAACCGCTTAGGAGGTCTAAGCCTGCCCAGGAATAGTGTGGTTAGGTTAACTGACCGTCCCGACATGACCTTAGTTGTTTACCGTGGACGTTAAGCATCAAATCAACCAACCAACCAATCTGCCTTCTCCTGCTTATCATTCCCTTTGTTTGTCCATTTTTTCTTTCTCTCCAATTAAATTTTTGTCACAGAGTTCTCAGGAACCACAACAGCTAGGGTTTTGAAATTTGGTACAGGTGTTGGGTATGACTAGATGTACCACATAAGGGACAATCAGCTTTCTCCAGCTTATCATTCCCTTTGTCAATTTTTCTTTCTCTCCAATTAAATTTCTTTTGTAGATTTCTCAGGAACAACTACACCTAGGTTTTTGAAATTTGTTACAAACATTGGGTATGACTAGTTGTATCGTGTAAGAAAGCATCAGGCTCCTACTGCTTATCGTGCGCTTTGTCCATTTTTTCTTTCTCTCCTATGAAATTAAACTTTTTCTGCCCAAGATTTCTCAGGAACCACTACAGCTAGGATTTTGAAATTTGGTGCAAATATTGGGTATGACTAGGTGTTTGGTGTGAGAGAGTATCAGCCTCCTGCTTATCATTCCCTTTTTTTTGTCCATTTTTCTTTCTCTCCAATTGATTTTTTTGTCACAGTTTTCTCTGTTCCTAAGAGAGCCACAGTCTTCATATTTTGTATACATCTTGAGAATGGCCAAGTTTATTGTGGAAAAGAAAATCAAAATTTCTTCTTGGGTTCTTTTGCATTTTTCCTTTTTTCAATCTCTATCTCCAGTGGAATAAATGGGCAAATTAATGTCCATGATTTCTCAGATTGATATTTGACTAGGTTTAGGTATAGGTTAAAATTGGCTTGGTGACATCATCTGGATGCTGCTGCTGACTTTAGGTCAAGGTCATTGACATAGAAGTTTCAACTTGTGTTGAAATTTTGTGTTAAATTTGTATTTTCTTTTGATTACATAATTCGCATGTTTTAATGGAACCATTGTGTATTGGTCTATAGGCCTTCCTCTGGATTTGTAATAGATTGTCAGTTCATCTCTGTGTTTTAACATTAGCTTTAAAGTTTTGTATTAAGTGTGTTTTTATTAGGCGGTGGCACTGGCCGGGGGTATATGTGAGCCCCTGCTCACATGCTCTTGTTACTGAACTTGAGATTCTGCTGAATAAGGTGGCCTATTATACAGAAAAGAGCTGTTCATTCACTTTATCATGCATACCTTTCATGTACTGCTATCACTATCAATTATGTATTCTTTCTCCCCTTTGGTTATGACACCAGTATATGGAATCTGGGTCCGAGGTTAGAAAACTTGAGTATAATCTCAAACTCAAAATAAAGCACACTGATTGGCTGCTTCCGAAGCAGCCAGTCATTGAGCTTCATTTTGAGTTTGAGAATGTATTAACGTTTTACAACCTCCGGGCCTGATCGTATTAGTTCCAGATCATTGCTTATCTGTTTACTTCACTGTATTTTACAGAGTTCTTGCCCATAATGGTGAAATCAACACATTACGAGGTAACCACAACCTCATGGCGGCCAGAGAGGGAGTCATGCACAGCAGTGTGTATGGTGACAGGCTCAAACTTCTGTACCCTGTGGTGGAGGCTGGCATGTCTGACTCAGGTTGTGTTGACAATGTGCTGGAGTTTCTCTGTATGGCTGGGGGAAGAGAGCTGCCAGAGGTAAGCTTTCAGTTTGTGACCATTTTGTCAAAAGAAGGAAATTTGTTAAGGATGATAATGGATGATTTTGCAGCTTTACATTCTTTCCAACAGTACTATAGTCATTAGGATGATGACTGTGGAAGGCTTTGTGCAGTGAAGTGCTGTTCAGGTTTGGTAAGCATATTACCTACGGCAGAACTTGTAATCATGACTCC
Source organism: Ctena decussata (assembly GCA_963989385.1). NCBI lineage: Eukaryota > Metazoa > Mollusca > Bivalvia > Lucinida > Lucinidae > Ctena > Ctena decussata. Next base: position 17,036,253 of record OZ022502.1, read on the forward strand.
ATGATCAGGCCCCGAGGTTATAAAACTTTTTTCATGCTCAACTCAGCTGAGCATGAAATTTTTTCTGCTCATAAATTTTAAAATGCCAACAATTGTTGGCATTTTAATATTTATGAGTAGAAAAAATAGCCTTCTTGGCTTATCTGAGCCTGAAAAATGCTGAATTTATTGGTATTTTTATATTAATGGGCATTTTAAATTTCATGCTCAGCTGAGTTGAGCATGAAAAAAGTTTTATAACCTCGGGGCCAGAAGTAACTTGGCCACATGGGTACTTCAGTTTGTTAAGGTCTGAGGAAATTTTCGAAGAGAGCACTTCAGGATGAAAAGTTACAAAGAAAGATCAATCTTAGTTATTTGGCTATAAAATGGGTGTTTCCCCACTTTAAAATGACCCCAAATATCTAAATCAGTTTTAAAAAATTCTGTTATAAGACAGGTTTTTCCTGTCCAAAACAACCACAATCCCAAAAATATAGATCCATCTTATAACATGGATCTAGATTTTTGGGACTGTTTTGGAAGGGGAAAACTTGTCATAACCAAATAAATATGGTATTCAATGAATTGTGATACAACACCATTCCTGTATTGCTGCTTGTATATGCATCCATTAGAGTAAGGCAATTGCTTTGTTATTTATATTGCAGGCCATTATGACAATGGTGCCCGAGGCATGGCAGAACGATATATTGATGCCAGCAGACAAGAAGGCATTCTACAGGTGGAGTGCCTTTGCTATGGAGCCTTGGGATGGACCAGGTAGGTGCTATCATCCATACTTGTGATGTAAATCTTTAGATTGTGGCATCATCCGTACTTGTGACGTAAATCTTTAGATTGTGGCGTCATCCATACTTGTGACGTAAATCTTTAGATTGTGGTGTAAATTTTCAGTTTTCATCGTAAACATTTGTGCTCATCAAGTTTGTTGGAACTAATATTCCTCAAAGACACAGTTTCTGTAAATGGTCAGCAAAGATTACTTGTACAAGTGTTAAACTTATATCTCAGTGGACTTTACCAGTCAAACAATATTAACTTATATCTCTGTGATCATAAATACAGTAATTTATGGCCATTATTCATGATCTAATCGTTTTCTTTTCCAGCTTTACTTACCTTCTCTGATGGCCGCTATATTGGAGCCATTTTGGACAGAAATGGTCTGAGACCATCAAGGTTCTATGTGACCAAGAACAATCACATGTACATGTCGAGTGAAGTTGGTGTTACGGATCTGGCCAACCATGAAGTCATACAGAAGGTATGTTGTAATTTAGTGGGGAAGGTCATTTCACTGAAGTTGTTATTTTTGATTTATGTCAAATTATTTCATATTAACACTTAAATCACCAAAAATGAAAATAGTTGAATTTGCAAACAGGGTAGATACGAATTAGGAAGCTGATAATGAGCCGCCTTTTCTGGATCTTCACAGTTTGCCCTCTAGTTTTTGAGGTCTCAATGCGATATGTTCGAAAGTTTGCGGACCTTAATTTTTCCATCTGCTTACTGGTTCTTTAAAGGTTAAAATTTGAATGTTAGCCTGCTGAAGGGCACAGTTAATAAAGGGCTAGTCCAAATTGAAAGATAGACTTCCATTTTGGAAACACAGAAGAAGAAAGGTTGAAAATAGATGCATTTACAGAAAAAGCAGTGTATGTAAGGAAACAAACACCTCACATAGTTTCCATTGTAGGAATCCAGTAGGGTAATGGTTAATACAGATGCATTTCTGAAAAAGTACCCAACCCCCACCCCCACCCCCACCCCGCCCTCAAAAACAAAAAAAGAAAAAAATCTGTTTATCTGTGTTTGTAAATGAAAAGGTCATATGAGAAAGTGATGTCTGGCACATTCATTTCATGTGAAGACCAAGTATACCAAGCCTGCTTCAGGTAACTCAAACACAGTGTGACTTACTGTAAATAGTGCACCATAAACTAATCATTTCGGATCCACAAAGTTAAGGATTTTGTATGGTAAAGTAGTTACCATAAAAATTCTATTTATTGGGACAGTTAGGTCTAAGCAAATTGTGCAAACCCAGATCAGTCTGATCCCATTTGCATTTTTTGGACACATTACTGCACTTTAAAACCAAACTGTTCCAATTTTAGGACAATTATGGTAATTATTTTTGGTGTCCAAATATTTAGAATTTTTACGGGTATTTAGGTTTACTTTGTTTACTGTCACAACTTTCAGTAGCAGAATGAAAGACACAGGTATTGCTGTTCAGGCTGCTGTGGCGGTAGAGGCATAAACTTTTGTCATGTTAGCCCTTAATGCGCCAAAAAGCAGACGACAAAATTTACGCCTGCAGAAATTTCAAAAATGTTTTGTTCAAGCTCTATCATATTGAGAATTCAAAAACTATAGGGCAAACAGTATAGATCCAGATGAGGTGGCTCATTATGAGCGACCTCATCTTGATCTACACTGTTTGTGAATTCGACAATTTTTCATTTTTGGCGCTTTAAGGGTTAGTAGTAGAAGTGCTCTGACAGACAAGACACAGCTTTCCATAAATTCTTGTAGGTTTAGGAATCAGTTTTCATATACATGTATATAGTGAAAACATGTTTCTTATTCTTCAATATTACTAGGGTCGTCTGAAACCTGGTAGGATGTTGTTAGTAGACACTAAAGAGAAGGTATTCCTGAAGGACGAAGTGATCAAGGCAAAGTTGGCTCACCTCAGACCTTATGGGAAATGGTTGGCAGAAGAGGTACAATCATCTTGCTACTCTAAGTGTGTCATGTCAAACATAAGGGATGTTTAGAACATCCAGTTATTGATAAGACTCAAACCAGGCTTTGCATCTGTGCAGTCTCTCATTGGCCTTCATTTTCATCTATAGATTCCTCAGATTCTGTACATGCTTTGTATGAACATGCACAGCTCTGACAACACTAGACAGATGTGGAGAATATTCAGATTTCTTGCAGTCATGCAGTCACATGTATGCATTCATTCTGGCGCAAATTTAAAAAGTCAATTTGGCCTTACACTGTGCAAGACCAATAATGACAACCCTAACCCAGCTATAGACATAATAGCAAAACACTCAACTACAGTGTGAATTGAATCAAAACCTAAACTGAAAATAAAGTGGTAACTAGATAAAAAATAAACTGCATTTAATTAACATGGTCAGATAGTGGGGGACAGATAGTAAAGTCTAAATATAGCTTATTTGCTTCCTCTTTTCTCTGTTAAGGTAATAAGTACATATTAAAGCTGATAGTTACAAAGCATGCTATTTTTCCCATTTAAATGTCATGCTGAATTTGTTCTTTTGCCATAACACACTTGTCTTAGACAAACTGGTTAGATGTGACATTTTCTATAGTCGAAAGCAATCTTTGAGAATTAGAATATTTCGTTCTACCTTGTCTGAAAATTAGTAAAAGCAAACTAGCAAACTCCACAGCAGCAGCAAAAAGTGTTGGCCTTTTTTGATCATTCATCAAGGCTCATAAATGTGAAGAAAAGTTCTGTTCATATCTTGCAGACCTTGTCAATGACAGACCTACGACTGAGCCATGACAGAAGACTGATGCGTAAAGCCAGTATAGATCGGATTGAGAACCCACTGGGTGGTTGTCTAGAGGAGGACAGAAGACTACCTATGTTTGGCTGGACCATTGAAGCTCTTAATATGCTGGTCCTTCCAATGATAAGAGATCAGTATGTATTTTGCTGTTATAACTGGCCATATTGTATTAGTTGCATCTTGAGAAAATGTGTCTTGCTCAATGGTCAGGGCATGTGCGGTTCATATTTTGAAATATGCAAGATTCAGTTACTGTCTGAATGGACTGAGCATGTGAACTTTACTCTGTGACTGATTTTCTCATACAAGCACTTGATATAAAAGTAATCTTGTAAAAACTGTAGAATACAAGTCTGTTATATGTTACTAGAGAGCAGGTAAGACATTACTAGGCTCTATTTTCAGTTGGCAGTTGCACAGTTAGAATCATAACAGACTTGAAATTCATACCATTTATAACCTGATGTAGTCATACTGTATATTTGAATTTATGCGCAACAAGACTAGATAACATAATGCTCATGTTAATGAGACCAGGCTTTGTTAAGTGATAAAATTCATATCAGCTCCACATTGACAATCTTTAGCTCCTGATGAATCTGTTTAATAGAATACTAAGACTGATCTGTCATTTTAGATTTCGGGGCTTTCTGCATTTTAGCAGTTCACTATTACTCTTGGCATGAGTCAAGCACTTTTTATGAATTAGCAAGTTTGTACTGCACCATATTGTATGCACAAGTAGAGCAACATTCAAATGAAACGTTACTGTATTGATTTCAGGAAGGAGGCTCTAGGCTCCATGGGAAATGATGCTCCATTTGCATGCCTGTCTCAGTATAATCCACTTGTGTTTGACTATTTCAAACAGCTGTTTGCTCAAGTGACCAACCCACCCATAGATCCTTTTAGAGAGAAGATTGTTATGTCTCTGGTGAGTCTTGTTATGAAATTTTTTAACCACATGTAGTGGGTGTTTTAATAGATGTCAGGGGCCCTTCATATCAAACAATAAAACAGGATACGTGGGTGTACTCTGTGAGTGACTAAATGAGGAAAATTTTATGCAGAGAAACTGTCAGACAAAATGTAGACTATGGATATTTATGGTTTGAGAATTGTAATTCAAAGATTTGATTCCACAGTTCAAACTGATGAGTGCTTATAGCATAATAACTTGATAATTACTACGATCCATTTTGTAATGTTAGAAAATGTTATAGAATTGTTTGGCATGCTCTAGCAAATCCCAGCTATACTCATAACTCAGAGCTCAACATTAGTTTAAAAATATCCAGATTAGATGTATCTTATGCTGTCATATTGTGTAGTGCTTGTTGCAATGTAATCATTCACTGCAGTTTTACTGTAACTATAATGCTGATAAATTGCAGTCTGTTACAGGACTTGTGAAGGTGGCGTTAAGATTGGTCTCTTAATGATGTGATCCAATATTTTCAGGCATGTCCAGTTGGTCCTGAGGCAAACATCTTGGAGCCAAGCTCAGAGCAGTGTAAGAGACTATGGCTAGAGCAGCCCATCCTCTCACTACAAGATTGTGCTGTGTTGAAGTATACCAGATTTAAAGGATGGAGGGTAAGAAATTTTACATTGATTGTCACGAAAAAAGGTGGCATTAATACCTGCAGACAGCACAGATTCAGACCAGGCTGTGAGTTTGTGGAGTCCAGCTATGGCTGTCATTTTATATCAATAACTTCCACAGGGACCAAGCAGGGAAACAGCAAAGACTCTGGTCAGACTGTGCTGAAGCTTAGGCTAGTCTGAGCAGTTGTTTGTTCACTTGTGTCATAAGCACCCTTTTTTTACTTGCCATGGCTAATATTGAGGAATAAAACAAACATTTAATCTTACCCTAATTTGCTTAAGTACTGGGACACCTAAAACTATTAGCTTTCCATTTGTCCCAACGGGAAAATTAATGGTTTTCAGTTGTCCCAATATTTAAACATATCAGGGTAATATTTTGAGAGAAAAATTGAGAATTCAACATTTTAAGTGGAGAGATGGGGAAAATGAATAGAAAGCTTGACTTAGCCACTTTTGGAGATAAGATAAACAAGGTAGATGGGTTAAGCTTTCTTACTACTCCAGTTTTAGGACAGTTATGGTAATTATTTTAGGTATTCCAATCTATAGAAATCCTGATAGATCTATAGGTTCAAGTTCTGGACTGCCAGGATGCACAGAGTAGACGAACTATTATCAGGTTGCAGAAACGCTATGAAAACTATATACATATTGCCAAGGTCATTTATAGAATTATGTTTCTAAATGCTGCTATTGAAGATGAATTTGTAAACTGTCAGGGGCAGTAACTCTGCCATTTTCATTTTTGCCTTCTTTCTTGTCAGAAGGGTGGAATCTTAAAGGGGAATAATTTGCTTCTCCAGGAATCTCATTTTAAATTGGGACTACTATAAAATGAAATATTATTCTTCCTGTAGCAGAGAGAATTCTTTCCTTTTGGAGAGCCAATTTGTAAAGGGAGACAAACCTTCACGGTTACAATGATCTTCCTTTTAATATATCCAATCACAATATATGCTTTTCTTTTATCAGTCAAAAATGATAGACATGGCATTCTCAGTGAAGGAGGGGACAGCGGGGCTACAGAAAGCCCTTAAAAGAATATGTAAAGAGTCTGAAGATGCTGCAAACAATGGTTTCCAGCTCTTGATCTTCACTGACAGGAATTGTGGGAAAGATTGGGTACCAGTCAGGTAGGTTAAACTATCTTGTTTGACAAATTTAAATTAGATATTGGAAGTATTCTAGTACATTCACACAAGTTTCTAAAGAGAGATTTGTCATTATGTGAATATGTGATTAGAGATGGGACACAAAGATACTCTGTGCAGTCTGATCAGAGATTTTGCTGTTTCTGCACTGTGTATAGACTGAGAAAAATCAAAAGACACAACATGAAGACTCAAGTTTGGCAGCAAGAATACACAGACAAGCATAAGTTATTGCTGTTTGAAATCACACAAAGTACTGTATATGGATTCAGCATGTTACTTATTTGTTTGGTCATTACTGACTGAAATTAACATTGATAATTGTTTCAAAGAAAAAATCTTGGTAGCAAAAACGATTTCTTGGAAAGACTGATAATTGTTCTATTAAAATATTGTCGGATTTGCAAAGACTGAAGATAATAGCTATAGATATGAGCCACGACAAGAAAAAACCAACAGTGTGGTCGTGCGTCCAGGGCAGACTCAGATCAGCCTGGGCATCCGCCCAGTCTGATCGGAGTCTTCACTGTCTGCATGGAGGTAGCTAAGACCCTTATCTACCCTTTAAGCGCTTAGGGAAGGGTCTGATCAGACTGGGTGCATGCCCAGGCTGATCTGAATCTGCGCTAGGCACACAACCGCATTGTTGTTTTTTTCATGTCGTGGCTCATATATTTAGGTAGAAAAATGAGTTTTATCACATTTCTGATGTTGTCTTTTACAGTTCCCTGTTAGCAGTAGGAGCTGTGCATCATTACCTGATTAAAATGAAGTTACGCCTGAAAGTTGGTCTCATTTTGGAAACAGGTGAAGTCAGGTAAAGGCTCTTTGCTTCTTCTAAAGATAAATTTTTGGAGATGGATTTGTCTTGGAAACTATAACTGACTTAGGCAGACTTTAATACAGGGTATTTGCACCTTCTTTTGCAAAGGGATTTCATAAATATACTGCTAATTTGAAAGAATTAATTAACCCTTGTTGTGCAACCTTAAAACCAATAGTTATCCACATTTTAAAGTATTTTTTCACATCTTCACCTTTCAAAGTGCAGTACTTAGCACCCTTAACAAGTGCTTTCAGCAATGTTAAACCAGATGTCATATGTGAGAAGCGACATTCTAAGCGTTTCCAACTGTATATCATAGGACATGCCATCACTTACTTTTTCACATTATTCAGTCAGATGCGGCATTATATGAGCTGCAATGCGAGAAAACCAACAATGTGGTTGTGCGCCCAGCCAGACTCAGATCAGCCTCGGCATCTGCCCAGTTTGATCAGAGTCTTTCTTAAGTGCTCAAAGGGTAGCTAAGAGTCTAAGCTACTTCCAAGTGGACGGCGAAGACTCTAATCAGTCTGGGGGGATGCCCAGGCTGATCTGAGTCTGCGCAAGGCGCACAACCACTTTGTTGGTTTTCTCGCATCCCGGCTCATATTTGTAATGTGAAGTTAAGTGTGACTTTTGAGAAAGAAATAATTGGGTATGGTTTGCATTCTAATAACTGGTTGCTTTCTCTGTAATTGCAGAGAGGTGCATCACATCTGTACTCTACTGGGTTATGGAGCAGACGCCATCTGTCCATACCTGGTGTTTGAGGTCCTATCTCGTCTGCGGAAACAACAGCTGCTAGATCCCCCATTGGCTGATGAAGAGATTTATGTGAATTATCGGGCTGCATGTGCTAGAGGTATTTCCAAGGTTATGGCTAAGATGGGAATCTCGACATTACATAGCTACAAGGTAATAGCTGAAGTGTTGAACAGAGTTTGATTGTGATATCGCATTTATTGTATGGCTAAACTGATATTTCTCTGTGCTTTGCTACAATAATATGACATTTTATATTAAATTCTTTTAAGATGTATTAGCACACCTTCATGTTTTTATGCCATTTTTCAAAGGGAGACATTTTTTTTGTGACATTCTATTTGCTTCCGTGGACAAACCCTTCCAACAAGTGGTCTACTCATAAAAGAATGTGCTCCTTTGAAGGAGCAAATTCTTTCCTGTAAGAGTTGTCCCCATCCCCCATTGAGAAAGGATCCAAAAATGAAACTGGCAGAGTGGCTTCCCCTGAAAGTATACCATGTACCTTTTAAATAGGCTTGACAGTAAGCAAACTGATGCATTAGAAAACATTTTCAAGAGACTTCAAGAGGATTGGCAAAGACATATAAAATTCTTATAACATGGTGTACACGTATGCCCCTGAACAGACCCTGAGAAAGGTTTGGCATATTTATACAAGTTTAGATATTCTTGATCATTTAATTCGGGGTTCTAAGACTGTGCTGAAAACTCGATGTGATTAAACTGTTTTGGATACAGTAGAGTGGTTTTCCTTTGATGCAATGTTTTTCAACCACAAACTTACTATACAACTGTCCCCTATGTTTTGTCTAAATATATTTTGACTTGTTTACAGGGAGCCCAGATTTTTGAAGCTGTTGGTCTAAGTCGAGAAGTCATGGATTTGTGTTTCACTGGGTCAGCATCAAGGATTGGAGGAGTTTCATTTAAACATCTGGCAGAGGAGGTGAGTAAAAAAAAAATATAGTTCAATGCCGCTCGTCCATGAAAAATATGTCAGAGTGACTCAAAAGCACTGTGAAAATATAAATGCAGATGGGAAGTAAAAAAGCTTGTTGGGTAAAGAATGGTAACTTTGGACAGCGGGGAAATTCGGACATACCATTGCAAACAGTGAAAATGCAGATGAGACGGCTCATAATGAGCCGTCTCATCAGGATTTTCACTGTTTGCCTAGTTAATTTTGTTTTAATTCCAAACAACTGATATATAAAGGAAACAATGTCACTGTCCGAATTTACCCGCTGTTGGAATTTACCCCACTTGACCCTAGCACACAGCTCCAGATAAGGTTGGGTTTTGGTGATAATTTTGAAATTATCTCTCGTGTACAGAATACATTGTGATCCATTGCGATCTCTGCTGTCCTGTGAGGGTTCTTATTAAGGAGCATAACGTGATTTGCATCAGTTAAAAAGATTTTTTACGGCCAATGCAAACAGGATCAGTCTGCACATCCACACAGTCAGATTAGAGTATTTCATTTTCACATGTACCTAGATTAGATTAAACATATTTTATTGCATAACATACAAAAGGATCAGACACAAGTTATTACAACATTAGATCGTCTTCTCCTTATCCATTTAACTATACTATTGAAAGGATACAATGGCGAATGATAGACATAATAATACAGACAAAACAAAAATCATACATAATTATAACACAAAAAAACTATGAGAAGAAAAAGTAGATCTAGTAAGAAATGAAAAAAAAAAATGCAATGAAATTGATAACTGTGTTTATTTGAGTGGCTGGCTGCAAGACAGCGCAAGCGTCCTCCAATACAGCAGACAAAACGTGCAAGAGTGGAAACAGTACGACACGGTAATCAGCTGAAAGCCGTACCTTCTATAATTTCTGGCAAATCTAAAAAAGGAAAAGTGAAGACTAGTAATTTTTTGCTGCTGCACAGACTGATTTGAGTCTTTGCTATACACACATGGTAAAAGTTCCTATTTTATGCATTGTGGTTCATGTTTTAACTGAAAAGCAACTGAAATTATCATGGAATTATCTTTAAAATCACCCAAATCTGGAGCTTTATATTAGCAAAATCATGTCTATTATACACTAATATCTTTTCTCTTTCCAGTCATTGAATCGGCACCAGCTGGCATTTGCTGATCGTGAGTGTGACAGTCTGTTAGTGATGAATCCTGGGATACTACATTGGAGAGATGGTGGGGAGAAGCATATGAATGATCCAAACACTATTGCTAATATGCAGGTACAGTGACAGTGTATTCAGGAATTGCATTGTAAAATGTTTTTCTCAGAAAAGTTGTGTTCTGGCACATGTTCACAAGATACTGAGGAAAGCAGAAGACAAATTTACGGCAGCGAAATTTTAATGTTTCTTTTGACTTATAGCATATTGAGAATTCAAGGACTAGCAGGAAAACAGAGTAGATTCAGATGAGAAGGCTCAGAATGAGCCACCTCATCTGGATCTATAATGATTGCCAATTCAACTGTTTTAATTTTTTGGCTCTCAGAGTGTTAGATAAAGGTATAGGTGTATGGAACACTTGCAGCTTAATGGCCATTTCAATAGTATTTACTTTAAGTATCACTGATGAAAGGTGTCAGTATAAGGCTGTGTGCAAAGGAATTCTGTTAACAGTTAGAAAGACTTCTGCCTCCAGCAGGATTCGAACTCAGACACCTAGCTTAGCAGGCCAGCAGTCAACTAATTTAGCTGTAGCTGTTAGGCCTCCTTAACCCATTGCATTCTGGGTATTTTTTGTCGTCTGCTGAAATTGTCGTCTGGATCAAAAATCAAATTTTTTGACAATATTGGTCTAACTAGCTCGTTTAGAAATGATGTGTAGGCAGCAAACAGTTTGGATCTCAGATCAGGCCCCACGTTTGTGGGGCCTGATCTGGACCCAAACTTTTTGCTCAGATACCCCTAAAGGGGTAAGACATGCCCCTAAAGGGGTATCCCGAATGGAATGGGTCAAAGATACATTTTTTTCAACCTATATGGGAGTGGTGGCACTCATAATCACCTCCAATAAACATATCCTTTTCCAGTTCCCAACATCACAGGATTTTCTTATCTAAGTGATTATGAGTGTCATAAAATCCCTTCACTATAGCCTCTACCTGTAGGAAATAAAAGGTCTCTTTAGGACCCCTGCTGATTTCTTATCTCATCTCTCCATATTCCAATAAACGGTCGTTAGGGTGTTATGCAATCAAAAATGTGTCTTTGAGTAAAGCTAGATTCAACAGGAAATTTGTTGTTTAATTACAGGATGCAGCCAGAACACAAAACAAAGATTCCTATGCTAAGTTCCAGGAGTCTGCTGTGGAGGGTGCAAGATACTGTACACTGCGGGGGCAGATGGACTTCAGAAACATGGAAAAGCCTCTTGATGTCTCTGAAGTTGAGGAAGCTGCCTCAATTGTGAAAAGATTTGTCACAGGTATGACTTGAGATGAATGATTGCCTCTCCACTGGTGATCACGTCTCCCTTTTCAAGAAAAGAATTTGCTCCTAGAGGAAAAGAAATATTGTATTGATTGTAGTTCTGGGATCATGTGAGCGGCGGCACAACAAAACCAACAAAGTGGCATGTGCGCCATGCTTCGACTCAGACAAGCCTGAGGATCTGCCCAGTCTGATCAGAGTCTTGGCTGTGCACTTAAAGGGTAGCCAAATGTCTTAGCTACCTCCATGCAGACAGCGAAGACTCTGATCAAGCTGGGCAGATGTCCAAGCTGATCTGTGGGTTGGCTTGGCGCAATGTCTTTTTGTTGGTTTTGTCGTGTCGCGGCTCGTGTCTGTTCATTTCTAATAAAATTATATATTGTGGCCCTTGAACCCCGAAGGTAAACCAGTTGTTATGAGCAAACAGACATAGTGGCTGCTGTGTCCTTTCATTCATTCATGTCTGTCCATTTGTCAGTCTTTTGTCTGGAGCATATCTCGGAAAGTACTGAATGGCATCAACTGAAACTTGACACATTGATAAATACATTTTGGTAAGACATGCAGACTTTAAAACTTACGGAATTACTTGCACATATCTAATTTCTAGGACAGGTGAGGCCATTTAATGGGATTATAACTTCAAGCATAATTTCTGACTAGCAGCATGCTTTAATATGATTTGATTCATTGACGACACAATATACAGAAGCAAAAAGAATGTATTTCTAGTGATGGCTGTCATAAGATATACAGATTGTTAATTTTCTAACTCTTTATTCAGGTGCCATGAGTTTTGGCAGTATTTCTATAGAGGCACACACCACTCTGGCTGTAGCCATGAATCGTATGGGCGCCAAGTCTAATACAGGAGAGGGTGGGGAAAACCCAGAGAGGTACATGAATGAGGACCCACAGTTCAACAAGCGGTCAAAAATAAAACAGGTAAGCATATGCAAATGGCAAAGATTAAGATTAGCCTGCTCATATACAGTGTGATCAGAGTGTTTTCTGTTCACACCCATTATCAGTATATTTTGTTAAAAAATAAAGATTCTTGCCGTTTGTTCTAAACGAAACAAGATCATAAGTTATTGAGATTATATATTTTCAAACATATTATACACAAAAACACTGCCTTTTTTCGCTGAGAAATGTGAGGAGTTTTTGCAGTGCGCACTTTATTTAGTATAGACTAGAAGCCTTTATTAATGACTTCATGTACAAATGTTGCGTAGAACAACTAGGCTTCTGATTGCAAACCTGTGAAGTGATGATCCTTGAATGCTTGCCTGTCATAAAGCATTTTTCATCTAAGACAGTGTATATATATTTAACATACAAGAATTCATCACATATTGGTATTCATTTGGATAAACCAGGCATCTCGATAGCTCAGTTGGTAGCAAGGCTTGTCTCTAGACTGGCTACATACCCCACCTCTTTGCATAGGTGCAAACCTGGAGTTGTCAGGTATGAATGGTTAGCTGTACCCTTCGGGTTGGGGTGGTTTCACAGAGTATTTTCCAGCCACTATACAGCTGAGAATTACCTCTGGCTTTCTTCCACTACCGAATGGTACTCAGATTTAATGATCATATGTGATAAAACAGGGGTGTCCAAATCATTTTGTCTTGTAGCAAAAGTAAAATTTCTTGTAGCAAAACCACAATTTAAGGTCAGCCATATTGGCGACCGGCGTCGTTATAAAACTACTTATTCTAAAAGGCTAGCTCTTGGAATTCTCAATTGGAAGAGTTTGTTTTTGTGCTCCACTAGAGCTGATAAAATGACAGGAAACACATGTATCTATTTATCATTAAACTCTTACAGTATAACAATCTTGTAACATGAACATAAAGACAGGCAGCTAGAAGTTTCCCCATTGTGCATCATTGTAATATATCAATTCTATGTGTTCATCCAAACAGTATTAGACAAAAAGCATAGACCCAGATCAAACTGCTCTTCAAATATAACCTCAAAAGTATGTCATTTCAGTGCAGTAACACTACCATCCTAAGTTTAATATTTAGTGTAATTCAACAGTACTGTTCATAGTGTTAGTGCTGAATTGCTAAGAAATAAACAATCTGCTTATTTGGCATTCTCAAACCATCACCACTTCCCACTTTTCCCTAACTCTCAATACAAACATCTAAAATTGCCCCTTGGATGATGGGTCTGATTTGTTCTGGTTATTTTGGTGGAAGCTGATACTTGTTTAAACATCAAAATCTGTCTATCTCAAAACCGAGTTATATTCTAAACTTTAATGAACATACCTGTCATTAGACGTGTCTATTTTCGTTGAATATTAGATTGAGAACAAATATAGCTGCATATTTGGGTCAGTAAACTTGTACAATTGCATATTTCTGTCTCAGTCAGATGCTGAGGATTGCGGATTTCGCATGTTTTATTTATAAATTCACTGGTTCTCGTTTCAAATACGATGCGTCTGAACTGGCGGGAACTGGATAGAAAAACGCGGGAAATTATTCTTAAAGCGAACAAACCGACTTGAAACAAAAAGAAAATTGCTGGCACTTGTGATGATTTCATGAAAGTATGATCTGATCAGCCTGCGCAAATTTTGCATGATGGATATTTATGATGACTGTACATTACGTATCTGACATGTTTACCGAAAAAATCAATATGGAATCATTGTCGATTGGCGACACTTGCAATCAGGTGTAAATCTATGACCGAAACATAACTATAAAGCCGTGACGCAATAAAAGTCATTTACTCTCGGTTCAAGTTACCTATCATTACAGTTAGAACAGGTACCTTAACTGATGCGTAAGCCAATTTAACACCTCCCTGCGTCTCATCAGCGAATACCCATTGGAATGACACGACCAATATTGTACCCTGTTAGGTAATTAGGTCACGGACAGTTAATCCTTTGACTAGCCGCTGGGTAAGAAGTTGCCGCAAAATGGATGGGTCAGAAAAAATTGTGACAGGAAAATTCAGCATCCGGGAGATTCTGAATACTTTACGGGAGCGCGGGAGATCGGCTTCATTTCCGGGAGACTCCCGGATGATCCGGGAGACGTCACATGTATGCGCGGCTCTGGTTGAGTGATTTCAATACTATGCACTGGTACCTGAGTCACAATCACCCAAATATATGCGCTCTTTGTATAAACAGTACCAGCTTATTGATTATTCACGCAAATAAAATGAGGCTCACTACGGGGCAAAATAATCTGAGGCCAGGTGGGAAAATGGCAAAATTTTCGCGATTTTTCGGGAAAATCGCATTCAATTCGCAAAAACACCTTTCACATTTTTTGGAATTCAATTTGCAAAAAAATGCGAAAATGCGACAAATTGACACCCCTGTAAAATCAGAGTATGAAGGAGAAAAAAAACAAAAAAACATTGAATAGCATGTTTCTGCTTGAGTTTTAGCTGGTAATCATACATGTAGTTTACGGGATAAGTGTACTTACATGATACAGTTACCACAGTAATTTCAGTTTGCTTCTAACTTCGACAGGTTGCATCTGGAAGATTTGGTGTGACTAGTTCTTACTTGAGCCATGCTGATGAAGTACAGATCAAAATGGCACAGGGAGCTAAGCCTGGAGAAGGGGGAGAACTCCCGGGTCATAAGGTAAGAGGAAGGACACTCAGGTCTTAAAGTAAATGTTCTGTTTTGAAGAGATGGGAGAACGGCAGGCAGATTATTGCCCTGTGCCATTTTAAAGCTTGTTGAATGAGGGACAAACAAACAACTAGTCTCAAGAAAAAAAGAAAGAGTTAGTAAGGATTGGCGTAAACATTCATGTTTGTTTTGGCTGACAATTTTTTTCCCCTGTAAAAACTTTCATCTTAGCAACATATTTCTTGCTGTGTATGCATTTGTGACCTGAATGAGGCCCGTATAGTGGTTTGAGTATTTTCCTTTCAAGCAGGGGATCGTTGTTTGATTCACAATGAGTTTGCATGTATGATTGATTTCTTAAGCCAGTTGAACCAGGAAATCCAGTGTGTCCTGAGCTGGAAAAGTGTTACTATGGTTGGAATTAGTGATTGCAGTGTCACTGAAAGTCAGCAGTGGCATCTACCCAGCCTCGTTAAATTGGCAAAGCTTTTCATGTACATGCAAAAATCAGTAGGGGAGAGTCGGATAACTTCGGACAGCGGGTAAATTCGGACAGTGACATTGTTTCCTTTATATATCAGTTGTTTGGAACTAAAACAAAAATTAACTTGTCAAACAGTGAAAATCCTGATGAGACGGCTCATTATGAGCCGTCTCATCTGGATTTTCACTGTTTGCCATGATATGTCCGAATTTACCCGCCTGTCCGAAGTTACCCGACTCTCCCCTATAAACTGAGTTAATGATCCTCTTGGGACTGTGGCCTCATATATTAAGCGTGACTGCAATAACAGCATGTCTGAATGAGTAGTTGTACATGTATATGAAGAGTTTCTTGAAGAGCAGAGAACACATTTTAAAGAAGGAACTTGGGCCATACTTTGAAGTTTCGGTTACTCATGTCTTATCAGTGACCCTGACAATATCTGGTTACGAAAGCCTGAGAAAAGCATACTGTAATGTCTAAATTTTAAGAGTCAAATCAAAGACTGATTGGTATCAGAAAGGGTCCATTTGATAAGAAAGCAGTGATTTAGAATACAAGTCTGAACCAATAAAAATTTCTGACTTTGATCTCAGAGGACAAAGATAAAATATATATGTACGGGGAGACATTTTATGGCAGCCACACGGCACAACACCATTTACAGTGAAGTCAAATTAAAATCTTAAAGAGTTTCTTCAAGAGTAGAGAACACAGGTAAAAGAAGGAACAAAGTTCCTTCATGAGCATGAGCATACATGTACATGTATGTAAATTTTATGTGGATAACCAATTCAGGTTGTATGCATTGTCTTTATATACAACATTACCTTTATACATTTAGTGTATATGGAGAAGGTTCTCAACCTTCATGAGTAAATTAAGTTTTAGCATTGTTGATTTTGATTGAATTTAACAGGTAACCTGATATTTCTGTTTGTTGCCTTTCAGGTATCAAAGGACATTGCCAAGACGCGTCATTCTGTACCAGGAGTTGGTCTGATCAGTCCACCTCCTCACCACGATATCTACTCTATAGAAGATCTTGCAGAGGTATGTAGATTTTGTATATATACATGTGTTTTGAGGAATGATAATTAGTACTTTTCACATTGTTTAGTTACCTACATTCATAGCATTCTGTGTGCATGTAGATTTACTAAAATAGAAAAAACAGTTTTTAAGAAAACTTTAACCATACTGACACAAGGTCATTGATGATTAAGTACAATATGACCATGTTCACTCTATACCTCAGGCTTTCACTTACTTGGAGCAATTGGTATTTCTCCTATTTCTTTTACATCTGACTCGTACTTTCTTCACACTGCTAAATTCATGAGAGTATCACATGACCAGTCCTTACAGCTCCTATGTAATATAGAGTACCGAGTTACTGCAAGTATGGCCCATTTGATAATGTTTTATTGTTGGTCAGTTGGGTTAAAAGATTAATATTTGAGCCGTGACACGAGAAAACAACAAAGTGGTTGTGCGCCCAGCACAGACTCAGTTCAGCCTGGGCATCCAGGCTGAACAGACTCTTCACTAGTGCTTAAAGGGTAGCTAAGGGTCTAAGCTATCTCCATGCGGACAGCGAAGACTCAGATCAGACAGGGCGGATGGGGTGGGCGCACAACCACTTTGTTTGTTTTGTTGTGTCGTGGCTAATATTTGTTTCATTGTTTAACTGATTCAGCTGATATATGACTTGAAGTGTGCCAATCCATCGGCCAGGATTAGTGTGAAACTAGTGTCAGAGGTTGGAGTGGGTGTCATTGCTGCTGGTGTTGCAAAGGTAAGTTTAACATGAGCTTGTAAGATATATGGGTCAGTGCTCCAGATAAGAAGGGGTAACAGAGATAATTTTGGGATAATTATCCATATTTCTCCACAAAAACATATTTTGTGACCCATCATTAGAACCGTCTCATCGAGACGGTTCTAATGAGGGGTCACAACATATGTTTCTGTTGAGAAATAAGAAAAATTATCTTTGAATTATCCTCAATACCCCCTCTTATCTGGAGCTCTGATATGGGTACACCTCCAAGAAAGGTCAGTCTGATCTTGAGTATTTGTCTCCCTTCTCATTTGGGGCTGCTCTTATAGGAAAGAATTTGCTCTGAGAGAGAGCAACTTCTTCCCTTTAAAAGTACCCCCCATTAAAGAAGAGATTTGCCTACAAAAGAATCAGATATTGTAGTTTGAGTTGTCTCCCTTGTAGAAATGTGGGACAAACCATTTCAGTGTATCCAGACACCCCATCTTCTTAAATAGGATAATTTTGCCTGTTCTAGATTTCATCAAATGTTAAAACTAATCTGGCCAAGAGGTTATAAAACTTGAGTACATTCTCAAACTCAAACATGCTGGGAAGCAGCCAATCAGTGTGCGATATTTTGAGTTTGAGATTATTCTCAAATTTTATAACCTCGAACCCTGGTTATCACAGACAAGTGTCTGCAGAAACAATTTTGTATAGAGAAGCCAAAAACAATGTACAGAGAGAGAGAATGGCTGTAGCTGCAGGAAGCTACTATCAGACACAATATACATTGCAATGAGTGACTGCACTGAGGGAAGTTAAGATGAAATGACAGAAATGCATAATATAATGAATACAGAGTACTGGATGATTGATACAGACTGCATCTATGAAACAAGAAATGATAGCTGAAACTGAAATTCTGTTAGTATATTTTGGTGTCAGAGTTAAGTATGAAATTTTTGTGAGATTCTTTAATATGCCTCCATTCCATTTCAAGGGTAAAGCCGAACATATAGTCATATCAGGTCATGATGGAGGAACAGGGGCCAGCAGCTGGACAGGGATCAAAGGGGCTGGATTACCATGGGAACTGGGAATTGCAGAGACACATCAGGTTCTTGTTATGAATGACCTCAGGTCAAGGGTTGTGCTACAAGCAGATGGACAAATTAGAACAGGTAATATTTGAACAGTTATATTTAACTCTTTAAGCGCCAAAAAGCAGACGATTAAATTTATGTCTGCAAAATTCCAAAATATGTTTCATTCCAGCTATATCATACTGAGAATTCAAAACCTATAGGGCAAACAGTGTAGATCTAGATGAGGTGGCTCATAATGAGCCGCCTCATCAGGATCTACACCGTTTGCAAATTCTGCAATTTTCGTCACTGGCGCTTAAAGTGTTAACCCTTTGTAGACTAGAAACCCATTTTGGGAACATATGCAAACGGTGCAGACACAGGTCAGGCGTGGCAGAATGCAGCATCTGATCAGGGTCTACACAGTTTGCGTACAGGAATTTCTATACAAAACTGAAAAAACCCTTCAGAAACCCCTAAATTAAAAAAGGACACATCCAAATGATAAGGATGGACAAGTCCACTAGTCAAGAAAGGATTGATATCCACCAAGGCTATGTATTTTTTCTAGGGCCAACTATGTTGCTGTATATTAGTTTCAAATCGTTGCATATACTAGGATTAAGAATATTGAATTTGATGGTACAGGAAATGTTATCGTGTTCAGTGAAAATGAAGAACAAATCAGTGTAGTAGAGATGATTCTAAGATGAAGTTGCTGTATATTTTTGCCAAATTGTTGCATATACTTGGATTAAGAATATTGAAATTTTTGATGGTACAGCAAATGCTATTGTGTTCAGTGAAAGTGAAATAAAATTTCCTTTTAAAAGGAAGGCTTGCACAGCTAAAACAGTGAAATTTTCATGAGTTGTTATTGAAGTGAACCCGATTGTTAGTGCACTTTCTGTTGCTTACTTTTATTTAACAAAGTATTTAATTTCTAACTTCTTGAATGGTGGCATTGTCCACGGGTGTAAGGTAAAAACAAGTGTAGAATTTATTTGAAAAACAAATTGAGGAAATACACACACACACACACACACACACACACACACACACACATACTTGTAAAGTGAACAGATCGGGGAAGTCAGACCATAACCTACCAAACGCGGAGGTGGGTTTACTTCGGTATTTTTTAAGAAAAATGAAAAAAAAGGGAAGAAATAGATTTGTTCCATTATATTTTAAAAATTTATCGTCAAAACGGTCATAACTTTAAAAACAGTTCAATGTGAAATTTTACTATCAAAACGGGGAAACACACTTTTTCATACACACATGTAAAATTTATACTACAAAACGGGATGTTTTCAAACTGGGGATACACAATCTGAACACACACAAACAAAATGAGGAGAATTATTTTTCTGCAAATACAATTTAGTATCAGATAAGATAAAATTATTCCGCCGGCAAAATGTAATACTTGATTTGGTCCCCATTTCATTTTAAAACCTTTTACTGCTTCCAGGATATAATTACCCACACATACATGACAGAAATGAAAATTTGGAACGTTGAATAACTGATATGTAATCGATTATGCAAACTGAGGAATAAAACAAATTCCAAACCCATTTAGCGTATAAGCATGCAGATGGTCACGAATATTTTTCTGACTTGCAGAATGAATCTGCGAGATCTAAGGAATTGAAAACTTTACAGATCAATGGTACGATTTTAATTGGTATAAATTTTGTGAGGGATTATCCAATGACTTCAGCAAGTCAACAATACATTTCATTGTCATCACACATCCTATTCCCTGTCTCACTGATTAAAATGTTCTCGGCCTATTTTGAATTCTTACGAATAAATAGTACCGCTGTAGAATCCGCTAGAGAGTGCTGCAATGATTTGGGTAGAAAAAAAATGTGTGTTTTGTTTTATTTATTTATTATTTTTATTTATTTATTTATTTATTGGGGGTGGGGGGTGCGGGGGCGCCTTGATATGATTACGGATAATCATAGAAAGCAACAGCTATTAGCTCGCCTAGGCGAAGTCCATGAAAAGCTATTGTACTACCCCTAGCGTCGGCGTTCAAGTTTACGTTAAAGTGTTTTTAAGAGCTCATATTTTCCTAACCATATGATGGATTGGTTTCATACATATTTGGTTTGATGGTAGATATTGGCAAAATATTTTCTCAACAATAACCCCGCTAGCGCCCATAATCTTAAGGTCAAGGTCAAAGACTTTGACATATTACATCAAAGCTTTACATTTAAGGTTCTTAAGAGCTCAAAGGACCTGGTATGATAAGGCCCATATTTGGCCCCCAGAAAACTCATTTTTCAAAAGTTCTATTTCGATAACTAAAATGCATTCATAGGAAAGTTCTAACCTAAAATGAAACTGCTAATACAAAATAAACCAGTTCTTGTAAAAAATAGTTGTGTTTTTAAACTTGAACATACCCATACCCCCAGCGGATTCTGACGAAAATGACAAATTTGGTAGCCTTTGCAGCTTTCAAAATATATGAGCCCGGCCTCCAGCACATTTTATATTTTATATGCAGACATAATTTTGATATATTTACATGCCATGAAAATATTAAATGTGCTGGAGACCGGGCTCTACGTTTATTTTTAACTTTTTGTTACCAAACTGGCAGCGTTTGGGGCATTTTCCTTATTTTCTCAACACAAAAATGCCTATATCCCCGCTCATAGACAAAATAAACATATGTTGTGGGTATTCATTTTCTTAGTTAGACCACAAGGAATAATTTGGTACACATTTCATTTTGATCTATTAGAATTTTTTTGTTAGCATCTCTGGACTGGCAAACTTGAGTGGGTGGGGTACCTTGACAGGCCTTGCGCAATGCACAGGTAATTAGCCGTGGTACCCAACGTATAAGCACTTCATCACAAGTCTTATATCAAGAGCTTTCAAAAGCTATTGTAAATGACTTAATTCTTTAAAGGATAAATGATTAAACTCAGTTTTTCTTGCAGTTTTCCTTCATATCATTGAACCAACATAGGCATGTCAGAAAGCATGTTATTCTGAGAATTACCAAAAGTGAAACATATTATTTCTGTTTGTTCCCATACGCACAAATGATAAGCAATAGAAGCCATTTAATTTTTAAGAGAATTTGAATGGGGGCCACAAACGGCCCTTATCATACCAGGTCCTTTTCCAAACCAGGTGATGGATTTTGTTCATATTTGACATGATAACAGATACAGGTCCAAATGTTTGTGGCCAATGCCTTCTCTAATCCCATGACCTTAAGGCAATGTCAAAGAGTGTGAAATTTCACGTTAAAAGTTTTACTAGAGCTCATACTTCCAAAAGCATATGATTAATTTGTTTCATATCTGGTATGACGATAGTTAATGATATTATGTTTTATTCAGGTATACCCCCGCCCATACTTATTGCCTAAAGGTCAAGGTCACTTAAACGTTTTGTGTATAAATTTATGTTAAAGCCATTTAAAAAGCTCAAATTAGAAACCAAATGACGGATTCAGTTCATATTTGTTTTTTTGTTAGATACGGGTCCAAAATTTTATTCAACAATACCCCCCTCCCCCACCCACACACACGCGTGCGCGCATATGACAGCGTGGGCAAGTTTAGCGACTAAAAAGCTTTTACATTAAAATTTTTATGCACCCCCCCCCTCCCCAAGAGCTGATAGGCCCTAAGAGGCATATAGTATTTAGACTGTGAGTAATAAGATACAAGTCCAAAGTTTCATCGATTAATACCATGCTCACGCCCATGGTCTTAATGTCAAGGTCACAGACTTTGAAATTGCACAACCCGCAGGTTTGCACTATAATCACTGTGTGAGTCCGTCCGTCCGTTATCAGTTAGCGAAAACCATAACAGTTAGCGAAAATGCTTATAACTCTTGAACCGCATGGGATATTTTGACAAAATTTTGCATACTTATACTAGTCAACATTGTCTAACGACTCGCATGCATAACAACCTTATTTGATGGACGAGGCTTTGCTGAGCACAAGTTGAAAATTTACGACCAACTACTGAAAATGCTCATAACTCTTGAACACCGTGGTAAATATGGTTCAAATTTTGTATGCTTGTGTATTTTAACATAGTCCAGCCACCGGCATGCTAAACAGTGACGAGGCTTCACCGAGCATCAATTTGGCCGGTCGAGCTCTTTTATTGAATATGCTCATAACTCTTGGACCGCTTGGTATATTTGCTTCAAATTTTGTATACTTATGTAATTTAACATTGCCCAGCCACTGGTTATGCAAAACAGTGACGAGGCTTCACCGAGCATCAATTTGGCCGGTCCAGCTCTTTTATTGAAAAGGCTCATAACTCTTGGACCGCTTGGTATATTTGCTTCAAATTTTGTATAGTTATGTAATTTAACATTGCCAAGCCACTGGTATGCAAAACAGTGACGAGTCTTCACCGAGCATCAATTTGGCCGGTCGAGCTTTTATTGAAAATGCTCATAACTGTTGGACCGCTTCGTATATTTGCTTCAAATTTAGTATACTTATGTAATTTAACATTGCCCAGCCACTGGTATGCAAAACGTCTTATTGCACAACCCGCAGGTTTGCACTATAATCACTGTGTGAGTCCGTCCGTCCGTTATCAGTTAGCGAAAACGCTTCATTTCCATACATTCCTTCTGGCACCAGAAACTGATTATTCTACATTCACCACGGGTTGTGCACATTACCATCAGTTGATTTTGTGCTAAAGTTGCTCTAGAGCTCATATTTTCAAAACCACATCATTGATTTGTTTCATAGTTTGTATGATGATAGCTATAGTCCACTTTCATTCAGCAATATTCCTGCCCATGCCGATGGTCCAGGATCACGGTCACAGACTTTGAAATTTTATATAAAAGTTCTACTTTGATTTTTTTCAAAGTTAAAATTTTCAAGTCTGTCATGGATTTGATTAATAGTTGTTATGATGATATGCTGATTGCTATAAGTGCAAAGTTTTATTCAGTAATACCCATGCCCATGCACTGCTACCCCTGCAATTAACTTACGAATAAGGTCATAGATAAAGACGCCTTTCCAGGCAATCTGTGCTGTCTGGTAATAGCTCTTGTTTTCACTTAGCAATACTGCTAACGGGTTCACTTAAGATTATAACACTTTCAAAGTATCGCAGGTTTAATTCATTCAAAACAGAGAAGTTAGAATTCTCTTATAGTACACTAACCGAGATAATTACCGAATTCCTTCAAAATATAGCCATCAACGGTCATTTTGAAAAAAAAATGCCGGTAAATTCTGTTGGCTTTAACATATGCAGACTGACCGGTCTAGTGTACCATTATACTATCAGTTATGTTGGATTTAATATAGTGTTCACCAAATGAATGTGATGATGATGAAAACGTCCGACTGAGACAAAAGGGAAATTGTCACGAACGTAATGAAATGCCTACATTTGTTCCAAGAAAGCCTAAGTCAGTAGCTAGTTTTGAGGGCTGGATTTGGATTTTAGTTGTTTCAGTTCCTGGTCTTTGCATACTTTTAACTTCTATCAAAAAGCTAGCTTGGGTTGCATAACCCAGTCGGCAGCGCATCTGACGCAAAGGCTAGTTGTTGTGGGTTCGATAACTGGCTTGGCTACATATGAGACACACCTTGTACTTTTGTGGGAATTGACTAAGTAAAACTCTCCAGGGTCATTCTTCCCCTTTCCAGAAGTGCAATTGTCAGTTACTGGCAAAACTGGTAAACGGTTAAGCGGTCTAAGCCTGCCAAGGAATAGTCATGGTAGTTATTAGGTTAACTGACCGTCCGATATGACATTACGTTAACACGCTTATGCCAAATATGGCCTTCTTTAATGGTTCTAAAATTGGAATTGTTTTACTGAAAAAAAAAAATTGGGACACTTTTCTTATCTATGCTACAAACATAGATTTAAGGGCTCGTTATTCTTTTAGGCATGCAATCTTTTTTTTTTCAGGCAAGGGTGATCTTTGGTATTTGATTGTAGCTTTTCCTGAACATCTTTGTTTCAAACTATAACCATAACGAGCATTTTCTCAACAATAAGGCAACACCGTCTTCCTTGTAAAAAGCAATCGAAAGGCTCTTTGTTTTTCTTTATTTTTTTATTGAATGTGTTTTCATAGACTATATGCAAAACGAAAATAATAAAGAAATCTAGAGCTGAGTAAAAAAATAATTATAAAAATAAGAATAAAAATAATAATAAAAAAAAAAACACTGGTGGTTAAAGTCTTAAACTAGCTCCAAAATGTGTCAATGATTTTTTGTTCCAGAGTCACATACGGGCAGTCTCGAGATCGTTCCAGAGCCGAAACAACTTGTAAACAAAGGTACGCATGAACAAATATTTGGACTTATTTGTTAATAACCATCGAGTTATGAAGAATTGATGCTGATTTCAGACGAATTTCTGAGCCGCGGACAAATTCAATCATACTCATACGGAATAGCATTGACCGAATTCATAACTCGATGATTAATATCAAATCGATCCAGACATTTTTTGCTACATACCTTTGTTTACAAGTTTTTCGGCTCTGGGTCGATCTCGAAACTACCCGTTTGTGGCTCTGGAAAAATATCGTTCTCACGTTTTTGAGCTAGCATCAGAGTTTACCAGCTGTGTCAAACCAGAATCCCAAAAGCAAGAAAAAAAACCCGATGATATTCCGTGTGGAATTCACACAAGATGACATTCCGACCGACGGCCAACGCATGCTCAAAATAGACCGTGTTCGCAACTGCAGCTACAAAGAGCTCTCAGGTATACAGATACCTCATGCGAGAAACGAAGACTCTGTCCGTAGGCTGATCATAGTTTTTGCTTATCGCACGTCACCTGTTCGAACTAGAACTGTCGGAGAATCTGACTATACCCCCGCTTAACTGCTTTAATCAAATGGCGCTATTTTTATTACATAAAGCATAGAGAGGGAAACTCTTTGTCAACGTGTATACAATATCAATGGTCTACTTTAATCCCTTTCTAGGTAAAATGGAATAAAATGATTTCACATAGACAGAAAATTAATAAAAATGTAAGACAAATGCCTTTATCAATCTGTATGGCAAATATGAAGATTCAAACTTGAAGGGGAGCTGTGAAATCTGTTTCAAAAATTTGCATTATTCAAAGTAAAGAGGCAAAGAGAATTGGAAAAATATAGGAAAGAATAAGTAGGAGAAGCCGAGAAGGCAGGTTGTCGATCCCGCACTACAACAAGTTATCATCAATCTGCACACAAAATATCACTACTCTAACTTGCAATGGCTGCGAAGAAATCTTTGACAAAATACTTTATGATTCAAAGTATGGAGAGAAAGAAAATAGGACACACACAGGGAAGAATATGCCAGATATGGCTGGTTTGCAATCCCTCAGTACAATAACTCATTATCAATCTGTTTACCAAGTATGAGCATTCTACCTTGAAAGTTGCTGGAAAACGTTAAGAAAAAATGCATTTTTTAAAGTAAAGGGAGAAACAAAATCGGAAAAATTCAGAGAAGAATAAGCAAAAGAAGGCTGGTTCTCAACCCCACGATACGATAAGTTGTCATCAACCTGCATACCAAATATGACTATTCTAGCTTGCTCAGTTGTGGAGAAATCTTTGACGAAATATTTCAATATTCAAATCATGGAAAGAAAGAAAATCGGACAAATACAGAGAAGAAAAAGCAGACGAAGGCTTGTTCTCAATTCCACAATACAACACGTCGTCATCACTATACAGCTTGCATATCAAATATGACTACTCTAGCTTGCACAGTTGTGGAAAAATCTTTTGCGAAAAATTCCATTATTCAAACTACGGAAAGAGAGAAAAGCGGACAAATAAAAGAAAGAATAAAAAGGAGAAAACTGGCTCTTAATCCCACGATACAACACATCATCATCAATCTGCATGACTACTTTAGCTTGCACGGTTGTGGAGAAATCTCTGACGAAAAATTTCATTATTCAAATTATGGAAAGAAAGAAACTCGGATAAATAAAGGGAAGAATAAGTAGGAGAAGACTGGTTCTCAATCCCACGATAAAAAACGTCGTCATCAACATGCATAGCAAAAATAACCATTCTAGCTTACATGGCTGTTGCGAAAACTCTGACGAAAAATTTTATTATTCACAGTATGGAAAGAAAGAAAATCGGACAAAAAAAAAAGAAAAAAATAAGCTGGAGAAGGCTGGGCTCTTAATCTCACATTATAACACACCGTCATCAGTTAGTCTGGCTACAGACCCTATGTTCAATATATCCCCTGCAAAGGAATCTGACCACCAGAGTGATATACAGATTCGACTGGAGCCAGGCTAAGTCATCCGTCTGTATGCCAAATATGACTATTCTAGCTTGTATGGTTATGGAGAAATCTTTGACGGAATATCTGATTAAATGGTGACGGACGGAAGGACGGACGGACAGATGTAAACCAGTATACCCCCCCCCCCCCCCCACCCACACTTTATCAAAGCGGGGGTATAATTACTAAAACGTTAAACATGAAAGAAAAAGAAACGTTTTGAAAAGAAACAAAAAAAAAGGAAATTATTGTCGTATCGGGGAAACACACTTTGAATGCACACACCCAAACGAGAAGGTTATCAAAGCACATTGTGAATATACATCAAAACGAGGAGTATATAAAACACATTTTGAGTGCGCACACCCAAACGTGGAGTTAATTTCTTCGCTTTGGTAGCACTTGAATTCATGATTGCAATTATGTCTGTAAGAATCTTAAATAGCGAAGAATGCATCATCAGTGTTTTGATTTTCTACAACTGAAACGAGATCTAGACTTAGGTACACCAGACACCAGACTTGGTAATACTATCTGTAAGAATCTTAAATAGCGAAGAATGCATCATCAGTGTTTTGATTTTCTACTACTGCACATGCACACACACGTTGCGCCAAAGTAGAGAAAAAATGAGCTGTTTTAGAACTTTCATCCCAAATGATATACCTATGCAACTATTTTTACTCCGAGCAAGGACTTTTTTCGATTTGGCCACTTTTACAGGTACATCAAAACCGTACATGCTTAATAATACTTATCTAAAACCCCGGTAAACCCACTTTTTGTAGTAAAAGTGATGTTTGTAGGGGTAGAGATTACTTTTTTTCTTATTTCTGCTTAAAGCATAGTCCTCATTAGAACCGCATTTTTGGGCAATTCTAACGTGCACAAAGCATAAATCAACAAATAACACTGTCCCCCCCCCCCCCCTCCCCCTAAAATCTCAATCTTGCAAGAATGAAATAATACATGTTATTGAATAGGTATTTTAAAGAAACAAAGGCTGAACCCACAGTTGACTAAGACGTGGTATCCAGAACATAAAAATACATGCGCTTCGTTACTTAAAAACGTCCATTGAGTGAGCAGCCGTTTAATTTCTCCTTAAAACGTAGATTTCGGGCACTCGTAAAGGTCTTTTTGTTTAGAGCATAATTAAAAATCGCAATACATGTATGTTTATTGCTATTTTATATTAAAAAATGAAAAATCGTTTTAGAGGATCATGAAAGACGGCATAATTTGGCAAAGGCGTTTTAACGTAATAAATTATTCAGCTCAGCTTTCATTTTGGAGTTATGTTATTATTTACCAAACTTATTTCAAAATCTGCAGGCCGGCTGTCCACTGAAACAAAATGATTCTAGAGATCAGTGAATAATAAGACATATTATATGAGCAGCGTCATTAGGAAACGTGCCTATGGGCATGTGAGTCCACAGCATGCCTGATCAGAGCCTTCACTGACCCATACAGTACAGAACGAAAGCCCTGAGTAGTCTGTTTTGATTCGTAAGCCAATCTGACTTTACTGAAAGCATATTAACTCGTAGTGTGGTTCATATACTATACTATAAAATAAGGAGAGGCCACTATAAAATAATAAAATTGCATGACGAAAGCCTCAACCGACATTTGCACTGGAGTCTAAAATGGAGAAGTAAGAAACGTTGTGTTTCTAATCACTTGATGTCCAAACCACACTCACCAGGTAAAGACCATAAATTCAACAGTCATTATATTGAATACTGTGTGCAGATAACTTGAGTTAATCATCTCTACAATACTGTGTATGTCTTTTAACTTTGAAAACTTAATTTAACGACTATTTATCGGAATCCCGTATGAACTGGATCAAAACTGTCACAAGAACGTTTATTTTCTTTTATGTACCAGTAGTGTTTATGCTCTTCACAATGATAACGCTTTCTTCAGCGCAGTGATTCTGTTACTAAAAAAGTCATTTACATTTCTCCATGTCCTGCCTGCCAGTACAGGCTCAGCAACGATGCAGTTGTCTATCTCCTTTTGCCAGGAAGCTGCCTCAAAGGGATATACTTATTTGGATGCCTTAGAACCGCGCTTTTTTCTTCCGTCGTTCATGCCCGCTTCTGTAACTTTCTTTTCTTTCTAGAACATCGCCTTCTGGTACGGTAGCATCAGCTTTAAGAATAAATGAAGGAATAAATTAAAGCAAAAATTATCAATCACATAAAAAGTAGCAAAAATTATCAGTCACACAAAAAGTGTTTCTCTCTCTTTTCATCTCTCCCTTTCTCTCAGATACCCCGGATACGAGTGCAGGAAATTTAGGATTTTCGAGAAGTACACTAGTAGACCAGGACATCTGTATACAGATCTTCAGCATAGTTAATCAGATAAATAATTTTATGCGGTTCTTTTTTTTTTCTTGTTAAGTATGTTTAATTTCAAATAACCTAAAACGGTTAACAACTTTGCTGTCCTCTTTAATTGCACGCCGGTGAGTCGGGGTTCAACCTAATTGTAGCATATCAAGTGACCTAGATAGTCAAGCAGGTACTCCCCAGCTTTGAAAGCCCTCTATGCAAACACTCCATTGCCTAAAAAAAAAAGAAAAAAAAAAAGAAAAATGAAAGTGAAATACGTATTTGAACTATGTCCGTAGTGTTTGCGTCTTTTTTGCGATCCTGGGGCCTTCGTACATCGAACATTGTAAACATTAACTCCTTAAACGGCCCTACAAATACTAATGATGATTTCATGATCCTGGCCCACATGTAACGCTGCAGACTTCAATGATACTTTTCAAGTCGCCTGGGAGCCCCGGTAGCTCAGTGAATTAAGCGCCGGCCAGCTGATCTAGCGGTCCCGGGTTCGAGCTCCGCTCTAGGCGGGAATCTTTCCAATTGCAAACGGTTTCCATTGCACACAGCTTTTAATTATCATCTAACCATCGTCCTGATATGACTGAAATACTGTTGAAAAGGACGTAAAACCGCATGTCATCCGTCTATCTATTTCAGGTCACCACACCCTAGCCTATGTTTCCGTTTTTCGCAACCTAGTGGGTCTACATGCATCAAACCTTGAATACATTTTCCTCTTTTATTATCAGTTGCATCATTTTGTACCTTTTATATAGGGAAGATGCAAAGCAAGTGCAATATCATCGCCTTCCGCGAAATTCTTTTTTTTTTCTCTTATATGCATCGATAAAATAAAGTTATTTGACTTTAATTACTTACCTATATATTGACTGACTTGCTTTATTTTGAAACCAGCATAATCGATGCCGATCTCACACGCTCTAGTAGCATAAGCCAGTTGTTCCTTTTTTAGTCTTTCATTTTGTTTTCTGAATATAAAAAAGACAATAGTTATAAACAGTAGACCAGCTGTTGTAAAAGAGAACCTATTAATACATCTCTGTTGACTATCCCATCTTTACATAAACTGATCAGCTGCAGGTTATACTTGCAAACATTTATGCAGCAAACGGACATAAATAAAAATAAAATCTTCAAGATCCTAAAATAGGCTAAAATTTGCCTCGATTTGATTGTCGTTGGCCCTTATCTTGGAAGCCTGCAATGTAAAGGTCAGCAATTGTTTAAGCTGCAATCATATAAAAAGCTATAATTTTGAGCTGGGCAATGTTTTAGTACTTCAGCATCCGATCACTTTCGTATGCTTTACAAGATCATTTTACAGAGAGGGGGTAGGGGGGTCTCTTGTACAACTTGAAGACATTTCACGAACAAAATATTTGGTTCAATTCCTCTTGTGAAACGTAATCTGTTTTTCACTGAATTAATAGATGAAAATATGCAAAGGTTCGACTACATCTTTTCTTCGAATAAAATGTTTATATACATATATTCTCGTGATGTATTATATAGACAAATGGACGAATAATCTATAAACAAGTACACACTCTCCGGGTTAAATTAAATTCATTCATTTACTTATATATTGATCGGTTCTATTTTTTCTGTATTTTATACTGCTGATGTTTTAGTGTACATCACCTTTTCATCGTTCAGGAGTTATTTCATATCTTCATTGTCACCCGACGTAGGCGGAGGGGGACTATAGAAATGACCCTCGTCCGTCCGTGTGTCAGTCCGTCCGTCCGTCTTTCCGGTCCGTCCGTGTGTCAGTCCGTCCGTCCGTCCGTCTTTCCGTCCTTCCGTCCGTCCTTCCGTCCGTCCGAAATCTTGTCCCCGCAACTCCTCCTACGTCTTTCATCGGATTGATTTGAAATTTTACAGATTATATTCTTATGATATGAAGATGTGCATGTGGTTTTTTATTTTTGTTTCGGCCATTTTTGATGGAGTTACGGCCCTTGCTGACTCAGACCTTGTCCCCGCAACTCCTGTCACATCTTTTATCAGATTGACTTGAAATTGTGCAGAATGTTTCATCATGATCTGAAGATGTGCATGTGATTTTGGAATTTCAATTGTCCCATATTTTACAAAGTTATGGCCCTTTGTCGTTTTTGGTATTTTTCCAACTTTTGAACCGTTTGACCGAGAGAGCTGAAATTTGGTATGCTATTAGCATTTGGTAAATTGAGTATTCTGATTATTGTTAGGATATGCTAAAATTATTAGTGACAGAGTTATTCCCCTTTCATAGATAATAGACATTCACTTAAAGGTAAAGGGATAACTCAAGAACTATTCATATTAATGGCTGAATTTTCATAAATGCATTGTTCTTTTTCATCAGATTCATATTAGGAGGATTATGGCCCTTGTTATTTTGTTATTGGGTAGACAGTCTTATGTTTTGGGCATTCTGTAAGGGCCTAAAGTTTCAGTAGCCTGATATTACACATATACGCCCAGTTCTGAACTCAAGTATTTTATAACCTCATAGAGGCCCAGTAATTGGGGTATATGTCTCTGCTTATGCTTCAATCATTATTTGCTTACCAGGTTCTGTTATACACATATTTTCTGGTTTTACACATAAATGCCCCTTTCTAAACTTAAGTATTTTATAACTTCATAGAGGCCCAGTAATTGTGCTGCAGTTATTATTTGCTGACCAGGTTCTGTAATACACATATTTTCTGTTTTTAGCCATATAGTTACTCTGAAACTGAATAAAGGGCTGCAGTTTGTGACACATTTCAAACGTCGGGTGACACTTGGCCGATGGCCTTTTATGTTTATTTTATAATTATATGCGATGTAAGTATTAATTATGAGCATGAAAGTAATCAGATTCTTATGCGCAGCTACACTTTCGATTGGACGATATGAACATGTATCTCATGAAATCCAGCATACAAAAAAATGACTTCCCCAGCTGTTAAATATTACATTGCGGGAAATTAAATACCTCAGGCGTTTTTTTTATTTCAAGGAAAGATCTACAGACAAAAGTACATTAAACAATAATATTAGTTCTACTGGTAATATTTAATAATTGGTTTAAACATATTTTATTTAGAAGTGATATTACAAAACATTTAGAAACGCAATTATACTGTTTGTAATTAACAAATGATTAGAACGAAAGCTAAAAGCTTACTGAGTTCTCAACATATTTAATGATCACAAAAGAAAACTGATAGTATATATAAAAACAAGGATATGAAAATAAAAGGACTTGCACATTAAACAACAACAGCAGCAATAATTATAATAACTAATAATATAAACAGAGGGCCTAACACGAGTGGCCATTCCATTTTGAAATTTATGAAATGAGTCTTTTGCGAGTTTCACTTAATTTACGAAACAAACCTATGGCGAGTTTCATAAATTTCATATGAAAAAATTAAGAGTGTAAGATTCTGTTTGTTATAGGACGCTTTTAAATAGGGCTTTACCGTCTTAAAATTGACATTATTTCAACATTGTTGTCACAGACGGCGTTACGGCGGTGCGCACCAGTAATCAAGTGTTAAATAACCAGTATTTTTATCAACCTTTATGACTTGATGTAAGCCACTGAATAACAGCGACGTCATATAATAAACTGAAATAATTTATATGTGGATTGTTATTAAATAAAAAAGAGGGAGATACTAGAGAATTAAAAGGCCTTTACGATACTTTGAAAAACAGTCTCGTATATGCAGGATCTTTCACGAATGGCTATTTCATATAAAATTTATGAAACAAGCAATTTGTGAGATTCATATAAATATCGTATGAAATGACTGCCGGTGTATGATTCTATTTTTTATATGTCCCTTATAGGGTTTTATCATCTCAAATGTTTTTGCTATATCAATGTTGTCACGGATGGCGTCACGACATTCAATGATTCGCCAGTTACGAACAGTTGGAACGCAGCTCCAAGGAGTAGGGATATAATCAAGCACATAGCAACGAATTTTTGTTCGAAATTGTCGCCATCAAAATGGCTATCGACGAACCCCATAGTACTTTAACGCCACCATACAGATTAATCAAATCGCCCCACCTGTTGAAATTTTAAGAGCACTTTCCTGACTCCTATTTTTGAATTTTTCTGTTAAATAATTCCAGGACATCCTTTTCCGCCTGTGTAATTATTGAGGAAACAGTGCCCTTTTCGTCAGCGTCAAACATGTGAACAAAAAAAATACGATTTACGGCTTATTCGACTTTCTCCAAAACGCATACCTATGCCATGATAAATATTGATATATATTCTACTATCATGTGAAATTTCAGAAAATTTGGTTTTGGAACATTTTAAAATTGCAAAATAACATATGACCACTCGGTTTGAAAACAAATCGAAAATGGCGTCGAAATCATGCCAGCCTTACG
This sequence comes from Ctena decussata, assembly GCA_963989385.1. Taxonomy (NCBI): domain Eukaryota; kingdom Metazoa; phylum Mollusca; class Bivalvia; order Lucinida; family Lucinidae; genus Ctena; species Ctena decussata. The sequence goes on from OZ022502.1 coordinate 17,069,642, forward strand.
CGCTTAGTTTAGTGTTCACTGCCAAATTAACAAACTCACAATTCGGCCTGTCCGTAGAAACGTAACACCTCTCACTGATTAATCTTCAACCAAGACCGAATAAAACAGTCAAGCAAATACATTTTATTCATATTTTATTGTCAGATACAATAATGTCAACTCTCACCTCTATGCTCTAGCAAAACGTAAACACAAGCTTATGACGTGATTTTGAATCGATTAGAAATTTGTATAATCATGGCTTAAAAGGCGGACTTAATCAGCGATTGATATTCATTTAGGTACAGTTTGTGCTATTGTTCAGGATTAGCCTTTCCCCTCATAATTGAACGACAATTTAACGGTAATTTAATGGTTATTTCTTCTTTTTTTTTAATTAGCAGATCACGCGCTTGATTTCAAAAGTCAAATAAACGGTTGTATGTGAGTAATCTGGGAGGGATGAGGAATGCCCCCCCCCCCCCCCCCCCCCCCTGCCCCCTTTGTGGCACGGTTAGAGGCAGGAGTGTAGTGGTTATTACACTTTACGCACAATTATGTTTATCCTTTGAGAGCAAGAATAAGAGGTGGGCCCCAAAGATACTTTATATAGTCGTGTCTGCTTGCCGCTACTATTGAAATCTTGTTCAATTTACAAATACCAGCATCATCAAATATGGCGATACCTGTTGAAATTTTGTCTATTTGACAAAATTACAATACGCACCTGGCTATTAGCGTACAGGCAGTTACGCCTTTGAGAAGGGTTAGCAGTGCACTGTATGCATGCGATGTTGCCTGTATAAGCTTGAGAAACTCGATCTACATAAAATAACAGAATAAAATAGAACATTTCGAACCCTTTCGGTTATGCAGTCACATATAACAAACAACAAAAAACATTTACTAATAATTCAGATCGTGTTTTCCTATTTCTCTATTAAAATGACTGATGTTGCCTCACATTAGAGTAGTCTTGGCGAGGCGGTTCTATATACAGCTGCAACTCGTTTTCATGGATAACTGGCACAAATTATCGTAGACTTATTATCAATACACAACTTTATCAATTTCCTGTTAGTTTTCCTGAACTGGGAGACTCTTCAAAAATTCTTTGCTCCCAAAGGAGCAAATGCTTTCCTTAAAGAGTTTACTCCCATTGGAAAGGTAGGATAAATCAAAAATATTATTGCCGAGATGCTTCCCCAGAAAGTGTACCCGGTTGCCCTAGGCCCACACATTTACATGTACACTCTCAATTTCTTTTCAGTTCCTTCCAATGCTTAACATGTTCATTCTTCATTTGTATGTCGACTAGAATTGTAACATTGTAATTGTCCGGTCGACTAGCAGGCCCGGGTATCTTGCAGGTCACCAGAAGATTTGATATTTTTGCATTTACGAATCGTCCCGAAAGCACATGTAAAGGGCAATCCAGTACACTTTATACTCAACTCTGGGCTTATTCTTCATACTCTGCGTCCTGAAATTAAATAATTGGGCAGTCGATTTCCGAATCGAATAGGACAACTGTCGAAATACATTAATTAGACAATGATAGGAATTGAGCTAGCGGCCTTCAGATTCTCATCTGAACACTCTAAGCTACCAAATGTGGTGACGTGCGGGAAGGTTTTCACTTTTTCCCTTACTGTAGTATTTTCTGAGGGTCAGTAAGGACACGGGTGACCTGCAACAAGCAAAGACTAAGATAGCTTGCACTACAAATGTTATAAAAGTTAAAATGAACAGCTTGCATGTGTGCATTCTATTTTGGATCTTGGCTGGTAGCTTTTTATTCATGCACATTTTGCTAAATGAAGGCAATGATGGGTTGCTTGAATAAGTGTACAAAGTTCATGCGTATTTCAACAGTTCCCCACACGCCCGCTATTTTCAACTTTCAAGCAGATTGTTTAAGTATACTCACTATACTGTCAATGATCTTTACGCTTATTCGGGATGTGGAATTTGCCAAAGTGGAGCTATTCGTATACAGTTTAAGTTCATGTACAACAGTACATGTACTTTGCTTCCACGGAATAAATGTCTGTTTTTGTGCCACGTGCCAAACGTCGGATGGCACGTAGCAGGCCTCCAAATTTTCCCCACACCTCCCACATCCGCACACCCCGACACATTTTCAGGCTCATCATCGAACACACGAAATGCTCTTCGTAACTTAATTCAGAACGGAAAGAGTTTGCTTGCAAGCCAATCAGGGTTTTGCTATTCGCTTATATATACAGTTTTGTATCTTGAAGCAGTCTTGTTAGACTAAGCAGATTTTGCTGTTATCCGACAAGATTCGACAGAGAGAGAGAGAGAGAGAGAGAGAGAGAGGGGGGGTGGAGAGAATACGCTGTCACAGCAACGACTGCTCAAGTCATGTTTTGGACCTATACATCACTCCAGGCATCAGTGAAGATGAATTCCCCACTTTCCTGGCCCCCACCCGTCCCCACCCTCGTCACCAACCGCATCCTTCCATCCCCACCTGGCTTGTTTCTTTCTTAGTAACTTGAGCCGAAACGCGAGAAAACCAACAATGTTGTTGTGCGCCCAGCGCAGACTAAGATAATCCTGGGCATCCGCCCAGTCTGACCAGAGTCTTCGCTGTCTGCAGGTAGCTTTAGACCCTTAGCTACCCTTAAGGCGCTTAGGGAAGACTCTGTGCAGACTAGGCGGATGCCGAGGCTGATCTGAGTCTGCACTGGGCGCACAGCCACTTTGTTGATTTTCTCGTGTCGCGGCTCATATGCTCTGTGTAATTGTCGAGCAAATTATAAAATCAGATCGTAAATTTCAAACAAAACGACAAGAAAGAAACTCTTTGCTTCTTATGGTGGCTGGTTTGTGCCATTTCGTCTTTTCGTCTTTTCGCCGCGAAAAGACGCCACGCGAAAAGACGAAAAGACGAAAAGACGCCATGCGAAAAGACGAAAAGACGAAAAAACGCCAGGCGAAAAGACGAAAAGACGAAATAACGCCAGGCGAAAAGACGAAAAGACGAAACCCGCCACGCGAAAAGACGAAATTGCAGCGCGAAAAGACGAAAAAACGCCATGCGAAAAGACGCCATTTGAAACTCTCAAATTGTCGTCTTTTCGCGTGGCGTTTTTTCGTCTTTTCGTCTTTTCGCGTGGCGTCTTTTCGTCTTTTCGCATGGCGTTATTTCGTCTTTTCGTCTTTTCGCGTGGCGTTATTTCGTCTTTTCGTCTTTTCGCGTGGCGTTATTTCGTCTTTTCGCATGGCGTCTTTTCGTCTTTTCGCATCACGTGTTTTGCATTAAGATATATCAATATATCCTATTCTAAATGCAGTTAATACTCTGAATACTTAGACAGGTGTTTCTTTTTTAAACTGTGTAGACCCTGATCAGAATGCAATCTGTAAAGAAGTGTACTAATCACGGTTTGCAGCTTTTGCCGCTAAACTCTTCTTTTAAAAAACATTACCAAAAATATGAGGAAAGAAGTCATTATGGTATTTCTACTGAACGGACAGAAAAGAAAATGAGCCGTCCTAATGTTTTGGAGTAAAACACTCCAAACAAATTTCATCCTATCTTAATTTTGATCTTAAACTGCCTAAAAGATTAACCACTTGTTGACCATGTAATCTCTCTCAAACTATGAAATACAAACATTGAAACATTGTTGTACTTCGCTGTATGAAAAAATAATGATACGGTATTTTCCCTAGTTTGACATACATTTAACTGCAGCTAACCCAAAATTTGGACAAGTTTATAGTTTTCTAAAGACGTGCCAATCGCAGACAGAGCAGAGCCTGATTAAACTTCTCTTTGGCTTATGTGTCCCAATATTTAAGAATATTATGGTATCATTTAGCTGCAGCTCAAGCTATAACACTTTCTTATAGGAAGTATTTTTAATCTGAATGCACCTCTGTGAGAGATCCATTTTAAATTGAAAATGTGCCTCCTTCCGCCTTTTTTACAAAGGGGCACAACTACTGTTACTTCCTCTTCAAGTCTTCTTTAAACGGCAGGGATGGATTTTGCTAGCTCAAATAGGGCAGCTGAAGACAGGACTAGGTGGAAAAGGAGTGTTTTAGAGTCACCTGTGGTGCCCCAACGACCGCACAAGATTATGGGATAGGCTAGACTATCAGTCAGTTCGACCGCCCCCACCCCCACCCCTGCACACACACACACACACCCTTGCCTCAGTGGTCCTTCAGATGTGACTCTAAACCGCGTGGTCCTGTCTTCATATGACCTTAGCATTGGTGGGACGTTTTGCCCAATTCTCTCGATCTCTCAGTTTGAACAATAATATTGTAACACAGTTTACTAAAAGAATACATTACAAGCAAATAGTAGATTAGGTGCTAGCATTAAGTAATAAATTTGGACCATGTTACCATTATGATCCTAAATCCTAGGACATATGTGTCCTGGGAAAAGAGTGGTCTGGTCAGGCTCTGCATTGGTAACCATTCTGCGTATGTTATGATACAGCTCGAGATAGACACAGGTTTCAACATATTTGCATCTGTGCTTAAGGTGAACGGGACCACTCTCAGGGGAAGCAATTTTGCATTTTTGCATCCTTTCTTAAGGAGGATCAGCTCTTGAAAGTAGAATTTGGTCCTCTAGGAGCAAATTCTTTCCTTTAAAAGTAGACCTATTTAAGAATCTATTTTTTCTGTTTGCTTCATTTCCCTATCTTGGAAAGCAAATAGAATGTCACAAAAGTTGACCCCCTTTGTAAATATGACAGAAGGGGACACAATGTTCAATATTAGAGAGATCTTTCTTGGAGGTGTATACATTCAGCTATACAGTCAAACCTGCTTATGTGGTTACCTCTATTAAGGGATCACCTGTCTTGAGCAGCCACCTTGGTCCTTTGAACCAAAATACAGTGTAAATGAAATGTATTATGGGGTCATCTGTCTTAAGTAGCCACTATTTGTCCTTCTCTTGGGTGACCCCTTAAGACAGGTTTGACTGTGTTTCTCAAAAATGCTTGCTACAACAACGTAATAGGTCTGCCTACGCTCCTGAATGAGTAAATTTGCGTCTGCTAATTTTTAAGTCAACATGGCCCAGATTATTTTAATCAATAACTGTAATTATTGCCGACCCCATACTAATACTTTTAGCTATCCTTTTCACTTTTAACAACTTTTATTTTTCTGTCGGATAAAATAAACCCATCCTAATTTTTATAAGGCTGCTGCTAGATACTGATTATCTTGATTAAATCTGTGTTTGATCTCAGTCAACAAGGCACGTTATTCAATCTAAACGGTACCATAGTGACCCAAAATATTGCCGACCCCACGTTAATTTTATAGTCTATCCTTACAATTTTTAGCTGTCAAAGAGATGTATAAAAAAGCATTTCAGTGGCAAATTCTGTGATCAGACTGCTTCTGTAGCTGCGTTTGCAGTAGTCTGATATGAGTCTATATTGTTTACTCAGACAAATCTGTCTTAGTATTAGGAATCAATACAGTTATCAATGAAAGGGTATTTGTGTGTCGTTATTTCGTCTTTTCGTCTTTTCGCCTGGCGTCTTTTCGTCTTTTCGTCTTTTCGCATGGCGTTATTTCGTCTTTTCGCGTGGCGTTATTTCGTCTTTTCGTCTTTTCGCATGGCGTCTTTTCGTTTTTTCGGCGCGAAAAGACGAAAAGACGCCATGCGAAAAGACGAAAAGACGAAATAACGCCACGCGAAAAGACGAAAAGACGAAATAACGCCACGCGAAAAGACGAAATAACGCCATGCGAAAAGACGAAATAACGCCATGCGAAAAGACGAAAAGACGCCACGCGAAAAGACGATAAGACGAAAAGACGCCACGCGAAAAGACGACAATTTAAGAGTTTCAAATGGCGTCTTTTCGCATGGCGTTTTTTCGTCTTTTCGCGCTGCAAGTTTGTCTTTTCGCGTGGCGGGTTTCGTCTTTTCGCCTGGCGTTATTTCGTCTTTTCGTCTTTTCGCCTGGCGTTTTTTCGTCTTTTCGTCTTTTCGCATGGCGTCTTTTCGTCTTTTCGCGTGGCGTCTTTTCGCGGCGAAAAGACGAAAAGACGAAATGGCACAAACCAGCCACCATAGCTTCTCATGTTCGACTTATAATCGGTTTACATGGCATGCGGACTGGCAATCTAGCTCGAGGCAATATACGTCATTTTTTCTTATTACGTCACAACACTGACCTAATAACTTATTTGACAGAAAACAGATGACTGTTTGAAAGATAAATAATATTAGAAAAGGATATTATATTCACAAATTTGAGTGGCAGAAGGTCAGATTTGTACAATGCCAATCAGGTCAGCAGTCAGGTAAGGTACGTTCTACCAGTTTGTAGTCTATTTTTAGCTTACTAAACTCCGTAATTTTTCTCCTCTTCAAGTATTTAGCAATCTGAGCTAATGTTTGACAAGCTGTCGAACTCAATTTTCTGTCTAAATTGTGGCTGTCCGGCAAGTATTGCTGGTGCTCATATCACGTGCAAGACCGTTTCCTGAGCGTTAAAACTACAGATGCCATCTATTATTTTGCAATTTAAAAATGTTCCAAAACGATATTGCTTGGAATTTCACATGCAAAAAGAAGAAATAATAAAGTTTTCGATGGCATGGGTGTGCGCATTGGAGAAAGTCTCAGCTTTCTGTAAATTATGTTTTATGTTGATGCAAGTTTTCGGTAGAATCAAGATAGAGTATTGTACTTTGACGATGAATATTTTAGCATTTCGAGCAATTTTGGCCCTGAATTTTGTTGAGAAAGCCTGCTTAATACTAGTTAGCAAAGCAGTTTTATGTGTTGAATCATTTTAATATAGCCAATGGCTCTAAATACATTCGAGAATAATGGGAAATTTAGTCAAGAACCATGTTCGCCATTTTTAGGGCCTATTTTTTATGTGGAAGGATCCACCGTTGTAAATACAATCACCGCTTTTCGAGGGTTTGCGTTCCAACTGGAAGTGTTATATGAAGTGTGGTTATATTCCTTTTTATGAAATGACGTTAGCCACTCAAAAACGGCAACGTCATATGATTAATTGATTTTAAACACTCTTTACGTTAGTCGGCGCATTATTATGACTTTCGACCCTAGTTCCGTAAGAATGCGTATCAGTCGGAAATCAGATTTATTTTGCTTGAATAATTGTTGTTTTTATTCTTCTTATAATCCTTCATGAAATAAATAAATTTATAAATCTAATTGAGAACGCCAAAGGCCAGACTTTATCTCTGGGAATTCCGGTTTTTGTCCGCCTTTAATGAACGGCTGTCTCGATATAAGTATAATATTTTTGAAAGTGCCTTAAAATCCAAATAAATAGCTGATTTAACAAATAACTGATAAAATAATGTAGATCAATAGCAAAATTATGATTATTGAGATTAACGATGATAACAATTAAAATAGCCTGGCAGTGAAATTCAAAGTATTCAGATGTACTCCAACTATAGTCAATGACGTCGAAAAAACGTCGCTTCATTCCAAATATTTCATGAAAATACAAGCCAAAATAAAAATAAAAATAAATAATGAGAAGTAAAGTAATTTATTTCTAATTATTTTATAAATAGGCCTAATTAGAAAAGATAAATAAATAGAAATATATATATTTCCATGTTTGATCATCTGCCTGGTATACATTGATTTAAGTGGATAAGCCTGCGATTTACTTAGGAAATCATAAAATATAATTACAACCTGCATAAACTGTATAAAACAAAGCGAGAGATACAGAGAAGAAAAGGGTAGAATATAAGAAAATGTAAAATAAAATTACCTTTTAGCTACTCGAGCCGAAGCTTTTCTCGACCACATGTCAACACTTCCACTTCTGTTAGTAATTGGCACCGAATGAGAATTTTTCCGTACAAACGGGGTAGCTGAGATTCCAGTGATACACACGCAAAACGTTCGCTCAATCGGCAATTATACACTTTTGTGTAACAGACAAACGTCTTGAACCTACATAACGGGGAAGGTGCTATATTACGGTGGGAAACTATTCTTGGGGTTCATCTAGTGCCGAATTTTAATATTTCATGCCATCTGAAAACGGGGAGCTCCGCGATTGGAGGTGTTTCCCCGATTGGAAGGTGTGTATTCTTACGTACTTCCCCGTTTGGGGGCAAATACAAACACACACACACACACACACACACACACACACACACACACACACAATAACAACAACAAAAAAAAACAAAAAAACAAAAAAAAACAGTTTTTCCGACGTTTTGGCCAGCCGTTTTAGGCATGCCTCAAGTTAAATAACTACATGTATATGGACCTATTCTAAGTCTTTTCTTTACGGCTGTTGAGTCACATTTAGTCTGAATCAAAATTTCAGGAAAGACTGTTTCAAACCCATGTCTATGGAATCTTGGCACATCTGAACTTGGCATCAAAAGAAGAAATAAATTAATATTTACTGAAGTTTATTTTTGGTTTAAGTGGCATCAGTGGCAGTGTCTGGAACAAAACTTTGACACTCTGAGAAGAAAATGCATGCTGTTATTGTTTTGACAATAACTTGCTTTACACCATTTGGGAACAACAAAGCACGGAACCTATTGCGTTCGTATTTCCATGAACTCTCGACAAATGAAATTTATCTTTTATATTTATGCTATGTTTTTACGTCAATTTTGTTTACTCATTCGTGAAGTTCTGACGAATTAAACGCCAAGAAAAGGACGAATAATAGTTGCGCGTTTGGTAATGAAGTACAGAGCCGTCACTATGACATAACGTACATCGTATATCAATCGTTACGTCGGCCAATCATCTATTTGAACTATCCGTGACGTTGCTTACGTGTAAGATTGCATGAATGTGTGTTGTTCGTGGATGTATGAACATCGTCAGCCCAGTATAGGTTCATCTAAGGAAATCGTCGTTGAGTGTAAATATTTCTCTGTACATTTGTATAGCTGAACTAAGAAGGCAACTTTAGAGAGTGTTATAAAAGTAAGAAAAATGTCCACACACCCCAACCCGCACATACCGCAAGCACAGTAGGCCCTTGTTCTACTATAATCCAAAAAAAGTAGGACGCCCCGGCACTGGAAGTTATACCCAGCATCATCGCACCAACCAACCGATCCCTCCCTTGTCATAAAGCTGTCAATGAATCCCTAACAGTTTCAAATTTTAACAATTCTAAGTTTCAAATGTTAACAACTCTGAATTGTCCCCTTTTTCTGTATCATTGTTCAGGCTATTCATGAACATGTTGATGGCCAAAAGGAAATTTATCAGATGCTAAAAATGTGTACGTAATATATCGCTTTGTGCCACGGAAAGGCCTGTTGCAATGCGTAAGCGTTAAGTACTCGCCGACATTACCGACTTTTACATACATAACACGGTCAGTTCTACATACAAGCAATTAAGCCACACATTTATTGTAATGCGTATCTTGGATGCACACGTTGGAAATTCTGTTTACTTCCAGCATATTTATTCGTTTAACTGTCTGATTTTTTTCCACATAGTAGACTTTTTTTCCAAAGTCTTTTACCTTTTCATCCTCACGGAGCATGTATTACGGTGCACAAAGTCGGTGCAGGGGGGCATGCTGTTTGGACATTGGTTTCCGCCACATGTATCTCTGTAACTGACTGTGCCGCTTTTGGTAAAATCATGCGCCGTGTGGCTGAGGAGGGGCAAACCATTGATTCCAGTGTGTAGTTTTTCGGAAGTGACTGTACTCTGGCACCATGGATGCAGTGCCACGTACGTGGAAAAAAATATTCAATGTTCGCTGTATTTTTTTTATTATTATTATTATTATTATTATTATTATTTTTACCTCTGTGGAGCCTTTATTCGCGGTGATAAGTTAAATATATATGTAATGCATGATGTACATTGTCTCTTATAATTCTGTACAGAATGGTTTGGTGTATTTTTATATGTCTGTATATAAACGTGTATGTACTGTGATGTTGAACACCAAAATGAGACTTTAATAAACTATAAACTCTAGATAGATGGAATACGTTTTTTCAGTTAATGTGATAAGAGAAGAAAATCGTCAAAAGCGCTTGTTTCTAAATCTAAACAATATATTTGAACTCTGCCCTTTCAGTTTTTACAGATACACATATCAGCCCACTCCGGCATAAGCGCAGTCTTATCAGTCTATTCTCAGCATGAAAGATGTAAGAATCATGAATCATCATGAAGAATGTTAATGCCGAAAAAGACTGATCAGATCCCATGAAGGCACCGGCGCTGGACAGTGTGCCGGCTGCTCTGACCAGTCAGATTATGCGATGCCCTAAGGCCTATTTTTCGCGACGCCGCTGCATGATTTTTGGAAAAGCTAATGCTTTGCGCTATTGCTATATATAAACACTGCAGTACACACTCTCCAGGTGTTTTCCGACTAAGTGTGACGTATCGTTTCTTCCGAAAATAACTCGGTATCACTAAACCACTTGAATACTGGCTTGCCGCCGAGACGGCAAGCCAAAAACAAATCAGTGTAATAGAGATGATTCAAAGATGAAGTATTGTTTTTGAGTTCATTGGCATGAGATTCACATCACAGCGTATGATTTTTATCTTTATGATTATTTCTATTTTTGGCACTTTAATGTATCTAGTGAGTAATTATAATATTATAATGGGGCAACAGATTCCTCTGTACCATTTCTGGTAAGGGAAAGTGACAGACAGTGATAGCAAAACATGACCAGTCATTTGAGCCACAACATGGGAAAACCAACAAAGTGGTTCTGCCCAGTCTGATCAGAGTCTGTGCTGTCTGCATGGAGGTAGCTTAGACCCTTAGCCACCCTTCAAGCACTTAGCGAAGAGTCTGATCAGACTGGGCGGATGCCGAGGCTGATCTGAGTTTGCTTTTTGCACACAACCACTTTGTTGGTTTTGTCGTGTCACGGCTCATTTAAAGTTTTCGCAGCAAATCTGCCATATGTTGGATTGAAGTAAGACTTTAAAGGGCCTTAACAAGTATTGTTCAAAATTGCTGACAATGCACTTATTTGACTGTCACTCATTATTTATAGGTCGTGATGTTGTGATAGCAGCTATACTTGGAGCTGATGAGTTTGGGTTCAGTACAGCACCCCTGATAGCCATGGGTTGTACAATGATGAGAAAATGTCACCTCAATACGTGCCCTGTTGGTATAGCAACACAGGTAATATTAATGGGCATGGGTGCACTTTCAGGGGAAACAACTCTTGAACGAATTTGCTCCCCAGGACCAAATTCTTTCCTTTAAGAGAAGCCCGCCTTTTGGAAGGGTTCATCCTCCAATGAAGCAAACGGGAAGTTACAAAAGTTGTTTCCCTTTGTAAAAAAAGAAGGAAAATTTCGAAGCTTAAATGATGTCAGTTGAAGTATTTGTAATCTGTTTGTCTCTGCAGAATTTACTGTTATGTTATAAATGCTCTTCACATAGTATACATATGCAGAGTTGAATTTTCACTAATATTGGCTGATCTACTGGCTCTGAAAGAAAAAAATTCTCTGATTCTTTCTTAGAATTGGGTTATGACAAGTAGTACAAATGATTTATAGTACATGATTATAATTTTATACTGCTCAAAATAAGTAAGGGATATTAAGACATTTAAGGCAGCAGAAGTAAGGAAAATAAGCAGATGAATATCAAACTGCTATTATTCATAAAACAAATATTCATAGAGACCCTTAATATGAATATTGAAAAGATTAAGCTTGTCACTTGACCTAGAGTAAATTGGAAGTGGACAAGGGGTTGATACCCAAATTTCACATGAATCCAGTGCAGCAATGACTAATATTTGTTAGGCAAACTTTATTAAGACAGACGCCTTATGCCTCAGTTAACAAGATACAGATAAATTTTTCATGTGATTTTATCACTGGAGAAAATGACAGACATAAAAGATACCATTGTTTGGTGAATTGTCTCACATATGGTGACATTTGTAACAGCCCTACACCTTAAATAACGCAATAAAGCCAACCAAAGTGGGTGTTTTCATTTTGGAAAATTATGAAGAATTTTATTATTCACAAAATCTGAGGGTCCAAAAGAATTTTTTTCGCCAATGTGAAATTGAGGTGTAGACCCCATAGTCCTTTATGTGCTGCGCATTGACTGTTTCTGATTTTTGTTGAATATTGTAACTTGAATATTGTTCTGTCTATATACAACAATAAACTAACCCAGCCATTATTACTGATTTTTGTACTCGCTTCTATTTCATAATATCCCCTACTTTTTGTGAGCAGTATATGATTAAATTCACAAAATGAAAGTGACTTAGAGTGTCAAAAGTTGTCTTTGTACAGTTTTGGCATGGTTTCCTTTCTGACTGTAAACATGTAAATGAACGTAGTGATGAAAACTGAAAAGGGTGTAAAAAAACAAAAAAAAAGTCAGAATGCTTTTGTTATGTGTAACCCTGGCAAAGTGCATGGTTTTGTCTGTGCCGAAAACTACCGTTTACTCGATAATTTTCGCGGTGTTCCATTTTTCGCGGTATTTTGCGGTCTCTTAGAAACCGCGAATATTAAACTCGCGAAATAATTTCATGTTTCTTACACAGTATCATCAGTAGACACAGCGTCCATATATTTGGTTTCTGTTTGCTTCGGTAAAGTCTGGTACTTTTCATTTGAGCCAGTTCTTTCATTAACCTGCGGCCGCAGGTTAATGAAAGAACTAGCTCAAATGAAAATCAAGCAATTTTGATTATTGCGCATGTTGCTAACCGCAAAAATAAAAAATCGCGAAAATTGATGTTTATGTTTTTGCACCCCAACCGCTAAAATTTGAGCCCGCAAAAATTACCGGGTATACGGTAAGTTAATCATTTTTATTGAAAGTGTGAACAAGGATTTTATTAGACATTAGCTTAGTTGATTTCTTGCAGGATCCAATCTTGAGGAAGAAGTTTGCTGGTAAACCAGAGCATGTTATAAACTACCTGTTTATGGTGGCGGAAGAGGTAAGATTGATTTGCAGCAGTTTCTAATGTGCTGTTGAATATGCAAAGGCGTTTCTAGGCCATACTCCTGGCATTGTAGTCTAAGGGTCCATTAATGTCATCATTTGAGTCCTCATTGGCATATATAAACAATAGTGATTTAACTAAAGATTTGCCCTGTTTAAAAGTTAAGGTTAATCAGAGCTCTAGATAAGAGGGGTATTTGATGATAATTGAGGGATATTTTTTTTTATTTCTCATTGAAACCATATATTGTGACCCCTCATCTGAACCGTCTCGTCGAGACGGTTCAGATGAGGGGTCACAACATAAGTTTTTAAGCAGAATTAACAAAAATTATCCCTAATTATCATCAAATACTCCCTCTTATCTAAAGCTCTGGGTTAATGGGAACTTTTCCAGGGGCTGTAATTGATACCAAAAAGGAGCATCTCTTAGAGGAAACAAACCCACTCCATTTAGGAGCAAATTCTTCCCTTCAAGAATAGGCTTCATTTTGGAAGGGTTTGTCATCCAGGGAAGCAGAGATGAAATCCCAAAGTTAATTTCTTTTTGTAAAAATGATGAAAAATATTCATGCACTGTGTTATTAGTATCACCTGCGAGGTTAGTCATTAATCTTTTGCCTTTAAAAGACAGATCCTTGCAAGCAGTGCAGACTCTAATCAGACTGCTTCTGATGAGGGTTTGTGTTGTTTGCCTTGTTTACCATTTTCTGTTTGTGAGTTTCATGTTACATTTGGTTGATTAAAAATTTTTATCATATGACATCGCATCTGAGAGTGTAATAAAGCCATGCATTAAAAACGATCATCCACTAGTGGATTAAATATGCAAATTACGTCGTATTGTTATGCGTTGACGTCCATGCAAACGTTGCATTTTCTAATGGCGAAATCGTGACGTTTTAGTGCAAAATTTGCTCATAAAATGCGATTTTAGTGGCATATGATAAATAGAATCTTGTATTCGTGCTCCTGTACTATTGAATTTATTAAACTTGTTGGGGCAAAACAATAAGATGCTCGGCATAGCCTAGCATCTTATCTTTTCCCCCAACTCGTTTAATAAATTCAATAATGCATGAGCACTCATGTAAGATCCTCTATATCTGACATAGTTACTTTTGGCATATTTGGTAAAATGTATTTATGCCTATTCATTTGTGTTAACAGACTGAAACATGCAACTGGATTTTCTTTTCTTTTTCAGGCTAGAGAAATCATGGCCAAACTTGGAATCAGAAAATTCCAGGATCTCATAGGTAGAACAGACAAGATTAAGTTCTGCCCCAATCCTCACAACCCCAAAGCCAAACTGCTAGACTTCTCAGCTATGATGAAGAATGCACTGGAGATGCGACCTAACACTAATATCGTGGCTGGGACGGTACAGCAGGACTTCCAATTGGAAAAGAGACTGGTGGGTACCCATACATCCAATTAAACCTTCGCATGCTGCTGGTTGATTATAAATGGGCCGAGACAGCACAAAACCAACAAAGTGGCATATGTGCTGAGCTAAGACTAAGCTCAGCCTGGGCATCCACCCAGTCTAATCAAAGCTTCACTGTGAGCTGAAAGGGTAGCTAAGAGTCTAAGCTACCTCCATGCCATTAGCGAAGACTGTGATCAGACTGGGCAGTTGCCCAGGCTGATCTGAGTCTTAACTTGGTGCATCTGCCGCTTTGTTGGTTTTGTCATGTCCCAGCTGAATTGAACATGTAAATGGAGAGTTTAATTGTGTTTTTACATCTTTTTCAACAGTATTTCAGTTATATTTAGACAATAGGAGGTTGATTGTGATAGGATTTATGCAAGTGAACCCCATTTACGGTTTAAAATATTTCTGCCTTTGGCAGGGATCAAACCTGGACCACCACCTTAGAATGCCAGTGCTTAGAATGCCTGAGCTACCATGGATGCTGTAGCGTATATAGAAAAAGTCTTAGATGCCAGTTAATTGGCATACACCATCAGACATTGCCAAGCATAAGCAAATATTGTGAACTGAAAATGCCATCTCTGTTTATTGCTGGGCAGATGGGTCCTAAAATCTGGAACTATCTTACAAGATGAATCTAGATTTTGGGATTGTTTCAGACTGGGAAAATCTGTCTTATAAACAAGGAAATATGGCATGTACCATCTTCTAATTCTAGTGATTTATCATATGACGTCGCTTCTGAGAGTATAATAAAGCCATGCATTAAAAACGATAATCCACTAGTGGATTAAATATGCAAATTACGTTGTAACGTTATGCGTTGACGTCCATAAAAACGTTGCGTTTTCTAATGGCGAACTTGTGACGTTTTAGTGCAAAGTCTGCTAATAAAATATGATTTTAGTGTCATATGATAAATAGAATCTTGCATTCGTGCTCATGTATTATGGAATTTATTAAACTCGTTGGAGAAAAATGATAAGATGCCCAACTCGTTTAATAAATTCAATAATACATGAGCACTCATGTAAGATCCTCTATATATTTTGTAGGACTACACTGTGATAGAGAAAGCTAAGAATGTTATTGAGGGGAAACAGAGACAGGTTGTGATGGATCTCAAGATCAGAAATGAAGACAGAACCTTTGGAGCCACCCTCAGCAACCATATTTCTCTGTAAGTTTTAAGCCTACTAGTGCCATAAATTGATTTAGTTGGTTGATTTAATGCTTAACGTCCACAGTACACAACTAAGGTCATGTCAGGACGGTCAGTTAACCTAACCACACTATTCCTGGGGAGGCTTAGACCTCCTAAGCGGTTAACCAGTACTAAGTGCACATACTTTCACCAGTAACTGACAATTGCCCTTCTTGAATCAGCGGAAGGAGAAACGAAAGTATGTGGCCAGACCGGGATTCGAACCCAGGACCTCTGACTTACGAGTCAGGTGCCCTACCGATTGCGCTACCCGGCCCGGCACTAGTGCCATAAAAGTGGGCAACAAAATTTATGTCTTCAAAATTATAATCTAATGATTCTTGTCAGCTATAATATTGAAAATTTAAGACACTAGAGGGCAAACAGTGTGGATCCAGATGAGGTGGCTCATTATGATCCACTCATGTGGATCTGTGTCTGCAAAATTAAATAAAAAATGTTTTGTGTAAGCTATAATATTGAGAAAATTGAGAGCCTAGAGGGCAAACAGTGTAGATCCAGATGAGATGGCTCATCATGAGCCACTCCTCTGTATCTATGCTGCAAATTCAACTAAGCCACATCATGTGACTTATAACATTGTGGCAGTTTTGTCATCGACTGATGTGACATGCAATGCATTGATCAGACTGCACTCAAAAGACCATATGGAAACTGCTGATGATTGATAAGTATAGGCCATTTGCTGTCTATAAAACAGGTCATTTTGCAGATTTGCTCTTTTATTAGCTCGCCTGAACGAAAGTTCAGGAAGAGCTATTGTTGTCACCACGGCGTCGGCGTCCGCGTCCGCGTCCGCGTCAGCGTCGGCGTCGGCGTCCGGATTGGATGTTTTGGTTAAAGTTTTTTAAAGACCTATATCTCCCTAACCCATGGATGGATTCTTTTGATACTTGCACTGTAGTTAGATATTGGTCCAAAGTTTAACATGGTACCACCCCCACCCCCTCCTTGACCTTGATGTCAAGGTCATGGACTTATAAAATTGGGAGTTTTTTGGGACTGGATGTTTTGGTTAAAGTTTTCTAAAGCCCAGTAGCTCCTTAACCCATGGATGGATTCCTTTGATACTTGCACTGTAGTTAGATATTGGTCCGAAGTTTTCCAAGGTACTACCCCCACCCCCCTCAGTGACCTTGATGTCAAGGTCATGGACTTAGAAAATTGACTTTTTATTGATTGGATGTTTTGGTTAAAGTTTTTTAATGACACATATCTCCTGAACCCATAGATGAATTCTTTTTATATTTGCACTGTAGTTAGATATTAGTCCAAAGTTTTACAGAGTACTACCCCAGCCCTGCTCAGTGACCTTGATGTCAAGGTCAGGGACTTAGGAAATTTGGTCTTTATTAAAGTTTTCTAATTGCGTACTGATTCATAATGCTTGGCAGAGATTTAGTTTACACTTGAACTGATGTTAGACACTTTTTTGAGTTTTTACAAAACACTAGATACTTACTCGACTGGATGACCTTGATGTCAAGGTCATGGACTTTGAGTTTTGTCTTAAAGATTTTGATTAGTTTTACACTGTATATTAATGAAGACATAATTTCACAGTGCCACAATGGACTCAGTTGATACTAATACTTGGACTGATGTTAGATAACGGTTAAAGGCTTTGATACATCCTAGCCCTGCCCTCCTTCCCCCTACCTCTTAGTTCTTTGACCTCAAGCTCATGGACTTTGAAATTTCATGTGGATTTTTTTATTTATTTTAAGACATTTCTGAGATAACTTTTGTTCATAAATGTGTTGTCATAATGGAATGCTTGCCTGAAGTTTTATACATAGCAGTCCACACCACCATAGCGACAGTGTGATGGGCAAGCACCTATTCAGGCGAGCTATGCTGTCGGGCGACAGCTCTTGTTTTAGTATGGACTTACAGACAACTAAGACAACCTCTTACTGATATGGTTAACTTTATTTGTATTTGGGTGGGAATTAATTGGCCGCAGGGCGGAAAATAAAGTCTGCAAGGTTGTGCAGTAATTACACGGCCATGTCAGACTGTGTGTGAAATTTCAGCCCCCTGGAAACCTGCAAGTGTTGCCTTAAATGCTTTGCAGTCGGTACATTACCATACATTCCTTCCATTGCAGTCAACTTGTGCTTTCCTAAGCATTTTCTATGCTTTACTTCCACAACACTCGGACATGGGAGTCCCCAGATGTATGACACTGTTTACACATGACCCTGCATGAAACAATTCATGACCCTGCATGAAACAGTACGGCCAAGACACCTGACCCCCTAATGCAAAATACCATTTTGTTATCCTGCAACTTTCCTCGGCATGCTATGCTGTACTTCCACAACCCTCGGACGTGGGAGTCCCCAGATGTATGACACTGTTTACACATGACCTTGCATGAAACAGTACAGCCAAGACACCTGGCCCCCTGATGCAAAATACCATTTTTGTTATCCTGAAACTTTCCTCAGCATGCTATGCTGTACTTCCACAACCCTCGGACATGGGAGTCCCCAGATGTATGACACTGTTTACACATGACCCAGCATGAAACAGTACGGCCAAGACACCTGGCCCCCTAATGCAAATACCATTTTGTAATCCTGCTCAAAATATTCCTCAGGATATTCAACTATTCATAGTATACTAGGTACAGCTGAACTTGTGTTTCCTAGTGATGGTTTATCTCGCATGCAAGCAGTCTGACTCCCTCTACTAGGAAACAATCCAATTATAGTTTACCAGACTATTATGCAGTAAATTTATGCAACCGACTTCCAGGAGGCTCAAATTTCTTCAGAATTTCCGCGATATATCTTCCGCTCCGCGACAAACTGGTTTTTTACTATAAGAGGTAATTATGAAAAATTCCTATGTCGATTATGAATAAATAGAATCTGTTGAAAGCTTGTCATGTCCTGATTTTTAGCTCACCTGGCCCGAAGGGCCATATTGAGCTATTGTCATACCAATGCGTCCGGCGTGCGTCGTGCGTCGTCACGGAATTTGTCCGTCAACACCTAAAAACAAATATTCAAACATCTTCTTCTGTCAAACTACTGGTCCCATGGTTCTCAAATTTCACATGGAGCATGACCTGACTCCAGGGTCTTAGAATTATAAAATTGGGTCAGGTTGAAAATCTTAGATGGCCACCGTTACTAAAAATAGCAAAAACAACAAAATAAACTTCTTCTCCAGAACCACTGGGTATATTTGTCTGAATTTTGGCATGGAACATCAGTGAAACCTTGGTATTCAAAATTGTAAAAATGAAAAAAATCTGTAGCGGAGTTTTGTCACAGTGACCTACTTTCTGTTTACGTGTGTAATTTTGCTCAAATGCCAATGTCAAAAAATGACCTATTTAAACAACTTCAAACAACTTCTTCTCTAAAACCACTGAGTCCATGGATCTCAAATTTCACATGGAGCATGACCAGACTTCAGGGTTTCAAAATTGTAAAATTGGGTCAGGTCAAGAATCCAAGATGGCTGCTGTTACTAAAAATAGCAAAAACAACAAAATCAACTTCTTCTCCAGAACCAGTTGGTATATTTGGTTGAAAGTTTGCATGGAACATAAGTGGGACCTTGGTATTAAAAATTATAAAAATAAAAAAAATCTATAGCGGAATTAGGTCACAGTGACCTACTTAGCGTTTACAAGGCCGATTTTGCTCAAATGTCAATATCTAAAGAAAATGCAACCAATTCTGACCAGATTTGGTCAGAATTGGTTCTTGAATGGAATTATTTCAATTTTGTGCCAGTTGACTATCCAAGATGGCCACCATGGGGGCCGTTACTAAAAATAGCACAAACATAAAAATGACAATTACTCAAGAACCCTTGAATGGAATTGGACCAATTTTGTGTCAGAATGTTCCTTGCATGAAGCCGTTTCGATTAGTTGCAATTTGGCATTCCAAGATGGCCGCCATCTGGTGTTACTAAAAATAGCACAAACATAAAAATGACAATTACTCAAGAACCCTTGAATGGAACTGGACCAATTTTGTGTCAGAATGTTCCTTGCATGAAGTCGTTTTGATTAATTGCAATTTGGCATTCCAAGATGGCTGCCATCTGCCGTTACTAAAAATAGCACAAAACATGAAAATGACAATATCTCAGTACTTGCTGAATGGATTTTGACGAAATTTGTGTCAAAATGATTCTTGCATTGAGATGTTTCAAAAATATCTAACTGTAGACCATTCATATTGGCCTCTGTTAGTAAAAATAGAAAAATGTGAAAATTAGAAAATCTCAATGGAGTTGGATTAATTTTGTGTCAGAATGGTCCTTTCATTAAGCTTTTTCGATTTTTTGCATTTTGGCATTCCAAGATGGCCGCCATTTGCCGTTACTAAAAATAGCACAAAACATGAAAATGACAATATCTCAGTAACCGCTGAATGGATTTTGACGAAATTTGTGTCAAAATGATTCTTGCATTGAGATGTTTCGAAAATATCTAACTGTAAGACCAGTCATATTGGCCTCTGTTACTAAAAATAGAAAAATGTGAAAATCAGAAAATCTCAATGGAATTGGACCAAATTTGTGTCAAAATGGTCTTTGCATGAAGGCTTTTCGATTTTTTGCATTTTAGCAATCCAAGATGGCCGCCATCTGCCATTACTAAAAATAGCAGAAAACATGAAACTGGCAATATCTCAGTAACCCCTGAATGGATTTTGATGAAATTTGTGGCAAAATGATTCTTGCATTGAGGTGTTTCAAAAGTAAATATATAAAGACCAGGCAAGTTGGCCTCTGTTACTAAAAGTAGCAAAATGTGAAAATGAGAAATTCTCAGTGGAATTGGACCAATTTTGTATCAGAATGGTTCCGTTGCACAATAGCCAGGTGAGCGATATCAGGCCCATTTGGGCCTCTTGTTGTACTGTCTTTTCCATAAATTGACGTTGGATATATACAGTCAACCCTCTTCATAACGGAACCCATTACAACAGCAGAATTCTTTATATCATTTTGATTAGCATGGAATGGCTTAGTTGTTCTAAATATGCAGTCTTTACAACAGCAAATTCAGTTCAATGTCAAAATGTTTGGGAACAAATGCCGTCGTTATAAAGAGGGTCCACTGTGTGTACTGGAGTTCACATGAAAATTCAGTGTCACTTTATGTATTTCCGTATAATAATCACTGTCTATTAAAGATTATTTGATAGCTGATTATTACAGTTCGCGATCATCTGATATCTAATAGCTGTTCATAGTGGATCATATCATTTCATAACAATCACACATGTATCGTGTAGTCTTTAATTAAAACTGTATAATTGGCTTTTATTATCAGTCTCTGGCTGATCATGGCTGCCATCCCTCAGTTTATGTTCAACTGGAATCAACCAGTACATCTGAAAATATAAAACTAAGGGCAGTATCAAACATACAAATAATAACAGTACCTTGACAATAATACGACTCACATCTAGATCAATAGCTCCATTAGGGAGTGGTGGGTGGGTTTGTTCCTCAAAATGTGATTTCAGGAAAAGGAAGCTGAGCAGCAATGAATTCTGGGTAGTGGGAAATTGATGACATCATCAACTAATGTGATGTCATCAAGTGACCTCATCACCTGATTGACAGCCATATCAAATCAATTAATGAACCAATTAGCATGCCTCAAATCAATTAGTGAAACAATTACAATCTCAGCTTCCAGCTCCAGTCATCCACTAGAAATGCTCAACTACGACAAACTTGTAAGTCCTCAAAATAAACAAGGAATACTGTTTAGAGCAGTATTCTCTTTTATTACTGGTGATAAAATTGATTTTTTCTCCACTTGTATTGTCAAACTAATACATGTACATAACAGGAAACTGACTTTCAGAATTTTATCTTGTCATTTTTTTGCTTTTGTCTATTAAATCCTTTACAAAAATTTATAAAATTTTCAGCTTAAGTAAGGGGGAGTACATTAATTTAATGTAATAGCTATAAGCAATGCCCATATACCATCACAAACAAGAAATGTTTCTATAGATAAATTAATCCTATTCATCACCAATCAATTCTCTTTCCAACCAATAAATAAGTAAACTTCATTTTTACTCAGATGAAAAGATTAACAGGTATACACGTGACATTGAGTAAATCTGTAAAATTACTACCAGTTGACATACTGTCCAGTTAGGCTATTGTGACAGTGACGTCACTGTTTGTTTACTATTTTGGACAATGCCTATTATTTAAGACGGGGATGTTAAGTTTCCATATAAGCGACATAAATATTATTTACAACCAATTTCGGCGAATAGCAGTTGTGGCCTAGTGATTAAATAGAGATTCGAGTACAGAAGTTTTGGTGTGCCAAACAACAGAACGCAGGTTCAAATCTTGGAATCGTTATTTTTTTCTAATTTATATATTGCTTTATTTTATAATTTTATTTATGTGTATGTGTGGAAATATGACGAAAGGTTTATTCATTTTTAGCACACGGTGTCTAACACCCCTATTGCTTTGCCAAATCAGTTATATCAGATATATAAGACAAAACGAACAGATGATGTTGAATGTTGGACGGACATATGGCGCAAAGTGTGTGCAACTATGGTTAAGTACCGCTGAGCCACTTGGGGAACGTCGTTAGGAGAAATGAACTGAACTGAACTGAAATGATATTGAATGAATATAATGGGGGAGGTCGTGGTCGGGCGATGGTGTTGGGTAACTTCAGTGCCGAGGCGTCCTTATTATTTTGGTAATAGAAGTACAAGGGCCTACTGTATTTGCAGTAGGTGCGGGTGGTGGTGGCTTGGACATTTTCCTCTCTCTTATCAGACCTCTTTTATTTTTCACTCTCTTTGGGAGACAGCTCGATATAGACTGAAATTCTGTTTCAATGAGCATGTTTGGAATGAAACATAAAGCAAATCAAAATTGAAAAAAAGAGGCAGATAAGAAATTAAAATCTAAGACTGGAGAACTGTAGGCATCAAATTATAAAGTTTCATTTTAACAAATAGAAAGAAGAAAAAAAGAGTTCAAGTTAACTGGGGTTCGAACCTGCAACCTTCTGTCTGCAAAGCCGTCACGTTACCTCTACACTATACAACATTGCTTGATAGAGGACAGTCAATTTAATACTTTATTAAATTAACGGGCTGAATATTCTGTGATACGCTACGGTTTCACCTATCGCAAAGTAATGGTTCAGTCTGTTTACATTCTGAATATCCTAACTGGACAGTAGGTAATATTGACCATTCTAAGGCTGTTACATAAATACACTTACTCCCTTGTAAAATAAAGTCAAAATATCTTCAAAAAATGGGCTGTTTTCAAAAGAAACTTTTTAGTTTTAAAATATAATTTTGAGGAAAATTATAGATTAGTTATGTATAAGAGAGACATTAAAGATGCGCTTTACTTCATAGTGATATTTATGGTAGTTTTAGAGATATTTAGCAAAATGACCTGTTTTATAGACAGCAAACGGCCTATACTTGTTCATAAATTTGTGAACTATCAATGCTACACCTATTCATTTTTACCCTTACTGTTCTGTTGTAGCCTGCTAAGCTAGCAGCCTGGGTTAGAATTTGGCTGGAGACGGAATTGTTCAACCATAAAATGGGTATCATTGTATGCAGCCTTCATTATCACTCTCCCACTAACCTGGCATGACTGAAATACAATAGAAAAGGGTGTAAAATTGCGAGTCATGAAGCATTTTGTTCTATTTTATTCTCCAGGAAAACTATTGAAGATGGTTTACCAGAGAAGAGTATCATTATTAATCTGAAGGGCTCTGGGGGACAGAGTTTCTGTGCTTTCCTAGCCAAAGGGGTACATGTGACCTTAGAGGGAGATGCTAATGATTATGTGGGAAAGGTAAGCGTATTCATCTTTAAGTTTTAGACTTGGTTTCTTAAACAGGGCAGTAAACATACTTGTCACATGACTAAATGGGAAGGCTGAACAAACTTGTCACACCATTAGGCAGGAAGATATTTGTATATCTCAAGGGTTTTGATTTCAGTCTGTAGTCTGGAGATAAGTATATTGCACTTTAAAGATTTCAAGCAAGGACTAATAGCAAGGGTAATATAAATGTCATCTGGCAGATACTTGGGTATATTAATGTAGCCCACCCACACACCGTGGGTTCTCAGACCAAATGACCAAGATGAGCTTGGAAATACATTATAGAAATAAATTTACGTTCATTTACATGTACAAGTTGCATGACAGATGCACATGGTACATCGAGGCTAATGCAGAATAGTTTTCTGAATTTGTTTAAAAGAAGAAACAGTCCAACTTTTTTCCCCTAAAAGGTATGAACAGGCTTTTACAAATTAAGTAAATGAGCCACGACACGAGAAAACCAACCAGTGCAGACTCAGATCAGCCTGGGCTTCCGCCCAGTCTGATCAGAGTCTTCACTGTCCGCATGGAGGTAGCTTAGACCTTTAGCTACCCTTTAAGCGCTTAGCGAAGGGTCTGATTATACTGAGTGGATGTCCAGGCTGATCTGAGTCTGCGCTGGGTGCACAACCACATTGTTGGTTTTCTCGTGTCGTGGCTCAAATGATAAATGAGTTGCTGTTGGCTTGCTAAAAGATATGAATATCTGAGAACAAAGAGATAAGATTAGTATTACATCCAGAGTACTGCTGATATGAGGTATCAAGTAAAAAGATAATTTAGCCACGACATGACAAAACCAACAAAGTGGCATGTGCACCCAGGAAAGACTCAGATCAGCCTGGGCATCCACCCAGTCTGATCAGAGTCTTTGCTGTATGCTTAAAGGATAGCTAAGGGTCTAAGCTACCCATATACCTACAGTGAAGACTCTAATCAGACTGGGCAGTTGTCCAGGCTGATCTGATTCTTTGCGTGGTGCACATTCCACTTGTTGGTTTTGTCATGTCGCAGCTCAGTTATTCTGTGTGTTGTGATTCCAGGGTTTGTCCGGAGGAGAGATTGTGATCTACCCACCCAAGGATATGCCGCCAGAGTACCGCAGTCATGAGAATATCATTGTTGGCAATGTGGTCCTGTACGGTGCCACATCTGGCAAGGCATTCTTCCGCGGGCAGACAGCAGAGAGGTTTTGTGTTAGAAACTCAGGAGTCACCGCTGTCTCAGAGGTAAGGCATTAAAACAAATACAAACTGCTTTATAGTTTAAGATAAATGAGAACAATTTCAGGGGAAGCAACTCTGTCGTTTTCAGTTTTGCATCCTTTGACAATGGGGGTCAACTCTAAAAGGAAAGAATTTGCTCTCCTTTGAGCAAATTCTTTCCTTTAAGAGTAGACCCCATTTTGAAAGGGCTACATTGTCCGGGGATGCAAACAGGAAGTCACAAAAATTGTTCACCTTGACAAAAATGGCAGAATACCAATAAATCTCAATTTTGACACTTTTATCATCTGCTTAATTAGCTTTAAACCAAACCTGTTGTATTGAACAGGTGCTAGGTAGTCGTCCAGTTTTAGATGTCTTTGTCCGTCAATTTGCTACAGGTCTGCTTATGAGTCAAAATACTTGTAATCTGCTGTTCTTGATTATTTTGTTTTTTTCTGTGTAACTATTTTTGGTATGTAACGCACATACTAAAGATGAATTGAAACATCTACGTTATTTTTTACATCAGTTTTTTAGAGGTAGACAAATTTCAGAGTTAAGTATCTGCTTCCCGGTAAGAGAGGTCTACTCATCATGGTATGTCAGCCAAATATTTATTATGTTTTGTATTCTTGCTATAAGAGCGACCTCTACTGAAAAGTGAGGCTGATTTTAAATTATGGCTTCCCCTTAAAGTTTATTCATTCATCTTAAAATAGAAACTGTTTACTTTCAGGGTTGTGGTGATCATGGTTGTGAGTATATGACAGGAGGAAGAGTTATAGTCCTTGGTTTAACAGGAAGGAATTTTGCTGCTGGCATGTCTGGAGGAATCGCATATGTTTATGATGTGTAAGTTCTTTTCTTTTTTATGCCCCCGAAGGAACTTCGGGTGGCATATTAAAATCGCACCGTCCGTCCGTCCGTCCGTCCGTCCGACTGTCTGTCCGTCCGTCAGTCCGTCCGTCCGTTACAAATCGTGTCTCAGCGATAACTTTAAAACTACTGAAGCAAATTTGATGAAACTTCACAGAAAGGTAAAGCATAATGAGAAGGTGTGTCGCGCGCAAGACTCAGGTCCCTACGCCCAAGGTCAAGGCCACAATTGGGTCAAAGGTCAAATTGTGTCTCAAAATCGTGTCTCAGCGATAATTTTAAAACTACTGAAGCAAATTTGATGAAACTTCACAGAAAGGTAAAGCATAATGAAAAGGTGTGTCACGCGCAAGACTCAGGTCCCTACTCCCAAGGTCAAGGCCACAATTGGGTCAAAGGTCAAATTGTGTCTCAAAATCGTCTCTCAGCGATAATTTTAAAACTACTGAAGCAAATTTGATGAAACTTTACAAAAAGATAAAGCATAATGAGAAGGTGTGTCGCGCACAAAACTTAGGTCCCCATGCCCAAGGTCAAGGCCACAGTTGGGTCAAAAGTCAAATTGTGTCTCAAAATTGGGTCTCAGTGATTACTTATAAACTACTGAAGCAAATTTAATGAAACTTCACAGAAAGATGAAACATAATGAGAAGGTATGTTGCACATAAGATTTGGGTTGCCAAGTTCAAGGTCAAGGTCACAATTAGGAGTCAAAGGTCAAATCTCGCCTCTGTGATAACTTAAAAGCTGCTGAAGTGAATGTTATCAAACTTCACAGAAAGGTAAATCATTATGAGAAGGTATGTTACATCCAATATTTATGATCCCAGATCCAAGGTCAAGGTCACAATCTGGGGTTAGAGGTCAAATTATGTCTCGGCAATTATTTAGAAAAGTACCAAAGCAAACTTTAAAGAAAGATAAAGCCTAATGAGAAGATTTGCCATGCACAAGACATAGGTTCCCATTTCTAAAAGGTCAAGGATGCAACACAGTTTGGTTAGTGGTTGAATTAAGTCCCGTCGAATCGTCTTAAACTTCCAAAGTGCATTTAAATGTTACAGAAAAGTGCATTTAAATGTTACAGAAAAGTAAAACGAAATGAGAATGTATATCATGTGCAAGACCCAGGTTCTGTGCCCAAGGTCAAGGTCACAGCTAGGGTCAAAGGTCAGTTGAAAGGGCCTTCGGGGGCATTTGTTACACACTGTAACATTTCTTGTTTTCTTCTTTTTTTTATTCGCTCGTTTTGAAAAAAGGGACATTATATGTCGTGGCGCTGTCCGTCCGTCAGTCCGTAAACATTCTTGTGTGCCCCATAACTCAGTAACCATTTGGGATATCTTCATGAAATTTTATAGGCATATGTATTAGGTAGGGGCAATGTGTTGTGTACAAGAATGGTTGCTCCCCCTTCCTTAGATTCCAAGTTATGCCCCTTTGATATTTTTTTTTCCCTGCAAGTCTTGTGGGCGCCATAACTAGATAACCGTTTGGGATATCTTCATGAAACATAGTAGCAATATGTATGAAGTCCCAACGATGTGTCGCGTACAACAATGGTTGCTCTCCCTTTCTTCATTTTAGAGTTACATCCCTTTCGTTAGTTCTTTTTGGCTATTTTTGTATATACTTATCTTGTGCATACCTTAACTTGGTAACCGTTCGGAATATCACAATGAAACATTATAGCTATGTGCATGATCACAAGACAATGTGTCACATATAAGAATGGTTGCTCCCCCTTTCTTAATTTTGGAGTAACTTCCCTTTGATTAGTATTTTTAGGCATTTCTCATTCACTCCATTTCTCCTTAACCTTTTGATATATTATAATGAAACTTTGTAGAAATGTGTATAATAATGGGGCAATGTATCCTGAGCAAGAACCGCAACTCTGGCTTACTTACTGAATTATCTGCCCTTGCATAAATTTTCCGATTACTCTGCAACTCCTTAACTGTTTAAAATATTTTAACACAACTTAATGGTGATGAGTATATTGTCAAGGAAATGTATTAGAACCAAGAATGGTATATCTAGTATATTTAGTTTATGAATTATCTCCCTTATTTGACTTTGGCATTACTCAACTTGTGAGCCACTTCACCTTGGAAGCTGATTTTTGGTATACTAATAGTATTTGATGTGTTAAATATTTAAATAATGTTGCCATCATTAATTGTAGAGTGGTTGCCCCTGTTTGTCTGCATGTCTATCCTTTTGTGAACAATCTTGTCCATTCTGTAACTCCTTTATGACATTAAAATGGGCGTATTATGCGCCTCTGCGAAGCCCTTGTTAATTTTTGTTATATATCGGAAGTATAGTGGCAATTGAAGGCAGATAGAGAATGGTCAAATTTTCTGCATCTGAGTTTGTGTGTATGAGAAGGAGAGCTTTCTATCAGTTCAGCTGAAATTGAGCTTTAGATAGCGCCATTTAAGGTGCAGATATTTCTTTTTTGTCTCCCTTTTCAGTGGGGGTCAACTTTTCAACGAGAAAGTTTGCTCCTCTAGATGCAGTTCCCTTCAAAAATAGAGCCCATTTTGAAAGGGCTTTGTCATCTAGGGAAGCAAACACGTGGTCATTCAAGTTGTTTCCTTTTGTAAAACTAGCAGAAAAAAGCAGGCCCCAAGGTTGTAAAACTTTTTTATGCTCAACTCAGCTGAGCATGAAATTTTACCTGCTAATAAATAGCAAATTATTGATAGGTACAGTTGTTTTCTTGCTCATTTTAGCTGAGTATGAAATTTTCTCCACTTATGAATATGAAAATGCCAACATTAGTTGGCATTTTCATATTTATCAGCAGAGAAAATTTCACGCTCAGCTGAGTTGAGCATGAAAAAAGTTTTATAACCTCGGGGCCAGGAG
The DNA here is from genome assembly GCA_963989385.1 of Ctena decussata. Lineage (NCBI taxonomy): Eukaryota > Metazoa > Mollusca > Bivalvia > Lucinida > Lucinidae > Ctena > Ctena decussata. Next base: position 17,098,124 of record OZ022502.1, read on the forward strand.
GTGTTTCCTCTAATACTTCATTAACTCAGTGACAAGTGCTTCACAAGATTCTATATGTCAAGTTACCATTTGATGAATGTGTTACATAAACATTGCTTTCAGAGCAAAATCATACATTTTATGAAGGCTGAATTCTTTGATTCTAAAAAATTTTGTGTCAGATTCCATATGGTATATGTCATTTCATCTTATGATGTCGCATCTGAGAGTGTAATAAAGCCATGCATTAAAAACAATAATCATCTAGTGGATTAAATATGCAAATTATGTCATAACATTATGCGTTGATGTCCATAAAAACGTCGCATTTTCTAATGGCAAAATTGTGACGTTTTAGTGCAAAATTTGCAAATAAAGAAAAATTTAAGTCATATATGATAAATAGACTCCTGCATTATTGTTTTTTTTTTAAACTCGCTGGGTAAAGCCAGTAAGATGCTTGGCATAGCCTCTCATCTTATTTTTTCCCCCAACTCGTTTAATAAATTCAATAATACATGAGCACTCATGTAAGATCCTCTATTGAATAATAATCAGGTTCAAGTTCAGGTTTTCTTTTATCTCCTTTAAACAGCTGGAAGGTCTTCCATGATAAATGTAACAACGAGTCGGTTGCCTTGGAGTCACTGGAGCTTCCTGAAGATTTGACATTTGTCCAGGACACTCTGAGGGAATTTGTACAGAAGACAGGGTCTGACCTGGCACAAAATATGCTAGACAACTGGAACACAGAGAAAAATCATTTTGTCAAGGTCAGTTTATTTGTTTGTTGCCATAGTAACTTGTTGACCTAAGTCAGTAACATTCTAAGAATTTGTGTGAAGTAAGCCATGTTTGTTCTTCAGGTTTTCTTGAAGCAAGGTCTAGATTTCTGAACATAATGTTATGTTGGCAGATTCTCTGAATTTAATAATAATCAGTTTTTTTTTAGCTCACCTGTAAGAATGTACTGGAAGAGCTATTGCACTATCCCTGGCATCAGCATGTCAGCAAATTGTAAAAGTTTCACATTACAGCTTTTATTGGATGGACAAAGTGCTATCAGGTGAGCTATCCTGTACGCTGACAGATTTTGTTCTGTTCCCTGTTATTGTCTTGCCTGCAACTGGCAGAAGCAAGACATAGTCACTGCTTTTCCACCATCATTGGCACTGCGGCGTTTACATTCATGTTTCACGGTGTAGCTCTGTTTTGTGACAATGCAAATACAGTCAGGACACTGTCTTCCACAAAATTCTCGTATAGTCAACTTTCAATATCTCAAAGTGGCAGTGCATCTGAAACAGTGATATCTCAAAATAAATGGGACCAGAAAATTTACTTTGAGATACAAGTAGTTTGAGATATGAGGAGTTGAAGTGTAAAGATAAAATAGAAAATGTCTCCAAACTGTATTGTTTGATATAAGAGTTTGAGATATCAGTGTTTGAAATAACCAGACTCCACTGTACATGTACTTGTATTTATAGTGAACCATCTACATTGCAAAATCATTCATTCTTCGCCAATAATTGTAAAGATGAATTTATTTGGAAGTTGTGCCAAACAACAATTGAGCCGCGACGTGACAAAACCAACAATGTGGTCGTGCGTCCAGCGCAGACTCAGATCAGCCTGGGCATCCGCCCAGTCTGATCAGAGCCTTCGCTGTCCGCATGGAGGTAGCTTAGACCCTTAGCTACCCTTTGAGCACTTAACGAAGAGTCTGATCAAACTTGGAGGATGCCCAGGCTAATCTAAGTCTGCGCTGGGCATACAACCACATTGTTGGTTTTCTCGTGTCGCGGCTCAATTAATTTGCCCTGCCATTTTTCAGGTGTTTCCACATGAGTACCGCCGGGCCCTTCAAGAGCAGGCTGAATCTGAGACTGAATCACAGACGTTATCATCCAAGTCTTCAAAATCTTCCAAATCAGTGACTCCAGTCACCCCACCCCCTGCACTCAATGGTGTGAATGAGATACCAGCCACATCTAACAAACTGGAACCAGTTCAGAATGACCTTGGGGGCCGCCATAATTCTTCATCAAGTTCTCTGGCATCAGTTGGCAGTGACTTGGGGATGTCATCAGAATCAGAGAAGGAAGACTTTAAGGAAGACAATATATATCCACTGACAGATGTTGGGAGTACCCAGATAAAAGTGGTAGGTAGCTGGAACCTCCTTAACCCTATTGCACTCAGAACTGCCAAACTTCCACAGAGTTTTGGCCGTTCTGAGTGCAATAGGGTTAAGGTCTTCTGTAAAAACAGTATACCATAATAATCCTAATAGATGCCCCTGCTGTAATAAACTCTTCATCCCTCTTTTCCAAAAATAATGATATATCGACCTGCCAACTAGTTTTCCACTAGTTTTCCCAAGGGGATTTCCTATTTCCTTCTCTGGAAGACAGTTCTTCCAAATAGGGTCCACGCTTCAAGGAAAGAATTTGCTTCTTTCGCATACCCCTATTAAGAAGGGATGCAAAAAGAAAAAAAAAAAGGGAAACTAGTAGAATTATTTCATCGACAGTATATCCATTTACCTTACTACTGTGTATTAGAAGTATTTTGGCGGTGTTAGATTAACTACTCTGTAGGCTGTAACCCCTCCCCGCTCCTTCTCCCACCCCACTCCACCCACAACCGCCTCTTTCTTGAAATACAACGCCTCTGAGGTTTTTAATAGGATTAATATAGTATTCATTTGAAGACTAATTTTTCTCGAATTTGACTATGGTGCCCAGCATTTAAGAAACGTCATGTGACATTTATTTGATCTTAATGGGTTTTTTTAAGCTTGTCTGTCCTAGACTTTCATAATAGTCAAGTCAGGCTCTGCTTAACTGTTTGAATGACCAGGCTTGATAAATGTGATCTTTGTGTCTCCTTAATGTTTTTCTACTCCCTTCTTTAAAAAGGTTTGCTGTGCCACAACTGAAATAGGTTTAAGTCTTACAAGCTGTCATCTACTTGTTTATTCAGCTATAAGATGGGAACATTGTTCTTTTTGAAATGGCCCCAAAAATATAAGCAAATTGTACTAATTCTTCTTTAAGTTTTTTATTTCCCACAAAACAATCCCAAAAATCTAGATCCATCTTTTAAGATGGATCTAGATTTTTGGGCTTGTTTTGTGTGGATGGATTGATGACATGGGATTTTACATCCTTTTAACAGTATTTAGGTCATATCAGGACAATGGGGGGATGATAATGAAAGGCTGTGTGCAATGGAAACCTGTTTACGGTTGGAAAGATTCCAGCCGCCAATGGCCTCGAACCCTTGATCGCTAGATCAGTAAGCCAGTGCTTAACCTACTGAGTTACTGGGACTCCTAGGAATTGTTTTGTAAGGGAAAAAAAACTTGACTTATAACTGAATAAATGCAGTATTCAGTTAAAAAAATAAATTCAACTTTTTCTTTAGGCTATTGACGAAAGTGACGAGGATGAGGACAAACAGATAGAAATGAAGGTTGTTGTAGATATTGAAGACACCATACCTGATGATGCCATGGAACTCAAGAAACTTGACAAACTGAAGTGAGATATTTATATACTTTACCCTTCAATATTTCAATTAAAGTCCCAATTTCAAATGAAATTCCTACAAATATGTACATACTGAACAAACTCAACACCATACCAAATAAACATTCCTTAAACGCAACAAAACTGAAGTACATGTAATTATTAATACAGTAGTGCCAACAAAAGTATATCAGGGGAAGCAATTGTTCCATTTACATCTTTGCCTCCTTTCTCAAGTGGATCAGCTGAGGGAAAGAATTTGTTCCTCCATTAAGTGTACATTTTGAAATCGGTTCATTGACAGGGGAAGCAAACAGGAAATCAAAAAAGTTGTCCCTCTTTGTAAACTGACAGAAAACATGGAGGAGATGGTACCCATACACCAGTAAATTCAAATTCAAGTGTTATTTAATACACTATAACAAAGAAATTACAAACTTGGTTATTCTAAACTAGATATCACATGAGTTTAGTCATGAAGAATTGTTTTTATTTTCAGAGGTTTTGTGAAATACAAAAGAGCTAAGTATCAGTACAGAGATGCCAAGGTGAGACAGAATGACTGGGACGAGATCTATAATCACAGTGCTGTCAAACATGGTCTACAGATGCAGGCAGCTAGGTGTATGGACTGTGGAGTGCCATTCTGCCAGTCTGACAATGGCTGTCCTCTCGGAAACATTATACCAAAATGGAATGACTTAGTATTCAGGGTAAGTCAAGAAGTACTAGGCTTCTTGAGACAGGCCTGGGTAGTTATATAAAGGATATATCTGAATCAAAAACCCTAAATACTTGTACAGTCAACTCTGGTCAAAGTTTATCCCAAACTACTGATATCTCATCAGATATCTATCTTATCCCTACACAAATTCTCTTCATGATACTGATATCTCATTTAGTAAATTTTCTGGTCCCAGAAAATTTACTTTGAGGTATCAGTAGTTTTAGGTAACAGGAGTTGAAATGTAAATGAAATAAGGAAATATGGTAAAAATATATTCTTTGATATAAAGGAGTACTTTGAGACACCAGTATTTGAGATATTGAGAGCTGACTATTTCATATCGCTGTTTTCAAAGCTGATCCAAAATAGTTTTCTTCTCCCTCCTTTAAATCTTGCAATTTTTCTGAAACTTGGATACTTGCCACTCTGTTACGCAGAGCTTGCAATTAAGGCGAACGGGTACACTTTCAGGGAAAGCAACTCTTCAGTTTTCATTTTGTCTCCCTTCTCTTTATAGATACCAACTCTTAAAGGAAAGAGTCTGCTCCCTTAGGAAATGGTTCTTCATCCAGGGACGCAAACTATAAGTTACAAAAGTCGTAAAAAAAAGATATGGCAGAAAAATATAGAGGTATACAGGTAGTCTGTAAATCTCTCCATTGTCTGTGTTGTTTAGTAAGCAGAATAAATCATTTGTGAAACCTCCCATTGGATCCACCATTGATATTTTGTTCAGATTTCTGTAATGTGCATAAGTATTGGAACACCTAAATGGAAAATTAATTATTTTAGGTGTCCCAAAATTTAGGCACATTACAATAAAATATTTCTATTTCAGAATAACTGGAAAGAAGCAATCAGTCAGTTGTTACAGACAAACAATTTCCCAGAGTTTACAGGAAGAGTCTGTCCAGCTCCATGTGAGGTAAGGGTGGATTAATAATAAAATAACAGAGCTCCTGATAAGCAGGGGTAAAGGGGATCATTTCGGGATAATTTCAAATATTCCTTTGTAAAATCGTATGTAGTGACCCATCATTAGAACCATCTCGTCGAGATGGTTCTTATGAATAGTCACAAAATATGTTTTTCTTGAGAAACAAGAAAAATCATACCTTGAATTATCCGTGTTACTCCTTCTTATCTGGAGCACTAAATTATGCATATGCTTTTATCATTACATATTAGTTTGATTAGTTTGAATGTAAGCATACGGTACCTGCTAGCATTGTAAGCATTCTGTCACTGGTAGTCTGCTAACTGCAAATTATGCTAAATGAAGAACCACAACCAAAAAGAACAGTTTGTTGTTATGTCTTCCCCTTTCTCCTTATAAAGTACTAATAATTGAACTGAGGACCCAAGATTCCGGGATGCTTCAGTGGTGGTTAGCATTTGGCCCCAGACCTTTGCACAAGCATAGGTGCCAAGTCTTATTCATCATCATACAGTGTTGGCATTTTTTGAAAGATCCCTTTAATAATTGCAGCACTATTATCTGTGCATTTTGAGCCACGACATGACAAAACCAACAAAGTGGCATGTGCACCCAGCAAAGACTCAGAGCAGCCTTGGCATCTGCTCAGTCTGATCAGAGTCTTTGCTGTACACATGTTGCTAGCTATGACCCTAACCTACCCTTTAAGCGCAAAGCCAAGACTCTGATCAGACTGGGTGGCTGCCCAGGCTGATCTGAGTCTTTGCTGGGCCCATATGTCACTTTGCTGGTTTTGTTGTGCTGCAGTTCATATGCGTTGCTTTTTGTTTTGTTTTAGGGAGCATGTGTATTAGGAATCAATGCCCCAGCAGTAACCATCAAGAACATTGAGAATGCTATCATCGACCATGCCTTTGCACAAGGTTGGATCCAACCTGAACCACCAGAGGTGAGGACAGGAAAGAAAGTGGCCGTCATTGGTAGTGGTCCAGCTGGAATGGCAGCAGCTGCTCAACTTAATAAGGTGAGATTGTATGACCTTGTACTATCTTGTATGAGTAGACTCTAATGCTGCATGACACACACATTTTTGTAGAGAAATAAATGTTTCGAGGCTAATGTTGGAGAAAAAAATCTTTTCTCATTAACTCCTCAGAATGGCCTCATTGAGGCATTTCTGCGCACAATGTTTTCATAGAGTGGACACAGAAATTGTCTCATAATTATTGTCAAACCACACCTAATTTGTATCAGAGAACATACCATTTCCCTCTATCAGTCAGTAATGCCTACTTTTGAGTTTTACCCTGCAATTTAAAGTTTGCTGACTCTTATTAAAGTGAACTTCAGGAGACTTTGCTGCTTGGAGAATTTTGTGTTAATACAACTACATGTATTGCAGCTAAAACATGACTAGGTTGAAAGGGGTTGTTGTAAAGTCAACTGTGGTACCCAAATGACCGTACAATATTATCTGAGTTTAGCCTTATTGCAGTTTGGAAAGTTGATGTTATGTTTTGTATTATGACCTTTTTGACAGCACCTAACTTGACATTCTTTTTAGCAGTCCGATCTGGCTATGCACTGTTACAGTTAGTTTGTTATAAAAAGATTGTAAAAGATGTAACTTTTTGACTAGTAAACACTCAAAGAATAACTAAAACAGCAGATTTGCTTGCTGTCAGTGAGCAAAACATCTACAGAAAGGACTGACTGGCTTTCTGATTGCTACAGAAACTGTTGACTGCTTATTATTGTTATTCTCATTTACAGGCTGGCCATTTAGTAACAGTGTATGAAAGAAATGATAGAATTGGAGGCCTACTCAGATATGGTATACCATCCATGAAGTTATCCAAAGAGGTAAATGCCAAATCAACTTCATACTTGTACTAGCAGCACAGACATAAGCTAAGATCATCAGTTCCTTATCAAAGTTCATTTGAGCAGTTGTTTAAATCTGTAGCAGAAGTTTTGGAAGGGTACACAAGGTTTCTAGTTTAGCTATGGCGTTTGAAAATGCACATGTAGACGATTCACCTCTTGTAAATTTTTGGATCCGCTGCCATACTGGCCACTCTAACTATATGTCAGTCAGTTTAAATAGATTCATGTGGAAACTTGAAATTTTAAGGTGTATGGACAGGATACAGCATCATGGATTAGCTGCCATTTTTACAAGGCAGACAACTTTAACAAAATAGTTTTTGTTCAAAGTGGGGTTATTCGTAAAGGGAAGAATCTGAGAGCAAATTCTTCCCATTAGAGTAAGCCATTTAGGGAAACAGTGCTGCCATATCAGTGAGAGACCTTAGGGAGACAGTGCTGCCATATCAGTGAGAGACCTTAGGGAGACAGTGCTGCCATATCAGTGAGAGACCTTAGGGAGACAGTGCTGCCATATCAGTGAGAGACCTTAGGGAGACAGTGCTGCCATATCAGTGAGAGACCTTAGGGAGACAGTGCTGCCATATCAGTGAGAGACCTTAGGGAGACAGTGCTGCCATATCAGTGAGAGACCTAAGGGCCGTTGTCAGTTACTGGCTAAAGTGTGTGCATTTACCGTCCCGACATGACCATAGCTGTTTATCATAGACTTAAAATAAAACAAACAGTGAGAGACCTGCCTTTCAGCCAGCTTGAATATTTAGTGAGTGAGAAATCTTAGAAGCAAAAGTAAAGACTATGATCACTCTTTTAAGCACACAGACTGATGTGAGCTTTTGTTGCCATAATTCTTGATGTGATGCTCAGCTTGTACCTACCACTTGAGCAGCATCATGCTGAAAAGTTGCATAAGATATCTAGGAACAGCAAAAAAGCAAACTAGTCTGTGAATATGTGCTGCCTAGCTAGAGCTGTCATTATATGTCTTTAGATTCTGACGATCCATACATGATGTATATGAATAGCACAACATATGCCCCTTTTGTCACAACTCATAAATTTTACCCTAGGTTGTTCAAAGAAGGGTAAAGTTAATGGAAGATGAGGGAATAATTTTCCACACTGGTGTAGAAGTTGGTAAAGATACGAAAGCAGAAGAAATCCTCAAAGACCATGATGCAATGTTACTGGCACTTGGCTCCACATGGCCTCGTGATCTCCCTATACCAGGTAAAGAAGACTGATTGTGGATATTGCCTGTGGTAATCTATAAATGGGTATTTTATCATTTTTGCTGACATCTTATAGAACTTTAAATAGTTTTGTAATATAAAATCACAAATTTTCATGAATCACAACAGATCTTTGCTTACTTAACCGCCGGGCCGCGTAGCGCAATTGGTAGGGCGCCTGACTCATAAGTCAGAAGTCCTGGGTACGAAACCCGGTCTGGCCACATACTTTCGTTTCTCCTTCCGCTGATTTAAGAAGGGCAGTTGTCAGTTACTGGCGAAAGTATGTGCCGTTAGTACTGGTTAACAGCTTAGGAGGTCTAAGCCTGCCCAGGAATAGTGTGGTTAGGTTAGACCGTCCCGACATGACCATAGATGTTTACTGTGGATGTTAAGCAATAAATCAATCAATCAGTCAAAAAAGCTTACTTAACCCATTAATGCCTCGCGCCCCAAAAATGGGATATAGGCAAACAGTGCAGACCCAGATCAGACGCCGCAAACGCGACATCTGATCAGGGTGTACACTTTTTGCATACGACAAATGGGTATTTTTCCTTAAAATAAAACAAAAAATTGAAAAATAAACTAAATCTTACACCCCTTAAATGACAAATGGACTCGTCCAACATATACAGATAGACGAGTTCACTAATGGGTTAAATAACTTGAGATATTGATATGTCATGAAAGCATTACATGTACTGTTTGTACTTTTATTCTCTTGACACAGATTAAATGCTGAGGACAGCTTGGCATTTTAAGTTGAGAGTAAATTATTAAAAGGTCTCTCAACGGAAATGACCCTTTTGAATATGCTGTCCATTACATAAATATAATGCATGAATTTTTCAGAATTTTTATGCCCCCGCCACGAAGTGGAGAGGGGCATATAGTTTTGCCCTTGTCCGTCCGTACTTCCCGTCCGTCCGTCACACTTTGTAGTACTGTTCTTGTCTCCGCAATTCCTCCTACAGTATTTGATGCAGGGAGTTGAAATTTGCAACACAGTTCAGACATGCAATGAACATGTGCATAAAGGAAACAGAACTTTGATTAATATCTTTATTGCAGAATTATGTCCCCATGAATAACATAAATATTTTGACCATATTTCACATTTGTAGTACTGTTTGTGTCTCCACAACTCCTTCTACAGTATTTAATGCAGGAAGTTGAAACTTGTAACACAGTTCAGACATGCATCGAACATGTGCATAAAGGAAACCGAACTTTGATCCAGGTCATTATGGCACAATGACATCCCCTTGAATGTGCATAAAGGAAACCGAACTTTGATCCAGGTCATTATGGCACAATGACATCCCCTTGAATGACATACATATTTTGACCATATTTCACACTTAGTAGTACTGTTCTTGTCTCTGCAACTCCTCCAATAGTATTTGATGTAGGGATTTGAAACTTGTAACACAGTTCAGACATGCATCGAACATGTGCATAAAGGAAACCGAACTTTGATCCAGGTCATTATGGCACAATGACATCCCCTTGAATGACATACATATTTTGACCATATTTAACACTTAGTAGTACTGTTCTTGTCTCTGCAACTCCTCCAATAGTATTTGATGTAGGGATTTGAAACTTGCAACACAGTTCAGACAAGCATTGAACATGTGCATAAAGGAAACAGAACTTTGAGTCAGGTCTTTATTGCAGATTTATCTCCCCTTGAATAACATACATATTTTGACCATATTTCCATAGGTTATATACAAGCTCACCTTTTATTGTCGCTCTAGCAGCCTCATTTATTAACCGATTTCGGTATTACATTACAGCTTTATTGGGTATGACAATACCTTGAATAACTTTGCTTTTCGGGTTGGTAGGATCAAGGTCACAGTTGCTATTTTCAGAAAAACTAGGGCATAGCTCCAGCACTTTTATTTATAGATCGATTTTGATGTAACTTCACATAAATGTTAAGTATAACAATATCTTGAATAAATTATCGTTTCAGCACAGCAGGTCCAAGGTCAAGGTCACTGTTGCTATTTTTAGAAAAAAACTTTATCATCCCTCAAGCTCATTTATTCATTGACAATTTTGATGTTACTTCACCCAAATGTTTAGTGTGACAATATCTTGGACAAGTTCGTGATCCAGAATTTCAGGGTCAAGGTCAAGGTCACATTTGCTATTTTTAGAAAATATGTTGTCATCCCTCTGGAATGATTTTGGCATAACTTGACACAAATATTTAGCATGACAATATCTGGGACAAATTTACGTTTCAGCATTGTAGGTCCAAGGTCAAGGTCACAGATGCTATGATAGGTACATGTAAATCTTTGTCATGGATCTAGCGCCTTTATTTATTAACGGATTTTGATAGAACTTCACACAAATATTAAGTATGCAATATCTTGGACAAGTTAACCTTTCAGGGTTGTAGTTCCAAGGTCAAAGTCACAGTTGCTATTTTTAGAAAAACTCAGTCATCCCTCTAGCACCTTTATTTATTGACAGATTTTGATGTAACTTCACACAAATATGTCTTAACACATTACTCATCTAGTGAGGCATATGGCGGGGGCATTCATCACCTTTAGTGATTGTCTAGTTTTATTGTCGCACCTGCTTTAGCAAGGTGCGATACAGGAGTTCACTTTTCCGTCAGTCCGTCCGTCCACAATTACGTCGACCCTAGCGTTCGGGTCCATTATTCTCAGTCTATGATACCTACATTCATCAAACCTGGTATAAAGTTTCTACTTAGAATGGTCTCGAGGAACCTTGAACTTATTTTGACCTTTGACCTATTTTTAATGCTCTAATGACTTCGTAAAATTCTGTGGCATCCGTCCATCCACAATTACGTCAACCCTAGCGTTCGGGTCCATTATTCTCAATCTATGTTAGCTACGTTCATCAAACCTGGTATAAAGTTTCTTCTTAGAATGGTCTCAAGGAACCTTGCACTTATTTTGATCTTATTTTTCATGCTCTGATGACTTCATAAAATTCTATGCCAAAAATTACGTCAACCCTTATGTTTAATTCCATTTCTCTCCATCTATGATACCTGCAATCTTCAAACCTGGTATAAAGTTTTTTCTTAGGATGGTCTAGAGGAGTGTTTCCTTTATTTTGACCTCTGACCGATATTTTATGCTCTGCTGACTTAGTAAAATTTTACGTCAAAAATTACGTCAACCCTAGCATACTGGTCCATTTCTCTCAATTCATGATACCTACGGTCATCAAACCTGGTATAAAGTTTCTATTTAGGTTGATCTAGAGGATTGTTGCACTTATTTTGACCCATATTTCATGCTCTGCTGACTTCGTAAAATTTTACATACAAAATTAAATTGACCCTATCATTGAAGTCCATTTCTCTCTGACAGTCTATGAGAGCTAAGTTTCATCTTAGAATGAACTCGAGGATTAATGCACTTGTTTCAGCCCTTGATATATATTTCACGTGCTACTGATTTTGTAAAATTTCACATCCAAAATTGTGTCAACCTTAGGGTTTGAGTCCATCTCTCTTTAAATACAATGGGTGTAATCATCAAACATGGCTTGAAGATTGTCCTGGGATGCTGCTATTATTTGTACCCTTGACCAATATATCATGCTCTATTGACCTTATAAATTTTATGTCAACCTGGCATCCATGATTATATGGACAAGAGCATTCAAGTCCGTTTCTCACTAACTATACCACCTACAATCATCAGACATGGCATAAAATGTTTTCTTAAGCTGGTGTCCTCGATTGTTTGACTGCTTTATACCTTAAATCTATATTTTTAACTCTGTTGACTGTAGAGCTTTATGTATAGAACTGCATCTAGTTCCTCAAATTTCTAAATAAATTCATCAGACCTAGTGTACACTTTCCTCTAACCATGGTATGTACTACTGAGAAAGCATAAGGCAGGTGCGACCTAGCATTCCGCGGAATTCTTGTTTATAATATTTTGCTTGTACCACAAACAGCACTTATTGTTACAGATGCCTTATGCAGCTAATGCTGGCCCGGATCAGATTGCTCTTAGAGATGCAGTTTTATCAGGGTCTCCATTGTTTGCTTACTGGTCAACAGTCACTGACTCATGGCTGAATATGGCCAGGAAATTATTCCCATATCAGGTAAAGATAATGCATATTGCAGGTGCACTATAATTATTACCATTCATTTTAATTCAGGTCGTAACTTAGATGGTATCCATTTTGCAATGACATTCCTTGAAACCTGGCAGAAGAAACAACATGGTAACAACCTCGACTACCTGAAGTGGTACGCCAAAGATAAAGATGTGATAGTGATAGGAGGTGGGGACACTGGCTGTGACTGTATAGGAACTTCTTTAAGACAGGTACTTCATAGAATACTGATGTTTCTAGAGTTGTTATGTTGCGAAGTCAGTAAGTAGTGACTCAGTCCAGTACAGCTTCGAGATGTGATCTATTAGATGTAGAAAGGGCTTTTTGGCCTCTCTGTTAGCTCTGGAGATGCACTTGGTCAACAGCAAAGTGTATCTTGAACACTGGCTCATTCATTACTTGGCATTTAAAAATTCTTCAGGATATATTCATTGACTGTGCATAAAAGCAACAGACCTGAACACTCTGGATATTAAACAGATTGATCTTGGTCTTTGCTATTTGCTCTAAAGATTCTTATTAAATGTGATGGTTTATGTGTTTCTCAGAGCTGTAGATAAGAGGGGTATTTGATGATAATTGAGGGATAATTTTTTTTATTTCTCATTGAAACCATATGTTGTGACCCCTCATCTGAATCGTCTCGTCGAGACGGTTCAGATGAGGGGTCACAACATATGTTTTTATGCAGAATTAAATAAAATTATCCCTAATTATCACCAAATACTCCCTCTTATCTAAGGCTCTGGTTTCTGCAATTGAATTTTTGTCTTGGCGTCAAAACATTAAGTGCACATTGAACTTTAAACACTCCTAAAGGAGAGGATGGTATATTTGAAATTTAAATCAGTAATTTAACTATTTTTTCTTTCACAACTTTACCTACTCTCTTGTTGAGGCACTCCAGCAAGTGGTTTTTAGTGAAACTTTTTTCTTTAAAGATGCTAGAATGTAAAACTTTTAGGTTTAACATACCCAAAACCATTTCTCGTAGCTAAATACTGACCTGCAGCATATTGCATGACCTCTTTTGTCTATTTTTATCATTTTTTGTTTTGAGGTGGGTTTTCCAATAGTAAAAATATTCCTTCTGGTTTCCAGCCTTTGATGAGGATCATTTTAATTTTAATTAAGCTGGGAACCACCCATTATGACATCACAACAGAAATGATGTCATCACTAATCACCTGATCTGTTTTGGAATATGATCATTTCAGCAAAGGGATGCTTGCAGTGTCAGCTACACTTATGCATCATTTTGTTTTCCAAAAAGATATTACTTACGAAAATAACTGCTATAAGATGTAAGCATAAATTCTTCTGAACTGATTTCATGTTAACTTTATATGAAATGGTAATTTTCAAGAATGTGTTTGAAACATGCCACCCCTACAGCAATAATGGTTATCTTGAGGCGGCCATTATGAAACTGAAAAAAATACATTGCAAGAGAACACTTTCCAAGCTTGAGAGCATGCCAATGAATTTCAAAAACTCTACTGGACAAATCTGACTACGAGAAATGGTAGTAAACTGAACCATGTAAGTGGAATTAGCTGTTTCTTTATCCTTTAAGTATAAACTTCAAAAAACCACTTGCTGGAGTGCCTCAACAAGAGAGTAAATTGAAAAACAGTTAATCTTGCAGCAAATATTGCATTGGAAGGCACGAACATTCAGCTGCTGAGACCCTGTTTCAATAGGGGAACTGATTTTAGTTATTACATGTATATTGAAACCTCAACACCACAAATTTATTCTCAGTTAAGGAGTGATAATGTAGTTTTACAAGGGCACTAGGTTTTCAATCTCTGTCACTGTGCAGTGCTAGGTCAGAGAGCTATGGTGTCTGAGGTCTTGAATTTCATTTCAGGGTGCAAAATCCATTACTTCCTTTGAGATTTTACCTCCCCCACCAAAGAGTAGAGCAGCAAGTAATCCCTGGCCCCTATTCCCGAAGGTATTTAAGATGGACTATGGGCATGAAGAGGTTGACATCAAGTTTGGACATGATCCAAGAATCTTTAATATATGCAGCAAGGTGAGTGGAGCTCTTGCTAAGAGGAACATTTGATGATAATTTGAATATATATTTTTTTTAAATGAAATTGTGTTATCTTAGTTGCTATTGAAGAACCGATCATCAAGGCACATAACAGTGCCTTGATGATCAGTTCTTCTATTAACAACAATATAAATTATGAGGAGAAATGTAAGGTATGAGGTATTTTTGTCACTTCAAACACTGGCACAGCCAGGGACACATAGTTCAAGGTTTATTATGGACACTTGTGACCTTGTAGATTCATTGAAATGTGTCGGAAGTCGTCCTCATGTAGTAAGAGGTAATATATTTTCTAACAGTGCTCAAAGCAGGTGTAAGTGTATATAATAGACACATTTGAGCCATGACACGAGAAAACCAACAAAGTGGTTGTGCGCCCAGCGCAGACTCAGATCAGCCTGGGCATCCGCCCAGTCTGATCAGTCTTCGCTGTCCGCATGGAGCTAGCTAGACCCTTACCTACCCTTTAAGCGCTAAACGAAGGCTGTGATCAGACTGGGCAGATGCTCAGGGTGATCTGAGTCTGCACTGGGTGCACAACCACATTGTTGGTTTTCTCGTGTCACGGCTCATTTCTAGGATCCATATGAATATATGAAGCAGTGTATTCGAATTAAGTGTGCATTTGAAAGATAGCAAGGCTATAGATGATCTGTCGGTTGGAAATTAATTTTCGTGTGTGTTTATAGTGAATCGGTGATAAACTTAACTTTGTTTTCAGGAGTTCCTTGATGATGGCAACGGTCATGTGGCTGGTATCAAAACATTCATGGTTGAATGGAAGAAAAATGAAATGGGACGATGGGATATGCAAGAAATTCCAGGTGAATATTCTCATTTTGTTTGTGTGAATCTGTCCTTAAGAAAGCTTTAACAGTAAGTGATGTAGGTTTGTTCATGTTACCATCAGTAATAGCTCTACTTGAATTAATCATTTATACCCGTCTATGCAGGAAATCTTTGGCGACAGAATACTTTCTTTGAATTTACACTCTTAAATTTTCAAAAACAATCAAAATGAGATCTATTGTCATCATACTAGCTATAAACTTTAAACATTTGAGCCGCGATAAGACAAAACCAACAATGTGGTTGTGCGCCCAGCGCAGACTCAGATTAGCCTGGGCATCTGCCCAGCTTGACCATTTGTTCAGTGCTCAAAGGGTAGCTAAGGGTCTGAGCTATCTCCATGCAAAGACTCTGATCAGACAGGGCGGATGCCCATGCTGATCTGAGTCTGCACTGGGTGCACAACCACATTGATGGTTTTGTCATGTCATGGCTCATTTGCAGTCACAGTCTGTACTATGTATAGTTTCCATGAGGCTGAATTCTTTACTGACTATGACTTAAATCAATAAACTTTAAGTTCATCATAATGGCAAACAGTTCAAACTATGGCTTGCCTTTAGAATCTGCATGGGATCCTAACATTGGCAAAGATTCAGAATTAAAGTAAGTTGATGGTTACACTTAAAATTGGATTAGGTTCAGCTGTTTTCAATTAGGTTTATGTGTAGCATTTGATTTACGTTAGATCAGTTGGAGGATACATGCACGTTAAGGTAGAAATTAGAGTTAGGAGCAAATCTGGTTTCTGAAATGGCTCCGAACCAAAGAATAGGACTAAATAAACAGAACAAAAACAACAACAGACTGTTTTGACAGAATGTTTAATTGTTAGCCTGTTTTTTGGTCATCCAATGCCTTTTTTCAAGATGATAGTTACATGTAGAGTCAAATTGTTTACAGAAGTAATGTAAAATGGATAATAATGTCACATGATCATATAGCCATTATTTACTCATTCACAATAATTTCATTCTTTATTTCCAGGATCTGAACAGATATTCAAGTGTGATATGGTTCTTCTGGCTATGGGTTTTGTGGGTCCTGAGCGCGAGATCATTGACGAGATGTCTGTCAAGCTTGACCCGCGGGGTAACATGGAGACACCGAGAAATCACTACACAACGAGTGTACCCAAAGTATATGCAGCTGGAGGTACGATATATTACTTTCTTAGTCAGGCCATTGAAATTTAAGTATAATCTCAAACTAAAGCACACTGATTGGCTCCAATCAGTGTGCTTTATTTTGAGTTTGAGATTATACCAAAGTTTTATAACCTCGGACCCTGGTTTGGGTCTTCACTGTCGGTCTCAATAGCAGAGTCTGCAATGTTTACAATTAATAAAGACACAATTAATAGAGAGGAATGAGCGGCAACATGTAAAAATTTTGCTTTACAGGCATATGCGACCAGCAAAGGCTCAGACAAGCAAGTTGGTCATGGCGTTTGCCGTCAGCACATATACCATGTATGTAAACTAGGAAATCTACCTGCACAAAGGCAGGCCTGGCTTGACTGTATGGATTCACAGACTTGTTTTGAGTCTTCATTGATTGCAAATAGTTAAGCATGTCCTTGCATGGCATGACTCAAATTATCGTATTTGCAATAAATTGGGTGGCAGAACTATATGGAGCCTCCCGTCTTACCAATATAAATAGGTCCAGACAAGAAGTAAAGCTCTTATTGTTTCACAAAGTCTTTATTTCTTGACTTTTGCAAGGGTAAAAACAACAGTGAAAATGACCACTGAAATATTTCAAGGTTGATTGGTATAAATTTGGGGCAGCAACTTTGTTCATTTTTGCCTCTCTTCCCAATAAATTATTTCAATGTGCTTTTTGTGTTTCAGATTGTAGACGAGGCCAGTCATTAGTTGTCTGGGCAATAGCAGAAGGCCGTCAAGCTGCAAGACAGATTGACCTTGACCTCATGGGTAAAACTTCGCTAGCCGGACCTGGAGGTATAGTGTATCAACCAGAACCTTGATGGTATCTAGGGACAATTTAGGAACAAATCTTGTGAATCTGTGATCTGTTGAAAGAAGGGGTGGTTGAAATGTCTGCCAATGTCTTCTACTAGCCAAGAACCCTCGGGTAAAGTCAGGTCAAACTTCAAAAAGACGGCCAACTAGAAGACCCTTTGGACAATGTCGGCATCAAAGTGCAAAGTTCAGATCCATAGATAAAATAGGTTTTTGATGATGTTTGAGAGATTTTATTCCCTACAAGAAACATATGGAAGGCTTTCTCAGAGCTCTAGATAAGAGGGCGTATTTGGTGACAGTTCGGATAATTTTTGTTAATTCTGCATAAAAACATATGTTGTGACCCCTCATCTGAACCGTCTCGACAAGACGGTTCAGATGAGGGGTCACAACATATGGTTTCGATGAGAAATAAGAAAAATTATCCTTAATTATCATCAAATACGCCATCTTATCTAGAGCTCTGTTTCTTTAGAACCGCCTCAATGGGAATCTTTACCAGTGTACCAAATCCATCTGGTCTTACAACTGACTGCCATAAAGCTAGAAATCACACATTCTGCTTAACAGTTTAGGCACCAGAGACAAAAGTAGCAGAAATTGCAAACAGTATAGATCTTGATGAGGTGGCTGATACTGAGCCGCTGCATCTACATCTACACTGTTTGCCCTTTGCCATCTTGGATGTAAATTTTGTTGTCTGCTTTTTGGTGCCTAAAGGGTTAAAGGATAAAGAAACTAGCTGAAAGGATCTGAGATGTAAAGTTTTAAGGACAAAGGACATAAAGAACATGGTAAAAACAAGTTGGACAGGACGTCTATACGAGAAATCAACACAATCTAGATGACCAGTCTGTACCATAGTCTACACAAATAAAACAGAAAATCCATATCATTTTTCTATGCCACAACAGAGGAAAGTTACCTTATTGCAGATAGAAAATACTCAGATCTGCCTGCCGTATGATCAGAGCCTCTCAATTCACATGGACAGTGGGGGTCCTGAGGTCTATAGACTAGTGACTGACAGCACTGCAGTTGCGCAGACTGATCAGAGTTCTTCTAACTTCTGGGACTGCTGTAAAGTGCATTTTCCTGTGTTGTACCTCATTCATATATTGAAATTTATGTTTATTGAAATTTATGTCTAAATTCATTGTTTTGTACAGAACAGTTAAATTATGTTTGAATTTTATGTTAGGGGTATGTACTTGAGGGTTTTATTTATCATTGTTTATATTTTTCTTAAGGTTTATAAACCTGTTGTCTTGACTATTTCGCACAGTCATATCAGGCACTAAAATTTGCTGAAAGTAGTACTTTAAGCGCTAGGGATGAAAATAGCTGAATTTGCAAACAGCATAGATCCTGATGAGGCGGCTCAAATGAGCCGCCTCATAAGGATCTACAGTTTGCCCTCTAGTGTTTAAATTCTCAGTATGATACGGATGGCTGGAATACTTGCGATGTTACGTCCTTCTTAGCAGTATTTCAGTCATATCAGGGCAATGGAAGGGTGAGAACGAAAGGCTGTATGCAATGGATCCGAGTTTACGTTGCAAAGTTTTTTTGCCTACAGCGGGTCTCAAACCTGAGACCACTAGATCAGCAGGCCAGTGCTTAACCTACTAAGCTACCAGGGCTACCTTGCACAAAATATTTTTTTGGAATTTAGCAGATGTAAATTTTGTTGTCTGCTGTTTTGCACTTACAGAGTTTACGTAAGCTTTGTTTTTGTTTATAGATATATGCAAAAGAAATGCACGTTGTTAAGAAGGCATCTTGTTTATTATTTTCTTCCATAAAGGTTTTAATCCAAATATGAATTTCTCCTTTGTAGTTTTCGTGTTTGTAAAATGTTATCATTCAACATCAGAACTTGTATTTTATAAATTGATGACTGCTTAGAAGTCAATCATTTGCCGAATAGGATAGCCTGAGCAGACCCTGCTCAAGCTGCTTCAGGGCTGTTTGGTCAGGGGCCATATTCATAAAGCCACTTAAGTCGTTGCTATGCGGTTGCTAAGGCTAAATATCTATAAAGGAGATTCCCTACAACTATGAAATTTGGTCTGGAGGAACAGTCTTACAAAGACTGTTCCTCCAGACCAAATTTCATAGTTGTAGGGAATCTCCTTCAAAGAAATTTAGCCTTAGCAACAGCATAGCAACCACTTAAGTCGTTTTATGAATACGGTCCCAGGTTCTGCAACGTCAGTAGTTTATGATTAATTCCCTGGTATGACAAATACATTTCAAATGTAAAGGGAGTAGAGTCGGATAAAGATATTTTGTTGCAGTTTGCTTATATTCAGGGTATTGTAAACACTTAAGGGCCAGAGACAAAAATAGCAGAATTTGCAAACAGCGTAGATCCTGATGAGGCAGCTCTTAATGAGCGGCCTCGTCAGGATCTACTCAGTTTTCCCTTTTGTCATTCACAATATGGTATATCTTAGTCAAAGGCATTTTATGAAACTATACAGGCATAAATTTTGGCATCTGCTTTTGGGCGCTTAAAGGGTTAATAGGTTAGTAACCATTTTGTCAGTTTGTATAGGAATATAATCCACGAGCTGCAGCAAGTGAGGTTCAACCGAATAGATAGACAAACACTTTTATACCTTCACTCAGGTAGACAAACTGGGCCTGGTTGTTCAAAGCATTGTTAGCTTAACAAAATTGTTAGTCAGGGATTCCTTACATCTTAATAATACTCATAAAATCAGTTGCAACTACATTATTTTTTGCTGAAAAATTGTGAGGAGCTTCTATACTTTTGTGGCAAAAATGGCAGTTTTTTTAGGTACAGTATGTTTGAAATTTTAAAATCTTGTAAGCTAACGATGTCATTAGTTTTGAAAAACTTGGCCCTGTTGGTTATCTACTTTTGTACCTCATGCACAGTGTGTGCCTTGCTTAAGAAAAAGATCAGCTCTAGCATTGAATTGTTGAGTAATAATTCACTGTTTGCAGGTCAGTTGTAAAGTAGATCATATCACAAGCGCAGAGCGTGAGTGATATATCTACATACAACTGACCGACAAACAGTGAAATATTTCTCAACAATTCAATGCTAGAGCTGAACTATTTCGATTTTAACACTCAAAAACACTGAAAAGGTATTCTTTTCATTCAAATACTTCCAACCTTCCTGCGGCATTTTGTTTTTCATAAGGCATTTGACATTCTTATCAGACTGATTCCAATCAATATGACCTGGGTCTACACTGTTTTCAGGCACACATCTGTTAGAATATTTTGACAAATAATTTCGGTATTAAAAGACCCAGGAAGGAAATCATGCCATTTTAATTATAGCAAGTAGAGTTTAGCCTCTGCAAGTGTTAGGTTTTGTAGCCATGTATGTGATGGATCAAGTATTAGTTTTTGCAGTTATATGAGCTGCGACACAAGAAAACCAACAAAGTGGTTGTGCTCAGTGCAGACTCAGATCAGCCTGGGCATCCGCCCAGTCGTATCAGAGTCTTCGCTGTCCGCATGAAGGTAGCTTAGACCCGAGTCTGATCAGATTGGGTGAATGCCCAGGCTGATCTGAGACTACACTTTACGCACAACCACTTTGTTGGTTTTCTCGTGTTCCAGCTCAAATTATATTATTATTTATGAAACACATAAATCAGGGACAGTGTCTGTAAATGTTAAAGTTTCATGTTTGAGTTTTTGTGTTGAAACTGAAGATTTCATGAAAAGAATCGAGTGACAGATCTTGTTTATATAGCTCATAGCATTATAAGTGCATAAAACTTACTCAAGTTTGTACTGTTTAGTTTGTATTTAAACATCTATTTCACAAGGTTAATAAGATATATTTCACAGGGTTAATAGATATTTTATCTGAACAATATTAAACTAAGTATTTGAATGGAAATGTTTGAGCTGAATAACTGCAGATCAGGGTCCATGTTCACAATCATACTTACGGACATCCTGAACGAAAATTTCTCTCTAAGGAAATCTATATTTATACTGAGAACCGTAGTTCTTGCATGATCAGACAGACACTCTGTATAAAGTTTAAAGGAGAAAGAAAAATCAAACAAATTTTATTTTTTGTAAGCTTTTATTTACACATGATATTTTCGGCCTTAAAGGTAAGGTCATGCTCAAGTTTAAGGAATGATTGTGAACCTGGATCCAGGTTAGAAGGCTTTTATGGTAAATGAGTACTTTTATCAGATGGAAATAAATCTGTTTTCTTTTTCGCTTCCCTTTTCAATGAGAATCACCTCTTAAATGAAAGAATTTGCTCCCATAGGAGCAAATTCTTTCCTTTTAGAGAAGATTTCCAAAGAGCTTTGTCCTTAGTTAAGAAAGTCACAAAAGTTATTTCCTTTTGTAAAAATGGTGGAAAAATTTATGTACACACCTCAGTGTGTTATGATTAGATGTAGTACAACTAATCATTAACTATACATGCATAGAGTCCATTACAGATTCTTTAAGATGTCCTAATATTAAGTTTAAATATTTCCAATATTCTCAGTCATATGGCATTAAAGAGACCTGGATTTTTCATTTGCTTGGGAAATTAGTGTTCACAGTTAGACACAAAGATGCAAGAGTAGCAAAAGTGTCATCAAATCTAATCTTTAACATACTGAATATAAATACTAGCAGACAGCAGTGCTCCAGATAAGAAGGGGTAACAGAGATAATTTTGGGATAATTAGCCATATTTCTCCACAAAAACATATTTTGTGACCCATCATTAGAACCGTCTCATCGAGACGGTTCTAATGAGGGGTCACAACATATGTTTTCCTTGAGAAATAAGAAAAATTATCTTTGAATTATCCTCAATACCCCCTCTTATCTGGAGCTCTGAGACAGAATTCTGAAATAGTTTTCTGACTTTTCACAGAAAATGGGGCATGAAATTTAGTGTCAAATCATTCCAGCAAGGGTCATCCTAGCAAGGGGACAAATAGAACAGACTGTCAGGCCCTATGTTCTGTGAAAACTTTGAAAAGTATAACACTGTCTGCTCATTTTGCCTACAGCATGCTAAAGGTTAGTGCTCATATAAACTATTAAGTATTGTTATCAATTATGCACTGAATAAATCATCTCAGAACATTTGTTGTTGCAGTTCTGAATTATGCGTTCATTTACCATGAAAAGGTCATTACCTGCACAGATGTAGTCTGATCCTTGCAATCTGGGTTCGAGGTTATAAAACTTGAGAATAATCTCAAACTCAAAAATAAAGCACACTGAGTGGCTGCGGAAGCAGCCAATTAGTGTGCTTTATTTTGAGTTTGAGAATGTACTCAAGTTTTATAACCTCTGGGCCTGGTCATGTTGGCTGAGGGACACACTATTCAGAGCACACTGGAAATAGTTTGACACAGGTCATGTTTGCAGTCTTTTCATGTTGGCTGAGGGATAAACAATTCACCTTTCCAAGCCACGCCTACTTTAAAAAGATACGCAGCTCTTCATTAACTGTCAGGTAATATCATGAACTTATTGTGGGACATTCAACATGTGTGATTTTGTTTGTGGGACTATGTCAGAGCTCTAGATAAGAGGGAGTATTTGGTGATAATGTGGGATAATTTTTGTTATTTCTGCATAAAAACGTATGTTGTGACCCCTCATCTGAACCGTCTCGACGAGACGGTTCAGATGAGGGGTCACAACATATGGTTTAGATGAGAAATAAAAAAAATTATCCTTAATTATCATCAAATACATCCTCTTATCTAGAGCTCTGCTATGTTACTTGATAAGTTGTAGTTGCACTGGTCACTTATACTTTATCAGGTGACTTTTGAGTGACATTCTGGGTTGGCTTGGAAAGATGCATTCAGAGGTCATTAGACTGAGTCTGACTCAGGTCATATTTCTTCTCTAGACTTGATTATTTCATCCTCAGCATCATGTCCCCAATTCCCCTACTGGCTGGAAATATCTAAAATTATTGAAAGGCCATAAACTCTCAGTTTGCCCGTCCATACATCTCCATTTGCTTGAACAATCTGTGGATCCTGGGGAATCTGTATGGTGAGCAGCAAAGAATCTATTGGGACTAGATGAAAATGTTGGCTGACTAGAGTTCCCACTACTTGCATGTGGTAATAATGAGACGGGTGCTTTTGCCTTCCAAAACAATCCCAGTAATCTAGATCCTTCTTACAAGATGGATCTAGATTTTTGGGACTGTTTTCGAAGGGAGAACCCATCTCATAGTTGAATTTCATAACTTAGATATTTGGGGCCATCTAGAGGTGGAAAAAACTGTTTAGAAGATGAATAAGTAAGGTAAGCAGGCTGACCAGAGTTTTCACCACTTGCACATGCCTACCTTTTGTCATTACTGCTAAGATAAAAAAAAAGAAGACAAAGGCTTGAAGGCTCTTGGCAGTTTTAATTGCATCTAAGATAAACTGACATTGCTAGAAACTTTCTGGTCTGAGTTTGATTTCTGTAAACTTTAGGGAATATCCTGGTGGATGCTGGTTCCAGAAATCCCAAACAATTCCATTACTAACTTGCCCCTGGTAGGTCCCAGATCCATACCAGACCCCATTCAGGTTGCCAAGGAAACAGCTATTGAACCACCAACCGGAGGTGAAGGTCAAAGCACAGTTGCCATGGCGATCCATATCATTATCAACATCATATGTGGAGAACCTCATACTTTGCATTCTGTCATGGTAGTTTGGTGTGTGGAAGGGGTCACCTGCATTGCCAGTGTATTTTCCCACCAAAATTCTGTAGCCGTCATTTTCGTCTGCTACTCTGACAAAGCTAAATTCCGAAAACCTTTTTTGGTTATTCCAGTCCTTGAGATTGATTCGCATCTTTGTGTTACCAAACTTTGTCAGAAGGTGTATATTATCAAGACCCAGCCAAAAATCATGATGCAGACCACCAAATCCTAGTTTGTAACTCTGCCAGCCACGGAAGAAGTCGTCTGATCCATCAATACGCCTCTGTAGGAAAACAAGAGTTGTCAGAAGACAACAAAGCGCGCCTTATGGGTGCCTGATTCTCACAGTCACCAAGACCTACAAATATATCAGGTCATCTGCAGTGTCAGACTGAGCCATTATCCCAGGTATATGATGAATACATACTAAATACACCTAAAATATGAAGCAAATCACTGAATGATAAAATATATGTTAGAGTGACCTCAAATTCCCAAATATGATGTTAATCTATAAACAGCTTTGGAGACACAAGGCAAAATCACTGAACCATGAAATATAGGTCACAGTGATCTATACATAAAATGAGGTCATTCGGGATGTCAGACCGATCCACTATGCCAGCTGTGATGTTAATCTATCAAACAGTGCTTGAAATATAAGACAAAATCACTGGACCATGAACAAAGGTCAAGGGCACAGGTGTCAGCATGGTAGCTCTGCAGCTGCTGCAATTATAGGGATATGCTATTTGACCAAGTATCAAGTCTCTTCTGTCAAAGGTTTCATCAAAACTAAAAATTTTGCCTTAAAAACAGTGCCAAACGGCAAAGTCAGTCAACCGTGACATATAGGTCAAGGACATACAATTGTGTCATGCAGCTGCTGCAGTCATATGGATGTATATATGTACCAAGTATGATGATTGTAGCTGCTGTAGTTTCTAAGATACAGAGTTAAACATGGAGCTAAACGCAATTGTTAACATTGATCACGGACGCCGACGAGGACGCTGACGGGTACGCTGACGCTGACGCTAACGCATACTCGGACTACGACGCCAGGGGTATAGCATAAGCTCTGCTTTGCTTCGCAAAGGCGCGCTAATAATCATATACAGTCAACACTCGATATCTCAAAGTTGAAGTTCATCCGAAACTACTGATATCTCATAAATTTTCTGGTTCCAGAAAATTTACTTGAGATATCAGTAGTTTGAGGGAGCAGGAGTTGAAACCTAAATAAAAATATATATTCTTTGATATAAGAGGTATTTTGAGATACCAGTGTTCAAGATATTGAGAGTTAATTGTACCAAGTATTCTGAATAACAGTGTAGACCATTATTAGGCCCCTTCTTAGGAGTATTACGAGCACTCTGATTACACTGTTTACTAGTTTTACAAATCAGCCTGATAGGGTTTATGGACTTTTCCAAGTTAGATTATTGTACAGTCCATTACAGAAATGGGATGCAAGGCAAGAAACTTTTGTTGACTGAAAAAAGGATAAAGATGCAAATTCAACGCTTTGTCTTGAATTTGTCGATTATGCATGTAAAACAACCAATATCTCACCCCATTTCATACTATTTGTACCATTAAACATTATGAATGAGACTGCTATGAAAAACCCACTGTAAATAAAATCACTTCATTCTCATATATTCTTCACAGGATTCTTACATTCTGGATTTATTGCAAGTCCTTGAATTAGCAATCAAATTGTTGTCAGTCTGCAATTTCATTCATACAATATTACTGAGATTCTTAAATTGGGAGCCATTAGATTTGCAAATATTAGCAAAACTTAGGTTGCAGATATTTAGTTGATTTACAGTAACTGTACCTGAATAATAGTCCATCCTCCACCATCAGTTTCCATGTCACAGTACGCTTGGAACTGATAGGAGCCATTTCTGTAGTCTGGTTGTAGGGTATATACACCACTGATGTTAACTCCAGCTAAGTAAAGAGCTGCACAGTCTGTTCCAACCACTGAAATATATACAGTATTTGACCTAATTAGCGCACACGCCCCTATAAGCGCACATCATGGTAATTGATGAGCCATATGACCAAAGTGCACATATCTTTACTGGTTTATCCCTCTTTTGCCAGTTTACAAGAGCTGAAAAATGCTACAGAATCTTTCAATTTTCATTTGTAAAGCTTCTCAATCCTTCTATGACTATAGGCAGTTTTTCTACTGTGATTAACCTTTAAATTTGTTTCCTCAGATACATAATAAATCTATGAAATGTGCGCTAATAAGAAAGAAAACTTACTACAAGTATTTGCCGCCAGTTTGCAAAAGTTAAGCGCACAGAGCGCTAAGAGGGTTGATTACAGTAAAGATAATTTAGAACCATGGAAAGTTTGACTTCCTTGTTCGCTAGAGAGCAATTCTTTCCATTAGGAACAGATCCCTTTAGAGAGAAAAAAATACAAGGGAAGCAAATACTGTTAAAATTGCATTCCTTAATTGTTAAAATGGCACCCAGTCCTTGTGGAAAATCCATACACATTAAATGAACTGATCCCCATTCAAGTCTCACTCAGCAGCCATTAAAATACAGGGCCCAGTTGTTAAACACTATCAACTTCTTACCGTAACAAGATAAGCATTAAATTTTCAAATCTTTTGCATGCAAAACTACTGCCATTTTTTGCTGAAAAAAGTGAGGAGTTTTTTTGCAGTGCAAAAGCTCCTCACTTTTTTCAGGAAAAAATATAAGCACGGTGTGAAGACTTTACATTAATGAATTACAAAATGTTAATTTGTTATATATTGTGCATATTAAACAGAACTGCTACAAACTAATTCACAAGAACAACTACAAATTCATGTACCTGAAGTGAAATCTGTGTGTGTTAGTTTAGGCCTGGTAATAAGAGGTTCACCAGTTTTGGTTTTCCCTTCCAGAACTGCTGTTAGAGTTGAAAAGTCAGTCTTCAGATTGTCAATTTCTGTTTTCATCTTGACAAAAATACAATTATATGAACAACTACAATAAACAATGCATCAAAATACAGGTAAATGGTGTTTATCATATGACGTCGCATCTGAGAGTGTAATAAAGCCATGCATTAAAAACGATAATCCACTAGTGGATTAAATATGCAAATTACGTCGTAACGTTATATGTTGACGTCCATAAAAACGTCGCGTTTTCTAATGGTGAAATCGTGACGTTTTAGTGCAAATTTTGCTAATAAAATGCGATTTTAGTGTCATATGATAAATAGAATCTTGCATTCGTGCTCCTGTATTATTGAATTTATTAAACTCGGGGGGGGTGGGGGGGGGGGGAACCAATAAGATGCTCGGCAGAGTCTCGCATCTTATCTTTTTCCCCAACTCGTTTAATAAATTCAGTAATTCATGAGCACTCGTGTAAGATCCTCTATATATCCAGATCAGACACAAGATACTCATAGGGAACAGTCAGATTAAAGTCCTAACTAGTATAAAACACATTTGGCAGGAACTTAATTTTGGCAACAATTCCAATCAATACAAGGGCAATATTAAATATTAAAGAGCATCAAATTCAGTTTCAATACATTTATATAGCTAGACACATATCTTAAATCATGACTGCACCAAAAACCTAATGCACCAATATACAAGTCCAATGAAACTGCCAAAGTTTTATATAGCAGATATTTAGAGAACCTTTTTGCTAATTGGTACTGTAAATGGTTTTAGTGAGCCAACACTTTTAGCAATTTTGATACAAATAATTGAAAGCCCCAACTATCAGCAATATGCAAATGAAAAAGAAAGGCCGTAATAACCTGGGTTACTAAATTTTATACACCATAAAATTTGGGACACCTAAAATAATTGGACTAATGAAACAGGACTGCAGTAAATGTGTCCAAAAGATGCAGATGGATTGACAAACAGTGTAACCCTGATCAGACTGCTCTTTTAGGTGCAGTCTGATCGGGATCTGCACAGTTTGTTCATACCTACCTATACCAATATGCTTAAATGAAGCTTATAACTTCATTTTCAGGATATTTAGAAAATAAAAGAAATTAATTACACTAATCTGCCAGTATCAACGTTAATGTTTGAGAGCCTGACCAAAATCAGCAATGTTCACCAACAGTTTTACAACAAATTAATATTTGATATGAACAAAGCAATTTATACAAATTTAACGATAGAGGATACTTGACTTTTTCAGTATTAGATCGATTTTTATTTCACCAAATGAACACCAAAACAGCATTTTCACGAGTGGCAAAGTATGTGATTTCACTGTTTGAAACAGAAACAGTGAGATTATCAGTTTCAATTTCACCAAGAAATCTTTATAATTGAAAAGTATGAAAGAAAGATTTCCCCATAATAGAAACGGATGAGGTGTCTGGCTATTTACAGGAAATATGGTATCATATTTCTTTTCTTGAGTATTGTGAAAATTCTAAGTATTGGAGGAATAGTTAGGTGGAGCAAATAGTGCAGACTCAGATCAGACTGCTCCTAAGGAGCAGTCTGATCAGGGTCTACACTGTTTGCCCTTCCATCTGCATCTTTTTGTCCCAAATTTAGAATTTTACAGTACTACCTCATACCTCCTGTTGGTCCACAGCTGTCAAGTTGACAATGCCTGTCAGTTTGTTCATGGCTACTTGGAAAGCAGTGACATTGTTCTCAAGAATATTTATTGTAGACTGCGTAGCCCGAGTGTCTTTCAGGAGTGATGTTGATAAATCAACCAACAGAACCTGGAATGGAAACAAACAGAAGTTGTGAAGTATTCAATATATCTACAAAATGCAAATCTATCTTGAGCTATTTGCTATTGTAATAAATAACCACTTTATAAACTTATCTACAATAAAACACTATAAAATTTATCTCATCATAGATTTCCAATATTTTCTGAAAGATGATTGTAAATGCTGGTTTTGAAGCAACTTTTGCAAATGTGGAAAATGTCACTCTATTATTTATATGTATGTATAAAACAGGAGATGACTTACATATAAGCGTTACGCTTTCTGTCAGATCCTGTATTGCTTCACTCTATTATTTATATGTATGTATAAAATCTTTGAATAAAATATTGTTTAAACCAAATGTGGAAAAAAATTAAATCTGCATCGACAAAACTATTTACTGTAGACTATATAAAATCCAGCTTTCTGGCATTCCGTTGTGCTGTTTTTGCAAGCACAAAGCTTTTTTTTCCAATCATACTACCCAGACTACTGTATTCATAAACAAACTATAACATCTGTCTGCCGGTACAAACATCAAAATTGTTGGAAAACTGTGCTGTACTGACCTTTAATCTCATAACCTCCTTCATCAGGTCAGGGGTCAAGGTTGAAGACCCCTCTGCTGTTCCATTCTTAGTTGCTGTAGCAACACTGAGTTCATAATCACAGGTACCATTATGACAGTTTCGTGAATAACTCTGTAACTCTCTCTCCAAGATTCTCCCATAATTTATCCCGTAAAATACATTTGAAATAAAAATTGTATAAACTATTCTTAATCCCATGGAAAAATTCATTTTCACATGAAATTTAAATTTCTGTTTGAATATGGCTAAATAACTATAAACTCACAAAATGTAAGCTTTATCTCAGGGATGGATGCACCTGCTCTATTATGATATACATGATAAGACTTACAAAGTTGTGTAGATAAATTATCAATTTTTTTAAATGAATCAACTAGTTCATGCTTAGATACTGTCATTTAGTTTAGACAGGTAGATGGATGACTTGGGATTGTGTCCTTTTAACAGTCATATCAGGATGCTGAAAGGGTGATAATGAATGGCTGTGTGCATTGGAACCCCGATAATTGTAAGAAATATTTCCACTTCCAGCAGGTCTCGAACCTAGGACTGTTAGATCAGCAGGCCAGCCCTTAACCTGTTGAGCTGCCGTGGCTTCTAATTCTAGAGTTTAGAACTTATTGAAGTATTTACCCTTAAAGGCAGGATTTCTGAACCCCCCGGTAGAGGATTAGCTACCGGTATGAGGAATAGAGGGCGTGGCTTAGCTATTGTGCAAATTAGACCACTGTCCTGTTTTAGCCAATAAGAGCTGCCAATACTTTCACAGGTAAATACCCCAGCAAATCAACAGCTAATCAAATTAGAGATAAATCTACAGGAGCTACTGTAGATGTTTACCCTTTGGTGGCTATTGGAAAACTGAGAATAGGTAGTCATGCGACTCCTGACGTTACATTCCGCTCCGCTACACTAGTAGCGGTAGTGTAACGGTAGCGGATTCTAAGGTCCTATTTTGTAGGTCTAAAGAATAGGTAGCTAATTTAGCCTTTTATAGTCCACTCCTGCCTTTAAAGACAAGTACAGTCAAACCTGCTTATGTGGTCACCTCTATTAAGGGGTCACCTGGCTTAAGCAGCCACAATTTCCGGGTCCCTTGAACCAAAATACAGTGCAAATGAACCTGTATTAAGGGGTCACCTGTCTTAAGCAGCCAATTTTTGGGCTTCCCTTGGGTGACCCCTTAAGACAGGTTTGACTGTATTCTTAATTGGGTCTCATAATCCTATTATGCAACAGTCCAGTGACACTGCTATTTGATCAAAGAAAATATCCCATTTCACATAGGTAATGACATAACAGGGTCATAAAACCAATAAAGACTGAGGGTGTGTTCTATATAGTACAGAATATTTGTCTTTAACATTTGGATAAATGCTTTAGCAGTGTTGTCCTTGATCAGACCGTCTCGGGAACAGTCTAATCAGGGCCTGCAGTGCTTGCAATAAGTTTGATTTAAGAGGGCCAAGAGGCCCTGAATCGCTCACCTGAGCAAAAAGGTTAAAGGTCAAACTAGGGTCATCATTTGAACAAACCTGACAGTTTGCAACCATTTCCAAATGGTTCTGAATAAGAAGATTTATGAATATTTATGTATGAATTGCTATGGTTCAAACCCTGGACCCCCTGGGGTGGGGCCATTTTGGACCCTTGGGCCATCATTTGAATATCTTGGTAAAGGACCACTAGGCAATGCCACATACTAAATTTCAAGCATCTGAGCCACGTGGTTCTGAAGAAGAAGATTTTTGAATATTTTTCTATGTATTTCTATAGTTCAAACCCAGGACCCCTGGGTAGGAGCCATTTTTAGCTCGCCTGAACGAAAGTTCAGGAAGAGCTATTGTTGTCACCCTTGCGTCGGCGTCAGCGTCCGCGTCCGGATTGGATGTTTTGGTTAAAGTTTTTTAAAGACCTATATCTCCTTAACCCATGGGTGGATTCTTTTGATACTTGCAATGTAGTTAGATATTGGTCCAAAGTTTAACAGGGTACTACCCCACCCCACTCCCTGACCTTGATGTCAAGGTCATGGACTTAGAAAAAATTGGAATATTTTTGGACTGGATGTTTTGGTTAAAGTTTTATAAAGCCCAATATCTCCTTAACCCATGGATGGATTCCTTTGATACTTGCACTGTAGTTAGATATTGGTCCAAAGTTTTCCTAGGTACTACCCCCACCCCCCTAGGTGACCTTGATGTCAAGGTCATGGACTTAGAAAATCGTCTTTTTATTGATTAGATCTTTTGGTTAAAGTCTTTTAAAGACACATATCTCCTGATCCCAGTGATGAATTCTTTTTATATTTGCACTTTAGTTAGATACTAGTCCAAAGTTTTACAGAGTACTACCCCAACCCCGGTCAGTGACCTTGATGTCAAGGTTAGGGACTTAGGAAATTTGGTCTTTGTTAAAGTTTACAAATTGCATACTGTTTCATAATGCGTAGCAGAGATTTAGTTTACACTTGAACTGATGTTAAACTTTTTTGAGTTTTTACAAAACACTATATACTTACCGCACTGGATGACCTTGAAGTCAAGGTCATCGACTTAGAATTTTATCTTAAAGATTTTGGTTAAAGGTTTATATTTATGAAGACATGATTTCGCAGTGCCACTATGGACTCAGTTGATACTAATACTTGGACTGATGTTAGATAATGGTTCAAGGTTTTAATACATCCTAGCCCCCCCCCCCCCCCTCCCCCCACCCCCACCTTTGACCTCAAGCTCATGGACTTTGAAATTTCATGTGAATTTTTTTATTTTAATTTTATTTCAAGACTTATTTCTGAGATAGCTTTTGTTTATAAATGTGTTGTCATTATGGACATGCTTGCCTGAAGTTTTAAGCCACACCACCAAAGCGACTGTGTGATGGGCAAGCACCTATTCAGGCGAGCTATGCTGTCAGGCGACAGCTCTTGTTGACCCTGGTGCCATCATTTGAACAAACTTGGTAAAGGACCACTAGGCAATGGATCATACCGAATTTCAAGCATCTGCACTTAAGGGTTCTGGAGAAAAAGATTTTTAAGTATATTTTAATTTCGAACCCAAGACTCCCCGCCTCAGAGCCATTTTGGATCCCAGGGCCACCATTTATACAAACTTTGTAGGAGTCCAACAGGCAATGTGTCATACCAAACTTTAAGCATCTGAGCCAAGTGGTTCAGAAGAAGAAGATTTTTGAATATTTTTCTATGTATTTCTATGGTTCAAACTCAGGACTCCCTGTTGCGGGGCCATTTTGAACCCTGGGGCCATCATTTGAACAAACTTGTACTAGGCAATGCTACATATTGAATTTCAAGCATTTGAGCCATGTGGTTCTGAAGAAGATTTTTGAATATTTTTCTGTGTATTTCTATTGTTCCGACCTGGGACCCCCTGAGGCGGGACCATTATGGGCCCTTGGGCCATCATTTGAACAAACTTGGCAAAGGACCACTGGGCAATGCTTCATACCAAATTTCAAGCATCTTAGCCTAGTGGTTCTGAAGAAGAAAACTCAGAATATTTTTCTATCTATTTCTATGGTTCAAACCTAGGACTCCCTGCCGCTGGGCCATTTTGGACCCTGGGGCCACCATTTGAACAAACTTGGTAAAGGACCACTAGGCAATGCATTATGCATCATACCAAATTTCAAGCATCTAAGCCTTGCAGTTCTGAAGACGAAGATTTTTTAATATTATTCTTTGCATCTCCATGGTTCAAACCTTGGACTCCATGCCAAGGGGGCATTTTGGACCCTGGGTCCCCCATTTGAACAAACTTGGTAAAGGACTATTAGGAAATGCTACATAACAAATTTCAAGCATATGAGCCTTGCAGTTCTTAAGAAGATTTTTGAATATTTTTCTATGAATTTCTATGGTTCAAACCCAGGACCCCCTGGGGCGGGGCCATTATGGACCCTGGGGCCATCATTTGAATAAACTTGGTAAAGGACCACTAGGCAATGCATCATAACAAATTTCAAGCATCTGAGCCTTGCAGTTCTGATGAAGATTTTTGAATATTTTTCTCTGGTTCAAACCTGGGACTCCCTGCCCCAGGGCCATTTTGGATCCTGGGGCCACCATTTGAACCAACTTGGTAGAGGACTACTAGGCAATGCTACATACCAAATTTCAAGCATCTGAGCCAAGCAGTTCTGGAGAAGAAGATTTTTAAGTATATTTTAGTTTCGAACACAAGACCCTCCCCTGCCCCAGGGCCATTTTGGACCCTGGAGCCACCATTTGAACAAACTTGGTAGAGGTCCACTAGACAATGCTTCATACCCAATATCAAATCCCTAGGCCTAGCAGTTTCAGAGAAGATGTCATATAAAGCAAATTGTTGACCACGCACGACAGACGACGCACACTGGGTGATCACAATGGCTCACTCTGAGCCTATGGATCTGGTGAGCTAAAAAACATTGCTTGATAGGACAAAATGCTTGATAGGACAAAATTGCCCAAACTTGATTTATGATAGCTCTCTGTATGAACCCTTTCATCTTCAAGTGGGTTAAGTGCTGGCCTTTTACACTAGTGGCCCAGGTTTGAAACCAGCTGGAGGTATCATTCTCTCCAACCATAAACGGGGCCCCCTTGTACATGGCCTTTCATTATTAGCCTTCCATTGCCTCAATGACTGAAATAGTGTTGAAAAGCCATGAGCCTAAAGTCATCCAGCTATCATCCTCAGGCATGGGCAAACCATCAAATTGTACACACACAGAACTGTCAAAGTACATGACAGTCTGGTGAGGCATGCAGTTTGCTCATCAGTCCTTGAATTTAAGAAGCAAATGGTTCTGGACGTGAAGTTTGAGTTGCAACACATATGCTCCCAGCAGACTCAGTTCAGCCTGGGCATTTTCCCAGTCTGACCAGTTTTTAGCTGTGTGCATGGAGGCAGCTTAGCTACCCTTTAAGTGCACTACAAAGACCCTGATCAGGCTGGGCTGCTGCTCAGGCTGATCTACATCTTTCCATGGTGCACATGCCACTTGGTTGGTTTGCTCTTCTGGTGGCTCATTTATGGCCTGATCCAGGTCTGAGTCTTCGCATGGTGCACAAGCCACTTGGTTTTCTTGTCTGTGGCTCATTTATGGCCTGAACCTATGGTCTATCTCTACCATAGCACCTCCCTAAAACTCACTTGTTATATTATGGAGATTTGAATGATCTGTACATGATTTGCACATAAAATCAGTGATGACCTGGACTAGCCTGTGCATCCATGCAATTTCAAGTGTTTACTGTTTGCGTGTACTCCTCAGGTGCCATATGTACAGACAGCACAACAAAGGCTATGACCAGACTGTGCAGATGTCTAGTGGAAGGAACTTGTGGTGAGATCTTGTTATGCATGTTATGGGGCCTAAATTAATTTTGAACATCAAAAATTCTGGGTAGGAAGCAAACAAAGCAAGAATTTCTTTTTTATATCAAAATGTATTAAAATATTAACCTGTAACAAATAAATTCTATCTTAAAGGTATATTAAAAAATTATCAAAAATGTTACTACCAAACAATTCTAAAAACAACATGCAAAAGATTAAAATGCTTATGGCACTCCAGAAGGGACACAGATTTTCTTTATTTTAATGGAAGAAGATGCAAAATCTAACCTTTAGGAACCAATACTATTTTGAGGGAACAACTTGTTCCCTCAAGATAATATTGTTACCTGAAGATAACATTGTTCGCTAACAGTAATATTTTGAGCAATATTTGGGAGGAACAAGATATATTATAATGTTCCCAGGAATCCCTTTGATAATATCTCAAAGCTACAAGATATCTTATTTCCTGAAGATACTATCATGTAGCTACAGTATCTTGTTCCCAAATATAAATAAAGAAAATACGAGTCACTTCCCTGACTTCCCTGACTTCGTAGACTAGATTGCACACAATTTTTCAACCCTTTCAGCCTGAAATGTACCATCAACAACATTAAATGAGCTGCTACACGACAAAATCAACAAAATGGAGTAAACGCCCAGCAAAGACTCAGATCAGCTTGGGCATCTGCCCAGTCTGATCAGAGTCTGCTCTGTGGGCTTAAATGGTCTTATGTAGCTCCGTGCAGACAGCTAATTCTAATCTGACTTGGCAGCTGCCCAGGCTGATCTGAGTCTTCGCAGGGCCCACATATCACTTTGTTGGTTTTGTCATGACCCTACTCAAATTTTACAGTGAAGAGCCAGCTGATACAGCAATTAACAGTACTCCAAACAAGGCATGGTTTTCAGGTAAATGACACTCGTCCATGTTTTCCACCCATTTCCAAAGGGAGACAACTACTGTGACTTCCTGTGTCCTTTCCTGGGTCATGAAACTCTTGAAATTTCTAAATGGGATCTATTCTTAAAGGAAAGCATTGGCTCCAACAGCTGCACCAGCTATCAGTATATTTGTCAAACCTGTTTTCAAAACAAGAGTTGTCAGGAGACAATGAAGTGCCTAATGGGTGTCTGACTCTCACAGTTAAAAAACCCACAAACATATGAGATGTGCAGTGCCAGACTGAGCTGTTATCCAAGGTATGTTGAAGGTATGTTGAAATGCTACTATACAGTGATCAAAATCTATAGCAAAATCACTGAACCATGAAATGTAGGTCAGAGTGACCTATTAATTATCAGGTCATATACTGTGTCAGACTAACTCACAGTGCAAAATATGATGTGAATTCATTTAACAGTTAAAACCCAGGAATCTGAAACCATCATTTGAAGATACTTGGTTAAGGACTACTTGGCAATGTTACATATCAAAGTTCAATCAAGTTAGTAAGCCCCTCGCTGCAAGGCCCTTTTGGACCCTGGGGCTGCTATTTAAACAAGAGCATGTGAGCAGGGGCTCACGTATACCCCCGGCCAGCGCCACTGCCTAATAAAAACACACTTAATACAAAATTTTAAAGCAAATGTTAAATAACAGACAGATGAATGGACAATCTATTACAAATCCAGTGAAAGGCCTATAGACAAATACACAATGCTTCCATTAAAATATGCAAATTATGTAATCAAAAGAAAATACAAATTTAACACAAAATTTCAACACAAGTTTACATAAACTTCTATGTCAGTGACCTTTACCTAACATCAGCAGCAGCATCCAGATGATGTTAACTAGTCAGTTTTAACCTATAACTAAACCTAGTTACATTATAAGCAATCTGAGAAATCTGAGACATAAATTTTCCCATTTATTCCATTGGAGATAGAGATGGAAAAACAGAAAAAATGAAAAAAAAAAAAAAAAAAAAAAAAAGGCCAAAAGAAATCTAAGCATTTTGATTTTCTTTCCCACAATAAACTTGCCCTTTTCAAGATGTATACAAAAAATGAAGACTGTGGCTCTCTTAGGAACAGAGAAAACTGTGACAAAATAACAGAATAAATTGGAGAGAAAGAAAAATGAACAAACAAAGGGAATGATAAGCATAAGGAGGCTGATACTCTCTACCATGATACCATCAGTCATTTCAAACATCTGCATCCAATTTCAAAATCCTAGCAGTTGTGGCTCCTGAAAAATCCTGGACAGAAAAAAGTTTAATTTTATAGGACAGAAAGACAAATTGAACAAACAAAGAGGATGATAAGCAGGAGAAGGCTAATTGCTTCTTGCACTGTACAACAAGTCATACCCAACATTTGTACCAAATTTCAAATCCATAGCTGTTGTGGTTCCTGAGAAATCTGTGACAGAAATTTAATTGGAGAGAAATAAAAAGGACAAACAAAGGGACTGATAAGATGATAAGGCTGATTGTCTCTTACACTGAACAACTAATTATTACCAATGTTTGTACCAAATTTCAAAATCCTAGCTATTGTTGTTCCTGAGAAATCTGTGACAAAAATTTAATTGGACAGAAAGAAAAAATGGACAAACAAAGGGAATGATAAGCAGAAGGCTGATTGTCTCTTACACGGTACAACTAGTCATACCCAATGTTTGTACCAAATTTCAAAATCCTAGCTGTTGTGGCTCCTGAGAAATCTGTGACAGAAATTTAATTGGAGAGAAAGAAAAAATGGACAAACAAAGGGAATGATAAGCAGGAGAAGGCTGATTGTCTCTTACACGGTACAACTAGTCATACCCAACGTTTGTACCAAATTTCAAATCCATAGCTGTTGTGATTTCTGAGAAATCTGTGACTGAAATGTAATTGGAGCAGGAGAAGGCTGATTGTCTCTTACACTATACAACCAGTTATACCCAACTTTTGTACCAAATTTCAAAATCCTAGCTACTGTTGTTCCTGAGAAATCTGTGACAAAAATTTAATTGGAGAGAAAGAAAAAATGGACGAACAAAGGGAATGATAAGCAGGAGAGGGCTGATTGTCTCTTACATGGTACAACTAGTCATACCCAACGTTTGTACCAAATTTCAAAATCCTAGCTATTGTGGTTCCTGAGAAATTTGTGACAGAAATTAAATTGGAGAGAAACAAAAAATGGACAAACAAAAGGAATGATAAGCAGGAGAAGGCTGATTGTCTCTTACATGGTACAATTAGTCATACCCAACATTTGTACCAAATTTCAAAATCCTAGCTGTTGTGGCTCCTGAGAAATCTGTGACAGAAATTTAATTGGAGAGAAAGAAAAAATGGACAAACAAAGGGAATGATAAGCAGGAGAAGGCTGATTGTCTCTTACACGGTACAACTAGTCATACCCAACGTTTGTACCAAATTTCAAAATCCTAGCTACTGTTGTTCCTGAGAAATCTTTGACAGAAATTTAATTGGAGAGAAAGAAAAAATGGACAAACAAAGGGAATGATAAGCAGGAGAAGGCTGATTGTCTCTTACACGGTACAACTAGTCATACGCAACGTTTGTACCAAATTTCAAAATCCTAGCTACTGTGGTTCCTGAGAAAACTGTGACAGAAAAAATGTTAACATACACACACACACACCCACACACAAACATATTAACGGAAAAACCAAAAACTATATACCCCCTATATACGTCGTATACTGGGGACATACCATACTGAGCATCTGAGCCAAGTCGTTCTGAAGAAGAATATGTTTGAATATTTTCCAATGTATTTTTATGGTTTAAACTCAGGACCCTCTGGGACAGGGCCATTTTGGACCCTGAGACCACTTTTTATACAAACTTGGTAAAGGACCAATAGGCTATTTTACATACCAAATTTCAAGCATCCGAGCCAAGAGGTTCTAGAGAAGATTTCATGTATATTTTATTTGTGCATCCCAAACCCCCACTATAGAGCCTTATCGGACCCTGGGAGGTCCACTAGGTAGTGTCACATAGATGTATATTATAACTACCAAATATGATGACTATAGCTGCATCAGTTTGTGAGTTAAATGAAATTCGTAAAATTGGTTAACCTGATTAGAGATGCCAACAAGGATGCTGACATTAATGCTGACTCCTACTACCATGCCCCGGGTATAGCATAAGTACTCTTTGCATTTGCAAAGGCGCATTAAAAATGAGCTGTCTAATTAACTCATAATGAACTTGCAAATTCAGAGTTGCATTCAGAGAGTTCAGGTGAAAGGATTATGACTAGAGGTAGTTAGTTTAAACATATTTATCACCCCGGGTTAACTATGTATATGCAAGGGCTACTACAAAGCGAAAAAGAGCTGATAGGAAACGAAAAAGAGTCATAGTTATCAAATGACCTGATGACCAGTTCGTTTGGTAACTATGAATCTTTTTCGTTTCATACCAGCTCTTTTTTGTTTTGTAACATCACTGAAAACTAAGTTAACCAGGTGTGTTTATTGTATCATAATTACATGATTACAATGTAAACATGAATCAAACAATAGGATCAGAATGGAAGTAGAAGTAGTTATGACTAGATCCTCAGATACTGTTAATACATGAAAGCACATGCTTTTTATAGCACTTAAAACACGGAACCAAAAAAGGGGAGGGGGGGGGGGGGGAGTATGCAGATTCAGTTTTTTATTGCCAAATATATCTTTGCAGCTATCAGACAGAACATACTGACATCATTGTGATTTCAAGATGCTGTCATTGTGGCATCAGAACGAGTGATAATATCAGGGCCAAGCCTAGAGGGCGATTTGGGAAAAATAGTCTCCCTAAGCTGGCTGACTTCTCCTTATTTTGAGCTGAGGGAGAAGTGAAACTGTATAGAACATAGAGGGAAACCCAAAATTTGGACCAAACCTGCTCCCTAAAGAGAGAAATATGGAAAATTATCCCTATATTATTCTGTTAGACCTTCTTATCTTGAGCACTGAAGGGTATACTATGCAGACCAGTAAAGCTCTACCACGCATACCAGCAAGTAAAGCAAGTTAAAAAGTAAAAACCAGCAAAACAGTCTGACTAAAATTAAACAAACTAAAAGATACTGTATTAATCCTATTAAACATCCTTGGGGTGTTGCATTTTGCGAAAGGGTGATTTATTTAAAGCCTGAAGTTAAGTAAATCAGCCGTTGCCAAAATACCTCTACAACAAGCAATATAAAGATAATGGGTATACTTTCAGAGGAGGAACTCTATTTTTACCCCCTTCTCAGTAATGGTCAACTCTTATAGGAAAAATTTGCTCCTCTAGGAGCTATTTTTTTCCTTTCAGAGTAGACCCAATTTCACAGAGCTTCCTTATCCAGAAAAGCAAACAGGAATTCATGCAAAATAATATAACATTGCTTTCGGAAAATAGGCAGGGCATGTTTATTAGAGCAGGGGTGTTTATTAGGTTTAATATGGTAGATCACAAACAAAAAGAATTTAAATCAACATTTACACAAGACTTGAAGCAAATTCACAAAATATTTAATAGCATACCTAATACAGAAATTTTTTTTTTTAGAATAAAACCTTTGGAATGACAGCTTGCTTTCTTTGGAATGGTACCTTGCTTTCTTATTTCTCTACAAAACAAAAATTCTTTGTTAGAATACCCCAAGATCATTTTGCAAACTATTAAAAGTTTGCCGAACATCTGACTAGCCTGCTTTTATCTTTTTTTCCGTCATCAATTTCCAAACAGTCACTTTGTGGCATAAATGCTGGTAAGTGGAGACAAGAGATGCTTGAGGACATGTACACAGGAAGCCTGCTTTAACAGTTTCTGACGCTGTCTTATGGTCATCTGAGAGACATCTGTATAGTGCTCTGGGAACCCCAATACTCTGAAATAAATTGAGAACTACAGTGGCATATGTGACACAGGAAGTCGAGATCGGAGTGCACATGCAGTTAGTCTTATTTGTGCAATCATTGTCAGCATACTAAAGGTAAATAGATATACTTTATTAATCCTATTATATGCCCAAGGGGCGTTGCATTTTGCGAAAGGGGGGTTACTTAGAGCCTAAAGTGTAGTAAATCAGCCTCTGCCAAAATACCTCTAAGAAATATAAAGGTGATGGGTTACTGCAAAGGAAGCAATTCTACTTTTAGCCTCCCTTTTTGGTAGGGTTCAACTCTTTAAGGAAAAAATTTGCTCCTCTTGGTGCAAATTCTATCCTTTAAACGAGACCCCATTTCAACCCTACCTTATCCAGCAAAGCAAGCAGGAATTCATGCAACATTATATAATATTATTTTTGGAAAAGAAGAAGGGGGTGTTTATTAGAGCAGGGGCGTTTATTAGGATTAATATGGTATACATTCACATTTTTCAATCATTTATTTCAGTGGACTTTATTACTGTCTTAATTGTAAGCACACAGCTTCCGTTCTAATCCCATAGCTTGTACTCATATGTTATTTGTACATGTATGTATATATGAATGTCATTTGAAAAGCGAAATAAATATGTTTAAACCAATTGTAAGAAAAGTCCCTCTGAAAGGGGGTCTAATCTTAAAGGAAAGAACTTTAGAAGCTTGCTTTTTTAGGCGATCACGATTGAGCAGGGAGGCAAATGGGAAGTGGTAGATTAGAAAGTGAATATCGGGTGTGT
This sequence comes from Ctena decussata, assembly GCA_963989385.1. Taxonomy (NCBI): domain Eukaryota; kingdom Metazoa; phylum Mollusca; class Bivalvia; order Lucinida; family Lucinidae; genus Ctena; species Ctena decussata. The sequence goes on from OZ022502.1 coordinate 17,139,447, forward strand.
CCCTGAAGGTCAATATAGGGGTATCTAAGCATAATAGTAAATAGAGAAAGAGTTCAGTATTTTGTCTGCAACTGACAACAATTTACCAGAAATATTCAATTCTGACTTCCACTTATCCAGTTACTGTTGAAAATTCTACATGTCAACACTAAAAATTTTGCAATTAGTTTTTCAAAGCAGTAATGCATCTAAAAGATGCAAATGGAATGGAAAACAGTAATGAAGTCTAATCTGGGTCTGCACTGTTTGCCTAAATCTGTCTGTCCCAATAGTCAGAATTTTCGCGATAAGTCCACTCAACTTAGCACTTTCTTGCATGCATTCATGGGATGATCTGTTGCTGCCTCTCATTAGAAGTGTACAATTTTGCTTACCAATGAGAGACCATAACATATGTTTCATATGGAAAGAAGAAACACTGTCACCTAAACTACCCTTTTCCAGTGCTCCAGATATGAAGGGGTAACAGGGATGATTTATGGATAATTTTCAATATTTCTCCATAAAAAAAAATATGTTGTGACCCCTCATTAGAACCATCTTGTCACAACATATGTTTTGGTTGAGAAATACAAAAAATTTTTGGTTGAGAACTACAAAACATTATCTTGGAATTATCCTTAAAATCCTCCCTTATCTAAAGCACTGTTATCTAGGTTCTGCCACCACTCTAAACAGTGCTCCAGATAAGAAGGGGTAACAGGAATAATTTAGAGACAATTTTCCATAAGTCTCCATAGAAACGTATGTTGTATCCTATCATTAGAACCGTCTTGGTGAGTAAACAGTCACAACATACATTTTCATTGAGAAAAAAAAAATCTCTGAATTATCCTCAGTACCCCTCCTCATCTGGAGCGGTACTGAGGATAATTTAGAGATAGTTTTTTTTTTTACTTACTTTTCTACCTCATTTACCCAGATTTCTGACTTTCTTCCATCCATCAATATTGGCAGACAATAGTCAACTCGGTCTTCATCTTCATTCTCAGCTCTGTTGGGGTCAGGCCTTGTATCTATGCCAACAGACCTCAGTTTAGGAACCTAGATTAAAGAAAAATATTATCTGACGTTTTAGAACATTCCAATATCAATAGCAAAATAGTTAGAATTTTTTTTCCCCAAGAAAAACAGATGTACTCTCACTACCAAAATTCGCAGGATGTCTTTTCTTTCAAACTTTTGGGGTTTTGCGACACTGAAGAAGTTAAATATAAAAACATGCATCTGTCACACTAAAATTGGTATGGATGTTTATATTTTCAAACAAAAACCTTGCTAAGTTAGTGCCTGTCCCCACTCCCTCTCCAGTGCTAGTGAATCTCCGCTCTCAGTCACTAAAACCTAACATCTTTTCAACTTGTCCAAGTAAAATACCCATGCAAGGTAGAGAAAATTTACTACTGGTTCATGATATAATGCGCATACGAGAATGTTGTGACTTTCTTTTTCTAACAAAAAATTTATGCTTTGAACAGAAGTAATTTGTAGATTTTTCTACTCTGTTTATTTTCTCAATATCTATTCATTTACTGAAATCTCAGAATAAAGCTTGATTGTTTTACCATTGCTTTTCTATCCAGATTTGGAGCCAAGTAGTCAGTCAACATATGATCTATGGTCCCTGTGAACACCTGCTGCTTCTTGAAGTAGTCAACTACACTGAAATAAGCAACAACAAAAAATTCAGCCAGAGCTCCAGATAAGGTTGGGTTCTGAGATAATTTCTTTATTTCTCAACAAATATACATGACCGTCTGTTGGAACCGTCTTCGTAAGACGGTTCAAATGAGGTGTCATAACATGTTTTATTGAGAAACATGGAAAACTGTACCTAAACTATCCCTGTTACCAGGGCTACAGAAATTTTGAAATCGAAATCGGTCCGGACGGCCAATGACGTCATACGAATCCAAAATAGACACGAAAACTAATGACTACACTGTGTATTCCACAATCCAAAAAAAGTCACGAAAACTAATGACTACACTGGAGCGCCGTTATAACGGGGATGTCATCGCTGAAGTATCCATTTAGAAACAGTCAGACCGAAAGTGAAGTACACTCGGACATCCTAGCCGATCTTCATTTACGGAATTGGCCGAAGTATTACGATAACGTATTTTACTGTATTTGAGTTAATTCCCTGAAATATGAATTTACTTGCAAAAAGGTACCTTCGGATGAAGAAAAAAAAATTCTGCGCGAGAAATGACGTCGGCTGAAAAAAAACCCTGACCAGACTGCACATAATCAAGTCCGGTTTAAATTTTCTTTTTGCTAGTCCAATTCTTTCCTTATGCTATCTATGAAAGTATTCAATAGTCAGTAAACTTACGTTGCACAGCCTTTTCCCGTTTATCGGCACGTGTATATGTGTATTATGAGTTGTGCAAAATCTTCGCCGCTGGCCAATATTGTGACACGTGCTAATTATCGAAGATTTCTAAAATTGAGTCAGTGTTCACACCTTGGCAAGACAATAGACACTTTGTTTATCTGTGATAACTTTTGACAGCAGTGCGTGATTATTGGATTAATAATATGACACATGGCTAAAATCCAGGTAATTATGTCATCATACATCGCAAATCGTGTTTTTTCGGACCGAAGAAAACGTGCCTTATGCCAACTAAATCGGTTTTCCGAACTCAAAATCGGTCCGGACCGACAAAAAATCGGATTTCTGTAGCCCTGCCTGTTACCTTTTCTTATCTGGAGCACTGATTCAGTATTTGTGATAAAGCTGCAAACAGCACAGGCTCTGACCATCCTGCACACCCATGCAGTCTGGTAAGAGCCTTCTCTGTTCACAAACATGTATGTACTAGCACAAAATAAAGGATCTAGCTACACTTGTCAGATTCACAGACTGGTCTGAGTATTTGCTGTGTTTATAGATAAAGCACATTTCTATCCCTGGCCTAATGATAGCAACTGTTACATTTAACTTACAGCAATCTATGTTCATTGCATTATCCAGAAGATATCCTGGAAACTATATCTCTGTCTAAAGTTTCATCTTAACCTTTTTTTGCTACACAGTTTTCTATCCAAAATATTTCCCAAATGGAATTTGTCAACACTGGCATTAATTGCCATGTGGTTCATGCTGTATGATCAGGGTTTTCACTTTTTCTTCCAAATATTCCTTAAGGATCACGTAATGATTCCCTGCACTGATCAGACTGCAAAAGATACACTGAACTCTTAATTTCTCCTAAATCTTATGGAAGTAGTCCATTCATTACTATGTCAAGAAATCTTTCATTCATTGCTCAAATACACCCAAACTTCATTCCAATGAAATGTTGTTAGAACATATATACAGATAATTATCTAAGACATGGTCTCTATTTATAGAATGAAAGACAACATGGAAATATATTTAAACCGTTTCAATAGCTTTACTTACAAAACAATACATCTGGGCCCCGTTATTCAAAACTAACGAATCGTTAGTTAATGAGACAAATAATTTTCGAACTTACTGAACGCAAAAAAAAAAAAAAACTGCAAATTTTTTGCTGAAAAATGAGAGGAGCTTTTGCAAAAGTACCTCACAATTTTCAGGAAAAAAATACCACATTTTATGAGTACTGCGAGACTTACAGAATCCTTTAGCTAACAACGCTTTGAACAACTGGGTCCTGATTGTTAACAGGCTTTGTACCTGTACATGTTAGGTAGATTGCCCCAGTAGTATCTGGGCTGAAGGTAGGCTGTGAAGAACTGAGCATCCCAGAGGGCAGGGGGACCCTGTAAAGACAAGACATTTTAACACAGTGTCAAAATAATTTATCTTTTGAAGTCTGATGAAAATCCACCCCCTGGTTCAAGAAATATTGACTTTTCTAAGAAAATTTAGTATTATAAGTTCTTCTTTGACAATTTAGTATTATATGTTCTTCTTTGACCCTGAAAATGGGGAAAAGGCCACAAAAACCCGATGAACTATTCAATTTGTCCCAATGATATATTCAAGCAAGTTTGTTTGAAATCCACAGGAAAGTTCAAAAGATATACTTTAAATAACAAGAGGCCCACGGGCCACAAAGCTCACCAGATCTCTAGCTCATAATTGCTATCACATTTGTATAGGCTTGAAATTGTACAGGCTAATACAAAGTATACAACTACAAGGTCTGAGTCTGAGTTTGTTGAGTTGATTACAAAATACATAGCTATTTTCCACATTTGATTGTCTTGACAACAAAAAAGGATCATTTTCAAAGGAGTTTTGCTATTTTTTCCTTTTGGTTGCCATGGCAACTGATCGAAATGAGCAGTGTGCAGAAAAAATATAGGGCTAATAGAAGACCACTCAAGGAATGTTTCTGAAAATGTAAGCTCAGACTATCTGCAATGGCTTAGCAATGAAGCCCATTTTTTGTTTTTTCCATTATTAATTGCCATACCAAACATGTCCTTTGAACAATGACAATCGAGAACATAAAATCTGTAAAGGCTAATATGATTAGTATGTCTATGAAGTCTCTGCCTCATAGAGCATATGGTTTCTGAGGAGATGATTTAAGTTTGTTTGTTTTTTTTCTTTCTTTTTTTTTTATTTGGTTTCCATGGCAACCAATAAAAAGAGCAATGGGCAAAAAAAACATATAGCTGATAGAAGACATATCAAGGAACATTTTTGTAAAAGGTTTGTCAAAATATCTGCAAAGGCTTGGCAGTAAATCACCTGTTCTCAGAGTAGGCGCGCAATTAATTCATAAAAACGTGAAATTAATTTTTTGGGGGAAATGCAAATTTTCTTTATTTCATGCATCATAATATATCTTAAGAATCATATGTCAAAATATCTGCATTCAGAGTGGATTCTGTAATTAGCTTCCAGCCTCTCCAAAGGCCAGGGGGTACACTAAAGGAGTAAATATTAGGTGCTACCCCTTCGTTAGTAAAACTACAAATAATGCACATGAGATACTGTTAAAAGTAATGTTTATGAAACATTTTAGCACATTAAAATGTTGTGCAAAGTAAAACAGTAGATACTACTAAACTATCAAATTCCAAACGATAGGAATTTTAAAAAATACATGTACACATGCCTTAGTTGACTCTAAACAGGCGCAAAGCAATGACTTCCTTTTTCGTCAGAGCAAAACGAAAGAGGCTCTTGTGAATATTTTCATATCAACGGGTTGCAGTAGCAATGCGTGTGAAATTATCAAGGAAAGAAATAAGATAATAGAAAAATGTAACAGCTGTAGAATAAATTTGCTTGAGTAACGTAGCTTACATAATAAGTAAGAATAACAAGCAAATAAAAGATATAAAAATCTAAACATCAATAACATTAAAAATATATTCTATTCTTACTGAAAATAATATAACTTGTTATTAACAATTTTTAAAACTGCGTAACCAATTTCATTATCTCAAAAACATAAAATTATATCACAGAAAGGGAACTAGTACTGATTCGTATATTGATAGAAGCATATGTATCAGTGTCACTGTCAACAGCGTTAGCCTTTTTGCAAAAGTTACATATACTCTTTTTTAGTGATTTTGTATAAAAAAAAATTCTATCATTGTTTCAAACAATTTAAATACTTTATTTACTACAAGACGACAGTGAATCTGTAGGGTACGCTATCAAATTAAATGAACAAGCCTGCTGTAATTTTCAGGTGATCCCACCCACTATTTTTTGTAGTTACGTTAGACCTTTATATTCATATGCATAGGTTACCATAGTTTATACCAAGTGTAGAAGGAATTGTATCTATACCAATTTGATATCTGTCCATAATATACTCGAAAAAAATATTAAAGGGTCAAACTTTTACCCCGCCATTTCTGGAACATTTCAAACATTTGGTAACATAAATCATTTCCACCTTCCATTTCATTCATTTTACAAGTTTTGTACACATGAAGTTTGAAAATACAGCCTATATCTTGACCAAGTCTACACTTCAATTCACACTACCCTCAAAATCAGAGTTGTTTGAAGTCCATAGGGAATAAAATCACCAAAATTTTCGATTTCGCCAATTCTTGAATTTTTCTAAAAGTTGCTCGATAGTCATCAAGTTAAATCATTTTTAAGGTCAGCAAGCTATAAGAAGTTTAAAACTCATAGCAATTTTAGAAGTTATTCCCGACCAAACTGGCACACTATCAATTCTCTATGGGAATTCAAACAACTTTCATTTTAGGGGTAGCTTGACTTAAAGCTTGACTTTGGTCAAGACAGAGGCTATAGGTTCAAGCTTTATGTGTATAAAATTGTAAAATGAATAAAATGGAAGGTAGAAATGATTTATTTTACCAAATGTTTGAAATGTTCCAGAAATCGCTAGGTAAAAGTTTGACCCTTTAATAATTTTTTTGAGTATATATTGGTAACATTACTTACACGTTAAATGACTAGGCAATAAAGAAGGTCATATGAAACACGGAATTAAATGATTCGAGAATAATTATATGTTTGAGAAAATTTGAAATTTCTGTTGAAAGGATTTTATTTTTCAGTGGAATTTGAAAATTGTCAGAACATTGCCATGCTCAGATACCAATGACGTCTTAGATATTTTACCACAGCGCCTATGGAATAACTCAATGTTGTGCGTCTGCTGGGATACTGGTGTTTTCTCGAAGCGCTGAGCTGGCATACTTGAATTTTCGCAGAGCGCTCAGTATAGTGCATTTGCTAGGATACTTGTAGTTTCGAAGAGCACTCAATAAAGTGCCTCTGCTAGGCTACTTGTATTTCCTAAGAGTATTTCCGAAGAGCGCGCAGAATGACGTTTAGAGGACATCAGTATGAACTCTCAGTTGCTATAGTAACAGGTCTATGGCGTCACTGGTATAGGAGCATGGCAAACAGTCGTCAACTGTTTGTTATGAGGGATAGAGGGGAATATTGTCACGCCGACACAGAGGCCGACACCAACATGATCCGCACTGCAACAATACTTCCCGGTCCCCGCCCCCTACCCCACCGCTGAGAAAGCAGTTGGTAAGCTATGTAACCATGAATAACTGGTGCCGAGCAATTGTATCTTAATTGAGGTGTATGGGTATACCTTCAAGTTTTCCGCCACTGTCAGAAAGGGGAACAACCTTTGTGAAATCCTGTTTGTTTCCCTGGACGAGAGATCCATATCCGCATGCAGTCTACTCAAACAAGAGGTAATTTGCTCAAAGGAGCAAATTCTAATAAGAGTGGAACCTTATTAGTGGCTATTCTCTTAAATGAGTGAATTCGCTCCTATTCTATGTTTTCCGTCACTGTCAGAAAGGGTAACAACCTTTGTGAAATCCTGTTTGTTTCCCTGGACGAGAGATCCATATCCACATGGAGTCTACTCAAACAAGAGGTAATTTGGTCAAAGGAGCAAATTCTAATAAGAGTGGAACCTTATTAGTGGCTATTCTCTTAAATGAGAGAATTCGCTCCTATTCTATGTTTTCAACGTTGAATAAATATCACTGCATAAAAAAGCTGGCTTGGCTTTTATAAGCTCGCGAGTTCGTCTTATTTCTTATGAAGTTAGCATGTCAGCACATTTGATATAATCATACGATTAATATTTTCATACAAAGTCACAAAGTTATTTTTACTTATCTAAACTAGGATGCCCAGTGTAACAATAATGGAAATCAGAAAATCGACAATTATCAGACGACACAACTGTGTAAACCGGAAGTAGCAAGTTTTAAACAGAGAATATGTAAGATTAAGAACACTAACTGCTGTAATTTTTATTTGGCATAACTTCAACAGCAGGTCTGGAACAAGGGCAAAATACTCATAACGTAGCTTACATAACGTAGCTTACATCATACGATATAATTATGCATAATTAAATAAACGAAGTAGCAAGTCGAAAGTTTTTGTTAGTTTTGCACTGCCCTTGTAAGCATATCGATCATAAATGTACCAACATTTCCACTTTTTCTGTAGTTTTTTTCACAATTGCGATAACGTAGCTTACATCCTTATCCATTCTGCTAAACGTGTAATTTTCAGAGAAAAAAAGCTTCAAATTTTAAGCAGTCAATGCATCCATATAGTTTCTATCGAATTTGACAACCATACATGTTTGTTTTAAAGATTTACTTGGAAGCGAAACGCTTGTTTGTTACTTGCTAACTATTCAATATCATGCGGGTAACGTAGCTTACATACAACTTGGCGACAGTGCAGATGAGAAAAAAGTTTTCCCCAGTGTGGTGTGATTTATAAAATGGTATTTCAGGTTTGCCTATTTACATATTCCGTTCACTTTAGAAACATAAGTTTTACATTTCACATATATTTTGCGGAAAAGGGGATGCACTTGTTTGTACCATACAGAAAGACGCGTGTTTTATGCCATTTTTGGCCTGTTCAAGCATCGAGAATGGAAAAACTTGTCAATGTGATGCTTTAATTCGCAACTGAAAATGAAGAACACCTCTTCCAGCTGGAATGGAAGTATGTTTAAGCCATGTGAAATGTTTTTGAATAAGCGTTTAGCCTATAAGACACCAAATATTAACACTTGTTTGTCTATTCTGAGAATAGGTGAAATGCCATTTTTCAGTTTTCCCTATTATAAGTCTATGGGAACTCTAAGTTGCCATAGCAACCAAACTAAATGGCCGATTTTCAGAAAAAACATAAACTTTCAATCCCCCAGCCCAAAGATGCTACAGATGAAATTTGGGCCAAATCTGTCCAATGGCTTCAGAGTAAATAATTTTTAAGTAATTTTTCGTTAAATTTTTGCATTTTGGTTTCCATGGCAACCAATAAAAAGAGCAATGGGCCAAAAAACATATGGCTGATAGAAGTCTTCTCAAGGAATGTTTCTGTAAAAGTTCTGTCAAAATATCTGCAATGGCTTGGCAGTAAATGCCATTTTTCAATTTTCCCCATTATAAGTCTATGGGAATTCTAAGTTGCCATAGCAACCAAACTAAAGCGTCGATTTTCAAAAAAAAGCACAAACTTTCAATCCCCCAGGCCAAGGATGCTACAAATGAAATTTGGGCCAAATAGGCCCAGTGGCTTCAGAGGAGATGTTGTTTGAAAGTGTTGACGGACGACGACATACGACATAGGACAACTGCCTATCCTATAAGCTCCCCCGAAGCCTTCGGCTTATGAAACCATATGAAACCACATGTTGTGACCCCTCATCTGAACCGTCTCGATGAGACGGTTCATATAAGGGGTCACAACATATGGTTTCAGTGAGAAACCAGAGGGCCAATGGCCCTATACCGCTCACCTGAGCACTGAAGCACTGAGGTTACAGCAACAAAACACCATGCACAACAGCAATAAAAAAACACCATTTATGTAGAGGATAATATCACAAACATTTATGCAAAAAATAAGCTTAATCCCCCCCCTTAATGGCTTCTCAGAAGATCTTAGGCAAAAAAAAAAAAAAAAAAAAAATGAAATTTTGGCCTTTCAGCTGCAATGGCAACCAATCAAAATCAGGTATTTGGGAAAAATTCATATGGCTGGTAGAGGACTACTCCAGGAACATTTCTGTACAGTTTTGTCAAAATATCTGCAGTAACACAGAAATAAATAGCAAATGTCCACTTTCCCCATTAAAGTCCATGGAAACTTGAAGTTACCATAGCAACGAATTCACATGGGCAATGATAATATAAAACATATTTTAGGTAGAGGCTAATGTTATTAACATGTATGCGAAGTATCAGCTTCATCCCCCTCATGGCTTCACTTTTCCCATTATAAGTCAATGGAAACTATAAGTTGCCATAGCGACAGAAGTTCTTATGGGATTGGAAGAAAAAGAATAAAATTTATGTAGATCTCAGGCTATTGTCATCAACACTTTTGCACAATATCAGTGTCATCCCCTATATGGCTTCTGAGGAGATTTTTTTTTCTCGAAAATTTACCCTATATTTTGCCATGGCAACCAATCAAATTCAGCGATTTGGAGAAAATTCATATGAATCGTAGAGGACTACTCAAGAAATATTTCTGTAGAAAAAAAATCTAAATAACTGCAGTTCGACAACAAAAAAAGCCAATTTCCATTTTCCCCATTATAAGTCAATTGAAACTCTTAGTTGCCATAGCAACCAAACAGCTGGAGCAATTGCCATGAAAAACAGTAATTCTACAGAGGCTAGTACTAAGGTTCTTTCTCTTAAGTTAGAGCTTTATTGGCCACACAGTTTCTGCGAAGATGATTTTTTAATAATTTCTATTTTTAACCATTCGGTTGCAATGGCAACCAGCCAAATTGCGCAATTTGCATAAATTTAACATGGCTGGTTAAAGACTACTCAAGGTACATTTCTATGAAAGTTTTGTCAAAATATCCGCAGTGGCATAGCAATAAATGCAAATTTTCCATTTTGCCATTATAAGTCAATGGCAACTTTAAGTTCCCATAGCAACCAAACTGATAGAGCAATTGCCAAGAAAAACAGTACTTTTATAGAAGCTAGTACTAAGATCCTTTCTGTGAAGTTTGAGCTTTATTGGTTGCATAGTTTCTGAGGAGATGGTTTTTGAATATTTTTTCTATTTTTAACCATTCGGTTGCCATGGCAACCAGCCAAATTGTGCAATTTACATAAAGTTCATGTGGTTGATAGAGGAATACTCAAGGAACATTTCTGTAAAAGTTTTGTCAAAATATCTGCAGTGACATAGCAATAAATGCAAATTTTCAATTTTTCCCATACAAGTCAATGGAATCTTTAAGTTGCCATAGCAACCAAAGTTCTGAAGCGATTTGGATAAAAAACAGTATTATTGGTTCCCCCTGCCTATAGATGCTATACATGAAATTTGGTAACCATGGGCCTTGTAGTTTCAGAGGAGATGTCGTTTGAAAATATTGACGGACGACGGACGGACGACGGACGACGGATGCCTGCCTATACTATAAGCTCACCTGTGAGCCTTCGGCTCAGGTGAGCTAAAAAATGAGTGAGTGAGTGAACTGGGGTTTAACGTCCAACCAACAACGAGGTGATATGGAGACGGGACCTCGGTTTAAAGTCTCATCCGAAAGACCGGAGAAGCGGGGGATTGAGCTTGCGACCCCTGGATTGGTAGTCCAGAGTGTTATCCACTACACTACAGCCGCCATCAGTGAGAAAAAAAAAAAAATCCTTCAATTAACATTAAATACCCCTCTTATCTAGAGCTATGCATGAGTGGAACATAATACAGTATGTAGGATATTATGGTGGCACATACCTCAAAGAAATTGGTTAGGACATGTCTGTATTCTGCCTTCATGTTAGCTGTTGCTTCCAGTAGCCAGTAGATGGGTCTCCCTTCAGACATAATTTCAAGATCTTTTAGTATGAGTAGGAACATGAACATAAACACACCACTACCATCTACAAAAAAATTCATGCCTTATTAAGTCTCTTAGTTCTTTTCTGTTTTTTATTTGCATGTATCAGAGAAGAACCAAGGTGTTACAATGTAGCATTAAATTTTGAAACTATAACAAACTCTGTAAACTGTAACATGTAAAAGAGCTGAAGCTAAATACATACCATTTCTACTGTAACTTCATCTGACCATACGTCAAGTGGATGTGCTGAGATCACAGGATCACACAAGGCGCTTGCACTGAGTGTGACTAAGAGATCTCTGCACACCCACACCCAAGATCTGATATAATATAGGCTCAGATCAAGTAAATGTGATAATTTATTATATTCACTAGAGTATTATATTATGTCCATATCTTAATTTATTGACAAAAATACTTGAGAACATTACACCCATGTCTTACCAAGAGGAGTTTGCCATCTATTGCATTGGGAACATCTATTGCTTTGGGAACTTATCAAAGGAGAGCATTTGCCCTAATCTGGAAGGGCTTCCTTGTCCAGCTTCCCTTTGTAACAATAGCGGAAAAATAGGGAAGGGAACCTGTACACATTAAACCCATCTCACTATTGAGAGCTCTGATACCATTTGGTACTTATAAACAGCAATATGCAGTCAAAACATGAATGTAGGCAGTCAGACAAAACTTGCAAATTAGGCTTGCAACACAAAGGCCAACTAATATTGAGTGGTTTGACCACCAAGGATTGTTCAAACTATAAAGAAGGCTCCATGTGAAAACTTTAATACTCTTATTTGAAAGCAATGACCCATCTGACATGAACTATCAATGGCTCGAAACATATATGAGGGTCTGAGTTTGAACCTAGGAAACTGAGAGCCTGGATTATGCACAGTATGTCTCATGCTTGCCACTGCCAGGGCCCTGGCGCAATACACAGTTCCGAGAATAGCCGCTAAGCTCCGCCTGCTTAGTTACTGTTACTACGTCTCACAAGCTTACACAAAGATGGCAGAAAAACAAATGACAAAAGCAAGTGTCTGCTAAATGTTGGCGATCTATGACAAAGAATCAGCCTCCTCATGATCTACACATGGCATTTGGCGCATCATGCATTTCCGATGCGTTCTGTTCTTGCAAAGCATGGTAAGTTTATTAAAAGTGGTGTTAGTTTATTTTGTTTAAACAGGTATACATCCCTCCATTGGCTGTTAGGTAAAATCACGGACTTTTGTTAAATACTGACCACGTGCGATTTGTTTGTGAGACTATGTCACGTGCTAATTTGTCGTTGCATTGGCCAGGTATAAGCTATCATGTGATTTTGAGTGATATTCTGGGCGTGGCTCGGAACTGTGTATATCCAGCGTCCATGTTACTAATTATGTAGTGGTCATCACTCCCAAAGGTTGATTGGGTTTGTTTTTTTCACAGAATATACAATTTCCTCAAGTTTGTTCTTCGTTTTTGTGTAATCGCAGTAAATAAAGGAAGTTGTAACTGTACTTACTGAAGCCCTTGTAATCCTTGTTAGAGATGTCAAGGTCATCACATGGTGGACTTCCTACCAACAAGTCTATGGGACATATTTCTTGTAACTATCAAAAGGAAGTTTTCAGTCTTCGTTTTTGCACTTACAGTGTGTTGCTAAGGGTCTAAGCTAGCCCCATGTGGACAGCAAAGACTCTAATCAGACTGGGCGGATGCCCAGGCTGATCAGAGTCTTTGCTGGGCGCACATTCCACTTTGTTGGTTTTGTCATGTCGCGGCTCATACTATATTAGCAGTCTTCTGTGTATATCAACAGTAGGAAATTCAGCTCTAGATAGCATGCTTTACTGGTGATAATTCTGGGTGAATGGCTGACTTCAATTTCAAGTCCTTTCCAACAGTATTTCAGTTTAATATATCAGGACGATGGGAGGTGATAATGAACGGCAATGTGTAATGGATCCCCGTTTCGATTGAAAAGATTTCCGCCTCTAGGAATTGACCTGGGGATAGCTAGATCAGCAGGCCAGCGCTTAGCTTAACCCACTGAGCTACCAGGGCTTTTTTTTGTTATTTCTCAACTGAAACAAATGGTGTGACCCCTCATTAGAACTGTCTCACTGACATATGTTGTGACCAATCATTAGAACTGTCTCCCTTAGTCAGTTCTAATGTGTGGTCACATGTTTTGGTACCAATGTATGTTTTAGAAAGAAATAAGAACAATTATCTTGGAATGGTCATCGGACAATTCCTTATCTCTAGCTCCGACCTTCTCATAACTGAGAAAATGCTCTAATGAAAAACAGCCCAGTTGTGAAAATCTTATGAAACACTGTAAGAACACTTACATTCCAAATCTAAGTTGTGAAAACCTTCCAGACAGAATTGCTGTCTTTCTGTCTAGTAACACTACAGCCAACTGAAGTTTTGCTAATGCTTGTACTATGAGAACTTTCACATCCTTCTCCTGTCAGATGTAATATATGTCTTAATAAACTAGGATTTTACCTCTGCAATGAAATATGTTTCATACTAGACCAGTTACCGTTTAATATTGACAACCATGATGATCACAATTTGTTACAATGTACCTCTATATTTTCATCAGTGACTTTTTCATACGAAATACCCTAATGTGCTTACACATTGGGACACTTAAAACCATTAATTTTCCATTTGTTCCAAATGGAAAATTAATGCTTTTTAGGTGTCCCAATATTTAAGCACATTAGGGTAAGGATACGGCTTACCGTGGTTCTCTCCAGTTTTAGAATATCACCAAGCTGTGAAACTGAGAAGCCATGGTTAAACATGGTGACCAATTCTGCAGCAGCGTCTATCTCAGAGGCGTAGTAAACTTCAACCTCTAACCCTAGCTGGTCCAGAACATACTTCACTAAAATCAACAGAGCAATAATTACCATGTTAATTCAAATAAATGCCCTCTCTCTTATAAATGCCTCCACTTTCATATGAGCCGCGACACGACAACACCAACCAAGAGGCTGTGCCCCCAGCGCACTCAGATCAGCCTGGGCATTCGCCCAGTCTGATCAGAGTCTTCGCTGTCCGCATGGAGCTTGCTTAGACCCTTAGCTACGCTTTAAGCGCTAAGCCAAGAGTCTTACAGACTGACCTGAGCCTGCGCTGGGCCCACACCACTTTTTTTTTTTGTGTGTGTCGCGGCTCATATAATGGCATCACTCCAGGTATACAATCCTTTAGAGATTGGTGACTAAAATGTGAATTTCAACTTCATGGTCTGTCAGGTATTCATCCAATGGTAGGTATGTAAGGTTGACAAAGAGGACACATCATACTTTTACTGAGTAAACAGCACTTTTGAATTTGACACCCTTCAGACTCTTAATAATGCCTCCTTTTGCAAAATGTGATGGCCCAATGCATATATTATGATTAAATGGTACATACAGGACCCTGCCATCTTGATGTGATTGTCACAAATGAATCACTTTGTATATAGCATAAGGAAAAATTTCTTTTGTATTTTACATTAGGAACTTACTATCACATACATTTTTGAATCGACAACACTTTTATCGTAAGTGGTTATAATGTACTAAAACTTCGCTTGTTCAAGCTTATCTTTCAGCAAGATCAAAGTATTTATGTAGTAGCAATGTTCTACACATTCTTCATTTTCTTTCTCCCTCTCTCTGGGAGACAGCTCAATACAGACTGAAACACTTTCTCAAATGGCAGTTAAACCTGAAACAAGTAGCCCAAGGGCAACGATCGCTCACCTGAGTTATAAAATGTAAGCTTCCAGCTCAGGTATGCTAATAAACAGGCTGCAATTCTATAGGATTTGATGACCCCATGGGGTGTGGCAAGTTTGGACCCCAGGGTTTTGATTGGCAGGATTTATGTAGAGGTTCACTATACACTGCAAAATACTAAATACATAAGCTCTTGGCCTTATGGTTTCATAGAAGAAGTTTTTGAAGGTTCTTTAGCTATATAGCTCTATATAAACAAACAAGCCCCTAGGGTGTGGCCAGTTTGGACCTCAGGTGCTTGATTGGCAGAATTTATGCAGGGGATCACTAGACATTGCTGCATACTAAATATGTAAGCTCTGGGCTCATGGTTTCAGAGAAAAAAAATGTTGAAGTCTTTCCCATTATAAGTCTATGGGAGCAGCATGGCCAATTTGGACCCCAGGGGGCATGGTTGGCAGGATTTAAGTTGGACACCACTAAACGTTGCTACATATGTACTAAAGAAGTTAGCTCTGGGCCACATGGTTTAAGAGAAGAAGATTTTTTAAGATTTTCCCATTGTTAGTATACAGGAACTAATGACCCCCGGGGTGTGGCCAGTTTGGACCCCAGGGGCATGGTTGGCAGGATTTATGTAGGGGACCACTAGACATTGCTACCTGCTACATATATACGCTCTTGGCCTCATGGTTACAGAGAAGAAGATTTTTTGAAATTTTCCCATTGTAAGTCTATGGGAGCTTATGACCCCCTGGGTGTGGCCAATTTGCACCGCAGAGTCATGGTTGGGAGGGTTTATGTAGGGGGTCACTAGACATTGCTACATGCTACATATATATGCTCTGGGCCTCATGGTTTCAAAAAAGATTTTTCAAGATTTTCTTATTGTAAGTCTATGGGAGCTTATGACTCTCGGGGCGTGGCCAATTTGGACCCCAGGGGCATGGTTGGCAGGATTTATGTAGGGGACCACTAGACATTGGTACATACTAAATATGTAAGCTCTGGGCCTCATGGTTTCAGAGAAGAAGATTTTTGAAGTTATTCCCATCATAAGTCTATGGGAGCTTATGACCCCTGGGGATTGGCCAGTTTGGACCCCAGAGGCTTGGTTTGGAGAATTCATGTAGGCGACCACTAAACATTGCTATATACTATAGATATAAGCTCTGGGCCTCATGGTTCCAAAGAAGATTTTTGAAGGTTCTTAAGCTATATAGCTATATATAAACAAATGACCCCCTGGGGCGTGGCCAATTTGAGCCCCAGGGGCATGGGTGGGAGGATTTTAGTAGGGGATCACTAGACATTGATACATGCTATATATATAAGCTATGGGCTTCATGGTCTCAGAGAAGAAGATTTTTTATGATTTTCCCATTGTAAGTCTATGGGAGCTAATGAAACCCTGGACGTGGCCAGTTTGGACCCCAGGGGCATGGTTGGCGGGATGTATGTAGGGGACCACTAGACATTGGTACATACTAAATATGTAAGCTCTGGGCCTCATGGTTTGAGAGAAGAAGATTTTTTAAGATTTTCCCATTGTTAGTCTATGGCAGCTAATGACCCCCGGGGCATGGCCAATTTGGGCCCCAGGGGCATGGTTGGCAGGATTTTTGTTGGGGACCACTAGACATTGGTACATACTAAATATGTAAGCTCTGGGCCTCATGGTTTCAGAGAAGAAGATTTTTTAAGATTTTCCCATTGTTAGTCTATGGCAGCTAATGACCCCTGGGGCATGGCCAATTTGGGCCCCAGGGGCATGGTTGGCAGGATTTATGTAGGGGACCACTAGACATTGGTACATACTAAATATGTAAGCTCTGGGCCTCATGGTTTCAGAGAAGAAGATTTTTTAAGATTTTCCCATTGTAAGTCTATGGGAGCTAATGACCCCCGGGGCCTGGCCAATTTCGGCCCCAGGGGCATGGTTGGCAGGATTTATGTAGGGGACCACTAGACATTGGTACATACTAAATATGTAAGCTCTGGGCCTCATGGTTTCAGAGAAGACGATTTTTTAAGATTTTCCCATTGTAAGTCTATGGGAGCTAATGATCCCCAGGGCGTGGCCAATTTGGGCCCCAGGGGCATGGTTGGCGGGATGTATGTAGGGGACCACTAGACATTGGTACATACTAAATATGTAAGCTCTGGGCCTCATGGTTTCAGAGAAGAAGATTTTTTAAGATTTTCCCATTGTTAGTCTATGGCAGCTAATGACCCCCGGGGCGTGGCCAATTTGAGCCCCAGGGGCATGGTTGGCAGGATTTATGTTGGGGACCACTAGACATTGGTACATACTAAATATGTAAGCTCTGGGCCTCACAGTTTCAGAGAAGAAGATTTTTTAAGATTTTCCCATTGTAAGTCTATGGGAGCTAATGACCCCCGGGGCGTGGCCAATTTGGGCCCCAGGGGCATGGTTGGCAGGATTTATGTAGGGGACCACTAGACATTGGTACATACTAAATATGTAAGCTCTGGGCCTCATGGTTTCAGAGAAGAAGATTTTTGAAGTTTTTCCCATTATAAGTCTATGGGAGCTATATGTTGCCATGGCAACCAGAGTTCCAACCCAATCTGCTCTTAAACCTAATGCAGTCAATCCCCCACCCCAACAATGCTACACATAAAATTTGATCAAGATTGGTCTGCTGGTTTAGGAGATATTGGTGTTTAAAAGTGTGGACGACGACGACGACGGACGACGGACAACGGACCATGGCTATACTATAAGCTCACCTTGACAGGTGAGCTAACAACCAGCCACTGGCAACCAGCATATACAGATATACATCTGGCAGATGTTGCTGTTTTTACAACTTTTGTAAGGGTCAAACAAATCACGGCCTTGTTGTTCAAAGCGTTGTTAGCCTAATGAGCTCACTAAGAGGTCACCATGACTTTATACATTGAAATATTTTTTTGTTGAAAATAATATGAGAAGCAAAAATTTCTCACATTTTTTCAACAAAAAATATTGCCGTATTTGAGGTATTAATGTTTTGAAGAAGATGGCAGCCCAACTCAAGAAATGGTTTCACAAACTATTTCCTTATTTATTTTCCTTCATCAGATATTAACGTTTGAAATTTTAACGAAATGTTAACTAACGACGTCGTTAGTTTTGACGTTAGTTTTGAACAAATGGCCCCTGATCACAAAACATACCAGTACATATGCCATCAAACAAAGACAATACTCGGAGTTTCTTTTTGGGACTGGTATCAAGAGACAGCAAACATTCCTGAAAAGAAAATGCTGCATATGAATTTATAGTTGACTTTCTTTATCTCAAACAAAGTATCCTTGTATATCAAAGAATACAGTTTGACACATTTCCTAATTTTTTTTGCATTTCAACTCCTGTTATCACAAACTACAATTATCTCAAAGTAAATTTTCTGGGACCAGCAAATTAACTTCGAATTCAAAATATTGAGAGTTGACTGTATTAATTATTTTTAAATATAGCAGCACCTCCAAGCCATAAAATACTACTGATTTTGCCCATGGCAAAAAGAAGTCGTTCTAAATACATGTATCTACAAATCATTCAAACCAATAGAAAATTCAGTAATATTGAGAAACATTGAAAAGAATATTATAAATATGCTACAGGTTACTAACAGCATATGTTAACACTTAATGCGCCAGTGATGAAAATGGCAGAATTTGCAAACAGTGCAGATCCTGATGAGATGGCTCATAATGAGCCACCTCATCTAGATCTACACTGTTTGCCCTCTACTTTTTGAATTTTCAATATGATATAGCTTGGACGAAACATGTTTTGAAATTTTTGCAGACGTAAAGTTTGTCGTCTGCTTTTGGCGTTTGAAGGGTTAAAGAAGAAGAAGAAACTATCATATTGAGGATAACTGTATGTCAAATTGTCATTTGGAAAGGTAAATTTTTGGTCTTATGGTAGTAATTAGCAACCATCAAACTTAAGATTTACCTCCCAGAATGACTATATGGCATTCAGCTATCCCCTCTATAAGTTTTTCTTATCAATACAATGAACATTTTCACAAATTTAAATGGTAATACTTTGCAGCAACATAAAAGCAAAAACCAGCCAATGAGAAGCAATATTTTGTAATGATATTGGGTCTCCGATAGTATATGACAAGATATACTGTCGCAAATTTTTGACTGTCTGATCAGATGTGACATTATATTCGTAATTGTACTAGCATTTGTTTATTCTAAACTATTATCCCTATCAAAGCTTGTTACAGTCCATGTCTGCAGCCTTAACCAATATATGATAAAGCCATAAATCATCATTCAAAGACTAGAGGGCAAACAGTGTAGATCCAGGTGAGGCCACTCTTTAAGCCGCCTCAACTGGATCTTAGCTATTTGCAAATTCAACTATTTCATTTCTGCTGTTTTAAGGATTAAAACCTTACCATATTGATGATGTCTTGACATCTTGGGTTGAACAATTTCAAAACGTTTTCCTGCCAATTTTCCTGTGGTTTCAGCAAGCCATGAGTTTCCATCTGGTATGGCGTACAAACAAAACAGGACCATGGGCTTGCAGATTTCAACTGAAATCAATATACAGAAGAGTCCCTTAATGTGCTATAAAAGAGGTGCCGAAAAAACATAGCCTGTAAGTGAACAGTGATATACCACAATGAACCTATATTCTAATGCACTTAGGAATACAATGCAGCATCTGATTGGACGTCAAAAATACTGTGGCAAACCAGACGTCATTATGAAACGTCTCTTCTCATTGGCTGACATTTGGTTTTACGCTGCTAAAAGCTCTTGATCTGAATGCAAATTAGTACACTTTGAAAGGTGAAAATATGTAAAAGTGCATTAGAATGGGGATAACTGCATTGAAAATTGTCGTTTGGGGAGGTAAATCGCCGATTTTATGGTCGCAAATTGCGTTTTATGGCTCTGTTAAGGCATCGCTGTAAATCTAAATTTGCAACCATAAAACCAAAGCTTTACCTCCCCAAATGAAAATTTTGAGTACAGTTATCCCCTAAATCAAAGTACAACAAATGAGCAATGAAGACTACACTTCAAAGAAGTACATGGATAAGGCAAATGATCATTAACTGTGCATTGGTATTTTATTCCTTTTAAATTTAGCCTCAAGGAAGTCATGACATGATAGCATTATATTCAAAGCAGTGTTATACCGATTAGTGCTGCAATGAGTTTCTAGTGAACAGAAGAAGAGATGGGAAGACAATAGTAATGACTGGACAAGGGTATACTTTGCCAGCTCAAATACTACAGCTGAAAACCACACCAAGTGAAGAGATTGTAGAGTCATCCGAGATGCCCAACAACCTTGCAAGCTATGGGAGAGACTACTGATTGATTGATCAGTTGTTTAACATCCACGGTAAACAGCTATGGTCATGTTGGGATGGTCAGTTAACCTAACCAACCTATTCCTGGGCAGGCTTAGACCTCCTAAGCGGTTAACCAGTACTAAGTGCACATATTTTCGCAGACAACTACCCTTCTTGAATCAGCTGAAGGAGAAACGAATATGTGGCCAGACCAGGTATCGAACCCAGGACCTCTGACTTATAAGTCAGGTGCCCAACCGACTGCACTACATGGCCCGGCATGGGAAAGACTAAACTAGATGGAGAAATGAACACAACTGGACCCATGGACATAACAATCAACAGACAAGGGCTTCGCAAGCGGCGCATAATACGCCCGTTTCAATGTCCTAAAGGAGTTGCAGAATGAACAAAATTGTTTACAAAAGGATACACAGGCAGACAAACAGAGGCAACCACTCTATAATTAAGTAGAACTGTTGGCGAATCCGACTATACCCCCGCTTAACTGCTAACATCAAATGGTGTTATTTTCGTAACAAAAAGCATAGAGAGAGAGAGAGACAAATCATTGTTACCATGTATACCAAATATGAATGGTTGCTGTGAAATCTGTTACAAAAAATTACATTATTCAAAGTAAAGAGAGAAAGAAAATTGGACAAATACAGGGAAGAAAAAGAGGAGAAGGCTGGTTCTCAATCCCACTATACAGTAAGTAATCATTAACCTGCATACCAAATATGACTACTCTAGCTTGCAAGGCTGTGGAGAAATCTTTGACGAAAAAATTTATTATTCAAGGTATGGAAAGAAAGAATATTAGACAAATACAGGGAAGAATAAGCAGGAGAAGGCTGGTTCTCAATCCCACGATACAACATGTCGTCATCAACCTGCATACCAAATATGACTGCTCTAGCTTGCATGGTTGTAGAGAAATCTTTGACGTAAAATTTCATTATTCAAAGTATGGAAAGAAAGAAAATAGCCATCAGAGGAGATGGCAAATCCCCCGACCGAAGACCCCCATGGGCCTTGGTAAAAAGGGTGCACTTCAAAACACATATTAGTAATATATTGTCGTTCTTTTATGCTTCTGATTGACATTAACTGTTAACAGATGCATGATTATCTAACACTCAGACTAAAACAGTATGCTTGACTGCTAAAAAGAGGTAATATCTCAAACAGCCACCATATACACAAATGTATAGCATACGATACATTCAACTTTCAAAATGTGTGAATAACTTCTAAAGTACAAGCCCTACAAACCTAATTTTGAGCTCTCTAGTAAGTGAATTTGGACAAAGAATCCAAATCTGGGAAAAATTTTTTTTTTTTTTTTTTTTTTTGGGGGGGGGGGGGGGGGGGGGGTCACGGGAATGTGGAGGGGTAAGAGAGAGTTAGGAACACTGATAAGATATCACAGCATGATCATCAATATTCTAAAAGGTACACGGTTATTCAAATTCTGAAGCTGGCCAGGGTTATACAGTTATGGAGCAGAGACTCAAACAGCAGCTCAAACTACCAAAGGGAAATAATTCACTGAGTCTAAAAGCAAGAGTTATCATTCATGTATGAGACAAATTGTAATGACCTGTTCTGCATATCTGTGAAGTATCATGAAAATATTTCAAAAGGTATTCAAGCTATGGAGCGGACACCTAAAATCATCAAAGGGAAATAACTCAAAAAGTAAGAAAGCAAGAGTTGTCATTCTTATTCGCGACACATCATCATGACCTGTTCTACATATCTGTGAAGTATCATGAAAATATTCCAAAAGGTATTCAAGTTATAGAGGGGACACGAAATCAGACCTAAAACCATCAAGGGGAAATAACTCAAAAAGTAAGAAAGCAGGAGTTGTCATTCTTGTTTGCAACACATCGTAATGACCTGTTCTACATATCTGTGAAGTATCATGAAAATATTCCAAAAGGTATTCAAGTTATAGAGCGGACACGAAATCATACCTAAAATGATCAAGGGGAAATAACTCAAAAAGTAAGAAAGCAAGAGTTGTCATTCTTTTTCGCGACACACCGTCATGACCTGTTCTACATATCTGTGAAGTATCATGAGAATATTCCAAAGGGTATTCTAGTTATAGAGCGGACACGAATCTGCCAAAAAATCACACCTAAAACTATCAAGGGGAAATAACTCAAAAAGTAAGAAAGCAAGAGTTGTCATTCTTGTTCGCGACACATCGTCATGACCTGTTCTACATTTCTGTGAAGTATCATGAAAATATTCCATAGGGTATTCAAGTTACAGAGCGGACACGAATCTGCCAAAAAATCACCAAAGGGGAGATAATTCAAAAAGTACAATAGCTAGAGTTACCATTCTTGTACGCGACACATCGTCATGACCTGTTCTACATAACTGTGAAGTATCATGAAAATATTCCAAAGGGTATTCAAGTTACAGAGCGGACAAGAAAGTGTTTACGGACGGACGGACGGACAGACGGACGGACGGACGGACGGACGGACGCCAGGCTCATCGCTATATCCCCCGAACCTTTCGGTCGGGGGATAAAAAATTGGACAAATACAGGGAAGAATAAGCAGGAGAAGGCTGGTTCTCAATCCCACAGTATAACATGTCGTCATCAACCTTTATGCCAAATATGACCAGTCTAGCTTGTATGGTTTTGAAGAAATCTTTGATGAAAAATTTGATTAAAAGGGGACGGAAGGACAGATGGAAGGACAGACGGACAGATGTAAACCTGTATACCCCCCACTTTTTCAAAGCAGGGGTATAATGACTGCAACATTATTTAGATATTTAACACCTCAAATACTGTTGTTTAAGCTGCTTGTCAAAGCAGAACAAGGGAAAGGGAAATAACCTAATTATACTAGATGAACCATTTTTATCCCCCGACCAAAAGGTTCGGGGGATATAGCGATGAGCCTGGCGTCCGTCCGTCCGTCCGTCCGTCCGTCCGTCCGTCCGTCCGTCTGTCCGTCCGTCCGTAAACACTTTCTTGTCCGCTCTATATCTTGAATACCCTTTGGAATATTTTCATTATACTTCACAGTTATGTAGAACAGGTCATGACGATGTGTCGCGTACAAGAATGGTAACTCTTGCTATTGTACTTTTTGAATTATCTCCCCTTTGGTGATTTTTTGGCAGATTCGTGTCCGCTCTGTAACTTGAATACCCTTTGGAATATTTTCATGATACTTCACAGAAATGTAGAACAGGTCATGACGATGTGTCGCGAACAAGAATGACAACTCTTGCTTTCTTATTTTTTGAGTTATTTCCCCTTGATAGTTTTAGGTGTGATTTTTTGGCAGATTCGTGTCCGCTCTATAACTAGAATACCCTTTGGAATATTCTCATGATACTTCACAGATATGTAGAACAGGTCATGACAGTGTGTCGCGAACAAGAATGACAACTCTTGCTTTCTTACTTTTTGAGTTATTTCCCCTTGATCAGTTTAGGTATGATTTCGTGTCCGCTCTATAACTTGAATACCTTTTGGAATATTTTCATGATACTTCACAGATATGTAGAACAGGTCATGACGATGTGTCGCGAACAAGAATGACAACTCCTGCTTTCTTATTTTTTGAGTTATTTCCCCTTGATGGTTTTAGGTCTGATTTCGTGTCCGCTCTATAACTTGAATACCTTTTGGAATATTTTCATGATATTTCACAGATATGTAGAACAGGTCATGATGATGTGTTGCGAATAAGAATGACAACTCTTGCTTTCTTACTTTTTGAGTTATTTCCCTTTGATGATTTTAGGTGTCCGCTCCATAGCTTGAAAACCTTTTGAAATATTTTCATGATTCTTCACAGATATGCAGAACAGGTCATGACAATTTGTCTCATACATGAATGATAACTCTTGCTTTTAGACTCAGTGAATTATTTCCCTTTGGTAGTTTGAGCTGCTGTTTGAGTCTCTACTCCATAACTATATAACCCTGGCCAGCTCCAGAATTTGAATAACCGTGTACCTTTTAGAATATTGATGATCATGCTGTGATATCTTATCAGTGTTCCTAACTCTCTCATACCCCTCCACATTCCCGTGACCCCTCACGCACCCCCCCCCCCCCCCAAAAAAAATTTTTTTTTTTTCCAGATTTGGATTCTTTGTCCAAATTCACTTACTAGAGAGCTCAAAATTAGATTTGTAGGGCTTGTACTTTAGAAGTTATTCACACATTTTGAAAGTTGAATGTATCTTATGCTATACATTTGTGTATGTGGTGGCTGTTTGAGATATTACCTCTTTTTAGCAGTCAAGCATACTGTTTTAGTCTGAGTGTTAGATAATCATGCATCTGTTAACAGTTAATGTCAATCAGAAGCATAAAAGAAAGACAATATATTACTAATATGTGTTTTGAAGTGCACCCTTTTTACCAAGGCCCATGGGGGTCTTCGGTCGGGGGATTTGCCATCTCCTCTGATGGCTATTTTTTGTTCTACTATCCTCCCCTGAAAATATATTTTTTGTAATATACACAAAATAGCCAATAAGATTAATGAAAGGGATTAACTCTAAGACAAAGAAAGGTAGAGCAGCCATTTTTAAACGCGACACATCGTTGGGACTCCATACACATTGCTATGAAGTTTCATGAAGATTTCCCGAACGGTTATCTAGTTATGGCGCGCACAAGACTTGCAGGGATAAAATTAATCAAAGGGGCATAACTTGGAAACTAAGGAAGGGGGAGCAACCATTCTTGTACGCGACACGTTCCC
This sequence comes from Ctena decussata, assembly GCA_963989385.1. Classification (NCBI taxonomy): domain Eukaryota; kingdom Metazoa; phylum Mollusca; class Bivalvia; order Lucinida; family Lucinidae; genus Ctena; species Ctena decussata. The sequence goes on from OZ022502.1 coordinate 17,164,613, forward strand.
CCAACCTAATACATATGCCTACCAAATTTCATGAAGATATCCCAAATGGTTACTGAGTTATGGCGCGCACAAGAATGTTTACGGACGGACAGACGGACGGACGGACGGACGGACAACGCCACGACATAATACGTCCGTTTTTTCAAAACGGGCGTATAAAAACTGGACACTTATAATGCTCCATGCTGAAGAAGGTACATGTACAACAATAAAGGGGCCGTATAAATCCTATGAGAAAAGCAAATACTTAGACTGTAATGTAACACAAGCGAGGGCTACCAGAGAAAGGTCAGCTTTTGCCATTTGCATCAACTACATGGGCTATGAAACACCTAAGGACAGCAGTGAAGACAACTAGGGCCCAGTTGCTCAAAACCAACGTCGTTAGTTAACGATTTGTTGAAAATTTTAAATGTTAATATCTCTAATACACCAGTATTTTTTGTTGAAAACTATGAGAAGCTTCTGCAAAAGCTTTACACATTTTATCAACAAAAATAGTGTGTTCAGTTATAAACTCTTAAACCACTTAATGAGTTTACCTCTTAATAAGCTTGTTGGGCTAACGATGCTTTGAACAACTGGGCCTAGACTGCCAAGACTAATAGACACTTTGCCAGTCGCATATGCTCTACAGGGACCCTTTTGGGGTGTTCTCTTTTCTATGCATTGTTCCACTAAGGTTATCAAAGGTTTGATACAATTTGGTAAACACTTACTTTTTTGACTGTTGAATGGTCAATAAACTTATACAAACACTTCATACAATATGACCTACAAAAAACGAAAAAAAAATTATAAACATGTTTAGTCCAGATGAAAATTTTTTCCTTAACAATACACCCCGAACTAAGCATATTCAGCATGTTAGGTGTTTGGTTTGGTTTGTCCCCTCCATGTCAAAATATTAATATTTCGTAATATTCTCATGTAAAAATGACTTCCACAGAACTATTTTCAAATACTTCTCTTATAATTTGATCAAATCTCGCTTAAAAGTCTTACCATATCTCACAAGATGTCCGCTCTGCCTAATAAATTAACACTGCCTCACTGGTCATGCGCACACAATGTCACACAAAGTGAAACGAAAAACTCATTTAATTTTGCCCTACCAGAGGCTGATACCATAGGGTTTTCCAGTCTCGGTTTATTTTTAATGATGCAAATTGCCAAATCAGTTTTTCTTAAAAGTAAAACTGGATGGCATACTCTATCCAATTTTACATTTTGAGTAAAACTAAACACAACTGCATACTTTTTATACTTGTTTCTTCCCCCCCCCCCCCCCCCCCCCACAAAAAAAAAAAAAAAACGGTTTTAAAACAATTTATATGAGTGTGCATATGACTTTTTGACTCTCACATAAGTTTTACCAATTCTCACTTAAAGTCTCACCAAATCTCACAGACTGCACAACCCAGAGCTTATGATGTGTGGTAAACTCACCTTCCACAGTCTGGCATTTCACACATTAACAATAGTCCTCCTTCTCCACAGATAGTACAAAACAACTGGAAAATTATGAAGAAAACATATGAGCGGCGACATGACAAAAATAACACAGTGGTTGTGGGCTCAGCGAAGACTCAAATCAGCCTGGGCATCTGCCCTGTCTGATCAGACCTTTCGCTAAGCACTTAAAGGGTAGCTAAGGGGCTAAGCTACCTCTGTGCGGACAGCGAAGAACCTGACAAATGAAAGAAAAGTGAAACAATTAAGTTTGACTTTATTAAGACAAAAATTACCTGTATTTGTGTCCAAAGATATTTTGACTCCTATTTTTAGCAACTAAATACTTACCTAATAATAGCAATGTCTATTCAAATCATGTCATCATAAGCATTTTATTTTACTTAGCAACAATGCCATAACTTGCTTTTGATTTCTTTGTCAAATAAAACAGCCTCATTGAGACATTTTAAAACCATTAAAAACCGTTAAAACTTAAGGTTTTCTAGTCAGATGTCTCACATATTTTATGGTGACATTAGGAGGCAATTTTATTTAATGATATCATATGTTGTTAGAAAGATACATGTAAAAGAAAAGGAGAAACAAGAAATTATCACTTTTATCTAGATTTACTTAATATGAAGACTCACTCTTAACTCTATCTAAAACTGACCTGAAGCGAAATAGACTATTGCTCCCCCCCCGCCCCCAACCCCGCCCCCCACAAAAAAAAATCCAGGACAAATACATGATTAAAGCATTTTGCCACTAAAAAGTGACATTTCATAATGACATCATGTTTCAGGCACAATATCACAGGATATACATTATCAATCAGACTTTGCATTATATTCGTATGTGCATTACAATACCTGGTTAATTATATGCAAAGAAACACTGAAAACTCACATAATGCCCATCTTCGTCCAGGGCAAAGAAAGTCTCCATTACTGAGTCCTGAAATAATGAATTTGAAGTTAACACTTTTAAACACCAAAGACAAAAATAGCAGAATCTGCAAACAGCATAGATCCTGATCAGGCAGCTCATAATGAGCTGCCTCATCTAGATCTACACTGTTTGCCCTCTAGTTTTTGAATTCTCAATATGATTTAGCTTGGACAAAACATACTTTGGAATTTTGCAGATGTAAATTTTGTCGTCTGCTTTATGGCTCTTTAAGGGTCAAATAAATAGCCAGAGCAAGATGATTGTCAGATGGTTTCCCCATAAAAACTATGTTACGGCTATGTATTATAACCACCTCAAAAAGGTGGTTCTAAACAGGAGGCACAACTACGGGTTATTGTACAGCCCTAACTCCAACCCTTCTTTACCAGAGTGAGTGAGTGAGTGAACTCGGGTTTAACGTCCCACCAACAACGAGGTCATATGGAGACGGGACCTGGGTTTAAAGTCTCATCCGAAAGACCGGAGAAACGGAGGACCGATCTTGCGACCACTGGTTCTTTACCAGAACTCTGACAAGGACATAGGAATTTAAGTGAAACAGCTACTTTTTCAGTCTATGTAACGAACCACTCAGCAGTTTTTACTATAACACCAAAATTTTCATGATAGATGGAAGAAAACCAAAAAAAAAAAACCTTTTCATATTCTTTTACTTTCACAGAAGAAATTCCTCATTCACACAGTTTTTCCTGGCCTGCTTTCTCTAACACGCAGCACATATATACCAAAGCAGGTGTTAGCAGATTTATGTTATTATGCACATTTCCGTTATTATGCACAGACTCGAAAACAAAATTTTTTATGCAAAGTTCAACAGAAAAGAACTGCGAAACCAGCTTTTACCGCTAGCTATGAAATGACTGCACATGTGCTTAAACATATGAAAATCTGTCAAATTATATTTATACCTGGCATTTCATACATAGAGATCCTTCAAACAACGGATGCTGTGAAACAGTATTTTGCCCTGACTTGGCACATGATAGACAAAAGTCTCCTGAAATGATAACAGACAGACACAACTTATCATGACAACAACAGCTAAATGACAGTTTTTTAAATTTGTATAAGAAATTTTCAGAAAAATAAAGCAAATGCAGCACTCTAAAACTTGTTTGCCACGAGTTATATTAGCCTCATACATGTATTACAAACTCACAATAACAGTTAATATGAGCCGCAATACAACCAACCAACAAAGATTCAGATCAGACTGGGCAGCTGCACAGTCTGATCAGTCTTGGCTGTGTGATAAAGGGTAGTTGTGTAAGGGTCCATGCAGACAGCAAAGACTCCGACAAACTGAGAGGATGCCAGGCTGATCTTGAGTCTTCGCTGGGCGCACTTGTTGGTTTTGTCATATTGTGGCTCATATAAACACAGGAAAGAATCCAACACCTATAAGCAATGACAAAATTTCAATACACACCTACGTATTTGATGATGCTGAAATTTTGTAAATTGGACAATATATCAATAGTAACTGCAAACATACAACTACATGAAATATCTATCGAGATAATATATCATAATAATATACAGATAAAATAGTTAATATTGCCCTCAATGGGTATAAAAAACATGATGGTGCTTAACATGTAATTACTCCTAGTAATGCCCTTGTGTTACCTTCCATGACAGAGACAGTCAGAGGTTTACTTTGTGTCATCTCATCTTGGGTCTCTGATGTTGGTTTCGTCTTATCTGGCAAACTATCGGAATCTGATTCAGAGTCCGACACAGCACTGTGCATGTTAGCAATTCTCCTCAGCACTCCAAAGACCATTGGTGGATAGGGACAATCTGGACAAATATATCAACATTCTTTTACACACAGCTGCGAAAAAAGCTGAACAAGAATTCCTCAGAACACTATTGTACCTAACTCTTCACTTTAACAAAAACAGCAAAACAAGACCAGAGGACCATTGGTCCTGTAGCTCACCTGAGCACTGAGGTTATGCTGAAAAAACTTTAAGTTGCCACAGCAACAAAACAACATCCACAACAGCAATGAAACACCCATTTATGTAGAGGATAATATCACAAACATTTATGCTAAAAAGATTCATCTTTATCTCCCTCTATGGCTTCTGAGAAGATTTTTGGCGATTTTTTGTTGTTGAAAATTTGGCCTTTCGGTTGCGATGGCAACCAACCAAAATCAGGGATTTGGGCAAAATTCATATTGCTGGTAGGACTACTCCAGGAACATTTCTGTAAAGCTTATGTCAAAACATCTGCTGTATTACAGAAATAAATGCCAAATTTCCACTTTCCCCATCATAAGGCTATGGAAAATTTAAGTTTCCACAGAAATGAATTCACATGGGCAATGATAATATAAAACATAATTTAGGTACAGGCTAATGTCATTAACATGTATGCAAAGTATCAGCTTCATCCCTAATATGTCTTCTGCGGAGAAGATTTTTCAATAGTTTTTCGAAAATTTACCCTTTATTTTGCCATGGCAACCACTCAAATTTAGCGATTTGGACAAAACTCATATGAATCATAAAGGACTACTCAACAAACATTTCTATAGAAACAAATTCAAATTAACTCCAGTGAGACAGCAAAAATTGCCAATTTCCACTTTTCCCATTATAAGTCAATAGAAACTATAAGTTGCCATAGCAACCAGAGTTCTTATGGGATTGGAAGAAAAAACACAAGTTATGTAGAGGCTATAATCTTAAACATATATGCAAAGTATGAGCTTCATCCTTCTTATAGCTTCTAAGGAGAAGATTTTTTTAATACTTTTTCGAAAATCTACCCTTTATTTTGCCATGGCAACCAATCAAATTCAGCGATTTGAACAAAATTCATATGAATCTTTGAGGACTACTCAAGAAACATTTCTGCAGAAAAAAATTCTAAATAACTACAGTGAGACAGCAAAAATTGCCAATTTCCACTTTTCCCATTATAAGTCAATGGAAACTATAAGTTGCCATAGCAACCAGAGTTCTTATGGGATTGGAAGAAAAAACACAATTTATGTAGAGGCTAATGTCATTAACATATATGCAAAGTATCAGCTTCATCCCTCTTATGGCTTCTGAGAAGAAGATTTTTTTATACTTTTTCGAAAATTTACCCTTTATTTTGCCATGGCAACCAATCAGATTCAGCGATTTGAACAAAATTCATATGAATCGTAGAGGACTACTCAAGAAACATTTCTGTAGAAAAAAATTCTAAATAACTGCAGTGAGACAGCCAAAATTGCCAATTTCCACTTTTCCCATTATAAGTCAATGGAAACTATAAGTTGCCATAGCAACCAGAGTTCTTATGCCAATGGAACAAAAAACACAATTATTCATTCCCCCCATCTATAGATGCTATATGTGAAATATGGAAAGAATCAGCCTCATGGCTTCAGAGGAGAAGTCGTTTGAAAATGTTGACGACGGACGACGGACGACAGACGACGGACGACGGATGCCTGCCTATACTATAAGCTCACCTATGAGCCTTCGGCTCAGGTGAGCTAAAAACTCAATATGAACTGGGACACAACAAATCCAACTAGAAATGTTTTTGACAAAAACAGATGTCCCCCAACCTGCGCTTTCCCAGAAGTATCATTTTCCCTAAATGCTGTCAAGTTAAGACCTCCTGTGACCTTGAAAATGAGGTCAAGGTCACCAAAATTTAATCACTTTTTTCCATCTCCCAGTGATGTATCTGCGACAATTTGGTTCAAATCCAGCCAACCATTCAGGAGATATGGTACAGACACACTCTTTGACCGCCTGTGACCTTGAAAATGAGGTCAAGGTCACAAAAATCTAATCACTTCTTTGCCATCTCCCAGTGATATATCTGTGTGTTTGGTTCAAATCCATCTGTCCATTCAGGAGATATGGTGCAGACAAGGCATTTTTCAACATTCTTGACCTCCTGTGACCTTACCATCTCCCAGTGATATATCTGTGCCAGCTTGGTAAAAATCCATCAATTCCTTCAGGAGATATGGTGCAGACAAGGCATTGTTCAACACTCTTTGACCTCCTGTGACCTTGAAAATGGGGTCAAGGTCACCAAAATCTATTCAGTTCTTTGCCATCTCCCAGTGATATATCTGTGCTAGTTTGGTAAAAATCCATCAATTCCTTCAGGAGATATGGTGCAGACAAGCTAGTTTTCATCCTTCTTTGACCTCCTGTGACCTTGAAAATAAGGTCAAGGTCACCAAAATCTAATCAGTTTTCCCCCCTCCCAGTAATGTATGCACGATTTACCACTTATCCACTTATCCGTGGTCTTACACTTCACTTGCATCTAACTTTTGAATAATAAAGTATGAAAATGAAAGTTTCATAAAAATAAGTTGGATGTTGTCTTTAACTTTATCAACTAAATTATAGCCGCCGATGACTTTTAATACATAAACAGAGAAGACATTATGTTCTGGGGTACGTCTGACTCCAGATGACAGATGTACCAGTTATCGGTGCAAAAGTAAATACAGACTAATTATTCATACTAAAGCTTTATGGTAGCACCGTTTATTGCCATATTATGACGTAACATTACCTCTAGTTTAGGGAAACTGGATTTGCAGCAGACGAATTTAAGCGTCACAATGCTAATTTCATGTTTGTTTGTAGATACATGAAATTTATGTATGCTTGAAATTGTTTAGAATGGTAAATATTTATGGTCTTGGGCTGAAACATCAATCACCCTTATGTACCTTACTTTCGACGAGTTTTTAGTTTGAGATAGAGCAGGAATTTCTTGTTTATGTTTATATCTATTTTAGTGGAAGAAAACCAAACTGCACTCAAAAAATTCGGATCATTTCTTATTGCACCGATAACAGATAACCACCGATAACTGGGTGGTTGACCATATCTGTGCCAGTTGGGTCAAAATCTATGCATCCCTTCAGGAGACAGAGTGCAGACAAGAAGATACGCTGACGGGATCCACACCAAAAACAATATGTCCCCCCCCCCACCCCCCCCCAATGGTGGGGGGACATAATAAAGTGGCATGTGCGCCAAGCAAAGACTCAGATCAGTCTGGACATCAGCCAAGTCTAATCAGAGTCTTCACTGTCAGCATGAAGGTAGCTTAGAACATTAGCTATGTTGAAAATGCATAGAAAAGATTCTGATCAGACTGGGCAGATGCCAAGGCTGATCTGAGTCTTTGGTGGGTGCACATGCCACTTAGTTGGTTTTGTCGTGTTGTGGATCATATACGTTTACACCGTCATGGCAAATGCCAAACAGTATGCTGAAAACACAATACCTCTATCATTAAAAATAAACAATTGGTATCTCTTTTGAAAGATACAGCCAACGCAATTATGATTGCAAAATGTCTTTCTTACCTTTTGGGAAACAGTTACTGCGAAAATCGAAAATATCTAGATGGATGGATGACTTGCGATTTTACGTCCTTTTCATCAGTATTTCAGTAGTATCAGGACGATGGGATGGTGATAATGAAAGGATGTGTGCAATGGAACCCTGTTTACGGTGGTAAAGATTCTCGCCTCAAGTGGGGCTCGAACACTGTCCACTAGATCAGTAGGCCAGCACTTAACCCACTGAGCTACCAGGGCTGCGAAAATATCTAGAAATTATCATCTAATAATTATCTCCTTATTCTAGCATACATAAAAAGACTCAATGAGTAAGCCATGAGGGCCAGGATTGTAATCTGTCTTTATACTATGAAGTGTCTATGATTTTTTTTCATTGTCTACATTCAAAGAAAGGTAATTATCTTTTAAGAGTCAGCTTGGTTTGAATAATCATGGTTAAGGGTCACCAAGAAACCCTTCTGATATATTTATTATGAAATTTTCACCCTGTTTCCTAGTGGTCTTGTTTTGCAACAAACTCTCATCAAAGCTCGAATAACATGGAAAAGAGGCACTCAAACAAGACCTGTCAGTGGGACAGGATAGCTCGCCTGATAGCGCCTTGCCCATCACCTAAAAAAACTTTAACATACAACTTTTACATTTTGTTAACGCCCCCGCCAACCCCGGGGGGTAGTACAATAGCTCTTCCTGAACTTTGTTCAGGCGAGCTAAAAACTCTTGTACCCAATTTTACTTAAATAATTTTCTGAGAGGATTTCAAAAGAAGGAATATACAGCTTGCCCCATGATGGCCATACTTTCCTAAAGTCATATGACTAGAACAATCTTGGTAGACAGCCACCCATTTTGAGGTCCAATTTCAAATTATTGAACAAGTGGATTTCACTACAGATATATAAGTTAATCTTGCCCTGCCCTATGGTGTTCATGTTTTTTGTGGGGGTTTTGGTGTGTGTTTTTCCTAAAATCACTTGGTTTGAAAAGAAGTTTGAACAAAGTTTACTGATTTCTATAATCCCCAATGAATAATCATTACCTCACCTTTGTCTGGACTAAACAGGTCTGGTTCTTGCTTGGCAAGAGCTTGGAATCCAGTTTCCGACCTACCCCACTCTCTAATGCTGTTGTATGTTACTAGTTCATCCTTCTTCGCTCTGTCTGCACAGATCTGAAATGCAAGATAATTTCTGTCCATCCTAAGCAGAGCTAGATAAGATGGAGTATTTGATTTTATCATATGATGTTGCTGTTATTCAGTGGATAACGCCGTGTAATAAAAATATCAAAATCGCATGAACACATGTAATTACATTTTGGCACATACATTTAATGTCAAGGGAAACATACATGTCAACAATGAGTTTTCTTCTTGAAACAATGTTCATTTTGAAGGCGATAAAATCCCAATTTAAAGGGTCATATGAAAAACAGTGTATTATGCTCATTGTCATATCAAATGAGATTTATGGATCTCGCAGAAGGCTTGTTTCATAAATTTCATATGAAATGATCACTTGTGTAAGATCCTCTGTTTATCAAGTTGTTGGATAAGTTTCTGTATTACAGATACTCCTTAAAAACAAGAGGCAGTTCATATGAGGAGTCACATCATGCTAATATACAGATAAGCAAAATGTGTTATCCCTTTCTCCAAGGACCACAAAATAATCCATAGTGTTCCATGTGTTTCCTTTTTAATATCAGTTACAAGGTCATTGCTCTAAACAAATTTAATCATTTTAAAATAAAGGGCAATAACTCATGCATTATTGTGGACATTTCAACAACACTTGAATTTGTGGGTGCATAAAAACACTAGTGATAAATATTTATTATTAGTTTCTTTTACAAACAAAACTTGTGTATGAATCACCAGGTTATGACTATTCCTGTGTATTCATTTCAAAATTGAAGAGATTTCCTTATGGCTCTGGATGGACAGGGGGACTACATGTAAGTCCCTCTGCCTTCGACAGGGGATAGTTTCTATGTGTACACCTGAGCAAGGTACAATAATATACCTACATTGGGGTTGGGGAACATAATTACCATAGTTGTCCTAAAAATGGAACAGTTTGGTTTTACAAAGCAGTAATATGTCCATAAGATGAAGACAGAATGGCAAACAGTAGTGGTGGGCCGATGATCGACTATAGTCGAAAGTCAGTTGGTTTTGCTTACCGATCGCTATAATCGATTGAGAAATATGGCAATCGATTGTAGTCGGTTCGGTTCCGGGACTCGGAGTTTTCACCTTTTCAAGGAGCGCAACTCATAAAAGAACAACGGCAGACGCCATCGGTTACAGTAGGCAAGAAATCTATCCCTTTTCCGGCAGTAAAACGAGATCGAAAGTGTGGAATAACTATGGTTTCTACAATAACAAAGGGGGTCTACCGCCCGAGAGAAAATTTGGACATGTCACACGCTATTTATGGACTTGTTGAAAATCCAACATACACAAAGGTACTACGTAGGTTCGGTAGTATCTAATATTCGATATATAGGTAGAACCGTTATTTAACCCAGTATGTAAGAGAACATGTTACTGAATGACGATTTTGTATGACTTGTATGATCATTTTGGCAAAAAAAATGAAATATATGACATAATTTAAATGAATTGCAGATTTTGTGTGTAACAAGTTGCAACTTTTTAAAAAGCTTCAAGTGTCAGATTTAAAAATAACACATGACTCAGACTGTGCATGAGGTGCTGTGCACATGAACACCATATAAAGAATAACTGAGCACCCTGGATTAGTTTTGAAGACTGAGTTTTTGCTGTTCACACATGTCATTTGTTGTTGCTTACTTATTGTTGTGCTGCAAATATTGTTTGTGTATTTGAAGTTCTTTCTTGTCACTTCTGTTTATCAGGTATGGTTTTAGTTCTTACTTCTAGTCATTGGGCTAAATTTAGTCAAGTCAGTCTACAGTAGGTCAGGTATTTTTTAATAATAAAGTAATCTCATCATTCTTCTAATTTCCTTTATTTTCTGCTTTTTTATTACAAAGAAATACAATCATAATGTACAAGAAGGGCACAGGTACATAAAGCAAACATGACTTACACATAAACAGCAATTGACAGAATCATTTTAGTTAAATGCACATGTTCACATTTTATAATATAGACATACGTGAGAAACCGATTATACAATCGATAGCTAGTTGGTTTAGTCTTCCAATTATGAACCGATGATCGACTGTGATTTCAAACCGATTGCCCACCACTAGCAAACAGTTATGGAGCAGTCTGATCTGGGTCTGCTCTGTCTGTTTAGACTTACCTGTCCTAATGATGAAAATTGTTATGGTTGGTCCTACCTTGAGTGCCTCAGTGATCCCAGTATCAAAGCTACTTGAATGCTTGCCCTCTGATCTCTGTATGAAGTTACTGGTGAATAATTCTATGGCTGATCTAGATACCTGAAAAGTATATGGTGTCAGCAGAGGATCCTGATGATTTCCTATCAGCAGGGCTTGAGAAATTTTGAAATCCAAATCGGTCCACACGGCCAATGAAGTCATACGAACCTGTTCCACAATCCAAAATAGTAGTCAATGAAAACCAATGAATCCCCCACCCACTAATGAAAAAAAACATGTTTACATGTTCGTAGTGCTTATTTAGCCATAACTAGGAAGATAAACATATATACTGCTTGCCTGATACAAAGAAAATCATCACTGAAGTAGCAATTTAGTCCCCATGTTCTCACTTATCGTGAAAAATGCGCTGAAAGCGCAGAGACAAAGTGGAAGTAGACATGCGATTTGTAGCCGAGGCTTATGGGCAAATATTATAGAGCCGGTAACCAGGCATTTTTTATTCAAGTTTATTCCCTTGAAATTTGTATATACAGTAAACCTGTCTTAGTGGCCACCTCTATTAAGCAGGCAACCTGTATTAAGCAAGCATGTATTCAGATCCCAAAGCAGGCAAATACATTGAAATGTACCTGTATTAAGCAAGCACCTGTCTTAATCAAGCAGATTTTGATTATCCCTTAGCTGCTTGCTTAATACAGGTTTGACTGTACTTGCAAAAAAGTACCTTTGACGAATAAAAAAAAAAACTTTTTTGCGCTAGTGATGGCATCGGCTAAAAACACAACTCTAACCAGCCTGTGAATAATCAAGTCAGGTTTAATTATCATTATTATTATTATCTTTTTGCTGTCAAATTCTTTCCTAATGCTTTCTTTGAAAGTAAACAGTGACTTTATTTTGCAAAGCCTTCTTCCGTTCGTCGACATGTGTATGTGTATATACGAGGTTGCAGCTGGTCAAATTAGGACACAGCTAATTATCAAAGATTTCTAAAAACATGATCAGTGTTCACACCTTGGCAAGACAATCAACGCTTTGTTTGATAACTTTTGACAGCAGTGCATGAATATAGGATAATTATGCACAATAAAAGGTATGACACTTGGCTCAAATCCAGGTAACTGTGTCATTATACATCCGCATATTGTCATTTTCGGACCGATAAGAATGTGCCTTATGCTAATTGAATGGGTTTTTCGAACTCAAATTAGGTCAGAACCGACAAATATTTGGATTTCTGTAGCCCTGCATATCAGGATCCTACAGATAACCCGAGATTTGAATCCTAGAATAGTTGCTGAGTGCAAAGATCACAAATGTCAATTAATGACAAAACCTTTGCCTAACAGAGATACAGTGGAACTACACTGGCATAGAACCATGAAAATTAGTTCCAGCCAAGGATAGTTCTAGCCATCTAGGGTTAGTTTCCATATAAAGTGACCTCTTGGGAGCAAGGACAGAGTTCTAGTAAGACAGAGTAAATGAGCCATAAGGGTTTGAGCCATTGAAGTTCTGTGTACTCTAAGTTTATATTGTTGCATTGGAAATATGATGAAGTTTTATGATTTCTGTCCCAGTCAATGGAAAGTTCATGGCATTACATATAGCTCGAGGTACAAAGAGGCTTGATCATGTGCTAGCATATGAGTATCTTTTTAATTACTACTGCTTATAGGGCTTGTTTTCAAGAGCAGCAGCATCTAACTATAAAGCAGAGCTCCAGATAAAGCGGAGTAGTGAGGATAATTCAATGACATTTCTTTTTATCTCCAATTCAAAACATATGTTGTGACCCTTCATTAGAACCGTCTTGGTGAGACTGTTCTAATGAGGGGTCACATTATGTTTTTATGCAGAAATATCTAAACTTATCCCTAAATTAATTCCCTGTTACTCCTTCATATCTGCAGCACTGTATAAAGTTCAGTTCAGTTCAGTTCAATTCTCCTAACGACGTTCCCCAAGTGGCTCAGCACTGTATAAAGTATTTAAAGAAATGTTATTAGTAATCTTTCTGAAGTATATGTCCAAATGCTGTGAATCAGCCAATACTGACCTAAGCTCAGTGTTTTTGTTAAGGTCAAGTTGGCAGATAAAAACACATGCCATCTCACTATCTGGTCTCTATACAGACAGACAGCTACACAGCTGAACCTACCTCCGAGACTTTGTGGTCCCCAAACCACATGACCCATACATTATCTTTCTTTGGTGGATCCACTTTTGCTAGAAAACCATCAACAACAATGGCTGGCCACCAGGTTTTGGAAAACTTAGCCCACACCAGAGTACCATATGAGTATGTGTGCTCCTGTAAAAAGATCATACATGAACTGTGACACAACAACAAAGCCAACAAAGTGGCATGTGCACCCAGTGAAAAATTCAGATCAGCCTGGGCATCCACCCAGTCTGATCACAGTCATCACTGTGCACTTGAAGGGTAGCTAAGGATCTAAGCTATCTCCATGCTGACAGGGGAGACTGTGATCAGACTGGGCAGATGCCTAGGCTGATCTAAGTCTTCGATGGGTGCACATGCAACTTTGTTGGTCTTGTCGTACCTTGGATCAAATGTCTTTTATGAACTATAGCCAGAAAATAACCCATTGCATTCTGGGTATTTTTTGTCGTCTCCTGAAATTGTCGTCTGCCTCAAAAATCAAGAATATTTTGACAATATTTGTCCAAGTATCTCTTGTAGTAATAATGTGTAGGCAGCAAACAGTTTGGATCTCAGATCAGGCCCCACGTTTGTGGGGCATGATCTGGATCCAAACTGTTTGCCCAGATACAGGGGTATCCCCCATAGAATGGGTTAAGGGTGGGTTCTGATCATAATTTTGAGATGAATGGATTGATGACTTTAATTGTGTTATTGTTTAACGTCCATGGTAAACAGCTATGGTCATGTTGGGATGGTCAGTTAACCTAACCATACTATTCCTGGGCAGGCTTAGACCTCGTTAACCAGTACTAGGTGCACTTACTTTCACCAGTAACTGACAACTGCCCTTCTTGAATCAGAGGAAGGAGGAAAGAAAGTAAGTGGCCGGGCCGGGTATCTAACCCAGGACCTCTGGCTTTAAATTTTATGTCTTTTTCAACAGTATTTCAGTCATATCAGGACAATGAGAGGGTGACATGGGATGGCTGTGTGAAATGGAATCCCATTTATGGTTGAAAAGATCTCTGCCTCCAGCAGGAATTGAACCCAGACCCAGCGCTCCAGATAAGAAGGGGTCACAGAGATAATTTAAGGATAATTATCCATATTTCTCCACAAAAACATATTCTGTGACCCATCATTAGAAACGTCTCGTCGAGACGGTTCTAATGAGGGGTCACAACATATGTTTACATTGAGAAATAAGAAAAATTATCTCTGAATTATCCCCAATACCCCCTCTTATCTGGAGCTCTGCCAGACCACTAGTTTGCAGGCCAGCACTTCACTGAGCCTCAGGGCTCCTGACAGGCTCCTGGGTTCGAGGTTATAAAACTTGAGAATAATCTCAAACTCAAAATAAAGCACACTGATTGGCTGCTTCCAAGCATGTGCTGGAAAGCAGCCAATCAGTGTGCTTTATTTTGAGTTTGAGAATGTACTCGTTTTATAACCTTGGGCCTCATAATTTTGTGACCATGGCTGTTCTTTTCTTTGTAAGAAATCACAGAAAGTTAACATTTTAAGAGGATACTCCTTAGTCTCTCTCTGCAATGTTAAACGACCTTAAAACTTCACTAGCATGTATCCGGTAGTCAAATTGTGGCAAAACATATAAATAATAAATATACTGACAACAGATCCATATGGAAATCAAAATATTATACCTGAGTTTATTGAAAGACAAACAAGAGGCCCAAATGGGCCTGATATTGCTCACCTGGCTATTGTGCAACAGGACCATTCTGATACAAAATTGGTCCAATTCCACTGAGAATTTCTCATTTTCACATTTTGCTACTTTTAGTAACAGAGGCCAACTTGCCTGGTCTTTATATATTTACTTTTGAAACACCTCAATGCAAGAATCATTTTGCCACAAATTTCATCAAAATCCATTCAGGGGTTACTGAGATATTGCCAGTTTCATGTTTTGTACTATTTTTAGTAATGGCAGATGGCGGCCATCTTGGATTGCTAAAATGTAAAAAATCGAAAAGCCTTCATGCAAGGACCATTTTGACACAAATTTGGTCCAATTCCATTGAACTTTTCTAATTTTCACATTTTTCTATTTTTAGTAACAGAGGCCAACATGACTGGTCTACAGTTAGATATTTTTTGAAACATCTCAATGCAAGAATCATTTTGACACAAATTTCGTCAAAATCCATTCAGCGGCTACTGAGATATTGTCATTTTCATGTTTTGTGCTATTTTTAGTAACGGCAGATGGCAGCCATCTTGGAATGCCAAAATGCAAAAAATCGGAAAAGCTAAATGAAAGGACCATTCTGACACAAAATAACCCAATTCCATTGAGATTTTCTAATTTTCACATTTTTCTATTTTTAGTAACAGAGGCCAATATGACTGGTCTACAGTTAGATATTTTTGAAACCTCTCAATGCAAGAATCATTTTGACACAAATTTCGTCAAAATCCATTCAGCAGTTACTGAGATATTGTCATTTTCATGTTTTGTGCTATTTTTAGTAACGGCAGATGGCGGCCATCTTGGAATGCCAAATTGCAATTAATCGAAACGACTTCATGCAAGGAACATTCTGATACAAAATTGGTCCAATTCCATTCAAGGGTTCTTGAGTAATTGTCATTTTTATGTTTGTGCTATTTTTAGTAACACCAGATGGCGGCCATCTTGGAATGCCAAATTGCAATTAATCGAAACGGCTTCATACAAGGAACATTCTGACACAAAATTGGTTCAATTCCATTCAAGGGTTCTTGAGTAATTGTCATTTTTATGTTTGTGCTATTTTTAGTAACGGCCCCCATGGTGGCCATCTTGGATAGTCAACTGGCACAAAATTGAAATAATTCCATTCAAGAACCATTTCTGACCAAATCTGGTAAGAATTGGTTGCATTTTCTTTAGATATTGACATTTGAGCAAAATCTGCCTTGTAAACGCTAAGTAGGTCACTGTGACCTAATTCCGCTATAGATTTTTTTTTTATTTTTACAATTTTCAATACCAAGGTCCCACTTATGTTCCATGCAAACTTTCAACCAAATATACCAAATGGTTCTGGAGAAGAAGTTGATTTTGTTGTTTTTGCTATTTTTAGTAACGGCAGCCATCTTGGATTCTTGACCTGACCCAATTTTACAATTTTGAAACCCTGCAGTCTGGTGATGCTCCATGTGAAATTTGAGATCCATGGGTTCAGTGGTTATAGAGAAGAAGTTGTTTGAAGTTGTTTAAATAGGTCATTTTTTTATTGGCATTTGGGCAAAATTACACACGTAAACAGAAAGTAGGTCACTGTGACAAAACTCCGCTACAGATTTTTTTCATTTTTACAATTTTGAATACCAAGGATTCACTGATGTTCCATGCCAAAATTCAGACAAATACACCCAGTGGTTCTGGAGAAGAAGTTTATTTTGTTGTTTTTGCTATTTTTAGTAACGGCGGCCATCTTGGATTTTCAACCTGACCCAATTTTACAATTCTGAGACCCTGGAGTCAGGTCATGCTCCATGTGAAATTTGAGAACCATGGAACCAGTGGTTTTACAGAAGAAGATGTTTGAATATTTGTTTTTAGGTGTTGACGGACGTCGCACGGACGCACGACGCACGCCGGACGCATTGGTATGACAATAGCTCACTATGGCCCTTCGGGCCAGGTGAGCTAATAAAAACTGTCACAGAATGTATGAATATTGAGACCAAATGTTTCTCACCTGAGGCCTTCCCAAGTTACACTGAGGTGGTAAAGGCTGGACTTCATGTTGCTCAAGATTCCCTGAGAAAAGACCTTCAAATAATCTTGGTTTAACAACATCTGTGTACATCAAGAAATATTTGCATTAGGTTTACTTTCCCAAACTTTGGAAATGTGAAGTTTTGCAAAAATGAATCTTGTGAAAAGGTAATGGCCTGTATCAATCCAACATTTAAGGCAATTGCAATCCAAACCTTAGGAGATACCTTAACACTGTACTAATTTATGAACCTAAGCATCCACCAAAAGTTTCCAAAATTACAGACTGGTTTTAATTTTAAAACCAACTTTCCAAAACTTTTGTGGAGAGAACTAGTATCATATACATGTATAAGTACCACCTGTCTATCAACCATTGCAACATTTCATTCTTGTGCCCAAGTCAGACACTTT
The DNA here is from genome assembly GCA_963989385.1 of Ctena decussata. Taxonomy (NCBI): domain Eukaryota; kingdom Metazoa; phylum Mollusca; class Bivalvia; order Lucinida; family Lucinidae; genus Ctena; species Ctena decussata. The sequence goes on from OZ022502.1 coordinate 17,182,049, forward strand.
CAAAGTAGTCAAGAACAAACATTCTAAAACCAATCACAGTCGTTTTATCATTTCGATTTGCATTTCAGTGAAACTGTATATTTAGGGTCGAGTTGGGTAACTTCGGACAGCGGGTAAATTCGGACACACCATTGCAAACAGTGAAAATCCAGATGAGACAGCTGATCTGGATTTTCACAGTTTTCCCAGTTAATTTTGTTTTAATTCCAAACAACTGACACATAAAGGACCCAATGTCACTGCCTGAATTTACCTGACTTGACCCTACTGATCACGTCAATGTCCTCGATTAAAAGCCACCCAATTCCGAACAAGACTCATACTAGAAGATAGTCAGCAAAAAATCAGCATTATTGTTATTATGAATAAATGAATTTGCAAAACACACATCCAGGCAGTCTGATCAGGGTTTTTCCTGTTTACAAAAAAATGTCTTCCCTGTGCACATAAACAATCTAAGAATCTTGAGAAAAAATAAACACTCTTTAAGTCTGAACCTATGTGCAGGCAGATCTGAGAGCTTGCTCTTTTGCGTAATGCATAAAGTCCTTTTTTATGACACCATTCATATGCTTTATTTAGCTGAGGAACATTTCCAACTTAAGAGTGCATGCTGCTCTGTAACACACCTTCGTCTGGGTTCCATGAAAAAGAGTTAAGATTATTTCTTGGCTTCCATCGCAACTCTCGTGGCCTGTAAAAAGCAATGGAAGACAATGGTAATCGACAGTCTGATCCAGCTGTAGATAAGCAATTCAGAGCTCCAGATAAGAAGGGGTAACAGGGATAATTTGGGATTATTTTCCTTAGTTTACCATAAAAGCATATTTTGTTACCCCTCATTAGAACCGTCTCGCTGAGACGGTTTTAATGAGGGGTCACAAAATATATGTTTTCGTTAAGAGATAAGAAAAATGATCTTTTCAATCCCTGTAACCCCTTCTATCTGAAGCTCTGGGCATAATATAGTAAGTACTTTATTCCATGTTGTGGCTCTCCATTCAAATCATCACTGTGACAGTTCACTGAGCAACAACTTAAAAAGTACATTTTCATGGAGTATACACTCGAATTCTGTAGTGACAACCAGAGCTCCAGATAAGGGGTAACAGGGGTAGCTTAGGGGTAATTTTCCTTATTTTTCCATTAAAACATCCATTGTGACCCCTCATTAGAACCGTCTCACCGAGACAGTTCTAATGAGGGGTCACAATGTATGTTTTGATGAAAAAAAAGAAAAAATATCTCTGAATTATCCCTGTTACCCCTTCTTATCTAGAGCTCTGGCGACAATTAAAAGCTTAACAAAAACTCCATGGAATGCTTTGTATTTGTATCTCTGAAATTCAGAATTGTCATAAAAGCAGATTAATGTACCAGAAAACTTGAGTTTATGCCACAACTGCCAATGTTGGTAATATCTTTGTCACTGGTAAAACATAAGCCCTCATATATGCAGCTCTGTTAAATTCATTTAATGAAGTTTTAATCAAACAGTTAAATTCATTTACCTATGCGTGGTTTTTCTCACTCCAGCATTCTCACGCCTAAACTTCTCACGATCTTTATTATCTAAGCCTGCCTGGTAGGGCTGAACTTTTGAAGGTTTTTCTCTCAGAGAACAGGCAACTCTGTTAAACATCTGAAAATTCAATCAAAATGGCAAGTCAAATATTCAGACATATGTTTTAAAGTAAATGGATACACTGCCATGTTTTTCAGCCATTTTTACAAAGGGGAATGGGGGTTGGGGACTTGTACTTCCTGCTTGCTTCCAAAGCAGATGAAGCCCTTCCAAAATGGGGTCTGCTCTTAAAGGAAAGAATTTGCTCTTATGGGAGCAAATTCTTTCCTTTAAGAGCATACCCCAATGAAAATGGACAGAAAAAAAAATGAAACAAAAAAGTTGCTTCCCTTGAAAGCATACCCATTCACCTTAATACTTGATGTTTCTAATTAAACACAGTATTTGCACTAAAAAGTTAGACACCACATTTATTCTGCATTAAATTCTCCTATACATGTCACAGCAGTAATACCAATTTCCCTACGTGTGCTTTCGACAAAGTCAGTCAATTACCATACATGCAAAAATTGCCGTTGACCAAGACAATCGACAGCAGTATCAGCTTGGTCAACAACCATTAACAACAGTGCCATATACCGTTATTGGTAATGCTTAGGATTGTATTATCAGTCGAAAGCCACTTTGTATAGTACAGACTCTGTCAAAAGCACAGGTAGCTAAATTGGTATTACTCTGTGATGTTGCAAAATGAGATTCCTGCAAATGATACTGCTGAAGCATAATGGGACACTACATTTTAATGCTGTTACCAGAGATCCATCACAGTAAATTCAGCAGCATAGGGAAGTACACAACCACTCACCGAATCCAGGACCTCTGACTTATGAGTCAGGTGCCCTACCGATTGCGCTACGCGGCCCGGTCAGTGCGTAGATGTAAATCTGCTTATGTTCAACAGAGCATAGTCGGTTTAATAGCTATTCATAGCTCTAATGTTGCTTGTTATGTAAACACATCCGACTTTTAATAAAATTTGTATCTTGTATCTTGTACCTTGTAGAGCACGAGAAATAGATCGTCAGCCCTTGACTAGGGAAGGACACTGATGTTCCAGTGAAAATGTCATGATGTAAGCCTATGTGAAGTTTCATCACAATAGGTCCTCGAGTCTCTGAGAAATTGAGCTAAATGCAGTGGGTAAACATTGTTCACGACACCACCATCAGAAAGTGACCCCTTTGTCGCTTGTGCTTGCTAAAGCAATCGCAACAAACACAGGCACCTGGTTTCATCAATGCTCCTGTGGATGGGAGACTTATTCAAATAGTTTCCTAAAATCCCCTGACATGCCTGAAACAAACTTCACTAACTTTGGTCAGTTGGGTTGTAAAGCTTAAAAAAATAGCCATCAGAGGAGATGGCAAATCCCCCGACCGAAGACCCCCATGGGCCTTGGTAAAACGGGTGCACTTCAAAACACATATAAGTAATATATTGTCATTCTTTTATGCTTCTGATTGACATTATCTGTTTAACAGATGCATGATTATCTAACATTCAGACTAAATAGTATGCTTGATTACTAAAAAGAAGTAACATCTCAAACAGCCACCATATACATAAATATATAGCATATGATACATTAAACTTTCAAAATGTGTGAATAACTTCTAAACTACAAGCCCTACAAACCTTATTTGGAGCTCTCTAGTAAGTGAATTTGGACAAAGAATCCAAATCTGGAGAAAAAAAAATTTTTTTTTTTGGTTGGGGGGGGGGGGGGGGGGGGGGGAGGGGGGAGTGGAGGGGTCAGAGAGCGAGTTAGGAACACTGATAAAATATCACAGCACAGCATGTTCATCAATATTCTAAAAGGTATAAGGTTATTAAAATTGTGGAGCAGTGGAGCAGGCCAGGGTTATACAGATATTGAGCAGAGACTCAAACAGCATCTGAAAATACCAAAGGGAAATAACTCATAAAGTTTGAATGCAAGAGTTGTCATTCATGTATGAGACAAATCGTCATGACCTGTTCTTCAGATTTGTGACGTATCATGAAAATATTTCAAAAGGTATTCAAGCTATGGAGCGAACACCTAAAATCATCAAAGGGAAATAACTCAAAACGTAAGAAAGCAAGAGTTGTCATTCTTGTTTGCGACACATCGTCATGACCTGTTCTATATATCTGTGAAGTATCATGAAAAAATTTCAAAAGGTATTCAAGTTATACAGCGGACACGTAATCATACCTAAAACCATCAAGGGGAAATAACTCAAAAAGTAAGAAAGTAAGAGTTGTCATTCTTGTTCGCGACACATCATCATGACCTGTTCTACATATCTGTGAAGTCTCATGAAAATATTTCAAAAGGTATATGAGTTATAGCGCGGACACGAAACCACACCTAAAACAATCAAGGGGAAATAACTCAAAAAGTAAAAAAGCAAGAGTTGTCACTCTTGTTCGCGACACATCATCATGGCCTGTTCTACATATCTATGAAGTATTATGAAAATATTCTAAAAGGTATTCAAGTTATAGAGCGGACACGAATCTGCCAAAAAATCACACCTAAAACCATCAAGGGAAAATAACTCAAAACGTAAGAAAGCAAGAGTTGTCATTCTTGTTCGCGACACATCGTCATGACCTGTTCTTAATATCTTTGAAGTATCATGAAAATATTCCATGGGTATTCAAGTTACAGAGAGGACACAAATCTGCCAAAAAACTCACCAAAGGGGAAATAACTCAAAAAGTACAATAGCAAGAGTTACCATTCTTGTACGCGACACATCGTCATGACCTGTTCTACATAACTGTGAAGTATCATGAAAATATTCCAAAGGGTATTCAAGATATAGAGCGGACAAGAAAATGTTTACGGACGGACGGACGGACGACGGACGGACGGACGGACGCCAGGCTCATCGCTATATCCCCCGAACCTTTCGGTCGGGGGATAAAAAAGTGACTTAGTCTGAAGAAAACAAATTCGTAGCGGCAAATAACATCTTGAACATGAAAACTACCTTCAGTAACAGAACAGCACTGAATAAGAATGGCAAGACATCATTTCTTGAAGAATAAATTAGATTATGGATCAGCAGCTTTCTTGTTGAGTGAGCGCTGCTATTTCCCGCCAATCTGTCATTACTGAACAGCACTAAATCGCAACGCATGTTAAAGAAACGCAATGTAGTATAATAGAACAGAACAGAATAACCGACGGCTCCCACCCAAGCAGAGTAGCTACGAGATAGAAAATTATATTGATTGACATGATTTGTTAAAATGAAGAGCAATAAAGCAAGAGAGGGGGCATGCAATGAATGATAAACAATAGAGTTCAGTTTCCATTGTTGTTGTTGTTGTTGTTGTTGTTGTATCGTAGTGCTCCCCCGCTTATTTATCCGGGGCACAAGTCTGTTGACTTTAAGTTTATAGCTTGGTGTTTTCACAATTTCGAAGCTGGTGATTATGGATATCCAAACTTGAATTATAGATATCTATAAATTGTTTTGAATTATAGTTATCCATAGTTTGAATTATGGATATCTATAATTCGAATTATGGATATCTATAACTCGAATTATATGTATCTGTAATTTAACAGGATTTATGGATAGCCATAATTGATTTATGGATATCCATAATTTGAATTAAAGATATCTATAATTCAAATTATATTAATTATATTATATTATATGGATATCATTAAATAATCATGGATATTCATAAATGATTATAGATATCAATAATTCGAAAAATGGATATCCATAATTCGAATTATGGATATCAATAACCAGGGAATAAATACAGGGTGCCGTTTTACTAGATATTCCTTATTTATTGATATCTACTATTCGAATTATGTCTATCCATAAATCCAATTATGGATATACATAAATCATGTTGACTTATTGTAGATATCAATAAATCGAATAATGGATATTCATAATTCGAATTATAGACATCCATAATTTGAATTATGGATATCTATAATTCAACATGATTTATGGATATCCATAATTCATTTTATGGATATGCATTATTCGATTTATAGATTTCAAAAACTCGAACATTCACCATGATTTATGGGTATCAATAATTAATTAATAATGAGATGGGAAGACAATATTCAAGACTGGACGGGGATAGACTTTGCAAGAACACAACTAAGGCACCTGCAAACAGGACTTGGTGGAAAGGAATTGTTGTAAAGTCATCTGTAGTAACCAACGACCTTGCGAGGTGAATAGAAATATTCACGATTACAGGGACTGAGTAGGCACTAAAACGCTTTATTCAAATTTCAACTATGCTGGTTAACTTTCCTGTCGGGATTGCTCTTGTCATTAATATAGAGAATTTCCTTCAGTATGAGCTATTGACGTAATAACCCATGCAGTAGTACGAGCACTAAATACAATAAATACCAGCAATTTTAAATCTCATTCTGGACTGATGTGCCTGGAAGTGTCTGTCTTATTTACTCAATTGTGACATTATAACTTCGTGCCATTCAGTAATTTACCTCATTCAGCGGGGTCTATAATGGGCTATGTCTGTACATAAGGAATATGCTCAGTATCAACGAGATAATTCAGTTTCATGCAGCATTGTAGATACTCTGTAGTGACTGTGTATAAGTTACCACTGTTGGATGTGCCTATATATTTCAAGATGATTGTGTAATATATGTATCATTTTGTAATCAGTACTAGCAGAGCATGTACTTAATGTACTTCATGTTGACTGTATAATTTCTGAGAAATAAAGTACTAACACTGTCTGTACTTGAAATTACTCAGTTGTGACATTATAATTTTTATGTCATTCAGTAATAAATACCAGCGGTATATGTGCTTATTTACTCCATGTAGACTCATAATCTCAGTGTAACTTATTTACTCAGTTGTGACATCATAACTTTGTGTCATTCAGTAATCAATACCTGCAGTGTATGTACTTATGTACTCTATATGAACTGTTTAATTTGTGTCTATTCAGTACTAGCAGTGTCTGTACTTCTTTACTCAGTTGTGAGATTATAATTTTGTGTCATTCAGCAATCAATATCGGTAGTTTATGTACCTGTGTACTCCACGTTGACTGTATAACTTCTGTGTAATTCAGTAACAGCGGTGTCTGTACTTATTTACGAAGTTGTGACATAAATTTGTATCATTCAGCAATGAATAACAGCAGCGGGTTTACTTGTGAACTCCACGGTGTCTGTATAACTTCTGCGTAATTCAGACTAGCAGTGTCTATACTTGTGTTCTCAACTTTGGCATTATCATTAAGTGCCATACAGTAATCAACACCAGCAGTGTATGTGCTTATGAACTCCACGTTGACTTATAACTTCTGTGTAATTCAGACTAACAGTGTCTATACTTATTTACTTAACTGTGACACTATAGTTTTAAGGCACTCAAAATCAATACCAGCAGTGCATTGAACTTATGTACTCCGTGCTGACTGTATAATTTCTGTGCCAGTTCCATAATTCATTGTCTGTACTAATTCACTCAATTGCAACATTATAATTTTGTGTCATTCAGTAATCAATACCAACAGTCTATGAACTTATGTACACCATTTTGACTGTAAACTTTTTGTGTAACTCTGTGCAATACCAGCAGTGCGTGTACTTATGTGCTCCATGTTGACTGTATAATTTCTGTGAAATTCAGTTCTGGTATTCATTGTCTGTACTCATTTACTCAGTAGCGACTTTATAATTTTGTGTCATTCAGTAATCAATACCAAGAATCTATATACTTATCTTATCTTATCTTATCTTATCTTATCTTATCTTCGTATACTGCCTACGCCCTCGCGAGCATTCTTGGCAGGGTCTGCGCGTCATGTTGTGAAAAAGGGTTGATTAAAAGCATGACAGTGAGGTAATATAAAGATGACAGGTTAAAAATATAGTGCGAAAAGGATGAGAGCCATAAAAACACATCATCATGGACAGATCGAAAAAAATGGGATAGGGTCTAAAAACAGATAAAAACCTAGGTAAAAACAAGCATTTTATGTTTAGGGCTTGGGATGCTGCAACTCTCCAACCGCGGCCTTGAACAAGTCAAGACTTGGAGAAGTTGCAACATTTTCCGGAAGGGCATTCCACTGGACAATGGCCAGGGGAAAGAAGGAATATTTATAGGAGTCCTTGCCATTTGAATTTGACGAAACGTCATAGAGTGGCAGTATCTGGATATCCTATGGGTGGGCTGTATGTATTCGGGTAAGGGGACGGCAACAATGCCATTTACAATTTTGTAAAAGAGACAGAGACGGGCCACATTTCGTCTCTCTTCTAATGTCTGCCAGCCCAACTGCTGCAACAATGAAGTGACGCTAGTTGTTCTGGCGTAATCACTCATGGTCCAGCGTGCAGCACGCCGCTGAACCATTTCAATTTTGTGGGTCTTATCTTTTGTGTGGGGGTCCCTTACGTACTCCATTTTGACTATAAAATTTCTGTGTAAGTCAGTGCAATATCAGCAGTGCATGTACTTATATACTCCATGTTGACTGTATAATTTCTGTGTAATTCAGTTCTGTTCTTCATTGTCTCTACTAATTTACTGAATTGCGACATTATAATTTTGTGTCATTCAGTAATCAGTACCAACAGTCTATATACTTATGTACTCCATTTTGACTGTTAAATTTTGTGATATTCAGTACTAGAAATGGCTGTACGTGTTAAGTTAAGTGTGACGTTATAACTTTTTCAACATTCAGTGCTCAATACCAGCAGTATATGTACTAATTAATTTTATATTGGCTGTGTAATTTCCGTGTAACTCAGTGATAACATTTACTTAATTACTCATTTGTGACATTATAACTTTGTGCCATTCAGTAATCAATACGAGAATTGTCTATATTCATGTACTGCATGTTGACTGCATACTTTCTGTGTAATCCAGTAATTCAGTAACAGCAGGGTCTGTACTTAGGTGCTCTATTGTGAAATTATAAGTTTTTTTTTGTCATTCAGGAATCAGTACCAGAAGTGCACGAACGTATGTGCTCCATGTTGACTGTATAAATTCTGTGTAGTTCAGTACTAGCATTTTCTGGCCTTTTACTCAATTTTATGTTATTCAATAGTCACTTCAAGCAGTATATGTACTAATGTACTCCATGTTGACCATATATTTTCTGTGCAATTCAGTACTAGCAGTGTCTGTATTTATTGACTAAATTGTGTCATTATATTTACATGTCATTCAGTGATCAATACCAAAAGTGTGTGTACTTATTTACTCAATGGTGGCTGTATAATTTCATTGTTACCCAGTACTAGCAATGCCAGTACTTTTTTTACTTAACTGTGATATATCATTGTGCCATTCAGGAATCAGTACCAGCAGTGTCTGTACTTATGTACTCCACGTTGACTGCATAGCTTCTGTGTAGTACTAGTTAGCAGTGTCTGTATAAACTACTCAATGGTGACATTATTATTTCTGTGTCATTTAGTAATCAATGCCAGCAATGTATGTACTTATGTAGTCCAAGTTGCCTGTATAATTTCTGTGTCATGTAGTGCTAGCATTGCCTGTAATTATTTACTCATTATTGTTACATTATGATTTTGTGTCATGTTTTTATCAATACCAGCAGTGTTTGTACTTTTGTACTATTCGTTGACCTTACTCAGTCTGTTTAATTCAATACTAGCAGAGTCTGTACTGTGGCAGTATTATTTTGTGTAATTCTGTGATCAATACCAGCAGTATATCTACTTATTTACTCCATGTTGGCTGTATAATTTCCGTATGACTCGGTTCCAGGGTGAGCAATGTCAGTACTTATTTTCTCAAATCTGACATGTATGTTTTGTGCCATTCAGTAATTAATACCAGCAGTGTCTGTACTTACGTTCTCGGTGTTAACTTTTTAATTTCTGTGTAATTCAGTACTAGCAGTGTCTGTTTTTATTTACTCAGTTTTGACAATAACTGTGTGCCATTCAGAAATCAAGACCAGCAGTGTCTGTATTTATGTACTCTAAATTTGACTGTATAATTTCTGTGTAAATCAGTATAAGCATTGCCTGTACTTATTCATTTTATTGAGATATTATGATTTTTATGTGATTCAGTGATCAATGCCAGCAGAGTATGTACTCACATGCTGTTTGTTGACTGTATAATTTCTGTGAAATACAGTGCTAGCATTATCTATACTTATTTACTCAGTTGTAACATTTTAATTTTGTGTCATTCAGTATATATGTATTAATGAACTCCATGTTGACTGTATAATTTCAGTGTAAGTCAGTACTTGCAGTGTCTGTACTTATGTTCTCAACTTTGGCTTTATAATTTTGTGTTATTCAGTAATCAATACCAGCATTGTACATGTACTTATGTACTCCATATTTTATACTTTCTGTGTAATTCAGTTCTAAAAGTGTTGGTACTTATTTACTCAACTGTGATATTATAATTTTGTGTCATTCAGTAATCAATACCAGTAGTGCATGTACTTATGTTCTCGTTTGTGACATAATTTTGTGTCATTCAGTATACAATACCAGCATTGCATGTACTTATGCACTCCATTGTGACTGTATGATTTCTGTGTAATTCAGTACTAGCAATTTTAGTACTGTCTGGATTTATTTACTCAAATGAGACATTATGCTTTTTGTATCATTCAGTACCAGTAATCACTGTACTATTGTACTCAATTAAGACATTATAATTTCTGTGTCCTGTGTGTCTGTATCACTGTACTCCATGATGACTTTATAAATTTTCATTCAGTACCAGCAGTGCCAGTATTTATGCACTCCATGGAGACTGTACAATTTTCATGATGCTTAGTACCATTAAGATGCACTTCATGGTGACTGTATAATTTTATGTCATTCATAACCAGCACTGATGCACTCCATGGAGATATAATTTCATATCAGTATCAAGTCAGTATACTTGTGTCATTCAGTACTAAACAGAAGTGTCTATACATATGTACTCCCTGGTACTGAATAAATCAAATGCCATATTTACTATATAAATCATGTCAGTCTTTATCAGCAATGTTTGTACTGATATTCTCCATGGGAATTATATATTTATATGCCATACTGTACATGTATTAGGAGTGTCTGTACTTATTTATACAGTCAAACCTGTCTCAGTGGCCACCTGTATTAAACAGGCAACCTGTATTAAGCAAGCGTGTTTTCATTTCCCGAAAAAGGCAAAAACATTGATATGTACCTGTATTAAGCAAGCACCTGTCTTAAGCAAGCACATTTTGATTATCCCATAGATGCTTGCTTAATACAGGTTGGACTGTACAATGATGAGTGTATTCTTATAAATTTTATCATTCATTACCAGCAGGGTCTGTTCTTATGAACTACATAGTGACTTTAAGCTTCTGTCTTTCAATACCAACCTATGGTGCTACACCTATGTAATCTTTGGACAGTATATAAATCATGCAACTGAATATCAGAAGCAAGATTACTTGTTTCTCCAAGATGACTTATAATTACTGTAGTATTCATTAGCAGCAGTGTTTTCACTTATGTACATAGAGACTTTATGAATTGTGGCAACTAATAGTAGCTGACATATGTACTCCAAGGTGACTGCATAATTTCTGTGTCACAAGTTTCTATGAGTATTTACTCCACACTGACTGAATGACTTGTCATCCATTACCAACAATGTGTGAACTTATATTCATAATTTTATTATTTTGTATAATTTAGTGTTTGCACTTATAAACTCCACAGCACTACATGTGTACTTAGATATATAATGGAAGTTGTAAAATTCTGTGTCGTTCTGTAGTAGTTAACTGTGTATGTAGTCAATGGGGATGATATAAATTAAAAGTTTATCATATATAGCAGTATCTGCACTTATGTACTAAATGGTGGAATAATTTCTGTGCCATTCAGTACCAGAAAACACATGTACTTTGTTTCCAGTGGTGACTATATAACAGTACCAGAAGCATTTGTACTTATGTTTCCAGTGGTGATTGTATGACCTGTACCAGAAACATCTGTACTTATTTTTCTAATGTTAACTGTTTAAATAATGTCACTCACTACCAAGAGTGTCTGTACTTTTGTATTTTAGCAATTATATATTACTGGCAGTGTCTGTTCTTATGAACTCTGAAGTGACTGTATCTGTACTTTATGTACTCTTTAGTGACTATATATTACCAGCAGTCTGTACTTATGTACTCTGTAGTAACTGTACATTACCAGTAGTGTCTGTACTTATGTACTCTGTAGTGACTATATACTACCAGCAGTCTGTACTTATGTACTCTGTAGTGACTATATATTACCAGCAGTCTGTACTTATGTACTCTGTAGTGACTGTATATTACCAGTAGTGTCTGTACTTATGTATTCCAATGTGACTGTACAATTTGTGTCATTCTTTTATTAGCAGCAGTGTACTAACTCTTTTTACTGAGTAGTGACTGAATAATTTGTGTATTCATTACCAGCAGAGTCTGCCCTTATTATCTCCATGGTGGTTGCATAATTTCTGTCATCCAGTAACATTGGTATAGGCACCTTCATTGTGAGTAGAGTACTCAGCAGCATTAGTATTCATACTGAGGGTGTACTTTCTGACTCATTATCAAAGTTATTACTCTTGCTTCAGTTGCTAGCAAAATGGGTGACAGGGAAGGACTACGGGGATTACAACTATTTCAAAAGTGTTGACTAACAGATAATCAAAAGACAACCACTTCTCCTGATGCAAACTACTCAGGGGTAAATAAATATCTGCTTTAGCTAACAAAGACTTGATATGAGCCGTGACACTACTAAAAACCAACAAAGTGGATGTGTGCCCAGCAAAGCCTCAGATCAGCCTGGGCAGCCACCCATTCTGATCAGTCTTCGCTATCCCCATAGAGCTAGCTTAGACCCTTAGCTACCCTTCAGTTGCAAAGCAAAGACTCTGATCAGACTGGGCGGATGCCCAGGCTGATCGGAGTCTTTGCTGGGCGCACATGCCTCTTTGTTGGTTTCTCGTGTCGTGGCTCATATCATTGCTGCTGAGTACATAAGGATCCCCTTGAGCTGACAAAAGTGGAGTTGATAACTTTATCATTGAATAAATAAGGACTGTCTGGTCCTGAATGAATCAGAAATTGATAGCACTGATATTGGACAAGAATTTTCAGAAGACAATGGAGCACACCTTATGGCAGCTTGAGTTTAGCAAGAGCACCTTTGATATGAACAATACAGGCCAAATAAAATGAGGTCAGCTGCAGTGTCAGAATGAAGAGTTTCCTAAGAATTACTGAAATCCATGAAACAATGCCGGAGAGATAAGACAATATCAATGAACTGTGAAATATAGGTCACAATGCCCTATAAGTAAAATGAGGTCAGTCAATCTGTCTGAATGTACCGTTACACTTATCATAATACAAATCAAATCAATGGAATACTTTCAAAGATATGAGGGAAAAATTACTGGACCATGAAGTATAGGTCACACTGAGCTAAGATGGAATGAGGTCACTCACAGTGTCAGACCGAACCATACGTTTACTAGTCAGCATGTACATTTTCCACTTTTGTTCCAAATACACGCTGACCCTATCTATTTTTCATGATATTGTCCCATAAAATAACCTCTGAATTCAGCCACTGGCTGTAGAGAAACTGCAGGAATTGAGATTCAGCAGAGCCCTGAAAGAGACAAAATTTGATTGGCTAATTCAAATATTGGTACCAAACAGCATCTTGTGACAAAGACAGTTTGCAAAAATGCAATTTTCATTGTTTTCCTTCTGCCTGAATAATTCTACTATTTCTTCTTATCTGCTAAGGCGTATTTCAACCAAGAACTACTTTTACTTACAAGTTAAATGTACCATTCTACAGTAATAATGTGTTTCTTTTGTTGGAATAGGGGCCATCTGCTTGTGAAAACCTGTATTTTCTATTTTGATTCCAGTCAGCTAGGGTCTTTGTTGAAGATAAACTACCAGTGTAAATGAGCCGCGACACGAGAAAACCAACAATGTGGTTGTGCGCCCAGCGCAGACTCAGATCAGCCTGGGCATCCGCCCAGTTTGATCAGACTCTCTGTTAAGTGCTCAAAGCGTAGCTAAGGATCTAAGCTACCTCCATGCGGACAGCGAAGACTCTGATCAGACTGGGCGGATGCCCAGGCTGATCTGAGTCTGCGCTGGTCGCACAACCACATTGTTGGTTTTGTCGTGTCGCGGCTCAAATAATGACTCAGAACAAGCATGAAATAGCAGTATACAGTAAGATAATGTGCAGAGCCAAGACCATGGTGCCATTTTGTTGAAGGAGCAACCAAACCATTACTCCACGTTTTATGCTAATCCATATAAGTTTTTAAAAATATGAGGCACAATCACTGAAGCATGGAATTTACATCAAAACTAGATATGGTTCACTGCTTTCTCCTGGTCTTCCCCACATGTAAGGGTATGCCAAATATTACAACTTTACCTCATGTAGTAATTGAGATTTAGCTGAAACACAGTTGAAGAAGCTTTTTTTCAAATTGCAGTAAGCCATGAAATATAAGTCAACATCAGATACGGCTAATTACATTTAGCTAGCCTTACCAAGAAGTCACTGTATACCAAGAATGAGGTCTGTATCCAATTTGATTACCTAGAAACTGAGCTAAACACAAGTGAAGGTAAATTTTGTATGTTCAATGAACGGTAAAATGTAGGTCATTGCCCAATTTGGATCACTGCATTCAGTTGTGCTTGTCTAAATGCTTTTGTGTTCAAAGACCCTAGCTCAGATGATTATTTAGAAACTGAGCTAAACACAACTAGTGTATGGAAACTTTGCATGAAATATAAGTTGTAACTGTGTAGCAAGTTTGAAGTCTGTCTGTTTTGGTTACTTAGAAATTGAGCTAAATACAACTGTTGAACCAAGATTTTCTATGTTCAATGATTCATAAAATATAGGTCATGGCCCAGTATGCATCACTGCAAGAAGTTGTTCTTCCCCAGATGTTACTCTGTAGTAAGTTTGGTTACTTAGAACCTGGGCTAAATGCAACAGGTAAATCTTTTGATCACGCACACAAGTATCACCCTCACATGGAGGCAGATGCACATGAAGGGTTTTACATAAGCTCATTTTTGCTTCCACAAAAGTGCACTTATAAATGAGGAGCTGGCAGAGCTGCTGGTGCTGAATGAACAGAATTGGTACAATAAGCCTGAACTTCTGATGGGGCATTTTTACCTCTGTGTAGACAGAGGCAAATCTGGATGCTGCGGCTGATCAGACGGAGGTCAGGGTCACTTAGATATTTACCCATTTGATGACAAAATGAAGTTAAAATTTGCTCCCAATAATACACTGTCTGCAGAATATATGAGCCGCAACATGAGAAAACCAACAATGTGGTAGTGCGCCAAGTGCAGACTCAGATCAGCCTGGGCATCCGCCCAGACTGATCGGAGTCTTCGCTATCCGCATGAAGATAGCTTAGACCCTTAGCTACACTTTAAGCGCACTGCGAAGACTCTCATCAGACGGTGTGGATGCCCAAGCTGATCTTAGTCTGCGCTGGGCACACAGCCACTTTGTTGGTTTTCTCGTGTCGTGGCTCATATGTGTATTTCTGGTATCCATGGACCAGTTGGTGGATTTTCAAGGCTCAAGCCCACAGCAGTGAGAAACTTAATAATCTAGAGTCAAGGCTCTTAGTCACAAGGCCAAGGAGTCTGTACGTCAGAGTAAATAGTTTGTTCACATGCTGCTGTATATTGCACTAAAGAGGGAATGAAAAGCACAAGAAACAAACACGGCAGTTGCAGTATATTTTAATAGCAACATCAATTCTGGGAGCTTCAATATATCATAATAATTCTAACATTGCGTACACAATCTCATGTCCCTAATTTCTGTTGCTATAAAAATCACTATTATCCTTCACCAATAGATACAGTCAGAAAAAATTGGT
Source organism: Ctena decussata (assembly GCA_963989385.1). NCBI lineage: Eukaryota > Metazoa > Mollusca > Bivalvia > Lucinida > Lucinidae > Ctena > Ctena decussata. The sequence goes on from OZ022502.1 coordinate 17,197,589, forward strand.
CATATTACAATGGGGAAAAAATCAGACTTTTTATAGCGACACTCCAAAACAGACCATTTTTTTTAATTAAAATTGAATATATTTCAGTACTCCATAAAAATAAATCTAGTGGAACCTCAGTAAGTTACTGTAAGATGAATAGAATACCCCTTCAGGGGAAGAAACTCTACCATTACTTTCTCAATGGAGTTCAACTGTTTTAGACAGAATTTGCATCTCCAGGAGCATATTCTTTCCTTTAGGAGTAGAATCCTTTTGGCAGAGTTTTGTTGCCTAAGCAAGCAAATAGTCCCAAAAATTGTCTCTCTTTGAAAAAATGGCCAAAAAACATGGCAGTGTCAAGCAAATCTAATGAGATCCCATTATAGATATTTTTCTGCAGATATAAGAAAATACAACTTCAAATCCTTAATTTGGGCTGTTTGGAGCTCTTTTTGAAACTAATTCAAAGCACTACAAACAAAACACACTGATCTGCATGACTCATGCTTGGCATGAATCGATCATACTACATGTATATCATAATGCCTTCTTAGTTTCTTTAAGTCAATTTGACATTAAGTCAATATGTTAACACCAAGTCAATATGACATAAAAACATGACATTTAAAAAAATATCAGTTGTAACTAGCTAAATACACTATCTGAAAGCCAAAACTTAAGTAATCTAAAAATTACGCTAACAATTGCACCATCTGTATGCCGGGACGTCAATGTCACTCTTTGAATGAAAACAATATATGACACATATAAGTATGTTCTGTTACCTGAATAACCTTTAACAGCAAAGATCCTGAACCCTCGGGCCAAGGATTAACTACCTATTTGAGTCGTTAAGTGGGTTGGGCTACTGTCTTACTGATAACAATCCCAATCAGTTGTCTTATTGACAAAAATTAAGCCCAGTCAGCTGTCAATCATTACCTGGGTAAATTTCTCTACATCACCAACAGCCAATCAGATCAATAACTGGAGTTTTAGGACTTCCTGGAGATTTTTACCCTTAGGTGTCTGGAGAAAGACTGAGATTAGTTGTTGTTGTATTTCGATGCTTGTAACGATTTTGCCTACTAATTGGGGAAATTTATTGTGAATCTGAAACATGATTGTGAAACAAATGAGAGGAATACTTCTTTCTTACCCTGCAACATGTACAGAGAAGTAAAGAAATGAAGTGGATGAAAAAGAAATGTGCCCAAAGACATTTACAACCTGTGAAGTCAGGTCAGTCTGTACATTCACACAGTGTTATCAGTCTTTCCTGTTAGCAATATTTTAGAGAGGAAACATATACTTTTCTGATTTCTCCACAAAAAGATCAGTCACTACAGTGCATAATGAAATGTTGACACCTATATGTCACTCTCATGAAAAATGTAATATCAACCGAATGTCCCAAGTGGTCTGCTTTGTTCCAGTCATAGTGTTCAATGTATAAGTCACTGTCTGTTTATGGAGAGACTAGCAAAGCAGAGATCCTCATCAAAAGTTAAGATTATATAAATGTCTTTGAATATTCATTATGCAAGAATATTCCATATGCATCGTTAAATTATACAACGACAATGGAGGATAATGTGCAATAATACAATGCAAATTTCAGAAATAGTATTTATATGTTAACCCTATTGCACTCAGAACAGCCAAAACTCTATGGAGTTTTGGCTGTTCTGAGTGCAAAAGGGTTAAAAGAAAAGCAAGCAATACCTTGCAGGTTAATGACAAAACAAACATTTGTGACATCACTCAATGATTCTATGGCAAAATATCAATAAATATGACTCGCATGCATTTATTAAGTATACTAACAAAATATATCCGAAAAGGACCATTTTTTCTGACTGTATCTGTTATAGTTTTTTTTTTCAATAAAAAATAGTACTCTTTTGCAAAATTGATGTAAATATCCCTAGATTCCACTTATGTTCAGCTGAGATAATTAATTTATGTCATATAGGCAAGTGAGTGTTTTAGCTTCAATGCTCGGAAGTTCAGATATGACAGCACTTGTTCTTTATAACTGGGATAATGTAAAGTGTGTTCAAGTGTCTGTTCACAAGTTTTCCATACCTTAACATACGGAGAGCATTTGATAATAATTAGATCATTTCCGTTTATTGTTTGCAAGAACATGTTGTGGCCATTCATTAAAATTTACTCAAAAATGCAGCTCTATTGGACGGCCACAATTTGCCTCTATATGGAGAAAATCTTTGAACACTCATCACAAATCCCTTTTACCCAGCTACCCCTTCCGGTCCCCCTCTCCAAGTTTTCTCAACTTTATTCCATCTGTTCTTCACTCATTACAGAAAATGAGCTGCGACATGACAAAACCAACCATGTGGTTGTGCGCCCAGCGAAGACTCCGATCAGCCTGGGCAGCCACCCAGTTTGATCAGACTCTTTGTTAAATACTCAAGAGGTAGCTCAGTGTCTAAGCTACCTCCATGAGGACAGAGAAGACTCTGACCAGACTTAGCAGATGCCCAGGCTGATCTGAGTCTGTGCTCACAACCACAATGTTGGTTTTCTCGTGTCACAGCTCAAATGACTCTTATCATCATGAATACCACTATACCGTGTAGGTTACCTTGTCAACATCTTCACTTTCAATGGCTCAAATGACTAGAATTATTTCCTTTTTATTTCCCAAGACATGCAGAGACAAGTGAGTAGAACAAAAAGTTTCAGTAACCTAAATGACATAAATTCATAAAAAAATATATCTAGCTTAAACTTGTGTTGCTGTGATTTCTAGTTCCACTTGTGTAAGCTCAGCATGGGCCGAGGTTAACGCTGGTATCCAAATTCTTTTGCGTCATCCTCTCGGAAGTCCCCGTAACGCCACAGATTCACCTGAAATTATCAACATATTTATCAATTACAATATCTAGACCTGGTTGTTCAAAGCATCTTTAGTTTAACAAAGTCAATTGTCAAATATTTATTAGGTCTTCTACAACACACAAAATCAAGTGTGATAATAATTTTGAGATACAGAGACGGGGACTTCAGTTTTAATTCTGAACTGAAAGTCTGTGGGAGCAGAGAATCAAACCCACGGCCCCTAGCCTGGCAACCCACTAGACTACTGATGCTCCTTCGCTTCACGCCTTTTTTATCAAATTAGTCAAATCAGTAAATACTGTTTCAAGGTCATGTACTTGTATATGGACCCTTACTACAAATGTTTAACCCCAAACTAAGAAAATGACAAGAAGACAAGAAGAGACATTTATCATGCCTCGACTTCTGACCAGTCTAGAATCCCGCTAAGAAACATATTCTTACCCTATTTGCCTTAGCCTTTTCTTGAGCTTTTGCATACTCCTGTATCAGTTTAGCAAATCTCTTTTCTTTACGATGTTCTGCCAGCACCAAGCCTTGAGTTATCAGGCCCTTGGCAATGTCGTCTTTGCTATCTGGGTCGTACAAGGAAACAACCTCTTGGCCCCCCACACGCATTTCAACATTGAGCAGAAGCTGTTTATTAATAACGTCATTGTAGAACGCATCTATTGCATCAAGCTTGGCATCCTCCTATAACAGAAATAGTCCTAACTTTTTAACTCCCAGTGACGAAATTAGCAGAATTTGCAAACAGAGTAGATCCTGATGAGGCGGCTCATCATGAGCCGACTCATCTAGATCTGCACTGTTTGCCCTCTAGTTTTTGAATTCTCAATATGAAATATCTTGGACAAGACATTTTTTGAACTATTGCAGACATAAATTTTGTCGTCTGCTTTTTGGCGCCTAAATAATTTTTATGTGTAATAAATCTCAACTCGCAGTGTATAGGTACACTCAATGTTTTTCAACCAATTTTGCAAAGGCAGACAACAGCAGTGACTTAGGGGATAACTGTATTGAAAATTGGCATTTGGGGAGGTAAATCATCGGTTTTATGGTCGGAAATTTTGTTTTATGGCGACGCTAGGAGGATTGACACATGTCAGAGACTATTCAATGGCCTAAGGTGACAGCACACCCCCAGCCCCGCCTCCTGAACCCCATACCCCTTCCCCCAAAAGTTGTTTCTTACATTGCTAGAAAGATTGACACATGCCAGAGAATATTCTACTGCATGTGGTGACAGCACACCCCGCACCCCATCCCCTAAACCCCACACCCCTTCCCCTAAAAGTTACTTACATCGCTAGGAAGATTGACACATGCCAGAGAATATTCTACAGCCTGTGGTGACAGTGTGTGGTATGCTGCCTGTAACTGAGCAAGTTTACTGGAATCTGTGACTTCTCTCTGAAAGATTATATATATAAAATAATTTTACAAGTCAATCGAAAGCACAAGGACCAGTTTCAATACCTTCAAAACTGCATGAAGAACAGATGGATGACTTGCCTGTCCTTTTCAACAGCACTTCAGTTTTATAAGGATAATGGGAGGGTGATTATGAGGAGCTCTGTGTATTTAAGTGCCATTTACAGTAGAACTTCATTGGCTCGAACAGGCTTGGGACCATGAAAATTAGTTTCAGCCAGGGGTGGTTCTAGCCATCCAGAGTTTGTTTCGTATAAAGTGACCTCTAGGGACCCAGGAAAGAGTTCTAGCCAGGCAGGCCTGACGAGCCATCAGGGTTCGAGCCATTGAAGTTCTACTGTAGTTTAGAACAGCATTTATCTTTTATCTTCTAATCTTACGATAGGTCTATCCAAACCATCATTTCAGCAAAATGCATATGAAAACAGATGACCAATCATCTTCACAGTATCCAAACTAACCGTACTATCTCTTCCGGTTTTCATAGCGTTGAATCGAGAGTACAAACGTTCGCTTATAACCAGTAGTCGGAAATCATTATGTTTTGAGATTTTATCCGGAATCTGCTGCATCAGTTATAGTTATTCAGCTTCGAAAATGTAAAGAGGTAAGTTTAATATAATTTGCTCTTTGGTCTTTTACTTTATTACCCTGTACAATGTCGTGCATGGGTAGGTAGTAATTGGTACAGTATTCAAATCGCCCTTGGCATGATTCTAAAACCATTTTGAGCTTTTTCTTACATGTTTTATAAAAAATCTTTAAAATAAACGGAAGGCGTTATCAATCTACAGTTTGTTAGTTTTGATAATAGGATGATAGCTAGGTTTTGCACGACACAAACTCGTGTTAAATTAAGCTGTTCGGAGAAAAAAAATCAGTGACGGCAAGGAGTTTTTCATTGTACAGGGCAATAAAACAAGAGGCCCATGGGCCACAAAGCTCACCAGATCTCTAGCTCAAAATTGCTATCGAAATTGCTGTCACATTTGTACAGGCTAATGCAAAATATACAACTATAAAGTCTCAGCCTGACAGTCTGTTGAGTTGACAACAAAATATATAACTATTTTCCATATTTTGATTGCAGTAAATGCCATTTTTCAATTTTCCCCAGTATAAGTCAATGCAACTCTAAGTTTCCATTGCAACCAAACGAAAGAGCCGATTTTCATAAAAAAAACACAAACTTTCAACCCCCCAGCCTAAGGAAACTACAGATGAAATCTGGGCCTTATTGGCCCAGTGGCTTCTGAGGAGATAATTTTGTAAGTATTTTTTCCATTATTTTTGCATTTTGGTTTCCATGACAACCAGTAAAAGGAACAGTGGGTCCAAAAACAATAAAGCTGATACAAGACTTCTCAAGGAACATCTCTATAAAAGTTTTGTCAACATATCTGCAAAAGTTTCGTCAACATATCTGCAATGGCTAGGCAGTAAATGCCATTTTTCAATTTTCCCCATTATAAGTCTATAGGAACTCTAAGTTGCCATAGCAACCAAACTATAGGGCAGATTTTCATAAAATACACAAACTTTCAATAGGCCCAGTGGCTTCTGAGATTTTCCCCATTATGTCAATGCAACTCTAAGTTGCTATAGCAACCAAACAAAGGGGACGATTTTCATAAAATACACAAACTTTCAATCCCCCAGCCCAAGGATGCCACAGATTGGACCCTATCGGCCCAATGGCTTAAGAGAAGATAATTTTTTTTAAGTTTCTTTTTATCCATTTTTTTTTACATTTAGGTTTCCATGGCAACCAATAAAAGAAGCAGAGGGCCAAAAACATATAGCTGATAGAAGACATCTCAAGGAACATTTCTATAAAGGTTTTATCAACATGTCTGCAATGGCTTGGCAGAAAATGCCATTTTTCCATTTTTCCCCACTATAAGTCAATGAGAACTCTAAGTTGCCATAGCAACCAAACTAAAGGGCCCATGATCATAAAAAACACAAGTTTTCAATCCCCCATCCCAAGGATGCCACAGATGAAATCTGGGCCTAATCGGCCCAGTGGCTTCAGAGGAGATAATTCTTTTCGTATTTTTTCCAGTTTTTTTTTTGGCATTTCGGTTTCCATGGCAACCAATAACAAGAGCTGTCGCCTGACAGCATAGCTCACCTGAATTGGTGCTTGCCGATCACTCAGCCACTATGGTGGTGTGGACTGCTATGCATAAAACTTCATGCAAGCATGTCCATAATGAAAACACATTTATAAACAAAAGCTATCTCAGAAATAAGTCTTAAAATAAAATTAGAATAAAAAAAATGAAATGAAATTTCAAAGTCCATGAGCTTGAGGTAAAAAAAACCCTGACGGGTGGGGGGTGGGGTGGGGCTATGTGGACTGCTATGCATAAAACTTCATGCAAGCATGTCCATAATGAAAACACAAAAGCTATCTCAGAAATAAGTCTTAAAATAAAATAAATGAAATGAAATTTCAAAGTCCATGAGCTTGAGGTAAAAAAACTGACGGGTAGGGGGGGGGGGGGGGGGCTAGTATGTATCAAAACCCTGAACCATTATCTAACATCAGCCCAAGTATTAGTATCAACTGAGTCCATCATCGTGGCACTGTGAAATTATGTCTTCATAAATATAAAACTTTAACCAAAATCTTTAAAACAAAATTCTAAGTTGATGACCTTGACTTCAAGGTCACCCAGTGGGGTAAGTATAAGGTGTTTTGTAAAAACTCAAAAAAGAGTCTAACATCAGTTCAAGTATAAACTAAATCTCTGCAAAGCATTATGAATCAGTATGCAATTACAAAACTTTTAAAAAGACAAAAATTTCCTAAGTCCCTGACCTTGACATCAAGATCACTGAGCGGGGTTGGGGTAGTACTCTGTAGATCTAACTACAGTGCAAATATAAAAAGAATTCATCTCTGGGTTCAGGAGATATGTGTCTTTAAAAAACTTTAACCAAAATATCCAATCAATAAAAAGACAATATTCTAAGTCCATGACCTTGACATCAAGGTCACAGAGGGGGGTGGGGGTAGTACCTTCAAAAACTTTAGACCAATATCTAACTTAAGTGCAAGTATCAAAGGAATCCATCCATGGATTCAGGAGATATTGGGCTTTATAAAACTTTAACCAAAACATCCAGTCCAAAAAAAACACCAATTTTCTAAGTCCATGACCTTGACATCAAGGTCACAGAGTGGGGTGGGGGTGGTACCCTGTTAAACCTTAGACCAATATCTAGCTACAGTGCAAGTATCAAAAGAATCCATCCATGGGTTAAGGAGATATAGGTCTTTAAAAAACTTTAACCAAAACATCCAATTCGAACGCCGACGCTGACGCGGACGCGGACACGGACGCCGACGCCGTGGTGACAACAATAGCTCTTCCTGAACTTTCGTTCAGGCGAGCTAAAAAGGAGCAGTGGGCCAAAAAAAATATAGCTGATAGTAGACATCTCAAGGAACATTTCTATAAAAGTTTTATCAACATATCTGCAATGGCTTGGCAGAAAATGCCATTTTTCAATTTTCCCCATTATAAGTCAATGGGAACTCTAAGTTGCCATAGCAACCAAACTAAAAGGGCAATTTTCATAAAAAACACAAACTTTCAATCCCCCATCCCAAGAATGCCACAGATGATATTTGAACCCAATCGGCCTAGTGGCTTCAGAGGAGATGTCGTTTAAAAGTGTTGACGGACGACAGACGACATACGACGACGACATACGACGACGGACGACAACGGACCACTGCCTATCCTATAAGCTCCCCCAGGGCCGAACGGAGCCTTCGGCTCTGGTGAGCTAATAAAAGACCAAAGAGCAAATTATATTAAACTTACCTCTTTACATTTTCGAAGCTGAATAACTATAAATGACGCAGCAGATTCCAGATAAAAACTCAAAACATAATGATTTACGACTACTGGTTATAAGCGAATTTTGTACTCTCGTATCAACGCTATGAAAACCGGAAGAGATGGTACAGTTAGTTCGGATACTGTGATCTTTATTAGTAATGTGGAAATCACTAAAATACAGTAGAACTTCAATGGCTCGAATCCTGATGGCTCGCTAACCCTGCCTGACTAAGACTCCTCCCGGGGCCCTTGATGGCTAGAACCACCCTTAGCTAGAACTAATTTTCATGGTCCCAAGCCTGTTTGAGCCAATGAAGTTCTACTGTAACATAGTGTCTGCATTTCTATTTACTATCTAACAAGTCTTGATACAACTAACATAGTTTCTGCATTTCTATTTAATATCTAACAAGTCTTGATACAACTAACATAGTTTCTGCATTTCTATTTAATATCTAACAAGTCTTGATACAACTAACATAGTTTCTGCATTTCTATTTACTATCTAACAAGTCTTGATACAACTAACATAGTTTCTGCATTTCTATTTACTATCTAACAAGTCTTGATACAACTAACATAGCTTCTGCATTTCTATTTACTATCTAACAAGTCTTGATACAACTAACATAGTTTCTGCATTTCTATTTACTATCTAACAAGTCTTGATACAACTAACATTGTTTCTGCATTTCTACTTAATATCTAACAAGTCTTGATACAACTCTTAAGAAGAGTAGTCCAACCCAACAATATCTGCCTCCCTGTTCATGGAGAGAAGAGTAGGGTATTCCTACAGGAAACAAGTCGCCCAAGGGCAACGTTCGCTCACCTGCCAGAATATGCTCAGGTCAAGTGGCCAAAATGTAAGCTTTGGGCTCAGGTAGGCTAATGGGCAACGATCGCTCACCTGCCAGAATATGCTCAGGTCAAGTGGCCAAAATGTAAGCTTTGGGCTCAGGTAGGCTAATAAACAGGCTGCAATTCTATAGGATTGGATAGTGAGTGTGTAAACTGTTCTTCTACGGCCACTTCTATAAAATCACTAAATGACCTTGACCTCTAGTATTCACAGAGGTTGAAGTTGACTGAATTTTCATATCACAGAGCTCAATAGCAACAGAAAAATGCACTTTTTTGTATTTTCCCATTCAAAAGCCTAGGGACAAAATTTTACCTTGCCATAAAATAGGTCAAGGTCAACCCAAGGTCATCATTCATATAAACTTTGTAGTACTGGAGTCCAAGATGCTACATACCAAGTTTCAAGGCAATCGACTCAGTGGTTGTGGAAAAGAAGATTTTTTAAGGCTTTTACCATATATGGGCATGGCGGCCATTTTGGTCCTGTGACCTGGGTCAAATATATATACTTTTGTTCCCCCATCCTGTTAAGGCTCCATATGAAATTTGGCTTCAATCGGCCCTGGGGTTTCTGAGGAGAAGATGTTTAAAGGTGTGGACGACATCGCCGCCATGGCTATACTATAACAAATAAAAGGCCATCGGCCAAGTGTCACCCGACGTTTGAAATGTGTCACAAACTTCAGCCCTTTATTCTGTTTCAGAGCAAATGTATGGCCAAAAACAGAAAATATATATATTACAGAACCTGGTAAGCAAATGATAACTGAACATAAGCAAAGACATATACCTAATTACTGGTCCTCTTTATAAAATACTTAAGTTCAGAACAGGGCATATATGTGTAAAATCAGGTTACTGAAACTTTAGGCCCTTACAAAATGACCAAAACATCAAGACTGTATACCCAGTAACAAAATAACAAGGGCCATAATCCTGCTTATATGAATCTGATGAAAAATAATGCATTTATGAAAATTCAGCCCATTGATATGAATAGTTCTGGAGTTATCCCTTTACCTTTAAGTGAATGTCTATTATCTATGAAAGGGGAATAACTCTGTCACTTATAGTTTAGCACAATCTAACAATAATCAGAATAATCAATTTACCAAATGCTGATAGCATACCAAATTTCAGCTCTCTCGGTCAAACGGTTCAAAAGTTGGAAAAATGCCAAAAAATGACAAAGGGCCATAACTTTGTAAAAAATAGGACAATTGAAATTAAAAAAATCACATGCACATCTTCAGATCATGATGAAACATTCTGCACAATTTCAAGTCAATCTGATACAAGATGTGGCAGGAGTTGCGGGGACAAGGTCTAAGTCATCAAGGGCCGTAACTCCATTAAAAATGGCCAAAACAAAAATAAACCAGAGGGCCAATGGCCCTATATCGCTCACCTGAGCACGGAGGTTATGTTGGAAAAACTAAGTTGCCACCACAGCAACAAAACAACATGCACAGCAGCAATAAAACACACCATTTATGTAGAGGATAATATCACAAACATTGATGCAAAAAATAAGCTTTATCCTCCCTTAATGGCTTCTGAGAAGAAGATCTTTGGCAAAAAAAAAAAACAAGTAGCCCAAAGGGCAACAATTGCTCACCTGAGAGACATTGTAAACCTATAGGGATATTTAAGATGCTCAAGGGCAGCTAACTCCACAGTCAGTGGTCCAATCAGGCTGAAAATTAAACTCATCCAAAACATTATGTACGCCCTCATGTAATATATGCAAGTTTAAAAAGTATCCGATCAAGAGCACAATAGATAGAGCTGTCAAGGGCAGCTAACTTCGTAGCAGTTGGCCTGATCTGGCGAAAATTTGAACTTGTTTAAGATATTATGCATTTCCTCATTACCTGCAAGTTTGAAAAGGATCAGATATGTAGAAACCAAGAAAAAGTGGTGACATTGATTTTTTGGATGCTCAGGGCAGGTACTCCATAGTCAGTGGTGGGATCTAGCCGAAGTGCTAACTAATCCAAGCTTTTATGCATATCCTCATTACCTGCAAGTATGAAGAGGATCCGATGAAAAATGAAAATGTGATGATGTTGTTTTCTCCATTATAACACTATGGGATTTTTTTCAAACGCTCAAGGGTAGCTAACTCCGTAGTCTGTGCTCGAATCCGGCCAAATTTCGAACTCATCCAAGCTCTTATGTATGTCATCATTACCTGCAAGTATGATAAGGATCTAATCAAAAACCTTGATTGCAGCACCCTGAAAGTCAAACTTGCTAGAGATATTGTCATGCCCTACATTTGTGGGGAATTATTTCAAAATCCGTTGAGAAATGTAGGTGCTAGAGCAATGACAAAGTTTTTCTCAAAATAGCCACAGTGACCTTGACCTTGGGCACAGCATCCTAAAAGTCGAACTTGCTCGAGATACTGTCATACCCTACATTTGTGTCAAGTTATTTCAAAATCCATGGAGAAACGAAGGTGCTAGGGCGATGACAAAGTTTTTCTAAAAATAGCCACAGTGACCTTGACCTTGGGCACAGCACCCTGAAAGTCGAACTTGCTCGAGATATTGTCATGCCCTACATTTGTGTGAATTTATTTAAAAATCCATTGAAAAATGTAGGCAATAGAGCGCTGACAAAGTTTTTCTAAAAATAGCCACAGTGACCTTGACCTTGGGCGCAGCACCCTGGAAGTCAAACTTGTTCGAGATATTGTCATGCCCTACATTTGTGTGAAGTTGATTTAAAATCCGTTGAGAAATGTAGGCGCTAGAGCGATGACCAAGTTTTTCTAAAAATAGTCACAGTGACCTTGACCTTGGGTGCAGCACCCTTAAAGTCAAACTTGCTCGAGATATTGTCATGCCCTACATTTGTGTGAAGTTATTTCAAAATCCATTGAGAAATGTAGGTGCTAGAGCGCTGACAAAGTTTTTCTAAAAATAGCCACAGTGACCTTGACCTTGGGCTCAGCATCCTAGAAGTCGAACTTGCTCGAGATACTGTCATACCCTACATTTGTGTCAAGTTATTTCAAAATCCATGGAGAAATGAAGGTGCTAGGGCGATGACAAAGTTTTTCTAAAAATAGCCACAGTGACCTTGACCTTGGGCACAGCACCCTGAAAGTCGAACTTGCTCGAGATATTGTCATGCCCTACATTTGTGTGAATTTATTTAAAAATCCATTGAAAAATGTAGGTGCTAGAGCGCTGACAAAGTTTTTCTAAAAATAGCCACAGTGACCTTGACCTTGGGCGCAGCACCCTGGAAGTCAAACTTGTTCGAGATATTGTCATGCCCTACATTTGTGTGAAGTTGACTTAAAATCCGTTGAGAAATGTAGGCGCTAGAGCGATGACCAAGTTTTTCTAAAAATAGTCACAGTGACCTTGACCTTGGGTGCAGCACCCTTAAAGTCAAACTTGCTCGAGATATTGTCATGCCCTACATTTGTGTGAAGTTATTTTAAAATCCATTGAGAAATGTAGGTGCTAGAGCGCTGACAAAGTTTTTCTAAAACTAGAAAATGTGTTTATGAAACACTATGCCCCCAACCATATGCTTGTCTCTAGAGAAGGTTCATCCAATAATGCCTGTACCTTTGTACCATAGGCTTACAATGCACTAAGTCGAAAAAGGGGCTTAACTCAGTCAAAAATTTACGAATTGTTTTCGAAAGTTAATCAGGTCATCTACACCTTGGGCAATATCAACCTGCAAAAATCATGATCCTAGCATCAGGGGTTCTCCAGATATTTTGTTCACAAGCTTCCATAGGCAAATAATGCACTAAGTTGAAAAAGGGGCATAACTCAATCCAAAATTTACAAATTATTTTCAAAAGTTAATCAGGTCATCTACACCACAGGCAGTATCTTCCTGCATAAAATCATGCTCCTAGCATCAGGTGTTCTTGAGATATTTTGTTCACAGGGTTCCATAGGCTTACAATGCACTAAGTCGAAAAAGGGGCATAACTCAATCAAAAATTCATGATTTCTTTTCAAAAGTTAATCAGGTCATCTACACCTTGAGCATTCTCATCTTGCAAAGCCTCATGATCCTAGCATCAGGGGTTCTTGAGATATTTTGTTCACAAGGTTCCGCAGGCTAAGTCGAAAAAGGGGCATAACTCTGGAAAAACATTGCCGGCGGAAAAATAAAAAAATACGGGTCTGCTTATTTTCCATACTGATCATGTGTATAAAGTTTCAAGTTCCTAGCTCTTATTGTTCTTGACTATATGTAAGGGTACCTTTGTACCATAGGCCTCAATGCACTAAGTCGAAAAAGGGGAATAACTCGATCAAAAATTCACGAATTAGTTTCAAAAGTTAATCAGGTCATCTACACCACAGGCAGTATCTTCCTGCAAAAAATCATGCTCCTAGCTTCAGGGGTTCTTGAGATATTTTGTTCACAAGGTTCCATAGGCTTACAATGCACTAAGTCGAAAAAGGGGCATAACTCGGTCAAAAATTCACGAATTTGTTTCAAAAATTAATCAGGTCATCTACACCTTGGGCATTCTCATCCTGCAAAACCTCATGATCCTAGCATCAGGGGTTCTTGAGATATTTTGTTCACAAGGTTCCGCAGGCTAAGTCGAAAAAGGGGCATAACTCTTGAAATATGTGACCCGCGGAAAAAAGAAAAAACATGTGTTCGCTTATTTTTCATACTGATCATGTGTATAAAGTTTCAAGCTCCTAGCTCTTACGGTTCTTGATATGACAGACGGACAGACAGACAGAGGGACAGACGGACAGGCCCAAACCAATATGCCCCCACAATTTCTCCGAAATTGGGGGCATAAATAGCCACAGTGACCTTGACCTTGGGCTCAGCATCCTAGAAGTCGAACTTGCTCGAGATATTGTCATGCCCTACATTTAAGTGAAGTTATTTTAAAATCCATTGAGAAATGTAGGTGCTAGAGCGCTGACAAAGTTTTTCTAAAAATAGCCACAGTGACCTTGACCTTTGGCGCAGCATCCTGAAAGTCGAACTTGCTCGAGATATTGTCATGCCCTACATTTGTGTGAAGTTATTTCAAAATCCGTTGAGAAATGTAGGCAATAGAGCGATGACAAAGTTTTTCTAAAAATATGTGATGACGTTGTTTTCTCCATTATAACACTATGGGATTTTTTTCAAACGCTCAAGGGCAGCTAACTCCGTAGTCTGTGCTCGAATCCGGCCAAATTTCGAACTCATCCAAGCTCTTATGTATGTCATCATTACCTGCAAGTATGATAAGGATCTAAGCAAAAACAGTTGAGAAAACGTGATGACGCCATTTTCCCCATTATAACCCTATGAGATTTTTTTCAAACGCTCATGGGCAGCTAACTCCGTAGTCTGTGCTCGAATCCGACCAAATTTCGAACTCATCCAAGCTCTTGTGTATGTCATCATTACCTGCAAGTATGATAAGGATCTAATCAAAAACAGTCGAGAAAACGTGATGACGCCGTTTTTCCCATTATAACCCTATGGGGGCTATCTGTTGCCATGGAAACCAGAGTTCTGAGCTGATTGGCACCAAAACCTAATGCAGCCTTTCCCCCACCCAAATGATGCTTCAGATAAAATTTGATTGCGATCGGCCCACTGGTCTCTGAGATATTTATGTTTGAAAGTGTTGACGCACCCACCCACGCACCCACCCACGCACCCACGGACGGACGGACGACGGCTCGACTCCCATCCTATAAGCTCACCTCTGAGCCTTCGGCTCAGGTGAGCTAAAAATGAAAAAATTGAAAATTTGGCCCTTCAATTGCAACGGCAACCAATCAAAATCAGGTCTTTGGGCAAAATTCTTATAGCTGATAGGGGACTACTCTAGGAACATTTCTGTAAAGCTTTTGTCAAAATATCTGCCGTAACACAGAAATAAATACCAAATGTCCACTTTCCCCATTGTAAGTCTATGGAAACTTTAAGTTGCCATAGCAACCAGTTCACATGGGCAATGATAATATGAAATATACTTTAGGTAGAGGCTAATGTTATTAATATGTATGCAAAGTATCAGCTTCATCCTCCTCATGGCTTCACTTTCCCCATTATAAGTCAATGGAAACTATAAGTTGACATAGCAACCAAAGTTCTTATTGGGTTGGAAGAAAAGACAAAATTCATGTAGAGGCTTCTGTCATCAACATGTTTGCACAACATCAGCTTCATCCCCCATATGGCTTCTGAGCAGAAGATTTTTTCATTTTTTCTTTTTTTTTTTTTCGAAAATTTACCCTATATTTTGCCATGGCAACCAATCAAATTCAGCGATTTGGAGAAAATTCATATGAAATATAGAGGACTATTCAAGAAACATTTCTGTAGAAAGAAAATCTAAATAAAAGCCGTTAGACAGCAAAAATTGCCAATTTCCATTTTCCCCATTATAAGTCAATGGAAAGTCTTAGTTGCCATAGCAACCAAACTGCTGGAGTAATTGCCATGAAAAATAGTAATTCTATAGAGGCTAGTACTAAGATTCTATCTGTAAAGTTTGAGCTTTATTGGCCACACAGTTTATGCAAAGATGATTATTTAATATTTTTCCTTTTTTAACTATTCGGTTGCAATGGCAACCAGAAAAATTGCCCAATTTGCATAAATTTAACAAGGCTGGTTAAAGACTACTTCAGGTACATTTCTATAAAAGTTTTGTCAAAATATCTGAAGTGGCATAGCAATAAATGCAAATTTTCTATTTTGCCATTATAAGTCAATGGCAACTTTAAGTTCCCATAGCAACCAAACTGCTAGAGCAATTGCCAAGAAAAACAGTACTTTTATAGAGGGCAGTGCCAAGATCCTTTCTGTGAAATTTGAGCTTTATTGGTTGCATAGTTTCTGAGGAGATGATTTTTGAATTTTTTTTCTATTTTTAACCATTCGGTTGCCATGGCAACCAGCCAAATTGTGCAATTGACAAAAAATTCATGTGGTTGATGGAGGACTACTCAAGGAACATTTCTGTAAAAGTTTTGTCAAAATATCTGCAGTGACATAGCAATAAATGCAAATTTTCAATTTTGCCATTATAAGTCAATGGCAACTTTAAGTTCCCATAGCAACCAAACTGCTAGAGCAATTGCCAAGAAAAACAGTACTTTTATAGAGGGCAGTGCCAAAATCCTTTCTGTGAAGTTTGAGCTTTATTGGTTGCATAGTTTCTGAGGAGATGATTTTTTAATATTTTTTCTATTTTTAACCATTCGGTTGCCATGGCAACCAGCCAAAGGACTTCTTCGATTAAGGCGTGAATTTTCCCCATGATTTAAAAGTTATACGGATCACTGACTTTTGCTTTGCATTTATGACTATGACTTGTAACTTGCATGGAAAATAAATTTTCAAGTGTTTGTGTCTATGTAAAGTACGTTAAACATACGTTGACGTTGACGTTATTGTTGAGATAAATTGTAAATTTTCCTCAAACTGTTCGTTGAAATAATGATTTATTGTATATATTTCACCCTTTTTTGACTTACATTACTTACATAACAGATAACACTGGATAGTTTCTCTGTATGTATGTGACCTTGACCTCATTTCAAAGTCATTGTACACAATAAAATCCTTGAAGATCACAGTGCTATTGTTGACCATTCTTCTTCTTTGGCTTATTGAGTATCGTTCCCCCCCGTGACCCAGCTTCCCACTCATATATATTGCGTACTTGCATCGTATAAGTCTGCTGCATGAAGGAAATGCTGGGTCACGGGGGGGGAAAGTACTTGTATTTTAGTTATAGTGAAGCGTTCTCTTTTGGCCGCTTTGACCGGAAGTATAACTGTGGTTTTGCATGTTTAAATGCCAGTCAGGCGTAACAAGAAGAAAATCATTGCTTTGTATTGTGATATGCATGTATTTAGCATGCATTTATGACAAAAATGTATGAAATGAATGACTGATTTCAATATTTTTATTACCTCAAAAATTGAGGTATGCGAAAACCTTGAATTAAGGGTATGTAGGGTCAGACTGGATTATCTCCCCATGTCTTTGGGTCTGAATCACAAATGATCTGATTTCATACGGCTTACATATTTGTGGAAGCTCCGCTAAGAAAAATTTGCACACTTTATACTTTTGAAAATTCGGACCTGTCGCGCCGGTCTAATGGGGAAAATCCTCGCCTTAATCGAAGAAGTCCTTGTACAATTGACAAAAATTTCATGTGGTTGATGGAGGACTACTCAAGGAACATTTCTGTAAAAGTTTTGTCAAAATATCTGCAGTGACATAGCAATAAATGCAAATTTTCAATTTTTCCCATACAAGTCAATGGAAACTTTAAGTTGCCATAGCAACCAAAGTTCCGAAGCAATTTGGATAAAAAACAGTATTATTGGTTCCCCCTGCCTATAGATGCTATATATGAAATTTAGTTACAATGGGCCTTGTAGTTTCAGAGGAGATGTCGTTTGAAAATGTTGACGGACGACGTACGACAGACGACGGATGCCTGCCTATACTATAAGCTCACCTGTGAGCCTTCGGCTCAGGTGAGCTAAAAACCACATGCACATCTTCATATCGTAAGAATACAATCTGTAAAATTTCAAATCAATCCGATGAAAGATGTAGGAGGAGTTACGGGGACAAGATTTCGGAAGGTCTGAGTCAGCAAGGGCTGTAACTCCATCAAAAATGGCCGAAACATAAATCGAAAACCACATGCACATCTTCATATCATAAGAATACAATCTGTAAAATTTCAAATCAATCCGATGAAAGACGTAGGAGGAGTTGCGGGGACAAGATTTCGGACGGACGGACGGACGGACGGATGGACGGACGCACACACGGACGGACGAGGGTCATTTCTATAGTCCCCCTCCGCCTACATCGGGTGACAATGACATCCTGGGGCATGGCCATTGTGAGCCCCAGGGGCATGGGTGGCAGGATTTATGTAGGGGAGCACTAGACATTGCCACATGCTGTATATATTAGCAATGGCCCTCATGGTTTCAGAGAAGAAGATTTTTGAAGATTTTCCCATTGTAAGTCTATGGGAGCTTATGACTCCTGGGGTGTGGCCAATTTAGACCCTTGGGACATGGTTGGCAGGATTTATGTAAGAGCCCACTAGGCATTGCTACATGCTACATATATAAGCTCTGGGCCTCATAGTTTCAGAGAAGAAGATTTTAGAAGATTTTCCCATTGTAAGTCTATGGGAGCTAATGACCGCTGTGGCATGGCCAATTTGGACCCCAGGGGCATGGTTGGCAGGATTTATGTAGGGGACCACTAGACATTGCTACATGCTATATATATAAGTTCTGGACCTCATGGTTTCAGAGAAGAAGATTTTTGAAGATTTTCCCATTGTAAGTCTATTGGAGCTAATGACCCTCGGGGCGTGGCCAATTTGGGCCCCAGGGGCATGGTTGGCAGGATTCATGTAGGGAACCACTAGACACTGCTACATACCAAATATATAAGCTCTGGGCCTCGTGGTTTCAGACAAGAAGATTTTTGAAGTTTTTCCCATTATGAGTCTATGGGAGCTTATAACCCCTGGGACATGGCCAATTTGGACTCCAGGGGCTTGGTTGGCAGGATTTATGTAGGGGACCACTAAACATTGCTACGTACTTTATATATAAACTCTGGGCCTCATGGTTCCAGAGAAGAAGATTTTTGAAGGTTCTTAGGCTATATAGCTATATATAAACAAATGACCCCCTTTGGGCTTGGCCAATTTGAGCCCCAGGGGCATGGGTGGCAGGACTTTAGTATGGGAGCACTAGACATTGATACATGCTATATATATAAGCTATGGGCCTCATGGTTTCAGAGAAGAAGATTTTTGAAGATTTTCCCATTGTAAGTCTATGGGAGCTAATGACCCCCGGGGCGTGGCCAATTTGGGCCCCAGGGGCATGGTTGGCAGGATTTATGTAGGGGACCACTAGACATTGGTACATACTACATATATAAGCTCTGGGCCTCATTGTTTCAGAGAAGAAGATTTTTGAAGATTTTCCCATTGTAAGTCTATGGGAGCTAATGACCCTGGGGCGTGGCCAATTTGGGCCCCAGGGGCATGGTTGGTAGGATTTATGTAGGGGACCACTAGACATTGGTACATACTAAATATATAAGCTATGGGCCTCGTGGTTTCAGAGAAGAAGATTTTTGAAGATTTTCCCATTGTAAGTCTATGGGAGCTAATGACCCCCGGGCGTGGCCAATTTGGGCCCCAGGGGCATGGTTGGCAGGATTTATGTAGGGGACCACTAGACATTGGTACATACTAAATATGTAAGCTTTGGGCCTCATTGTTTCAGAGAAGAAGATTTTTGAAGTTTTTCCCATTATAAGTCTATGGGAGCTATATGTTGCCATGGCAACCAGAGTTCCAATCCAATCTGCCTTTAAACCTAATGCAGTCAATCCCCCACCCCAAAAATGCTACACATAAAATTTGATCAAGATTGGCCTGCTGGTTTAGGAGATATTGATGTTTAAAAGTGTGGACGCCGACGCCGCAGACGGACCAAGACTATACTATAAGCTCACCTTCACAGGTGAGCTAAAAATCTGCTCTCAGAGCACATTCTTTCCTTTCAGAGTGGTGTCAAAAAGCAGAAAGGGTTCACCTACTACAGAAGCAAACATTAGTTGGTTGAAACTGTCTTCTTTGTAAATAATATGCCCAAACCATGGCAGTGTACTCACACACCTTGAAGACACATACAGAGGTAAAAGTTGCTTTAAGGTGTTTGGATACACCTCCATGTTTTCCCGCCATTTTTACGAAGGGCAACCACTTTTGATTTCCCGTTTGTTTCCCTGAGCAATAAAACCCTTCCAAAAAGTGGTCTATTTTTAAAGGAAAGAATCTCCTCCTTTGTTTCCCTGTGCAATAAAACCCTTCCAAAAAGTTGGCCTTTTCTTAAAGGAAAGAATTTGCTCCTTTTTTAAAGGAGCAAATTCTTTGCTTTAGGAGTTGACCATCACTGAAAAAGGAGGCAAATATGAAACTCACAAGTTGCTTCCCCAGTGAAGTGTATCCATTCAATTTAAAAGTTTGCCTAACAAATCCCAATAATCTGCAAAACCATCTCATCCTAAAAATTCAATGACCATCAATGGGACATCACAAACCCTCAAATCTCTCAAAATAATGTCGTTGAGAAACCTTTTTTTACTCTGTTTATTTAGTAATAAGACAGGGTACTTCCCTTCCAAAGCAGTCTCAAAGATAAAGATCAATCTTGTAAGATGGCTCTAGATTTTGGGAATTGTT
Organism: Ctena decussata; assembly: GCA_963989385.1. NCBI lineage: Eukaryota > Metazoa > Mollusca > Bivalvia > Lucinida > Lucinidae > Ctena > Ctena decussata. The sequence goes on from OZ022502.1 coordinate 17,217,866, forward strand.
TTGGAAGTGAAAAACACATTTAATAGCTTAATTACACAACAATGATTCACATATCTGTGGTAATTTTGGAAGGGTCAAGTCCCTATCTTATACCAGAATAAATATGGTAAATACTTTTTTTCCTGAGTTAGTTAGACCTCTACTTACATTGCCAAAATCAATGAAGAAGACTGTAATCTTTGAACCTTCAATTCTTTCTATTTTAGCTCTATACCTGCAAAAATATATTCTTACATGAAGAAGACCTGCATGCGTGTTTTCAAAAACATACAAAACTTTTGAAGCATATGAGCTAGACCGGAAAACTCAAAAAAGTCTGAAAAAGCAGTATTAAGTCTCACTCTCTGCTAATTTAAGGCAAGAAAATAAAACTGAAATATTTTGACCTAGAGGTTTTTGGATTGATTTGTTGCTTAACGTCCACGGTAAACAGCTATGGTCATGTCGGGACGGTCAGTTAACCTAACCACACTATTCCTGGGCAGGCTTAGATCTCCAAAGCGGTTAACCAGTACTAAGTGCACATACATTAGCCAGTAATTGACAACTGCCCTTCTCGAATCAGCTGAAAGAGAAACCAAAGTATGTGGCCAGACCGGGTATCGAACCCAGGACCTCTGACTTATGAGTCAGGTGCCCTACCGATTGCGCTATGCGGCCCGGCTTGAACTAGAGGACTTCATGAGGTAACCTGTTCTGACAAACGACAATAAAAACTTTCATAGAACTGAAATTACTATTCAAAATGTTATGAAACAAGAAAGCTAACAGATGGCAGGTTTTTAAGTATCAAAAATAGTTACCAATTTACTCCATCATTTTAAGACCAAGTAGAGACTTGTGCTTCATATTCAAACTTTACTGGGCTTGCAACAACCTGAGGAACCCAATGTTAAATGCTGCTGATTAAGGAGTATGGCTACACCTCTATGTTTTACTGCCTTTTTTGGAAAGGGGAACAACTTCTGTGACTTCCTGTTTGCTTTCCTGGACATTGAAGCCATACAAACATGAGTTCTACTCTTAAATAGAACAATTTGGAGGAAATTCTTTTTTACATAAAGAGTTGACCCCATTGATAAGGGAAACAAGAATGAAAATTGCAGAGTTGTTTTTCCTGAAAGTATACCAATTCACCTTAATGGACTTGCAACAACCTGTGGAATAATTTGCTGTATTGTAAAACTGCTGCTGATCAATATACATTTTGTATTTAGTTAAGTATTATACCAATTACAATTTGCTCGTACTTATACAAGAAAATCTATTATTATATGACCAAGGTGCAACATGCAATTTCATTGGCTCTTTTGACGTCACGTGCCGGTCAATATTTTGTGATATTCACCGGCCTGTCAGTGAATATTGCTTTTACGCTGAGGTCATTATATTTTCGTGATGTAACGTCTGATTTACATTAATGTTAATGGCGTAACGTCGCGAGATAATACCATTAAGTACAATCAAAAATATCTAAGGAACAGAATTTGGAATTATCATATAATAAAACAACTGTTGACTATTTCGGTGAATATGCAGTTTTATTGACCTGCAAACATAACATATTGACCTCCGCTTTGCGTCGGTCAATATGATGTTTGCAGGTCAATAAAACTGCATATACACCTCAATAAAGGTCAATAATTGTATAATATACAATCTGAGAATGTGAACTTTATTTTCTGTACAATTTATGTGATTGATTGATTGATTTGTTGCTTAACGTCCACGATAAACATCTATGGTCATGTCGGGACGGTCAGTTAACCTAACCACACTATTCCTGGGCAGGCTTAGACCTCTTAAGCGGTTAACAAGTACTAAGTGCACATACGCCAGTAACTGACAACTGCCCTTCTTGAATCAGCGGAAGGAGAAACGAAAGTGTGTGTCCAGACCGAGTTTCGAACCCAGGACCTCTGACTTATGAGTCAGGTGCCCTACCGATTGCGCTACGCGGCCCGGCTCAATTTATGTGAAAATCTTACCACTGTCCATCAGCAGAGAACCTGGCCGCACACAGGTCACCCCTCTTGGGTGAGTAGGCCCCTGGTAGTGGAGGTTCAGACTCCATAGCACCTCTCATTTCTTCCATTAACTTCTCCAGACGTGGGCCTATAATAAACAAATAACTCCGTAGGTAAGTGGCTGTGAGAAGAATCGTCTGTTTTATGTTGTGGTATTTCTCAGTGACATTTAAAGTGTAAAAAAATGAAACTAGCTGAATTTGCAAAAAGTGCAGATCAAGCTGAGGCGGCTCAAAATAAGCCGCCTCATCTGGATCTACAATGTTTGCCTTCTTCTTCTCCTTTTTTTTTAGCACTTAAGCGTTATGATCATCTAACCATGACAGTTCAAACAAGTTGTCTCAACAGGATTTTTATGAAGAAAAGATAGTTATACTCATCAGATGGTGACTTTATAAGACCTCTGCAATACTTAGCACAACTTGGTCAGGTGCTGATAAATGAAAAGCATTTTCACGAAGACTATAACAATCCATCATGAGTGTCCATGTAGGATAGGGAAATCTCACCCGAGGGGTCGGAATTTCAACCAGGGACGAGGCTTGCCGAGTCCCTCGTTGAAATTCCGACCCCGAGGGTGAGATTTCCCTATCCTACATGGACTGGCTCATGATGGATTATTTTTCTCCCACTGTTAGCGGATTTTAAACCTCCAGTCGGATTAGGCTTCAGAACAGGAAAATTTTCAACTTTTTAACCAGTGATCTGAAGTAAATTCTGAGCAGCCCAGTGTGTTTATCGGGTCCTAAAATGGGTGTAAACACAGTTTGCACCTCAAATATAGATGGAAAACACGATATGTAGACTATTTTATTTTCCAGAGGGGGAAAACAAAATGCAACTTAGCCTCTCACATCAAGTTTCCTAGCGACGTTTTTAACCGGTTTAAAGGACGTCATTAACATTGAGTGACGTCAAAAACCTATGATCTGCTATCAAACGTCATCCGACATGCTTGCGTGTCCATTTTGTTCATTTAGAATTAAAATATTAGTCAAAATTGAAAAAGTCTGGTTGCTAATATAAGAAAGATGTTGCCAGGTGTAAGATAGAAGTTTCTTATATGAGCTGAGAGCCTATCTTATATATGCAAAGGTGGGAGAAATGTATTTCTTTTTAAAGACAAATATTCTTGTATATTGGCTGCCATAATCCTATTATGCAATAGTCCAATGCCACTGCCATTTCATCAAAGGAAATGTCCCTTCTCACATAGGTAATGACATAACAGGGTCATAAAACCAATAAATACTGTGAGTGTGTTCTGTATAGTAGAGAATATTTGTCTTTAAACATTTGCACAGCTTTAACAATGACAACCACTTGTGCTCTGAGCATATCTTAGGACAATCACTGTATAACTTTTCTGCAGAAAATACATTCTTTTCTTGTATGGAAATATTCGCAAGAAATAGGTGATTATCCTACTGAGTATGTGAGAACATATTTTGTAGAGAAACAAGAAAACATCTCGAAACATATTTCCATGTTTGGAAACACTGATGGATGTTAAAGTGAATGGATATACTAACATTTTCAGGGGAAGCAACTCTTAGATTTTCTTTCTTGCCTCTATTTTCAATAGGGGTCAACTCTAAAAGGAGTGAGTTTCCTCCACTAGATTAGACCCCATTTTGGAAGGGCTGTGTGGTTCAGGGAAGCCACCAGGACGTCATAAAAATTGTGGAAAAACATGCATGAGGTGTACCCATACCCCTTAAAAGAGCCACCATTATATAAAAGCTATATATATAACAGTTTGTGAAGGTAAACTGAGATACAAGCAACTAAGGTAACAACACTAAACTTCACGGAGATGGATACAAAATAACCTACCATTTTCAACAGTCTGTGCATAGAATTTGAGGTCATCTTGAACTTCTGTGACAAGAATGTTACGATACGTAACAACTCGTTCTGCTGGCTCCTCAACAACTTCTTCTTCTTTTGGCTCCTCATAGTCTGCCCAGACCTGTAAAGAAATACAGTAATATTTGAGAATCAAACTAGGTTGTTCAAAGTGTTGTTGGCCAGATAACTTGTTTAATGATGGAGTTTTAACGTACTCCAGATAAGAAGGAGTAACAGAGATAATCTATGGACAATTTTCCTTATTTTCCCATAAAAGCATATATTGTGACCCCTCATTAGAACCGTCTCATGGAGACGGTTCTAATGAGGGGTCACAATATATGTTTTTGTTGAGAGACAAGAAAAACTGTCTTTGAATTATCATCAATACCCCTTCTCTTATCTGGAGCCCTGGACTTTTATGAATTCAACTTACTGAAGGTTGAGGGACAGCAACTCTGCTATTTTACCTTCAGACTCCCTTCTCAATGAGGGTCAGTTGTTAAAAGCAAAAATTAAGAGCAGCCCTCCAAGTAGTGGCTCTTCTTAAACAAGAGGACCATTGGTCCTGTAGCTCACCCGAGTCCATTCAGCCTCAGTACTCTAGGGTAAGTTACTCTAAAACCATCGGTCAACTGGTTCTGGAGAAAAAGATTTTTAAAGGTTTTAACCATATATAGGCATGGAGGACATGTTGGTCATGTGACCTGGACATTTGAAAAAAATTTCTTTCCCTCAACCCCCTGGAGGCTCTATATGAAGTTTGGTTTCAAAACTGGCCCAGGGGCTTTTGAGGAGATGGTTTGATATTGTCAAAATGACAGATTTCTGGGTCAAAAGTCAAAGAATGACCTTGATCTCTTGTGCTCATAAATCTTCATGTACTCATTAAGATGACTGTAGATATCAATTTTTAGGCATAAATCTTCAAAACTTTCTATGAAATCTAATGTTCTAATGTTTTCCCACATTTGACCTTGCCGTAAAATAGTCAAGGTCAACCCAAGGTCATCATTTTGAACAATCTTGATAGTACTGGAGATCCCAATGCTACATACCAAGCTTCAAGGCAATCAGTCAATTGGTTCTGGAGAAGAAGATTTTTAAAGGTTTTTACCATATATGGGCCTGGCAGCCATGTTGGTCATGTGACCTGGACCGTTTGAACTAATTTTCATTCCCTCAAACCCCTGGAGGCTCTATACGAAATTGGTTACAATTGGCCCAGTTGTTTTTGAGGAGATTGTTTGATATTGTCAAAATATGAGAGATCTGTGTCAAAGGTCAAAGAATGACCTTGACCTCTTGTACTCACAAATCTTCATGTACTTATTAAGATAACTATATATACCAATTTTTAGGCATAAATCTTAAGAACTTTCCATGAAATCTTATGTTCTAGCATTTTCCCACATTTGACCTTGCCGTAAAAAAGTTCACGGTCAACCAAAGGTCATAATTTGAACAACCTTGATAGTACTCGAGTACCCAAAGCTACATACCAAGTTTCAAGGCCATCTGTCAACTGGTTCTGGAGAAGAAGATTTTCAAAGGTTTTTACCATATATGGGCGTGGCAGCCATATTGGTCATGTGACCTGGACCGTATGAATAAGTTTTTGTTCCCTCAACTCCTGGAGGCTCTATATGAAATTAGTTTTTAATTGGCCCAGGGGCTTTTGAGGAGATTGTTTGGAATTGTCAAAATAAGAGAGTTCTGGGTCAAAGGTCAAAGAATGACCTTGACCTCTTGTACTCATAAATCTTCATGTCCTCATTAAGGTAGACGAATACTGAATAGAAATATTGGCAGGGCATTCAAACCATTATACCGTCTAAATAACCCAAAGAGCTATAAAACATTTGGGTAAGAAAAAAACAATTTTCACCGTTTTGTTTTCCTAAAAAACAATATTTTGTATTTCTACATACTTTTTTTTACACATTTTCCATTAAAATTCATATCTCTAGCACATGAATGCACTTTCATTTCAGCAAATCATATAATCTGTAATATAGGATATTTGAAACAAACTGATAACAAAAAATTGCAGTTTTCTTGTTAATAAGTATATTTTTACATTCTTTGAAAAATTGCCAGAAAATTGAATTTCATGAAAAACGTCATGAAAAATATCATCAATCGATGGGGCATGCTTATGCATATTATTTTAGTAAAACTTACATCGTATGTTAAAGAATAAAACAAAAAAACAAACATTTCACCGTTTCGTTTCCTAGAAAAACAATGTTTAAGTTCAAAATATCCCCAAAACAGACTGCCCAAATTCTGCACCTGCTGCAAGCACAGCCGCTCCTTGCCCTATTATTTATTTTCCTGTTATTCGGTTCTACCACAGAGTAATGTCGACAAAAATGCGCAGATGGAATGGAAACTGTGAAGATCTTGATCATTCTGGTTCCTAAGGAACAGTCTGATCTCAGTTTCCACTGTTTGTACAGACCTATGTGCCCGAAAACTTAGGATCTTTACGGTAGATATTGTAAGTGTATATTATAACTGTATATACTCCACAGTCAGTTGATTTGGTGATGAACAATAACTCTGTTTGTTTTTTAAACAAGCAAAACAGAGTTCTTCCGGGATCGTCCTCCTTAAGATGACTGTAGATACCAATTTTTAGCTCAAAATTTTCAACAGTTTCCAAGATATCTTATGTTCTAGCATTTTGCCATAGAAAAGCACAAGGAAGAAAATTTGACCTTACCGTAAAAAAGGTCAAGGTCAACCTAAGGTCATAATTTGAACAATCTTGGTAGTACTCGCGTACCTGATGCTACATACCAAGTTTCAAGGCCATCGGCCTACTGGTTCTGGAGAAGAAGATTTTTTTAGGTTTTTACCATATATGGGCATGGCGGCCATGTTGGTCATGTGACCAGGACCGTTTGAACAACTTTTCGTTCCTAAGGTCCCAGGAGGCTACATATGAAATTTGGTTACAATTGGCCCAGTTGTTTCAGAGGAGAAGTCGTTTGAAAATGTTGACGGACGGACGACGGACGGACGGACGGACGACGGAGCCTGACCATACTATAAGCTCCACCGGAGCCTCTGGCTCAGGTGAGCTAAAAAGTAAACACCAAAGACAATATTAAACCCTAAAAATTGTCTTCCTCTAAGAAAATGGCGAAAAAAAAGGAAATTTATCCAATCAGCATTACATCAAATGCACTAAAAAATTTTTCATGAATTCAATGAAAAATCTGCATAGGAATTGCAATGCAAAAACTACAACTGACTTACTTTTTATCATTTAGTTTCAGTGTTTTCTGCTGCCATCAGCATTTTTCAGTACTGAGGACTCCTCTCAGCAGTGAAATGAACCGTCCTCAAAAAGGGCACCCCACCCACCCAACACAGCCATAATCACCATCATCCCTCATATTCCACATTATCCTGAGCTCTTCCTTACCTTTAATCTTTTAGTTTTAGCATTCTCTTCTGCAGCCAGCATTTTTGGGTAGTGAGGACTTCTCTCAGCTGTGAAGTGTACCTTGGCCAGACCTTCTTCAACAAGGGCAAGAGACAAGTTGGTTCCGTCAACATACAACCAACCAATAAAGTTACCTCCCTTATCAATAGCTTCCACTTCAACTTCAACCTGAATGAATAATAAAAAGATGACATGAAATTATATGGTACCAGTTCTATACCTTAATGTCTTATAAATTTTCATTAGACTTGGGTTTGTGAAAAATGATTCTGCATGACAATTATACTCATGATTAACAGAAATTGCAAATACTAGATATAAAACTTTTAAAAATACTAGAGCAAGTGAGCAGGGCCTCACGTATACCCCCAACCCATACCTGTCAACTCTCCCGCATAAATCGTGAGTCTCACGATTTTTGGACTCTTTCCCGATCTCCGGAGCGTATTTAAAAAATAACCCAATTCTCCCGCTTTTTAGACAACCTCCGGATTTCTATTTTCATCGCTAAAATTAAAAATCAAAGCGATTTTTATCATTTGTTTCTTCGCGTGTTTATAGTTTTTCAAGGTGAAGGTAAGTCTCACTTCCGCTTGGACTCGCGAGTTTCCGATTGATTCCGGTAGATTTCGCCAATTGCAAGCGGTCATTATAGTAGGTAGTCCTACTGAGGCAGGATTGCAGAAAGAAGAATCGGAAAATTCCGTGACCGGTCGTGCACAACAATTAAAAATAGATTATTACACCTGGTTCTCGGTTTCGTACCGATTACATATTATAGTCAGTGAATTCGGAAAACCAGGAAATGTTTATTTCCTGCAGCAAAAAAACACCAGAAAAACGCAAAACATGAGAAAAAATTCAAGGGATCGAGCTTCCCTGCATACAGAAAAGCGAGAAGAGGGTCATTTTTACACATTGTGCTTGTTGCGAGAGACATTTCAGCCTGGGAAATGGTGGTAAGAACGATCATAGAAAGCACTGGAATCGGTGAAGGCTAGCAACCCTATCTCGATTGGGACATATTTAGGCTTTAATTTCTATAGCATTAATCAGTCATAATTGAATTATGCCGTAAGATTTTAATGTAGTTACAATGATAAAGAATTTTAAGGATTGAGTGTTTCTTCATTTCAGACTTTACAAATGCATTGTTTTGAAAGATAAATTTATCTTTTGAAACAAAAATGCTTTGAAAGCCTTCTTTTACATTAGATAAAAAGTCTCCCCCATGGAAATTTTAAGTGATTTTCTCCGCGCACTTAGTCGTAAAAAAAGTGGTTAAAAATGTCGGTTTGCGCGCCGTCTCCCCCATGAAAATTTCTGAAAGTTGACAGGTATGCCGACCAGCGCCACTGCCTAATGAAACCACCACCTTAAGAAACCAATTCCACTTTGCTTCTTTGGGTGAGGTAGTTCTTTGAAATGGGGGTCTATTCTTAAAATAATGAATTTGCTCCTTTAGAATTTGCTCCTAAAGGAGCAATTCTTTCCTTTTAGAGCTGACCCCTACTAAGAAGGGGCCAAAAATAGCAGAGATGCTTCCTACGAAAGTATACCCATTTGCCTTAATACTGTTTATTAGAAGTATTTAGGCAGTGGCTGTTTACTACACTTATGCTCTAATTAACGCCCAATTTTCATAAAATGCAACGCCCCAGGGGTGTTTAGTAAGATTAATACAGTATTGTGGAAAAAATAACCTCTCACTACAGTGTATCTTATTAGGATTCTTACTTCTCTCTGTAAACACAATTCTTTGGTAAAGACGGTGGCCTCTTCTCCAAAGGGGTCAGCCTGAATTGTTGTACCAGCTGGACCGGGGCGTGAGCCTCTCGGACAGTCAATACCTGTACAAACACAGAATGTTACAGTTACTATAGAACAATTAGGCTGAAACATGACAAACTTCTTTTTTTTAATGATTTACCATGACTGTTTATTAGTGTAGGTAGCAATATACTATGTATTAAGTTTCAAGGCAACAAGTCTATTGGCTCTGGAGAAAGAGACTGTTAAACATCTGGACATGGTGGCCATGTTAGTCATGTGACCACTACTGTTTTTAAACCATCTTTCATTCCCCCAACCCCTGGGCCCTCGATATGAAGTTTGCTTCCAATCTGCCTAGCAGATTTAGAGTACAAGTCATTTGAAAATGATGACAACAGACAGACTGATGACAGAGCCTGATAATCCTGCAAGTGCTTCCAAAGCCCTCCGATCACGTGAGCTGAAAACACTGAGCCTGATCCATGAGCTTGGTAGTCACTTCTATAATTACCTGATATTAAGAAAGTGATAAGACAAGTTTCTCTGGGAATGAAGAGTCTCACACGAGATCCACTTGCCACGAACTCTACGAGTGCCTCTGACCTTCCCGCTCGTTGAAGAAATGGCAGAAACTGTTTGGCTTTTGGTACATCCTGCAATCAGAAACACATGACTGTGGAAATATCTCCTATAAAAGTTGCTCTTGATGGCATTATACATACTATAATGATTATTTTCCTAATACCTAAAAAATAAATCAAGAAACAAAGCTATATTTAATATTAACCTAAAATATATGGACAATGTAAATACTAAGCTCCTGTACTGTGTTGCCTCGATATCATACACACCAAAGTCACAGCACCACAAAGGACTTTTAGCAATATGGTCTTTGATATCATACACACCAAAGTCACAGCACCACAAAGGACTTTTAGCAATATGGTCTTTGATATCATACACACCAAAGTCACAGCACCACAAAGGACTTTTAGCAATATGGTCTTCGATATCATACACACCCAAGTCACAGCACCACAAAGGACTTTTAGCAATATGGTCTTTGATATCATACACACCAAAGTCACAGCACCACAAAGGACTTTTAGCAATATGGTCTTTGATATCATACACACCAAAGTCACAGCACCACAAAGGACTTTTAGCAATATGGTCCTCGATATCATACACACCAAAGTCACAGCACCACAAAGGACTTTTAGCAATATGGTCTTTGATATCATACACACCCAAGTCACAGCACCACAAAGGACTTTTAGCAATATGGTCTTTGATATCATACACACCCAAGTCACAGCACCACAAAGGACTTTTAGCAATATGGTCTTTGATATCATACACACCAAAGTCACAGCACCACAAAGGACTTTTAGCAATATGGTCTTTGATATCATACACACCCAAGTCACAGCACCACAAAGGACTTTTAGCAATATGGTCTTTGATATCATACACACCCAAGTCACAGCACCACAAAGGACTTTTAGCAATATGGTCTTTGATATCATACACACCAAAGTCACAGCACCACAAAGGACTTTTAGCAATATGGTCTTTGATATCATACACACCAAAGTCACAGCACCACAAAGGACTTTTAGCAATATGGTCTTCGATATCATACACACCCAATTCACAGCACCACAAAGGACTTTTAGCAATATGGTCTTCGATATCATACACACCCAAGTCACAGCACCACAAAGGACTTTTAGCAATATGGTCTTTGATATCATACACACCCAAGTCACAGCACCACAAAGGACTTTTAGCAAGTCACAGCACCACAAAGGACTTTTAGCAATATGGTCTTTGATATCATACACACCCAAGTCACAGCACCACAAAGGACTTTTAGCAATATGGTCTTTGATATCATACACACCCAAGTCACAGCACCACAAAGGACTTTTAGCAATATGGTCTTCGATATCATACACACCCAAGTCACAGCACCACAAAGGACTTTTAGCAATATGGTCTTCAATATCACACACTCAAGACACAGCACCACAAAGGACTTTTAGCACTATGGTCTTCAATATCACACACACAAGACACAGCACCACAAAGGACTTTTAGCACTATGGTCTTTGATATCATACACACCCAAGTCACAGCACCACAAAGGACTTTTAGCAATATGGTCTTCGATAAAATACAAACCCAAGTCACAGCACCACAAAGGACTTTTAGCAATATGGTCTTCAATATCACACACACAAGACACAGCACCACAAAGGACTTTTAGCAATATGGTCTTTGATATCATACACACCCAAGTCACAGCACCACAAAGGACTTTTAGCAATATGGTCTTCGATATCATACACACCCAAGTCACAGCACCACAAAGGACTTTTAGCAATATGGTCTTTGATATCATACACACCCAAGTCACAGCACCACAAAGGACTTTTAGCAATATGGTCTTTGATATCATACACACCCAAGTCACAGCACCACAAAGGACTTTTAGCAATATGGTCTTCGATATCATACACACCCAAGTCACAGCACCACAAAGGACTTTTAGCAATATGGTCTGATCAGACTGCATGGATATGAATGCTCATTTCAGTCTTTACCATTTTTATATATTTACATATTTATTTTTATATATTTTTCTATTTTTTTTAGAGACTTTAACTAAAATGAGCCTAGGCGCTCATTATGAGTGCCTCAGCTCATTTTAGTAAAAGTCTCCACACAGGTAAGAATCAACTCAACCTACCCCTGCAATATCAGCAACCCTATGTATTGGAGATTCTTTCTTTGAGTGAAGCCCCACTCCTTTCTTCTGGGCTCGAGCCTCTGCTGCCAGCAACAGATCGTAACTGGAAGACCTCTGGTCGTCATCTTGTCGGTACCTGATAACTGTTGCCAGACCCTTGCTAACAAGGGCTTCAGCCACATTGCTGTAAAATCAAATCCAAGATTGAATTATTAACATATTACACAAAAACATTTGAATTCCAATCAAAAGAGAGTAGCATCAGCTCAAGATATGCACCTCTAACAAACAGTGAGAGAGGCTTCCTGGATCGAGTGGTGAGAGACCACTAAGTTATGGTGCATAAAGTCACCTGAAGGTCTAGAGTTCGAACCAGGATTGGCCATCCTACGACTGAAAAAAAAAACCTCTCCCTGTCAACCCAGCAGTAAATGGGTACCTATTTCAAATTAGTGAAGGATAAGACAGCAAAAGGAGAGGGATGGGCTCCACCTTTCATATGCTATGCCCAAGATACAGTGGGCCTCTAGCCCCCACTGCTGCTACAGCTACTAGGCTATGGGAAACCTTTACCTTTTTACAAAGTTCAATAAAACAAGATTAATTCAAAGTGACATCTTATCAGTTGAAATCAATTAAAGTGTATGGGTATATCTCCCTGTTTTTTCACCGTTTTCATAAAAACAAACATCTTTTGTAACTTCCTATTTGCTTTCCTGTGAAACAAAACACTTCAAAAAAGAGGTCTACACTTAAAGGAAAGAAGTTTCTCCTACAGGAGCAAATTCATACCTTAAAGTGTGAAGAGCAAACTCCTACAAATTCCCACAAATTCTTTCCTTAAAGATTTGACACCCATTAAAACTGGCTGGATGGATGACTCCTACAGGAGCAAATTCTTACCTTAAAGTGTGAAGAGCAAACTCCTACAAATTCCCACAAATTCTTTCCTTAAAGATTTGACACCCATTAAAACTGGCTGGATGGATGACTTGCAATTTTATGTCCTTTTCAACAATACTTTAGTCATATCAGGACAATGGGAGGGTGATATTGAATAGCTGTGTGCAATGGATCCCAGTTTACAGTAGAAATGATTCTCTCCTTAAGTGGGGCTCCAACCTGCCTCGGCTAGATCAGTAGGCCAGCGCTTAACTCACTGAGCTATTGGGACTCCTCCCATCAAGAAGGTAGGCAATAATGAAAATGGCTGAACTGCTTCCCCTGTAAGTGTATCTGTTCATCTTAAGAATTCCAATACAAAAAGTTCTTATAGTAAATTACTACACCAATGACCATGTGACAGACACTTATAGAAGGAACTTACATGCCACTAATGGTAACAGTACAGCAAGTTTTCTCTGGGAAACCTTGATTTGGTGGCTGGATGTAATCTACCTCAACATTTACCTGCAAAATAATTAATTGCCAATTTACATAGACAGCGACAAAAATATTGTGAATGGTCTTATTATGGGGATAACTGTATTCAAAACTGTCATTAGGGGAGGTAAATTGTTGGTTTCATGGTCGATAATTTCATTTTACAGCGATGCTCACGTCACTGTTAAATGAAATTAGTGACCATAAAACCTCATGAAATGACAATTTCCAATAAAGTTAGCCCCTCTAATGCATATTTTTTCACATTTTTGTCTTTCATTACGTATTACTTTGCACCTTTTGCTAGTGTTTTCAACAACCTAAAACCAGTTGTCAGCCTATGAGAAGCGCCCTTCCATAATGATGTCTGGTTTGTATATCGCAGATTATACTGTTGCTAATTTTAGATGTTATCCAATCAGATGCCTAGTTACATTTGTAAGTGGATTAGAATAATGTATTTTCAGTCTGCATGTAAATTGTGGACTTGTACTAGAGCTGGGCCCAGTTGTTCAAACCATCGTTAGTCAGGGACTTGTTAAGTCCTATAGTACCCATAAATTAATTATGGTACTATTTTTTCTTGCACTGCAAACACTTCTCACATTTTTTTAAGCAATCAATGGCATTGTTTTATCTATAATTTATTTGAAAATTTAAGGTCTTCTTAACTAACAATGTCATCTATAATTTGTTTGAAAATTTAAGGTCTTCTTAACTAACAATGTCGTTAGTTTGGAACAATCAGGCCCTGGTATATACTTGTTAAACTTTTAGTGACATGAAACTAACATTCTCATAATAAGAAACCAACATGAGACATACACCAACTGTGCATGTCCTGATTAGCCTGTGCACATGAATAATTTGTTCAAGAAATGGACAGTCTCCTTATGAAAAGAAACTGGAGTTTCGAACACAACGCTGACTACTCTGCTAGTTATACAGAATCTGATGTTATATTTTCAAATGTATTGTACACAAAATTAAATGCTGTATTTTTTTTGTGGAAAAATGTGGAGCTTTCGCAATGCTCCTCGCACATTTTCAGCAAAATATATTAGCACACCTGATTGTCTGTGTGCTTGAAAACTTAAACCCTTGACTGATGACTTTGTTAAGCTATTAATGCTCTGAGCAACTGGGACCTTGCCTGCTAGGCTAGCTAGAGACAAATTCTTTTCAACCATATAGTACTGCACCTACCTTCTTGCCTATCAGTTTCTTCCTGAGAAATTCTCTAGCCTCATACATATATGGAATGTCGTAAAGGGGCCTAACTCTCATGTTTCTTTCCTTTGGTTGGTTGTCACCTTCTGTCGGCATCCTGAAAGGTGGTATTTACCATAAAGTTTCTATGTATTGGGACAGATAGGTCAAAGCAAACAGAGCAGACCCAGATCAGACTGCTCCCAAAGGAGCAGTCTGATCAAGGTCTACACTATTTGTAAATCCATTTGCAGCTTTTATACGCATTACTGCAATGTATAACCAAACTGTTTCATTTTAAGGACAATTATGAAAATATTTTAGGTGTCCAAATTTTTTAAAATGTTTACAATATACAGTAGAACTTCAATGGCTCCAACCCTGATAGCTTGTTAACCCTGCCTGGCTAGAACTCTTTCCTTGGTCCTCAGAGGTCACTTTATATGGAAACTAACCCTGGATGGCTAGAATTACCCTTGGCTGGAACTAATTTTCATATTCTAAAGCCTGTTCAAGCCAATGAAGTTCCACTGTATGAGAATATAACACAAGAGTTTTACAGAGGCAGCATCTAACCTGTCTGCACTCTGTCACAAAACAGAGCTAAACCAAAAAACTCGACGAAAGTTTAGCCGCCAACTGCACTAGAAAAGTAATATCTATGTCTGACTTCGGCTAGTTGTAGGCAAGACAAGACCTGTCCCCATACAGGACAGCTCGCCTGCAGTGCCTTGCCCATCACATAAAAAACTTTAACGTAAAACTTTAAAGTGTGACGCCCATGCCGACGTTCACAATAGCTCTCTGTACTTTTGTCAAGCGAGCTAACAATTACTGTAAAACAGTTAAAATCTGTCATATAAAGATTTGGCAGGTCTGTGAGAATGGAATGTTGGCACATTTTGTATGGGAAGTTAATACAGTTTGTCACAAATAGGCCCAAAATTTAGCTGCTACCTAATATATGTACATGTATTTTAATTTTTGTTTTTCTTATTTTTAAGGGTATAAACAAGCTCTGGGTTCCATATAAGGAGAGTTTTAGGACAAGTCTGTGATAATTTTTTTGTACTTTCCAATAAAATATAATATAATTACCTTGGCGGTTTAATGCTGGCTAGGAAACATTTTTTGTACTGTCCTTCTGTCGTCTTGACAACCAGAGCATCACCGTTAACGACCTCAACAACCTGCAGTAGGAGGAAGAACACTGGGCTGAATGGCTGGGTGACTTAAGATTTTATGTCCTTTCCAACAGAACTTCAGTCATATCAGGACAATGAGAGGGTGATAATGAAAGGCTGTGAGCAATGGAACCCTGTTTATGGTGGAAATGATTGCTGCCTGCAGCGGGAATCGACCTGGGACTGCAAAGTCAGCAGGCCAGAGCTTAACCTACTGAGCTCCTGCATAATACTGAGCGCAACATGTATAAGCACTATGTCAAAGACATGTTATGATTTCTGTACGTACAAGCGTTTGTGAGCACAATACCAAGTGTGATAGTTTTAGATGAATGCAACATAAATTTCGAACTAAAATGCTATTTTTTCTTCTTCATGAGTAAAAGCTCTTTGGTATGACTGCAGAAAAAAATAACACATTGACTGTAACCTCATGAGGTTATCTGACATTCTGGGTGGTGACCACTGAATTATTACATCTATCAAATCTTGCAACAGGCCTTCAACAAATAAAATTCTATATGATGTCATGATCATGATTATTCAAACCATTAACCACACAGCAAACATACCTTTCCCTGGAAGGTTTTATCTTTGATATTTATTGTAGAGCTGCTTGGTGTATAATCTTTCCAAATACGAAGTTTCTTCTCTTTAGCTACTCTGAAAATGGAAAAGATTTCGAGTTGAGACAGAAGACAGATACTAACAGTAAAACACAGACCAGCTTGCACAGATGTGCCGGCTGACATAGTTTCCACTGTTTCCACACTCTAGAAGGCACTGCTGAAGCTGTCAGAAGAGTTGGAGATGATAGACAGATACATGTAATTTAAATATGGCACATCAACATTCATACATACAATATATATGCATGATAAGCAGCACCATATACGTGTACCTGTACTTTTAAAACACATACACTATTTCTTACATACCAAAACGAATATATATTACATGTAGATGGCAGCCGTCAACATCTCTCTGAGTCTAACATCAGCAAAGATTTAATCAGATGCACTGGCAGATCTAAATCTACCCTGTTTGCTCAATCAATACTGCACCCCTAAAGCTCTTCAACACTTCTTTTGAAGCCGCATCTTTGCTCCAAAACATCCATGGAGACCAAAAAAATTAGCAATATGCACACACTGGTTGCATTTCCACATTTACATTTAGTTCAGGAGAATTTAAAGTGTACTAGTATGCAAATGAAGAAGTGAATAAACCTTCCTAGACCAAAAGCATGTCTTGCTGCTCAATTAACAGAATATGTTCAGCTAAATATTTGAACATGAATGGAAAACTTACTTTTCAGCATTTCTGAGCATATCTGCACCTTGTGAAACAACTCCCATACTCCAGTCCACACATCTGGCAAATCCTTCCTTCAGCAACAACTCTGCAATGTTACCATTCTAAAAAAAGAACAGAAAAACAAATACGAATGGATCTATCTCTATGTGAATCTGCCATTTTCTAAGTGTGTGTGCCATTTTTTCTAACAAAGACATGTTTGGGGTTTCGTTTGGCTTCTCTGTTAGAACAGGCCCTACTCAATGACTCTTCTCTAAAAGGAGATGTATTTACTCCAACAAGAGCAAATTCTTTCTCTTAAGAATTGATTCTACCACTCAGAAAGGAGGCAAAAATGAAAATCCTATCAAAGTGTGTCCATTCATCTTTACACAAACCCCATTAAACGGGCTGGTATTTTATGAGAAATTTACACTATAAGACAAGGTTGCAGTTCTAAGGTTTAAGCCTGCCTTTCATTCACACTTTAGTAAATGACCAAAAATATCTCTTATTTCATGTGCAGGAGGACATTCTTATAGGCAGTATTTGCCCCTGAAGGAAGATATCTTCTTTCTTAAGGGTAGCCAAGGCAGCTAATATTTTCTTTTTCAGAGTAACCACCCTTTGAGAGTGGAGGGAAACACATCCATATCACAGTGATCCCCCCTTTGTCATTTGTTCATTCACTGTAAGTGACAAAAGCTACCTACCGGGTGCAGAACTGTTCCTAGGATATTTTGATTAGAGACACCTTCCATTATGACCTTGACCTCTCTCTGCAGCAGACGACTTTCAGTGTAATATTTTGCCTCGTCTGCAAAGGGCTCTGCCATCTGTTGTCCGCTCTCATCTTGCTTGAACATTGGACACTAGGGCAGACAAAAATATGGTAAAATTTTAATACTGTAATTACCCATCATACACAAATAAACATGCTGTTTTTAAAATGAAGTTTTCTGGCAGAATCAGAAACAGTGCAGATCCTGGTCAGGCTGCTCCAACAAGTCTGCACTGTCAGTTACTGTCCAAACACCTAGTATTTAGCATTTTTATGGTACTACATCAAGATTGCCTTTTCCATTCATTAGCCCTGGTAGCTCAGTGCTGAATAGATCAAGTGCTGACCTACTGATCTAGCGGTCCCAGGTTCGAGACCCGCTGCCTTACTGTGGACCCAAGACACAGCGTTAGAAAGTGACTGGACTATATTGACAAACAGTGTGTGGATGCACCACTCAGATGTACCACCAGTACTTTTCAGGAAGTTTTAGTTTCCAATTTACAGCCACACAGAAATGTCAACTGATTTGAAAATAAATACAGAATCAACCATTCTCCCACTCCAGGGGCCGTATTCATAAAACGACTTAAGTGGTTGCTATGCGGTTGCTAAGGCTAAATTTCTTTGAAGGAGATTCCCTACAACTATGAAGTTTGCTCTGGAGGAACAGTCTTACAAAGACTATTCCTCCAGACCAAATTTCATAGTTGTAGGGAATCTCCTTTATAAAAATTTAGCCTTAGCAACAGCATAGCAACGACTTAAGTTGTTTTATAAATACGGCCCCAGAGCTTCAGAAAAAGGTGGAGTTTCCAGGATAACTCTAGGGCTAATTTTCTTATTGATAAGATTGATTATTGATGAAAACATATCTTGTGACCCCTCATCTCAGCAAGACAGTTCTGATGAGGGTTTGTAACGTATGTTTTGTGGAAAAATATGAAAATTGATCTTCAATTTATCCCTATCACCCTCCTTATTTGAAGTACTGCAGTCTCACCTTAATTCCGGACAACATAATTGTGACGTACTGGAAATCAGGGAGTAAGAATGCTCTCACTGTACAACCATCACGAACATGTTCAATAACAGCTGCAAAGAAATGAAGGGCTCAATTCAGAGATGACAAAATAAAATGAAGTTCTGTGCAACAAATATATAATCAACAGGGTTCCAAACAGACAAAATTCTGGGTAAAGTCAAATTTAATTTCCTTATCCTCACGTAAAACTAGAAATGTTTTTCAGAGAAAAAACTGATGTCCCCCCCACCATCCCATTTCCCATCCCCTCCATTGAATAAAAGGCCTGAACAAGTAAAATATCTAGGCAAGTTTGGAGAAAATCCATCCACTGGTTCTAGAGATACCCTACATAGATGACTATGACCTTGAAAATGAGTTCAAGGTCACCAAAATCAAATAATCTCTAAAACTTGTCCGAATGATGTATCCATGCAAGTTTGGTGAAATTCCATCCATTGGTTCAAGAGATATCACTGGTACAAGAAATTGTCATCTAAATCCTCCAGTGACCTTGAAAATGAGGTCAAGGTCACGAAAATCTTATCAGCTCTTAAACTTATCCCAATGATGTATCCATGCAAGTTTGGTGAAATTCCATCCATTTGTTAAGGAGATATAACTGGTACAAGAAATTGTCATCTAGGTCCTCCAGTGACCTCGAAAATGAGGTCAAGGTCACCAAAATCTGATCAGCTCTTAAACTTGTCCCAATGATATATTCATGCAAGTTTGGTGAAATTCCATCAATTCGTTCAGGAGGTATAGTGGTACAAGAAAATGTCATGTAAGTCCTCCAGTGACCTTGTAAATGAGGTCAAGGTCACCAAAACTTAATGAGCTATTAAACTTGTCCCAATAACGCATCCATGCAAGTTTGGTGAAATTCCATCTATTGGTTTAGGAGATATAGTGGGAACAAGAAATTGACATCTAAGTCCTCCAGTGACCTTGAAAATGAGGTCAAGGTCACCAAAATCTAAGCAGCTCTTAAACTTGTCCCAATGATGTATCAGTGCAAGTTTGGTGAAATTCCATCCATTGGTTCAATATATATCACTAGTACAAGAAATTGTCATCTAAGTTCTCCAGTGACCTTGAAAATGAGGTCAAGGTCACCAAAACCTTATCAACTCTTAAACTTGTTCCAATGATGTATCCATGCCAGTTTGATGAAATTCAATCCATTGGTTCAGGAGATATAGTGGGTACAAGAAATTGTCATCTAAGTCCTCCAGTGACCTTGAAAATGAGGTCAAGGTCACCAAAATCTAATCAGCTCTTAAACTTGTCCCAATGATGTATCCATGCAAGTTTGGTGAAATTCCAACAATTGGTTCAAGAGATATCGTGCACGCAAGAAATCTGTCACGCCGACGCTGACGCCGACGCCAACGCCCGGGATCCGCACTGAAAACAATATGTCCCCCCTCACCTTTGGTGGGGGGACATAATAATCTCTTGACACTGGAATCACCAGTGGAAAGCTGATGTTTCTGTTCACTGAATTTTAATGGATATATGAGAGAGACCCAAACAGATCACTTTGACAAAACAACTCTCACTGCAAACTATAAACATCTAAACTACATGTACTGAGATATATAAAAATTTCATTTTAGACTCGGACTGTTCACAAAATATACAGCGTTTTTGTTTGAATTATATCTTACTCAGATAGTGATATATAATATATATTCAAAATACAATTCCTGCAAACAGAAAGGTCATGGTTTGTTCCACTTATTTCATATGACTTTTCACTGAACTTTACCAAATGTAAGTTACATCAATGGCAAAATCGAATATCCCTGATTCGTCTAATGCCTCAATACAAACCTGGGACTGGTTGTTCAAAACTAACAATGTTGACTGATAACAAAATATTAATTTTCAAATGGGCTGAACAAAAAAATCTCAAGCTTTGCAGCTCAAGAGCTCTTAACGTTTTTCTTAAAAAAATATAAGCAAGCTTGATTTTACATGAACCATAAGACTTACTACTCCTTGACTGATGACGGTGTAATAAAGGAGTGATGAGCTAAATAACCAGACCCTGAACTTTGACACTTACCATCAAGTGGTTTCTGATGAAAGGAGTCCACAAACTGTCTGGGATTTTCTACAACCCACTTTATTTCCCTTGTGAATTTTGTTGGGTTTGTTGGAACTTCCGGGTTCCACTTCCCCTTCCCAGCAGCCTTTGCTGCTTCCTCCAGCTGGATCAGTTTCTGGGCATTTTCACTGTAAATAAACACAATACAGATTTAACCCAGAGGCTCAGAAAAGGTGAGTATTTGAAGATCTATGAGTCTACGAAAATTTTTGTTGATTCTCCATATAAACTTATGTTGTGACCCCTGATTAGAACTGACTCACAGAGAAATTCCCAGAATAATTGTTAAATACCTTATATGAGCCTCTGTAACACCCACAGATTGTATGATTTTCATATATCACCATGATTTTTCTGCCATTTTCACTACTTAATCAGAGCAGTGCTTACCTGCAGAGACTTTATCATTCTCAAATGTCTATATAATATCCATGACTTTGTTACTTTTTTAACCCATACTATCAATTCAGTATTGCAATGATATTAAGCACAAGTTGCATTGTATTCTGTCGAAATTGCATAAATGAAATAAATTTGTGTAACTAATGATTCTGTCTTTTTTTTTTCTCCATACAGATAATGAAACTGTTAAGCAATTGGGAACTCATGGTGAATGAGAACACCTCACAATTTCTGCAGTCATTGATTCAAAGGGAAAATAACTCTTTTGATCTCTTGTTTGCTTGAATATGTACCCAATTCCAAATAAGGCCTACTCTTAATGGAAAGCTTGAAAGTATTGGTGACAAGTGAAGGCTCTGATCAGACTGCACTTGAGTGCAGTCTGATCAGAGCCGTCACTTATTACATCAGCAGGCTATGGAACTAGCTCAAACCATGCAACCAACAGTGGGGCCTCTATAGACTAGGTGTGAACAATAAGGATGATCTGAATATCACATTACAAAACTGCCACATTGTTGGAAATCACATGATGTGGCTCATATGTTACAATCTACTCACTCATTTGGTGCACCAAGTCCCATCTTTCTCAGATCTACAAGGCCTTCAGCAACCAGGGCTTCTGTCATACTCTCTCTTGTCTCACTTGTGGGATCTATAATCATACCAAATTAACCCTTAATGCGCCAAAAAGCAGACGACAAAATTTGCGTCTGCAGAATTTCAAAAACTGTTTCGTCCAAGCGATATCATATTGAGAATTCGAACACTAGAGGGCAAACAGTGTAGATTCAGATTATGAGCCACCTCATCTGAATCTACACTGTTTGCCAATTCTGCCAAGTCATGAGGGCTGAATTTTGGATAGTCTGAGATAATTACTGTTCCATAAAACAAGATGCTGCAGCTGCTTATCTGGATCACACTGGCTTGGCAGCACACCTTACATGAAAACTTTTTTAAGTTACCATCAAAAGGTAGCATACACATAGCTTAATAAAGAAGAAATTAAAAGTACGAGAATGCATCTAAGCCACTGAAGGATTATCATATTATTCCATGGCCTGAATCTTAATTGAAGGGACCAATAACATTTGAAGCGCATGTGGCCTAGTGCTTTTAATGCTGACCAAAATGACAGCTATATTCTATGGTATATTATAAAGGTTTTAATCTCTTTCCGAAATTTCAGTTTAAACACTGCACTAGTAGGGATGAGTGGTTCAATGTTAGCAGAGTTGCGATATGCAAAAAGGGTAATTACAAACATATGCAAAGGCTCAGTCCAGCCAGCACATCTCTGTAGTCTCGTCAGACCTTTTGCTGTGTTTGCACATTTAACCCTTAATGCGCCAAAAATGAAAATTGTTGAATTTGCAAACAGTGTAGATCTAGATGAGGTGGCTCATCATGAGCCACCTCATCTGGATCTACACTGTTTGCCCTATAGTCTTTGAATTCTCATTATAGCTTGAACAAAACATTTTTTTAAATTTCTGCAGACGTAAATTTTGTCATCTGCTTTTTGGTGCATTAAGGGTTAAGGATCCTGTGGAATCCACAGGCACAAAATGAAGGCTGAAGTTGGACTGTTCCAATTCATAGACTGTTCTAAGTATTTGATGTTTGCAGATAATTGAGCTGTGACATGACAAAACCAACCAACATGTGCACCCAGCAAACTCAAATCAGCCTGGGCAACTACCCAGTCTGATCTGATCAGAGTTTTTGCTGTGCACTTAAAGGATAGCTAAGGGTCCCATCATGCGGACAGAAAGGACTGATCAGACTGGACAGATACCCTGGCTGTTCGTAGTCTTCACTGGGTGCACATGCCACTTTGTTGGTTTTGTCGTGTCACAGCTCATATTATGCACCATATTATTTTTTGCATGTTGTGTCTGGTTTGACAATTCCAAGCACACATTTGTCTATCAATTTATCATTACCTTTCTGTAAGTAGACACAGCCATATTCTCTAGTAGAGCCTGGTGGTTTGTATTCAACAGTGAATAACACTTCTTTTCCTATCAGCTTCTTTCTAACATACTCTCTTGCTTCCCAGGCAAATGGCTGGAAAAGAAAATCAGTGATTACTTAAGGAACGTATTTCATTTTCTGATGTTTATCGAAGTATAAACTACCTTGGGTCACGTGCAAAGTAAGTGAACCCCAAAGGGGTTCATGAAAACTTTGCTAGCGACCCAATGTAGTTTATACTTTGATAAACAGCACTTTGATAAACTACCTTGGGTCGTATTCAAAGTAAGTGAACCCCGAAGGGGTTCATGAAAACTTTGCTAGTGACCCAATGTAGTTTATACTTCGATAAACAGCAGAAAAATTAAGTTCATTGCTTATATTTACATTCTTTTCTATCTATTATTTGACTACAAATTTTCGTTCGGGGCTACAGTTGAAGCATTTACCCGTGTTTTTTCTACTACAAGCCAAACAGCGCCGATGATGTAACAACGCCATAACGTCACCTATGTCCAATCATATTGGAGAACCATGGTTTATTTTGGCATCATGTATCCTCGCGTGAACTGATGTAGTTATTGATGTATAAACTGCATTATGTTCTAATGGTTTATCATAGGGCTTTTCAATAAATGCAAGGATAATGTAAATATTTGAATATAGACTCTTTAGTAACTGAACAAAACAGTTCAAAGGTAAAATTTAATCGCAAAACACCTGAAAGTGGCCAAACAAAAATTTGGTTTGGCCACTTTCATGAGTTTTGTGAGAACTCCACCTGTTCTTTTACTTTAAATCTAATACTGTTCACAATATGTTACATGTAAACAGCTCAAACATTGTATAATTTAGCAAACTATTTGCAGGAGCTTGAAATTTTAATTACAAGGTGGAAACGAAATTGCTTGTTTACCTGGCATGGCTGTCAGAGCTCCAGATATGAGGGAGTATTTGGTGATAATTAGGGATAATTTTTGTTAATTCTGCATAAAAACATATGTTGTGACCCCCCATCTGAACCGTCTTGACGAGACGGTTCAGATGAGGGGTTACAACATATGATGCACAACGCAGCAAAAGAGCCCTTAAGGGCAAATTTTCTCATTTTTACTTTTAACGTTTCTTGATATAGCAATATTTTACCTTTTCAGTGGTACCTTTCTTTTTGCAAAATTCATTTGTTTGACGTCACAATAAGAAATTTAGTACTTCCACCCTCTGACCTAACGTTGCATTTTTGGTTTAAACATATTTATTCTTTCTCAATTACAAGTAACACACAATCAAATATAAACAGTACAGGCTTAGGGATTGGAACGAAAGCAAAATGCTTATCGAGTTCCTCTCCCTGACATGAAAAAATTGTACACAATGTGGCGGAAACTGTACATAATAAAAGGTATATAACATTTTAAACCAAATTTTGTACTACGTGAGATAACTAAGCAGAACTGCAACTAATCATTACACAAAAATAATCAATGGAAGAATAGCACTTATAACCTTACAGAACGATTTCGCAGATTTTTTATGATGTTAGCGTCAAAAACGATATCGTCAGCTTTATAATTATCTGGTCCGCTGTGGTGGCATACATTCGAACAAATGAAGACAAAAATCAATAAGCGTATACGTGCCATCTGCCCAAAGTTTTCCTTATTCGCCCCATTTCTGTGTGAATCCTCATGAAGCTAAAAATGTAAGACTTTGCAGAGTGATTGCAGGGTGGCTGGGTGGAGCGAAGATGCCATGAACTTTTGGCACTGGGGCGTCCTACTGATATCGGGATGAGGTAGGGCAAGGGCCTGTTGTGCTTGCAGAAGTTGCGGTAGGGAGTTCTTTTGGCAGTTTTTTTTCTCATCTATATTTTCTCTTCTTTCTCCCACTCTCTGGGAGACGGCTCGATATATACTGAAATACTGTCTCAAAGGGTCGTTAAATCCTAAGCAAGCAACCAACCAACCTTGAGTGTTTGCTGTAGACAGACACATGCCGAACGGCACCTATTCTCTTGCATTGGTAAAAGTAAGAAGGAAAACAAGAACTCTGTGTAATTGAAGGAAAGAATATTAGTGCTTTCCTCACAAAATTAATTTCCTGAAAACTTAGTATTTTGCCATGCTGACCTTAAAATGAACACAGTATATTTTCCTAGTTATATACTCTAACAAATTTGGTCGGTCAAAATCTGCCAATAGCTTCAAGAGATATTTAACATAACATGCAAAGTAATTCTTTGATTTATGCAAATGGGGTCTAGGTCACCAAAATCTAATCTCTTTGGCTTGCTCAAGCTATATATCCTTGCTTGTTTAGTGAAAATCCAAAATCTGTCAACAGGTTTAAAAGGTATTCAATATTTGGTCCTGTTGCCTTGAAAACAGGATCAAGGTCACCTTAATATATTCTCTTTAGCTTTTCATACTAAAACATCTATGCGAGCTTGGTAGAATTCAAAATATGTCAATGGGTTCAAGAGAAGTTCTCCAGTGACCATGAAATTGGAGTCAAAGTCAACAAAACCTAACCATCTATTAGTACTTTCCTAATATATTCTTGCAAGTTTGAAGGCAATCCACCTGGTGGTTGACGTAAAATATGGACAGATGGACATTAAGTCATCCTGTGTCCTTGGAAATAGGGTCACGGTCACAAAACCTTATATATTCTAGGAATTATTCCACTGATATATCCACACAAGTTCTGTGGAAATCCACCCATTTGTTTAGGATAGAGAGGGACTCAACGTTAGGATTGACAAAACAAAACAAAAACAAAAACAAAAAAACAAAAAAAAAACATGTAGTCACATGTGACCTCGAAAATGGGGTCAAAGTCTCAAATACCAAATAAACTCTAGGAATTATCCAACTGATATATTCATGCAAGTTAGGTGGAAATCCACCCATTAGTTTAAAATAGAGAGAGATTTAACAGTAGGATTGAGGTGAAAGCATGAAGTAATCCTGTGACCTTGAAAATAAGGTCAATGTCAGAAAAACCTAAAGGAGTCTAGTAATTATCCCAATGATGCAGCAATGCAAGTTTGGTGAAAATCCACCCGCTAGAGTCAATGTAAATTGTGGACACACGGATGGACGGAAAACCGGATACCTATATCGCACCTTGCTAAAGCAGGTGCGACAAAACTCTGAAACTTCTTCTTGTCCTATGGGTTACATGTTTTCAGCACCACGATTTCACAGATTCACATGCACATCCGTACAGTCTGATCCTGAACTTCACTGTTCTAATATGAGTAATCATGTTGGCGCCATCCTAAGGTTCTAACTTGTAAGACTGTATTCTGGTCCGGGCTTTCATCGTTTTCATTTTATGCTAGCCTGTAATTTGGTTTAAGTTTAGCGTATGGACAGACGATTAAGACTGGGATAAATAATTTTTATGCAAATATATCCATGTGTATAGAAGAACGCCAGCCGTACCAGAAGAAAAGTTGCTGGTAGTCATCATGGTCATGCCATAAACTATTAGTCTGCATCTGCGCAGTCGGAGTTGTCACTGTCTGCACCAGCAAGCTAAGGCTCCGCGAAACCTATGCAGCGAACAGCTAATACAGCTCATACCGGTCGGAGGCTTAACTGTTCGCATTGTAGAATTGTTCAAGTGTACTTATCTCAGTGGCATTGTTAAGAGCAGATATTGTTCTATGGAAGAAAATATAGGAATGGGTATAAGCTACGAGTATTACACACGATTTATAGAAACATTAGCAATGTTTTTGTTTTATTTAGATGTTAGACACTTTGCGACCTCAGACCAACCTGCGCACCACCGCAAACTGACGATAAGCTCTTTACACTCTATGAGAAGATGTGTCTTTTTTTATTTGCGCAGACCTAGATCTAGATCTACCATGTCAATTATTTTGCTAACCTGTTGTGCTGCTGTGCATCTTTAGTCCCCCCAGCCCACCCCGCGATTCTTTGAACACACTTTATAGAAGTATAGTTGTATAGTATATATGTATAGAATGGAAGTATAGTTGTATAATAAATCAACACACGTGCGGTTCCACAGTTCGAAGTCCAACAAGCCAGCCGCCCCACTTGCGCAGTCGGCAGCGTGTCGGACTGCGGACCAAGAGGAGGCGGACAGTTGTCAGTTACTGGTGAAAAGTATGTACACTCAGTCCTGGTTAGCTACTTAGGAGCTCTAAGCCTGGCTAGGAACAGTGTGAGTAATATGCCTGACCGGTTTGACATGACCTTAGCTGTATAGTGGGCCATTAAACATCAAATGCAACAACAAAACAACCAATAATTTTTAGCCCTCAAAGCAGTTTTTTTCTGATATTCTGTTTAGCGCCTGACTCAAGAGCAATGACAAACGCCAGGTCGGGCTGACATCAAATTCTAGTCTAATATGCAATGCGAAAAATTGAAGATGTAACAATGACTTAAAAATAAAAATGATAGGGCCTTAACATTTTAAGTAAGAAAGTATGGGTTTTTCAACATGCCTAAGTTCTTCTGAAAACTTTGAAATTAAACTAATTTATGATTTCAATGGAGATAATCCAATTTCGAGCGATTTTTTTTTTCTTTTTTTAGTAAGCAAAAAAAATGACATGTTTTGCTCATTTTCATCCTGTGTGAATAATATAGCCTATGTTAAATCTTATTCATTGAATAAGTTTACGCGCTTTATATGCATATACACAATATTTTCATGCTGACTTTTAAACAGACCATCAGAAAAAAAATACTGTTTTGAGTACTGACTTATCGGACTACATGGTTTGCAGTTTTTAAAGGGAATCTTCGAAAAAAATGATAAAACTCCGCTCGATCGGAATCTAGCCTTGTCTTGCCTGGCGATAGCAACCTTAAGGTGCGCGTGCCGAAATGTCTTTGTGACTTTGGGTTGTGACGTCACTGCAATAAAAGCTTGTCAAAGTTTTAGCACCGTGGACAATAGCAAAGTAGAGTGATCTATATAACACACGCTGTTGTTGTCACGGAAAGAGGAATTGCTGAAAAAAAATTCGGGCCTAATTTTTCTGTTTAATCGAAAACTGGCTTGATAAGAGTGAACCTCCAGATATTTTCTCTACTTCCATATTTGTTTTAATATTAGATCCCTTTATTCATCTCGATTCATTTTGGTTGGAATGGATCGTTTTCTTCAGTGAAACTTTTGTTTCCTTTTGTCTTTCACATAGAAATATGCACGAAAATGTTTCTCTAACTTTCGACGTCATTTACTCAAAATAACGTCAGCGACGTTAAGGGCCCTTTTGTTGCGTTGCGCATCATATGGTTTCGATCAGTAATAAGAAAAATTATCCTTAATTATCATCAAATACTCCCTCTTATCTGGAGCTCTGACTGTTAACAAATTTGTTTGAAGAGCAAGATTTTTGCAACTTTGATGACAACAAGAAAGTCATGAATATTTCTCTGTCATGTAAGTGGGGTATTCCAGTAATGTCTACCAATCATGACATACCTCATCTTTAGTTTCAGCAGTTTCAATCGTTGGGTTTGCCCTCCTTGCCATTCTTGGTGCTGTGATGTTGGAGAAACATAGTGTCCTTTCTGGAGGGGGCCCGCCACGAGGTTGTCCCCTG
Source organism: Ctena decussata (assembly GCA_963989385.1). Lineage (NCBI taxonomy): Eukaryota > Metazoa > Mollusca > Bivalvia > Lucinida > Lucinidae > Ctena > Ctena decussata. The sequence goes on from OZ022502.1 coordinate 17,246,700, forward strand.
ATAACAACTGCATCCCCAGAAAGGACCTGCAATAATATAAGAGTTTAGAGATGAAAATTATTACAGAAACACATTGTCACGAAAACAAGTCTTCAACCAAAAGATGCTACTGCTGATTTGTTGATATTCTGCTAGGTCCCTGTGATGAGCAGATTCTTTTTCTTCCTATTTCCCTGTATAGACATATCAGGTTCGATTGCATAAAATATGATGTTTCCTTTTTTGGTGGAGGTGACAAAACTTTGCTGTGTATAGCATTGATGCTAAATTTAAGGGGAACATATCCTCAATTTCTGACCTTAAAAGTAAAACTGGATAGAATTCAAAATGATACATGTAGTATGGTCTTGGCTTTCATCTAATAGTTTATTGGTAAAATAGCCTGTATTTCAGAAATTCTCGTTCTAAGCCTCTAAGAGTTTTACAAGCAACCTGAAATGGGTGTTTTTAAAAAAATGAGTCAAAAGTGTGACATTAGGGGTCTGTTCACTCTCCCTGATATTTTATAAAGTAAAAAGATACAAAACTACTGAACTAGCATTCCTAGGATAGCCAGATGATTTCTGCACAAAACCATCTACATTTTTATCATTTCGGCTTAATAGTTCAAGAGTTATGACCCAATTTGGCAAAATGTGTGAAAAAAAAACACACATTTTATTTGTCCGAAGCGCAATAAAACTTCTGATGCTGCACACCTCAGCGGAATGTATTCATGACTGACATAATGTGAAATATTCACACAGTCTGTGGTATTTTGTTTGTCGGGGAAAAAAGCCTTTATCGGCTAATGTTAATAAATAAACAAGAGGGCCATGGTGGCCCTGAATCGCTCACCTGAGCATTAATCAGTTCACTGGCTCTGGTGAAGATTTATAAGAGTTTTTACCATACTAACATTTGACCTAGTTTTTGACCCAACATGACCCAGTTTCAAACTTGGCCTGGATATTGTAAGAATAAACATTCTGACACAGTTTCATTGAGATTGGATCAAAACTGTGCCCTCTGGAGCGTATACAAGGTCGTTCTTATATTTGACCTAGTGACCAAGTTTTTGACCCGACACGACCCAGTTTCAAACTTTACCTAGATTTCATTAAGATAAACATTCTGACAGAGTTTCATGAAGATTGGATCAAAACTGTGCCCTCTAGGGTGTACACAAAGTTTTTCTAAGATTTGACCTTGAGCCGAAGTGACTCAGTTTCATAGGGGGCTTAGATATATGGACAATAAACATTTTGACATAGTTTCATGAAGATTGGATCAAAACTATGCCTTCTAGTGCTTACACAACGTTTTTTTAAGATTTGACCTAGTGACCTAGTTTTTTACCCGACATGACCTACTTTCAAACTTGGCCGAGAGTTTATGAAGATAAACATTCTGACAAAGTTTCATATAGATTAGATCAAAACTGTGTCCTCTAGAGCGTACACAAGGTTTTTCTTTGATTTGACCTAGTGACCTAGCTTTCGACCCAACATGACCCAGTGTCAAACTTGTCCTACATATTATGAGGATAAACATTCTGACAAAGTTTCATGAACTTTGAATCAAAACTGTGCCTTCTAGAGCGCACACAAGGTTTTTTTAAGATTTGACCTAGTGACCTAGTTTATGACTCGACATGACCCAGTTTCAAACTTGGCCTAGAGTTTGTGGAGATAAACATTCTGACAATGTTTCATAAAGATTGGATCAAAACTGTGTCCTCTAGAGCGTACACAAGGTTTTTCTATGATTTGACCTAGTGACCTAGTTTTTGAACCGACGTGACCAAGTTTCAAACTTGTTCTAGATATTATGAGGATAAACATTCTGACAAAGTTTCATGAACTTTGGATGAAAACTGTGCCTTCTAGAGCGTACACAAGGTTTTTCTAAGATTTGACCTAGTGACCAAGTTTTTGATACGACATGACCCAGTTTCAATCTTATCCTACATATTTTGAGGATAAACATTCTGACAAAGTTTCATGAACTTTGGATGAAAACTGTGTCCTCTAGAGTGTACACAAGGTTTTTCTATGATTGGACCTAGTGACCTTGTTTTTGATCCGACATGACCTACTTTCAAACTTGGCCGAGAGTTTATGGAAGTAAACATTCTGACAAAGTTTCATAAAGATTAGATCAAAACTGTGTCCTCTAGAGCGTACACAAGGTTTTTCTATGATTTGACCTAGTGACCTAGTTTTTGACCCGACATGACCCAGTTTCAAACTTGTCCTACATATTATGAGGATAAACATTCTGACAAAGTTTCATGAACTTTGGATCAAAACTGTGCCTTGTAGAGCGTACACAAGGCTTTTCTAAGATTTGACCTAGTGACCTAGTTTTTGACCCAACAAGACCCAGTTTCGAACTTGGCCTAGAGTTTATAGAGATAAACATTCAGACAATGTTTCATAAAGATTGGATCAAAACTATGTCCTCTAGAGCATACACAAGGTTTTTCTATGATTTGACCTAGTGACCTAGTTTTTGACCCGACGTGACCCAGTTTCAAATTTATCCTACATATTATAAGGATAAACTTTCTGATTAAGTTTCATGAACTTTGGATCAAAACTGTGCCTTCTAGAGCGTACACAAGGTTTTTCTAAGATTTGACCTAGTGACCTAGTTTTTGACCGACATGACCCAGTTTCGAACTTGGCCTAGAGTTTATGGAAGTAAACATTCTGACAAAGTTTCATAAAGATTGGATCAAAACTGTGCCCTCTAGAGTGTATGATTTGACCTAGTGACCTAGTTTTAGACCCGACGTGACCCAGTTTCGAACTTGTCCTAGATACTATGAGGATAAACATTCTGACAAAGTTTCATGAACTTTGGATGAAAACTGTGCCCTCTAGAGCGTACACAAGGTTTTTCTAAGATTTGACCTAGTGACCTAGTTTTTGACCCGACATGACCCAGTTTCGAACTTGGCCTAGATTTTATGGAGATAAACATTCTGACAAAGTTTCATAAAGATGGAATCAAAACTGTGTCCTCTAGAGCGTACACAAGGTTTATCTATGATTTGACCTAGTGACCTAGATTTAGACCCAACGTGACCCAGTTTCGAACTTGGCCTAGAGTTTATAGGGATAAACATTCTGACAAAGTTTCATGAACTTTAGATGAAAACTGTGCCCTCTAGAGCGTACACAAGGTTTTTCTAAGATTTGACCTAGTGACCTAGTGTTTGACCCGACATGACCCAGTTTCGAACTTGGCCTAGATTTTATAAAGACTAACATTCTGACAAAGTTTCATAAAGATTGGATCGAAACTGTGCCCGCTAGAGTGTACACAAGCAAAAGTTGACGGACGTCCATACGGACGTCCGTCCAGACGGACGTACGACGGACATCAGGGTATCCCAAAAGCTCACCCTGAGCACTTCGTGCTCAGGTGAGCTAAAAAAGGATCAAAACGACTTAAAAAATAGTCTCTTATGTCACATGCCTTAAAGGCTCAGGAGGCATGGCTGATCAGGAGTATAAGTAGCGATAATGTACGATTGGCTATTTTTGGAAATCGTATCTGTCACAGTGTAAATGTAGGTCACGTTTGCACAGGGCCTGACAAATCCATTGTCCGGTTGCCCGGGACAAGTGAAAATTTTTGCTGGGCAAGTAAATTATTTTCTTACTTGCCCAGAAAAATGTATAAGTTATATAGGGAAAACAGATATATTTCAGCATTTTCTTGCAGACGCTTATTACCGGACAAGTATATTAAATTTTGATTTGTCAAGCCCTGCAGCATAATAATTCAGATAATATACAGAAAAATGATGCAAACTACATGAAATTGCAGCATAATTATTTAGATAATATACAGAAAAATGAAGCAAACTACATGAAATGGCAGAGAAAAATGATAATTCTGTCTTAAACATGCATTATATATCCTGCTTCCATTCATAAATCAACCCCAGTTGACTGATAAACAGACCGTAATTTCATCATCCGCCATTTTCTGGACACATGTTTTTGCGCAGGCGTGATTTGGGTCATTGAATAAAATTATGATAATTTTGTAGCTGTTTAGAGCAGGCGGTTGGATAATACATCATTGGAAAGGCCAAAAAGCAAGGATTTCAGTGGTTATTTTTTTTTGCATAATTTGATCCAATGGATCATTCGGAATTCCTCTGAGATTATGGTGTATTTAAAGAGTCCAAAATTAGTGTCTAGAGCTGTTGTTACGGAAAAGTACCATCAGATTCTGGAAAAGCAATCTTTTTACTATCTGATGCAACTGTCAAGTTTTCAAATAAGTCTAGTGCATTTTAGCGCAAAGCATTTTAAATGAGGTACCCTTCCAAAGTCCCAGGAAAATGGCTAACTCGCGAGAATGTGTATTGGCTCAGTAGGTGAAACAGCTGATCGATTTTTGACAGATGAATTTCATGACCCTCTTGTTTTAAAACTAATGTAACTTTTTTTATTTCTTGATGGATTTTAATAATTTAAACACTGTTTTCTTTGTCTCAGATTCAAGTTTTGCCTATTTTATCAGATTAAAAAAATTCAAAATATTTCATAATACCTTTTTTATCGCTAGTATAAGCTCTGTCCCGCTGATCTAGCATTCCCAGGTTCTAGTTCTGTACCAAAACATCATGTTTTTTCATTTTTTTCATCGGACGTTTATATGTCAAAAACATGCCAGTTTTTTTCAACGTAGATATCCGACGAAAAAACTGAGGTTTTGGTACAGAACTATCCTGCAGTGGGCCGACCTGCAAACAAACCCCGTCAGTGGAAAAGCATGCTCACCCACCAAGGGCGGTTTATTTGCTTATATACCCCAACATTTACTCAACCACAAACTACCGAGTTTGTAATTTGCATATCTATTTATATCTGTGACCTTCTACCGTCACATTACTTTCCCCTCCGAGAAGTCTCGTCCCGAGACTTGGCCTGGGAATTACATGGGTAAGGCAACTCCGGTCTGGCAGTTGTCATTATCCCCCCACACTGGCCACCAAATGTAACGTGGGCCGACCTGCAAACAAACCCAGTCAGTGGAAAAGCATGCTCACCCACCAAGGGCGGTTTATTTGCTTCTATACCCCAACATTTTACCGAGTTTGTAATTTGCATATCTATTTATATCTGTGACCTTCTACCGTCACATTACTTTCCCCTCCGAGAAGTCTCGTCCCGAGACTTGGCCTGGGAATTACATGGGTAAGGCAACTCCGGTCTGGCAGTTGTCATTATCCCACCGCTGCCCCCAAATGTAACGTGGGCCGACCTGCAAACAAACCCCGTCAGTGGAAAAGCATGCTCACCCACCAAGGGCGGTTTATTTGCTGATGTTGTGAGTCTCCCTATGGTGGACGTTGTTCCTGCAACAACAGATCTGCTACGTCAGCCCGAGGCTCATGAATATTCATATGACCTCTCTGAGAAGTGCTCACTTGACCTTTTGAGATGTCCCGTGGAAAGCACTGAGTTCTTTCTCTTCCTCCTACCAGACTTCAAACAGAACAGACGTGTTTCTCAGACGTCCAAGGAGGTAAGAGCTATTTTGATATTTTGAATTATAACACTGATATACCCCAACATTTACTCGACCACAAACTACCGAGTTTGTAATTTGCATATCTATTTATATCTGTGACCTTCTACCGTCACAGCAGAATTCTTTCAATCTGTAAACAGAATTCCACTGCACATAGCTCTACGTTATCACTTCCATCTTCCTGATATGACTAAATTATTGTTGGAAAGGGCATAAAATTGCAAGCAAATCCATCTCACTTTCAGTCCAAAGAGTTTTGGCCTGTTTTACAGATGGAAGAGTAACAAAGTCACAAAATAAATAAATTGAGAAAAATAATGTTAATAAAAAGAAGATGAAACTGAAATAAATATGTGGTTTTACTAGCAAAGGCGATACTGACACTCTTCACAATTCCTTTGTGAAATACAGGTCCAGCTGTACTCATGTTGTTGAAATTTTTCTCATGTGGCACAAAAAGGAAGTAGTAATCACGTGACTTGTAACGTGGAACGTCAACAAATGGCTATTTTATGCCCTAGGGACATATTGCATGGTTTAATGGCTCTGAAAAGACAGATATAAATGACTTGTGAAGTTTCACGCTTGTTGTTACACTGACAATCGAGTAATTAACGTTTTCTCTTTCTTTTTATGTTATTTCTTGCTTTTAGCCGGTGCAGATGAACCCGGAAGTAATTCCATTTACAAGTCATGCTAAATGCCACAAGTGGGTGCGTTCGGGGGTCACCGTTGGCATGCTAATGCCGTTTCAAGTTTCACCATATTGGCTCAACCATTGGTGCCAGTTGTACCAATATTGCCGACTATTGGCTGCCTTTATTGTAGACAACTTAGGGCGTGGACAAAATAGCAACACGGGAAAATTGCGTAAACGGTCAATAAGGTAATGGAGAGTTTATCATTTTAAACCTGTGTCGACACCCAATAATTAGCTCGCCTGAACGAAAGTTCAGGAAGAGCTATTGTTGTCACCACGGCGTCGGCGTCCGCGTCCGCGTCCGCGTCCGCGTCCGCGTCCGCGTCCGCGTCAGCGTCAGCGTCAGCGTCCGCGTCGGCGTTCGGATTGGATGTTTTGGTTAAAGTTTTTTAAAGACCTATATCTCCTTAACCCATGGATGGATTCTTTTGATACTTGCACTGTAGTTAGATATTGGTCTAAGGTTTACCAGGGTACCACCCCCACCCCTTTCCGTGACCTTGATGTCAAGGTCATGGACTTAGAAAATTGGTATTTTTTTGGACTGGATGTTTTGGTTAAAGTTTTATAAAGCCCAATATCTCCTTAACCCATGGATGGATTCCTTTGATACTTGCACTGTAGTTAGATATTGGTCTAAAGTTTTCGAAGGTACTACCCCCACCCCCCTCTGTGACCTTGATGTCAAGGTCATGGACTTAGAAAATTGTCTTTTTATTGATTGGATGTTTTGGTTAAAGTTTTTTCTCCTGAACCCATAGATGAATTCTTTTTATATTTGCACTGCAGTTAGATCTACAGAGTACTACCCCAACTCTGCTCAGTGATCTTGATGTCAAGGTCAGGGACTTTGGAAATTTTTGTCTTTTTTAAAGTTTTGTAATTGCATACTGATTCATAATGCTTTGCAGAGATTTAGTTTATACTTGAACTGATGTTAGACTGAGTTTTTACAAAACACCTTATACTTACCCCACTGGATGACCTTGAAGTCAAGGTCATCAACTTAGAATTTTGTCTTAAAGCTTTTGGTTAAAGTCTTATATTTATGAAGACATAATTTCACAGTGCCACGATGATGGACTCAGTTGAAACTTATACTTGGACTGATCTTAGATAATGGTTCAGGGTTTTGATACATCCTACCCCCCCCCCCCCCCCCCCCCTACCGCTTAGTTTTTTTACCTCAAGCTCATGGACTTTGAAATTTCATTTCATTAATTTTATTTTAAATTTGTTTTAAGACTTATTTCTGAGATAGCTTTTGTTTATAAATGTGTTTTCATTATGGACATGAAGTTTTATGCATAGCAGTCCACATTACCCCCCCCCCCCCCCTACACACACACACACACACCACCACCACCCCCTCCCCCCTATCCGTCAGGTTTTTTTTACCTCAAGCTCATGGACTTTGAAATTTCATTTTTTTTATTTTGATTTTATTTTAAGATTTATTTCTGAGATAGCTTTTGTTTATAAATGTGTTTACATAATGGACATGCTTGCATGAAGTTTTATGCATAGCAGTCCACACCACCATATCGGCTGTGTGATAAGCAAGCACCTATTCAGGCGAGCTATGCTGTCCGGCGACAGCTCTTGTTTCACAATGTCTTCACAAGCAATAGACAAATTTCCCAAGCTAACATAGATGACTTATCGTGATTTTTTTGGCCAACATCAGTAGCCTGAAATTTGTGTTAGTAAAAGTAAAAAGTATGCAAAGACCAGGAACTGAAACAATCAAAATCCAAATCCAGCCCTCAAACCATAGTTGGAAACAACTAAGATTACAAATAATCAAGATACAGAGAACATATGACCAACCGAGTGAGCAGCTTGTTCCCGAAAGGTGGCCACTCAGCAACCCAAACCGAACAAAAATAATAAGAACATACATAAGGTAAAACATCACAGAAACTCTGACACCAAAAACAGGCAACAGAGAACCACAACAGAACTACCGCCTTGGAACGGTCAGTAATGAATTACTGGGGGGGGGGGGGGGGCTTAAATCGATTTTACAGGCCCAACCTCACCCTCAGTTTCTGAAGTGGTACAAAACATTTAGTTGGTTGTTCGGTTCGCATGATAACCCTCTAACTCGTCAATGAATCATCACGGTAAACACATAAACCAAATTTCAACGCCATGAAGAAGCAAAGACGAGGACTCAACAGATACAACGGGCCGTCTGACAGGTGGAGATCTCTGCCTGCCAAACAACCCCACTGGTAAGTCTTTATATAGTTAAAGTCAGTCTATAAAAAATCACTTTCAGACTGAAGACACTAATCATGTAGTCAAAATTTGGGTAGTGAAATGAGTGGTGTTGTTATCTGCAAAATTGTATAGTGTAATTAACACATCAGAGAAACGAAAACAGCAACTTCTGACGAACCAACGACACCCTATTCACCCTACAACAGTGTCACTGCTATGCAGTCTAGTCTTGGTTAGAGGTCTCTGGAGCAGAGGAGAGCAGACGCTCGCCTTTGCATGTTATACAAAATTATTCACAATATTGTTGCTGTACCTCTCCCATCGTATTTTACACATCCTACAAGAATGACACGTCACAGTCACCCCCTCGCGCTACTGCAAATTCACACTCAAGCAAAGTTTTATAAATATTCGTTCTTCCCCCCTGGCTGTGTGCAATTGAATCGACCACCAGCTGACGTTGTTTTGCTGCCTACAGTGACTCAGTTCAGTGTGGCAGTCAGGTCTCTTGACTACCAGATGCCATAAATACAACAGACCTGTTTTTAACCTAATTTTAATATCTCACTTCTGATACAGTTTCAACCCTTTCATCTTTCTTCACCTCACTTTTGCACTTTTTAGTCTCATCTATTCATCTCACTTTTTTTCTTCACGGCGCGCAATCATCCTGCACGTAATCTTCACGAGGGGGTGTTGTAGTACATCTACATGTAGATAGATAGATAGATAGATAGATAGATAGATAGATAGATAGATAGATAGGACCTGGTGTGATAAGGCCCATATTTGGCCCCCAGAAATCTCATTTTTCAAAAGTCCTATTTAGATAATAAAGATGTATACATAGGAAAGTACAATCCTTGAATGTAACAGCAAGCACAATATTAACCAGTTCTTGCACAAAATATTTGTGATTTTTGTCCTGAACATACCCATACCCACAGCAGATTCTGACGAAAATGATGAATTTGGCAGCGTTTGGGGCTTTCAAAATATATAAGCCCAGCCTCCAGCATATTTTATATTTTGTATACAGACAAAATTTTAATATATTAAGATGCCATAAATATATTAAATGTGCTGGAGACCGGGCTGTATGTTTATTTTTCACTTTTTGTTACCAATCTGGCTGCGTTTGGAACATTTTCCCTGTTTTCTCAACCTACAAATGCCCATATCTCCGCTCATAGACAAAATAAACATATGTTGTTGGTATTCATTTTCTTAGTTAGAACACAAGGAATAATTTGGCATACATTTCATTTTGATCTGTTGGAATTTTTGGTTAGCGTCTCTGGACTTGCAAACTTGAGTGGGTGGGGTACCTGGAGAGGCCTTGTGCAGGGCACAGGTAATTAACACTGCAATCTTACGTATAATCAAAAGCCTATTGTAAAGAGCTTTCAAAAGCTATTGTAAATGACATTTCTTTAAAGGAAAATGTATTGAACTCATATTTTCTTGCAATTTTCCTTCATTTTATTGAAACAATATAGACATGTCAGAAATCATGTTATTCTGAGAATTAACAAACACGAAACATATTATTTCTGCTTGTTCCCATACACTCAAATAATAAGCAATAGAAACCATGCAATTTTAAGAGAATTTGAATGGGGACCAAAAACAGCCCTTATCATACCAGGTCCTTTGAGAGATTCGCTCTATTTTATATTTGTTAAAAATCCTGTAGGGCGTGATTATGGTAGAAAAGTAAAAGAGTAGAAATGTAAACCAGCAATACATTTAATCTAGTCTATCCCATAACCGTGCAAGGTCGTTGGGGCACCACAGATGACTTTTCAACAATCGATTTCCACCTAAAAGTAAATAGGAAAATTGTCAAGAACTGACACAATTCAATCCCAGATCCCACCCAAGACACCATGTGGCAAAAAGACAACACAAAACTAGTCACCACCAAAGACATCATCAGCGGCAGCCTTGTGAAAAGCCATTTTCCACGTAGGTGGTCACCGATTTAGCCTTAACATCAAAAATAATATATCAATAACAGACTTAGAAACAAACAACACATAAAACAACCAATAGGAACCAAAACAGAAGTGCCGCCTTGAGACGATCATCAAAGAAATTACTTGAGGGGAGGGGGGGGGGGGGGAGTAAACGGTTTGCGGTAGACCAACCCTCGCCCTTTTTCTGCTTCGGTTCACCTAACCCTGTTTGGTTTAAACAGTATTTATTTCACGTAAATTACATGCATAACATTTACATAGTACAAAATGGTTAACAGGATTTGATAACAAGCATCAAAACTTATACAATCATCTCCTGCATTACAATCATCTCCTGCAATATAATTATCTGCTAATCCTGTTTGCAGCTGTCCCAGTTGTGCTGACAATCTCCATCCGTGTCCACCCTTTAATACCGTTTCCGCACCTATTCTTCTGTCTATCTCTTCCTCCTTTACCTTTCACTGTGCACCGTAGAAGCGTCTTTGCTAAGCCAGGGGACATTGAGATGTGGTCAGACCACCTAAGTTTCCCTTTCTTCATCATGTTCATATTCTCCAATGCCTCCTTTGATCATTCTGTGAACATCCTAACTAGATTTGCGTTGTCAGTACAGTGTTGATATTGGACCCTTTTGATGACAAGATTTAGAAGTAAAAAGTATGCAAAGACCAGGAATTGAAACAATCAAAATCCAAATCCAGCCCTCAAACCATAGTTGGAAACAACTAAGATTACAAATAATCAAGATACAGAGAACATATAGCCAACCGAGTGAGCAGCTTGTTCCCAAAAGGTGGCCACTCAGCAACCCAAACCGAACCAAAAATAATAAGAACATACATAAGGTAAAACATCACAGAAACTCTGACACCAAAAACAGGTAACAGAGAACCACAACAGAACTACCGCCTTGGAACGGTCAGTAATGAATTACTGGGGGGCTTAAATCGATTTTACAGGCCCAACCTCACCCTCAGTTTCTGAAGTGGTACAAAACATTTAGTTGGTAGTTCGGTTCGCATGATAACCCTCTTAGAAATGTTTCTAAGCTAGACCTCAAGTTCCTGTGGAAAATCTTTTGCACACATCTGTTAGAATAGGTGATTAACTGATAGATTGCTTTTCCTCCAGCATGTCAGAGTTGGTTTTGCTGTTGATTGCTCATCTTTATAAGTTTACCTGAATTTGATCTATTGATGAGTAAGACAATCAATCTCCACACTGACCGAATCGTTTGTATGTTTATGAACCACAACAAACCCCAGGGCGAGGGTTTGGCGCATGTAAAACAGCTTGTGTGAGTGATGTTCTCAATTATGGTAGCTGAATGACCACCTGTCTGGGAAAGAGCTGTTCATTCGGTTTACCTTGCAAGTCTTTAGTGAACTGTCACTTCTTTCCTCTTTCACTTACCTTGCAGGATTATCAATGCCAAGCAGATATGGCCAAACCACCTCAGTTTCCTTTTCTTGACCAAGGAAAGGAGTTCTACATGGTCTAAAATGCCTGCTTGGATTTTTTTCGCATTAGGAGATGTTCAGTAATATTCGGTTAATTCTTCTCTCAAAGGTCTGTGCCCTTTTCTTTAGCTATGGTAACTAGGTCCACTTTACACAGATATGTGTATACAGAAAGTCCGGTATAACAAATGAGCTCATCAGTTTCATTTTAAATCTGAGAGAAAAACTGTTATTTCTCCAAGTTTGCTTCAGCTCTGTTAGGACTGCAGTGGCTTGTGCAATCCTTCGAGTTAGGAACCATCATCTAAGATAACTGCTCCAATTTGAAACTTGTGATAGTTTGCAGCTTCTGTCCCTTTACCATGATTTCCCTTTGGATGCCACTGGTGCAGTTTGTCAGCAGTGTGTTGATTACAACACTTACTGGTATCTTCATTTTATATCTTGAACAGTTTTTAGTTGAGATTTCCAAAAGGAAGTGGGAGGACGGTGTAAAAGAGTGGATGGGATGGACTTAGTCAGCTCAGCTAGAGCTGCTGAAGACAGGACCATCTGTAGAGAGACTGGCACCAATACTTGCCTTTGCATGCGAGTATTCTGTGCTTTGCAAGATTATGTGATAGAACAGGATAGAAATTTATATATAGACCGTCAGACCTAAAGACCACTTTAGTTAACTGTTGACCGCTTTGGCGAATCACTGGAGCAGACAGGATCGGGGCGGTATAAACCGACTAAACTCTTGCAGCGTATTACCTGTGGCAAGTATACATAAAAGTTTGTGCCATGGGGTGTAACAAACATTACTGTCCCTATAAAATGCTTTTTTGTGGTTAATTTGCATAAATTTTGATGTCATGGGGGTGCCGTGGGGTGCAACTGGAGAGAAACGCTGGATCGTTAGGGTCGTGACTAGTTCAAATATACATAAAATTTGGTGCCATGGGATGTAAAAAACATTATTGCCTCTCTAAAATGCTTTTTTGGTAGTTAACATACCTAAATTGGGATACCGTGGGGTGCCGTGGGGTGTCGTGGGGTGCCGTGGGTTGATTAGTAGTACCGCCTGTGGACTCGAGTAGCATTTGAATGTGTATGCCGAATACGCTCATATTATATTTATTTTTTGTCGCTTAATATTTTGGAAAAATATTTTATATTCCTTTTAATCTTTTATTATTTATATTCTATTATATTTCGAAATTATTACATTAAATTATTCAAAAATGGAAAATATTTTTGTGCAGTAGATTCGCAGAAACGCTTTGTTTAGAAAACATGGCGGTTGGGCAGCCACAAAGGAAAAACAGAGGTACATTTTATGTGATTTGATTAAATTTGATTTTCAGTTATATACTTTTTGGTCATCATAGTAATTCACTACTGTTTTTCTTCCCTGTGGCTCTGCAGATTGAGTTGGACAAAGAATATTTAAGCCCAAATTCGTGTTTCAAATGTTGTTTACATGTGCAGACATGAATGGTCAGTGTATTTTGAGTGGGTGGGATGCCTTTCAAAAAAAGAAAAACAGAAAGGAATCATAAAATTGACTTTATTCAAAAGGAAGTGTCTCCATGTATGGTACCATATCCCTAGATCCCACCCCATGCTCTGGGCACACTGTTCCTCGATATGGGGGTGGTTCGTGGAGAAGCTTAAAGTGACACTCCGGTTCCAGTTCCTTGACGGGTCAGTATGTGATGGCCTGCGGGTTCGCTCCCTTGGTCCACTTGTGTGTGTGACAGATATGACCATTGGGTTTGTCTTTCCTTTTCGAGCACTCTTCGGTGATAAAAATCTTCCCTGTTATAGAACTTTCGGTGTTAACCTGTCAGTGTTCCTTTTCAGACTTATTTGGGGCCGAAATTCGGCCCCATTCCCAATGCCAAAAAGTATGTTTTTTTCCCAAAAAGAGTGCTAAAATTCCCAATCGAATGTTGGGAAAAAAAAACCCGCAAAACAGTCTGTCGAACGCAAAAATTCCAAGCGGTGCCCTGGAAAAGGAGGTAAATGAAACGTCGACCGTACTAATAGTCAATTCCGCGATCAGTAGACGCTTATAAGAAGTGCAGTTATGTATCACGGAAGCGCATAGCTATTTTAACAACCAGAATAATTTACATAAAATCAAGCGTCTTGACGATCTTGGAGACAGATTACAGTTATGGCGTCGCATAATAATAATAACAGGAGGGATTGCAACAAAAAATACCTTGACACCTGGACCAGTGTCTGTGACCTGAAGAAGGTAGTTTAACCCCCAAAATTTTTTGGATTGTTAGTAAAATTATTGATAATTAATGTCATGAATTTGTGTTAAAGTAATAAAGTTAATTGTAAGTTAACATATGTACTAGTTCTTCTTCCCTGACAAAATGCAGAATTATTCAATAGGTCAGCCACAATGACTAATTACTTGTCAACTTTTCCCAATTTTGAGGTTTTACGCGTTATTTTTCCCAATTGTAAGGGCCCCGCCACCATTCCCAAAACAGTGAAAAGGAACACTGCCTGTTCAATATTTCATACTTTTCCGTGCCAAAATCTTGTTCATACCTAAATGGACCCCATTGGAAATAAGCCATTTAGGCTTTATGGGCTATCCATGGGTATTAAGATCGAATCTTTCGAATCAGTGAAAATGGGTGTGTGTGTTAAGGCTTTATGGGCTATCCATGGGTATTAAGATTGAATCTTTCGAATCAGTGAAAATGGGTGTGTGTGTGTTAGTTATTTACTTCTAGCAGCCTAGTTCATTCCTCAGGGCCTGACAAATCCAAAAATTTTCCACTTGCCCACTGGGCAAACAAAATAATTTTTTACTTGCCCAGCCAAATTTTGAACTTGTCCAGAATCTTCGTCAATTTCCAGCATTAACGAATAGCTGTATCTAGAAAGTTTGTTGCTCTTAAGGCTCAATAACACATTACCCTGCATATGAAACAACCACTTGAGCACAGCAACTCTCTTTCTTTCAATACTGCAACACGCTGCCACACCCCCTTGTGAGGATTATGTGCAGGTGGGTTGTGTTTTTCTATCACAATGCAGAAAAAAGAACAGTCAAGGATGATAGGGTTAAAAAGACTGTAAGGCTAAAAACAGATTTGTTGAGTTAGAACATGGGGTGGTCAAATGACCTCACTGCCAAGCTGAACTGATCCATTGTGGGCAGTGTAACAACTGAGACAGGTAGTCTGTTCCAATATATAACGGCTGCATGGAAGTATGAGTATTTGTAATAATCCAAAGTTATTTGAATCTGACGCAGTGTGCGTGCAGGTGGTGTGTGTGTGTGGGGGGGGGGGGGGGGGGGGGCTTTGTCTGTGATTCTTTGAATTCTACCTTAATCGACCAGTTGACAACTCCTCCGAGCATTATTAAAAGTATTTGTCACTCTGCTAAGCGACATACCATCTGAGTCAGTGACGCGACCAGCAACCTGAGCAATCCAGTCAAAGTCGTCAAAAAGCTGACTTGGGTACCGGGCGACCATGCTGCTAAAACCGAAAGTGAAAGTAACGTTGGTACGAGACTTTGCGAGATAACAAAAAAAAATAATAAAAAAAATCTTATCACCGTGTATAACAGGTATGTTAGATGATAAAAAGTGCGAGTATATCCGAAAGGCATTATAACTGTTTTATTTCTTTATGCTGAACGTATTTACAAATGATAAATACTATCGGTAAGCATATAACGTTATTGCATGTAATTTTCTCAGCAATGAATTAGTTTTTTTCATATTGTCATTGCATATTGTCCGTCATTTTATGCTTATCATCGCACCCGTTTTACACGGTGTTTTCACATTTGCGGTGACCATGATATTGCATTTGATTGGTCAGTCGCTAAAATCTCAGTCAGCGAAACCCGATAACTAGAGCGAATCCACGCTTACGTTTTAACATGGTTTACTTATTTACATAACCAGTCACCCGTGACCACAGGTCAATCGACGGGCGTATTACTTTTGTACACACTGAACGGCCATTGTTTTATCTTACCGACATGTGCCGAACTCAGTAAACTGATTTAATCACCGTGACACTGGATTAACAGCTGGGTGTCAATTATCTACGTGTCAATAAACAAATTCGGCCATGCAACACAGACACTAGAGGTGAGAAAATCGGATGATAATTATGGTCATTTACAGTCTGCGCAGCTCTCTTTTTCATACACCGCCTACCGTAATTTGCGTAAAACTTTTAGAATTTTGCGATTTTTTTCGTTGCCCGACCGGGCGTCGGCCTGGAAATTCCACTTGCCCGAATAAATTTCCAGCTTGTCCCGGGCGGCCGGGCAATGGATTTGTCAGCCGCTGTTCCTAAACTCCTTAAGTTCTAGTCAAATTCACTGTGATAATTTTATATGTTCTTAAATTAAATTCATATAGTTATATACATAAATATCATTTAAGTGTGCTCTTAACCCTTTCGCTGCCAAATATATAGTGAAAAGTTCCCCTCAGCGCCAAATATTTTTTTCATATTTTGCTATCGCAGGGTTCAGCTATTAAATCTTACATTTCTCATGAATTAAAGATGGTATGAAGCTCAAACTGTGAGCACAACCAGTTTAATTGTTTTCCAACAGTTTGCAATAATATTATTCCTAATTTCTTGAATTTTACGGCCTATTTAACAAATAATAAGTGATCAGGAGCACATATATGTATTCTAGAGGCTAAACCGTATTTTTCTAAAGAATACAACTTTGACAAATAGCAATTTTATTACAAATTCTATTGAAACATTGTATTTAATGCTCTCCATGTCTTAGAACCTGATTTCTCAATAGGAGGCATTGTTCTTGGGTCATGTCTATATTCTAACACCCGTTATATTAGAAAGTCACAAAATGCGTGCTTCAAATAGCATTTCAAGTACCTCCTATTACAGTTTTCCAACATATTTGAACCTCAACACATATTTTGTATGATGCTAAGATACTATGGCAATGTATATAAAGTTGTCAATGTACTCATTCCAATCCAACACTTTCATACAAAGGTGCTACTTTACCCCACCCCCCAGAAAGCAGCGCCAAGTACAGAAATTCAGATGTGGGCCAAAATGTCATGATATCTCAGCATATATTACGCTAGAGTCAACAAAACATTGTAAACAATAGTTTATTTACTGACATTATCCATAACCTTCAGTGCCATTTAACCATATATCTTCAACATCTGCTCCCTTAGGCAACCAACATTTAGCTTCAGACGCCATTTTGAATGGCAAAAACACAACTTTTCCCTTTTTTGAAAACACGTTTTCACTGTCTATCTACTTTCGTTTTTGTTCATTGTTTGGTCTGTTTACACACCGCATATGACCTTTGGATTGATTTCCAGTGTATTGTGAATTTCACCACATCGTGAAGCTTACTTATGGTTGGTTAAAAACAAGTACTAGCTTTGTCGACGCAAGTCGCCTATGGCAGTCGGCCAGGTAGTCGACTCCAGTCGCCTACGGCAGCGAAAGGGTTAAATACCTCACTTGTTGATTAATTTTTAAATTTTATTTTCGAAAATCGCTTTCAGATAGTATATCGAGGGCTCGGCGCGAAAGGGTTGTAACTACACTTTTTGACAAAATTCACTATTTTAGATGATCTGCATTCTTTTTCATCGATACATATCCTGCCAAAAAGATTTGTTTGGAATCAGTATACTTACCACTGAAAACCAAAATTTGTCCTATGGTTGTAACTGAAAATTACTTGAAGTCATAGCGCGAAAGGGTTGTATGTCAAGTTACAACCCTTTCGCTTTGACATTCCTTCAAAAATAATGGATATTCATAGCGCAAAAGGGTTGTAAGTTGAGATACAACCCTTTCGCTCTGATATTTCTTCTTAAGTGAAGGGATGTAACTCATGTTATCTTATAACAGAAAATGTGACATCATCTGTGACATCATATAGTTGAAACGTGACATCATCATTACATAAATCTTTCAACTTTGTTTCTCAAAAGCGGCATTTTTGATGACAGTGAGTGAAGAGTACCTGAAAAGGATCTTGGTAAGTATTTAATCAAAGTTTTGTCTTTGAATTTTTCCTTCCAGACATGTTCCAGAACTGGAAAATATTTCCAGATTTACAAAATACCATATTAATGCTAGTAAATGCTCCTGCTCTATTACACGCCCTGTACCTATTTTCCCAAAAATAATGTTATATAAACTTGCCAACCTCAATTCCATCAATTTCAAGGGAAAGAACATGCATTCCTGTTTGCCTCACTGGAGGATGTAGCTTCTTCAAATGGGGCCCACTCTTCACGCTCCCAGGGGAGCAAATTCTTTCATTTAAGAGCAGAGTTGCAAATTCTTTCAACAGCAAACCATTATTGAGAAGGGAGGCAAAATAAGGGAAATAGTAGAATTACTTCAATTGATAGTATATTCATTCACCTTAATACTGTGGAAGTATTTTGCACCCCCCCTTAGGCATTTAATAGGATTAATATGGTATGAAATCCTCTTCTCAGCTTAATGCACCATTTGTATTTGCTTGTGGAGCCCTGATAGCCCAGTAGGTTAAGCCCTGGTCTGCAAATATAGTGGTCCTGGGTCTGAATTTGGCTGGGGACCAAATTTTTTCCCAACCATATAATGGGGTTCCATCGAAGACGGCCATTCATTATCACCCTGCCATTGTCCTGATATACATGAAATATTGTTAGAATATAGGTCATCCATCTATCCATCCATCCATCCATCTATTAGCTGAATTTGAAATGAATTGTGACTTTGTTGAACAGATTTTGTGCATGTTTCGTATTTTTTTCTTATGAATATAGCCACTGACTATACAAAACCTAGCTGCTATAATGTATGGTATGTAGTATGCTTTTGCCATGTACCTTAAGCCTTTTTAGACTGGAAACTCATTTTGGGGACATATGCAAACAGTACAGACACATTTCAGTCACCACAGAATGTGGCGTCTGATTAGGGTCTAGACTGTTTGCTTACAGGAATTTCTATGCAACATACATTAAAAATGAGAATGTCTACAAGAAAACCCTAAAACTAGAAATTGAATAATCCAAATGATGAGGATGGACAAGTCCACTTGTCAGCAAAGGGTCAATATATCTTCCTCAGAAATGGTTGCGTTGTATTTTTTTTAACCACACAACAGCACAAAGAATACCTGAAATTGGACCAGTTAGGACCCAGCCCTAAAACCCTCAAAGATGCAAGACTAATAGTGACTTTTTACTTCACAATTCATTCATTGTAACTGCATACCCCAAATTTCCATCTTTATGTACGACAATTGAGAAGTAGTTCCACGTGCCATACATATAGTTGATAATTTGAGGTATGGGGTCACCACTGGTCTTATATAGTCATACAAAACAAGTATGATTACTTTTGAAATTTATATTAAATCTTGATTCCTTATCTTTCAGGACCAAACTCATCATGATTATTATAAGAGCATCAGCTCATCAAGGCCACAAGCAGTACCGAGGAAATGGGCGCCAGTGTGTAGCCATTTCCACCATGGCAATAATAGAGAGCATGTCTGTTGCACCTAAACTATGGGATCCATACCATCTTGATTCCTTGCTTAAAAATGGAGACGATTTATACATGAAAGTTATCAAAAACAAAGAGATGGGATATTTGACCTTTAATGACATATCGAAGGAAGTGTCAAGTATCAGTGTTTCAGAAAGTCTTCATGGAACTCTAGAAATTGATTCTAAAGTCACCCCGCCATTCTATTCTTTGAACAATGCAGTTGAAATGCTCACTACAGATGATAAACCCTGCCTATTCACAATGGGTAATACAGCCCCTTGTTATACAAGTGCTATAATTAAGAGTGAAGACCAATTTTACTTTTTTGATTCCCACAGTAGAGGTGACACTGGGATGTTGGCACCTGATGGTATGGCTTGTATGACTTGGGATCTCTGATAAAATGGTCACCACTGCATATAAAAAACTAAATGACATAGGTATTTGTGAAGATGATAAAAGAGGGAAGTATTCAAACAGGCCTAATAAAACGTCTGAAGATCAAAAAATGCATGTGCGCCAGCACATACGTTCTTTTGAGACTGTTGAGAGTCACTACTGCAGGAGAGATTCTAAAAAGATGTACCTCCCGCAAGATCTTAGTCTATCTAAAATGTACAGGCTTTATAAAGACTATTGTTCAAACAGTGGTGTTACTCCGGTTAGCCAATATATATATGATGATGTCTTCAACTCTGAGTTCAACCTTGCTTTCCACTCTCCTATCAAAGATAAATGTGATCTTTGTGTTTCGTTTGCAAATGCATCTGCTGAAGAGAAAGAAAAAATGGCTGCAACATATGAAAACCATATCAAAAACAAAGAATTAGCTCGCAAACATAAAGAACACGACAAAAGTCAAGTTAAGAATACTAATTCTGAAACGGTTGTCTGTTGTTTTGACCTTGAAGAGGTCTTATTGACTCCTCACTCATTTGAGTCATGTCTGTTTTATAAAAGGAGACTTAATTCTTTCAATTTTACCATATATGATATGGGCACCTCTGATGGACATTGCTATCTATGGAATGAAGCAATATCCAGCAGAGGTGCGTGTGAAATTGCTTCATGTCTCTTTTCCTTTATTCAAGACATGTCAAGAAAGGGCAAAAAAGAATTCATTATGTACTCGGACAACTGTGGCTCTCAAAATAAAAATAGATACTTTTTGACGATGCTCTGGTATTGTTTGCAAAAATTCAATTTGAGATCAATCACCCAAAAATATCTTGAGAAGGGCCATACCCAGAATGAAGGGGATTCTATTCATGCAGCTGTTGAATCAGCCAGCAGAAAGATTTCCATATACACAACATCTCAGTGGGCTGCCACCATTAGAGCTGCCAGGCATAGCAAACCTTATGTAGTTCATGAACTGAATATCACAGATTTCTTTGATTTTAAAGGGCTGGCACAAAACTTGAAGAATTTTGAAGTCAACACTGACAATGAAAAAGTTTACTGGAACTCAATCAAAACAATAACTCTCAAATCTACAGCTCCAAATCAGTTTGAATATCAGACTGATTATGAAGGTCAAGTCTACACTGTTAATCTCTTTCACAAACTTCGACTTCGAGAGATACCCAAGCCTGCTTCTCTCAGTCTATATCAGTTACATGAAGACGGTGTAAAAATATCCCGTGACAAGTACATTGATTTACTCAGACTGTGCACTACTAACATAATACCAAGTGTGCACCACAGCTTTTACTTGTTGCTTCCACATGAGTAAAGGAACAAGAGCAGTTATGAAAATGGCAAGTTTTAAAGGCTATGTGCTTCTGTGACATACTGGGCCCAGTTGTTCAAAGCATCATTAGCTTAACAAAAAAAAAGGCTGTTAGTCTGGGATTCAAGTCATTAGTCAAGGATTGTTGAGTCTTCTAGGAAGCACAAAAAAATGTGCTTATATTTTCTGCTTAAAAAAATGTTAAGAGCTTTTGCACTGCTAAAGCAGCCCACATTTTTTGGCAAAAAAAAAATGGCAGTATTTTTTATGCAATATTTTTGAATACCGTAATCGACCCATTTACCGCACCGTGCGCTTAGCTTTTTCAAAATTGCAACAAAAAGATGTGGTTAAAATGTATTTAATAACCGCACACTCAGAACAATGAAATGCAGGGTGACTGGAAAGAGGCAACATGGGTAGGACTGGAAATACTTTGTGTTTATACTTTTCATGAGTTCCCTGTTAATTATTGGGTTTTGTGAGAGTTTCAAAGAAAAAGCAGTATGCGCTTGTGCAGTTTGTCCGGAAATGGCCTTGGTGTGCGGTTATAGGGGCATGTGCGGTAAATGGGTCGATTACGGTATTTAATATCTTGTTAACTAATGACATCACAAGTTATGAATGAATGGGCCGAGACGTTTCTCTGAATGTGACCCATCATTAGAAATGGATTGATATGTGTTCTAAAGAAGTCACGGAATACCGCATTTATCCTATTAAACACCCCTGGGGCATTGCAGTTTTATAAAAGAAGGGCATTATTTAGACCCTTAATTGTAGTAAAATAGCCACTGCCAAAATACTGGTACCTCTTATAAACAGTATTAATGTGAATGGGTATACTTAGAGAGTATGTAATGCTGCTGTTTTTTTTCCTCCCTTCTCAGTAGGGGTGGGGTCAACCCTTAAAGGAAAGAATTTGTTCCCCTAGGAGCAAATTCTTTCCTTTAAGAATAGACTCCTTTTCAAAGAGCTACCTCATCCAGAGTAGTAAATAGTGAATTTATGCAAGTTAATACAACATTATTTTAGGAATAGAAGCTGGGGTATTTATTAGAGCAGGGTGTTTAATAGGATTAATATGTTATGCTTTTCATGGAAAATAAATGAACTTAATTATCTTCAAAACTGTAGCTTGTCTGGAGCTGCAGTATGAAAAACGTTTCATAAGGTATTTTCAGTTCTAACAGGACTCTGTAGAGAAGTATGTTGATGAACACCATATAATAACTTAAAATATTAAGTTTTAATGAAATATTTATTAAATATGATTAGGAAAAAGGATATACAACTGTTTCGCTCTGAAAAAGTATACATTTTTCTTCCTATTTACAAGGTAAAACAGTTGTATCTCAAGTTACAACTGTTTCACCCTGATAAATACACATATTTCATATGCTATTTTAGGGGTGAAACAGTTGTAACTCAAGTTACAACTCTTTCGCACTGAGAATAGTAGTTGATTAATACAGCATTTCAGGTGGAATACGGTTGTATCTCAATTAAATACAAATATCTTTTCTTCCGAATGAAATATGTCCGAAGTTATAAATTACAGTTGATTTAATTGTTGTTTTACTCACTATATCTTGTTTTCACTGAATAAATTTGATTTAAAAAAAAAGCATTTAGTTTTTTGTCTCTCCTGAAAAGTTTGCTTAAATGTAGTTACAACCCT
The DNA here is from genome assembly GCA_963989385.1 of Ctena decussata. Taxonomy (NCBI): domain Eukaryota; kingdom Metazoa; phylum Mollusca; class Bivalvia; order Lucinida; family Lucinidae; genus Ctena; species Ctena decussata. The sequence goes on from OZ022502.1 coordinate 17,269,563, forward strand.
TTCGCGCCGAGCCCTCGATATGTTACTTTGTTAAATGATCTTAATTCCTGAATAAATCTTAATCTTAATCTTAATGGGTCAGTGTACGAAACCGTACCTGGAAACAGTCCTATGAGGATTGGCTTTGTGTATGGCAGTAGGTTTTCAGTACTATACATTAAGTAATATTACCCATTTAATAATAGATTATCCAGCAATAAGGCTATGTGAAACCTTTTGTGGTAAACAAATGGGGCTCACTTACCCTCAATCTGTGTCTGTGACACTGGAAGCTGCTCTCAGGGCCTGCCAGACACCTTGCATCTGACAGAACCCACCTAGGATCTAGCATTCATCTTCCTAGCTTCACGCTCCAAGCTCGACTCTCTCAGCACATGTTGCAATCCAAGGTCTCTCCCGCCAAGCAATCTGATTGGATGACCCTTGTCTGTGATCGGTCAACTGACTGGGGCTGCCCTTTCCACTTCCAAGGGGATCATTCACACAAGGTTACTTTGTACCAAACAGTGGTGAAACCCACTTTCACCACATTCCCCCTACTTTATTTCAAAGGCGTTGATCCTGTGGGGGAACCATTGAAGCTGGCTGAGTACTTCGTCTAGGTATTTAGGATTTCTATCCAGACTACCATATCACTGAAGCATACTTCATAATAGTATGAAGCGAGAAAGTGGCACCTAGCACCAGCCTGGCTTACTATCTGCAACATCTAGCAGCCCTGCTGCTTGCATCATGTAGTACCTCAAGGTCCCTTGATGGCCGCTACTTGTGTAGAATGGACCTTAACTGCTGGTGACAACTGGCAGATCACCACAAAGTGGCGTTTTTACCGAACATCTATGGAGCCTATGTTAACTTTTGACCATACTGTACACTCCTTGTTGAAACCTTTTAAGCTATCTTCCCTGAAACCTGCAAGCATTCTTCCTAGTTATGCTGCTGCTATCATTGTCTCATTGGCTATGCTGCTCAACCTTATCTAATTCAGTTAATGCTGTCTGTGACATTTGCAATCTCTCTCCAAATCACCCTTGTGGTGAAGAAACACACTTTTCCCTCAGTGGCATTCACAATTTCAATGCCATTCTGAGTGTGCCAATCACACTTTCCTACATGACTATCCTTGGTGCTCCATGATATTTGCAATGACTCTCCGAATCACCCATTCGTGAAATACTCACGTTCCCCTGACGTTCATCTTCCCCAGTGCCATTCTGAGTGTTGCACACCCTCCAACATCACTCCCTGCCTATCTATTAGCACCCTTGCTAATAGCCCATAGGGTATATTCCACCCCCTATACCTTCTTTGCAAACTCATCTTGGTCATGCACCCTCTTGGATGGGCTTACCCCAGCCCATGCTACACAGCCCATTGCAACCTGTCAACATAGTCTCTCTATTCCCATGAACAAGTCTCAGCTATAAAACTGCCATCTCATACCTCCAGCTACCATGGGTCACACTCCAGCACTACTGTCAAACAACTTCGGGCCCAAAGTTGAACACATCCGCTCGAAAAGCTGTGACCAACAGAGCACCTCTTGAAATCATGCTGACAAATCCAACTTGAGTGGTCAATTCTTGCTATACAGTTCTTCCTCCTCGCTATGTCCTAGCAGGCGGGCGAGCCTCGACACCACCAAAGCTCTTTTCTAGCATCGCTTAAAGCTTCTCTATGGGAACTGGACACTCTGGACTCTGTGAAGCTTAAATCAGCTTTCCCCACTGTAGTTTTCTTTGACCAGGCAACTTGCTTATACTCTGCTGTAGCTCCCCAACTGCATACCAACCCTACAAAACATACCATCTTTCCATTTGCCTAGACAGCTTCCTAGTTGCTAGTCTTCCTAGCTTCAGTGTTTCTATTCACCTGTACGGGAACCTTCCCCTCGTTTCGGTTACTGTACTGTATTGTCAACTTGACTGGTAATATCCCAATTTATGCCTCAGCTTAGTGCTCTAAGTTGGCAGTGCTTCTCCCATCATATTTGATGTTATTTACTTGAGGGCTGACAACCAGCTTTTGTTCTAGTCTGGCTCCATAGTAATACTGGACTTATCCCAAAGGACATTTCAGCTAATTTCACTAGTCCCATCCTCCCACCTACTTTATGCAAATAGGCACAACTTGGGGGGAAGCAGCTGTTACTGATTGTAGTTCAATATTGTTCTATAAATGTGCCGCCCATTATAACCTCATTTTAAAGTTTTTCTTGTTAGCAAGCCGACGATCTTGATCAGTAATATTTTCAATTCAAACACCCCATCTAAATTTCTAAAAGCATACTTCGTTTTGTCCTTTGGGTCCTACCTTTTTATCTGCCATGTTGTCACATTCCTACTGCTGGCTAAAAGTCAGTGGGGTCCAGCGCCTGGCAGTGACGACCCCCTGGTCTTGATGCCCTCGGAGCCAGCATTCTTATGGAGCTGTCACAGATCATTGGTCACCAATTTTCGCAGAAAGACATCTTGCTGATCACCACTGTGATGTTCGTCAGGTCAGTCGACAGGGTCGCAAATCATAAATAGGTGTGAAAGCTACAACTATTGGTGTGAACGCGGTAACAAGAAAACAATATGTTATTTTTGATGCAAAAGAAACATTTTGTTATGATCACATTATAAATTAAATGTCTTTCTGTAGTGATTAACATTTTTTGGGCTAAAACTGAATTTAAAAAAGACGCTCGTTATAACCGTAAATCTCTTCAAGTAGTTTGTCAGGGACTTTTATTTTGTCAGTGCATATACATGAAATCAAATGGAGTATTTCATTGAGCTATAGGCATATCCAATGCTGCATGGGTTTTAGGCGTCTGTTTTGGGTCTACATTGCTTATCGCATGGAAACTTTTTACTAAATGCAAATGTCTGCTTGTTCAGATTATAACGAGATGATAGTTGTTTGCACTCTTCAGAAGTCATTGAGACAACTCGATAAGACAACTAGGCTGTGTCTTTTCGCCGTATGTCTACAGCAGTCAATATAACACGACTGACTAACGTTATAATTTCCCTTGCAAGATGGCGACTTAATAAAACTTTTTACAAGGAGTAATTTTATTGCTGGACTAACTATATATTAAATGAGTAAAACTACTTAATACATACCGGTAAACTACGTAATACATGCCGTACCTGGAGCTAATCCTCATAGGACTGTCTCCAGGTATGGTTCCATACCTGGAGACCCAGAGTCTCGAGGTACGGTTCCGTACCTGGAGACCCAGGGTCTAGGTATATGGTACCGTACCTGGTGACAGCGCACCACCAAAACACAACTTCTGTCCATATATAATCAAACTCCATATTCTCACGACAATCATATTCTCACTGTTGATCCAAATAAAACCCCTGAGGCAAACATGTCTCAAAATTTATAGTGATTTATAGGCATCAGCTATACAAATTACTAAATTATAACGCTGATATGGCTCTTTTGACTGTTGTGTATTATAGACAGACAATTCGATTCAACGAAGCACCAACCTAGGGTGTGTTAACCAGTCCACCATCTTTGGTGGTCTGTTCGTTTCTTAAAATGGATGTTCCGGATCTCGATCCAGACAGTAACTTTCAAAGCTGTCAAGAACAAACATTCCAGTAACAATCAAAGTCGTCATTTTATCATTCCTATTTCTGTCTTTGGCAAAACGGTACATTGTTTGATCACCTGTCACTAAATATGATTAAGAGCCACACATATTATTAGAGTGAGGAACGTACTCACAGCTCAACCCAAATGCTGATTGGTTTAACAAATGAAAGCAGTATGTTAAGCCTACCTTGTATCATGTAATTGGCTACAACAGTTACAATTGAAATGAAAAGAAAACAGTAGTGTGGCGGATTGTCTGATGTGACATCTTCCACTCAAAACTTTTTGGATCAGCTGGAAAATCGTATGTTGCATTTGTTGATGGATTAGTAGTACCTTCTCCCACAGTAGTCATTGTTTTTTTGTTTGTGTTTTTTTGTTTGTAGTGTGGTGGATTGTCTGATGTGGCAGCTTCCGATAAAAACTTTCTAGATCAGCATTTGTTCAGAGCTCTAGATAAGAGGGGTATTTGGTGATAATTGAGGGATAATTTTCTTTATTTCTCATCAAAACCATATTTTGTGACTCCTCATCTGAACCGTACGGTTCAGATGAGGGGTCACAACATATGTTTTTAAGCATAAATAAGGAAAATTATCCCTAATTATCACCAAATACTCCCTCTTACCATACTCCTTTTTACCTGTTTTACTCCCTCTTATCTAGAGCTCTGATCATGTAATTGGTGTCAACAGTTACAGTTGAAATGAAAAGAAAACAGTAGTGTGGTGGATTGTCTGATGTGACATCTTCCACTCAAAACTTTTTGGATCAGCTGGAAAATCGTATGTTGCATTTGTTGATGGATTAGTAGTACCTTCTCCCACATTAGTCATTGTTTTTTTGTTTGTGTTTTTTGTTTGTAGTGTGGTGGATTGTCTGATGTGGAGCTTCCGCTAAAAACTTTCTAGATCAGCATTTGTTCAGAGCTCTAGATAAGAGGGGTATTTGGTGATAATTGAGGGATAATTTTCTTTATTTCTCATCAAAGCCATATTTTGTGACTCCTCATCTGAACCGTACGGTTCAGATGAGGGGTCACAACATATGTTTTTAAGCATAAATAAGGAAAATTATCCCTAATTATCACCAAATACTCCCTCTTACCATACTCCTTTTTACCTGTTTTACTCCCTCTTATCTAGAGCTCTGATCATGTAATTGGTGTCAACAGTTACAGTTGAAATGAAAAGAAAACAGTAGTGTGGTGGATTGTCTGATGTGACATCTTCCACTCAAAACTTTTTGGATCAGCTGGAAAATTGTATAATGCATTTGTTGATGGATTAGTAGTACCTTCTCCCACAGTAGTCATTGTTTTTCGAGGGTGTACTCAGCATTTTATCATGCAGGATCACGGGGGGTAATACCAGTTTGCCTACCTGTGCTTTCGACCGAGTCAGTCAATTACAATACATGCAAAAGTGGCTGTTGACCGAGACTATCGACAGCAGTATCAGCTCGGTCGACAGCCATTAACAATAGTACCATTTACCGTTATTGGTAATGCTTATGATCATATGCTCGGTCGAAAGCCACTTTGTATAGTACAGACTCGGTCGAAAGCACAGGTAGCCAAATTGGTATTACCCCCGTGAGGATAAACATAAATTTTTTTCTACCTTTGCAAGGCCTGCTTCATCCAACAACCACCACTTCAGGAGAACATAAACACCAGACCTAAGATTTAACCCTTAATGCGCCAAAAAGCAGACAACAAAGTTTACGTCTGCTGAATTTAAAAAAATGTCTCGTCCTAGCGATATATTGAGAATTCAAATACTAGAGGGCAAACAGTGTAGATTCAGATGAGGTGGCTCATTATGAGCTACCTCATCTGGATCTACACTGTTTGCCAAATCAACAATTTTAAATTTTGGCGCTTTAAGGGTTAGCAGTTACAATTTTTATGTCACCGTGCTGAAATTCTGTCATTTTCTGTTACAGGTGGGGCAATAGTGATTGTATCCTTTACATGTAAACAGTCCTGAAGTTCAAGCACAGAGGAACAAATTTTTGTGTCATTAAACTTTTTGTATTTTGGGTATGCTCTACACATATTGATAGTCAGAGATTCATAGTTTGTCCATGGGGGTGGTTTAACCCTTTTTTGACCAATGAAATTGCCCATTCTTACCATTTGGATGAATCCATTTATAATTCTAGGGGGTTTTGGTAAATGTTTTCACCTTTATTGTATTTTGCATAGAAATTCCTGTAAGCAAACAGTGTAGACCCTGTCCAGATGCAGTGTTCTGCAGCATCTGAACTTGGCCTGCACTGTTTGCACATGTCCCCAAAAAGGGTTTCTAGTCTGAAAAGGTTTAAACACAGTGACAACAATGGATTAGGATCTGAAGGAAGGCATATTGCTTGATAAAGTTTGTTTTCTGAAATGATCGTTGACAAAGTATCCATAGTCCTATCAGTGGTAAAAACGTCTTAACTCAAATCAATGTTCAACGCGCTTCAACCTTCACGTTTGGTAATAAAATGTGGGTTGACGTGCATAATTTGAATCATAAAAAAAAAACAGCAAAAAGGAGAGAAAACAAGTTTTTGAAAAATAACAATTCACTCCGCAAAATACAATTTCCTGGTCTGGTTTCCCATCTAGCAATGCGATATAAACATAGGCGGGATAGTGACGGGGCTCCACGCCTGTACATTGTATTTTTACCATTTTAGTCAACTTATTGAAATCGAAAGTAGGTCATGTTAGTTGCCAACCAAAATGACACAAATTTTCAAGTCCTTTTTATGTGAAACTCAAGAATGTTCTATTTCTTTAAAGCTGGCTAATCACGGTCATTTATAATGACGAAACTATAGGGAGAAGCTTGCAGCGAAGCCTCATGATAAAATTTTTTATGCTGATAGAGCAATGGGGCCTTTAACTAACCTCAGGATGGGGAAAGAATCATTACAGCGGAATCAATATCAGAGTTCTAGATAAGAGGGAGTATTTGGTGATAATTAAGGATAATTTTTGTTATTTCTGCATAAAAACATATGTTGTGACGAGACGATTCAGATGAGGGGTCACAACATATGGTGTCAATGAGAAATGAGAAAAATTATCCCTCATAGCGCAATTGGTAGGCGTCTGACTTATAAGCCAAATGTCCTGGGTTCGATACCCAGTCCGGCCACTTACTTTCATTTCTCCTTCCGCTAATTCAAGAAGGGCAGTTGTCATTTACTGGTGTAGGTGTCACTATTCACCGAAACAATTAGGAGCCAAAGCAAAACAACAGCAACCACAAAAAAAGCTCTAAGATTGTATGCTACAAAATCACACCAGGATGATGCCGCAAAGATTCGACTAAACTTGAAATTTGTGTGCTAAGCAAGCTCCATGCTGACAGTGAAGACTCTGATCATATTTTGCCGATTCCCAGGCTGATCTGAGTCTTGGCTGGGCGCATATGCCACTTTGTTGCTTTGTTGGGCCGCGGCTCATTTATGGACTGATTTCAATATAACTTCACACTAGTAATGTAGTGTAATATTACCTGGAATGGCCTCTTGTTCTATTAATAGCCATTTCTCAAACACTTTCCTCCATGCAGTCAGCAAGGACTCTGATCAGACTAGGCAGATGACCAGCTTGATCTTAGTCTTCCCTGGGCGCACATGCCACTTTGTTGTTTTTCTCGTGTTGTGTCTCACTTAGGGGATAACTGTACTCAAAATTGTCATTTAGGGAGGTAAATCGTCGGTTTTATGGTCGGAAATTTCGTTTTATGGCGATGATTTTCAACACAGTTCTCCCAATTCTAATGCACTTTTCACATTTTCACTTTTAAAAATGTGCTGCTTTGCACCCATAGCAAACTCTTTCAGCTACGTAAAACCAGACATCAACCAATGAGAAGCGACATTACATATTGACATCAGGTTTCCGACAGTATATCGCAGGATATACTGTCGCAAATTTTTTACGTTATCCAATGAGACATGGCGTTACATACGTAAGTGCATTAGAATTCTTGTTTTATGGTATGTCAGTACCGTGCTTGTTTCTGGTAAACTCTATGACCTTAACAGCTATCTAGAGATCATCACTGCCCTATGAGATACTGCTATATCTGAATGGCTGGTATTTTGGTTTGTTCTTCGTCTGTGAATGTCTCCTCTATGCTTTCAAAGGTAAGTTATTTAAGTTTACTGGAAGGCAAGGTTTTAGTAATTTATGTATCTTAAAGACACTTAATTTACCAAAACCTCACCTTCCTTAGTCATAAATGTAAGAAATTTGTTTTTAGGAAAACTATGTTTTGGCAGGCACCTCATTAGAACTATCATAGCAAAACGGTTCTAAGGGCTGGAAAAGTCCACTTGTCTTTTTGCCACGACAAGTGCCCCATGCTGGAAGACGAGTGAAAATCTTGACTTCTTGTGGAAATTATTGAAATTACAATACATCTTATCATGCAGGAGGACAAAATTAAAAAAATTCCAGCTCTGGTCACAATATGTTTCTGAAAAGAAAATATACGCTGTTCATCATTAAAACCCTAATACCTAGACATCTGTAGATTGTGTCTTGCTTGTGACTAGCAGCAACAAGACATAGGTATTGTCTGGTATTGGTGGTGGGGGAGTTAACTTTGCATCAAGTTCTAGTTCAGCTCTGTCGTGTGATAATGTAATGACAGGCAAGATGCTGCGTTCTGCAGATTTTTTTTTCATGTTCAAATGATACAGAATATATGTTATGTACTGCTGAATAAACATAATATACTATCTCTTCATTTTTGCCTTCAAGCTTACATTATACATGTATAGGGATTTATAAACTTACATTTTATTTACATATAAAAAGGCTAGAGCATGTCAGCAAGATTGAAGAGCCACTGATCTACTTAAAATTGCAAGTCAGACTAATAGAGTATTTTTTTTTCAGTGTAGCATCGAATTTTTATTTCATCCAATGAACACCAAAAGTAGTATTTTCAAGAGTGGCAGTGTTCATTTGATGAATAAAATTGGATGTCACAATGCTAAAAACAACAACAAAGTTTCTGTTTCTTTTGTTGCAAGTGACTTAAGTATTGGGGCACCTAAAACCATTAATTTTCCATTTGGGACAAATGGAAAATTATTGGTTTTCAGGTGTCCCAATATTTAAGAACATTAGGATACTGCTGGGCCGCATAGCACAGTCGGTAGCACATCTGACTCAAGAGACGGAGGTCCCGGGTTTCGATACCCGGTCCGGCAACATACTTTCGTTTCTCCTTCTGCTGATTCAAGAATGGCAGTTGTCAGTTACTGGCGAAAGTATGTGCACTTAGTACTGGTTAACCGCTTAGGAGGTCTAAGCCTGCCCAGGAGTAGTGTGGTAAGGGTAACTGACCGTCCCGACATGACCATAGCTGTTTACCGTGGACGTAAAACAATAAAACAACATTATGATATTTTGTATTGCAGGTGAAACATTACCATATGCAGATGGAGTGCTTCCAGCAGAAATTATCCTTCTCTTAGTCTTAGCCGCGATTGAGGCATTCAGATTGTTTTTTGGTAAGTCTGTTACTGTAAGCCACTGTTTGAGCATGTCAAGATTGCCTCAGTCATGGAAGACACATATTTGAGCCGCGACACAACAAAACCAACAAAGTGGCGTGTGTGACCAGCGAAGACTCTGATCAGCCTGGGTATCCGCCTAGACTGATTAGAGTCTTTGCTGTGGCCTTTAAGGGTAGCTAAGGGTCTAAGCTACCTCCATGCGGACAGCAAAGACTCTGATCAGACTGGGGGAATGCCCAGGCTGATCTGAGTCTTCGCTGAGTGCACATGCCACTTTGTTGGTTTTCTCGTGTCACGGCTCATATTATGATAGATTAATTTTTTCCCAGCTCAGGGAACTCTGTGATAAGTGAGGGACTTGAAAAGTCAGTGAATTGAAAACTAATAGCTATGGTAGTCTTCAGAAAAATACTTTTTCTTCTGTAAGGAAAGGAAATTTTCATGAAAGGTAAATCATGTACAGATGTTATTTCCAACTTCAAATTGGGGCTATTTTTAGGGAAAGAATTTGCTCTCAGGGAACCAGTTGAAGTGAAGATGAAAAATAAACTTCAGAACCTTTGAAAGGATATGACAGGGAAAAGTCCTGAGCAGTCTTCCATGTTTGTACTGTTAAACAATTGGGCTGCGACACTACAAAACCAGCTAAGTGGCATGTGCGCCCAGCAAATACTCAGATAAGCCTGGGTATCCACCCAGTCTGATCAGAATCTTTGCTGTGTGCTTAAAGCATTGCTAAGGGTCTAAATTACCTCCATGCCGACAGCAAACATTCAGTGGATGACCTGCTAAATAGTAATAAAATCACACCATATGAGCTGTGACACGTGTCGACAATACCATCTGCACCCTGTGAAGACTTAGATCAGCCTGGTCATCTCCCAAGTCTGATCAGAGTCTTTGCTATACTTAAAAGGTAGCTAGGTCTAAGCTTGCTCCATGCTTACAGCAAAGATTCTGATCAGACTGGGTGGATGCGCAGGCTGATCTGAGTCTTTGCTGGGGGCACATGCCACTTTGTTGGTTTTGTTGTGTTGAGGCATTTTTTATTTAACCAAATTAGTACATTGTAATGCTCTTTCGAATGTATTGTGACATCTGACTGGATAACGGCAAAAATTTGCAACAGTATATTAAGTGATGTACTGTCACAAACCTGGTCTCGAGGTTATAAAACTTTTTACATGCTCAATTCAGCTGAGCATGAAATTTTACCTGCTAATAAATAGCAAATTACCGATAAGTACAGTTGTTTTCATGCTCAGTTTAGCTAAGTATGAAATTTCTCTGCTTATGAATATGAAAATGCCAACATTAGTTGGCATTTTCATATTTATCAGCAGAGAGAATTTCATGCTCAGCTGAGTTGAGCACGAAAAAGTTTTATAACCTCGGGGCCTGACGTCATCATGAAACATCACTTCTCACTGGCTTTTGTCTTCCTGAAAGGGCTTACAATTGGTGCAAATAAGTACACTGTGAAAATTAAAAAAAAGTGCATTTGAATGGGGATATGTTTATTTAAATTGTCTTTTGGGGAGGTAAATTGTTTGTCTTTTGGGGAGGTAAATTGTTGGCTTCATGGTTCCAAATTGCATTTAACAAATTTCCAACCATAAAACGAACAACTTACCTTCCCAAATGCCAATTTTGAATACAATTATCCCCTAATTGTGCTTACCTGTGAATGAGCCACAGCTTGACTAAATATTCCTTAAGCATTGATGAATGGGTACATGTTCAGGGGAAGCAACTCTACAAGTTGTTTTGCCTCTCTTAATGGGGGGGTCAGCTTTTAAAGGAAAGGGAAGCAAATAGGAAGTCCAAGCAGTTGTCTTTCTTGGCAAAAATGGCAGTAAAACATGGCAATGTATCCTTACACATTAAGCCATTTGGAACCTGTTCATGCCCAGGCTAGACTGTGAAAAATGTGCTGTGTTAATAGACACTGCATCAATTACTTTTCCAAATTTACAATTCTTAATCTTTACCAAGCAAATTTTGCATGCCTTGATCAGTTTGCAAAAGGTTTTGCCCACAGCCGTCCACCTATTTATATGCATTGTATTATTTGTCCCATTTTTAGCAAGGAAGGGGAATCTCACAGAACGCATTGTTGGCGTGATTGTATCCATTCTACTCAGCATACCATCAATCCTTGGTGCCATATTTTACCTGTACTGGCAGACGTATGTGATGCGAGCAGACGTAATTTTGGCGGGAATACAACTAGGTTTCATTGGATTACAGCTTGTATTTGGAATCATTGCTATCATCACATTTGCAAGGTAAGGATGACTAGTTGAGGGAACGCATAAAGCATAGTAAGCTCTTTAAGCACCAGTGACGAAATTGGCAGAATTTGCAAACAGCGTAGATCCTGATGAGGCGGCTCATAATGAGCCGCTTCATCTAGATCTACACTGTTTGCCCTCTAGTCTTTAAATTCTCAATATGATATGTCTTAGACAAGGCATTTTTAATTTTTGCAGACGTAAATTTTGTTGTCTGCTTTTTAGTGTAAACATATTTTATTTCAATTTTTTTACAAGTATGTACAGGTTGCAAATAGTATACAATAGCAAAAGGATCTGAACGGAAGCCAGGGGCTTATTTAGTTCATCTCCTGGTTTAGCTCATCTCCTGCTTTTTGGTGCTTAAAGAGTTTAAGTTGCATGCTCCAAATTATACGAATAGCATCAGGAATGATTTATAAATAATTTTCCATATTTCTACACAAAAGTATGTTGGGACCCAGTGTGAAAATAGCAAAGTAGTCTTCCAGTTCATCATAAGAGAGTTTTCTTATGACACGTTTCATTCGTCTGTAGATTCTTTGAAATCCGGTAAGGTCATCAGTTTTGTATGGCTTAATTTTACTTGAGCTCGCAGGAGCCACATACATCACTATACCACAGACCCTGCTAATTACTGAAATTCAGGAACCAATTGTGTGCTTAAAGAATGCTTAAAAGTAGAAAAAGAAGGAGTAGTAAAAATAAAACTGTATTTATGATATACGTAACAAAAATATCAGTGGGTTTGATTGTACGACTAATTATATGTGTTGACCATGTTCTGTGCAGGTGTCCTAGATTGTGTTAGTAGCTACTAGGATGTAATTCTAATATCACAGTCTGCCAGTTCTCATCAGTTAAACTTCTTCATACTTTACATACCAACAGTTCTTTCACCATGATATGCATCACTATAGACCATAGGGTCAAGCTGGGTAACTTCGGATAGCGGGTAAATTCGGACATAACATTGCAAACAGTGACAACCCAGATTAGACGGCTCATAATGAGCCGTCTCATCAGGATTTTTACTGTTTGCCCAGTTTGTTTTAATTCCAAACAACTGACATATAAAGGAAACAATGTCACTGTCCGAATTTACCCGCTGTCCGAATTTACCCGACAGAACTCCAGATAAGGGAGGAAGTTTGATGTTCATTCATCTTTTCAAAGCCAAGCCTACTTTAGCAAGAATGATCTGTTCATTAACTTAGGTAAAATCACAGACTTATTGTGGGATATTCAATACGTGGGATTTTGTTTGAGGGACTCTGTCAATGCTAAAGTGTGGTTGCATTGATAAGTTGAGCTGCAACATGACAAAATCAGCAGAGTGCCATGTGCACCCAGCAAGACTCAGATCAGCCTGAGCTTCTGCCCAGTCTGATCAGAGTCTTTGCTATCAGCATGGAGCTAGCTTAGACCCTTAGCTTCCCTTTAAGCATACAGCGAAGAATCTGATCAGACTGGGTGGATGTTCAGGCAGATCTGAGTCTCTCTGGGCGCTCATGCCACATTGTTGGTTTTGTTGTGTCGTGGATAAGTTATACACGGTCATGTGACTTTTAAATGACATTCTGGGTGTGGCTCGGAAAAGGTGAATTTCGAGATGTTTTATATTCATTCTGCTATAAAAACATGCTGTGACCCTCATTAGAACTGTCTCAGTGAGACAGTTCTATTAAGGGACACAACATAATTGAGCCGCAACACGAGAAAACCAACGTTGTGGTTGTGCGTGCAGCGCAGACTCACATCAGCCTGGGCATTCGCCCAGTCCAATCAGACACTTTGCTAAGCGCTTAAAGGGTAGCTAAGGGTTTAAGCTAGCTCCATGCGGACAGCAAAGACTCTGATCAGACTGGGTGGATGCCTGGGTGGATCTCTGCTGTGGGCATACAACCACATTGTTGGTTTTGTCATGTCGTGGCTCAATTATTATGTTTAACTGGCAGAATGAGAAATCAGAATTACTGCAAAACTTCGCCTTATCTTGAGCTCAATTTTCCTGTAGTAAATGTCGACTAATTTTACTTTTCTGTTCCTTCTATATAGCTAGGATGCCTTATTAAGTATAACAAACACGCTAGGTTTGTGTTTTAGTGAGATTTTGTTTGTTTGCTAGTGTGCCAGGAAAGCATCAACCTCATCTATACTCACCCTAACCCCTCTAAAGGTTTAGGGTGGAGGCATAGATGATGGAAAAAGTTTCATACATACAAGTACATCTGTATTGGATTCTTATGTTTCATGCAGTTGATATGCCAATAATTTGGCACACATTTGAAAGTCCATGATCCCATACCATACTTATTCGACTATAAAACAGGGTCTCCCCCTTTTCAGAATGATCCACAATATCTAGCTCAGGCCTCGAGGTTATAAAACTTTTTTGTGCTCAACTCAGCTGAGCATGAAATTTTCTCTGCTGATAAATATGAAAATGCCAACTTATGTGCATTCTGTTCAGAGCAAATCCACAGTACCCTCATAGATAAAGGCATAGTACTCAGCATTTATGCTTGACTATTCACAGTAGAAGGGCTAGCAAAAAGATTTAGGCTTCAAGTTAAATATCTAGCTAACAGATGAACCAAACTAGAGCTTTTTTTTCCCCTGGCCCAGTGGTTATTAAACTTGAGTACATTCTCAAACTCAAAATAAACCACACTGATTGGTTGCTTCTGAGCACATGCTCGGAAGCAGCCAATCAGTGTGATTTATTTTGAGTTTGAGATTATTCTCAAGTTTATAACCTCGAACCCAGGTCACTTACCTGAGAATGTGTTGAAGCCAGTTGGTAGTTTTTGCTTTTGCCAGTATTTTGGTATACTGTCAACTGAAATTCTTTGATCAACACAATAACATAATGGCAGTAGTAGAAAAATTCACAATTTTGCTAATTCTCAGCTTTACTTAATTATGAAAGCAAAGTTTGAATGTGTTATCTAAGGTCTATCATCAGTGTCTTAAAGACAAATATTCCATTGGTTATACACATACTGTTGGAGGCAATCAATATATGACCCTGTTCTGTCATAACCTATGTGAGATGTTTAATTAGCAGATTTACTGAACTGTTGCAAATTTAAATTATTTGTGCAAATATGTTGTGGCAACCAATAAACAAGAACCTTTGTCTCTAAATGAAAATAAAAAGGTGTATAAAATATGCAGCTAGGTGTGTTATATCGTATACCTGAATCTGGATGAATTTGAAGTTGACATTGACAAATATTTGTGTTGCTTGAAAGAGTTTGTGTTTTGAAACTAACCACGATGGTGTTGGTACAGTGAGATACAGTACATATACACTTGAAGCCAGTAAAAACGCAACTTTCTAGTTTTGGACCAAAAAGAGATTTATGCCAGTAATGCTTATCTATCAAGGAAACCAGGATGTTCAGCACACTTGTTTTTAACATCAACATTAAGGATGGCATTTGCATATAAAGGGCCGTAACTCTGACTTGTACTGAGGCAAAAGTGAAATTGATGTTTCAGTAATGATTTTGTTTAACATGTATGCGGACTTGTTTTGGCTAAATTTCTCGATGCTTTCAATTTTGGTCCAAATTCTTTGCACACGTCATTTTTCTAAAACATTCCAAGAGTACCGCCCGTGTAAATGCCTATGAAAATTTGTACCTTTAAACCGGAAGTGCTTGTAAAGGATGCTATTTTGGGGGTAAAGACTGACAGAGATGTGAAGCATTTGGCAAGATTTCATATGCCCTTTTCTATAGAGTGCAGTTTTTGGATCTCAGATGAAGTTTTATCATGATTCTCAAAATGTGTGAAAATTTTACAAAAAATGAATTTATGCCAAAATCTTTAAAATTACACCTACATATGCAATTTGAATTTTTAGATTGTTTTTCAATATGAGGCATCATATTGAAGACCGTTTCTCTAAACATAGTCGGAATTTAAATTTCATAAATGCTTAAAATTGAAATTTGTGTAACATTTTTTTCTTACAATTTTTCTTATACAACTGGATTTAAGCTAAACTGTCGCAAAAACCTTGCCAGGCGAGAGACAAATTGCATCCAGTATATTGCAACTATGTGACATTACTTTCAATTTGAATTATGACAAGTGAACACTTCCGTTTTTAATGGTTTCAAGTATATAAGCACATGTATGAATGTGTGTTGATTTCTGAACTTGACATCAAATACAAATGGGTCCACAGCACAACAGTATGTAGACAGGCACAGTAAGGGAGTATCGAAATTTTGAGTGAATAATGCAGAAGGCTGAATAATGGTCTGTTACAAATTAATCCTGTATCAGCAGTTACTCAAAAGTACCGAGCAAATGTGATCAAACTTTACAGATTTTCTTTTAACCAAAAAAAAATTGATTTGTGTGCAGCTTTGTCTGAAGAAGTTGGACAAAGAGTGTACCAGGTAAAAAATACTGGGCATATTAGTTAGCTGTGGAGTCTTTTGCAGCCAGACTAGTGTAATAGGTGTCGAGGCTATGCACAGAAACTAGAAATTTCTTAGTACATGTATATAAGAAGTTGATAATCCAAGTTCTCACAGATTCAGCTCAGTCTATTTTTAGATGCTGTAAAAATGAAGCACAAGACATTGGTGTTTTATCAACCAATATCAAAAGCTACCCTGCACAACTAGTTAAGGCAAGACATAAGTTTTTTCTTTTCCAGTGTTGTTGGCGTTAGCTGCATAAAGTTTCTGGTTTAGCTGTTTTGTGACTGGAGACACTGCCTTCGTGGATTTCTTGATAGAAAGGGAGTCAACTTTTGTGACTCTCTGTCAGTCTGGACAAAGGGGTCACCCAGGGGACACACAAAAAGCTGGTTGATTAAGACAGGTGACCCTTTAATACAGGTTTATCTTCACTGTATGTGGGTTCAGGTGGCTGCTTAAGACAGTGGACCCTCTTAATAGAGTCAATCCCTTAGGATAGATTTGAATGTACCTTTAAAACTCTTAAGTATCAGGACAGATAGTCGAAGCAAACAGTGCAGACCCAGATCAGACAGGAGCAGTCTGATCAGGGTCTACACTGTCTGCCATTCCATCTGCATCTTTTGGACGCATTACTGCATTGTAAAACCAAACTGTTCTGTGTGGCTTTGTTTTGGTACAGAATAGCTTTAAGTGGCTAAATCGGTTTGTGTGGCAGGCTACAGAAATGCATTTTTCTGTTAGTACAGGAGGTATCAGTGGGGTTAGGCCAAGACATTGGCAAAAAGGCACATAAATTTTATCCAGATTCTTTGGACATTGGACATCCATCTTTATGTGGTCAAGCCACGTAATTTTGTGAAATGTTGTTATAAAATTTCAGATTCAAAATTCCCTCAGAGTGGTAGTTGAGAGCCTCCCATATTATAAACACACAAAGAAGGAGCTTGATTCCAGTCTTATGGGATTAGATATAAATGATCTTAAAAAAGTCACATTAATATTTGTCCATTACCTTAGGTAGGATAGACACTCTGTGTGACAAGTAGACACATAAAACCAGTAGCCACATAAATTTTTTAGCCCCTTAAGATTTAGACAGATTTAGACAGTTGAAGCCCCACAAACCCATTTTGTTGGTCTGTCCATTTGATTTGTAGGACTAAAATGGTAGTTATTTGAGGTATCCCAATTTTTAGAATTTTTTTGGTACTAACTACCTTTTCTGCATGTGATAGATAAAATTTTATTCAGGGATTAATTAAATTTTTCTTACGACTTTTCAGGGCAACACCATACTGAGATTGTCAGCTATATAATATGAGATGTGACAGCTGGAAGAGTTGACTGATTTTCCGTCCATCAAGAACCCAAGATATGCCTGAAATGGCTGATTTCATGGCGTTGTTTTTATTTTCTATTTGAACAAGGAACTGCATAAAAACCACAAAACAGCCCAGACGAGGTTACACATGTATATCAACAAATATTAAAACTATCTTGGCATTTGCAATGTGTTTCTTTAAACAATTTTTAGATATCTGTTCCAAAAATTGTTTAAAGAAACAGCCAATGTCTTGACCATTGAGAAGTGAGAACCTGTTTTATACTATCAAGATAAGAAAAACAACATATTTTTTGTTAGTATGTTTCCAGTGGACACTTATGGTAAATAGGCACACTTTCAGGGGAAGCAAGTCTGCCATTTTGATGTTTGCCTCCCTACACAATGGGGTCAGCTCTTAATGGAAAGAATTTGCTCCTGTAGGAGCAAATTCTTTCCTTTAAGAGTAGACCCCATTTTGAGAGGTCTTCATCATGAAGGAAAACAAACAGAAAGCACAAAAATTGTTTCCCTTTGTAAAATAATGGCAGGAAGATATGGAGCTATACCCGATCACCTTAACATGGAACCAGCGTTATATCAGTGTTGATGCAATGTTATGACTGCATTGACAATGATTCCGTTTTGGTCAGAGATCCAGATAAGAGGGGGAAGGAAGATAATTCAAAGATAATTTTTCTTATTCCTGAATGCAAACGTATGCTGTGACCCCTCACTGAGACGATTCTAATGAGGGGTCACAGTATATGCTTTATGGAGTAATATGGAAAATTATCCCTAAATTATCCAGTTACCCTGTTCTTATCTGGAGCACTGTTAGTAGTTCAATGTTGAATGACATTGCATCACTATTGATTTGCTGTCTCACTGGAATTTTACAATACCTTCAGATGTATTGGTACACCTCAATGTTTTCTTCCATTTTCACAAAGGGAAGCAACTATCATAACTTCCTATTTGCTTTCTTGGACAATGACACTTCCGTGCAGGAGTCTACTCTTTTAAGAAAGAAGAACTTCTATGCTTAAGGCGAGGATTTTCCCCATTAGACCGGTACGACATGTTTGAATTTTCAAAAGTATAGAGTGTGCATATTTTTCTTAGCAGAGCTTCCACAAATATGTAAACCGTATTAAATCAGATCATTTGCGATTCAGACCGGAAGACATGGGTAGATAATCCAGGCTGACCTTACCTACCCTAAATTCAAGGTTTTCGCATACCTCATTTTTTGAGGAAATAAAAATATTGAAATCCGTCATTCATTTCCTAATTTTTTGTCATAAATGCATGCTAAATACATGCATATCACAATACAAAGCAGTGAGTTTCTCGTTGTTACGCCTGATTGGCATCTAAACATGCAAAACCATAGTTTTGCATGTCCGGTCAAAACAGTCAAAAGTGAACACTTCACTATAACTAAAATACAATTACTTTCTCCCCTGTGACCCAGCATTTCCTTTATGCAGCAGACTTATGCATGGCAAGTACGTATTATTGGGGGGGGGGGGGGGGGGGGGGGGAGATACTCAGTAAGCCAAAGAAGAAAAATGGTCAACAGTAGCACTGTGATCTTCAAGGATTTTATTGTGTACCATGACCTTGAAATGAGGTCAAGGTCACATACATGTAGTCAAAACTATCCAGTATTGTTTTGTAAGTAAAAAAAAGGGTGGAATGTATACAACAAATCATTATTTCAATGATCAGTTTGAGGATAATTTACAATTAATCTCAACAATGACATCAACGTATGTTTAACGTAGTTTGCATACTGTAAAACACTTATATTTGGCGGTCACTTTATTTTGGCGATATTGGCGGAAAAGAAGAAAACCGCCAAATTAAAGTGCCGCCAATTTAAACTTGATGATCGTGAAAGAAGAAACTACGCCGAACATATAATTTATTCCCTCTACCATAATATCAAAGCCAATACACATCATATGTATTAGTACAAAAGAAGATCCCAAGCAAGCAATAAGCGGAAGGAAACGTAGTGTGAAAATGTTTATTAGAAATGCCATACTAATTAGTTAATAAGCCAGGCTGATTAAATCAGAAGGACCACAAAAATCTATTTACCGTAATAATTCGATGTATTGGGACAGGCAAAAATAATTACTTTCTCTGATGTCCCAATACTTAGAATAATTAGTTTTTTCTGTGTCCCAATACATACAATCGTACACTGCCTGATGTTGCCTTTGGCAGTATATGGAATTAAATAGGGGCCGGTATATAATGCAGCCAGAAAATGCAGCCGTATTAAATGTATAGGAAAAACGCAGCCGATAATGCAGCCACTATAGACATAGTAGGGAAAGGTGATAATGGTCCTATTGTTCAATGTTAAGTGAGTGTTAAAAGACCTCGTCACACTGGCAGAGTGGGAAGATCAGTGGAGGATGAAATTTCACCCCAACAAGTGCACCAAGTTAACAGTCACCAACAAAAGAGACCCTATCAAGACAGACTATGACCTACACCAACATATCCTAGCCAGCGTTCAATCAGCCAAATACCTCGGGATTACAGTGACGGAGGATCTTAAATGGGACACCCACATACAGAATATATGTGTTAAGGCTAACCAAACTATAGGCTTCCTCAGAAGAAACTTGAACATCGGAGCTGTGTCTATAAAGCAACAGGCCTACTTCAGTCTCGTTCGCCCATTGTTAGAATACTCCTGTACAGTCTGGGACCCATACACTCAGAAGAATACAGACAAACTAGACATGGTGCAACGACGTGCAGCAAGGTATGTTCTACATAGACACCGGAATATATCCAGCGTGAGCGACATGCTTCAAACACTAAACTGGAGAAGCCTTGAGAACAGGAGGAAGGATATGCGCCTCTGTATGATGTATAGAATTGATAGAGGATTAGTTGCCATCAGCAAAGAGGGAAGAATGACTCCACCAAAGAGGTCAACAAGGCACAGTCATTCCAGAGCCTTCCAAACTATCACCTGCGGGACAGAAAAAAGAAAGATGTCATTCTTCCCCAGGACAGTGAGAGATTGGAACGCTCTTCCTCCTGACATCCCGGAACTGGAAACACTAGAAGCCTTCACGGCTTCAGTGTCAAAACTAGAATACTAAACAGCAGATATTGATGTTTTTAAACTGTATATATTGATGTTTTTAACGATTCTTTTAACGACTGAGAGAAAACAGCATATCACGGATTGACACATCAACTAACCCGGATTGATATACTTTTACCCGGACTGACTCCACCTTTTTAGGAGGTATTGTTATCAAGTGCTGCGTAACCTACCAATATATCCTAGCATAATCTTCAGAATGTTGAAGGAGGCTAGTACATGGCAGAAGCAGAAGAAGAAGAAGCAGAATGGCTTTTAAGATATATTATGATGAGATACACATGTTTGAGAGTGTATAGGTTCAAAATATCATATAACAAGATTGTTACAAGAGTTTGAAATTAAAAAAAAAAAAAAAAACAGATTTTTTTTCTAGCACTGTTATTTTTTGTCTTCTTTTTAATCTTTATTTTTTGTTTAAATAAACTAGCAAACTCCTGCATTATGATCAAGGAAAAGTTGAAACTGATATTTCTTTTATCATAATCATTTTATTATTTTATTACCTTTTTCATTATTCATAAACACTTTACCAACTAACATAATAAACGAATGTTAACTTCTTCTGTCCATGACATCATAATGATACATACAGGGACATAGGCAGACCGTTTACTTTGTAGACGCAATTATTTCAATCTGAAAGCATGCATCTCCAAGGGTGATTACTCTAATATGAAAAATATGCCCCCTTATGCCATTTTTACAAAGTGGGAACAAATTTTGTGACTTCTTTGCTTTCTTGCATAGATCATCTGTTCTTAAATAGGGTAAACTCTTTAAGGAAATAATTTGCAAAGTGGAAGTCTGCTGCACTTCCACTTTGCAGCTTACTCCACCACACAGAATGGTCTTTGGAAAGTCATGGGGGTGCATACTTTGACTGGAGGAGCAAATTCTTTCCTTTAAGAATTCACCCGCATTGAGAAGGGAGGCAAAATGCAGAGTTGGTCCTCTTGAAAGTGTACCCATATACCTTAAGCACAGATAGAGATGCTTACAGTTCTCCTTCTAGCTATGCCCCTGTATAGGGTGGACTAGGGTTCGCTAAATCGTGAAGTTGTCGTTAACTACAGCGTATTTCCACTTACGCTGAAAAATTATTATCTTAAACGCATAATATAAACCATCATGAAAATTATCCTAATATGTAGCTAAATGAGTTATGCAATATACATAATATGTTCGTATTTTGCAGAGATGTTTTTGTTTTAAGATTGGGTAATGTTTCAGGAAATCCTGTTTCCACTGGCGTCATTGATCATGATGACATTAGCAAAACTTACCACAAGAAAATGCCTTTTTGAGATTAAAATAATGCAGAATGGTAACTATAGATATCAGGAAAGCAAACAAGTTATTAATATCGCAGCAAACTTTAGCTAGATATTAGCGCAACTTTCCAGATAATATATATCATTATACTTTTCTCGCAGTTATTTTTGTACTCATAGAAGAAATGCATTAAACTTAACGGAAACGTCATTATTTAACGAACACTCTTGTCCACTGTCTGTATGTAGAAAACTATTTATCCCTTTAAAATCTTGTATATATGGGATATTCACATGATTCACCATATTCACGTTAATTATGCAAAAAGGAGTACTCTGATCAGACTGGGCGGATCATCAGATTTTTCCTTATTTGCCCTTGTTGTATCTTTTCGAATGACGCCACTAATATATTTTACTGTAATCTCCACTTTCCTGAACAACCGGTGAACTATGCTTTTCAAATGGATTTAAAACAGCGCTGGCCTTGACCAGACTGTTCAAACCTAGTCAGGGCCTGCATGATTATGGTAGCTGCACATAACAATACATATATAATATAATTATATACAAAATGATTTATAATGACATTTTATAATGCAATTCTCAAACATAAACTGGGTCCACTGCACACAGCCTTTCATTATCACGTTCCCATTGTCCTGACATGACTGAAGTACTGTTGAAAAGGATGTAAAATCCCAAGTCATCCATCCATGTATTACAATGCAATTCCAAAATGCATGAGTGGTATCCTGTGAAAAAAGGTCTACACTTTTCACTATATACATAGACTGCATAAATTTATGCAAAGAGGTATGTGCAGATGACCTGAATCTTCCCTGCAGTACTGGATCTACGGAGCTGGCATATAATAATATATAAAACGGTAACACATAAATGATCACAAATCTGACCTTTCCGTTCATGCAATACTTTTCATTAAAGATGTTATAAGAATTATATAGGGACATCGCGTGTTACACTGTTAAAATTCTGCGATGCAGGAATACTATGATCATATGGACGGACACTCCCCAGCAGGCACATGACTTCGAAATAATGTTGTATTGACGTCGCATCAACGTCAATACGATGTCATTTCAACATTATGTGCCTGCTGGGTCGGCGCCAAGTGTGTACAACTATGGTTACGTACCGCTGAGCCACTTGGGGAACGTCGTTAGGAGAATTGAACTGAACTGAAAAACTATGATCATACTGCGCCGGTGAGCTGATTCGTCCTTATTCGCGCATGCCGTATTTTCACATGATACCACTAATATTCTACAAAAATCTGTTTACCCAGTAAAGCTTGTTAAATGAACAGTTCACAGTACGCTGACAAACTGCATCGACCTTGACCAGACTGTTCATTTTAAAGCATGGCTGCTGCAGTGAGCCAATACCAAGACCAGATCAATTATGAACAGACAGACAATCTTTATCAAACTTCACAGCAGAGCTAGTCAAAAGGTTTGGTTTTTTTTTATTTCAGAAATATAAGGAAGTATACTAATACCACATAGATCTTTCATGCACGAAAGTCAGAGTCTGTAACCTTGACCTTTGGATTGCCGGATGGATGGTTTAATGCTGATGGGTTCAGAAATTTTCAAAAAAAAATATCAGACTAAAATCTGTAATGTTTTTAACAGTTTCCTACAAAAATAATTCAGTATGTTACCGTATTTAAATATGGTAGTATATTCCAGCCTTTTGGTCATGTTGATACACTGGCATTTGGCATTATTATTTACAGCAATAATAATTAATTTGATAACAGTATTAAATAATTTTATCTATAAGAGTTCTTCATACTTCACACACTAGAGTAGCAACATTTAATCTAATTGGCTACTGTATCCATTTTGATTGACAGATCCCCAGTGATATTTGAGTGTTCTGTTTTCACACCTAGATAATCTCGGGCACACGTCAGATAATTGCCAGTATGAACAAACTATTTAAAGTATTGTTTCAAGAAAAACATGTACTTTATGTACACAGAAAATACATTAAGAATCATTATGAGTTCCTACATGTATTTACTTTGCATGAAAATGAAAGTTTTTTCTGTAGAATTACAAATAAAATTTAGAATTACTGCCAACTTATCCTAAGCGAAATACATTTTCCATATTGCGAAATGAAAATGAAATACAAAAGAAACAAATGATAACTAAATATTTAATAAATGCCAACTGTACTTATGTTTATTACGGCATATATTTTTGCCATTTCTTATTTTAAACATTATAAACCATCTGTTTATCATATCTGTATATTTCCAACAAAATGATTAATTTGGGCGGAGAATACACAGTCGGAACCATATCTAGCTCCTCGTCATCCAGAGAGTTAAGTCATAATTATTCTATTTATTTTGTTGGTCATCATTGGTGAACTGATCATTTTTCATTAATACACACTGTTCCATTGACATACCTTGGTAAGCAACATTTACATTATTAATTATTTATAATACGGTAATTAATCTTAACATTTTCAGCATAAGTAATTATCATATTATAGTTAACAATAACAATAATAATAATAATAATAATAATAACAGAAAAATGAATTAAACAATTATCAAAGATATGATATAGGCTATTACCAGAGGAAAGCAGTTTAATATTTTCTTTACAAATTCTGATTTCAGGCTGATTAAAGATTGTCTCCCTCATGTTTTCAGAAACAAATATTTTAATAAAATTTCGTTAGACAATATGTAATAGTCTCATAATTAACCATACAAGTTTTGAGAAAATGCATGCTTATTCGATAAATGTTGAATGAAAAATAATCTTCAAATTAAAATGCAAATTACCTATTTCCTCACGGCCTGTAAGAATGTCGATTTTGACCACGTGTGTCATGTGATCAGGTAGAGGTATTTTTCTTATTCATGCATGTGATTGTGACGTGTGAATAAATTATTTTTGTCCAATAATGCGATTTCAACCGCGGTCCGCGGTTATATAAAAATTATCTTAATTTTTGCTTAAAGTCACTTTTATCAAATATTATTATCTAAACTCTAATTCAAATGTATAGTTAGACCATGCCGGAGGTATTGAATGAAATATTTCATCAAATCATTTTTGTTATTATCATAAAGGGAGTAAATCTTTAAGTGTTGTTTTAAACTTAACGTAAAAATGCCTAGTTTATCTTCCCGACATTTTTATGTGCAGAAAATAAGAAAATGAAAACAATATTTTACATGAAAAAGTCGGCCCGCTAAAATTCTTCAACCTGATAAATTGGGATAAAATGTCAAAATGCATATGTTTAAGTATTCCATCTTTCCAAATCCATAAATTAAATCATCGTTTATTTGTTTGCAAGTTTTCTGCAGAATTTGTAACAAAGGACCTATGGAGTTGAAATATGCTAAACCTTTGGCAAGGTGTATATATCAACTCCATTTTCCCCTCAAGAAACTACACTTTTTGACTATATCTGCAGTCATTTCACACTTGATTAACAACCAACAAAAGGCCTATTAACACCTTTTCCTACTATGTCTATATTGGCTGCATTCCCTACCATTTCTATAGTGGCTGCGTTTTTCCTATATATTTTATATAGCTGCATAAAAAGCTGCATTTTATACAGGCCCCTTAAATAGGTCTTACCGAAATTAGCCTTCATCTCCTAATCTGTTTACCCATGATGAAATAAACCAGAAATTGTTCACTTCCTCAATATTAATATCCTTTTATCAATTGATTTAACAACAAAATGGTTATCCTCCAGACAGCTTAATCCCATTAACTGATAACACAACTAAACTTCGCAGGTGCGCATGCTGGTCACTGCATACTGATTGCCCTAAGATGAGTTTTCACCCAACCCTATATACATTTCTGTAAGGTCAAGCTGTGTCAGGTGTTACATAACTAATTGATTTGACAAGTGGTGAAGACCATATTTACTCATTCACAAGTCATTACACAAGAAAAAAAGCCATACGTGTTAAAAACCCAGATCAGTAAGAGCACCTATACAGACTTATGCTTGGGTCTCTGCTATTCTAATGCAGTGTAGATGGTTGATACAGAGAGTAGGACTGGTGACAAATGTGCAGGTCGATCAGGCTCTCTTATTATTTACTGATGCAGTGTGCACCTTTTCTCCTGTACAAAAAAACCCAGACACTCAAAAATAAAGTCTGTCTCATAAGCATCAAAGAGTCGGCGATGGCAAATCGGCAAGAGTAACAGGTGTTCTTACCGTAATTACTATCAGTATTTGGACTACTTATAGTCTGAGCCATCTCTTAGCTTTTAATGTGTGCTGATCGGTATTTTCAGTTCCTTGATGCGATGTGGTCATTTCCTTTAATATGCCATTATGCAATCACACAATGCAATCAGGACAATAAATTTAGGCCTGTCAGTCACCGCTGGTATTTGGCCAACACATGTGGTAATTTCGGTACCTTTCTTTCAAGGCGGCAAAATCTTATCGCATACACCTTAAGTATTTGGACTATCTAGCTCAGCAAGCAGTTTAAATCCATCTGGTTATTTCTAACAATCAGTGCGTCCCAATTAATACAGTCACAAAATTAATGAAATTTTCCTGAAATCTTAATTTGTCCCAATATATATAATCGTTTAATTAATTGTTTTCCCCAAAAACAGCAGGTGTCCCAATACATACAGGGTCCCAAAACATCGAATTATTACGGTACTGTTAACAGTTTTCTGAGGCAAAATTTAACATAATAATAGAAATAATTGTAAAACATGTTTTCACCATGATAATGTTGAACTTGTACTCAAGTGGCCCATATGTCGTCAGCAGTACAGGTAATCACTTTTTTTTAGAAATCACAAATCCGCCAAAATTAAAAACCGCCAAAAGGTCCAATTATAAAAACCGCAAAATTTTGCTGCCGCCAAATATAAGTGTTTTACAGTAGACACAAACACTTGAAAATTCATTTGTCATGCAAGCTACATGTCATAGGCATAAATGCAAAGCAAAGTACAATTTTTTAATCATGGGGAAAATTCCCGCCTTAAGCATATAAGTCCTTTAGCAAATTCTTTCCTTTAAAGAGTTGACTCCTGTTTAGAAAGGCGGCTAAAATGAAAATGACAGTGTTGCTTCCCCTGAAGAGTGTACCCCATTTCCCTTAAATTCATTATTAGAATCTGTATTATAGAATATATTATTTCATCGACTGTTTATCATTGATGTCCATGTAATATCATTTATTCACAAATTTCATTATAGTATTTATAAAGTTACATGTAATAAATCTGTGATACTTTTCTTTTCTTGTACATTTTACCCCATTACTCTAGGAGCCAAAATCGCCTATCTTGCCAAAAAAAGGGTCGGAGGTGGCACCCTTTGCTATACTTAGTTTGAATGTATTTTTGAATAGTCTGAACCTTAAGAAACTAGGTTTGATTGTTCTGCTCGTCAAATTTTATTGTCAAAATAGTCAAATTAAGCGATGGATGTGACTACCTATAGTGGAGCAAATATGATTCCATGAGTGGCCTAGAAAAGACAGATAGTAGTCTATCTGGTGTAATATTTGTTTTTATATATTAAAATGATTGTTTTGATCTGTAGTGATCAGATTCAGCGTTTGCCACCTTTACAAAACTTGCATAACTCTGTAATGGACAGTTATTTACGTGACCCTATTAAATTTCAATTATATAAAATAAGAACCGATGAGAAATATGCTGTAATGATTTAACTGTATCAAATCTCAATATTTTCTTTAAGCATAGTTAATATGCTATAAATTAAGCTGCACAGAAAACAGTTAAGAACATCTAGACTGTTATTTTTGTTATAACAATTCATGTACCCCTTTAAAACTTAAAACGCAATTGTTTGATAAAGATAGCTTATAAGATATTTTAAATAGAAAAATTGACCTGTTTCCTTCAGATCATACTAAACATGATACAACACAATAGTTTAAATAAGTTTTAAACATACAATACATTTCTTAAGCAAAGTAACATACTTAACAGATTAACATGTTTGCATAAAAAGACTGTCATTCCTCCAGAAGTACACTCATTTGGAACTTTGCCTGCTAAACAAATTAACAAAGTTAAGCTAATTATTTTCATTATTTATCAAAAAATTAATTTCCTGCATAGTTAAGTCGCCTACTCAGACAGTAAACAATGTTGTTTACATGACAAGAAAATTTGAAATTGTCCCAAAAATTAAAGAAAGCGCTCGCGAACTAATCTGCAAATGGAAAAGTACTAAATTTATTCATATTCATTACTATCTTAATGAGTTTTAAGAATCACACAATATAAACTAAGTTTTGATAAATTACAGTTTTGTACTCAGAAAGGTAACGTTTGTAACTTTTATTTAAAAATATTCCTTGAGATTAGATGTTGCAAATGCAAAATACGCCAAGGCCATATTAGGTTGAGTTATTTTTTAACATGAATGTGAAATCGTTTAAACCTACCGCGTGTAATTTATCAGCGACATTTCCAAGGCGGTTTATCCACTGTGGTGTATTCATGTTAAAGTTTGGGCTGTCCACTGTTCTGTTGTCTTCGAAACATTGGTTTATTTTGTCAGTAATTTGCCATTATCCTGTTGAAAATAGACGTTGTGTGTGCCTTATTATGTTGGTAAAAGGCTAGCTTTGAGGTTATCTGCATGGAATGGACTGCATGTTAATTTTGCTACCTGCTAGAATTATTTGAGTACTTGTCTTTTTACTTTATGTTATTACTTCTAGTTTGGTATCATGGGAGGGTTGTGGCACCGATTGAATCCATTCCTGATCGCTGCCAGTTTACACTACTCTATCTGTTTTGAGCTTTTCTTTTAAAAGCAATATTAAAACCATGGTTAAAAATATTTTGGGCGTTGGCATAAATTTAAACCAAAGTAACGTATATAGCACGTTAAAACATGTTATTTTTTCTCCACTGCTAGTGTAAAGTGCCATATGGCTACGACAAAATGCTTCCCTGTACTTCATTTGATTGAAAAATATATGTGTCTTTGTTGTGAGGTATCATTTAGGCTCATTAGGAGTCAATTTGAAAAAAAGGAAATCAGCCAAAGCTTGTGCTAGGGGGTATTTGCAGTGTTATGATATTTTATTCCCAGACACCGAGGTTGATGTCTTTGTTTTTTGTGATGCTTTTTTTACTCCCAGAGAATCTTCAATCACAATTTAGTTAAGCTCCTATCATTTCAAGAATTTTAGGTGAATGGATACAATCTTACGTGAAATAACTGCCAAGTTTACCTTTCCTTCCCTCCTTAATGGGAGTAAACTCTTAAAAGAAAGAATTTGCCTTTGTAGGAGAAAAGTGTTTCTGTTAAAAGTAAATCTTTAAAGGTTAAACCAGCCACAGAAGAAAATAGGAGGTCAACAATCTTGTTTCCGTTCTAACAAATTGCAGTAAAACATTGAGGTGTGTCCATTAACATTAATGAGTATTATTTGCATGACATTTTTTAAGATCATCTGGAAGTAAGGACATAGCAGATCACTGGCAAGTGCGACGATACTGTCTAAGCACGACTGATATGATAATGATATTATCAAAATGATATTAATCAATCGAATCAATGATAATTCACTTACTTTGTCTCATTTGTTTGATAGTAAAAAAAGGTAACGCATACAACAATGTAAACAAGTTGTGAGATTAAATATTGTGTTTTTAATGATACCGTTTACTAATGTTTGAAATTCAATAAGATGAAGCATTGACGGTTCCTCAGTTCTCCGAACGAAGCCTTTTATTGTAAAGAAGTTGGCTTGTTTACGGCCATCTAGCAATATGGTCACCTGAATAGCTGCCCATTTCGCTTTCTGTATTGTTTTGTAATACAAGATACACACATATATGTTCTGGCTGTTTTCAGTTGGGGTTGCTAAATGACAACCTGTTTTGGAAAGAACTGTTAATCCAGTTTACCGTGCATGTCTTGCGTGAACATTTGTCAGTTTGTGTGTGTGCTTCTTTCCCGTTTGGTTTAAGGGCGTGATGTGGGATCTGATTGTATTTACTTTTCATATTAATGCTCGTGTTACCAGGTGCAGAAAATAACCGTTATCAAGCAAACAACCTTAAACAGGAATAACACCAATGAAAATTAGGCACTATATAGAAATTTTATGTGTATTTATGCTACTATTACACGTTTTGTTTGTAACAATGGCAATTTGAAGCAATGATATGGGTAAATCAAATATTTAAATCTCTTGAGAGATTTACGGTTATACTGCTGTTATGTTAACATTCGGAAGCCCAATGTTTTGCTTTCAACATTTGAGGATTACTTTAGGGCAGGTTACTTTCTGCTAAAGGCTACTCAAGCATAAATACAAACACTTCTTAACAGTAAAAGGGTAATCTGATAACTCTTTTATTGTTTAATGTTGTATACGTTACCTTTTTTGACTTCCAAAGTAGGAGTTTAAGGAAGTGGTTTTTTCATTGATTTGATTTAAATGGCATGTTGATAATGAACTGAAGATAATGACAATATGTCATAACCATATTACCCATGGCTGGAATTTTCATTTGCACTTTCAAGAACAGATTCAATGAAACCAAATCTGATTTCTTTTTCTCGCAGGTGTTTTTTGCTTTTAAATTATCTTCAAGCATGCCATTGAAAAAATACTTTGTAAATGTGAATGGGCACACTTCTATCTTTTATTGTCATTTGTTTGATGGATGACAACCTTTCTGACATCCTGTTTGCTTCCCTAGGTATGAAACCCTTCCAAAAATGGTCAACTCTTAACCCCCCTCGTCCCCCATCCCTCTCCCCCTTCCCGCATTAAGAAAGGAGGCTAAAATGAAAAAAAATGGCAGAGTTATATTGCGCCACAATATATCAGTTCTCTTTTAGGTCTGGTGGAATGATAAAAGCTTAACTAAATTCCAAAGAAAAGTTCTCTGGAAGCAAGTTACGCATCAGAGAAAACACTACATTAATCTCGGTTTTAGTTGAGCGTGCATTCAGTAATGTAATGTTACTACACTGCCAATGCCCCAAAGCAATAGCTTGAGCTAAGGTCCTTTTTTCAAACTGATTCAGAATGAGCCCAAATAATCATAAACGTGGTTTTCATTATGATGAAGTAAGAGAGAGCTTTTCATTCTAGCCATGCGTCAATTTACGCTTGTGGCAGTAAAGTAAAATAACTCATACCTTTTAACCTGTTATATACGTTACTTTGGTGAAAATACATAAGATAATAAATCTGTGATTTATTATAAAATTTTTATGGGAAAAGGTCTAAACAGATAAAATAGAGTAAAAGGCAACATTTAGGAATTGATTCTCTGTGCAACAACCAACCCACGACATCAAACTGGAAATAGCACCATAAAGGTAAAGTACTAAGACGAGTAGTATGGGGTAGTAAAATAGACTTGCAGCCCGAAGTCTGTTTTGAATTATTATAACTGAATACCTGCAGACCACAGTTAAGTATTATTAGGGCAAAGAGTGGGCGTTTGACCTAGAACGGTGTTTGTTTACATGTTTCATTATTTCTTTGGACATTTTTTTTTGCATGAGTAGCATGAATCACTGTATATATACACAATACCATGCCAATCAGATTTGAGTGCGGAACATATTTTAGTTGTGTTTTTGGACATTCAAATCTACCTAACCACTATGCTATTTAATGGACACGATTGTTGAGGGTTATCTCATTGATCAATTTAGCCTACCTGTTTCTCAAGTGGGTGGGGTAAATTCATATAGAAAAATGCTCAAAAAAGAAAGCAGAAAATCGTTTAGACGCATTATGGCTATAATAAGTAACACATGTATTGAAACGATATCCCTAGAATGGAAAAAGAATGACACTGCTTCAAAACATGACTTCCACTGAAGTGTAACAATGCAACAATACATGCCTTAATGGTGTTGTTTTCTGCCGTAGGGTACTAAGGCACACATGTGAAAAAAGCATCATGACAATAAAATTTTGAGAGCAGAACAATCAAACCTCCTTTCTGAAGGTTATGGCTAGAAGAATACGTAGTCAAACCAAGGATAGCAGAGGGTGCCACCTCTTTCAATTTTTAGCTGACTTGGCTCCTAGAGTACATATTATCTTAAAGGCCGGAAATACAAGTAATTATGTGTTTTTTTAAGTCCTGCAATTTTGACATAACTTCAAGGACAAGTTATACTTTTGCATTGTGGCAGGGCTGCATTTTGGAACTTCAGATCAACAATAGGTTTGTACGAGTCTGAAGTCCATCAGGTGTAGACAAATGCATTTTCCCTTGTATACCAGTCATGTGTCTGTTGAACTCTCCGTCTGCTGGCTGAAGATCCAGGCTGTTAATTTGTTGTAGCGTCTGCTTCAGCAAGGTGCAATAAGAGTCTGGTTTTCTGTCCCTCAGTTTGTCAGTCATTCCCTTTGTCTGTCAGTCTGTCCACAATTACCTGGTCCCTAGCTTTGATTTCTCTCAAACTATGATACCTACAATCATCAAACCTGGCATACAGTTTCTTCTTCTGATAATCTTGAGGTCAATGCACTTATTTCTACCCTTGATCTATGTTTCACGCTCTGTAAAATTTAACGTCCACAATTAGCTAGACTCGAGAATTTCAGTCTATTTCTCTCTACCATACCTACAATCATCGAACCTAGCATAAAAATTTCTTCTTTGGATGCTTTGGGTACTTGTACCCTTGACCTATATCTTATGCTCTGTGGTCTATGCCAAATTTCATGTCTAGAATTATGTTGAGCCTTGTGTTAAAGTCAGTTTCTCTTAAACTACAATTGTCAAACCTGGCAAAAACATTTTTCTTAGAATGGCCCTCTGTGATGCTACTGTTCTTTGTACCCTCGAACTACAATGTATATACCTTGCATACACAACTGCATCAACCATAGTGTTTACGTGCATTTCCATAGATCTAAGTCATCAAACATGACATAAAATTTGTTCTTTAGTTGTTCTTCTGGATTGTTGGACTACTTAAGCCTTTTTACTATATATCAAGCTCTGGAAATTTAATTCCAGACTTTCTTCTTAATTTGTGACAACATTTCTCTCAATTCTTTTAAATACAAGGGTTGATCCAGAAGTAATGACCCTGTGCCCATTGCGCGCTACACTGTAATTCAGTTCTGATTAACAGAATAGATATAAACTAAGAATCTTTTTCTGTTCCAGTTATATAGACGTTCAAAGTGTGCCACCTACGCCACGTTAGAATAACGTTAATTACATGAACATAAATTTTAAAGGAAATCACAAATCAAAATCAAATTGACGGGCCAAATCAGATGAACATTTGATACGGCCATGAAATATATTTCTGCTGCCTACTGTTGAAATTTTAATACCCTCACTGCAGTTTGAAGTTCGCTAGCTACTGCTAATGCTTGTTAATGCAGAGAGTGAAAATGTTGATTTCTGACAAGCGCGTTAGCGGATATTTATGTGGTTTTGCCTCGGATTTGGAATATCACCATTAGAGACTCTAGAGCTGTTTAGTTAAGACATGTGCAGACTTGGGGTCAAATACTTTCAAAAGTATTTGAATACAAATACAAATACTTTGCAATTTAAGAATACAGAATACAAATAAAAATACTTTTTTTATGAATGTATTCAAATAAAAATACAAATACTTAGCAAATGTATTCAAATACTTTTGAATACTTCTCAATAAAGATGGAAATTTCATCAACCAATAGTTTATGCGGAACTTTCATATCTCTAGTAGTCCAGACTCTGGAATAATTTTGATTACATGATTCTTTCTTTCGACCTGTCCTTGATATCATCATATCTGTTCTAGGAACCTTATATTTCTATGGTACAACTGGATATCTTCTATGTTTGCAATTTTGAATTTTTTGGTGTAAGGTTATTTTATTTCCATATTCTGATGCCAAAGATGGATACAATGTGTTTTCTCTGAAACAGGACACAATGAATTAAACCTTTACCTGCTGAATCTAAATATATCCCACCTTGCAACAGTGTAGACCCTGATCAGATGGCTACTTCAAAAGCCAGTTGATCTGGATCTACACTATTTGTCACTTTTTTATTCTAAATATATAGCAATATATTGCATCAAATTCAAAGCAATTATGGCATTTTAATTTATTCAGCAGGTTAAGGGATAAGGGCAGTGTCTGTACAGGGTTTTCTTAAATAGTATGAGATTGGGCATTTGTTGTGATTCTCATCTCTATTTCAAATTATGTATGACTGAAATTAAGATGGGATCATAACTGTGTATTGTAATTTTTTTAAGAAACAAGTGTCAAACTAGAATTCCGCGGAATGCGGTGTCTCGCCTGCTAGCGCTTTGTCACAAAACAGAGCTAAATCAGCAAAGATGTATGCATGAACCAAGTTTCTTGGCTCTAGCCCTAATAGTTTCTGAGAAAGACCTAAACGTGAAAACTTGACAAAAAATTGCAAAGTCAGTCAACCATAAAATGTTGGTAAAGACTCAATACTGATGATGACTTTGAGCTCCTCTCTTCCAGATGAATGCATGACCCAAGTTTCATGGCTCTACCCCTTATAGTTTCTGAGAAACAGACCCAAATGTGAAAACTATACAAAAAATTGCAAAGTCAGTCAACCGTAAAATGTACCTCAAGACTCAATATTGATGATGGCTTTGAGATTTACTCTTCCAGACGCAAGCATGAACCAAGTTTCATGGCTCTAGCCCTTATAGTTTCTGAGAAAATGACCTAAACATGGAAACTTGACAAAAAATAGCAAAATCAGTCAACCGTTAAATGTAGGTCAAGACTCAATATTGATGATGGCTTTGAGATCTACTCTTCCAGATGTATGCATGAACCAAGTTTCATGGCTCTAGCCCTTATAGTTCCTGAGAAAATGACCTAAACGCAAAAACCCGATGAAAAATTGCAAAGTCAGTCAACCGTAAAATGTAGGTCAAGACTCAGTATTGATGATGGCTTTGAGCTCTACTCTTCCAGATGTATGCATGAACCAAGTTTCATGGCTCTAGCCATTATAGTTCCTGAGAAAATGACCTAAACGCAAAAACACGATGAAAAATTGCAAAGTCAGTCAACCGTAAAATGTAGGTCAAGACTCAGTATTGATGATGGCTTTGAGCTCTACTCTTCCAGATGTATGCATGAACCAAGTTTCATGGCTCTAGCCATTATAGTTCCTGAGAAAATGACCTAAACGCAAAAACACAATGAAAAATTGCAAAGTCAGTCAACCGTAAAATGTAGGTCAAGACTCAGTATTGATGATGTCTTTGAGATCTACTCTTCCAGATGTATGCATGAATCAAGTTTCATGGCTCTAGCCCTTATAGTTTCTGAGAAAATGACCTAAACGCAAAAACCCGATGAAAGTTTACGCCGCCCACGCCGCCGACAACGACGACACCGGAAAAGCAATACCTATGTCTCGCTTCTGCTTTGCAGGCGAGACAAAAATTGTATAGGTGTGACATGGCTTAGTTGTCAGTTCTGTGCCTTGTCCCTATTTAATACTGTCCTGGGGCAATCTACTAAAAGATGACATATAGGTTTTATATTTGCTAACTTGGAAGTTTAACCTAATGATGCCTAGTGCCATAAAAGAGATCTTGACTGACAGTGTTAACCAAGATCGGACACTGTAGAGTGCAGCCTATGATCAGGGTTTTCAATAATGGCTTCAAAAACTTAATTTTTACAGAAAGTTATGCTTGTCATTTTGATTAGCAACAAAGCATTCAATTAATAAAATTAATATTCTTTGATCTCTTTTATGTATTGTACATGTATTTACCTTTGAGGTGTAGTCTTCAAAGTCCTAATACTAGCATTCTTGGACTTTAGTCACATCAATCCCATAATTCATGTAATTTTTTGCATCAATGTTTCACTAAATTGGCAAAAGTATTCATATTGTATTCATAAAAGTATTCATGAATACATGAAATTTGCAATGTATTCGAATACAAATACAAATACAGTCTAACCTGTCTTAAGCAAGCAGCCAAGGGATAAGGCAAAATCGCTTGCTTAAGACAGGTGCTTGCTTAATACAGGTTCGATTTACTCCGAAAAAAATCTTGTTTCGTCCCGACCAAGGGTACTCATCAGGTACTCAACAAGTTAATGACCTGAACTCCCTCTTCTAAAGTCAAAACTTTCCTTCTCTTACTGGTACTGGCCATGATGAGAAACTTACAATTAGTCCGGGGGCATATGTCGTAAAAAAGGGGTCCCGTGAACATGAATGTTAATTTTATGCCCTTATCATAGTCACTTAGGACAGTCTTTTAGAAGTTGAAAAATGGTTGTTGCCATTTTTTCTTTCATCATTTTACCAAGAAAATGGCCAAAGTAGTGGGTGGGGTAACATTGGCCCAATACAACACCCAGTTGTAACAAATGAGTTGTAGAAAGTGTTTTATGTCATAAATATGTCTTTTTGAATATTCTACGACATAAAACGCAAAAAGTAGTCTTTAAATATTGGTCAACTGTCATGATATATTTGTAACGTATATAACTGTAACCACAAATTCGAATGAACTATGAGAATTATACCAAATCGGTGGAATGAAGTTAATACATGTGGTCCTTAATGAGCATATGATATCACTTGTCTTTGAATCGTGCTCCTCTTATCTTTGAAATAATTTCTTATGTACTTTGGATCAGTTAGGTTGCAGTTAGCAGTGGCAATATCAATTGAAGACAGAATGTAACATATTTCATAAGAATTCCGAAAACACTAGTAAGAAGAGCTAACGGCTGTTGAAATTTGTATTATGTCTTAAGATGAAAAGTGTACTAGTAAGTATGAAAAACGCCATTCTTATGTTCACTCTACTATAACAACATTGGTGTTTCATTTAAAAGGCATCGTAACAGTAACATTACGTTACATAACTGTCCGAGGGATAATAATCCAGGATCATGTGCAATACAAATGGGACCCTGTAGGCATATATGTTAATTTTATGCCTTTATCATAGTTATCAAGGGCAGCCTCTTGGAAGCTCAAAAATTGTTGTTGCCACATTATATTTCTGTGTTTTACCTAGAAACTGGTCAACATAGGCCTGAGGTAACATAAGCCTTTACAGCAGCCGGCTGTTACATATGAAGTGTAGAGAGCAAATAAATTTATAAACATGACTTTTTTTAAAATATCTTGATATATAAAAAAAAAAACTGAGCTATTTTGAAAAGATGACTTATCAATCACGCAAGACCTGTAACGTATATCACTATGACTAGAAATAAATAATAAAATAAACAACCATGATCTGAATGAATCGCTTGAATGAAGTAAGGATGTGTTGTTTTTAATAAAGACACCCTGTGTCATCTGACTGAATCATACCCATTTTTGAAAGAACTGCTTGTACATTTTGAATTAGTTAGGTAGCAGTTAGCAGTGGCATTGACAGATTAAGAGAAAATGCAACTTTTTTCTTAAGAATCTCCCTTAAATTGACAAAAATTGCTAACCGTAGATGGTGTAGCCCTTCAGTGTTATATTTTATGTCTTAAGTTAGCAGATGTACATCAAACCGTGAAGAAACACCAAGTTTAATTGTCTTTGAACTATAATTATATGGGGTTGTCCTGTACTTGAAAGGCAATGTAACAGTAACATTACGTTACATGTTTGTAATCCATCAGGGATTTATAATTATTATTATTGAGAAAGCGTTTTCGAAATGTTCTATAAAAGGGTTATCCTTTGGAAGCAAGGATCACACCAAAGAACTGAAAACTGTCGAGTGTACAAGATTTCTGGGCCAGACTAGCTAGTTTCGGCCAACTAGGCCTCATCAGTGACCCTCAAATATTTTTAAAGTTCTACAATGGAATCAATGATCCCAAAGGACTAGAAAATAAAATCTACACTATGATGAAGGGCAGGGAGACTTTTTACGGTGACCACACAGTCCCAATCACCAGCTGTAGTGAAGTTCAATATGTTCTATAAAAGGGTTATCCTTTGGACGGCTTCATTCTCAGATGTTAGAGAGCATTTAACTTACCACTACTAAGATGGCAAAGTTTTCTATTGAATTCACACAAGAACTCATTAGGACACATAAAGATCTTTACATCTGAAGCGTGTTGAGCTTTCTTAACATTTAATCTGACTTGTAGCAACATCACAAAACCAATCTTTTGAAATTACATGCGACCAGGGAATTATGTATATATATAAGTTGATATTAGACATAAGTGATTTATGTCTTGGTTTAGAACTGTCACAGAGGTGATACCTATTTCCCTATCTGTGCTGTCGACCGAACCAATCAGACAACTTACACGGAAAAGAGCCTGTCAGCTAAGGCAACTGGCAGAAGTATCGACTCAGGTGACTGTTAGTAATACCCTTATTGCTATGATGTCGATTTTATTCTCATTCAACAGCCCTTTGCACAGTACTACCTCAAAAGGAACATTGTGTTAATCCCACTATTATAACTTACATGCTGAATTGTAAACAACGTTACCCGTCTGTATTGCTCCCATCGGTTACACTGCTACATATTATTATCACTGTGACAATGTGACAATGAAAAACTATGTTTTTTATGAAACACAGAGTGTCTTATTATCGGTCTGTGTCCGACATGTATCGCTCAGTGTAACATTACAAAGATGTATTTGGTCAGTTAAATACTGTACACCCTTGTCTGTGTTCAGATACATTATCACACACAGGTAAATATAACAAAAGTCTAATTTAACTTTGATCATTCAACTTTTATAATGTATATTTCTTCAGTTGTTGTATTGATATTACCGGCGTCATATTACTGTATATTAAATATCTGGACAAGGATCATTCAGAATAGCAGTAGCACTTAATAAATGCTAAGTTTATTTCCGTGATTTTTGCTAAGCTGCAATATGGTAATATGATCAAAGTCAGTGAAATCATTTGGAATTCAGGAATTAATGTTATTTACATGATATCTACAGTATGCATCACTTGTACCATTTCTTTATTGCTATTCAGAACTAATTTTCTAATGTTTGAGCATATAAGATATGAGAACTGAATGAACTACTCAGTAACTGGTTGTTTTCGTTACTCTTTCCGTTTTCCTTCTCTTTGTTTTGTTATCGTACTGCAAAGAAAAATTATGGTTTGATAAATTATTAGGAAAAAACTGGGATTCGCCAAGTTAGAACAGCAATATCCTACATCAAAATACTTTGTCATCTTTACTTGCCATTTCGATATGT
This sequence comes from Ctena decussata, assembly GCA_963989385.1. Classification (NCBI taxonomy): domain Eukaryota; kingdom Metazoa; phylum Mollusca; class Bivalvia; order Lucinida; family Lucinidae; genus Ctena; species Ctena decussata. The sequence goes on from OZ022502.1 coordinate 17,308,431, forward strand.
GGCTTAAAACTCTGTTGAACTCTGTCCCTTAAAAAATTAACTGTTAAATCAAAAGTAAGCATAGGTTCCATACTGAATCAATTCTTTTAAGAGACTGTTGTATATAACCATAATAGTACAAAAAGGGGGAGAAAATAGCATTGAAGTAAAGACAAGAAAGGGGAGAAAATAGCACGGAAGTAAAGATAATCTTTAGAAAATTATATGTATACATGTATTTTTTATTGCTGTGATAGCCCGTGAAACAACTTTCTTTTATTCTTTTCCTTCTAATTATAATAATTGTGTGTAACATTATACTCTTAAGGTCCCAACTAGTACATTACCGTTGTGAACTATAACCGTAGGCCAGATATACCTATGTAATAAACTACCCTGCAACGTTTTATTCCGGGTTTAGTAACGTTTCTCGACTTAAGGTGAACAACAATGTTCCCCTTGGTCACGTAAAATACGTGAAAGTCTTACGAACCTAAGTATTCTCTGTCAGCAAATGTTCGCGTTAGCTTTGTAAGGTAACAGTGTGGCTTCACTCTTCAATGGTCAGGTTATATTTTCTGGTTTAGATTCTTACAACTTGTATGTTCAATTACCAGTAATCAGAAATTCAAAATATTATTGAAAATATCTGGTACAGATATTTTCAATAATATTTTGAATTTCTGATTACTGGTAATGTTTGACTAACCATGACCAGGAAAATCGCCGATCAGGTGTCAACTTCCTCAAACTGACTATATCACTTTATCTGGCACTTTTATACAAAATCAAATGCTTGTTTATGATTGCAGATTTTTTTCTTTAAAGTAATAAGTCTGTTTTAGCAGTTTTTGCTTTATATACAAAGATGTCACGTATGTTACTGTATCAAGAATCGTAAATTTGAGTAGCTTGGCAATAGCATAAAAAACACACAAAAAAACTTTTGGTTTATGCTATAACAAATAAGCAAACAGCAAAATGTGGTGTGCCTGTTCTGAATCTGTCCAGTCTTATTTACTACGGTTTGAAATATTCTTAGTTTCGTCACGAATAGAACACACCTCATGGAGTACTTAAACCACTTGGTAATAAGGCTGGTAGCACCAAATAAACAGTATTCCATAAGAACTACTAGGATATTATTTTCATAAATGTTCTGTGAGAGATAATGACGTAATACTGGAAGTTATGTTATAGATTAAAGTTATTTACGTTACTACTTGTGGTAGTTAATGATGTGAAAACAAACTTAGCTGTATTTTCTAATACTTACAGATGATTCTATAGAAAAAAAAAACAAGAATAAAAATAAAACATAAGGAGCTACCTAGACATTATATGATTTTAACACAAATACATATATGTAACGTATATAATCGATCGTTACGGCCAAAGAGCCATTAGAAAAAATGGCAACATGTGTCACTGATGAAGTTGATATATGTTGCCAAAAATTAACACGAATGTTCACGGGAATGACATATGCCCCCGGACTAAATCAGAAACTTATGGTATTTAAGACACTAATGAAATGGACACTGATTGATTGTTAATACAAAATGAAGGCTGATCCTTTTGAAAAAATTCCACTTGTTTAAACTGCCAACAGAATCTAAGTTTAGATCCAGCCCCTGCCTCCCTCACCCACTAAACAAAAAAACATTTTCATTGGTTTGGTAAAGGAGTTCTTTACATGTACATTGTAAATTAAAAGCTGTTAATGACGTTTAATGAATAGGACCGTCAAACAAAACAAATTGCCTTTGATGACAGCGCTGAATAATGAGCTTTCGCACCTCGCCAGCTACGATCAGCTTCGATGAACAAAGTGATTGTGTGATTGCGTTGTTCTAAATATTTTCTAAACAGGTTTTTCTCACCTGTACTAGTCGGTAAACATCATTAATTATCCATTTAGTGAGGTGCGAACTTACGTGTACAGTTCAAACAAATGCCGTCGATAGTTAATTCACCTTTGATCTGACCGAATTCAAGGGTTTTCCAAGATTCTACTGCTTACCGGTGTTATTGGATTGCTTTATTGCTACCGCATCAAAATATTGAGAACCAGTTAAAGTGCGTTCGATTTGCTGTAAAAAGCGATATCGGTCACACTAAACACCAAAATCGGTGGAAATACGGGTCCGGCGCTCTGAATCAGTATACCAGCGTGAAGAAGTCGGAAGAATCGATACGGCCAAAAAAACATGGCCGCTAAGGCAGGTTTTCGAGCGATTCCGGATAGAATTTTGCGGCCGGTGGCCGCGTAAAACAGGTGCTTGCTGATTACAGGTTCATTTACATGGAAAATCGTTTGGGGGGAATGCCAACTGGCCGTTTACGGCAGGTGCACGCTTAATACAGGTGGCCGTAAGTACAGGTTAGACTGTACTTTTATTCTAAAAAATCCATGAATACAGAATACTTTATGAATACTCAGAAAATGTATTTGAATAGTATTCGAATAAGAATACAGAATACGATTACCCCAAGTCTGGACATGTGGTTATATAAGTTATCATGAGGCTTGTGTAAATGTACAATCAGCGCAATACGGGTGCAGATGAGTCACTAGAGGATAGTCCGAAAACCGGAAGACCTTTATGTACAATTTCAGACAATAACATCACTCTTGTTATGATCCCATATGTGAATATCGATGTTCTGCAATTCGAATATTGTGTTAATTCTTAAACTTGAGCTGCGGGGCTGTATAAGCAATATTAAAAGATGAGACAAACATGGATGATCAGACAATAGTGCTTTGCTGGAACAACGAATATGCTACTTTGGACATGACACAGTATCGAAACTTAGTCTGGTGCGTCACTGACGTGCTGCGCGTTTCGTTACCATGCCTTCTTTCTATCTCGATATCTCAGTTACTTTGCACTGTATTTTTATGACATTTTCAGATCATAATGCAAATAGATTAGGGTACTTGGATACGAAATGTTGTTGCCTCTCTTTATTATGCATGATTTTATAGCTGCAGTGACATTACTGCTGGATCAACCCTCGTACAAATTCATTACACTTTCTTCTGACTATGATCTCTACAACTGTAGACATGCAAGGCAGGTACAACATACCGGTTTGTGGAATTCTTGTCTATTGAAACATATATTTAAAATTGAGACCACACAACCATTGGTAGATTTTGAGGTTTAAAATAAGTTTCCGATATATGGGGATGCAAAATGAATTTAGAGCTCAAGACTTTTGCCCCTGGCCAAAAGTATGAAACTGAATTTCAACCTAAAGTTACCACCTCCAGGAGTTGTTTCTCTTGCAGTATATAGCCTGCTTTCTGGTAACACTGGCAGTCAGTAAAACCAACATACTTAATTTTTGGATAATTACAGTGTGTCTAAATAATTAGTTGTGTTTTGTCATTGTTTAACATCCACGGTAAACAGCTATGGTCATGTCGGGATGGTCAGTTAACCTAACCACACTATTCCTGGGCAGGCTTAGGCCTCCTAAGCTGTTAACCAGTACAGTGCACCTGCTTTTACCAGTAACTGACAACTGCCCTTCTTGAATCAGCAGAAGGAGAAATGAAAGTAAGTGGCCGGACTGGGTATCGAACCCAGGACCTCTGGTTTATAAGTCAGGCGCCCTACCGACTGTGTACGCGGTCCGGTGCCTAAATAATTAGGGTTCATTAAAAAATCTAAAAATCTCTTTGGACATGCAGGTATGAGCAAACAGTGCAGATTTAGGTCAGACTGTTCCTACAGGAGCAGTCTGATCAGGGCCTACCCTGTTTGCCATTCCATCTGCATCTTATAAGATGCATTGCTCTGCTGCACATTGTAAAACCAAACTGTTCCATTTTAAGGACAGTTACAGCAATTATTTCGGATGTCCCAACCTTTAGAATTTTAGGGTATTCTGGTAATGTATGGAGAGTTCTCAGCAAACTTTATCACAAATCACTCTAAAATGAAATCAAAACCCTGGTATATCAGACTACAGTCGAACTTCACTGGCTCGAACTCGGAAGGCTCGAACACCATGTTTCGGTCGAACTGACTTTCCAGTCCCGGCAAAATCCGTATTCATTTTAAATAAACATGCCACACTTGGCTCGAACAACGATGGCTCGAACGCTCGAACCCCAAGTCTGGTCCCTAGAAACCACTTTCTATGTAAAAAAACACCGATGGCTCGCACCTATTTCCTTGTAAAAAATTTCCAAGTTTAATGACCGGACTAAATGTAGATCCTACCGATTACAAGTATTGGTCATCAGGTTTGCTATGTCCATGCTTATCTTGATATTTTTATATTGTAATTAAAATTCTGTGTTGTTTTGTTTTATCTACCTGAAAGTGCAAAGGTTCAAAGAGTGACCGATCAAAATACAGGAAGTTTTCTTAGTTATGATAGAAAAACATAGTACATAAAGTTGGATCATGTTGAGCTGGTCTTCAATGGCTCGAACTACCGATCGGTCGAACTTTTTTCGGTGGTCCCGGCGAGTTCGAGCCATCGAAGTTCGACTGTACTCTGCCCTAAAATTAAATTAGGCTTTCAATCAAAAAGAACATGATCATACATTTAATCAGCTTCTTTTAATGCATATTTGTTCATAAAACATTTAAATTTGTCAGATCAATTTGCTGTTTCAACAGAGAACCTTTAAAATTAAGGAATGCAATAATACGAGTTGCCACACAACAAAACCAACAACGTGGCATGTGCGCCTAGAGAATACTCTGATCAGACTGTGCATCCGCCTAGTCTGATCAGTTTTCACTGTGGACTTATAGGGTAGCTAAGGGTCTACGTTATCTCCATGCCGTCAGCAAAGACTCTAATCATACTGGGCGGCTGCCCAGGCTGATCTGAGTCTTGCTGGGCGCACATGCCACTTTGCTGGCTTTATGTGTTGCAGCTCAATTATCATGGTAACATAACTAAAATTATGGTGTATAGCTACACCTCATTTTCCATCATTTCTTATTATAGGGATAAAACTTTCACTTCTCTTGATAAATTGCCTCCCTTCTCAATGGGGGTATGCAGTGAAATGCAAGGAACTTGCACCTTCCCATGGGGGTATACTACCAGAAGCATGTATTTCTTTGCTTTAAGAGTTGACCATTATTCAGTGTGGACACAAAAACAGAAAATGGCAGTGAGAGAAAATGACAGAGTTGCTTCCCCTGACAGTGAATTCATCTTTTAAGCCTTCAAGCGCCAAAAAGCAGACGACAAAATTTACGTCTGCAAAAATTTTGAAATATGTTTCATCCAAGCTATATCACATTAAAAATTCAAAAACTAGATTGGAAACAGTGTAGATCTAGATGAGGCGGCTCATTATGAACCGCCTCATCAGGATCTACGCTGTTTGCAAATTCTGCTGTTTTTGTCACTGGTGCTAACTGTTCATGATTATTTCTTGTTTACTTGTGGCCCTCAGAGTTTTATGGAGAATTAACATATGTTTGATGTGCCAATACCTTTAAGCATGTGCTAGCAGGAAATATTCAGATCAGCCTGTGCACAGTCTTTTGCACTTACTGAGAAACCTAAATAGTGAAGAGACTGTGAATATTTTGCACAGATGCACTAGCTGTTTTGAGTCCTGTAATGTGCTTAAATTTTGGGACACCGAACAAATGGAAAATTGATTATTTTAGGTGTCCCAAGCCTTATGCCCATTAGGGTATTTGTGGTTCAAGGTCCCTTTAAACTCAACACCAATTAAGTGTTATCTCAAAATTATCTAGGGCTCTGTAGTATGAAGCATAATTACCACAAGCACTTTTATTAAACAAAAGCTATGAGCTATCTGCCCTGGTCAAAACTGGCCAGTATAAATTGTGAATGCCTGTTAGCTTACACCCTCCAGCAACTTGAGTATCCATAACAGTCACAGAACCAATAGATACTAAGATTGTTCTTTGGCATCCTATCTATACATATGCACGGAATTACACAATGTAAGCAAATACTCAAAGTGACATAACTCAAAAGATGTGCCCTTAATCTGACCCCGAGGTTATAAAACATTTTTCATGCTCAACTCAGCTGAGCATGAAATTTTACCTGCTAATAAATAGCAAATTACTGGTAAGTACAGTTGTTTTTCTGCTCAGTTTAACTGAGTATGAAATCTTCTCTGCTAAAGAATATTTATCAGCAGAGAAAATTTCATACTCAGCTGAGTTGAGAACAAAAAATGTTTTATAACCTTGGGACCTGGACTCCAATATAAAACTGTACAGTTAGATAGCATATTTGTTTTCCGTTGTGAACATATTCTGTTAAGTGTTTTGTATAAATATTTTAATTTTCCATTTTCCACTATGATTGGTCGATTTGATTCTGAATTAATTACTCCTGTGAAATAATTTGCAGAATAGATTCTGAATTTTAAACTCCTGTGAAATAATTTGAAGTTCTGGCTCTGAATTCAAGCTGAGAGGGAATTCTTTCTTTTACAACTTGCCCACTATGATCAGAGACTTAAATGCCACAGAAACATTTTTTTTTGCATGAGTCAGGTCTCCCTTGGAAGAGATTAGCCCAAGAGTGTTCTCTCTTTTGTGGTGTATTCAAACGCCTGAATTTGGATGAAAGACTTTGAAACTTTCTATGCAAGCTTTAGAAGCACTATGAGGCACAGTCAGTCTGATTTGTATCACCAGTTTCATTAGGAAGACATTTTTGAGGTAGATTGTCTTTAATGTCCTTTTGTCCGGGTGTGAAACCATTAATCTCCATTTTTGTTGTCTCCCATTCTGTTTTGTGGCTCTGGACTGGTTCTGAAATTGTGTGACTAAAAACTCTAGCATCCCATCCACAGGTGTAAAGTCTATTATCTCCACTCCATGATACACCTTGGACAAAGTCACGATGAGCAGAATTGCTATATCTGAAAGATACACAGCATATCAATATTCTTAGGCTACTGTTGAAATTAAAAGTATTAAGACATGTATGTCTGAGCAAACAGAGTAGACCCAGATCAGCAGTCTGATCAGGATCTACACTATTTGCCATTCGACCTGCATTTTCAGGATGCATTATTGTAAGACCAACCTGACCCAGTTTTTGGAGAATTTTTAAATTTTTACATTATACTTTTTATCCAATATATCTTGTGCTTCACTTGTTCATTTTTTTTCTATTTCTACCCCTACCCACACACTCAATCTACAAGAGTGGGCTGTCAAAGCATCCAGTTATATTTTGAATCACTGGTTACCATTGAAGTTTAATAAATGCTTTGGAAGGCCTACGATGGCATGCTTTTGACCAAGCACTGCAGGAATAAGTTTCAGGCAGTGGCCTAACTATGAAACTAATCCACATCCTGTTGACCTAAATAGCAAACATGACAATAAGGTTCTGGGCTGTGCCTACATTTTAATAAAAACTAGACAATCACTAAAGGTGATGAATGCCCCCGCCATGTGCCTCACTAGAAAAGTAATGTGTTAAAACATATTTTTGTGAAGTTACATCAAAATCTGTCAATAAATAAAGGTGCTAGAGGGATGACTGAGTTTTTCTTAAAAATAGCAACTGTGACCTTGACCTTGGAACTACAACCTTGAAAGGTTTACTTGTCTAAGATATTGTCATACTTAATATATGTGTGAAGTTCTACCAAAATCAGTTAATAAATAAAGGCGCTAGAACCATGACAAAGATTTACATGTACCTATTATAGCATCTGTGACCTTGATCTTGGACCTACAATGATGAAAGGTAAATTTGTCCCAGATATTGTCAAGCTAAATATTTGTGTCAAGTTATGCCAAAATCATTCCAGAGGGATGACAGCATATTTTCTGAAATAGCAAATATGACCTTGACCTTTACCCTGAAATTCTGGATCACGAACTTGTCCAAGATATTGTCACACTAAACATTTGAGTGAAGTTAAATCAAAATTGTCAATGAATAGAGGAGTAGAGGAATGATAAAGTTTTTTTCTAAAAATAGCAACTGTGACCTTGACCTTGGACCTGCAGTGCTGAAACAGTAATTTATTCAAGATATTGTTATACTTAACATTTATGTGAAGTTACATCAAAATCGATCTATAAATGAAAGCGCTGGAGCAATGCCCTAGTTTTTCTAAAAATAGCAACTGTGACCTTGACCTTCATCCTACAAACCTGAAACGCAAAGTTGTTTGAGGTACTGTCATACCCAATAAAGCTGTGATGTAATACCAAAATCTGTTAATAAATGAGGCCGCTAGAGCGACGATAAAAGGTGAGATTGTATTTAAGCTATGGAAATATGGTCAAAATATGTATGTTATTCAAGGGGATATAATTCTGCAATAAAGACCTGACTGAAAGTTCTGTTTCCTTTTTGCACATGTTCAATGCATGTCTGAACTGTGTTGCAAGTTTCAAATCCCTACATCAAATACTATTGGAAGAGTTGCAGAGACAAGAACAGTACTACAAAGTGTGAAATATATGGTCAAAATATGCATGTCATTCAAGGGGACGTAATTCTGCCATAATGACCTGGATCAAAGTTTTGTTTCCTTTATGCACATGTTCAATGCATGTCTGAACTGTGTTACAAGTTTCAAATCCCTACATCAAATACAATTGGAGGAGTTGCAGAGACAAGAACAGTACTACAAACGTGAAACATGGTCAAAATATTTATGTTATTCAAGGGGACATAACTCTGCAACCAAGACCTTAATCAAAGTTCTGTTTCCTTTATGCACATGTTCAATGCATGTCCGAACTGTGTTGCAAGTTTCAACTCCCTACATTAAATACTGTAGGAGGAGTTGCGGAGACAAGAACAGTACTCAAAAGTGAAATAGGGTTATAATATGTATATTATTCAAGGGGACATAATTCTGCAACCAAGACCTTAATCAAAGTTCTGTTTCCTTTATGCACATGTTCAATGCATGTCTGAACTGTGTTGCAAGTTTCAACTCCCTATATCAAATACTGTAGGAGGAGTTGCGGAGACAAGAACAGTACTCAGATGTGAAATATGGTCAAAATATGTTTATTATTCAAGGGGACATAATTCTGCAATAAAGATCTTAATCAAAGTTATGTTTCCTTTATGCACATGTTCAATGCATGTCTTCCAAGTTTCAGCTCCCTGCATCAAATACTGTAGGAGGAGTTGCGGAGACAAGAACAGTACTACAAAGTGTGACGGACGTACGTATGTACGTACGTACGGACGGACAAGGGCAAAACTATATGCCCCTCCCCACTTCGTGGCGGGGGCATAAAACAAGTAGCCCAAAGGGCAACAATTGCTCACCTGAGAGACATTGTAAACCTATAGGGATATTTAAGATGCTCAAGGGCAGCTAACTCCACAGTCAGTGGTCCAATCAGGCTGAAAATTAAACTCATCCAAAACATTATGTATGCCCTCATTTAATATATGCAAGTTTAAAAAGTATCCGATCAAGAGCACAATAGACAGAGCTGTCAAAGGCAGCTAACTTCTTGTGGTTGGACTGATCTGGCCAAAATTTGAACTTGTTTAAGATATTATGCATTTCCTCATTACCTGCAAGTTCGAAAAGGATCGGATCAGTAGAAACCAAGAAAAAGTGGCAACACTGATTTTTTGGATGCTCAGGGCAGGTACTCCATAGTCAGTGGTGTGATCTAGCCGAAATGCTAACTAATCCAAGCTTTTGTGCATATCCTCATTATCTGCAAGTATGAAGAGGATCCGATGAAAAATGAAAATGTGATGACGTTGTTTTCTCCATTATAAGACTATGGGATTTTTTTCAAACGCTCAAGGGCAGCTAACTCCGTAGTCTGTGCTCAAATCCACCCAAATTTCGAACTCATCCAAGCTCTTATGTATGTCATCATTACCTGCAAGTATGATAAGGATCTAATCAAAAACCTTGATTGAAGAACCCTGAAAGTCAAACTTGCTCGAGATATTGTCATGCCCTACATTTGTGTGAATTTATTTTAAAATCCATTGAGAAATGTAGGTGCTAGAGCGATGACAAAGTTTTTCTAAAAATAGCCATAGTGACCTTGACCTTGGGCACAGCATCCTGAAAGTCTAACTTGCTTGAGATATTGTCATACCCTACATTTGTGTCAAGTTATTTCAAAATCCATGGAGAAATGAAGGTGCTAGGGCAATGACAAAGTTTTTCTAAAAATAGCCACAGTGACCTTGACCTTGGGCGCAGCACCCTGAAAGTCGAACTTGCTCGAGATATTGTCATGCCCTACATTTGTGTGAAGTTATTTAAAAATCTGCTGAGAAATGTAGGGGCTAGAGTGCTGACAAAGTTTTTCTAAAAATAGCCACAGTGACCTTGACCTTGGGCGCAGCATCCTGAAAGTCGAACTTGCTCGAGAATTGTCATGCCCTACATTTGTGTGAAGTTATTTTAAAATCTGTTGAGAAATGTAGGTGCTAGAGTGCTGACAAAGTTTTTCTAAAAATAGCCACAGTGACCTTGACCTTGGGCGCAGCATCCTGAAAGTCAAACTTGCTCGAGATATTGTCATGCCCTACATTTGTGTGAAGTTATTTCAAAATCCGTTGAGAAATGTAGGCAATAGAGCGATGACAAAGTTTTTCTCAAAATATGTGATGACATTGTTTTCTCCATTATAACACTATGGGATTTTTTTCAAACGCTCAAGGGCAGCTAACTCCGTAGTCTGTGCTCGAATCCGGCCAAATTTCAAACTCATCCAAGCTCTTATGTATGTCATCATTACCTGCAAGTATGATAAAGATCTAAGCAAAAACAGTTGAGAAAACGTGATGACGCCATTTTCCCCATTATAACCCTATGGGATTTTTTTCAAACGCTCAAGGGCAGCTAACTCCGTAGTCTGTGCTCGAATCCGGCCAAATTTCGAACTCATCCAAGCTCTTGTGTATGTCATCATTACCTGCAAGTACGATAAGGATCTAATCAAAAACAGTCGAGAAAACGTGATGACGCCATTTTCCCCATTATAACCCTATGGGGGCTATCTGTTGCCATGGAAACCAGAGTTCTGAGCTGATCGGCACCAAAACCTAATGCAGCCTTTCCCCCACCCAAATGATGCTTCAGATAAAATTTGATTGCGATCAGCCCACTGGTCTCTGAGATATTTATGTTTGAAAGTGTTGACGCACGCACGGACGCACGGACGGACGCACGGACGGACGCACGGACGGACGACGGCTCGACTCCCATCCTATAAGCTCACCTCTGAGCCTTCGGCTCAGGTGAGCTAAAAACATGAGAAAGACTGGCAATACACCACGTATGTAGTTACTTTTGCAGGTTAAATTGGAAAACCTCAAAACAAGACCTTGCACATTGTCACAAAACAGCCTAACCAGAAAACCCCTCACAGTTAACATTGCCAACACCAGAAAAGTAGTACATACGTCTTATTTCTGCTAGTCGCAGATGAGATAACTACTTGAAAAGCTCTAAATGCAGCCATCAATATTTCAGCTGTATCGCACAGGCTGTGCAATGACGGCAAAATACCGCAAAAATTGTGATGCAGCAAAATGTTCACAATTATAGTTCAAACCTGTGTACAAAGACCACCAAAGGGAGCCCAAAATACTGGTCTTTGTTGACAGGTGATCTCTGTTCACAGGTTCAAATGTGCTTATTTTCTACGTGTTGGTAGCTATAAGTGGTCTGTATAGACAAGTGGTCTCTATTCACAGTGACCTTTTGCACAGGTTTGTCAATGAGATTATTACATACAGGTGTCTGATTAACAGCAAATATAGTAGGTATACTTACATTTGTGAGGAAGTTTCTTCATTAATGGACGTCACAACTACACTACAATCTTCTGATACTGATGCTAACAAGCTGTTCCTGCAAATATAGAATTATACAGATGAGCTGTGACATGACAAAACCAACAAAGTGGCATGTGCGTCACACAAAGACTCAAATCAGCCTGGGCATCTGCCCAGTCTGATCCGAGTCTTGGTTGTGGACTAAAAGGGTAAGCAAGGGTCTAAGTAAGGGTCTAAGCTGCCTCTATGCGGACAGCAAAGACTGGGCAGACATCCAGGCTGATCTGAGTCTATGCTGGGCACACATGCCACTTTGTTGGGTTTGTCGTGTCAGGCTCAGATATTACAGACAGATACTTATAGTTTTATGGCCGACAGAAAACTACCGTCATTCTGTGCTAAAGCTGGTTAGTGTAATCTAGCCTTCAATGATATTCATTAATAGTTTTTCAAGGATCACAATGACAATTTGCAAAATTCAGATTCATTGCACAATACAGCTGTATGCATTCCAATACTCAAACAAGAGGGCCATGAGGCCCTGAATCGCTCACCTGAGTAACAATCTGACCCAACCCCCGACCCCCTCTCAGTAAGGTAAGTTTTGACCCAAGGGACTTGGTTGGCAGGATTTATGTAGGGGACCACTAAACTTTGCTTTATTATAATATATAAGCTCTGGGTCTTATGATTTCAGAAAAGAAGATTTTTTTTATTTTTTTTTCCCATTATAAGTCTATGAAAGCTAATGACCCCTTGGGGTGTGGCCAATTTGGATCCCAGGGGCATGGTTGGCAGGATTTATGTAGAGGACCACTAAACATTGCTACATACTAAATATCTTAGCTCTCTGCCTAATGGTTTCAGAGGAGAAGATTTTTGAAGGTTCTTAAATTAGCTATACAGGCTCTATGATGCCCTAGGGTGTGGCCAGTTTGGACCCGAGGGGCTTGATTGGCAGGATTTATATAGGGGACCACTAAATGTTGCTACATACTAAAAATATGAGCTCTGCAGGGCCTCATGCTTTCAGAGAAGAAGTTTTTTTTTAGTTTTTCCCATTGTAAGTCTATGGGAGCAAATGCCCCCGAGGCATGGCCAGTTTGGATCCCAGGAGCATGATTGGCAGGATTTATGTAGAGGACTACTAAACATTGCTACATACTAAATGTCTTTGCTCTCTGCCTCATGGTTTCAGAGAAGAAGATTTTTTAATGTTCTTTAGCTATATAGCTCTATATAAACAAAAGACCCCCTGAGGTGTGGCCAGTTTGGACCCCAGGGGCTTGATTGGCAGGATTTATATTAGGGACCACTAAGCATTGCTACATACTTAATATAAAAGCTCTGGGCCTCATGGTTTCAGAGAAGAAGATTTTTTAAGATTTTCCCATTGTAAGTCTATGGGAGCTAAGGACCCCTGAGGCGTGGCCAGTTTGGACCCCAGGGGCTTGATTGGCAGGATTTTTGTGGGGGACCACTAACCATTGCTACATACTAAATATAAAAGCTCTGGGCCTCATGGATTCAAAAAAGAAGATTTTTAAAGATTTTCTCATTGTAAGTCTATGGGAGATAATGACTCTGGGGCGTAGCCAGTTTGGACCCCAGGGGCATGGTTGGCAGGATTTATGTAGAGGACTACTAAACATTGCTACATACTAAATGTCTTTGCTCTCTGCCTCATGGTTTCAGAGAAGAAGATTTTTGAATGTTCTTAAGCTATATAGCTCTATATAAACAAAAGACCCCCTGAGGTGTAGCCAGTTTGGACCCCAGGGGCTTGATTGGCAGGATTTATATTGGGGACTATTAACCATTGTTACATACTAAATACATAAGCTCTGGGACTCATGCTTTCAGAGAAGAAGATTTTTTAAGATTTTTCCATTGTAAGTCTATGGGAGCTAATGACCCCCGGGGCGTGGCCAGTTTTGACCCCAGGGGCATGGTTGGCAGGATTTATGTAGAGGACTACTAAACATTGCTACATACTAAATGTCTTTGCTCTCAGCCTCATGGTTTCAAAGAAGAAGATTTTTGAAGGTTATTTAGCAATATAGCTCTATATAAACAAAAGACCCCCTGGGGTGTGGCCAGTTTTGACCCCAGGGGCTTGATTGGCAGGATTTATGTTGGGGACACCCCTAACCATTGCTACATACTAAATACATAAGCTCTGGGCCTCATGGTTTCAGAGAAGAAGATTTTTTTAAGATTTTTCCATTGTAAGTCTATGGAAGCTAATGACCCCCGGGGCGTGGCCAGTTTTGACCCCAGGGGCATGGTTGGCAGGATTTATGTAGAGGACTACTAAACATCGCTACACACTAAATGTCTTTGCTCTCTGCCTCATGGTTTCAAAGAAGATGATTTTTGAAGGTTACTTAGCTGTATAGCTCTATATAAACAAAAGACCCCCCGGGGCGTGGCCAGTTTTGACCCCAGGGGCTTGATTGGCAGGATTTATGTTGGGGACCACTAACCACTGCTACATACTAAATACATAAGCTCTGGGCCTCATGGTTTCAGAGAAGAAGATTTCTTTAAGATTTTCCCATTGTAAGTCTATGGGAGCTAATGACCCCCGGGGCGTGGCCAGTTTTGACCCCAGGGGCTTGATTGGCAGGATTTATGTGGGGGACCACTAACCATTGCTACATACTAAATATATAAGCTTTGGGCCCCATGGTTTCAGAGAAGAAGATTTTTTTAAGTTTTTCCCATTATAAGTCTATGGGAGCTATATGTTGCCATGGCAACCAGAGTTCCAACCCAATCTGCCCTTAAATCTTATGCAGGCAATCCCCCACCCCAACAATGCTACATTTAAAATTTGACCATGATTGGCCAAGTGGTTATGGAGATATTCTTGTTTGAAAATGTGAACGGACGACGACGGACGACGGACGACAGAGCCTCTCTATACTATAAGCTCACCTTGTGAGCCTACGGCTCAGGTGAGCTAATAAGCAAATTTCGGTGAATTTATATCCCCGCTAAAGTGGCCCTGGTTTGTTATGGTTTAAGTTTCATGAAATTTTGTTCACTAGTTACGTAGTTATGGCAGAACTAATGGATTTTAAATCAAGGGCATTACCTTGTGCATAAGTGATGCCATTCTAAAAACTTGCCTCAGCAATACCGCACATGATGATATACATGTATATTAAATTCAGTTTCAAGAAATTATGTCCACGGGTATCTTAGTTATGGCTAATTTGTGGATCCTAAAATCATTTTAAGGGCAATAAATCATGCACTACCACAGCCATTTTAACAAAACTTCATGTGCACTGCCACATTAAGACAATACATAATTGTTTTAAGTTTCATGAGATTCCATTCATTGGTTGCTAAGCTCTGACTCAATTTGTTTATTTTAAAGCAATTCAAGGGCAATAACTCATGCATTACCGATGCAATTCTCACAAAACATAAGATGCACCAATGTGTTATGGTGATACATATTTAGTATAAGTGTTATAGAATTTCATTCATTGATTACTTAGTTAAGGCTTAAATTGATTAAAGGGCAACTTTGTGTGCATAGCTGTGTTTCATGAAGTTAGGATAACTGGTAATTTAGGTATGGCTCATTTTATTGATTTTTATACTCAATTCAAGATCAATGACTCATGCACTGCTGAAGCCAGTTGGTTGGTTGGTTGGTTGATTGGATGCTTAACGTCCACGGTAAACAACTAAGGTCATGTCGGGATGGTCAGTTAACCTAACCACACTATTCCTGGGCAGGCTTAGACCTCCTAAGCGGTTAACCAGTACTAAGTGCACATACTTTCGCCAGTAACTGACAACTGCCCTTCTTGAATCAGCGTAAGGAGAAACGAAAGTATGTGGCCAGACCGGGATTCGAACCCAGGACCTCTGACTTACGAGTCAGGTGCCCTACCGATTGTGCTACCCCGCCCGGCCGCTGAAGCCAGTTGAACAAAACTTGATATGCATCAATATGTTATATATATTTAAGTTTCATGAAATTCCGTTCAGTGGTTACTTAGTTATGGCTCAAGATGGATGGATGGACAGATGGACTGACATGGAGAAAACAATATCCCTCCACCACTGGCCTGAAGTAATAACTGAGAGTAGGCTTTTAACCCATAAAGCACCAGAAAGCGGAGGGCAAAAAGTATGTCTCAGCCAAGCTGTACCAAACTGAGAATTCAAAGTTTAATGGGGCAAACAGTGCAGATCCAGATGAGGCAGCTAATTATGGGCCACCTCATCTGGATTTAAGCAGTTTGGAAATTCAGCTTTTCCAATTTCTGCATTTCATGAGTTAGAACTGAATACACCTTAATCGAAGACAGTAAATGTCTCTTGCAAAAATACCAAATCGCATAACCAAAGCTGCCCTCAACTGTGAAATGTCACTGAAATGCCTTCGAAATCTGACCATCCATAAGGCACTTTTCTAAAGGCACGTCCCCTATGCATTACCCTGGATATGCAAGAAACTCACTTGTTTTGAGAGAACTGAAGTCTTGACACAGCTCTTCTATGTGGAGAAAATGACACTGATGAACACACAGCTGCTCTGGTATCCTTGACGACGACCTGGCCTGCCTCACTTCCAACACCAAATACATGACCTTGACCTGGTTGCCAGGTAACACAGATTGGTAGACTTTCTAAAGGCGACTTTTCTGATCAAGAGAGAAAAGAATATAAATACAGATTTTGCATACTACAATCTTTTAAACAATTACCTATTATTATTGATAAACTCTGCCATTTTTATTTTTGCCTCCCTTCTAAACTCATAAAGGAAACAACTTCTCCTGTAGGAGCAAGTGGAGCAAGTTCTTTTCTTTATGACCAGACCCCATTTTGGAAGGGATTTGTCATCCAGGGAAGCAAACTGGAAGTCGCAAAAGTTGTTTCCCTTTGCAACAAGACCTGTCCGCATATAGGATAGCTCACATGACAGTGCCTCGCAAATCACACAAAAAATTTAAACCAAAACATCCAATGTGGACTTCGACGCAGATGCCAGGGTGATAACAATAGCTCTTCCTGTAGTACTTTCGTACAAGCGAGCTAAAAACTGGTGAAAATACATGTAGATGTACCCATACACCTTAAATCACCTATACACAGACACCTGGTGAAGAAATCTGGTAATGGATAGTCTGATCATGCTATCATTTTTCCTCCCTTGAAGTGATGAAAGAGTCATGGAAGAGATACCTCAGTCCATGTGCAAATAGCACACTCAGATCAGCCTGCATAGCCTTGCAGTCTGATCAGAGACCTCCCTGTTTGTAAGTGCTGTTTAAATGAAAATTCTACAATAGTTTCTGTTCAATCTCAGCAACAATTCTGAGGATGGCCAGAGCTCTAGATAAGAGGGGTATATATGATAATTGATGGATAATTTTCTTTATTTCTCATTGAAACCATATGTTGTGACCCCTCATCTGAACCGTCTCGTCGAGACGGTTCAGATAAGGACTCACAACGTAGGTTTGTACCCCTAATTATCACCAAATGCTCCCACTTATCTAGACCTCTAATGGCTGTATTTTGCCTGTCTATGCCTTGTCACAAACAGAGCTACACCGGAAACTCTACTCAGACTTACACCACCCACGACAACACAGACAGGCAACACTCGTGTCTCACCAGTGCTCAAGATAAGAAGGGGTAACAGGGATAATTTAAGGATAATCATCCCTATTTTTCCATTAAAACATATTTTGTGACCCGTCATTAGAACCGTGTCGGCGAGACGAATCTAATGAATTCAATGAAAACATATGTTGTGACCTGTCATTAGAACTGTCTCGGCGAGACGGTTCTAATGAAGGGTCACAACATATGTTTTCGTTGAGAAATAAGCGAAATTATCTTTGAATTATCCTCAGTACCCCATCTTATCTGGAGCTCTGACTCACATTCTGCTAGTCGTAGAGAAGACAAGAAAATCATCTGTTGAGGCATCTCATCAGAACTGTCTCAGTGGAGAACCCAAATATATCGTATACATGGTAATTTTCACGGGTTCAATTTTTCGCGGTTTAGGGTCAAAAACATAAATATTAATTTTCTTGACTTTTAATTTTCGCAGTTAGCAACATGCTCGAAAAGCAAAACCATTTCCTTTTCACTTGAGCCAGTTCTTTCATTAACCTGCGTCAGGGCCGCCGCAGGTTAATGAAAGAACTGGCTCAAGTGAAAAGTACCAGCAACTACCGAAGCAAACATAAACAAAATTTATGAACACTGTGTCTACAGAAGACACTTTGTAAGAAACAGGAAAGTATTTGCGATTTTGATATTCGCGGTTTCTAAGTGACCGCGAAATACCGCGAAAAATGGAACACCGCAAAAATTACCTTGTATACAGTAAATGTTTCAGAATCCATTACACAAGACCACAGAGCTCCAGATAAAGCCGGTTTTTGAGGATATTTCAGAGATAATTTTTCTTATTTCTCAACAAAAACATGATGTGACCACTTATTAGGAACCGACAGGATATCTTACCTGAATTTGCTCTTACACAACATATAACCAACTTTAACATTTGAGGGAGATGCCCAACCCCAGTGCCATAGGGGTGTAACAATACATCAAACTATCGATATATCGCAATAGTGACACTGGCAATAGTCACTATCGATAGGGAAAGCTGCAATGTCAATACTATCGGCAATAGTGTTTCCAGTATCGCAATAGTTTCAATAGTTTCTAGACATGCATCTTTTTCTTGAAGGAAGTATTTTTAACTAAAAGAATAATAGGAAAGGATGTTTTTTAGCTTGTATTGGATTTCAAAGAATGGAAAATATAACTTTCTTGTATTTTGTTGTCATGTTGTGCACATTGTGAAATGACAGTCATTAAATAATGCTTTTTCGCCACAAACTTATGTGAACAAACAAGATTTTATACATAAAAGCAGAATTTCTGGATAAGAATGCTGTCTCCAATAGTTATTGCAATGCATTGCAATAGTAACCTGCAATAGTAATAGTATTGCAATAGGGATTCCTGCAATAGTAATAGTATAGAGGATATTTGACTTTTTCAGTGTAAGATCGATTTTTATTTCACCGAATGAACACCAAAAGCAGTATTTTCACGAGTGGCTAAGCCACGAGTGAAAATAACACTTTTGGTGTTCATGAGTGAAATAAAAATTCATCTTACACTGAAAAAAGTCAAATTTTCTATTTCTTTTATGCTTGAAAATCGCAATAATTCTGTTTATTCAAGAGCGTCAGCCATTACGACAGAAACACAACTTTTTTTCTAGCCGTTTTGCGTCAAATTTGATGCTTTCAGCGTGTTTATTGGGTATGATTTGGGTTGTAAACATAGTTTGCAACTGAAAAATAGCTTGAAATATCATTTTGATAAGCAGATCTCGAAAAAATTGCCAAGAAAGAATGTCTACAGGAGACTCAGGCGGCCTGACGTCGCGTGCAGTTAGAATGTTACGTTGGCGCTTTAAGTGACGTCATTAACGTCGTAATGACGTGCAAACGAGTGTGACGTAATTTTTGTCAAGCCAGATAAGATTTAGCCAATTAATCAACAAAAAACTTGAGGCTATTTCACAAAAATCCGATTTCTGAAACAGTGAAATCGAAAGTGATAATTTCACTGTTTGAAACAGTGAAATTATCAGTTTCGATTTCACTGAGAAATCTCTATAATTCATTGAAAAATATAAAAGAAATTGCAATAGTCATTTTGGCCTGCAATAGTCACCCCTACAGTGCCAACTAGGCAGAAACAGCTCTACCTCTACTTTCGTAACTGGGGAGCTAAATATTATCCCAGAGGTGTCATTTACCCTTAGAGTGTCAAAAGCAGACGACAAAATAATTCCAGAACATGTTTTGTCCAAGTTACATCATTTTGAGATTTCAAAGACTAGAGGGCAAACAGTATAGATCAAGATATAAATCACCTCATCTGGATCTATGCTGTTTGCAAATTTAACTTTTTTCATTTCTGGCAATTTAAGTCCTAAAACCCCACCGCTTATGTAGCGCTGTACTTACCTATTCGTGTAGCCGGTTTCTGTTTTCTAATATCCCACATCAATATAGAACCATCTCGTGACGCTGACAAAAATATGTCAGGCTCTGTGGGATGACTGTCTATACTGTTTATGTGGTCTGTGTGAGCTGAAAATTGACGTAAGTGCATATACTCTGATTATCTGATGGGAGGCGCTGTAGTTGGGTGGTCAGAGATGCTTCGTTACAGTGAGTCCCCGGTTCAAATCAAGGCTAGGCCAGCCAATGACTGGAAATCTCTTTCTGTCAACTAAGGAGTAAATGGATACCCCCTTTTAATCAGGGAAGGAAGGCAACTGAATTTGCTCCACCTTTCATATGCTGTACCCAAGATACAGTGGGCCTCTAACCACAATTGTCTTTATGCCCACTAAGCTACAGGTGTTCTTTATCTTTTTTTATCTGACATGAAGTCTCTGCGCAAACATGGCTGACCATGATCTGACAAAGGAGCAGTCTGATCTGCATCAGTACTGTTTGCGATTCAAACAAAGAGCTTTTTTGGCTCTTAAACATATTCAGCATATAGCACTGATATAAACAACCTCAGTTTTTAAGTTTTGTCCAAATGACTCGATCAAGATAGAGAAGTAGGAGAATCACTCTCATGACCCTTGGATTTGCAACTTGTTTATGCTCGGCCACTTGACAGTGAAGGGTAGTCTGAGCAGATATGGTTATTGTATCTCTTCTGTTATAAGGCGGATGTATTTTCCTCTCTAAATCCCCCCAAAAATCTTTTAAGACAGATCATGAAGCCTTCAAAACTTTTACCTGTCCTCAAGCAAGACCCACTCGTCATAGCAAGTGGAATATTCCAGAACTGAAAGGCACCACCTTTCAAATCAGGAATGTGTCTGAAAGCTTTAAAGGACTTACCTGTGAATGTATGTGTTGACTTTAGAGACTCTAAATCCCAGACCTTGACACTGAAATACACAAAACAGGAGTGGATCAAACTACACCAACTACAGAGAGTGGAGATTCTCACCCATTGGACTAAGAGAATCTATGATGGGGTTGAGGCCGAGACAAGAAAATCTCAGGCTGGTTTTCAGATTATTTAGTCTTATGTGAGGCTTGCCGAGCATCAGACTTAAATAATCTTAAAACGAGCCTGAGATTTCCTTGTCATGGCCTCAACCCCATCATCGATTATTTTTCTCACTCATATTTTATAAAACAGAATATTCATTGAATTCTTAACTTCTTGTTGAGTCCATTCCTATAGACTTGAAGCTAACTTTCTATTAATAGTTTGACGTGTGTTAATTTCACCTTCTGCCTGCAATTTTCATGATTGGCAGCTATCAGAAATCTACAGTGACACTTCCTGTACATTACTGGGTATCAATTTCATATTCTGCAAGCAATTCACATGACAGGTAGTATTAAAGTTGATTTGTTGAATTTAAGTGTGTTATTAATTAGGCAGTACTATATAGAAATGATTGGCATTTTGAGAAGGCTTTCTGAGCCTAGGCTGAGATAGCAGGTTGGGATAGAAAAATCTCAGACACCTCTAGAAAGGGATATCCTTGTACAATGGGTGAGAAAAGAATATTCCTTTCTAGAGATGTCCGAGATTTGCTGTCTCAGTCTTGGCTCTGAAACTGTCTCAATGTGTCAGTCATTGCTTAATACAGCCAAGTCATCTTAATTTCAACAAATCCACTTGCTACCTGTCATGTAAATTGCATGCAAAATTTGAAATTGACAGCCAGTGCTGTAAATGAACTGACACTGTAGATTTCTGATTAACTGTCAGTAATGTAAAATGCATGCAGAAGGAGAAATTAACAGGACAAAACTATAAATAGACAGTTACTTGAAATATATAGTAATGGCTTGAACAAAAAGTTTAGCATTGACTCTTATGCTTAATCATTAAATATAAAGGGTGAGAAAAGTAATCAATGAAAATTCAACAAGCAAAACTCAGGCTTGTTTTCAAATTATGTAAGTTTCATGCTTGGTATTCCTCACATGAACTAGATAATCTGAAAACTAGATTTCCTTGTCTCGGCTTCAACCCCATCATGCATCTGCTGCAAAATTCACCTGGTAACAGAGGTATGATAACATGATGTGATATCATATCACTTTAGAGCTGCGCTTGTGTGAATGTTATCAGGCGATGCCTCAAGAAGCTATCTCTGAAGACGACTGGCTACATACTGATGTTGGCCGTGATAACAATGGTTTATTGGTTAAATGACATCACCGACTTACGTCACAAAGCATCTCCATGTCAACAAGTTCTGTCAAAACTGTGTTTGCTTTTCATTTGTTTGACTCTTTTGACAGTAAAATGTTCTAACGATGCATGATAAATAGAAAACCATGATAGTGTCTTTTGATACCAAGTTTATCAGGCTCCACCAGAAACATGTCAGACTGGCTCGGCAAGCCTCGCCATTCCTACACTGTTTCTGGTCTCACCTGATAAACTTGATATCAAAAGCCACTAACATGGTATTCTCTGGGTGTCTGACGTTTCGTCGAAAGCCATTTCGCCGAAGGACCATTTCGCCTACTTGCAATATCGTCGAAGCGTCACTTCGTCTAAAAAGTGGTTCAGGTGTGACATTTGGTCAAAAAAAACGCTTCAGGTGCAACACTTGGTCTAAAATAGAACCATTAATCTTTTGAGCTTTTTTTCGACCAACTGTCACACCTGAAATCACTTTTTTAATCTTCTGCCGATCGACACAAATTGACCGTTAATTCTGCAATTTGTTATGGGGGTGTTTGATTGAAAATCTGTACAATACGTCGGTGTAATATGGTGAGCATTTTGATCGACAGTGAGTTCCATTTAAGGTAAGATTCTCGTAGTGTGCGTCGTTGTTGAAAATGGCTGAGGCAAATTCTCCTTGTGAACCTGTATATTATTCAAGTAACAGAGGTGGAACCAAACTGGAATTAAATGGTTTCGTATATAATAAAGACAAAACTGTTGAAAATAAGGTGTACTGGAGATGTGAAGATCGAACATGTAAGGGTAGGGTGGTAATGTTGTCCAACAATCCTATGAAAATGACCTCACACACTACGCATGCCCCCAGTAAATTTGAGGCAGAGGTATAGAAGTCCATGGCTAGACTCAAGGAAGCAGCAAGTACCAGCCAGGAACCCCCAAGTCGGCTAATTAACAAGGAACTTCAGACAAGTTTTCCTGCCGAGATGTGTGGCGTTTTTCCACAGGAGGATACAGCGCCCCGTCGTATCCAGCGTCAACGACGTAAGGTTGTTCCCGCCTTGCCAAAGAGTCTTTCTGAGATGGTAATTCCCGAACAGTGGCAGCGGACATCCACTAGCGTCACATTTCAGTTGTTTGATGAAACGTTAGAAGACGGTTCCAGAATGATCACCTTTTGTACGGACTCTTGCTTTCAGTACTTGTGCCAGAGCAAAACCTGGTGCGGTGATGGGACTTTTAGCATTGCTCCCCAACACTTCTATCAATTATATACGCTACATGGTATTGTTATGGGACAGCTGGTGCCACTTATGTATTGCCACCTCTCAAAAAAAACCAAAGTTATGTATATCGTTGCCGGTGCTGCACCAACGAATGTTCGCAAGAAGGTACGTTTCGTGATTAATCAAATACAAAAACAGCATGTGTTTTGAAATTTCCAAGTGAGTAGGTACTTACACTACCCATTTATTTATTTCCAGGTGAAGACTGTTAACGAGAAAATCGCCAGAATCGGGGAAGAATACAAAATAAGGCAGCCCCTAGATTATTTGTGAGGTCTGGCATACAACATCAGATACTGAAGGTATGTTACTTAATAAATTATGAAGTACAAAAATAGCCATCAGAGGAGATGGCAAATCCCCCGACCAAAGACCCCCATGGGCCTTGGTAACAAGGGCTTCGCAAGCGGCGCATAATACGCCCGTTTTAATGTCATAAAGGAATATGGAATGAACAAGATTGTTTACAAAAGGATGGATAGGCAGACAAACAGGGGCAACCACTTTATAACTAATGACGGCAACATTATTCAAATATTTAACACATCAAATACTATGAGTATACCAAAAATCAGCTTCAAAGTTATTGTGGCTCAAAAAGTTGAGTAATGCCATAGTTGAACAAGGGAGATAATTCATAAACCAAATATACTAGATTCTTGGCTCTACTACATTCCCCTGACAAAATCACATGTAGGGTTAAGGAATCACAGAGGAAACAGGAAATTTATGCAAGGGCAGATAATTCAGTAAGCCAGAGTTGTGGTTCTTGCTCGGGATACATTGCCCCATTATTATACATATTCCTACAAAGTTCCATTCTAATATTTCAAAAGGTTAAGGAGATATGGAGTGACTGAGAAATGCCTAAAATTACTTATCAAAGGGAAGTAACTCCAAAATGAAGAAAGGGGAAGCAACCATTCTTGTATGCCACGCATCGTCTTGTGATCATGCACATTGCTATAAAGTTTCATCATGATATTCCAAACGGTTACAAAGTTAAGGTATACACAAGATATGTATACACAAAAATAACCATAATCAACTAATGAAGGGATGTAACTCTAAAATGAAGAAAGGGAGAGCAGCCATTTTTGTACGCGACACATCGTTGAGACTTCATACACATTGCTATGAAGTTTCATGAAGATATCCCAAACGGTTATCTAGTTATGGCGCGCACAAGACTGGCAGGGAAAAAATTAATCAAAGGGGCATAACTTGGAAACCAAGGAAGGGGGAGCAACCACTTCTGTACGCGACACGTTCCCCCAACCTAATACATATTCCTACCAAATATCATGAATATACCCCAAACGGTTAATGAGTTATGGAGCGCACAAGAATGTTTACGGACGGACGGACGGACGGACGGACGGACGGACGGACGGACGGACGGACGGACAGCGCCATGACATAATACGTCCGTTTTTTCAAAATGGGCGTATAAAAAGGGTGCACTTCAAAACACATATTAGTAATATATTGTCATTCTTTTATGCTTCTGATTGACATTAACTGTTACCAGATGCATGAGTATCTAACACTCAGACTAAAACAGTATGCTTGACTGCTAAAAAGAGGTAATATCTCAAACAGCCACCATATACACAAATGTATAGCATACGATACATTCAACTTTCAAAATGTGTGAATAACATCTAAAGTACAAGCCCTACAAACCTAATTTTGAGCTCTCTAGTAAGTGAATTTGGACAAAGAATCCAAATCTGGAAAAAAAAAATATTTTTTTTTTGAGAGGGGGGGGGGGGGGGGGGGGGGGGGGGGGAATGTGGAGGGGTCAGAGAGACTTAGGAACACTGATAAGATATCACAGCATGATCATCAATATTCTAAAAGGTACACGGTTATTCAAATTCTGGAGCTGGCCAGGGTTATACAGATATGGAGCAGAGGCTCAAACTACCAAAGGGAAATAACTCACAGAGTATAAAAGCAAGAGTTATCATTCATGTATGAGACAAATTGTCATGACCTGTTCTGCATATCTGTGAAGTATCATGAAAATATTTCAAAAGGTATTCAAGCTATGGAGCGGACACCTAAAATCATCAAAGGGAAATAACTCCAAAAGTAAGAAAGCAAGAGTTGTCATTCTTGTTCGCGACACATCATCATGACCTGTTCTACATATCTGTGAAGTATCATGAAAATATTCCAAAAGGTATTCAAGTTATAGAGCGGACACGAAATCACACCTAAAACCAACAAGGGGAAATAACTAAAAAAGTATAAAACCAGGAGTTGTCATTCTTGTTAGCGACACATCGCCATGACCTGTTCTACATATCTGTGAAGTATCATGAAAATATTTCAAAAGGTATTCAAGTTATAGAGCGGACACGAAATCATACCTAAAATGATCAAGGGGAAATAACTCAAAAAGTAAGAAAGCAAGAGTTGTCATTCTTGTTCGCGACACATCGTCATGACCTGTTCTACATATCCGTGAAGTATCATGAGAATATTCCAAAGGGTATTCTAGTTATAGAGTGGACACGAATCTGCCAAAAAATCACACCTAAAACTATCAAGGGGAAATAACTCAAAAAGTAAGAAAGCAGGAGTTGTCATTCTTGTTCGCGACACATCGTCATGACCTGTTCTACATTTCTGTGAAGTATCATGAAAATATTCCAAAGGGTATTCAAGTTACAGAGCGGACACGAATCTGCCAAAAAATCACCAAAGGGGAGATAATTCAAAAAGTACAATAGCAAGAGTTACCATTCTTGTACGCAACACATCATCATGACCTGTTCTACATAACTGTGAAGTATCATGAAAATATTCCAAAGGGTATTCCAGATATAGAGCGGACAAGAAAAATGTTTACGGACGGACGGACGGACGGACAGACGGACGGACGGACGGACGGACAGACGGACGGACGGACGGACGCCAGGCTCATCGCTATATCCCCCGAACCTTTCGGTCGGGGGATAAAAAAACTTATTGAGCGTATCTGTTCAGTTCAAGACCTAAATGGCCTTTCTATTTATTTTCAGTTGAAGACTATGGAATCCACAACCCCCGACCACAACCACCACCAACGAGACCATCTGTGACACCTAGCGCACAGCTAATTCTAAATTGCATGTACAGTACAGCCGTCGACATCTTACTATCAATCGCTACGCGTCGTGACGTGTAGTGGAGCGAGAAAAAGATTAAATCCCACGCTGTTCCCTCGATATTCCCGCGCTATTTCCACGCCTCGCCGCGCCACTCCACGCCCGCTTCGCTCCGCGCCGGGCCGCGCAGCGTGGGAGCGGCGTGGGAATATTTCGCGCCTATCTAGACGCGGCGCGATTGCTCCGCGACGACTGGCGACCACGCCTCTAGCGATGTTTGAAATGTGTGCAGTCATACATGTAGTCAACTTTTACACAAGTCGTGTGTGTAGTTTTACCCGATGATGTAGATATATAAAAATATTAAAACAAAATACACCCGCCGCGAAAGTTCGATAGATCTCGCATCACGCCGAAATTTTCATCTTTTCAGCGCTAGTTTCTTGAGACTTTTGGAAATGTTTTGGGAGTGTTTCGCGCGAAGGTTTCAAGCTTCATGCATGATATTTGCGGTAATACTCACGCGGGATGGGATGCGAGAAACTTCGTGCTTCAACTAAAGGCTCTGATCCGGACCTTTGCCAATTTATGGGTGCACCGAGATGGACTAAGACAAACACGCACGAACACGCACACTATTGTGGCCAAGTGTTTTGCTACACAAAGTATCTGACTCGCAAGTAATTACTCTAAATACTGGGGTAAAAGAGTCTAAGCGAAGAGCGTAGATCCTGATCACACTGCGCCTTAGGTAAGGTGTCATCCCATTTAATCATAAGTGTTCTTCAAGTTAGGACCCATAGAGTAACTGGTTAAATAAAATGATTACGGTATAGTACACGGTATAAAAAGAGCTGCCCAGATACAGATTATCATGCGCACATACACAAACCCTTTTTTAGTCTTGCTAGATATAAATTCTTCAAGATTTTGTAATTGGCACTTTGGTACGTATAATTCTTATTTGCAGGAAAAGAACGGTGTGTTTGTTGTCTTTTCTTTTTTTCTTACTGCGATTTCTCGGTACTGATGCCTCTTACCAGACCAGCGCTCAGCTCCAGACACATATATGTAGGAGTTATTACATGGGAACTGCAATGAAACTTGCGGTGTAGGTTGGTTGTTATTCTATGGACGAAGTGTGAATGCCAAAACCAGATAGTTGATGAAAAAAAAATCATAATGATTGACGAATACATGTATATATATATGCTGATCTGGCTTGTCCTGATTTCTACTACAGTAGGAGGCTCAGGATGTCAAAAAGGGTCCGACGATAAGTCGATTTTTGTGCTGGCCGACCATAAATACTCAAAGCTGTCAGCTGCCTGCACGGACCGACCCGAATCCTCACTTTGTACATGATGTAGAATCGTTTCCATTTGTTTACTTCTGTGTGTTTATATCGTGTGCATTTACCTGTTGTGTATCTTCACTGATGATTTGAGCACGTGCAGATTTCCGTAGTCTGGAGAGTATGAAAGAGATTCCAAGTTTCTTTTCAAGGGTAAATGGGGGAGAAAGAGAGAGGGGGTTCTGAAGCTGACACTGAATGTTAAATCGTAATGTGTGAACAAGAAGACTCAAGTCAGTCTGCGGGACAGTCTGCCAAGTCTGCCGGATCGAGATCGTCCGAGTGCCGAAAAAAAAATAAAAGCTGGTTTAATCACAACAGAGAAATTAGGGGCCAAGTGAATGCGCTTGGCATAAACACATGACGTTGAATCAACGTCGATTTAAAGCTGTGTACATGCTGGCGTACACTGCTCTTGCTACCTGAATACGTCTGCGCAGTCTTATCGGGCAGTCTTAATAAGACGAGCATCAGCTGCGCAAATGGCAGTTTATGGTGTTAGCGAAAAGCCTTGAACTTGATACCGGCAAACGTCTGCGCAGTCTGGAAAGGGCCTGCGCGTGCGAAAGAGAGAGAGAAAAACAGGTTTAAATGTCTAAAGTAGAAGTTGATACCAGAAAACGATGGTCCGGTCTGATTACGAAGATATGCAGATCGTCTGCTTAATAACCAGTTGATATTTGAACACCGTAAACTGTGTGCGCAGTCTGATCAGGAAACTGACCCACCTAAATGTACACTGCTCGGGTTTACAGAGCGCATTGTGATAAGAGTCCTGCACAACTGTGTGCACAGCCTGGCCTGAAAATATGTTATAGGACTATTTAATTCGTCTATCCAGTACCAGGTATCAAAGTATAAGTTCTGAATGGTACATGTACATGTACTGCGACGGAATAGCGTCGTGAAAAATGATACCCCTGGCCAGTGTGCACACAGTGCACACAGTTCTCGGACGTGTTTAAAAAAAAAAAAAACAATTAACATAAGGGGTTTTCCATATAGTATCCGATTAAAAAAAGGTAAACATACAAAAAACTGCAATATTTTGGTACCGAATAATCACCGAAAAAGACTGAATAATAGAAACATGAATCTTATTCTGACAGCTGTACACAATACACAAACCTGTTGAATTGTGTAATGGCACTGCAGTTTGTAGCTTCTGTGTAAGGTAGTCGTTAATCTTTTTCGCGCCTATTAACGCGGTTTCCCGTGATCCACTACCAGTCGGGTAGAGGATCACGCGGCATCTACCGCTCCACGCCGCGCCGCGCCACGCCCTCTCCGCGCCACTCCTCGCCACGCTGAACCCACGACGCGCCCTCGATTTTCCCACGCTTCTCGGCGCGAATTTGTCGTGGAGAGACACGGCGAGGTGCAATTGATAGTAAGATGTCGACGGCTGTACTGTATATGGCAATTGATTGCAATAAAATGCAGTTTTTCAATTCAATTCTATTCTATTCTTTTTTACCTTTAACAGCTTAATCGAACACGCAAATAATCGAACACGCCATTGCAAATTCACACAGAGTGACTTCCCTTTCACAACTTTTGCTTTCGACCAAATTCAGTGAAATGGTCAGTCGACGAAATGGTCAGTCGTCGAAATGGTCAGTAGACGAAATGGTCAGTCGGCAAAATGGTCAGTCGGCGAAATGGTTTTCGACGAAACGTCACGGATCCGTATTCTCTATCTATTACTCTTGTACATCCCCAGCTGATACCATAGCCTAATCTGATGCAAACTTATAAGTTAACTGATGAAAAGAAATACGGATAAAAATGAAGAAAACTACACGTATACAAAACATATTTACAAAGTCCTAAACCACTGACTTTGGTAAGTAACTGTATGAATAATATAAGCTATCACAAGTATTCTGTGGAATGCAATGTCTTGCCCATCTGCACATAGTCACAAAACAAGAGCTAAACCAGAAAAGCTGGCCCAGAGGTTATAAAACTTGAGTACATTCTCAAACTCAAAATAAAGCACACTGATTGGCTGCTTCCGAGCACATGCTCGGAAGCAGCCAATCAGTGTGCTTTATTTTGAGTTGGAGATTATTCTCAAGTTTTATAACCTCGAACCCTGATATAGTAGTTAGAACTGCTGAGCATGGTCATAAGCCATCTAAAAGATGACTGTCCTGTCAGTTTGTGCCATGAGACTTCTCTCTGGTAAGTGGCATATTATATTAAAACATGTATCTTCCTGACTGTTTCCATCTGAAGTCTTTCTGAACATAATCTGACCTGTAATCAGGGCTCAACAAATCAAAATTTGATCTTTTTGTCCTGTGAAGAGCTTTTACTACAAAATGCCTTTGGTACCTTCTATCATGGCTTGCTGATACTGCCTGTCTAGATCCTACACACACACAGACGGATGACACCAGATCATCATGTTCTGTACAAGAGTGTTGTTGGATAAACGTGTGAAAATTATCTGTTAGTTCCCATAATGCTACACCACCTAGAGTCAAAGAAAGCATAAAGTATTATGGCAAAGCTACTCACAAAAGAAACATAAGTACACAGCATCTTTAAGTGAAATTCTTATCAACTATCATACATTGTACACACAGAAAAATATGTTTTGGCACCTCATTAACCCTATTACACTCAGAACGGCCAAAACTCTATGGAGTTTTGGCTGTTCTGAGTGCAATAGGGTTAAATCCAACTTTGCAAAATGGCTGCAACAAGAAGTCTGCGGAGGTATCTTAAAATGATCTCCATATATATTGCAAATGAAAAGCTTTTATTACTGCCCCAGTTTTTAAAACTATATTTGAAACAAATTCTTTCATGAAAAACATACTGTAATTTACAATTTTATATCAGCCTCAAATCACCTTTTTCAAAAGTAAGGATTGTTTCCTTACCTGTATCAAGCCCCACAAGGACTTTGTTATGTGCCACCCATCTAGCATCACTGAGCCCCGCCTCTAGTTGTACACCAGCTGTACACTTCTCAACATCTGGGGCTACTTCGGGGTGTTGGTAGTACCACAGTGACCCCAGCCAGTAACGTCCTGTCAGGCTTGAGGCTCCCAGTAAAATGCCCCCATCTGAAAATACATCAGAAAACTCTTTATACCATAATGACTCTAAATATTTGGACAGACAGATCTGAGCAAACATTGTAGAGCCAGATCAAACTGCTCCTCAAGGAGCAGTTTGATCAGGGTCTACAAGGTTTGCCATTCACTAGGCATCATTTGGATGCATTAATGTGTATGAAGTACACTTTCTGGGAGTTTTCGAACAATGGTTGTTTACTTTGAAATTTCGGGTGTCCGAAATTTTAGGGTCATTACAGTATTGTCAAATAAACTATTGGCCAAGTTCTTAAGGCAAACAGGTACATCTCTGCTATTTTTATTTTTCCCTCCCTACTCAAAGGGGTTAACTGTTGAAGGAAATAATTTCCTCCACTAGTAGCAAATTCTTTCCATTATGGTTAGACCCCTTTTGAAAATACTACGTAACTTCATCTGTTCCATTTTTAACCCTTGTCATGCTGAACCCGGATATATCCGCTATTGAAGGGTAGGTCACTCTGAGAGTGTGTCAGGTACGCTAAACATCAACTGCGGTTATCCTATGAAGGAGGAAATCAGCTTTCTAATAGAGCAAGAGTTTACCCACATCACTGGTACTGGAGATTTGTAAACACTAAAAATATGTCAAAATCTTTCGATTTTTTCAATTATCAGATTTTAAAGGACACCCTTACTCGGTTGATCCCAATTTTCTTGAAACTATACTTCATCCATCTAAATTCTTTCTCTTGATCAATGTTCAGCAAGAACACCGGGTCCCAGACAAGCAGTCAGTTTCTGCCTACAATGCATACACTAATTGATTGATTGATTGATTTGATGCTTAACGTCCACGGTAAACGGCAGTTGTCAGTTACTGGCGAAAGTATGTGCACTTAGTACTGGTTAACCGCTTAGGAGGTCTAAGCCTGCCCCGGAATAGTGTGGTTAGGTTAACTGACTGTCCCGACATGACAAGCATACACTAAACACAAATATATTGTATTCCTTTTTTTTTTTAAGTGTCTATAACAGTTTATCACGTGACCTCCAAATACGGAGATCACATGACCTTCGTGACTTCTGGGAATGGTGGCTGCACATCTCGCTGGCAACTTGGGAAAATATCGGCCAAATCATTCAGAGTTTGTGGAAGTTACTGCTTCTCAGGTAGGGATACTCCCATTTTAGGGTCACCGGAATTAAATATTCAGCATGACAAGGGTTCAGAAAATTATGGTAATTATTTTAGGTGTCCCCACTTTTAGAATTTTTATAGTAAGAACACCCTTACCCCTAAAATAAGACTTATCTGCGGCGTCAGCAGTGTAGGATGTCCTGCCTGCACTAGGGTAGAGTCAGGTAACTTCGGATAGCTGGTAAATTTGGACATACCATTGCAAACAGTGAAAATCCAGATGAGACGGCTCATAGTGAGCCGTCTCATCAGGATTTTCACTGTTTGCCCAGTTATTTTTGTTTAAATTTCAAACAACTGACATAAGAAGGAAACAATGTCACTGTCCAAATTTACCCGCTGTCCGAATTTACCCGACTTTACCCTATTCCCAGTATGTCTTATGATACCTTTCCCAGTGACCCATTGTATTACTTCATTGTATTACTTATGAATCAAGTCATACTAATGTTACTACAAACCTAATCTATGTAATAACAGTAACGTTTTGTGAAATGGTACCATATTATTCTGACTGCAGGCCAAAACAAACACAAGACCTGTGGCCGAACAATATTGCTCACCTGCTGTCCATCATATAGTTAACACTTTATCCAACAAGAGCTGTCGCCTGACAGCATAGCTCGCCTGAATAGGTGCTTGCCCATCACACAGTCGCTATGGTGGTGTGGACTGCTATGTATAAAACTTCAGGCAAGCATGTCCATAATGACAACACATTTATAAACAAAAGCTATCTCAGAAATGTCTTAAAATAAAAATAAAAAAGCTTGAGGTCAAAGAACTAAGGGGTAGGGGGGAGGAGGGCAGAGCTAGGATGTATCAAAGCCTTTAACCGTCATCTAACATCAGTCCAAGTATTAGTATCAACTGAGTCCATTGTGGCACTGTGAAATTATGTCTTCATTAATATAAAACTAATCAAAATCTTTAAGACAAAACTCAAAGTCCATGACCTTGACATCAAGGTCATCCAGTCGGGTAAGTATATAGTGTTTTGTAAAAACTCAAAAAAGTGTCTAACATCAGTTCAAGTGTAAACTAAATCTCTGCCAAGCATTATGAATCAGTACGCAATTAGAAAACTTTAATAAAGACCAAATTTTCTAAGTCCCTGACCTTGACATCAAGGTCACCGAGCAGGGCTGGGGTAGTACTCTGTAAAACTTTGGACTAATATCTAACTACAGTGCAAATATAAAAAGAATTCATCTATGGGTTCAGGAGATATATGTCATTAAAAAACTTTAACCAAAACATCCAATCAATAAAAAGACAATTTTCTAAGTCCATGACCTTGACATCAAGGTCACTGAGGGGGGTGGGGGTAGTACCTTGGAAAACTTCGGACCAATATCTAACTATAGTGCAAGTATCAAAGGAATCCATCCATGGGTTAAGGAGATACTGGGCTTTAGAAAACTTTAACCAAAACATTCAGTCCCAAAAAACTCCCAATTTTCTAAGTCCATGACCTTGACATCAAGGTCAAGGAGTGGGGTGGGGGTGGTACCATGTTAAACTTTGGACCAATATCTAACTACAGTGCAAGTATCAAAAGAATCCATCCATGGGTTAGGGAGATATAGGTCTTTAAAAAACTTTAACCAAAACATCCAATGCGGATGCCGACGCGGACGCTGACGCGGACGCGGACGCCGTGGTGACAACAATAGCTCTTCCTGAACTTTCGTTCAGGCGAGCTAAAAACTTTACAATATTAAGCTCCTCCTACACTCTCTTTTAGGCAAGCATCTTTTAGTGAACATGGAAAATGCTTTTGAAAGTAATTTTCAGACATAAATGTCCAGAATTCACTATTACTGAGATTTGACAGGGTCACTTTCACTTATACTAGAGAGTGAGGGCCACATGGAAGATTAGTTTTTATCCTTTGAAAATAAAGTTGATTATTATTAGTAGTAGTAGTAGATACTTCTTTAAAAACAGTCAACTCTCGATAACTCGAACACTGTACTCTCTTATATCAACAAATATAGTTTGGACACATTTCTTATTTTTATTTACATTTCAACTCCTGCTATCTCAAACTGCTTATATCTCATAGTAAATTTTCAGGAACCGGAAAATTAGTAAATGGCACCAGAAAATTTACTTTGAGATATCAGTTGTTTGGGATGAATTTCAACTTTGAGATATTGAGAGTCGACTGTAAATATATATGGCTCAGGTTGCAAGCTGAAACCCATCAGGCACACAATGTCAAAATGATGTTGTATCAACATCAGTGTACCATCATGACATACCCACTGGGATATGATTTTATTTATTTTTGTTTTTTCTCTTTTGCTGCACAAAACTTTTCCAAATATTATAATTAAGGATGGACAAGTCCAACAGTCAAAAAGATTTAAAGGTTCTCGAAGGCAATGAAACCTACAAACAAAGAGCCACTAACAGCATAAAACCGTATCAGCATTGTATGCTTAACAAACAAATCAGTAGTACACTCTACAATATAGTCATCAGTAAATGTAAGACACCTTTTATCATGTCGTGGCAATGTATATCTTGCTACATACATATTATAAGTACAAATTATGAACTTATTTGCCTAGCGTGATGGAATGTTGATTTTTCCGCCTGGCTAGACCATACCAAGCTACTGTATCTCCGCTGCTGAATGAATGGGATAATATCCCATTCATTCACTAGCATAGGTATATCAGCTTTAAAGCCAGTAATTTCATGGAAATAATTTGGCATTTTTCTTAACTCTTGAAGTCCCAGTGACGAAATTAGCAAAATTTGCAAACAGCGTAGATCCTGATGAGAAGCCTCAATATGAGCCGCCTCATCTAGACCTACACTGTTTGCCCTCTAGTCTTTGAATTCTCAATATGAAATGTCTTGGACAAGGCATTTTTAGCTCGCCTGAACAAAAGTTCAGGAAGAGCTATTGTTGTCACCACGGCGTCGGCGTCCGCGTCCGCGTCCGCGTCCGCGTCAGCGTCCGCGTCAGCGTCCGCGTCGGCGTTCGAATTGGATGTTTTGGTTAAAGTTTTTTAAAGACCTATATCTCCTTAACCCATGGATGGATTCTTTTGATACTTGCACTGTAGTTAGATATTGGTCCAAAGTTTATCAGGGTACCACCCCCACCCCACTCAGTGACCTTGATGTCAAGGTCATGGACTTAGAAAATTGGGAGTTTTTTTGGACTGGATGTTTTGGTTAAAGTTTTATAAAGCCCAATATCTCCTTAACCCATGGATGGATTCCCTTGATACTTGCACTGAAGTTAGATATTGGTCTAAAGTTTTTGTAAGTACTACCCCCACCCCCCTCAGTGACCTTGATGTCAAGGTCATGGACTTAGAAAATTGTCTTTTTATTGATTGGATGTTTTGGTTAAAGTCTTTTAAAGACACATATCACCTGAACCCATTGATGAATTCTTTTTATATTTGCCCTGTAGCTAGAGCTACAGAATACTACCCCAACCCCGCTCAGTGACCTTGATGTCAAGGTCAGGGACTTAGGGAATTTTGGTCTTTATTAAAGTTTTGTAATTGCATACTGATTCATAATGCTTTGCAGAGATTTAGTTTATACTTGAGCTGATGTTAGACACTTTTTTGAGTTTTTACAAAACACCTTATACTTACCCCACTGGATGACCTTGAAGTCAAGGTCATCCACTTAGAATTTTGTCTTAAAGATTTTGGATAAAGTTTTATATTTATGAAGACATAATTTCACAGTGCCACGATGATGGACTCAGTTGATACTAATACTTGGACTGATGTTAGATAATGGTTGATGGTACAGCTTAGCCTCCCCCCTACCCGCCAACCCCCCCCCCCCCCCCCCCCCCACCCCCCACCCCTCAGTTTTTTTTTTTACCTCAAGCTCATGGGCTTGGATTTTATTTTTCATTTTTTTTATTTTAATTTTATTTTAAGACTTATTTCTGAGATAGCTTTTGTTTATAAATGTGTTTTAATTTTGTACATGCTTGCCTGAAGTTTTATGCATAACAGTCCACACCAGCGGCTATGTGATGGGCAAGCACCAATTCAGGCGAGCTATGCTGTCGGGCGACAGCTCTTGTTTAAGTTTTTGCAGACGTAAATTTTGTCGTCTGCTTTTCGGTGCTTAAAGAGTTAATCTTCAGTCAACTTATCATAGTACAAGATGACAACACCAAAATACCCCTGCATAAACATATGTTGTGGTCCTCAACTCCTCATTATAACCCCTTAAATGCTGGCAGAAAGTTGTTATAGACAAACATGAAAACTTTTCCAATCATTACTGTATTAGTCCTATTAAACGCCCCGAGACCATTGCACTTTGTGAAAAGAGGGGCTTTATTTTTGGAATAGAGACAGAGGGCATTTATTAGAGCAGGGGTGTTTATTAGGATTACTATGGTATTAATTTGTTCATATTTTTTACCCGCATTATTATGACATAATTTCATTATCTGTAGCTTTCTCTGTCAAGAAATTTATCTTGAGGCTTCGCAAGAGAATTTGGCTCATGTATGTTTTGTTCCACAAAAAAGTTACAATTTATTCTCACAAGCCTTGCTTATCCGAAGCTGTCTTGATCACCTCTGTTTTAACCTATTCAAAATCTCAGCATGCTTCTACATATATTTTCAAATCCAACAAGACAAAATTGCCAGTCAGATGGATGATATCTAACTCGATCTTAAAGGACCGAAAATGAAAATGTTTGAATCTAGAAACAAAGTTTACATAGAGCAGCCTCATCTGGATATCATCTGGATCTACAATGTCTCCGCTCTGGTCTTAGAATTCTCCATATGACATACATGTAGCTTGGACCAGATCTCTTTTTAAAATTTTGCAAATTTATGTCCACTGATTAGTTGGTGCCCTGTGGGCTGAAACAATAGGCAAATATTGCAGACCCTCATCAGACTGCTCCTTGGGAGCAGTCTGATCTGGGTCTATACTGTTTGCTCATGCCTACCTGTCCAATTGTATATGTTAAACACAGTATTACTCAACCTCATTCATCAAGCCATAAAATATTATCATTTACATAAACTTGCCATTTAAGCTGTTTTCAAGTTTCATTGACTATGTTTATCTAACAACTCTTCTTAAAATACAAACACTTTTAGCCATTTGTTGCTTGAACTGACTAAATGGTCAAGGCTTATAACACTGGAGTATACCGCTGCAACACATGCAAATTACTTTGAACATTTGAACAGTTTCTCATATTTTCATAAAGTTCGGGTCTGGTTTTGAGGGTTTTCTAAGCATTCTAAAACTGAAACTTCAAATAGGGAGAATATTTATTTACTAGGAATTTATTTCTCTTGGTGGGCTCTGGCTATGCAACTATGCTTCTGAAACTCCTGACTAAATGTTCTAGCAATAAACCTAAGAGCTATTACAGGACAGCAAAGCTCGTCCTTCGGGCCTAGTGGAAAAGTGAAAACATCCAAATGTTCACAGAGACAGTGACACAAGCAGACTTTACCAGTACAGCTAGAAGTACAACTAGACATAGATGAAAACAGGACAATGTGGAAATAATTGTTGCCAAGTCATTTGTGATACTCCAAGGACCTTGCAAGATTATGAGACAGAATAGTTGGTTGGTTGTTTTAAATTTTATGGCCCGTTGAAACAGTATTTCAGTCTATATCGGGCTGTCTCCAAAAGAGAGGGAGCAAGAAGAGAGAAATGAAAGACAGGAGAAAAATGTCCAAACAACCCCCACCCTACTGCAAGCACAGTACTGCAAGCAAGCCTACTGCAAGCACAGTAGGCCCTTGCCCTACTGTTCAGTAGGACACCCCGGCACTGAAAGATATACCCTGAGCACCATTGCATCACCCAACCACCCCAAGGAGACAGACTAGAAATAGAAGTTTGTTTCCCTGAATAACAAAACCCTTCCAAAAGGGGATCTACTCTAAATGAAAAGTATCTACTCCTACAGGAGCAGATTCTTTTCTTTCGGAGTTGACCCTCATTGAGAAGGGAGGCAACAATGGAAATGGCAAGGTTGCTTCCTGAGGCTGGAAGTGTATCCATTCACCTAACACCATTTTTCGAAACTGAAAGGAGTCCCGGTAGCTCAGTAGGTTCAGGGCAGGCCTGCTGATCTTGCGGTCCAAGGTTCGATCCCTGCTGTAGGTGGGAATCTTTTCAGTCGCAAACGGGGTTCCATTGCATACACTACAGCCTTTCAGTACCAACCACCATTGTCCTGATATGAACTGAAATACTGTTAAAAAGGATGTAAAATCACAAGACATCCATCCAACCATCCATCCATCAAAAGTGAAACAAATCAGTCTAAAATCACCATATCTAAATTGGATATCCTGTCTGATCAGTCTAAAACTACCACATTTATCATAAATATGGCAAATGAATGTGCATTTTTATCACTTACTCTTCCAACTTTGACTTTGGAGAAGTCCACTTGTCAAATCATGAACCAGGTGTCAGCCTAGAGGGAGAAGTGGGAGGAATTTGATTCCCTAACCTGACAGACTTCTCCCTATTTTGAGCTGAGGGAGAGGTCAAAATGTATAAAACATATAGAAAATCTAAAATTTGGGATAAAACTACTCACTGAAATTCATAAAATGTTGCAAAATTTCTCCCGGTCTGAGAACCCTAGGCTGACCCTTGAGGAACTGTTTTCTAAATGTGTTTGTAAACAGTGCAGATTACCATCAGTTTCAGACTGTCCCTGTGGAGCAGTCTGATCAGAGTCCCCACTGTGTGCATGCTCAAGCAATTCTGTCCAAACAGTTATGGTAAATGCAGAATACAAATTTTGGCAAAACTTAAGTTGTCAGCATTATACAATAGAGAACAAGGGAAAATATGTAAATTACATTTTAACAGGCAATATATCTATTAGAATTACAAATTTATTGTGAACTAGATATACAGGTGCAAAACCTGTTTCTTTATTTTTTTTCCTTTAAATAAATGTATACTATCCGTGAAACTCAAGTGCCTACATATTTCAGTTTATATACATTTTCAGTCTGTTTAACCTTTTTTGGCAATCTGCATTTATTGGTAGTCATTCTTCTTACTCTGCCTGTTAGACAAGTCACTTGTTGTCAGTCTTATTCTGGCTGTTAGACAATTCACTATTTGTTTGTCCTATTCTGGCTGTTAGACCATTCACTTGTTGTCAGTCTTATTCTAGCTTGTTAGATCATACACTTTTTGTTAGTCTCATTCTGTTTATTAAACGATTCACTTGTTGCCAGCCTTACTCTGGCTTGTTAGACCATTCACTTGTTATCAGTCTTATTCTAGCTTGTTAAGACCATTCACTTGTTGTCATTCTTATTCTGGCTCGTTAGACCATTCACTTTTTGTAAGTCTCATTTTTTTTGTTAGACCATTCACTTGTTGTCAGTCTTATTCTGGCTTGTTAGTAGAC
The DNA here is from genome assembly GCA_963989385.1 of Ctena decussata. Lineage (NCBI taxonomy): Eukaryota > Metazoa > Mollusca > Bivalvia > Lucinida > Lucinidae > Ctena > Ctena decussata. The sequence goes on from OZ022502.1 coordinate 17,347,853, forward strand.
CATTCACTTGTTGTCATTCTTATTCTGGATAGTTAGACTATTCACCTGTTGTCAGTTTTATTCTGGCTGTTAGACAATTCATTATTTGTTAGTCTCATTCTGTTTGTAAGACCATTCGCTTGTTATCAGTCTTATTCTGTGTTAGACCATTCATCTGTTGTCAGTCTTATTCTGGCTTGTTAGACCAGTCACTTTTTGTTAGTCTCATTCTGTTTGTTAGATGATTCACTTGTTGCCAGCCTTACTCTGTCTTGTTAGACCATTCACTTGTTGTCAGTCTTATTCTGCCTATTAGATTTCACTTATTATCAGTCTTGATCTGGCTATTAGAATTTACTTCTTATCAGTCTTGTTCTAGTGACTTTTAGACTTCACTTGTTATCAGTCTTGTTCTGGCTGATAGAATTCTTGTTGTCAGTCTTTTTCTGACTGTTACATTCTTCACTTGTTGTCATTATTCTTCTGTCTCTCAGCTCTCTCTCGATCTTATTTTAAGTCAGTATTATTCTGGCTTGTAAGACCATTCACTTGCTGTCAGTCTTATTCTTGTTGTTAGAATTCACTTGCTGTCATTCTTGTTCTGGCTGTTAGAATTCACTTATCAGTCTTGTTCTAGGTGCTGTTAGAATTTTCTTGTTATCAGTCTTGTTCTGGCTGATAGAATTCACTTGTTGTCAGTCTTTTTCCTGGCTGTAACATTCTTCACTTGTCATTGTTATTCTGTCTGTTACTCTCTCTCGATGTTATTTTTGTCAGTATTATGACTTGTTAGACCATTCACTTGTTGTCAGTCTTATTCTGGCTATTTGAATTCACTTATTATCAGTCTTGATCCGGCCAATAGAATTCACTTGTTTTCAGTCTTGTTTAAGTGGCTGTTAGACTTCACTTGTTATCAGGCTTGTTCTGGGTGTTAGAATTCACTTGTTGTCAGTCTTGTTCTAATGGCTATTAGAATACACTTGTTATCAGTCTTGTTCTGGCTGTTAGAATTCACTTGTTACCAGTCTTGATCTGGCTCTGTTAGAATTCACTTGTTGTTGGTGAGTGAGTGAACTCGGGTTTAACGTCCCACCAACAACGAGGTCATATGGAGACGGGACCTCGGTTTAAAGTCTCATCCGAAAGACCGGAGAAGCGGGGGATCGAACCTGCGACCCCTGGATTGGTAGTCTGGAGTGTTATCCACTACGCTACAGCCGCTCCTCACTTGTTGTTGGTCTTGTTCTAGCTGTTACATTCTTCATTTGTTGTCATTATTGTTCTGTCTGTTAGCTCTCTTTCAATGTTATTTTTGTCAGTATTTTTCAGGCTTAATAGACCCTTCACTTGTTGTCAGATTCTCATTCTGGTGTTAGAATTCACTTTCTTGCACACCTGATAGAAAATACCATTCTTTTCACCTTGGATAGATCTTATCCATGTTATCTCACCCAGGAATAGATAAAAATCATGGGCTGTCAATGCACTGGTTGTACAGGAGCTCACCTACGTGTGTCATCAAGTGATGTTGGCATTTTAGATAATGATGTCACGAAGACGGCAAAAATGACGTCAGCTTTTAGTGTAGACATATTTTATTTCAATTTTATACAAGTTATGTACAAGTTATAAATACCAAAAGGATCTGAATGGAAGCCAAAGGCTTATTTAGTTCATCTCCTGTCAGCTTTGGCACCCAGTTGTTGCACAAAGAGCCAAATGGCGGTCATTGAAAGCAGCGCCTTCTTTCAACACTTTTCTGGCAGTAGACCATTCACTTGTTGTTAGTCTTGTTCTGGCAGTTAGCTGTCTCTCTCTCTCTTGGTGCAGTCACCATTCTGGCAGTTAAATCATTCACTTGTTGTCAATCTTCTTGGGGCTGTTACACCATTCACTTGTTGTCAGTCTTGTTCTGGCTGTTAGCTCTCTGTCTCTTGGTGTCAGTATGGTTCTGGCAGTCAGACCAATCACCTGTTGTTCGACTTGGTCTGGCTATTAGAGTAGACCATTCATTTGCTGTTAATAATATTCCAGCATTTAGACAATTCACTTATTATCAGTCTTGTTCCCGCTGTTAGAGACCATTTGCTTGTTGCCAGACTTGTTCCTTTGAATGCATTCTCTGCTCTTGAAGGAACTCTTTAAGATTTTATTTTGTTCTGGCTGTTACACCATTCTCTAGCAACCAGTACAGATCAGGGACCAAGCCCATACTGTAGGGGCCATGAGTCACTGGAACCTGTTTGCTTTCTATCACTGCTCTTGCTGCCAGTCTCGTTCTGGCTTTTCTGCTTTAAGATCATTCTCTGGCTATTAGCTGGACCCTTGTCTTGATGTCAGACATCTCTCTTGCTGTCAGTCTTGTTCTGGCTGTTAGACCATCCTCTTGCTGTTAGCCTTTACCTGCCTGTTAGACCATTATCTTGCTGTCAGCCTTCCTTTGATTTAATCATTCTCAAACTGTAATTGCACTCTCTTGCTATCAGTCATGTTTAAAATGTAAGGCTTTTATTCTTTACTCATGTCTAGACTGTAAGACAATTATTATTCAGGCTATAAAATAAATCTCTTGTATAAATCAGATTGAAGATGTTAGACCAGTCTTTTGATGCCAGGCTCATTTACTCTTTTGACTATTTTCTTGCTGTCAGCATTGTTCAGCAATTCAGTCAATTCATTCATTTTGTCAGCTTTATTCTAATTGTAAGATCATACACTAGTCGGCTGTTGCATCTCTTCCTGTCAGCATCATTTAGGCTGTAAGACCATTCTTTCCTACACAGCTTTTGATTCTGGGATCAGTCACTTGTCAGGCTGTCAGACCATTGTAATACTGTTACCCTTTTTTAAGCTGCTAACCATTTTTATCATCAGAGTTATTTTGACAGACCATTCTCTTGTTATCAGTATTTTCTGGCTGTTAGACATATTAGCCCTGTTGTCTGTCTTGTTCTGGTTGACAGACTATCCTATTGTTATCAGTATTTTCTGGCTGTTAAACCATACTTACTAGCCCTGCTGTCTGTCTTGTTCTGGCTGACAGGCCATTCTCTTGTTATCAGTATTTTCTGGCTGTTAGACCATACTAGCCCTGTTGTCTGTCTTGTCCTGGTTGACAGGCCATTCTCTTGTTATGAGTATTTTCTGGCTGTTAGACCATACCAGCCCTGTTGTCTGTCTTGTTCTTGCTATCAGACCATTCTCTTCTTATCAGTATTTTCTGGCTGTTAGACTATACTATCCCTGTTGTCTGTCTTGTTCTGGCCGTTCTCTTGTGACACTAATTTTCAGGCTGTTAGATCTCGTCAATCTTGTGACTGTCTTATTTTTGCTACTGCAGTCAGTCTTATCCTTTAGCACAGCCTGTTCTTGGTCTACACTGTTAACTTCCACATTACTGTCCAAAAGTTTACATAAAGTACACAGTTTCTTTAGAGACAGGAAATGCACTGTCATCAGACACTGCCTTAAGACCTTTAAATATCCCATCACTTACAGTATTTTGAACTTTTTGTGTAACACTAGGAAAATATATACTTATTATCTGCATGTATCATAAAAGCTCTAAGTATTGGGAAAACTAACTAAAGAAAACGGTGCAGACCCAGATCAGACTGCTCCTGGAGCAGTCTGATCTGGGTCTGAACTGTTTGCCAGTGTGACAGCAATTCACTGGAAATGAAATCGGTTTAGTTCAAATTTTAGGCCATTTCAGTTTATTTAGGTGTCCAAATGTTCAGAGAAAATGCAGTACTTAATTTGAGCTACTGGTAAAAAGACAAAGTGATATCATTTAATAGTGTTAAGCACGCCACCTGGTACACTGTGCGACAAAGTCTCACATAATTTTGGATGCTGAATATAACAAGAGGCCCAAATGGGCCTGATATCGCTCACCTGGCTTTTGTATCCGAATGGTCCCCATTCTGATACAAAATTGGTCCAATTCCAGAGATTTTCTCAATTTCACATTTTGCTACTTTTAGTAACAGAGGCCAACTTGTCTGGTCTTTATATATTTACTTTTGAAACACCTCAAGGCAAGACTCATTTTGCCACAAATTTCATCAAAATCCATCCAGGGGTTACTGAGATATTGTCAGTTTCATGTTTTGTGCTATTTTTAGTAACGGCAGATGGCGGCCATCTTAGAATGCCAAAATGCAAAAAATTGAAAAGCTTTCATGCAAGGACCATTTTAACACAAAATTGGTCCAGTTCCATTGTAATTTTCTAATTTTCAAATTTTGCTATTTTAAGTAACAGAGGCCAACTTGACGGGTCAATATTTGTTAATTTGTGAAACACATCAAAGCAAGAATCATTTTGCCACAAATTTCGTGTCAATCGCTTCAGCAGTTAATGAGATGTTGTCATTTTCATGTTTTGTGCTATTTTTAGTAACGGCAGATGGCGGCCATCTTGGAATGCCAAAATGCAGAAAATCAAAAAAGCTTATTGTAATGATCATTCTGACAGAAAATTAGTCCAATTCCACTGAGATTTTCTTATTTTCACATTTTTCTATTTTTAGTAACAAAGGTTATTATAACTTGTCTATATTGAGTTACTTTTGAAACATCTCAATGCAAAAATCATTTTGACACAAATTTCGTCAAAATCTGTTCAGCGGTTACTGAGATATTGTCATTTTCATGTTTTGTGCTATTTTTAGTAACGGCAGGTGGTGGCCATCTTGGAATGCCAAATTGCAATTAATCGAAATGGCTTCATGTAAGGAACATTCTGACACAAAATTGGTCCAATTCCATTCAAGGGTTCATGAGTAATTGTCATTTAATGTTTGTGCTATTTTTAGTAACGGCCGATGTCGGCCATCTTGGAAGCCAAATTGCAATTAATCGAAACGGCTTCTGACACAAAATTGGTCGAATTCCATTCAAGGGTTCTTGAGTAATTGTCATTTTTATGATTGTGCTATTTTTAGTAACGGCAGATGTCGGCCATCTTGGAAAGCCAAATTGTAATTAATCGAAACGGCTTCATGCAAGGAACATTCTGACACAAAATTGGTCGAATTCCATTCAAGGGTTCTTGAGTAATTGTCATTTTTATGTTTGTGCTATTTTTAGTAACAGCCCCCATGGTGGCCATCTTGGATAGTCAACTGGCACAAAATTGAAATAATTCCTTTTAAGGACCATTGCTGACCAAATCTGACCACAATCGATTGCGTTTTCTTGAGATACTGACATTTGAGCAAAATCGGTCTTGTAAACGCTAAGTAGGTCACTGTGACCTAATTCCGCTATAGATTTTTTTCATTTTTACAATTTTTAATCCCAAGGTCCCATTAATGTTCCACGCAAACTTTCGGCCAAATATACCAAATGGTTCTGGAGAAGAAGTTGATTTTGTTGTTTTTGCTATTTTTAGTAACGGCCGCCATCTTGGATTCTTGACCTGACCCAATTTTACAATTTTGAAACCCTGCAGTCTGGTCATGCTCCATGTGAAATTTGAAACCCATGGGTGCAGTGGTTTTAGAGAAGAAGTTGTTTGAAGTCGTCTGAATTTGTCGTTTTTTGACATTGGCATTTGAGCAAAATTACACTCGTAAACAGAAAGTAGGTCACTGCAAAACTCCGCTACAGATTTTTTTCATTTTTACAATTTTGAATACCAAGGTTTCATTGATGTTCCATGCCAAAATTCAGACAAATATACCCAGTGGTTCTGGAGAAGAAGTTTATTTTGTTGTTTTTGCTATTTTTAGTAACGGCGGCCATCTCGGATTTTCAACCTGACCCAATTTTACAATTCTGAGACCCTGGAGTCAGGTCATGCTCCATGTGAAATTTGAGAACCATGGGACCAGTAGTTTTACAGAAGAAGATGTTTGAATATTTGTTTTTAGGTGTTGACGGACACAATTTGTGACGACGCACGACGGACGCATTGGTATGACAATAGTTCACTATGGCCCTTCGGGCCAGGTGAGCTAAAAACATTCTAAACTTCATAACTCATTTATGTATATTCCTACCAATCTGATGTCTTCAGGAATTCATTGAGAAATCCCCAAAAACTTTACTTCTGTCTAAAGTAGGCAAAGGAGACCTAGTTATGTGCAAAATGAACCAGCAAGGCTGATGAAGTTTGTAAGGCCTGGTATATGCATGCAACTTCGAAAAATTAACGAGTGGTAAGCCACACCAAGTTACTGTGACCTACCTGTAGTTTCATGGCAGATTATCATGGAGTGGTGGGACACATGTATGAGTGGCCTGGGGTTGGGCTTCCCCTAGGCCAAAGAACTACTTGGGGTAGCAGGGCTCAGCCTCAAGTACCATGCCTGTGCCTTAGCATAATCCTGGCAGCACTGTGCATTGAGTAATGTAAAGCTGCCACAAAAACTGAACTGGTGGTAAGTTTCACAAAAACAAGTTCAATACTTTGGAATTGATCCTTAATTTTATGAAGAAATACATGAGCATTTCATGGTAGCGTTAGCTGGAGTGCTGGGTTGCATACACTGATGGAGTTTGAATGCCTGCGGAAGCTGAAATAACGGTAATTTGTATAATCCTGAAAGCTTAACTGGTGATACATTTATTTTATCCTTAATGCACCAGTCATTTGCAACTCCAGCTACCCCAAGGCCAAGGTACTACCCATGATGGTGAGGCTTAAGTACTGTAAAACACTTATATTTCGCGGTCACTTTATTTTGGCGATATTGGCGGAAAAGAAGAAAACCGCCAAATTAAAATGCCGCCAATTTTAACTGATGATATTGAAAGAAATAAGAAAACTACGTTTGAGTATAAAGATCTTTCCCTCTACCATAATATCACAGCCAATACACATTATATACTCGTATATTAGTACAAAAGAAGACTCGGCAGCAAAAACAAACGGGAAGAAACAGGGTGTGTAAGTGTTTAATAGAAATGTCATAATTATTACTGCCTAAGCCTAGTTGATTAAATCAGAAGCAATGGGAAAATACATAACCTGTTAACAGTTTTATTAAGCAAACTTTTAAATAACAATAAAAATAATTGTAATTACTGTATTCAGCATCGGACTCAAGTGGCTCATATGGCATCAGCAGTAATCTTCTTTTATTTATTTATCTATAATTTATTTATTTTTTACTTTTTGAAATCACAAATCCGCCAAAATAAAAATCCGCCAAAAGGTCCATATATAAAAACCGCCAAATTTTGTTGCCGCCAAATATTAGTGTTTTACAGTATGCCATGCCATGCCATGCCATGCCATGCCATGCCATGCCATTCCCTTTAATAGGATCATCCCAGCAGTGGGCTTTTGACTTCTTGTGACTGCAAATGACCAGACTGCAGAGCACATTAACCCATTGCATTCTGGGTACTTTTTGTCGTCTGCTGAAATTGTCGTCTGCATCAAAAATCAAGAATATTTTGACAATATTGGTCTAACCAACTCTTGTAGAAATGATGTCTAGGCAGCAAACAGGTTGGATCTCAGATCAGACCCCACATTTGTTGGGCCTGATCTGGATCCAAATTGTTTGCCCAGATACCCCAAAAGGGGTATCCCGAATGGAATGGGTTAAATTTTAGCTACAACAGATGTCCTGAAGACTTTCAAACGTAACTTGTATAGTATGACTAAGAAGCAAACATATTAAACAACATTCTGCAATTAACCCTTAACATACAGACATAATAAATTTGAACAGTGTACATCAGAAGCAGCTGATTTAAGGTTTGAACTGATTGGGATCTGCATTTTTGCCAATGGCTTTATCACCTATTTCTTGATGGACCCGACAGGAAAATGAACCTGTCCAAATCTGAGGATGGAATTGTCCATAACTGAAATAGAGCAATGTGACATCTGATTATTTTGGTTAAGTATGGTATGTTAATTTGTCAAAAAGAAGTCCTGCCATTTATGATTAATATAGCCACATAACAAACTTCTGAACAATATTATGTCTTTACACAATGAAAAGAATTTGCAAATGTGAGAAGATTGGACAAGGAGAGGTCATTTTGCCAAGATGTACATCTATATGAGCCGCGACACGACAAAACCAACAATGTGGTTTTGCGCCCAGCGCAGACTCAGATCAGCCTGGGCATCCGCCCAGTCTGATCAGAGTCTTCGCTGTCCGCATGGAGGTAGCTTAGTCCCTTAGCTACCCTTTAAGCGCTAAGCGAAGAGTCTGATCAGACTTGGTGGATGCCCAGGCTGATCTGGGTCTGCAAAGGGCGCACAACCACATTGTTGGTTTTCTCGTGTCACGGCTCATATTATTTTTATTCTAAATATTTGGACATGTATGCCAAAACAAACAGTGTAGACCCAGATCAGACTGCTCCTTAGGAGCAGTCTGATCAGGGTCTGCACTGTTTGCAAACAATTCTTTAAAACATCCCCAACACGACAAATGGACTTGTCCAAATCTAAAGGTAGAAAAGTCCGTAATTATATAAATGGTTGAGATGCCTGAGTATCTTAACATGGTATTATGCCCTATTTCTACTTTTGTACTGTTTGAATACCGGTGTACGATTAATAGGTAAATAAAAGTTCTTTTGAATGGGCATCAGATGGGGCGTTGTGGTCCAGTGGCTATAGGCTTTTGGATAAGGCGCAAAAACTTGGGTAGCTAGGTTCAAATCCCCAATAGGCCAGTCAGAGACTGAAAATCTCTCTCCATTATCCCAGCAGAAAATGAGTACCTTTTTCAAATCTGGGAAGATTAAACCAGCGAAAGGAGAGGGAATGGGTTCTGTCTCTCATATGCTGTGCCCAAGATAAGGTGGGCCTTTAATAACCACTGTCTACAGCCCCAAGGCTATGAGTAACCTATTTTTACTCATTGGGTGAGGCTAACTGTTGAGTGCAGAAAGGTGGTAGATAATAGAGAAGACTGAAATAGAATGTGCATGGAATTTAAGATATGAGCAGAATTAAGCCTTATAGGTGGATTTCTAAGTGACCATGAAATACCGCAAAAAAGACCATGAAATACCGCGAAAAATGGAACCCCGCGAAAATTACCGCGTATACCGTATCACCAAACCCACATCAGCCCAACCCACAACAGTCAGACCTTACGTCATGTTTCTGACAAGTGGCTTTCATAAGTATAAAGCCCAAACTGTCATAAAAACATTGGTAGAGGGAAAGAAAATCTGGACCAAGCCTTCAAAGTGTAAAAGATAGGACACCAAGAGCAGATGGTATCATAATTACCCAAAACACACTGACACTCAACCAAATTGTAGTTATCTTAACAATTTTAACAAGCTGATTTTTCTAACTAACAACTAAACAATGAGTCAAAACTTATAGGCAGAATGCAAAACATTGTAGACCCAAATCAGACTGCTCCGGAGCAGTCTGGTTTGGGTTTACAATGTTTTGCTCACGCACTAAATATCAAAATATCAAGGATCTTAGGTCCGTTAAGCAACTAGAGTATGTAATATTATAATCCCTTCTATCAACAATGAAAGTGAAAGGTATCTCTGTAAACAACACATGGACAATGACACAACAGATGAAAGGGTGCCTTACAGGAATTATGTCACAAGCAAGCAGCTTCAACTTGGATCAGCCTGTGTATGCCATCATTCAATGAATCCTAAATCAGCAGTGGAATGCTATGTCTCGCCTGTCTGGCTCTCACCCACAGTGTCAAAAAACAGAGATAGACCTTAAAACTTGACAACAGTTTATGCCATCGCAAGTGAGATGCCCAGAGCAAAGACTCTATTCAGCCTGCACAGTTAGGCCAGAGTCTTTGCTGTTTGCACATAGAACATGTACTGGGAATATTTAAGAAGTGAATTTCATTTTTCATGTGTTTATCGAAGTATAAACTACATTGGGTCGCGTGCAAAGTAAGTGAACCCCAAAGGGGTTCATGTAAACTTTGCTAGCAACCCAATGTAGTTTATACTTCGATAAACACCAGAAAAATTTATTGCTTTAATATATTTATATTCATTTCTTTCTATTATTTGATCAAAGATTTACATTAGGGGCTACAGTTGAAGCATAAAAACATTTATACACACTTTTTATACTAACAATAGAACATCGTCTAAAACGTCATAACGTCGCCTACGTCCAATCAGATTGGAGAGAACCATGGTTATTTTGACGTAACTTAATCCCATGTAAAGTCGCATGAGTCAATGTGGTTATTGAAGTATAAACTACATTACTAATTTAGGTTCTTATGGTTTAGCATAGGGCTTTTCAATGATTGTACTGAAAATGTAAATATTTTCACATGGTACAACGGGTCCCTATAAAACTAGAAACGGAACCAAAACGAAACGCAATGAAACGAAACGCAACGAAACGAAATAGAAATAAAACGAAATGGAGCAAAATCTGAAAAATACCATGAAAGTATCACAATAGAACAGCACCACATATTATTGCAAACGGAAGACTAAAAAAGCCCCATGTTTATCCCTATACATTGCTATATGAAGTTACCAAGTTACTGGGTATTTGTTAGATCAAATACATTAATTTTTAAACTGATACTTGGCTGAATACACAGTTCCGAGAATAGCTGCTAAGCTCCGCCTGCTTAGTTACTGTTACTACGTCTCACAAGCTTACACAAAGATGGCGGAAAAACAAATGACAAATGCAAGTGCCTGCTAAATGTTGGCGATCTATGGCGAAGAATCAGCCTCCTCATGGCCTACACATGGCAGTTGGCGCATCATGCATTTCCGATGCGTTCTGTTCTTGCAAAGCAGGGTAAATTTATTAAAAGTGGTGTTAGTTTGTTTTCTTTCAACAGGTATACATCCCTTCATTAACTGAAAGGTAAGATCACGGACTTATGTTGGTATTGACCACGTGCGATTTGTTTGTGAGACTATGTCACGTGCTAAGTTGTCGTTGCATTGGTCAGGTATACGATATCATGTGATTTTGTGTGACATTCTGGGTGTGGCTCGGAACTGTGTATAGTTTAAAGGTAGGTTCCTGGACTAGCGATAACAATTATGTTCACAAAAAAAATTAGTCATTTTTCTGAGTAGTATTTAATTCTCTTATTTTTCTGAATTTGTTGCTACTGAGAAAATCGTCAGATGTTGAAGAAAATAGTCATTTTCCCTTTTGGTTTATTTTCTTTCGTTGGAATTCCAGTTCTAAAAATAACTATGTTTATTGTGTCTATAAGTGCGCGATTTCTGATGCCATTCTCCAAAGGTCAATTTTCGCTTGTTGTGAGCTCTCCTAGAGGTCCTGGCATGGCCAATGGGTTAAAACTATCCCAAATGCAATGCAGCATGACGTCAGCTGCATAATCTATTTTTGGCGCGAACTAAAAATAGCGCTAACTGGTGTGCGAAGCAGAGTTAGGAAATCCCTTGCAAAACAATTTTTCAAATATTTTTTTGATTTACACTTTTTAGTGAACTTATTCATTCCCTTTTTATAAGTGCTTTCCAACAACTTGGATGAAAGACCATCAAAAGGACCTCTGACAGTTGTAATGTAAATTTGCCTATAAAAATGGGGAAAAATGAACTTTCTCTATACTACAAAATTTTTATTGAAATGTGTTGCTCTGAACTCCCTAACATTGGCACAAAAATAATTTTTCAAATATATCACACGTAGACATAGATTTTTGGTGTAAAAAGCAAGTTTTTACCATTGAATGTATGGAAAATAGGAAAAGTTTTATAGAGATGCTTTCCCCCCGTGCCTCAGCAAGCCACTTTGCATGCATATGTGTACTGTCGATATACACATTATATACGAGTGGCGAGCTGAGGCACGGGGGGGAAAGATAGTCTACAGCTAAAAAACTGAAAAGTGGGTGGGGTAATTAGACCCTCTGTGTCTAAAAATAAGGCTAGCATACTTTTTATTTACATATATTGCATACTATGAGCAGCTATAGTGGTTTACTTCATTTTAAGCATATTTAACAAATAAGATTCATTAAATAAGAAAGCGCGAAAAATATATGTATTTAGTGTGACTGAAAATTTCACTTACCCCTCTTGCGAGAACCAGTGAGAGCTAGTATGCAGATGTAATAATTGTTCAAAAGCAATACCAAAACCTCTTTATAATGAATAAGTCTACCCGTAAATGCTAAATTTTTTATTTTTGGCTACCCAAGAAAGCGGCAGTAATTTGTTGAAAAATAGGCAAATTTGCATGGAAACTGTCAGAGGTCCTTATGATGCATTCCAAAGTACAGGAATCTACCTTTAATTTGATAAACTGACATACGATTTTGGGGCCTCATTTTGTCTTTGGGTGTTTTGGTCTGGGCATTTTCTTTATTATCTTTATAGTTTTTGATTGTTATTTATAGATAATATCTATTTTTACTTTTTTTTGTTGTGGAGCGTCATATGAGCTCTTCGACATTTTTCGGGCTACCAGCTCCATACTTATGACCCAGGTTCCTGAAATAGTGTTCTTGCCTCGGTCCCCAACAATTATTTTTATGCGCAACAATTCAGCCAAGTATCTGTTTAAAAGTTAATGTATTTGATCTAACAAATACCCAGTAACTTGGTAACTTCATATAGCAATGTATAGGGATAAACATGGGGCTTTTTTAGTCTTCCTTTTGCATTAATATGTGGTGCTGTTCTATTGTGATACTTTCATGGTATTTTTCAAATTTTGCTCCATTTCGTTTTATTTCTATTTCGTTTCGTTCCGTTGCGTTTTGTTTTGTTTCGTTTCGTTCCGTTTCGTTGCGTTTCGTTTTGGTTCCGTTTCTAGTTTTATAGGGACCCATGGTACAACTCAAGTCAATCATGGTCTTCTCATGGTGGCCGGGGGGTAAACACTATTGGATTCTGGACTGTTTCATTCTCACCGTTAACTCAATCTTACTCCACCATTGGTACAAAAAATTTGACTGAAATGCAATCATTTAAACAAACCCATGGACTCAAAGGTTTCAACTCATGAAGCTAGTATATCCAGTACCTTTTGCTTTCACAAAGCTTATACGTGAATGAGTCATTTACAGGGTCAGATGGGGGAATATGTATGCTTTGGAAAAGTAAAAGCCTGTTTTTCTGCTGAAAGACAGGGTAGATTAAAGTCTATAGACACCACGATGTCTATTTGTACCCGAGTGTTTCAGGTGTATTCTGTCATCCCGTATCTGAACTCTCGTTCAATGTGCCTTTTCAACATACCATTGCTTGCAATAAGCACAGGGGCGGATCCAGGAATTTTGGATAGGGGGTTCAAATAAGCATCAAAGGGGGTTCGATTTGTGCAGTTTGACCAATTTTTCCTGAATTTTCTCATGAAAATGAAATAATTTAGGCTGAAGAGGGGGTTCGTTTGAACCCCCGGAACCCCCTCTGGATCCACCACTGAAGTGGAAGTATTTGTAACTAGACCAGATGCCACCTCATTTAATGGGAATTCGACTATGCCACGTCTTTTAGGTACCTTGGGCATTGAAGCTTCAGAGACTATATATGGCGCATTGCCACCTCATTTAATGGGAATTCGACTATGCCACGTCTTTTAGGTACCTTGGGCATTGAAGCTTCAGAGACCATATATGGCGCATTGTGCTGCTGTCACAGCACATTGGATTCACACTAACAGAATCTGATGTCGTATTACAGAAGTGCAGTTGTAAAACATGTTATCGCGAAGGTTTCTTTTGGGGGAGGGGGGGGGGGCCAAAAGTCATTAACAAGGACTTTTCTGACGATAAACTCCATTTTACCAAGTTGGAGAATGCCAACTTTTTTCATTGTCGGACAGTGGAACCAACGCCTTGGTGAAAATATTAATACATTTTCTAAAGTTGCTGGATATATCCAGCAGACCAACAGTTTTTGTGAAGATTGGGTATAAAGCAGCTACATGTATGGTTATGACGGCACGGTGTCAGTTAACCTAACCACACTAGTATTCCTGGGCAGGCATAGACGTCCTGAGCAGTTTAACCAGTTCTAAGTGTTCATACTTTCTCCAGTGACTGAAAACTGTCTGTTTTGACTCCTTGAATCAGCAGAAGGAGATACAAAAGAAATTAAGTGCTTGAAGGGAGATGGTGTAATGACAGTGTTCCCACTCAAATTTTAAACTGAGGGTTTTTATACCCCCTATCTATAAAATTTGCGGGTATGAAGTAAAATTTACGGGTATGACTTTTTATCTCGAAAAAGTTATGGGCCCAAATGGACATGGGCCGAAATGACCCGGAACCCTTGGTCTGCTTCTTTTACAAATACTAAAGTGCCGATGCGTTTCCAATTGAAGCCTGAAAAAACGAAGAAAACGGCTGTCATGCCTTTTTCCGGTCCTCGTTTTATCCAATATTAATCATTTGATGGATTCCTTTCCAAATAAAAAAATATAAAGTGCCGTTTCCAAACAGAAACAGCGAAAATAAACGCAAAAATACGGACAAATTCTGTTGGCCATTATGACAGTTCTAGTGCGCAACATGACCGCGCATGTCATTAATATTCATGCAGCCGATTAGTGGTAGTGTTTTCCAATAATGAATTTGATTGGCTGTAGAACGGATGTGACGGACGTGAATGAAAGCATGGTATCTTACTACGGCCCGCATTTCAGATCAAAACAGCGACTTCTGACTCTCTTCTCGGCTACAAAAATCATCTGGCCTGGCAGACTTGCAATAGAATGAAGAAAAATGATGATTTTTTATATTTTTGAGAGAAACATATGCGCGTGAATGCACGTTCTTGCCCCAAAATTTATGCGTGATTAGAATGATTTCCGCGTGATTCACGCACAATTCTACGTGAATGGGAACACTGTAATGAGGAGTCACAACATGCTTCTAATGATCTATGTCACAACGATATAGCTTAAAGGCCTGATCCCTTATTCAAGTACAACAATTCGCCTAAAACACTTGCTTATGAAAGTCTGACGTATATTTCTGCCTTATTTCTTCCCAATTTACAGTTCATAGTGCAAAGATAGTGGGAGGGGTACAGTCAAGTTATTTTCTCTCTCTCTTTTTGCCAAAATCTGCCAAAAACGAAAGAAACGGCTCTTACCTGGATGACACTGTATAACTTCCAAGTGTCTATCCATAGCTGCGGGTGTTTGATCCATTACAACTCAACCGAAACTTCAACAAACAATCAAAATGATTAGACCATGTGCAAAAAATGTCAACCGGAAATGGACCCACTTGCTGGTTCCCTCTAAAATAAACATCCCTTTTAGGGGTTCAAAAGTATTGCTCGAAAATTTATTATAAAGGGCTAGTTGTCTTAGTAAATTAGAATATATAAATTTTACTTGGTTATTGGCAATATAGTCGTACGAGTTACTTCCCATTTAGTTTTTTTTTTTTTTTTTTTTTTGCCTTTATTAACTCCCTTGAAAATATTCACTATGCTTGTTTGAATTATGTCCCTTACCTTCGCAAAAAAAAAAAAAAAAAAAAAAAAAGGCTATGGGTTGTCCAAAAAGTTGTCAGACTGTGACACTAGCACCCTAAAACTGGCGCTACACACATTAGCTGCACATAGATTTTCTATTTCCATTTTTTTTTTGCTCCGATTCTTTTCAAATATGATCCACGGATGCAGCATTAGAGAAGAGTTGACACATATTTTGCATTTTTTTCGGAAGGAATTTAGGGCTGAGTTATGACCCAGTGATAGTCTGTACGGAAAAAAAATTGTTATCGCTACTCCTCCTTGACCGTTTGATGGATTTTCCTGAAACTAAGTATATGAACACATATTGGTATAAAGATGTGCATTAAGGTTAGGCGTTTCAGTTCCATCCCTTTTATCATGAGTTGTGTCCCTTTTTGATGTTTTTTGCAGAATTTTCATAGGGTTTATTTTACCATTTTTGTTCCGATTCTTTTCAAATTTGATCCATAGATGCAGCATAAGAAAAGATCGCATATTCCGAAATATTTCTACAGAGGTAATAGGAAAGCTAAAATATTACACACTAGGTTAAGAACCAATTGCAGCTCGCTAAACTTAGATCTTTTCATAAGGAATATTTCCGATTCCCCTTTATGTCAGTGTGGTAGCGTGGGAAATGCTCAACATTACTTTTTTCACTGTAGAAACTTCCAAGTCCAACGAACCGAACTCAGTGTCTCAGTACCAGGTTCCCGGGCTCGTTCTCTCCTTTTATATGACACCGATTCTTTTTCTCTTGAAACAAATACAGTCGTATATTTGAAAAGGTCCACAAATTTATTTTGGACTCAAAACGCTTCTGATAACATATTTTCTTAGCTTAAGGCAAGCGGCTGGTATTTATGTAAGTAATGGTAGTCAGAGTGCTTGATGCGACTGTCGCTGCGAATCTGCGCCCCCTCTCTCATCCTCGGTTGCATAGTTTGTAAAATTGTATCTTCTCTTTTTTATGCTCCTTTTCCACTTTTCCATACTGTCTTCTTTTTTTCCCTTCTTGTCCGGACACTGTTCCCTATCATTTGGTTTCATTATTAATCACTGGTTTTTGTAAACGATATTACATATACATGTATATTTAAATGAAAATTTTGTTTAACTTATTTTGTCAAGCTATCGCCATGATATTTGCATGTTAGATATAGTTAAGGAGAGGAACTTTATAAGTACGTGTGCTTTCGTTCCAGTCCTATTATTTGTATTGTTACAATGTACGATATATATGTATTGAAAAAAAAAATTGAATGAAATATGTTTAAACCAAGAAAAGATTTGATATGTTTCAATTTTTTCTGGAGGGATTTAGGTCTAAGTTATGGTTCTTTGAATTTTTCTGTGGGAAACGCTTGTTATCGCTACTCCTCTAGGACCATTCAATGGATTTTCTTGAAACTAAGTGTGTGAAGACATATTGGTACTGTGCATTAAGGCTGGGGTTTTCAGTTCCAGCCCTTTTAAAATGAGTCATGCCCCCTTTTTCTATACTTTTTGCAGAATTTTAATAGGGTTGTTTAGCTATTTTTGCTCAGATTCTTTTCAGATTTGATCCACGGATGCAGCGTAAAAAAAGATTTTAGACATATTTTTTCGTTGTTGTTTTTTCCACAAAGGAGTTTAGGGCTGAGTTATGCCTAATTGAAGGTCTCCGTGGAGGTCATTGTTACTTTTAGACTTATTAAGGCTGAGATATGTCCCTTTGTAGTTTTCCTAGCAATAATGTAAATATGCAAATATGTATTGCGTTGGGAAAGCAAATTAAAATTTTTTTTTTTTTTTATTCACTCTGTTTTGTTAATACAAACAACTAGAGGAGCATGTAATAAATAGAGGATCTTACATGAGTGCTCATATATTATTGAATTTATTAAACGAGTTGGGGAAAAAGATAAGATGCGAGGCTTTGCCGAGTATCTTATCGTTTTTCCCCAACGAGTTTAATAAATTCAATAATACATGAGCACGAATGCAAGATTCTATTTATCATATGACGCTAAAATCATATTTTATTAGCAGATTTTGCACTAAAACGTCGCGATTTCGCCATTAGAAAACGCAACGTTTTTATGGACGTCAACGCATAACGTTACGACGTAATTTGCATATTTAATCCACTAGTGGATTATCGTTTTTAATGCATGGCTTTATTACACTCTCAGAAGCGACGTCATATGATAAATACAGTTACAAAAGAACATAGTGATGGTAGTAATGACAGATTCTTGTGAGTACCTTACCATTGTATTTCCTACTATCGTTTTCATGAATTCAATTAATCCTCCCAGCGGGAATATGACGTCGAAATGACGTCGCATTGACGCCGATGCGACGTTATCACGTCGCACTGACGTCAAAACAACACCACCACAACGCCACGCGCCCGCTGGGATGATATCCATGTCTTGAACACATGCATTTACTGTGGGAGGACATTTCCCCGCTAGATATAATCACTTTTCCAGAAGCAACTACGTTTATACATGAAATACTTCTGCACGAAAGGATTTCCAAAAGGATGAAATATAATTAAATTTCCGAAGCGCTAGAAAGCTAATGACAAAATATACACCCACAAACGCAAACTCTCAATGAATGCTTCGTTCTATATCAAACTGGGGATTCAGAGTATTGAGGGAAACAGTGTAGATTCAGAAGGGGCGGCTCATGATGAGCTCATTCAACTACATCATGAGCCACCCCATCTGGAACCACGCTGTCCGCAAATTCTACCAGTTTCGCATTTCAGCACCTTAAGGTTAACTATACAGCAACTGTACAACTTGGAACACCGTGGGGACCGGTGTTACTGGGACATATGCCGGAGCAAATATCCCAGTAACCATGGCCCACTACCAGATCCCTCCGCATTTCAGCAACGATACAAATGAAGTTTTGGCGTTCGCTAGCTGTACAGAACACTCCTTTAAATCCAACCACAAATGTACAACAAACACAAATAAGTTCATGCACGTCAACTAATAGGTAACTAGTCTAGCAATCTTATATGCCCGCGCTTGAGGTGCACTATGTGTACCACAGATAATTGCAATGGTAATCTGCGGGACCCGGTGGCATGGGGACATGGGGCGGGACCACTTTCCTAACGAACATGCCCCCACCACCAGGCCTCGCAGTAATTCAACCATGATACACATTGTGCATACCAAGTGTTACATAGAATACATGTCACAATTACACAATATATATATACAATATCTTACAATCTTTTCGTTGCTAGCAAGCACAGGACGTCG
The DNA here is from genome assembly GCA_963989385.1 of Ctena decussata. Classification (NCBI taxonomy): domain Eukaryota; kingdom Metazoa; phylum Mollusca; class Bivalvia; order Lucinida; family Lucinidae; genus Ctena; species Ctena decussata. The sequence goes on from OZ022502.1 coordinate 17,366,508, forward strand.
AAATGACGTCTCATTGGCGTCGATGCGACGTAATGACGTCGCAACGACGTCACTGCGACGCAACTGCGACGTCATGTGCCCGCTGGGTTTTAACCAGCCTTTACGTTTTTCAATAAAATATCAACAAATCTGCTTAAATTTTTCAGATGAATTACGTTAGTTATATTCATAAGTTCATAATATTTAAGTACGTTGGGTCTAGTATAATAATAGGGCTTGATATATCGTTTTCGAGCGTCACTAAATTGCTTACAAATGAGCAAATAATGGTATTCGTCGCCTAAGTCATTTTGGCAATAAATGCATTTACGTTCATTATAAGGCTGACTACGCCACCTACCGACTTCTACTGGGAATCTATGATTTCGACATCTAAAAGCAAATAATCGTTTGCACATGTTTGTTGGCAGTTTGTTAATATATGCACTTTTTTCAAATGTTGTTTTAAATAACCTGTAAGTATTACTACTTGACGAAACCTCTAATATTGAGTACCATTTTTGAATATAAGTGTCCTTCAATTTTTGCTTGACAGCATTTATTAACCATTTGGAATTACGAAAACTCTGTAGCAAAACATTGTAGTTTGTTTAGGACAAAGGTCACGCCTGGTAAACTATCACAGGTACCTCCGTGGAGGTACCGATAAAAAGTTGTGACAGGCATCCGGAGCTACCTGTGACGGCCCAAAAATATACAAAAATGGATAGGTATACGTCTTTTTTGATAAAATACATAATAACCAGGAAGTTAATTGAAAATCAAAGAATGCTATTCGACCCTTATATAAATTAAGTTTTGTCACACAATATATCCCCGGGAACTTTACATATATACGGAAGATATGACTTTTGAAGTGGCTTTAAGGTCAGTCGAAAGTACTCAAAACAGGCAAAAATCAGTTGTTTTAGGTCCTAAATGCACTTTTCTTGCATAAGAATCTGTTTATCTGGACACATTAACGTAAAGTAAACCACCTTGCCCAAATATAAATGCCGATAAACTCCAAATAAGGCTGGATTCTGTAAAAGAAACAACTGGAGGTGCCTCAGACGGTATGGAGGTGCTGTGACGTAAGAAAATTTAGCAAAAATCTGAAGATTTATTGCGGTTGCAAATATTGATATTTTTCATCTCTAGACCACTGCCTCGAAAGAATAGTTCATTCTACGTCGCAATTATCTATCATAATGCATATATCAAGCACATTTTTTGTTAAAACGACAGACAATGATCACGAACTTATACAATCAGATTCTGATCCTGCTCTCAAAACCAAGATGGAAGTTAGTGTACATTGACAGTAGTTCATAAAAGACACGCATGGTAAACCGAATAAACAGCTCTTTCCCAGACAGGTGGCCATTCACCTACCCCAAATGAAAACAACACTAACTTCTGTTTTTATCTATTCTATATCTTAAATTACAAAACAAACCAGAAAGCAAAGTGGGCAGCTGTACAAGTGACCTTATTGCTATAAGACTACAGACAAGCGGACATAAGAACACGTTACATTGATGCTTCACAATAGAAGTCCAAAATGCAAAGCATATCATCTCAAAGAGTTATTGCCCGTTTTGTTTCCATATCTGTTAGTCAAACATTGACGAGTTGTACGTAGCTGTTGGAAATTTACTGCCTAATTCAGTGCTTGAATAGTTATGAAATGCGCTTAAATAAGAGGCAACGTTTTTATGAATGGTGATGACTGCCTGTTAGTCATTCCAACTCGTTAGAAATTTTCGAGGTCACATGCCATGCTACGTTTGCAAAAACAACACTATTTCGGAAGATGACTCTTATGTAGTAAAAGTGCTCTTTTGTTACCAAATTTGATGCAGTGGCTATTCGGAGACTTTGCTGGTGTATTTGGATTCTAGCGCCAGCAATTCATAAATAGCCAGACTGAATCACTTGTAGCACCTATAACTCCAGTTACCACATAGTTAACACATACAGCGAGCGTCATACGACACATGCGAGCGACACGCATTTGAGGTACCGAAAGGATCAACACTTTGATACCTGTAAGTGTATGCCTATTGACGGGTGTCGGTAATTTTGACCCATTTGACACCATACGTGTAGCTGGCATGGCGTGTGACCTCGATCATAGTCATCATAGACCCCGATCATAGTCATCACTATTCACAAAAACGTTGACTCTTATTTAAGCGCGCATTTCATAACGAATCTAACACTGAATTAGGCAGTTAATTTTCAACAACTATGTGCAATTCGTCAATGTTTGACTAACAGATGCGGAAACAAAATGGGCAATAACTCTTTAAGATGGTGTTTTATGAATTTTAACATGGAATTTCTCATATAAGCATTATGATAGCTTACTGGGGCGTTGAATCAATGATTTTTTCCAGGCAGTGGTCAAGAGAAGAAGTATGTCAATATTTCCAGCTGCAATAACCATTCGGATTTTCACTATATTTTCTTACATCACAGGCACCTCCACGCCATTGCAGGCACCTCCAGCTGTTGTTTTGAAAAATCAAGCCTTATTTGTAGTCAATCGAAATTTATATCTGGGCAAGGAGGTTATCTTAACATCAGTGTGCCAAGAAAAACAGATTCGTATGCAAGATCACTTCATTTAAGACCAAAAACGGCCGAATTCTCGATGTTTTGAGACTGTGGACTGACATCAAAGCGGCTTCAAAAGTCGTATCTTTGGTAAATATGGAAAGTTTTTGGGGATGTGAGGTGTGACAAAACTTTATGTCTATAAGGGTCGAATAGCACTTTTTGATTTTTAATAAACTCCCTGGTTATTTTGTATTTTGTCAAAAAAGAGGAATACCTACCGTTTGTTGTCTTTTTTTTGACAGTCACGGGCAGCTCCAGATGCCTGTCACAACCGATAATCAGTACCTCCACCGGAGGTAGTTGTGATAGTTTACCAGGCGTGAAGGTGAAATGCGGGGTGTATTTAGTTAGCCATGCTTACTGCCATTTATAGTTAGGGTTGATTTTTTATATGTGTTATGTCACGTATTAATTGTCATTAAAACGCATAAACTAGATTTATAAAACAAAATGTGAAGTCATGCGAGTTGGTCTGTCATGAAAAATGTCCATGTTTTAAAAAAGATGAGAGAAAAAATATAAACAAAGAAACAAAAATGAAAATTGAAATATCATATCAAAGAAGAACTGCCCAGCATAATCCAGATAAGTTACTCCTTATTAATTTCTCTAAGACTCGGTTTCATCAAGTCAACCATTTTCAGTTTCAAAACTACCTTACTTTTGTAAAAGCAGTGCTTTTGTATATAAAAAAAAATAACACATGAAATTACAATCACATTTTCGAAGGATTTGCCCCCTTTCGATTTTTTATAAAATCAAAACTTCATTAAGATAAATATAGGATAGGAGTATAGTATAGGATATGGCGTAGGAGTGCCACCCAGATAATGAGATAATGACAGGTCAATTTAAACTCTCAATGTAGATCTGGAGAAAATTACAATATGGGCTGAACAATGGCTAGTGACATTCAATCCCCCTAAAACAGATTCTATATTGATATCTAGGAAAATTATTAAACCAGTGCAACCGCCAATCTTTATGAGTAAGCAACAAATCACAGAAGTAAATTTTCATGAGCAGCTGGGCAATTTCTTGGTTAAACAGTATTCTTATGTAATGAATGTACATGGCATACACATATTGATTATATGAAAAAGCATGGAAAAGAATTAATGTCATGCGTAGGCTAAAATTTCAACTAGACAGGAAATCTTTGGAAACCATAAGTTTTGATCAGACCGAGTCTCGAGTATGGCAATGGAATTTGGGCTAACTGTACACAATACGAACAGGACGAACTTGAATAAATTCAATTAGAAGCAGCAAGAATAGCAACTGATGCTACTAATTTAATTTCAGTTAATAATTTATATCGAGAAATAGGATGAGAGACTCTCGATTAAAGACGAAATAAACAAAAAGTAATACTGTTTCATAAAATGTACTACAATTTGAGCCCACCTCATCTTTCAACTTTAATTCCCCCTCTTGTTGGGCAAAGTTCTAGATACAACTTAAGAAGCGCCAATGACCTTCAAACAATTGACGCGTGCACTTTACAATACTTCAGTTCATTTCTCCCTTCAACTGTGAGAGACTGGAACAGCTTACCGTCTGATATTAGAAATTCTGACAATGTTGTAGCATTCAAGTCTAGTCTGAATAAAGACAACCTTATCTTCCCTAAGCATTTTTACTTTGGCCATCGGCAATTACAGATATTGCATCCTCGCCTAAGAACGATATGTAGTTCTTTGAATTATGATATCTTTCTTCGGCGCCAAAACGACTCACCGCTCTGTCGTTGCGGCGATCTCGAGAATGCAGAACATTTTCTCTTGCAATATCTTATCTACCACCAACAAAGACTCTCACTTACACAGATTTTCTCACATTATTGCCAGATTTCTTCCAGTCTGCTCCAATATGGTGATACTTCTATGCCGCTAGAGAAAAATAAACTGTTTTTTGAAGCATTTCAGAAATATGTCCAAGACACAAAACGGTTTTAAGCTGACGTATGCTTGTACTCACTGTATTGCATTATAAACCAGTTTTTATATATTCCTCATTTCTCAAAGTTAATTATGTGAGAACACAGAAAATCCTATGTCTTTTCTACCTTCTGTTGCAGATAATCTTTAGAAATCAACTTTTTCAAACCAACCCCAGGCCACAACTCACGCTCTTGCTTTTGCTCCAAAATGTCTCCTTTTTGGTTTTGATCAGATTCTGAAATTCTTATAGTCCTTATTTTTTCTTAAATTTTGTATATTCAAAATTTTTGTTTGATATACTGTATTGCTTGATTTTTCTAACTTTTTTTCATGTCATCTTTGTAGTCGCTGTTGTCTAATTTTTGTTTAGTTACATGTTTTGTTGTTTGCTTATGCATTTATGTTGCCACTCATATGTCACATTGCTTATTGTGTTACGAGGAGAGGAACAAAATAAGCGGTGATTGCTTCCGTTCTCATCTTAACTTGAACCACTTAAACTATTTATGTGTAATATGTAACTGAAGAAGCGAATATAATATCTTTAACCAAGTCGACTTCATACTGTCTCGACTTCCGGTGAAGTTATCTAGTCAACTTAGAAGTGCCATCATGATATCAACTTAATAACACCATACCCGACTGGCCGAACATCGCATCAAGTTTATACATGGAGTGGCCTAACCCGTCGCGACTCATAGTGCTTTGAAGCCCGATTTGTAGGTCCACTGCCTAGTACCACCAGTAGGTGGCACCCGGTTGTTGTGTAGGTCTGGGGGAATCTACTGCCGGGTGGAATGCACTAGCCCATAGTGAGACCCCTACCCCGTGTTTCTTGGTAACGTTTTTTTCCGAGACCACTAAGCGCATGAGCCGTGGTGTGTTCCCTTTCTACTACGACCACCCATTGGATCCTACTGATAGGGTAAAAGCCTGGGCTATAACATGGACGTTGTGCATACACGGGAGCACGAGTACAAGGTAGCAGTATGTCTAGCATGTGTGCCTGTTTTAGCGTATCCGCTGAATCTACATGTATGTCGAAGTAGGCGGAGACAGTCGCGGGAAGCAGTGAGTAGTAGACAGGACAAAGTAAACATTAAGGTACATGGATACTCAATAACTCTGTTTTTTATTTGTTAAAACAAAACAGAGTTATTGTTCGTGATGGTATCGGCCAACTGTGGAGTTGTACAGGTATATAGTTTAAGCATATTTTATTGCTATAAATGACAAGCAACGGGGCTGAGCCACAAGTTCTCACAACATTAGCCCCCTACATTAGTTATGGCTCGCCCCCCTTACACATTACAATGTATAGCGTAAAGATCCAAAGTTTTCGGGCAGATAGGTCTGTAAAAACAGTGGAAACCACGATCAGACTGCTCCGTAGGAACCAGTCTGTTCAGGGTATACACAGTTGCCATTCCATCTGTGCATTTTTGTAGACGTTGCTCTATGGTAGAGCCGGAATGACAGGAGAGTAAATGGTAGGACAAAGATCGGCTGTGCTTGCAGCAGGATCGTCTGTGCTTGCAGCAGGTGGTCTGTCTTCAGTTTTTTTTGTTGTTTTTTTGTGTGTGTGGGGGGGGGGGGGGGATATTCTCTCCCCTCGATCTATCTTTTTTTCCGCTTGTTTCTTCCTCTTTCTGGGTGACGGCTCGATATAGACTGAAATTCTTATAGAGCCGTTAAATATTTTGGAATCTTTTTTAGCTTTAACATTGTTTGCCAGGAAACGAAACGTGATTTTTTTGTCTTGTTCTGTAACATACAATATAACTTTTACTGAAATAATATGCATAAGCATGCCCCATCGATTAAATATATTTTTTCATGATTTTTTTTCAGGAAATTCAATTTTCTTGCATTTTTAAAAAATGTAAAAAATACCTATTATCAAGATAACTGCATTTTTTCACCACTTTTTTCTTCAAATATCCTATACTATAGATTATATGATTTGCAGAAATTAAAGTGCATTCATGTGCTAAATGGAAAATGAGTAAAAACGTATGCAGAAATACATTTTATTAAGAAAACAAAACGGTGATTTTTTTTCTTATCCAAATGTTTTATAGCCCTTTGGGTTATTCAGCTGGTATAATGGTTTGAATGGCCCGCCAATATTTCTCTTCAGTATCCTTCTACCGTAAACAGTACAAGTCAGGGCTGGACCTAGAGCACCGTCTTCCGGGGGGGGGGGGGGGGGCGGTGGGGTGGCACAGAATGCCGAATGCATGATTCGAGCGGCGTGAGCCGCGAGCGCGGGCGGGTTATGAGAGGGGGTTTAGCCCCATCTCATGGGAGGGAGTCCGAAGGGCCTCCCCCGGGAAAAAAAATGAAAATTGTAGTGCCGGAGAAGCATTTTTAAGCCTGTTTTGGTCAAAATTTCAGATTTCAAACTTGATTTTGAAAGCCAGTTTGACATACTTTATGCAATATTTTGCTTCAATTTCAGCTTATACTGTTACTGGACCTGGCATGCAAATATTTAATCAATGATTGTGCAGGGCTTCCATTAACTTTTAGATTCAGGAAGTCCCAGACTTCCTACCCCTCAAATTTGGAAGTCTTGCAGGAAAATCTAGGAAATCCAACTTTTTTCCACGCAACGGCTGTCGAAAGTTATGGAAGAAATAAAGCACTGTTATATTAAACTCAGATTGCTGTTTTTTTTTTTTTTTTTTTTTTGTAATTTTCACCTTTAGTTTCAGAGCTCTAATCAAGGGGATAATTCACAGGATGATTTTTTATTATTTACTAAAAATATATGTTATAGGTACTCATTTCGCAAATCTAATGAGTGTCCATGACATATATTTTGGTGAGAAAGATTATTATCCCAAATTATCATCAGACACTTCTTATCTATAGCCCTGTGGTTGTACACTTACTTATGGCTGCAGTATATCTGCATCTGTAGCCAAAATGTTCTGAAATGGTACTGAGACAGCAAACGGGATATCTTGGTAAAAAGAGTGAAGTGTTCTGGTATGGGTGTTTTGAACCACTTTGCTTGGACTGGTAGATGTCACCATTATCTTGGTTCAAACTATGGTTTGAGGGCTGGATTTGGATTTTGATTGTTTCAGTTCCTGGTCTTTGCATACTTTTTACTTTCACTAAATGTTTAGAGTTAGTAATTCTGATAGAAAGATAAGATACATTTTGTAAGTTGGTAGTTTTATTTCAATTCCAGCTGACTAAGATGTACACGTTACGTCCAGGGTTCTCACTAGGAATTTTATAACCATGCTGCCTGCTGGGTCGCATTTGGCATCCCAGGATGAAACCAGAGAGCCAATGGCCCTATATCGCTCACCTGAGCACTGAGGTTATGTTGGAAAAACTAAGTTGCCACAGCAACAAAACAACATGCACAACAGCAATAAAACACACCATTTATGTAGAGGATAATATCACAAACATTTATGCAAAAAATAAGCTTTATCCTCCCTTAATGGCTTCTGAGAAGAAGATCTTTGGCAAAAAAAAAAAATTTAAAAAAATGAAAATTTGGCGTTTCAGTTGCAATGGCAACCAACCAAAATCAGCTCCTTGGGCAAAATTCATATGGCTGATAGAGGACTACTCTAGGAACATTTCTGTAAAGCTTTTGTCAAAATATCTGCAGTAACACAGAAATAAATACCAATGTCCACTTTCCCCATTGTAAGTCTATGGAAACTTTAAGTTGCCATAGCAAAACCAGTTCTCATGGGCAATAATAATATGAAACATACTTTAGGTAGAGGCTAATGTTATTAATATGTATGCAAAGTATCAACTTCATCCTCCTCATGGCTTCACTTTTCCCATTATAAGTCAATGGAAACTGTAAGTTGCATAGCAACCAAAGTTCTTATGGGGTTGGAAGAAAACACAAAATTCATGTAGAGGCTTCTGTCATCAACATGTTTGCACAATATCAGCTTCATCCCCGCATATGGCTTCTGAGCAGAAGCTTTTTTCATTTTTTCTTCTTCTTTTTTTTTTTTCGAAAATTTACCCTATATTTTGCCATGGCAACCAATCAAATTCGGCGATTTGGAGAAAATTCATAAAAAACATAGAGGACTATTCAAGAAACATTTCTGTAGAAAGAAAATCTAAATAAATGCAGTGAGACAAGCAAAAATTGCCAATTTCCATTTTCCCCATTATAAGTCAATAGAAACTCTTAGTTGCCATAGCAACCAAACTGCTGGAGTAATTGCCATGAAAAACAGTAATTCTATAGAGGCTAGTACTAAGATTCTTTCTGTAAAGTTTGAGCTTTATTGGCCACACAGTTTCTGCGGAAATGATTTTTTAATATTTTTCTATTGTTATCTATTCGGTTGCAATGGCAACCAGCCAAACTGCGCAATTTGCATAAATTTAACAAGGCTGGTTAAAGACTACTCAAGATACATTTCTATGAAAGTTTTGTCAAAATATCTGCAGTGGCATAGCAATAAATGCAAATTTTCTATTTTGCCATTATAAGTCAATGGCAACAATAAGTTCCCATAGCAACCAAACTGCTAGAGCAATTGCCAAGAAAAACAGTACGTTTATAGAGGACAGCACCAAGATCCTTTCTGTGAAGTTTGAGCTTTATTGGTTGCATAGTTTTTGAGGAGATGATTTTTGAATATTTTTTTCTATTTTTAACCATTCGGTTGCCATGGCAACCAGCCAAATTGTGCAATTGACATAAATTTCATCTGGTTGATGGAGAACTACTCAAGGAACATTTCTGTAAAAGTTTTGTCAAAATATCTGCAGTGACATAGCAATAAATGCAAATTTTCAATTTTTCCCATACAAGTCAATGGAAACTTTAAGTTGCCATAGCAACCAAAGTTCTGAAGCGATTTGGATAAAAACAGTATTATTGGTTCCCCCTGCCTATAGATGCTATATATGAAATTCGGTTACAGTGGGCCTTGTAGTTTCAGAGGAGATGTCGTTTGAAAATGTTGACGGACGGACGACGTACGACGTACGACGGACGACGGATGCCTGCCTATACTATAAGCTCACCTGTGAGCCTTCGGCTCAGGTGAGCTAAAAATATGCTTACATCCATCAGAATACGAGTAGTTATGGTCTTACGAAACGTTTGCCGGACCGTTAGCTACGTCCGAAATTGCGTTACTATACGCACTTTCCACGCTTACAAAACGGTCTGATAAATTGTTTTATACATATTTTTGACGAATATTTTGTTTAACATTCGATTTGTTTTATATTCTAACTGCTGCTTATTTTAGATATAACAAATTACGATTTTGCGACGCAAAGCGGAATTCTTTACTGCAAGTAGCTGCGACGGTCATCTCCATGCCCATATATCGAGGGCTCAGTGCAAGACTGGTCTAACTCACTATTTTGCACAAAATCACTTTTTTGCAGTTATGACAACTTGATGGTCAAATACACATTCTTTGAAAATATTAAGATACATGTTTTTGCAAAAAAATGCTTTTATTCCTAATTTAAGAATAGTCTAGAAGCCAAATGAGCCAAATCTTTAGCGCAAGACTGGTCTAACTACAATGAGACGAATTTGATTTTAAAGAGCATACTCTGGATAAATGGCTAAGTTTTCAGTTTTATAAATTCAGATACAAGTTCTTATAGTCTTTAGTGTTTATAGGTCTAGGTACAGTGTTTTCATAACACTTTAGTAAACAGTTTTTTTTTATAGTAAAACATGGAATCTTTTCATTTCAAAATATTTTCCTCAATTTTCTTAGTGCAAGACTAGTCTATCTTGAGATAGACTAGTATTGCGCTAAGAAAAAGTGGATTTGAAGTTAGACTAGTTTTGCATTAACAAAAAAAAGTTATATAAATTGTCCTTTTTAAATGTTCAAAGTTGTTAAATATCTATTTCACAGCTCATGCTTATTGAGTTTTTGCCTTCAAACTGTAAAAATTGTTAAAATTTGTTTTATAATGCTCTTATATTTTGCATTTGAAAAAAAAGTCTATCTCAAGTTAGACTAGTCTTGCACTAAACTTTTCAGCGCAAAAGTAGTCTAAGTCACAAAAACCTAATTTAACAAAAATAAATTAATAAAATTGAATAATGTAAGCATTTCTTCCCATATTTTATGTAAATGTGTCAAATTTCATATTAATATTTTGTTTATGTACTGTAATAATCAGTTTTTTTGCTTCTCCTGAAAAGTTTCAAAATATGGAGTTAGACTAGTCTTGCACTAAGCCCTCGATATGGTTAAAACCTTTAAAAATCTTTTTCACCAGAACCAGTTGACCGATGGCCTTAGAGCAACTTACCCTAGAGTACTGAGGCTGAATGGACTCAGGAGAGCTACAGGACCAATGGTCCTCTTGTTAACCCTCGGGTACAAATGCGACGCGATTCTACTCTATAATAATCTTTCGACCTTATTTTATTTTTTTATTTTTTTTTGTGTCCAAAATGATACCTTACACAACGGAAACAATACAATACAATTTCCCACTTTTAAGTAAGTCTGAATTATACACTGATTTGACTGATTTGTAAAAACTTGCTAAATTTATTTCCTTCAGTATATAACAAATAAAAATGATATTGTCTGCAGTGAAAATATATCGTATCAATTCACTCAGAGTGACCGATACGATTTATATTTTTTCACGGCAGCAAACTGCGGCTGTTTTTGACAATTTTGGGCTTAAATCAAATTCTTTCCAAAAAGGTCTGAAATGTAGCGTTTTTGTCTGACATTCTAACACAGTGCGCCTATAGAAGCAATGGAAAGTTTCCGTGTTTTATTCTGCAACTATTCACTGTTTCGGAGCGCGTGAATCTTATTGCTGACGTCACTGGCATTACTGACGTAAGTTTGTGCTGTTTTGAGACGTTAGACGGTGTAACGTCTCTTTTTTATTTAAAAAATCGCCCTAAAAACGTACACTTACCTTAGATACAATTAAGAATATTGGCGGGAGCATGAACGCGCTGGCAGGAAGGTTGGGAGAGTATGAATGAAAAGAATACTTTTTCACCCTTTTTGAGTGTTAGAATCGAAATAGTTCAGCTCTAGCATTGAATTGTTGAGTAATATTCACTGTTTGTCGGTCAGTTGTACGTAGATATATCACTCGCGCTCCGCGCTCGTGATATGATCTACTTTACAACTGACCCCCAAACAGTGAATTATTACTCAACAATTCACTGCTAGAGCTGATCTATTTCCTAATTATTCTACGGACACAAGCACGTCAGACCAAGCAACTGACGTCACACCTTGACGTCACTTTATTAGCTTGAGTATCGCTAAGTTGCACGCGACGTCAATCTAAAGCAGTTGCAAGCGGCGTTCTTAAATCGCCCATTTCCTTTTATTCATTCATTAAAATGACATTATAAACCAAATTCTGGGTGCAAACACATTATTTTACCCACTAAATGCGCTGAGCCGAGCAAAATCAAGTTAACGAGAAATGACTATAAAAAAGTTAATATTTTCTTTGAAGCTGCCTGTTTTTTTTTTTTTTTTTTTTTTGTTTTTTTTTTTGAAAAAAAAATAGAAAAAAGATTTACTTTTTACGGTAAATACCAAAAATATTTCATCTCAAGTGTCGGTGCAATATACTTGGTATTCACCTAAAAACGTAAACATAGGGAACTTAATGCTTCAATATGGCGGAAACTACCGATAGCGACTTTCGGGTTTATCCGAGAGCTTACCTGTTCAATTAATGTCGAGTGTTATATGCAATTACATAGAAATATAATATAAAATGTGAAATTAAATACATATATGATATTACGACAATTTTTTATAAGTTATGATCATAAACTTCAGTCTTTGTCCGTTAATATGGTATAAAAATATACAAATTAACTTCATGTTTTGATACTTCCATCGGCTTTTGAAGTTTGAAGCTTCAGTCACATGAAATTATATAAGAATAATGTCGAAAATGCCTAAGAAGCTATGTTCAGCCTAAAATTTGAAAATGATCGGATTTTCTATAAAACTTTTATAAGTTATCACCACTGAGAGATTTTTATAAGGTTTACATTGATGTAATTCATTATAAAATAAGTATACTATAAGTTTCTTCCATCGATCTCTAAACATACAGAAAATCGCGTTTCGAAACAACCTCGCTCATAATAGTTTCAAATAGTTTAAGTCCAAATCCGCCTATATTGCTCAAAGGCTTAACACTTCATTTCTTGGCATTCGTGTTTTGTTTATGTATTTGTATATGTGCTTTTATGATCTAACTAAGAAAGGAAGAATATTCATATTGTCTTATTAAGAAAGAAAGAAGGAAAGAAAGAATAAACGAATGAACACAAGAAAGGAAAAAAGAGAAAGAAGTCACGTAACTTCTACACGTGACCATCAAAAATGAACAGACAGTTAATCGACTACTTGTAGTTTTAAAAATCCCTTTATAAGCTAAAAAAACCTTTGCAAACCAATTACATATTTTTTGGTAATGTTCGATCAGTCTATTAATTATTATCATAATTGCTAATGTTTGTTCTAACATTTTTGATTGAAATTTATTTGAGTGTGGTGGGGCGTTTTTATCAAAGAAACCGAAATATGTTTTGTGTATCCCAGGGTAGAATCTTATAATCCATAGAATTATATTTTTGACTGGCAGATTTGCTCATTCATAATCAGGAGACACGAAGATACATACACTGTATTGCTCTCTTAAAATATTACTGTCGAAAAAAATAATGTAAGAAACTAAATCATGGTGAAGATTTTCGCGTAACCGTGGTAGTGTAAGGATTAATTGCTATGGGATAAAATTGCTATGAAACATTTTTCTTGCAAGGCTATAAATTAACTTTATTAGTAATATTTCTGTTCATAATGCAAGTTTGTCACTTTAATTTTATGACTAGCAAGCCGGAATATTGAAAGACATTTTTGTGATTTTCTTTTTTGTATTTTTGCTATAATATGAGTACTTACGATAATAAACCTGTGCACCTGCGGACACTTATCAGCCTCTGATATGTGCAAACTGATAAGACTGAACAATGTCTGATCAGTTTGCGCAAGCTGATCGGAATTTGTTGACAATATACAGTACAATTAACATACTTATAATTACACGAGGATTAATCGATTATCGATCATAAAATCCGATATTACCTCTAAACTGTTTTCGTAATTGTCAAACCGTTAAAGTTTGTTAAAGTCATCATGACTTGAACAAAAATAAATGCAAAAAATATAAAACTGCAATAGTCAGTTTATGGAATTAATTATGTATGCAAACTGACTCAGACCAACTTATGCACTTGAAAAACACTGGTCTGAGTTTATGATCAGTTAATAATTTGTCAATTTTAGTTGAATATGAGTTTGTACATAACCTTACCCGTGTTTCTGCACAAACCAAACTGATCCGAATTTCTGTTCAAAATATTTTGAACATTTGTTATCAAATCAGGCTGTGACTGTGCGAAAACCATTTAAAATTATCATGTGGAAATTAAATTGAGATAGAATTAAATGCAGTAAGAAATACAGAAAGAACAGTTGAAAGCTGCAACGCACTGGTCAGCGTTCCGCTCATGGACAGGTCACTTTCTTTTCTGCTCAACGTTCAAAAGTTTCCTCATACGAGTCGCAATACGATAAGACGAACAAATTGGAATGTGCGCCCAGCGAAGACGCAGATCAGCCTGGACAGCCACCCGGTCTGAGCAGAGTCTGAACTTGCGTTTAAAGGGTAGCTAAGACTCTAAGCTACCTCAGGCGGATGCCCACGCTGATCTAAGACTTCGCTGGGCGTACGTGCACCTTTGTCGCGGCTCATTTAATTGTTTGCTAAAGACATCAACTGAGTAGTCACTGTCGGTCGGAAGGCGTGAAAATACTGTTTGTCACACGTCTTGTCAAAACAATGCAATTTCAAAATTAACACCTGCTAACGGCAATGAAGGTCAGAAATGGATATTTAATCCGAACGTCATTCTTGTGATTATTTTTGTATGAAACAGTAATTTCAGTCGCGTCGCAACAAAATCAACGCAGTGCCATAGCGCCCTGCCAAGACTCAGATCAGCCTTGGCAGCCGCCCAGACTAATCAGAATCTTCGCTGTGCGCTTACAGAACAGGCAATGGTCTAAGCTACCTCTATGCGGACAGCGAAGGCCCAGATCAGATGGGCGAACGCACACGCTATTCTGAGTGTTCGCAGGGCGCACATGCCAATTTGTTTTTGTCGTGGTATGGCTCATTAGTTTATTTACTTTTGTTCGCAGAAAAACAGAGAAAGTCAGACTAATCTTAAATTTTTATCTTATTGTTTTAAATAGCGCAGCTTAGTTACATACCGAAAGACACATACATAAAACTTTTAAACAGTTTTGTCAAAACAGAAAATCAAGAGAAAACGTTATCGTTCCTGTTGAGTAGCGTTTTAACGTCCCAGTAAAAATATTTAGTCGTCGAGAAGTTGCCTCTGAATTTGTGGGACTGCAAGTATTGCTCGGCCTGCGATAAATGACACCCAGGACTAGCAGCTCTGTCGCAGAAGCACCAGGCAGCCAGTCTATTTCGCGAGCCCCGATGGGCGGGGTAAAAGAAAAAAAAAAAAAGAAATGAGAAAAACTATGTGGGTGGATGGGTATCTGTATCAGGCTTAATCTTTCCATAAAGATGAGACCGTCAAAGGGATAGAAATATCATAATTTCATTATTATAAGTAATTTTATGTTTTTGTTGTCAGAAACTAAAACAAACCGCTTTCAAAAACTGACCAATAATCAGATTTATTTTCTCGCCAATTCTTACGAAATTTGACCTAAATATCAGAGAGAGGGGAAAAACGAGACTTATTAAAACGAGAAGGAGCAACTGAAAAAGTAAATTGATTTGATCTGAGAAAAAGAAAATGAAAATCCACATTGTTAAGAATTAAAAATGTTTCCATCCAGCGCATTCGTATTGTTAACACAGTGATGACAAAACCGGCTTCAGAGAAGTTCAACACCTGTCCTGGGATACGGACATCGATATGACATTCCAAATATCGATTAATGCCTATCGCTCCCCGGGTCTAAGGGAAATAACTGCATTCACATTAATACTCTCTCCAGGTAACAGGTAACCGAGTACACTACTCAGCCCGAATTGAAGACATAAGCTCCAGTTGTATCCTCTATTTACTCATCATATCTGGCAAGCAACGTAGACTCAGGCGAGATGGCGCAACATGCGGTGTCTGGTCAGATTTTGGAGTTCGCGATTAAACCATCAAACTAGGTCGGAGATTCTACTTATTCTCTTCGTGTGGGTCATTTTATCAGATGGTCGGAATGTGTATTTATGTTGACTAATATGTCATGTGAAGTTCTGTACTGAAAGATTTCAAAATTTAAGCTAGATTAAGTTTAGATACGTCGCAAAGATATATCCAAGTAACCGCAATAAATACAGAAATAGAAAGTCGTTGAATTTCTTTTTTCCTGTTAGGCAGGGTCGACCAATAAAAATATGCTTCAATAACAGTTATTAATTTGAATGATCTTATAAGGATCAGGGGTCGCGATAGTTTTTACCATTCCGAACTCATCCTGTTGTGTGTCATTGTTAAATTGTATAACATTGCCAGACGCTTTAGAGCGGGGTCGTGTATTGTTTTTTTTTATCATTTTTTTTAAACCGGTTCACGGTCAATTTAAAACTTAGAATTGAAACGTGTGATACTCCGCTTTTTGTATAAATATTCAGAATCATGCAGTAAGAATCACGGGTGAGAAACTCCATAATCAGAGCCAATGGTTCTGATAAGGAAATGTTATGGCGGTTTTCCGGAGCAAGTGCGGCTATAATTATACCGGTGAAAATTTGGACTGACATAAGGCAAGTGTCGCATTCGTGGTATAAATATGTTTCTACGGCGTGGAATCTCAAAAAGGAGAATGCAGTTCAACTTCTTTTCTAGGTTAAGGTAAGTTGTCATATGTGTGCGATTTTGTCTGAATCATTTGTCTCGTGGGGCACAGGAACTTGTAGTTAGATCAAATAACCCTTAAAACAGTCAAAAGCCCGAAAACAGTGATGGCGAGCCTAGAGCCCTTTAGGCTCGCCATCACTGTTTTCGGGCTTTTGACTGTTTTAAGGGTTATATGATCTAACTAATAACTACATGTACAAGTTCCTGTGCACGGGGTGACAGAATGCTAATTTACAGACAGGCAGCTAACACTTGCGTTGCCATTCCTGCTGAAATGATATAAACGTGAGAATTTTGGTGGCTGAAGCGTACACTGGTTGTCTGATCCTTCCACATTCGCAAAAAGTAAGAATTAAAAGCAAATAAGGGAAAATGAGAATAAATAAACAGAGGCTCTGGTTATGTCAAGCAGCTCTGATTAAATCGGCCGGCTCTGACGTAGTCCAGCTTCTTTTGTAAGAGTCGGTTACTTCTGAAGTAAGTGTTTTGTAGTAGTGCTATTTACTGTATGATCGTTGTAAAACAAAACTGTAGCCTACATCAACACGTTCAGGGACGTGTGTTTGATGTTTACTTGGGTTTTAAGGTCTGACAAAATTTGTTAAGTGTTTGACAGATGGTTGATTTCACAATATCAAAGAATTATTTTTCCGACCCCCCCCCCCCCCCCCACCCCTCACAAGATAGGTGACAAAAAATTTGACCCCCTCCCCCATCCCCCATCCCAGCTTCCCTTCACACACACACCATATTATCTATTTTATGTCAGACTAACCTCAATCAAAACCTGTATGAAACGCAAAGAACCCTTTCTTATTCTTACAGGTTAGTTAATCATGGTGTACGTGTTTAAACTTTGTCTACATTTCTCGCGCTGTCTTTCTGCTCATGACCATCCAGAAATCATTTGTCGAATGTTAAATTATAACTGTTAATAATATTAATAATATTAATTGGGCCTCTGGGGCGGGGGTCTGGGGACACAGCCCCCAGAAGCAACTATAGTTTTGCTGATGAAAAGGCACATGGGGAGCTGATATCACAAATGCAGGCATTAAACTTAAATGAGAACAAAATCATCTACTTGACATGATTTTATAGACACTTTCATACTGTTCTTATCTTTTTGGGACATAAGGCGCTAATATCTATTATTTCTAACACATGTGCATGCCACTAACGCCTGTATCTAGCTACACTCATTGAGTTAATCCTGAATATTGCTCAAATTTCAATGAGATAATCCTCCCCCTGGCTACAAAGTTGAGTCACTCACAGGTGAGTGAGGTCTTAGAATACAGCCATAAGTCATCATGTTCTAATGAGATTAGTTTCCATGTCAATGTAAATATTGAATATTTCATGTTCTAAATGTTCTTTAAAAGCAGATTAGTTACTATGTCAATGTAAATATTGTATATGCTTTAGAGAGAGGACCTCAGGGAAGATTGGACCTGCCCAACTGAGTTATCTTCTATAAATAAAGTCATTATTATTATCATCATTATTATGTTCTTCTAGCAAATCAATGAAAAGATCTGTTTTTTGGATATGAAGCTGCCCCAGTTCTGTGTGCCATGTCCATAAATGTCTTTAAGTTTTGAGTTTGAAAGAAAAGTGTCTTTTTATTAGTAATGGGGGGGGGGGGGGGGGGCGCTTTTCACCCCAGAAGCTGAGACATTTTTAGAAATGAAGAATGGTGGATTCTAACACAGTGCGCCTATAGAAGCAATGGAAAGTTTCCGTGTTTTATTCTGCAACAATTCACTGTTTCGGAGCGCGCGAGTCTAATTGCTGACGTCACTGGCCTTACTGACGTAATTTTGTGACGTTTCGAGGCGTTAGACGGTGTAACGTCTCTTTTTCTTTCTAAAATCGCCATTAAAAACGTACATTTACCCTAGATACAGTTAAGAAAATTGGCGGGAGCATGAGCGCGCCGGCAGGAAGGTTTCCGTGGAAACACCCCAAACCACCCCAAACCTCTACCAAACCACCCTAAACCAGCGACCCCCTAAACCAGCCTCCCCAGATTCACATCAGCCCCTGTCCCCTCCACACACACACACACCAAAACTGCTCCCACCCATCCCAAACAGTATCTATATAGATTCAAAATAAAAAGAACACTTCAATAAGTGGTTGCCCATGTATCTCTTTAAATAACTTCTGGTTTAAATAGTAACGAAAAATTAATAATCTTAGTATAATAAAGTAAATTAATTTGTAGGTTTATGTATGTCACGCAGGGTTGATGTGTGTGGGGGGACCATTTATACCATCCCTAACCAGCCACCCTCGATACAAACTAGAACCCCATCCCTCGCGCAGTGACACGTTAATCTAAAGAATGAAGTGGGTGGATGGAAAGAAAAACTAATACTCGCCAATTGACCTGAAATGTTGGTGTCTTGGTGGGGGGAGGGGATGGGGTTCTAGTTTGTATCCAGGGAGGCTGGTTTGGGGTGGTATGAAAGTGGTTTGGGGTGGTTTGGGATGTTTTGGGGTGGTTTGGGGGTGTTTCCACGGACCGGAATGAAAAGAATACTTTTTCAGCGTTTTAAAGTGTTAGAATCGAAATAATTCAGCTCAAGCATTGAATTGTTGAGTAATAATTCACTGTTTGTCGGTCAGTTGTAAGTAGATATATCACTCGCGCTCCGCGCTCGTGACATGATCTACTTTACAACTGACCTCCAAACAGTGAATTATTACACAACAATTCACTGCTAGAGCTGATCTGACCCCAACCCCTCCCCCCCTGCTCCGAGGCTTATTGATTTCCGATTCCCCCTTCCCCCCAGTTCATCACCCAAAACAAATCCGACCCCCACTAAATGTACCCCCCTATACCCCCCCCCCCCCCCCCCCCCCCCCCAATTTTGATAAATGAATCGTCCCTTATCTACAAATTATTATTTTTCACTGTGACGATCACTGATAATCTCAATTATTTCTGCTTTTGGCCAAGGTAATGTGAGTGTGTTCTTGGTGGGATTTAGATCACTGATCTTTGATCGATTGCTTCAGTATGCCAGGGACAGTTTTAATCATTATCTATTTAACTTTTGAACGACCCACAAACAAAGAAAACAGTTCGCATTGACGTCATTGGGGAAGACTCCTTTGCATTCACACGTCAGTGAGGTTAATAATAGATTTGATAACTTCTCGGTTGAGCTCTCACAAATAAACATTAGTGTCTCAAAGCAAATAAAGACAACATGTGCATTCATGTGATTCATGCATTAGGACGACTATAAAGTATAGTATATTGTGTCAAAGACAATGACCGGACAGTTTACGGTGATAGAAGTTAGTTGAAAGAAAATCTTAGTGAAAATAATGAGAGAAACCAAAATGGCGGATAATGATGTTGATCTTGATTCTGACAGGGAAGAAATGGATACACAGAGCGATGAGCAGTCTGCTGAGGAAATTGAAAGACTTTTAAGAGAAGCGGATATTTCAGACATTCCAGACACGTTGATTGTTACAAATGTTCCTGACACTGTGTTTGATGATTCTAGTTCGAAGGTGGTTATTTGAAGCAAAATTATTTTCTTAGATCTAGTGAAGATCTTATTGCACCAGGCATTTGAAGCTCCAGGGTAGCTGAGTTTGCTGTTGTTGTTTCAAATCTCATAACCTTTTTCCTGGGGAATCTCGTTATGAGAATGGAAATAATGACAGCAACCCTAGCTACCTAGGGGCTGATGAACTGCCACGGATAGTGGGGCTTAGTATGGTCTACGAAAATTGTCATTGCATTGTCATGGCTGCAGCCCCTGGGCCCGAATCCAGGGGTTGGGCTATGGGGCTTAAGCCCGGTACCTGGGGCTCCTTGTCCAGTATAATGCAGGAATATAAATAATAAGGAGCACCTGATGATAATTTGAGATATTCCATAAAGGTTAGATCAGAAATATAATTGAGCCCTGACACGAGAAAACCAATAGTGTGGTTGTGCGCCCAGCTCAGACTCAGATCAGCCTGAACACCCTCCCAGTCTGATCAGACTCTTCGCTAAGAGCGTAAAGGGTATAGCTAAGGGTCTAGAAGTTATTACCTTCACACGGACAGCGAAGACTGATCAGACCGGGCAGATGCCCAGGCTGATCTGAGTTTGCATTGGGCCCACAACCACTTTGTTGGTTTTCTCATGTGGTGGCTCAATAATGTTGTGACATCTCATTGGAATCGTCTTGGTGAGGCATTCCAATGAGACAAGGTTGGTAAAAAGGCGGGAAATACTCATATTTCCCAGGACGGCGGGAAATACTGGTGATTCCCGGGAATTACTGGTAATTCCCGGGAATTACTGGGGAATTGGGTTCTCACAACTTGAAAATGTTTAATATTCAACTTTATGCAAAGCAAAACGTACATTAAGAACTTATCGTGTAAACAGCCTTTTAGTCAGATCATTAGAAAAGGTTCTCAGTGTACTTATACAAATATTCCATTTGTTTAAATTTAAACTTGTTGCTTTCTTATTGAAGAAACTACAGCTTCAGTTGTCTCTTTGTGTATCAGTAAGCTTTATAACACATTGAGATTAAAAGTACCGTCATTTGTCTGTTGAACCTAGACAATTATTTTTCACACCTTCACAAAAATGGTCATTATTTACAAAAGAAGGTATTGTTAGTTAATTAAAGATCCATGCATGATGTATATTTGTTTGAGAAGCTTTGGGGAAAAGGATATTGCAGACTTCATCAGGTAATCATTAGACCACACTGTCCTCACATCATTGCATTGACCAGTCAAGTGACAAGCTCAAGAAACTGGAGTAAGGTACAAACTCTTTTGCCAAATAGCTGTGAACCTGAACCTAGTTTTGAAGCCCATGGCATTTAATATGACCAAACTAAGGAACAAACTAGCCTATTGATAGAGCTATGATCTTCTGCAGGGATAAACCTGACACAGAGGTTTAAGTACAACCAAAGCTCAGTTAATATGTCAATAAACAAATTCATTTGGGAACAAAATGACAAAAGAACTCCTGTTTAGAACACAGTTACATGTAAGTGATAAAAAAAGATGTGTCAGCTTGTTATTTATACAAATTATAATTCAAAAGGCAGTGCTCTTCCAATATATAGCCTTAGTTACATCCAAGAATCATCCTCTGTGTCCTTTAACAAGGACCAGTCCTGGGATTTATATTTTTTATGCATAATTTGTACAGAATAACAAGAAACTTATGCTATCAAGTCAAATTTATAGAAAAATGACAGAATGTGTTGTCTAAATCAGCATTAAAATTTCATATTTCCCAGTATTTCCCACTTTGGCAAAATTTAGAGTATTTCCCAGGACGGTAATTACCGGTAATTACCACTGGGAATTCCCGCCACCAGTATTTCCCGGCCAACCTTGCAATGAGATGCTATAACATATATTTGAATGTAAGCATGATGCTTATCTTGATTTTTCATTGAATACTCTTATTTTATCTGAAACCCTGATTATGACCTCTTTCTTTGGGCCCTAAGCCCCACCAGTTGTCCAGAGAGAGCCCCGCCAACTAGTTGTAGTTTAGATCTAGGCCTGTTGCTCACTTGCTGTGCATATGTGGATATTTCAAATAACTGTCAAAATAAATGTGACAGTGATAGCAGTCTGTTGAACATGGTCCAGAGTGTTGGGGCAGTTTAATACAGAGAGTTGATCAGAAATTTATTCCCACAGTGCTGGGCATCAATCTTGACTTTGCAGAGAAAAGTCCCTGCTATTCCCTGGCCCTGAGGCTAAGGGTTGCAAAATGACTGATGCATTTATAATGTATCAATCATTGTAATTTCCAGCTGATTTAGGACTTAAGAACTAATGGAGGCATCATTGTGTCCAAAAGATACAGATGGAATTTCAAACAGTGTAGACCCTTGTCAGACTGCTTTAGGAGCCGTCTGTTCTGGGTCTGCACTGTTTGCTCAAACCTATCTGTCCCAATACATAGAAGTTTTACGGTATAATTACATTTGCATGGCTAGACAAACTCATCTGCACAGGGTATAATCGATTCCGCTAATTTTCGCTTCCTGCAGAGACTGTACATCATATTTGGCTTCCGCTGAGACTGTCCACGAACTCTTGCTTCCTGCCGAGACTACTGTACATGATAAATGGCTTCCTGCAGAGACTGTCCGCGTGATTCTGCTTCCTGCCGAGGCTCTCGGCAGGAAGCAGAGTCACGCGGACAGTCTCGGCAGGAAGCCATTATTCGAGGACAGTAGTCTCTGCAGGAAGCAAGAGTTCACGGACAGTCTCGGCAGAAGCCAAATATGACGGACAGTCTCTGCAGGAAGCGAAAATTGGCGGAATCGATTGTACCCTGAGTCTGAGTCATACAGACCTTTATAAAATGTTGCTGATGTAGAGGTCTTGTTTGAATATTTCTTCTGTTATAAGGCAGGGGTTTATCTCTTAAAAAAAAAACAATCAAAAAAATTCTAGGGGAAAAACCTGTGTTTAAAGCCAAATAAATACGGTAACATATCTGTCAATAAACTGTACCTTCTCAGTCCCGTTCATAAATTGGAATTTGAGTGAAAAGAAAGTGAGTTGTCTTTGGGATACAAAAAGGTGACATCTTAGGTTTTGGCTCAAAATGACAAAAATGCATTATAACGGCCATAAGACCCAATTTATTTATCCACATATAGAATTATACTATAGATGTACATGTAGTATAATGCATATCTTTATCTTGCAGGAAGAGTTTGAAAAAACTTTCGCAGTGTACGACGAGAATGCTACATTTCAATATTTCAAAAGTTTCCGACGGGCAAGAGTAAATTTCTCCTCACCGTTGTTTTCTGCCAATGCTAGAATTGATTTACACGAGGCAGACGTGCTAGGTCAGAGAATTAAGTGCTTCTTTTTCCAAGTAAGTCAGTGATGCAGATATGAAGGGGTAATGGGGATAATTTAGGGATATTTTTTTATATTTATGCATAAAAACATACGTTGTGGCCCCTCATTAGAACTGTCTCACCAAGACGGTTCTAATGAGGGGTAACAACATATGTTTTCATTAGGAAATAAGAAACATTATCTTTGAATTATCTCAATACCCTGCTTTATCTGGAGCTCTACAAGTATTGTAATTGATCGTTGTTTATGGTATTAAGTAGTCTGTATTGTGATGTCTGAAGTCCATGTTTAAGATACATCGCTAAATAGATTCACGAAATGTACTGTATTTCTTCATAAAAATGCCTCCTCTCTACTAAATGCTCTAACTCATTTTTCGCTATAGAAATTGGACAAAGTCTACCAAGACTTTAGCCAACCATTATTGATTGACTTTAGATGTTGTTAATCCAATTTACATAACAGTGTATGTCCGGGGGAGGGGGGGGGGCTCAGCGGAACTGATTCATGGCCGCACTCCAAGCATAGCGTCTGTCCTTTGTCCTATAAATAAAATTACAGAGATATACAGAGTAGCAAGTAGGGCTTGGACAGATATTTTATACCTGGGTACCTGAGTTCTGCTACCCGCAGGTAACTGTAAATTTACACGGGAATGACAGAAACCAGGATGAAGACTATCAATTTTGACTTTGGGCTCAGACTGCCAAAATTCAATATTAAACATTAGGGCACTGGGGATTTTCTCAGGGGCCCAGCCGAAAATTTAGGAGCCATAAGTATAATGTCTCAGTACGGTATTCATTCTTGAATGGTCAACTCTAGATATCTCAAACACTGTGACTGATATCTCAAAGTACCCTCAATAAGTCATATCCTAGAACATTTCCTGTTTTTATTTACATTTCAAGTCTTGTTATCTGAAACTACTGATATCTCAAAGTAAATTTTCTGGGACCAGAAAATTTACTTTGAGACATCAGTAGTTTGGAATGAACTTTGACTTTGAGATATCAAGAGATGACTGTATTTCTATGGACTCCAAACATTGCATAAATGATAATAAATGAACCGTACTTCTTTTATTTCAGCCAATCACATTAGGGGGAGAGGATAATCCTCATCTCCAGTTACCGGCTCCCCACAAACAGTACTTGATATCACCACCTGCCTCACCTCCTGTCGACTGGGAACCATGCTTTGAAAAGAAACCAGTCATCAACTATGATCTGTTGGCAGCATTAGCAAAATTAGCACCAGGTAGGTCACAGTCAGTGGTGTGTGCTACATTTTAGCTTCCCAGTAGGCACATCGACGTCAGACTGGTGTTGTACTGACGTCAATGCGACGTCATCATGTCGCATTGACATCAGTACAACATCATTTTGACTTCATTTGCCTGATGGGTTGCCTTTACCATTTACCATATATGGAGTGCCAGGCCGCGTAGCGCAATTGGTAGGGCACCTGACTTATAAGCCAGAGGTCCTGGGTTCGATACTCGGTCCGGCCACTTACTTTCATTTCTCCTTCCGCTGATTCAAGAAGGGCAGTTGTCAGTTACTGGTGAAAGTAAGTGCACTTAGTACTGGTTAACCGCTTAGGAGGTCTAAGCCTGCCCAGGAATACTGTGGCTAGGTTAACTGACCGTCCCGACATGACCCTAGCAGTTTACCGTGGACGTTAAACAATAACACAATAACAATAAAAAAACCCCCATATATGGATGCATCTTTTAACAGTATTTAAGTAATATCAGGATGCTGAACAGCTGTGTTGTGGAACCCTGTCTGCCTCCAGCAAGACTAGAACCTGAAACTGCTAGATCAGCAGGTCAGCCCTTAACTCACTGAGCTGCAGGGGCTTTTATTAACCTTTCCAAAGCATGTCGTGTTAAATAAATGTTTTGTTTCAAGTATTAAACCAGACTGTGCGTATGTTTTTCCTGTGACCATAACATTTTAAAAGGATTTTTTGAGGATTTCCCTGTCTAGCTGTATTGTTTCTTATTTGTTTTCAACTGATTTTTTTGTTAATTAAAAATGACAACAAAAATTCTGACCCATCAGTCTTCAACACCTTGGACAAAGTTTTAAATCCATTGAGTCATGAGGATTGACCTGTCAGCACTATGACAGGACATTGGTGTCACTCCCTGTACAGCGCTTTATTTTTTGGTAATGGTGGTGGCGTGGGGATGAGGGTGAGTTGAGTAGTCGCTGAGTGTAAGCGCAGACCAGCCTGCTGTTAGAGGAGCAGTGTGAATTGGGGTTGATACTGTTTGCTATTTGTTCTGATAATTACTTGCAAGATATATTTCAAAGGTGGAAAGTCTGCTACAGCTGTTTTATCTGGAACCAAAACAAAACAGTTGAATTTGCAAACAGCATAGATTCTGTTGAAGCAGGTCAAAATAACCCACCTCAATTGGGTCTACGATATTGATGGGATATAAGTTTTTGAAATTTTGCAGACAAAACTTTCTCTTGTCTGCTTTGTTGGCGCTCTAAGGGTTAATTATTAAAATGTTTAATCTCAGTTGTTTCTAAGTAATTGTCTGCATTTTCTATGCTATACCAAATTAGTTAAAAAGAGCATAAAAAGAAGCTTTACCATTTAATTGTCTATTTTTGTCCACCAATTACGTATTTATTTTTAGTACATACAAAAGAAGTTGAAGAGCCACTTTCTTTAAAAATAAGCTCTTCACAGCCACTCTTTTGTCAGAAATCTGCCTAGCCTGTTCAGATAATAAAATAGCATAACTATTTTCGGCACGCCTTAGGCAATTGTGGGGAAAAAATGACTACAGACAGATGATTATGACGTGTTTGGACCATTAACAAAAAATATCGGCATTCGGGATAAACACACAATACATTTATCATCATTAGGTTAAAAATAAACAGTATCAGTTATTTCATAAACCCTTAATTGATGAAATTTGAATAATATTACCACAATTAGAAAAATCTTAGAACTTTTGAATAAAACTACATATTAGGACACATTAACACTTTAAGTGTCACATAGCAGACAACAAAATCTACGTCTGCAATATTTCGAAAAAAAAAGATTTCTTCCAAGCTGTATTATATTAAGAATTCAAAGACTACATGGCAAGCAGTGTAGATCTAGATGAGGTGGCTCATTATGAGCCACCTCAGCAGGATCTACTCTGTTTGCAAATTCAGTTATTTCATCTCTGGTCCTTAAATCATTTTTATCCCCCGACCAAAAAGTTGGGATATAGCAATGAACCTGGCGTCCGCCCGTCTGTCTATCTGTCCGTCCGTAAACATTTTCTTGTCCGCTCTATATCTTGAATACCCTGTAGAATATTTCCATGAAACTTCACAGTCATGTATGTAGAACAGGTCATGAGGATGTGTCGCTAACAAGAATGGTAACTCTTCCTTTTGTACTTTTTCAGTTATCTTGCTTTTGGTGATTTTTGGCAGATTCATGTCCGCTCTGTATCTTGAATGCCCTTTGAAATATTTTCATGATATTTTACAGATATGTAGAACAGGTCATGAAGATGTGTCGCGAACAAGAATGACAACTCTTACTTTCTAACTTCTTGAGTTATTTCCCCTTGATGGTTTAAGGTGTGATTTTGTGTCCTCTCTTTAACTTGAACACCTTTTGAAATGTTTTTATGATACGTCACAGATATGCAGGCCATGAAAATTTGTCTGATACATGAATGACAACTCTGTCATTCATACTTCCGAGTTATTTCCCTTTGGAAGTTAGAGTTGCAGTTAGCTGTCTCTGCTTTATATCTGTATAACCCTGGCTTGCTTCATGATTTTAATACCCTAATAACTTTAAGAATGTTGATCATCATGCCATGATAATCTTATCATGTTCCTATCTCTCTGTGACAGCTCTGTAACCCCCTCCCCCCCCCCCCCACCACCACCACCACCACCAATTTTTTTTTTCAGATTCACTTACTAGAGAGCTCAAAATTAGATTTGTAGGGCTTGTACTTTAGAAGTTATTTGGAAATGTTGAGTGTATCATATGCTATACATTGTGTACTTGGTGGCTGTTTGAGATTTTACCTCTTTTTAGCGGTCTGGCATACTGTTTTGGTCTGAGTGTTAGATAATCATGCATCTGTTAAACAGATAATGTCAATCAGAAGCATAAAAGAATGACAATATATTACTTATATGTGTTTTGAAGTGCGACCTGTCTACCAAAGCACAAGGAGCCTTCGGTCGGGGGATTTGCCATCTCCTCTGATGGCTATTTTTGGAGACTATTTTCATTTTTGGCTCTGTAAGTGTTAATGTCGACAGTATTAGATTTTGGCAGTTATATGAGGATGGCATATTGGTACAATTTAATTTTAGTGCTTTCACAGTTTTAGATAAATACCAGTATCACCATATTGAAAGAATATTAGTGGACTTATTGCACTTCTCATTTCTCTAAATACAGTAAAAACTCTAAATATTGGGACAGATAGGTATGAGCAAACAGTGCAGACCAAGATCAGACTGCTCCAAAAGGAGCAGTCTGATCAGGGTCCACACTGTTTACCATTCCTAATGCAGCTTGTTGAAGCATTACTGAATTGTTAAACCAAACTGTTCCATATTTAGGACAGTTATGGTAATTATTTTAGGTGTCCCAATTTTTAGAGTTTTATGGTATTTCTAAAAATTGGAACGTCATATTATCAATTACCATTACTGTCCGAAAAAGATGAACAGTTTGGTTTTAAAATGCAGTAATTCATTTAAAAGGTGCAGATGGAATGACAAACAGTGTAGACTCTGATCAGGCTGTAAAAAATGTTTGTCATATTGTTGTGACAAGTTACAATGTTTCGTAAAGTTAAGCATCAGTTTGCAAGAAGTACATGTTTACAAGAGTAAAACCAAAGTTGTTGCCGTTTTGGACTTAAGTATTTATGTTACATATGCTTTGTAGCTCAGAGGGTTAAGTGCTAGCCTGCTGCTCTAGCAGTCACAGTATTGATTCCGGGAGAAGAAACTCTTTTCTGTCGTTAACAGGGTACAGCCTTTAATTATCACCCTCTCATCATCCTGATATGATTGAAATACTGCTGAAAAGGATGTAAAATTGCAAGTGATTTGTCCATCCATTCAGCTTCTTTTGTAACAGAGCTTCCAATTTCAAATTTTTTGGGGTAAAAATTTTGATTTTTTTTTTCATTTCCCTATAAATAATGTTGTAGGATTTTCTTCTGAATTGCCTGGCTTGAAGGAATTAGATAAAATTCCATAATGTTTTTGGGGGTGCTGGCGGGTTGGGGGTTGAGTAAGGCAAAATCAGAAAAGCACCTCTGTTTTCATTCTCGCAATTTTAACTTGTTTTGAGCTCCATGTAAGACTGATTAGTAGTACAAAGCCTTGTTTTAGCAACATTGATGTCAAGCTTCCTAATTCCCTCTTATGTTCCCGTTTAATTTAATGAATATATAAATAGAGATGAGCCGCAAAGAGCTGCCATGACGACATTGACCTATGGATGATCAATAGACGTCTAGTTAAAGAATGACAGAAATAAATAGTGGGGAAATGAAGAGATTCACTTGTTTTTTGTGGTAGATTTGTCATGTTAATTCTAGTCTTTGTGGTAAAATTGTATTTATTGGAGCACTTTATAAATCCTCATCATGCTCTTTGTCATGATTGCTTAAGAAAGCGAGAGCAAAATCACTGAGGCAGTGTGCACAGGGTATAAACCAGTCTGCCAATTTTCGCTTCCTGCAGAGACTGTCCATCATATTTGGCTTCCACAGAGACTGTCCGTGATCTCTTGCTTCCTGCTGAGACTTCTGTACATGATAAATGGCTTCCTGCAGAGACTGTCCACGTGATTCTGTTTCCTGTCGAGGCTCTCGGCAGGAAGCAGATTCATGCAGACAGTCTCGGCAGGAAGCCATTTTTAGCTCACCTGGCCCGAAGGGCCATAGTGAGCTATTGTCATACCAAAGCGTGCGTCGTGCGTCGTCCGTCAACACTTGAAAACAAATATTCAAACATCTTCTTCTGTAAAACTACTGTACCCATGGTTCTCAAATTTCACATGGAGCATGACCTGACTCCAGGGTCTCAGAATTGTAAAATTGGGTCAGGTTGAATATCCAAGATGGCCGCCGTTACTAAAAATAGCAAAAATAACAAAATCATCTTCTTCTCCAGAACCACTGGGTATATTTGTCTGAATTTTTGCATGAAACATCAGTGGAACATTGGTATTCAGAATTGTAAAAATGAAAAAAATCTGTAGCGTAGTTTTGTCGCAGTGACCTACTTTCTGTTTACGAGGGTAATTTTGTTCAAATGCCAATGTCGAAAAACAACTTATTTAAACAACTTCAAACAACTTCTTCTCTAAAACCACTGAACCTATGGGTCTCAAATTTCACATGGAGCATGACCAGACTGCAGGGTTTCAAATTTGTAAAAGTGGGTCAGGTTGAGAATCCAAGATGGCCGCCATTTCTAAAAATAGCAAAAACAACAAAATCAACATCTCCACTAGAACCATTGGGTATATTTGGTTGAAAGTTTGCATGGAACATAAGTGGGACCTTGCAATTAAATTTTATAAAAATCAAAAAATCTGTAGCGGAATTAGGTCACAGTGACCTACTTAGCGTTTACAAGACCGAATTCGCTCAAATGTCAATATCTCAAGAAAACACAAATGGATTCTGATAAGGTTTGGTCAGAAATGGTCCTTGAATTGAATTATTTCAAATTTGTGCCAACTGACTATCCAAGATGGCCACCAGGGGGGCCGTTACTAAAAATAGCACAAACATAAAAAATGACAATTTCTCAAGAACCCTTGAATGGAATTTGACTTATTTTGTTTCAGAATGTTCCTTGCATGAAGACGTTTTGATTGTTTCAAGCATAACAATATAGACCAGTCATGTTGGCCTCTGTTACTAAGAATAGCAAAATGTGAAAATCAGAAAATCTCAATGGAATTGGACTAATTTTGTGTCAGAATGGTCCGTTCATGAAGCCTTTGTGATTTCTTGTATTTTGGCAATCTTAGATGGCTGCCATCTGCCGTTACTAAAAATAGCACAAAACATGAAAATGACAATATTTCAGTAACCCCTGAATGGATTTTGACAAAATTTGTGGCAAAATGATTCTGGCATTGAGATGTTTCAAAAATTAATAAATATAGACCCGCCAAATTGGTCTCTTTTACTTAAAATAGAAAAATGTGTTAATTGAAAAATTACAATGGAACTGGACTAGTTTATGTCAGAATGGTCCTTGCATGAAGGCTTTTGATCTTTTGCATTTTGGCATTCCAAGATGGCCTCCATCTGCCGTTTCTAAAAATAGCGGAAAACATGAAATGGCAATATCTCAGTGACCACTGAATAGATTTTGATGAAATTTATGGCAAAATGATTCTTGCAAATCTCAAAGTAATTGGACCAATTTTGTGTCAGAATGGTCTGTGGCAAAATAGCCAGGTGAGCGATATCAGGCCCATTTGGGCCTCTTGTTCGAGGACAGTTGTCCCTGGAAGAAGCAAGAGATTGCAGACAGTCTCGGCGGAAGCCAAATATGATGGACATCTCTGCAGGGAGCGAAAATTGGCGGACTGGCTTATACCCTGTGGTGTGATGTAGTCAGGGAAAGGGATGGTTGGCATCAAGAATATTACCTGCGTTTACCTGCTGCATTTAGCTCCATTTCTCAGACTTAGAGTTTCTTTTGGTTTCTTTTTGCAATGAAACCTGATACAAGTGTATGCTGTGATATGAGCAGCGACATGACAAAACCAACAAAGTGGTATATGCTCCGTGCGAAGACTCAGATCTTCCCATTCTGATGACTGATACAAGTGTATGCTGTGATATGAGCAGCGACATGAAAAAACCAACAAAGTGGTATATGCTCCGTGCGAAGACTCAGATCTTCCCATTCTGATCAGTCGTCGCTGTGCACTTAAAGGGTAGCTAAGGGTCTAAGTACTTCCATACCAACAGCGAAGACTGATCTAAATATTTGCTGGGCACACATTTCACATAGTTGGTTTTGTTGTGTCACGGCTCATATTGTCTCAGTAACACCTGATCCGCACCTGCTTTCCACACTCTGTTGACAATAATTAATTCGCATATGATTTTGACAGACCACTTGACCTGTTAAAGAGGAGCCCTGGTAGCTCATTGATTTAAGTGTGGACTCGCTAAATTCTTGTTATTAGAAATTGCACTCTCTAAATGATGCTTTTACATGAAACAAATTGCTGATCTTCACATGATCGAAGGCTGGAAAAACAAAAGCGTAACCCACAAGAAATTTGATTTGTGATCTCGTTAACTTTTGCCATTTTCCATTCTCATTTTATCTTACAACTGAATCTAAATTCGCTGATGACATCAGTCTAGAATTTGCATAAATATCAGGTTTAAAGATTTAATTGACTGACAGGCTATCAAAACAAAAGTTTTGTTATTTTAGCTTCAAAGATAATTGAAATTGATTTGATTTTAAATTTAGCCAGGAATGCGTTATTTCAAGAAAACTTTAATCAGATGCAAGCTGTTCATGTAATTATCCTAAATCCTCGGACACCTTTCAGAGCTCCAGATAAGAGGGGGGTATTGAGGATAATTCAAAGATAATTTTTCTTATTTCTCAACGAAAACATATGTTGTGACCCCTCATTAGAACCCTCTCGACGAGACGGTTCTAATGATGGGTCACAAAATATGTTTTTGTGGAGAAATAATGATAATTATCCCTAAATTATCTCTGTTACCCCTTCTTATCTGGAGCACTGACCTTTTCCAATTTGCCGGATCATCCTGCAGTAGTATTCTGTAGATCATGCAGTGCATTAGATAAGAAGCGGTAGCAGGAATAATTTAGAGATAGTTATCCATATTTGGCCAGTAAAACCTATAATCTGACTCCTCATTAGAACCGCCTGACTCTCGCTGAGACGGTTCTAATGAGGAGTCACAACATAGGTTTTTGGTTAGAAAAAAAAAAAAAAAAATCTTCTCAGAATTGTCCTCAAAACCTGCCTGGCCTGGAGCTGATGTGTCCAAAACTGCAGGAAGATCGACACATTCTGCAGACCCTAATTACTCCTGCAGAAGCAGTCTGATCTGGCTAGACAGTGGGTGCTCATATACTTCTGTCACCATGTTTCAGGTCATTGCATAGAGTAAAGGTTATAAAAATTGGGACACTGATAATTATAACCAACTGTCCTAAAAACTGAACATTTTGTTTTCTTGTGAAGCAATGCATCTAAAAGATGAAGATGGACAAGCAAACATTGTTGTCCCCGATCAGCCTGCTCTAGAAGCAGTCTGATCTGGGTCTGCACTGGTTGCTCGGCTATATCTGTCCCAATGTTTAGAATGTTTGATGGTATATTATGTCATTCTGACAGCTGTGCACCTTAAAATAGATAAGAAAAGTACATTTAAAATCCTTAAAATACCAACAAAGGGCAATTAAATTTCATTTAGAAGATAAGATGATTTTCTCTTATTCAGCTATCTGCTGGATCAGCTGTAAATTATATTTATATTAATCAGCCTACCTTTTTCAAGTTTACACAGGTCTGTTTAACTCTTAAAGCACCAGTGATGAAAATGGCAGAATTTGCAAACAGTGCAGATCCTGATGAAGTGGCTCATTATGAGCCACCTCATCTAGATCTACATTGTTTTGCCTTCTAGTTTTTGAATTTTCAATATGATATAGCTTGGATGAAACATATTTTGAAATTATTTGCAGACGTAAATTTTGTCGTCTGCTTTTTGGCGCTAGAAGGGTGAATCCGAGTTGCCAGTCCATTTGTATCTTTTATGCCAGTTTGATCTTGTACTGACTTAGTGCATATAAACGATTGTTCTTAAACACAGAATCATATTTGTTTTACCTTTGAATGCATCGGTTTGTAAATGAGATGTCAGAGTAGCATGCATATCCACTCCGTCTGATAATCTTGTTCACATTAAGTGACAAAGAAGTCAAGGTCACAGGCTTAGAAAATTTTTGGTAAATAAAACTGACGATGCATGCTTTTCCCACAGTTTTATTGTCTGCCCTGTGACTAACAGAAATGAAACATAGGTTAGGCTTATCAGTGTCGTTGTTGACCAAACTTTGGTTGAGTTCACATTTGGCTCTTCTTTGTGACAATGCACAGACAGGAGAGATACAGAGGATCTTACATGAGTGCTTATGTGTTATTGAATTTATTAAATGAGTTGGGGAAAAAGATAAGATGCGAGGCTATGCCGAGCATCTTATCGGTTTTCCCAACAAATTCAATAATACAGCAGCATGAATGAAAGAATCTATTTATCATATGACACGACTTGCACTAAAACATCACAATTTCACCATTAGAGAATGCAATGTTTCTATGGACGTCAACGCATATCGTTACGACGTAGTTTGCAAATTTAATCCACTATTGGATTATCGTTTTGAATGCATGGCCTTATTACACTCTCAGATGCAACATCATATGATAAATGCCACATTCTGCAAAATTCTTGTGTAGTGCAGGCCTTCACCCAACACTTACTTTCAAGGCAAAGTCTCAAGCAGACTATGAAATTGTTTATGCAGTGGAGAAGTACTATTTCAGGTGAGCTATGCTGTCAACTGATAGCTCATGCCACATTAACTCTTTAAGCACCAAAAAGCAGTTAACAAAATTTACGTCGGCAAAAATTAGGAAAACGCCTTGTCCAAGACATTTCATATTGAGAATTCAGAGATAAGAGGGCACACAGTGTAGATCTAGATGAGGCGGCTCATTATGAGCCGCCTCGTCAAGATCTAAGTTGTTTGCAAATTCTGCTATTTTTGTCACTGGTGCTTACAGTGTTAACTGTATAACCCAAAAATATGTAATAAATAAAAATATGGACAGATAAACAACAGTAAAATGTTTATAAAACAGCTTCTAAAAATACCAGATTATAAGACTTAATGAAAACGAGGATGTTGCCCTTTGTTTATAGGTCTGCAGCCATTATTGGAATGTATTTAGATTTTAGGGCAAAATATTGGACAATGTCAGGCGATGTGGAATGTTCATAACAGTAGTTGATTGGACAATCACTGCAATAAGAAGTGGTTAAAAGCTTTCTGTGTTTATTTACAAGATAGAAATTACTGATAAGCATTAGTGGAGATGAAAAACAACAACAATGGCATAAAACAACGTCAACTTTCAAAATAATTTGTATGACCTTGTTGACGTAGATTGTTATGTATATTACGTACATGGGCAACGACATGAGAAATTTGGCCAGATCTCATTGACGCCATAAGCTCTTGGCTGCAAACTGTGAGATCTTATGAATTTTTAGGTGAGATTTGGTGAAATCAAATGAGTTTTAAGCATATATTTCTTCCAAATAAATCTAAACAGAGTCAGTTAAATTGATGGCGAAATCACTGGACCATAAATATAGGTCAGTGTCACACTGCATGTATTTCATAGTTTTACGTTATACTTGGGTTAATGGTTTGGGCTAACACAGTGAGTGACTTCATATTAATTGTTGGTCAGTGTGACCTATATTTCATGGTCCATTGATTTTAGCCAACATCTCAACACTATTGAATGGATTTGCATTAAACTTGGGTTATTGGTTTGGGCTGACAATGTGAGTGACCTTATACCAATTTTAGGCCTGTGAGTCCAGTGATTTAAGCCATTAGCTCAAACACTATTTCATGGATTTGCATAATATATATAATACTTGGTGTAATGGTGCATTTAGATACAATGATTGACCTCATTCACTTCTGGGTCATTGACCTCATTCACTTCTGGGTCACTGTAACCTATATTTCACGTGATATTGTCACATCTCTGGCAATATTTTGGAGGTTTCACTGATTCTTAGGATAACTGTTTATTCTGACACTGCAGTTGATCTCATTTCACTCGGCTGGTATTGTGTATATTGAACTTGCCGTTGTTAAAGTCAACCTTCCATAGTTTATGCATTATTGTCTTATGAAATTCTTCTTTACCCTCAGGGTTTAGCAATCGGTAGGGCACCTGACTCGTAAGTCAGAGGTCCTGGGTTCGAATCCCGGTCTGGCCACATACTTTCGTTTCTCCTTCCGCTGATTCAAGAAGGGCAGTTGTCAGTTACTGGCGAAAGTATGTGCACTTAGTACTGGTTAACCGCTTAGGAGGTCTAAGCCTGCCCAGGAATAGTGTGGTTAGGTTAACTGACCGTCCCGACATGACCTTAGTTGTTTACCGTGGACGTTAAGCATCTAATCAACCAAACTTACTAAACATTAACCTTTTATGATGGAACTTCGCACAAGCATACATCATGACATTGACTCTACAACACCAGGGATTGCTGACCTTGACCTATTTATCATGCTCTGTTGTATGTCTGCTTACTGTCTATGGCTCCATTTGTCAAAGACTAAAAAGACTTTTTGTGATGAAAATATGTGCAAGCTTACATAATGGCATCTTGCATCTCAGCAACACCAGCCTGGGGCCGTATTTATAAAACGACGTAAGTCATTGCTATGCTGTTGCTGAGGCGAAATTTCTATGTAGGAGATTCCCTACAACTATGAAATTTGCTGTGGAGGAACAGTCTGAAAAAGACTGTTCCTCCAGAGCAACTTTCATAGTTGAAGGGAATTTCCTTCATAGAAATTCAGCCTTAGCAACAGCATAGGAACCACTTAAGTAGTTTTATAAATACGGCATCAGCATCCCTTGCTGACCTTGATCTGCTTTTTGCGCTTCATATTCACAGCTACCCACTGTATACAAACTGACGAAATTAGCAAAATATGCAAACAGCGTAGATCCTGATGTGGTGGCTCATAATGAGCTGCCTCATCTTGATCTACACTGTTTGCCCTCTAGTCTTTGAATTCTCAATATGAAATGTCTTTGACAAGGCTGATTCTAATTTTTTTTTAAATTTTTGCAGACGTAACATGTGTCATCTGCTTTTTGGTGCTTAAAGAATTAATCACAGTTTCTACAAGACTGAAATTAACCAGGGATATGTGCAAGTGAAGTAAATCCTGAGAAAAAAGCTCTTTGCAGCTCTGCAGAAAAGTCTTAAGGTTGAAAAAAATAGAAAAATTAATTCAGAGTTTACCATTCAAATACATTTACTTTGCTGCCCCTTGCCAATCACCATCCTTCCACCCTTAAGGTTTTGTTGTTGTTATGATCAAAGTCTGAGGATCGGTGATTAGGCTGCGTAATTGGTTTGGATGTCCGTTCATGTTTTTCAGCTCAAAAGGATTGCTACATGCAGTTACAGCAATTGCAGATGACAGAAGTGTGAATCTGTCTGAACCAATCAGGAAAACTTGTGATGAAATGATGTTTACCATATATACACCAAATAACTGGGCATCTCAACAATTTCTATCATACTTGTCCTGCAAATTTGGACAAGTTATGTGTTTGTCATATTATGGGAAGTGACATGGTGCTTTTGGCAAATGGTGCAGACATTGATCAGACTGCTCCTGAGGAGCAGTCTGATCTATGACTACACTGTTTGCTGTGATAGGCTGGCTGAATATTTAGAGTAAATGTAGTATAATTAATTGGTCTGGACATGTTTACAATCTCATAGGTATACTGCTACCAGCTGACCAAGTTCAAGGCAAATTTGGTGACCCTAAGGGGTTGGGGAGTGGGGGGATGGTGGGCAGAAAGGGGAAGAGGGTTAAGTAATTGGTATGTGTGTACACACCTCCAGTGATCCGGCCATCCAAAGTGTATAAGCAGTTCTCTATTTTTGAGGGGTGGGGGATGGGTAGGTGAAGAGTGATTAATGTATGTATGCCCCTCCATTGATCCGTCCCCTCAAAGATCAAGGTTAAGATTTTTTTAAGCAGTTCTCCTTGGCCTGTTGAAATTTGAAATTTAAGAGACAACTGTTCTTTGGCATCATTTCTTAGTTACCTGGAATGGGACTTAAATGGATCAAAGATTTTTGCAGTATGCTGCATTGGCCCCAGGGTCATGCCCCAGGAACGGGGCTAAAGTTGAAAATCTAGACATTCATAAAAACTGAGGTTAAGGTTTTTATTATGGTTGAAACATTTCTGTTGCTGTTGCCATTTAATCTTGATAAGCTTCTTACTTAGACCAAAGGCTTTGGTATTACAGTATTTTTTTTTTGATTGATTTATTTTGGTATCACAGATTAGCAACATGGACATACATGATAAAACAATACAATACATAAGATGTTATATACACATATAAAGGATACATATGAAACATCCAAACATTGCACTGTTCCGTGGCTTGCTAATCAGTACCGAGGATAACACAAAAAAGAGAAAGTGATTTCCCTTATTTCCATTGTGGTCCCAGTTTTAAAACCTGTTTTAGTGGCCACCTCTATTAAGCAAGCAACCTGTATTAAGCAAGCATGTATTCAGTTCCCAAAGCAGGCAAATACATTTAAATGTACCTGTATTAAGCAAGCACCTGTCTTAAGCAAGCAGATTTTGATTATCCCTTAGGTGCTTGTTAAGCACAGGTTGGACTGTACTGTAAGGACCCTAAATATTTGGACAGACAGGTCTGAGCTGACATTGAAGACCCAGAGCAGTTTGATCAGGGTCTACAACGTTTGCCATTCACTAAGCCTCATTTGGATGCATTAACGTGTGTACAATCCACTTTCCAAGAATTTCGGAACAATAATTGTCCTACTTTTGAATGTCCGAAATTTTAGGGTCATTATGGTATGCTAGTTTGTATTTATTTGGCTTCATTAGATGATACCTTTGAGGTACTGCAGACAGATGCACCAAGAAGTTTATTTTGTCTGTGGTAAAAGCTCAAAATTATTTGACTTCCTCATCAGACAGGAAACCAGACTGGGAGATATGTCTGAAGACCCAGACTCATAAACTACTTCATTACATAAAATTCTGAAAAAAAATTAAATGTTAAAGTTATAATTAAATATTTACTTTGTGAATATTCAATGAACTGGATTGATTTTGTAATTTCTTTAATGTACTAGACCAGTTGATTGAGTAGGTTGCACTGCACTTGTAAGAAACCAGCATCATCAGTTTGATCAAAGTTCTTGTGTTGTATTGTTCAGCGACAGGCACCAATTTTCAAGCTATACATTGAGCACCATGGAAAATTGGAAAAGCCAGGGTAAAATCAGGGAAGTAAGGGTATGAGTGGCAACCCTCATCTGTCTGTCTATAGATACTGCCTCAACCCCGTAGAGAGGACTTTCGGGCAGCTGTGCGGAGGTGTGGCGCCAAGAAAAAGAAAAGATAAAAAAGCAAGACAGGAAAGAGTTAAAAGCCAAAAGTTATGTTACAGAAGAGTTAGGCTCTTCTGTAACATAAATTTTGGCTTTTAACTCTTTAACAGTTAAAAAAGTGTTACGGCATAGAGCATGCAATGTGCGACTGTCCTTACCACTGACCTTAACCCATTCCATTCGGGATACCCCTTTAGGGGTATCTGGGCAAACAGTTTGGATCCAGATCAGGCTCCACAAACGTGGGGCCTGATCTGAGATCCAAACTGTTTGCTGCCTAGACATCATTAGTTAGACCGATATTGTCAAAATATTCTTGATTTTTGATGCAAACGACAATTTCAGCAGACGACAAAAAGTACCCAGAATGCAATGGGTTAATGATTACAGGCCTGGGAGGACAGATATCTCATGCACTACATTGTTCCAAAATTTTTATATGCCTTAATCTGTACTTTACTTACTAGTCTCTCTAATGGACTGTACTAGCATCAGTTGGTAGAGTTTTCTTTCAGGGGATGTTTTCCCAAAACTCTTGTCTGAAAGACAAAGAATACGAACCGTAGTCATACCCAATGGATTGGCTGACTGGTCATGCTGAAACATTTTCTGTGTTGTTATCTAAGGGTAGACATGGTAGATTTTCTTCTGATATGGCTGAAGTTGAGTCTCAGACTGGTTAATGATATTGAAACAGTTCTGAGTCAATAACCATTCATTGTAGACATACAAATAGATTAATTCACAGATAGGCTAATTAAACATGGAGACCAAGAAAGACAAACATTTCTATAGTTTTAGAAGAGCCTGCTATCGTCAGTCCAAAAAGGGCAGTTAATGGCATGAGGTCAGTAAAAAGGAGGACATTTTGAGAGCTTTGCATACTGTGGTGATTTGGTCAAGTCTTGTCATAACCTTTGAATCTGCAGAATCCAACAGGTGAAAAAAAAAAATGCAGTAAAATCAGTGTGTTAAAAAGCCAAAAGTTTCCCATAGCCTATGGCAGTGGGGGCTGTGGGTGTTATAGATTAAAAACATATTTTATTGCAAAAAGACAAAGGGATTGGACACATATACACAACATTATATAGTCCTCTCCCTAAATGTGACAAGTAATCTACAAATGGTACAATGGTAAATATGATACTTTTTTTGGGGGGGGTGGGGGGGGGGGGGGGGCCTGATCTGGATCCAAACTGTTTGCCCAGATACCCAAAGGGGTATCCCGAATGGAATGGGTTAACCCTTAATGTGCCAAAAAGCAGACGACAAAATTTACGTCTGCAGAATTTCAAAAATGTTTTGTCCAAGCGATATCATATTGAGAATTCAAACACCAGAGGGCAAACAGTGTAGATTCAGATGAGGTGGCTCATTATGGGCCACCTCATTTGGATCTACACTGTTTGCCAATTCAAAAGTTTTAATTTTTGGCATTTAAGGGTTAAGTGGACAGTTTAACATAGTACTTAACAAGCTAGTGTCTGAAGCCATGAATTTCCCATTGAAGTTTCCCATGGAAATATGTGGCTGTCAGATACTGTGGATGGAGAAAGAAGACTGACGAACAGTTTACAAAAGTCTGTGAGAATCTACAGGACCAAATCTGGCAACATGATTGAAATAGCTTGAAAACTCTATATATTTTTACCAGATCCAATGACTATTTACCAGGCTTGTCAGATGGCCAGATGGACTTTCATAAGGACTGCCAACATTTCTGTAAAATGTCTCCTGCACAGTTTTGTTTCATTCGGATTTCACCTTTAACAAAGGCAGTAATCGGGCAATAAAATGTTACAAATAGGGTCTGTGGCAATTAATCTCCTATGGAAATAGCTATAAACCATGACAGAAATGGAAATTTTATCATTATTCCAAGTTGTATCTCAGGCCAATATGTCATATCTTATAAAGTCTTTGCCATAAATGAATATTATTTGCACTGTATTTTCCCTACATATTTGGACACCTGTAACATTTTCATAAAGGACTTGTCCATCTTTTACTTTATGCAGGGTTAGTTTATTTTATATGGAGGCAGACAGTGTAGACCTGATCAGACTGCTCCTGAGGGAGCAGTCTGATCAGGGTCTTCACTGTTTGCTCAGAATTTTCTGTCCAAATAGTTTTGGTAATTAAGGTAAAGATTATAATTCAGGCTCAACAGGAGAAATGCATTATATGCCTTCCCAAGTGGTGAAGACTCACCAGCAGTGGACCAGTCCAGCGAGGTCTTTCAACTCAACCCCCCCCCCCCCCCCCCACCCCCCTCTTCCCACAGTACTGAATTTTAGACATTTCTAGAAACCATACAGCAAATAGCAAGTGCCAATCACACTGCAATAGATTTGTGGGCTGCTCAAGAATTTTGTTGTTTGCATGGTAAGTGTTTTCCCCCATGGG
This sequence comes from Ctena decussata, assembly GCA_963989385.1. Taxonomy (NCBI): domain Eukaryota; kingdom Metazoa; phylum Mollusca; class Bivalvia; order Lucinida; family Lucinidae; genus Ctena; species Ctena decussata. The sequence continues at coordinate 17,407,612 of OZ022502.1, forward strand.
ATGCCACACAGCACTGCCTCGTGCTAAATATGACAGCAGGTTGTACTAGGTTGAAGCAATGTCAACAGAGGTGGCCAGTGATGAGACAGGCACAAAATGTTTGGTCAGCATAATACGGTGGACTGTCTTAACAGTGTCAGAATCAGACATTTTGACATTTGAATGAATATGCTGTAATAAACAAAAGTGTTTTGGATAATAAAGCAATTCCGTGCATATCAAAATGATGTTAGAAAGAATTTTGCTGTTAAAATGAATGCTGTTAGATAGAGCATAATTTTGCCGTCAGGTGCAGATCTTTATGTTGTGTTCCATGGAGCTGATCCTCGAATCTTGTATGCTTTGATAGATTCTGTATAGTATAAATACGTACAGGAAACTTGTATAGAACTTTTGGTGTAAACTTTCTATTAATTTGATTTCCATTACGTGTGCAAAGATAATCACTCAAAATTTCTAAAAAGAAGGTTCAACAGTATTTCTTAGGTAATTCTTGACTGAAAAAAATTCAACACCAGAATTCTCTGTCAGGTCTGCCTGCAAATTGTCAAAGAAACCGAGTTTACACTACTGGCGCCATCCATCTTATTTTCCACTAGTCCCAAGCAAGACAGAAGCTTGTCATGGAGCCCTCATTTGAACTAACCTATAGAGGGACTTTAGATGAGGACCAGAAGATACATGCAAGGCAGCTCTTATGGGGGCCTACAAAAACTTATGAGAGCTCTAGATAACAGAGAGTATTTGATGATAATTTCATATTTCTCATCAAAAGCATATGTTGTGACCCTCATATGAACCGTCTCATGGAGACGGTTCAGATGTGTGGTCACAACATATGTTTTTATGCAGAATTAACAAAACTTATCCTTAATTATTGCCAAAATTTACTCCCTCTTATCTGGAGCTCTGGAGAATCAACAGAAATCTCAAAATTGCCATCAGAGTCCCCATCACAGTCTTTTTGGTCTGGAGTTTGTCATACTGAGGGCCCACTGTTACACCTCCAAGTATTTTTAAGCCATTTTTACAAAGGGAAACAACTTTTGTGACCTGCTGTTTGCATCCCTGGGTGATTGAACCCTTCCAAAAAACAGTATTCTCATAAAGGAAAGAAAAAACAACAACACAGTACTCTCTTAAAGGAAAGAATTTGCTCCTAAAGGACCAAATTCTTTCCTAAAGAGTTGTGCCCCATTGAGAAGGGAAGAAAGCTGCCAGAGTTGCTTCCCCTGAACATACTGTAATCGACCCATTTACCGCACATGCCCCTATAACCGCACACCAAGGCTATTTCCGGACAAACTGCACAAGGGCACACTGCCTTTTCTTTCAAACTCTCACAAAACCCAATAATTAACAGGGAACTCATGAAAAGTATAAACACAAAGTATTTCCAGTCCTACCCATGTTGCCCTATTCCAGTCACCCTGCATTTCATTGTTCTGAGTGTGCGGTTATTAAATACATTTTAACCACATCTTTTTGTTGCAATTTTGAAAAAGTTAAGCGCACGGTGCGGTAAATGGGTCGATTACCGTATACCCATTCACATGAGAAAGATCAAAATGAGCAGCGACACGAGAAAACCAACAAAGTGGTTGTGCACCAAGCGCAGGCTCAGATCAGCCTGGGTATTTGCCCAGTCTCATCAGTCTCCAATGTGTGCTTAAAGGGTAGCTGAGGGTCTAGGCTACCTTAATGCGGACAGGGAAGACTCTGATCAGACTGGGCGGATGCCCAGGCTGATCTGAGACTGTGCTGGGCGTACAACCACTTTGTTGGTTTTCTCATGTTGTGGCTCAAATTTCATCCCCCAAAAATGTTGGCCTGGCTGGAACTCCTGTTAAACGTTGTAAACAAGTATTTTATATCATATCAGTCAACTTAAGACATTTCTAAGACATGGCACCACATGAAATTTACATATTGACAACGCAATCCTTCCCTCTTTTATCTCGTAAGACACGTCAAACTTTCCCTACTAATTCATAAACAGGGATATAATATGGAAGCATGACGTACAATTTCCATGTGGAAAACTTTCTTTCATGACGTTAACAATGCATCAAGCTGGGCTGGTTTGTTGTTCAGTTTTCTTCCTGTCAATGACAGCGACTGTACTTTTGGTTTTCTGTTGCCGCAAGGGTAGAAAAAATCTGTCTGAAGATGTGTGAGCTGATATTAAAGTACAGAATTATTCAAAAACCAATTGTCACAAACTGCACATGTTCAGTTCGGAAACAGTTGGTATGAGTGTGCTGGTTTGCCTTTATCTCTTTAATCCCCAGTGATGACATTTAATTTAGCAAAATTTGCAAACAGCGTAGATCTTGATGAGGTGGCTCATAATGAGCCGCCTCATCTAGATCTACACTGTTTGCCCTCTAGTCTTTGAATTCTCAATATAAAATGTCTTGGACAAGGCATTTTTTGAATTTTTGCAGATGTAAATTTTGTCATCTGCTTTTCGGTGCTTAAAGAGTTAATGTGCAGAGCTGTTGATAACCATGAGGATATTGGGGGTATTCTGAGATATTGTTTTCTTATTTCTCAGTGGAAACATAATTATGAAACATAAATATGTGACCCCTCATTAGAACCGTCTCGATGAGACGGTTCTAAGAGGGGTCATAACATGTTTTTATGCCAAAAAAATAAAAAGGAAAATTACCCCTAATTTATCCAGGTCACCCCTTCTTATCTGGCACTGCTCTGAATGACTGCAAATCTATGGCCTTTTTATGGTGGAGTTTGAACCCTTTGTCAAATGGGGGCTACCCTTGCAGGAAGGAGAGAATTTGCTGTGTGAGGGCAAATTATATATTATTTATTTGGGAAGGGAGACAAAACTGTCAAGTTCAGAGTACTCTACCTTGGAAGTCTTTCCATACACCTCAAGACATAGTTTCTCACGATGCAGGAGGGCTGGCTCGCTGAGCTTAAGATCTGGGTTCAAATCCAGCTGAGGGCTTTTAACCATACATGCAGATCCATTGCACATAACCTTCCATCTGCTCAACAGGACTAAAATACTTCTGAAAAGGCTGTAAAACCAGAAGTCATCTATCCATCTCCTGAGACTTTGTGAGAGAAAAAGACACTCTGTGGAATTCTTATATTTTTACTAATGTGAGGGTCATTCAATATTTGATGCAAAGATGTATTGATGAAGAATATAGAGATTGATCTATCTTGAAGTTTAGAACTAATATTATTACCATTTTATGGCAGCTGAAGTTATTTTTGTGGTGCTATTTTGTTCTGATAAACATGTTGCATAACATATATACCGTAAATATTTGGTCAGTGATGCCATAACAAACAGTGTTGATCCAGTTCAGACTGCTCCTCCTGAGGAGCAGTCTGATCTGGGTCTGCACTGTTTATGAATTTGTTTTAAAAAACCATCACTGGACATGTCAAGTGAACTTGTCCAAATTAATTAAGGGATGCATGCAGCAAAGAAAATGACAAATTTTTGTTGTTAATAATGATTATTATTGTTTATACATCTAATAACATTTTTTGTTCAAAAATACCCTGGTGAGTTGTTAAAAACAATTCATATTATTGTCTATGTGAAGTCCAGCTGCTAGGTCAATAAAATCATGTGTTTACAAACACATCAGACCACACATGAGCCAGAGCCCAGTGCTTTGCTATAAATGGTTTAACTCAGTGCATGTTCGGCATAAAATGGCTCAGCATGGACTTGTTTGTTATTGACTTATTTTTGTTTGTATAAAACATGCAGAACAGGACAGAACTTTTATTGCATATAAAACTCAGGCCACACGCAGGTGGCATAAGAGCATGCACATACATGTATACAAACATATAGCATGTAAAAATAGACATATTCAAGCATGACATACATAGATGGAAAGGAAAAAAAAAAAACTGAAACACATACATACATGATACACATACCCTTTTCACATTGACAATGCATATTTCACTTTCAGCCGTTTAGGAGAATGAGACCCGGTACACTGTTAGGGGAATCAACTCTACCATTTTCAGTTTTGCTGCCCTTTTCAGTAGGGGTCAACACTTATATGGAAGAATTTGCTCCGCTAGGAGCAAATTTTTCCATTAAGGGTAGACCCCATTTTGAAAGGGCTATTTTTTCCAGGGAAACAAAGAGGAAGTCACAAAAGTTGTTCCCCTTTGTTGAAAGTGGTAGAAAAACATGGGCCTGTACCCATACACCTTATGACAGATTTAAAAATGTACATGAATTTAAGCCATTGTTCTGGTATCAGAAGCAGTATTTTCTGGCTCAGGGTCAGTAATCATATACATACTGTGTTTTTTGTCCCCAAAAGCGAGGAGACATAGTGTTCGGCTTTCGGTAGTTATCGGTAGGTCCTTCCATTTTTCCGGGGTTCAATCCCCCCTTGACAGCTGGTGTTCTAATAAACACCCTGAGGGTACTGTAATCACATCCAAAAAAGTAATGGCATTTTGAACACGGAATTATGAGCAATGACTGACAAATTTTGTTTTTCGAAAGCCAGTTTTGTTGAAATTTTCGCATTTTGTCACAGAAAAAGTTAAAGGGACATCTATTATTAGAGAGAGTGCATATATCAGAAGAATACAGTAGTCATATTTCTTTCTATTCCAGGTCAGTCACACGAGATTCATCCGCCGTCTAAAGATCAGCCCGGTATTGTGGTACACATATGTGAAGATCCAGAGGGATACACGCCGGGAGGGTGCAATATTCCACAGACAAGATGTCCCGAAAGAAAAACGTGAGAGTGAAACATGTGAGACTGATTGATTTTGACTGGGACTTTGACTGTGACATGAAGGGATAAATGTTCATTTATATTACTGGAGAATGAATTGACATGAAGGAGTTTGAATTTATGCAGCTTGCAAAGCCACATAAAAAGAAACTAAAACCCTCCAAATATGAAATTATATGACTTGGAGAATGAAATTATGTGACTCGGAGTATGAAATTATGTGACTTGGAGAATGAAATTATGTGACTCGGAGTATGAAATTATGTGATTTGTCATATGAATTCATAATTGGAGTAATAAATTGCTCCAGCAAGGTAGTTGTGATAACTGAGTATGAATTGATGTTTGGTAAACAAACTTTTGTGTGCACAGACATGGATCATGGATGAGTAATCTCCCTTGACTTAGAAGATTGTATTTTTTGTTCTCCACAAGTCATTTTAAGTAGCATCATTTTGGATGATTTAGGGCACTTACGGCCCATTGACAGTCATTTTGTCATGTCAGCCTTGCATTGTACTTTTTATTTTTTCTTATTTCTCAATTTCTCAGTACAATTATATGTTGTGACTGCATACTAAATAGAGGATCTTACATGAGTGCTCATGTATTATTGAATTTATTAAATGAGTTGGGGAAAAAGATAAGATGCGAGGCTTTGCCGAGCATCTTATCGCTTTTCCCCAAAGAGTTTAATAAATTCAATAATACAGGAGCACGAATGCAAGATTCTATTTATCATATGACACTAAAATAGTATATTATTAGCAAAATTTGCACTAAAACGTCACGATTTCGCCATTAGAAAACGCGACGTTTTATGGACGTCAACGTATAACGTTACGATGTAATTTGCATATTTAATCCACTAGCGGACCTACACGTTTGCCAGTCTGTCTGCATCTTTTGGACACACTGCTGCATTTTAAAACCAACTGTTTATTTTTAGCTCGCCTGCATGATAGTACAGAGAGCTATTTTTGTCACCCTGACTTGGGCATTGGCGTGGGCGTCACATGTTAAAGTTTTACGACAAATTTTTTCATGTGATGGTTAAGCGAGCTATCTGGTATGCCGACAGGTCTTGTTAGGACAGTTGAGATAAATATTCTAGCCTAGAATCTAGGTGCTGTAATTTGAAATGCTTGTAATGCATCAGTGATAGTAAAACTACAGTTTTTAATAGAGGAAGATTCCGTGATCATTGTTGAAAGAAAACCCTATGCATGGCCTGAAAATTTTAATGTTTTCTATGTTCATTAGCTGACAACTGTTTCATGATGTTGTTGTTCCAATTTACTGTTAGGCATCAATAGGTAGTGGTGGCTAATGTTGTAGTTTAGCAAAGTGCCAGATAAGGAGATTATCTGATCATAATTCTGAGATAAATTTTCTTGTTTCTACATGTTGTGGCCCATCATTGAACTGTCTCAGTTAGGCAGCTTTAAAGAAGGGTCACAACCACAGGAGCTTGAAGCTCTAGCTTAGAAACATTTCTAAACCTTGTCATCCAAAGTGTCCAATACAACACTGTAGGATAATAATAAATTTTAGATGACATGGTATTTCCGATTTTTGACATTTTGAAGTGTTTCACAGTCTAAACTTCAAGCACCTGTGGTCCCAACATACACTTTTGTGGAGAATCAACAAAAAGTATCCAGAATTATCAGCCCCCATGATGTACTCTGACAGAGAATCAACTCAAGGTGAAGGGTTTTGTACAAGATTTATTACTAATTTTCATGATTTTCTAAGTTTGATCCTGAGAACTTTTTAGGAAATTTGATTTCGGGAAAAAAAGATTGAAATGAAACTCATACTGTGTATGATTGCAGAAAAGACCTTATTCTTTATAATAAATATGACACAAAACATGAAATGAGCCACGACATAAGAAAACCAACAAAGTGGTTGTGCACCCAGCGCAGACTCAGATCAGCCTGGGCATCTGCCCAGTCTGACCAGACCCTTCGCTAAGCACTAAAAGTGTAGCTAAGGATCTAAGCTACCTCCATGCGGACAGCCAAGACTGATCAGACTGGGCAGATGCCCAGGCTAATCTGAGTCTGTGCTGGGCGCACAACCACTTTGTTGTTTTTTTTGTGTCGCGGCTCAAATTTGGTGCTTAAAATTCTCATATAGGTAGTATTATTGTTGAGTGTGTTAGTGCAGATTATGTAAAATATTTCACTTCATTTTTGTGACATTTACCGGTAACAAGGCTAATAATTGGGAAATTTCTTACCAGAGGAAGAGACTCCCAATAAACTGAAACATCTTGCTGTGTACGAGATAGGACGGCGTAACAGGGATAATTTTGCATATTTCTGCATACAAACGATAAGGATGTGACCCCTCATTAGAACTGTGTCACCAAGACAGTTGTATTGAGGGGTCAAAACATAAGTATTTGATGAGAAATAAGAAAATTCAATTCAGAATTATCATTACAACCCCATCTTATCTTAAGCTCTGGACATGTTGGGGAAAAAACAAAACATATTTGGAAGTTTATAACTTCATTAAGAAGTCTTTCAACAGAAATTTGCCAGATTAAACCCTCTCAAACATGAGTAATTTTTCAGGATTTGACTGACAATTTTTTAGCGCGCCTGAACGAAGTTCAGGAAGAGCTATTGTACTACCCCCGGCGTCGGCGTTAGCGTTAGCGGCGGCGTCGGCGTTAGCAAAATGTTTAAGTTTTAAATTAAAGTTTTTTAGGTGATGGGCAAGGCGCTGTCAGGCGAGCTATCCTGTCCCACTGACAGGTCTTGTTTAGCTTTCCTGTATGAACGAATGTTGATGTCTGGGTCAATGTGTGTGTCCCCATTTCTGTTTGTATGTTTGGTTAAAGTTCCTTCAAGAAGGATTATTGGGGGAGCAGTTTCTATGACAACTGTCTTTTAGGCTGAGGTGGGAAATGTGTTCATCCTTAATCTCAATTTGAGCCACAACATGACAAAATCAACGAAGTGGCCTGTGCAAACAGGGAAGACTCAGATCACCCTAGGCATCCGCCCAGTCTGATTAGAGTCTTCGCTGTCTGCATGGAGGTAGCTTAGACTCTTAGCTACCCTTCAAGCCTACAGCGAAAACTCTGATCAGACTGGGTGGATGCCCAAGCTGATCTGAGTTTTCACACAAATGCCACTTTGTTGGTTTTGTCACGTTGTGACTTATTTGTATGGTATTTTCTTATAAACTGTGACTTACATGACATTGTATTTTCATCAAAGATATTTTGGATACCAAGCCTATTCATCAGTAGATTACAGCATTTTGCTCTGAATTTGATAAGGTTTATACTATGGCACTACAATCATCTCTCAGTGGACGGACACTCGGCGCCAGGTGTGTGCAACTATGGTTACATAATGCTGAGCCACTTGGTGAACCTCGTTACGAGAACTGAAATAACAGCTATAATCATCTTATGACTTACCATATTCACTGTTATATGATTGTTATATGATGGGCTTTTCTTTCCCCTCTAAAAAGCCTAAAAAATATACCATATCAATCCTTTAAAGTGCTCCGTAGATGTTGCATTTTACAAAAGGAGTAGGAGTAGGGTTGGGGTGGAGGGGGGGGGGGGGGGGGGGGATGCGGGGATTTTACTCAGAGCCTATATAGAAACAACAAAGCCTCTTGCCTAAATGCTTCAAATAAAAACACTATAAATTTTATACCTAGCCACACATTATAGGCGGGGCATTATGTCTTCATGTTACTATATATGAATAATAGGGAGAAGCACTTGCTCTTCACTAAAATAGCTGGAGGTTGCATGAAATTTTCTTATTTTCTTTAAGACATTGGTGACTTGAACATACAATCACATTACAAACTGAAGTACAGCAGAGTTTTATCCTGGAACTTTGCAGTTTTGACAAGTCAGTAAAGCATTATTTTTGGGAAGGGAGGGAAGGGGTTTATATCAGGATTGATATGTTAGATGCATTTTATAAGACTTCTAGATATTTGTGATTGTTTGGGAAGGGTTTTATAGCAGAATGATAAAGTCTGATTTAGATATTTAAGGTAATTTTAGAGTGGGGAGAGGGGTGGGGAAGCCCCATCTTGTAAGCAGATTATACCAGTACATTAGAATTTGTACAGGGAATCACCTAGAAGAGAACAAGTCTAAGACAATGAAACTGTACAACTGATTCTTATAACTGTTTTTATTTAATCAAGGTTCTTAGTTTTCCATAAAAAACAAGGGCTTCGCAAGCGGCGCATAATACGCCCGTTTAAATGTCATAAAGCAGAAACAGAATGAACAAGCAAATTCAACGAATTTATGTCCCCCGCCTTGGAAACTATGTCTCCACTGTATATACACTAAGCGTTTGAGCTGGAAAAGCGGCTAAGTTAAAAATGTGAAAAAAGTAATAAAAAAAATAATGTGAGGATTATATCCAAACCACATGCATATCTTCAGACCATGATCAAAACACCTGTGAAGTTTCAAAGGAATGGGCATAAAACTGTAGGAGGAGTTGAACACACAAGGTACCCACTATCTATTCACTTTGACAGTAAAAATGTATGTAAAAAATGGCTAAGTTCAATTTGCGAAAAAAGTAATAAAAAATAATGTGAGGATTATATCCAAACCACATGCATATCTTCAGACCATGACCAAAATACCTGTGAAGTTTCAAAGGAATCAGCATAAAACTGTAGGAGGAGTTGCGCACACAAGGTACCCACTATCTAGTTACTATGATAGAAAAAACGCCTAAAAAATGACTAAGTTCAACTTGTGGAAAAAGTGACAAAAAATAATGTGAGGATTATATCCAAACCACATGCATATCTTCAGACCATGACCAAAACACCTGTGAAGTTTCAAAGGCATCGGCATAAAACTGTAGGAGGAGTTGAACACACAAGGTACCCGATACCTAGTCACATTGATAGTAAAAACGCCTAAAAAATTACTATGTTCAACTTGTGAAAAAAGTGACAAAAAATAATCTCAGGATTACATCCAAACCACATGCGTATCTTCAGACCATGACAAAAACATCTGTAAAGTTTCGAAAGAATCGGCATAAAACTGTAGGAGGAGTTGCACACACAAGGTACCTACTACTTTAGGGGGACGGAAAGACGGAAGGACGGAAGGACAGACGGATGGAAGGACGGAAAGCCGAAAACTATGTCCCTCCGCTTTTCTTCGAAAAGGCGGGGGACAACAAGATTGACTACAAAAGGATAGACAGACAAAGTGGTACAAGGGAGATAAACTAAACATACTAGATAGGCCTTTTTTGGTTAGGCCTTTTTTGGTTGTACTATATTCCCTTGAAATGATTTTTATAATATACATACCATTTATTTCGAATGGTTAAGGAGTTAGAGTAACCAGGAAATTTATGCAAGGGCAGATAATTCAAGTAAGCCAGAGTTGTGGTTCTTGTTCAGGATACATTGCCCCATTATTATACACATTCCTACAAAGCTTCATTCTAATATTTCAAAAGGTTCAGGAGATATGGAGTGAATGAGAAACACCTGAAAATACTAATCAAATGGAGGTTACTCCAAAATTAAGAAAGAGGGAGCAACCATTCTTATATATATGACACATTGTCTTGTTATCATGCACATTGCTATAAAGTTTCATCATGATATTCCAAACAGTTACCAAGTTATGGCATGCACAAGATAAGTAAACACAAAAATAGGCTCAAAGTACTAATGAAATGGTCGTAACTCTAAAACGAAGAAAGGGAGAGCAGCCATTTTTGTATGCGACACATTGTTAGGAATTCATACACATTGCTATGAAGTTTTATAAAGATATCCCAAACGGTTATCTTGTTATGGCGCGCACAAAACTTGCAGGGAAAAAAATGATCAAAGGGGCATAACTTCGAAACTAAGAAAGGGGGAGCAACCATTCTTGTACGCGACACGTTCCCCCAACCAGGGCTACAGAAATCCGATTTTTTGTCGGTCCGGACCGATTTTAAGTTCGAAAAACCGATTCAGTTGGCATAAGGCACATTTTTTTCGGTCCGAATAAACACGATTTGCGATGTATGATGACATAATTACCTGGATTTTAGCCATGTGTCATATTATTAATCCAATAATCACGCACTGCTGTCAAAAGTTATTACAGATAAACAAAGTGTCGATTGTCTTGCCAAGGTGTGAACAGTTCAATTTTAGAAATCTTCGATAATTAGCACGTGTCACAATATTGGCCAGCGGCGAAGGCTTTGCACAACTCGTAATACACACACATACACGTGCCGATGCACTGAAAAAGGCTATGCAACGTAAGGTTACTGACTATTGTATACTTTCATAGATAGCATGAGGAAAGAATTTGACTAGCAGAAAACAAAAAATTTAAGCCGGACTTGATTATGTGCAGTCTGGTCAGGTTTTTTTTTAGCCGACGTCATTTCTCGCGCAGAAAAAAATTTTTTTTTTTCTTCGTCCGAAGGTATCTTTTTGCAAGTATATTCATATTTCAAGGGAATTAGCTCGAATACTGTAAAATACGTCAATCGTAATACTTCGGCCAATTCCGTAAATGAAGATCGGCGAGGATGTCCGAATGATACAGCCATGTGTACTTTCACTTCGGTCTGACTGTCTCTGCACTTTAAAGCGCATTTTTCACGTTAAGTAAGAACATGTGGACTAAATGGCTACTTCAGCGATGACATTCGCGTTATAACGGCGCTCCAGTGTAGTCATTAGTTTTCGTGACTTTTTTTGGATTGTGTAATACACAGTGTAGTCATTAGTTTTCGTGTCTATTTTGGATTCGTATGACGTCATTGGCCGTCCGGACCGATTTCGATTTCAAAATTTCTGTAGCCCTGCCCCCAACCTAATACATATGCCTATAAAATTTCATGAAGATATCCCAAATGGTTACTGAGTTATTGCGCGCACAAGAATGTTTACGGACAGACGGACGGACGGACAGCGCCACGACATAATACGTCCGTTTTTTCAAAACGGGCGTATAAAACTTGTTTTCAGATCACATTAGAACAGTCTATGAGACGATTCTACTGTGATGTGACAATACGTGTAATGATTTATCTCAAAATTATCGATACCACTCAAAGCTGCAAATTGCAGGTAGTTTAATTAGCAAACAGTATAGAACCAGATGAGGCAGCTCATAATGAGCTGCCTCATCTGGATCTATGCTGTTTGCCCTCTAGTCTTTGAAGTATGCATATGAAATAGCTTGGACTAAACATGCTTTTAAATTTTGGCAATTTCAGGCTTAAATACTAGTACTATCTAATCTTGTGAATTTCTAAACATTCATTTCAGAGCAGACCTCATGTTGTTACCATGTTCCATGACATCATGACTATCAAAATGTAAATCATTTTGTCATCATAATTTATTAAGAAATAAAAAAAGAAATAATGGTAGCGCAGTGTTCTTTATTTCATTTCCAGAATTGCCACAAACATGGGATAATGAACTGCTTATAGTAATGCTTAGATGCATGTTGCTTTGGTATGATGCAGTAGTAGTGAGAAGTACATATACCATAAACTATGAATTAAATCATGGTGAAAACTATTTTGATTCCATGTGACATTTCAGTGGTGCGCACTTGCCGGCACCAGCTTAAGGTGTGCCCTTTGGTCTTGAAAATGCACAGGAGTGCTGTATAGGTGTGCCATTTGGTCTTGAAAATGAAATTGAGAAGGGTGTTGTAATTTACATGGTCACTTCTAACAATTTTCCTGTATCAGGAGAAATAAGAACCATTTATGCTCATTGTAATTAACAGGTACCTACTTTAGTGCTGATATTTGACTTAGACTTAACACTGTACAGAAATCTACCTTATTTGCTTATTGTTATTGGTCTCCACCCCCTTCCCCGCATGCAAAAAAAAAAAAAAAAAAATCCACAGCATCCTGAAATGTTGTAGTATTCTCAAATACTTTGACCAACTACATCCCAGTATATGGTGCAACATTTGGTCTAAATGCTTGCAACATCAGCAAAATTTCAAAAACTGGCTGTAAGTAAGATTGCTGCATTGCTGACAGATTTGGAGCACCACTTGGTTTTTCCGAGACCTTAAAATGTCGGAAGTTTACTGTAAGACTCTGATGTGCTGATGATATAGGTTGCAGGTTTTTTTTTAGGATCTCTGAAATACAAGCTAAAACAGACAGTTCTTTGTGTTCTTTATTTTCTGATGAATTTTCTGTTATATGAAAAATGTTTGATTAACAATGACATAAATATTCGACAACATGATTTAAATATTAACAACTTTTTATCTAAAATTTACAATACTTACAATAAAATAAAGCAGTATTTATCATTCTGGTGGAATTTTGTAGATATAAATGGTACCCAGTACCACTAATGAGAAACACAACATCAGAAGCATGAGCAAGGTTCCACACAAAAGAAGGGTTCTGATAATAATTCTGAGATAATTTGCTCATTGTCCATTAAAGCAAAGGTTCCCCTGACAGAGTACACTTTCAGGGAAGGTAACTCTGCCATTTTCATTTTTGCAACTTTCTAAACGGGTGCTTACTCTTAAAGAATAGAATTTGCTCCCATGGGAGCAAATTCTTTCCTTTAAGAGCAGAGCCCATTGTGGAAAGGCTCATCAGAAGAGGCAAACTGCGGGCCATACAAGTTGTCTACCTTTGTAAAAATGGCAGAGAACTGGCGGTATGTGCATATACCCTATGGCCTCTGATCAAAATTATCTCAGCAAAATTAATGGCCAATCGTTAGAAATGTGTTTGCTGAGGCAGTATGGACTGGGCAGTAGGAGCCCCGGTAGCTCAGTGGGTTAAGCGTTGGCCTACTGATCTAGCGAACCAGGTTCGAATCCCACTTGAGGTGAGAATCTTTCCTACCGTAACCAGGGTTCCATTGCACACAGCCTTTCATTATCATCCTCCCATCATCCTGATATAACTGAAATCCTGTTGAAAAGGATGTAAAATCAAGTCATCCATCCATCCATACGGACTGAGCACAACTTGGTTTTTTTTTTGCACATGTTGGTTGGTCGGAACAGACTATGGAACATAAGTAGAACCACATCACCCGGGCATTTCAAATGAAAATCAATGGACTCTTTTTTCTTTTTTTTGAGAGATGGGAAAACTGTCATAGAATTATCATCAAAATCCTTTCCTGTTTAAGGCCTTCAACATATTCAGCACTGACATCAGTTAGCAAGATCTGTATTTACAGAATTATAAATCGTACTCAACATCACAGAAACTTGACAGTCATAGCATTTACTCACAATATTTACAACATACATTCAATCTATAGATTTCTTTCTCATAATTCATGTATAACATTATACACTATGAAATAAACAAAAAGCTATTGCATACCTTTCTTGACACCTAGATTAGCAGAGCATTTGAGAACTTATCTCTTAAAAGTTGTAGTTATCATTCCATCACAGCACAGTGGCGCTTCATTAGAATTCCCTCATTGAGGCAGTTCTAATGAAGAGTTACAAACTGTTTAACAGAGAATTAACACTTTGCGCCAGAGACAAAAATAGCTGAATCTGCAAACAGTGTAGATCCTGATGAGGTGGCTCATGATGAGCCACCTTATCTAGATCTACACTGTTTGCCCTCTAGTCTTTGAATTCTCAGTATCATGTAGCTTGGACAAAACATTTGCAGACGTAATTTTGTTGTCTAGTTTTTGGCACTTGAAAGGTTAATAAAATTATCTTACAATTACAGTCAATCCTGTCTTAAATGCAAAGTAAACACCTGTCAAATGAGGCCAATATTTCATATCCCAAAGTAGAATTTTCAAAATAAAGTGACCTGTAGTAAGCAAGCACCTGTCTTTAGCCAGCAGTTTTGGCTCTTCCCTAGGTGCTTGCTTAAGATAGGTTTGACTATATCAGCATATACACCTCCAGCTTTTCCAGATTTTCATTCACAAGGTTACACCTCTCAATTTCTGTTTACACAACAAATGCAGTTCATCAAAGATTCTAGGTTTCGACTGTTTTGATAAAACTGACAGAATACTGACATAAACTGTACTGTCACAGACATGAAGGGGAAGGAGAAAAGTCACATGTATACAATGATCGAAGAGTCAAGACTACCATATTTCTTTGGTTATAAGACAGGTTTTTTTCCTTCCAAAACAATCCCAAAGATCTAGATCCATCTTATAAGATGGATCTAGATCTTTGGGACTGTTTTGGAGGAGAAACCCATTACAGCTTAATTACACAAGACTGATGTAAATTTTTTGTGGTAATTTTGGAAGGGTAAACTCCAATCTTATAATGGATTTTTGATTGATTGGTTGCTTTACATCCACGGTAAACAACTATGGTCATGTCGGGACGGTCAGTTAACTTAACCACACTATTCCTGGGCAGGCTTAGACCTCCTAAGCGGTTAAACCAGTACTAAGTGCACATACTTTTGCCAGTAACTGACAGCTGTCCTTCTTGAATCAGCGGAAGGAGAATCGAAAGTATGTAGCCAGACAGGGTATCAGGTGCCCTACTGATTGCGCTACGCAGACCAGCTATCTTATAATGGAATAAATATGGTAAAATGTACCAAAATTACCATAAATGATGGGACAAAAACACCTGAGGAAACAATGCAGACCCAGGGCAGACTCAAGGAGCCATCCAATCAGTCTGCACTGTATGCTAAGCCCTCTGCCAATTTTGGACACGGCACAGATTTTTTTTCAAGTTCTAGCTTACTCCAAAATGACCACAACAATGTAAATCAGATGAATTCTTCAATATTTTTTCACCTTCAAAAACAACCCCAAGACTGGCTGTTTTTGGAGGGGTGGGGGCGGGGATCTATGTTATATCCTAATAAATATGGTAGTTAGAGTACACGTAATTGGTTAAAAGCCCCAATAATTTTGGTAACTATGGTAATATGTGGAATGTAATTTTGTTTGAGTATACATATGTGTTAGTAAACATTTTTAAAGAGAACTTGACTAGTCTAAAGCACCTAAAGTATTTTCAAAAGGCAGAAAAACTACAACTTTTTTTTTCAAAAATACAGTCAACTCCCGATATCTCGAACACTGATATCTCAAAGTATCTTCTTATATTAATGAATATATTTCCTACTTTCATTTACATTTCAACGCATGTTATCTAAAACTACTGATATCTCAAAGTAAATTTTCTGTTACCAGAAAATTTACTTTGAGATATCCGTAGTTTGGATTGAAGTTTTACCTTGAGATATCGAGAGTTGACTGTATATACTGACATACAAATATAATGCATATCAAAGCAGTATGTTTAAGAAAGGAAAGCAAAGATGACATGCCCTGATCAGCCTGTTCCCCTGTACAGTCCAGCATACACCATTTACATCATCAAATCAATAAAACATTGTCCAGGCAGATTGCACATGCATTAACCTACCTCCCATGTTTTCTCACAAAGAAGCTCCTATGAAAACTAAGTAACTAAGTAAATAAGTAAGTAAAGTGAATACCAACCATTGAAGTAACACCTGCTCTCTGATAGTTGTCATTGCCAATAGGTTATGTATAAACTTTAAGCTTCCTCAGTTTTTTTTTTTTTTTTAGATATAGGGTTGAAAGAAACTTGACGGACTTCACCACAGCAAGGGAAACAACTGCTATGCAATTATGGATGCCATGTCCACTACAGGTAATTTTCAAAACCAGGAATATCTTTCTCTAGCTTCAATTTTTGGGGTTCACTCTTACCGTTAGAAGTAGAAGACTGTGAAAATTTCAGTATATACTGTATGTCTTGCTTTCTGCTAGCAGCGGGGGATTACAAAAGCTAGCAAATGTAAACAAACAAAGACTGTCTAGACCAGGCAAAGAGGTTGAAAAACTTGAGTGCATTTTCAAACTCAAAGCACACTGATTGGCTGCTTCTGAGCACATGCTCCGAAGCAGCCAATCAGTGTGCTTTATTTTGAGTTTGAGATTACTCTCAAGTTTTATAACCTCAAACCCAGTTTGCTGAACTTAGCATTCTGGGTCCAGTTGTTTAAAAGTAACAGGTCTGTAGTTAACAAGATATTAAGTTTTCAAATGCATTGTACACAAAATGCTATTTTTTGCCAAAACAAATGTTAAGACAATTGATTTTAGCTGTACTAAAGACCTAACGAATTGTTGACTAATGACTTTGAAAAGCTAACGATGCTTCGAACAACCGGGCCCTGATCAGGGCTTTCTCTGATGAATATAACAACCTGCTAAAGCAAACATGTGCAGACACATAAAGAGAATACTGAATGCCCATATCAGTCTACCTAGATCAGCAGTCTGGTGACAGTCTCCTTTTACATCCCTTGATGTGTCAAAAACAGTGCAGATTCTAATCAGACCAATACTGCTCCTGGGGAGCAGTCCGATCAGGACCTGCACTGCTTGCCATTCCGGCAGTAATTTTGTACTTATTGCCAGATAGGAAAATAAGCTTGTTCAAATCTTAGGATACTTATAACAATTAGTTAAGGTGTATGGATACAGTCAGGGTTAGCAACTCTTTCATTTTCATTTTTGGCCTCCCTTCTCAATGTTGGTCAATTCTAAAAGGAAAGAATTAGTTCCCTTAGGCACCTGTGAAAACTGCTCAAATTTGTGTCTCCTAAAATTTTATTCATGGCTAATTGCAACCTTTCTCCAGTGAAAACCGAAAATCAAATAACACACTTAACCAGAGGACCATTGGTCCTGTAGCTCACCTGAGTCCATTCATCCTCAGCACTCAAGGGTAGGTAACTCTAAAGTAAATTGTACAATGTGGCCGAATTTCAACGACTGAGTTGTTAGTCTATGGAAACTTTAAAATGCCATAGCAATGAAACCACGTGGGCAACAATAATAGACTACAATATTTATGTAGTGGCTAATGTCATGAACATGTATGCAAAGAATCAGCTTCATCCCCCTATATAGTTTTTGAGGAAAAGATTTTTTGAATATTTTTTCAAAATTTTTTTCCTTTATGTTGCCATCATGGCAACTAATCAAATTCGGTGATTTGGACAAAATTAATATGAATATGAATCATAGAGCACTACTCAAGAAACATTTCTGTTGGAAAAAAAATCCAAATAACTGCAGTGAGATAGCAAAAATTGCGGATTTCCATTTTTCCCATTATAAGCCAATGGCAACTTTAAGTTGCCATAGCAACCAAACTGCTAAGACAATTTCCAAGAAAAACAGTATTTTTATAGAAGGTAGTACCAAGATTCTTTCTATGAAGTTTGAGCTTTATTGGTTGCATAGCTTCTGAGGAGATGATTTTTGAATATTCTTTCTATTTTTAACCATTCGGTTGCAATGGCAATCAGCCAAATAGCTCAATTTGCATAAATTTGATATGGCTGGTTGGGGACTACTCAAGGAACATTTCTATGAAAGTTTTGTCAAAATATCTGCAGTGACATAGCAATAAATGCAAATTTTCCATTTTCCCATTATAAGTCAATGGCGACTTTAAGTTGCCATTGCAACCAAACTGCTGGGGCAATTGCCAAGAAAAACAGTATTTTTATAGATGGTAGTACCAAGATCCTTTCTGTGAAGTTTGAGCTTTATTGGTTGCATAGTTTCTGAGGAGATGATTTTTGAATATTTTTTCTATTTTTAACCATTCGGTTGCCATGGCAACCAGCCTATTTGTGCAATTAACATAAATTTCATGTGGCTGATAGAGAGCTACTCAAGGAACATTTCTGTAAAAGATTTATCAAATTATCTGCAGAGAAATAGCAATAAATGCAAATTTTCAATTTTTCCCATACAAGTCAATGGAAACTTTAAGTTGCCATAGCAACCAAAGTTCCAAAGGGATTTGGATAAAAAACAGTATTATTGGTTCCCCCTGCCTATAGATGCTGTATATGAAATTTGGTAACAATGGGCCTTGTAGTTTCAGAGGAGATGTCGTTTAAAAATATTGACAGACGGACGACGGACGACAGACGACGGACGACGGACGACGGATGCCTGCCTATACTATAAGCTCACCTGTGAGCCTTCGGCTCAGGTGAGCTAAAAATGTGATATTTTTTATCTGTTTTCTATCTGCAGTCAGGCCCAGAGGTTATAAAACTTGAGTACATTCTCAAACTCAAAATAAAGCACACTGATTGGCTGCTTCCAGGCACATGCTCGGGACAGCCAATCAGTGTGCTTTATTTTGAGTTTGATATAAAACTTGAGTACATTCTCAAACTCAAAATAAAGCACACTGATTGGCTGCTTCCAAGCACATGCTCGGAAGCAGCCAATCAGTGTGCTTTATTTTTAGTTTGATATAAAACTTGAGTACATTCTCAAACTCAACATAAAGCACACTGATTGGCTGCTTCCAAGCACATGCTCGGAAGCAGCCAATCAGTGTGCTTTATTTTTAGTTTGATATAAAACTTGAGTACATTCTCAAACTCATAATAAAGCACACTGATTGGCTGCCTCCGAGCACATGCTCCGAAGCAGCCAATCAGTGTGCTTTATTTTTAGTTTGAGATTATTCTCAAGTTTTATAACCTCAAACCCAGGTTGTTTTCTCTGTCACATAGTTGTGTGTATACTGACGGTCTGCTCCCTCATGAAATTTGAGAGGTGGTGAAAAACATGGAGGAGTAGCCACAAATTGTATCAAAGGGAGATAATTTCAGGGGTCTATTATTATTGGTTTCCCTGTTAGAATAAACCCTTACTCAAAGGGGGTCTACTCTTAAAACAGATTATGCTACCTTAGGAGCACATTCTATTTTTCATGAGATGACTCCCCACTGAGAAACGAAGCAAAATAGAAATTAGCAAAATGTTACCCCTGATAGTGTGTCCATTAATCTTAAGGCATAAAATACATATACATATATATACAAGTAAATAAATAAAATTCAGCACAGCTTCACAGTAGCACAGCTACACATAAACAAAGGTTTTGTGTCACTTGTAAAAAAACATCTTCATACGTCTTTTAATTATACACATTTACAAAATGACAAAGGCAACAGCTTTATAACCATTTCCGAGCTCCAGATAAGCAATGAATTTGATGACAATTCCAAGATAATTTCTGTCAAGGTGACTCTGTACACTTTCAGGGGAAGCAACACTACTTTTTGGGGGGCTTTCTTTTTAAAAGGGGTCTACACTTAAAAGAAAGAATGTGCTCCTCTAAAAGCAAATTCTTTCCTTTAAGAGTAGACCCCTCTTTGAAGTGTTTCTTTCCCAAGGAAGCAAACAAGAAGTCACAAAAGTAGTCTGAATTTGAACAACGGCAAACAATTGGAAGAGTAGCCAATCCCCATTCACCTTTTGTAAACTCATAAAAACTTATGTTGTGGCCACTCATGAGGCACATCATGGTTCTCTTAAGAAACATCTTAGAAAGGCGGTTCTGGGGAGCAACAACATATGCTTTTACAGAGCAAATAAGAAAAATGTCCCAAAATTATCATGAATCCTCTCATCTGGAGCTCTGTAATTTTATCACAAGAAACCACTTCTCGGGCTCAAATATAGGTTACCCTTCAGAAATCAACTGTACAATAATTGGTGACCTAAATCTAGTAAGGACCCTGCTACAACATCTGTAACCTATGCAATTTACTTACAAGCTACAAATAAACTTCTCATGAGGTTACAGCAAACATTTTCTGGAGTCTGAAACTTATCAACTTTCCTAAAAGCTTTAAAAGCAGTAATATACACGATCAAAGATGTTTTGAGCATGGAAAACAGAAATTATCATTATGACAAGGAAATTTTCTAACTTTGCTTTCACTGTGTACAAATGCAACTTCATTATGGCTTAGAATATGACTTGGCTCATTTGACTGGATTCTTACTTTATTCGAGCAAATCAACTCATTTATGATAATTTCCATAGTAATTTCATGTTCACAATATTTTTTGTTAAATGACACAAATGGCAAAATTAGAAAACTATTAAATTTAAATGGAGTCTCAGACATTACTGAGTTACCATATTAATCCTATTAAACACCCAGGGGATGTTGGATTTTGTGAAAGGGGGTATTGAAGCTTAAAGAGTAGTTAATCAAGCACTGCCAAAATACCACTAGTAAGCAATATAAAGGTGATAGGTATACTTTCTGGGGGAGCAACTCTGCTATTTTACCCCCATTCTTAGTAGGGGACAACTCTTAAAGGAAAGAATATGCTCCTCAAGGAGCACATTGTTTCCTTTGACGGTAGACCCTATTTCAAAGAGATACCTTATCCAGAGAAGCAAACAGTAATTCATGCATATTTTTGGAAAAGAGGTACCTGTAGAGGGAATTTATTAGAGCAAAGGCATTTATTAAGATTAATATGGTATATTCTTGAATCAATGCAAGTAAGGTAAATAAAAATTTTGCATCAGGAGAAGACTGGTACGGAAACCAGAATAAGTAATTGAAGTAAATACTGTGCCAAGGGAAGTTTTAAATTCCCCCCATGTACAAAATAGTCACTTCCTTTACCTGTATGTTTTAAACATAAATGTTTAAAATCTACAGGTTAGTTCTTATATTCATGATATAGCAATTGTCAATCTCCAGTTTTCGTTTGGCCAACATCTGGCTAAATATTGGCAGGATTCTTAAAGTCACAGGAGAGCATTAAAATAACCCTCTAACAAATATCAAGCAATTTACGGTATTAGCTTTGAGAAAGCTATTTCAGTAATACTTCCCACTACTGCACTCCTGTGCTTCCTTGCTCTATATCCTTACCACTTCCAGAGGAGGTAATTCTTACAAGAACTTGTCTCCATTTCTTGTGGGGCTTCTTTTACAGGGAAGAACTTGCTTCCTTGAGAAGCAAGTTCTTTCCTGTAAAAGAAGCCCAATTTTGGAAGGGCTTCATCAACCAGGTACGCAAACAGGAAATTACAAAAGTTGTTTACCTCCATAAAATTGGCGGTAAAACAGGAAGGTGAATCTACACCTCTTAAACAGACCATAAATCCTTGCAAAGAACAACCATCATGTTCTCTTATTGGTAGCACTCAGTGGTAGTAATTGTTTGTAGCAGAAGAACAAGTGTCTGGTATTATTTCAATACTGTCATTATCCGGTGTTGTGGTCCCACTATCCGTGGTCCCATTCGAATTGGCGGGAATCTGCAGACGGGCACTATTCAACTTACTAGGTGTATACGTTACTGAACTAGAGTTTGTGATATTGACTGGTGTATTTGCTGGGGTTGGGGGCTGGATGGGGGTACTGGATCCTGAACTGGCCCCTGATGCAGTTCCAGAGACTTGGAATCCGATGATCTCTTTAATGGAATCTGGTAACTTTTTGGCAGCCTTAAGCTGCAAGAAAATTCCTTCAGCTTTCTTCAGTGAGTCCTCAAGGTGGATAGCTAGTGTCATATCATTAATATGCTGCAAGAGATTTAAAATATGCATAATAACTACAGCAACTGATCTGATTTACAGTAAATGCTCTAAAAATTCGTATGCTCAGTCCTCAGAAAGTGCATGATTTTTTTTTTCAGACATGTTAGTGAAATTGCAAACAGTGTAGACACTGATCAGTCTGATCTGGGTCTACACTGCATTTGTAAGAGAAATTGGCATTTGAAATTTTAGAGCATTTTACATACGACAAGCCGATGAGGCCAGATCTTCGATCAAACTAAAGCTCTCAAGTTATGCTTAACACCAATGAGAAATCACACTATTCATCAAAGCCATTGATGTGATCTACGGATCTGATACATACACTACCCAACTGCAAATATTTTTTCCATGCCTTATCTTTAATTTACGGTGAATGGATATACTTACAGGGAGAGCAACTCTGCCTTTTACATTTTTGCCTTTTTTCTTAATGGGGGTCAACCATTATTGGAAAGAATTTCTTCAGGAGACTACATGTACTCAATTCTGGAAGTGCTTCTTCAACCAGGGAAGTAAACAGGAAGTCATGGAAATTATCTCCCTTTAAAAAAAGGTTGAAAAAACATGGTAGTGTACCAGGGCTCGGGAAATATTCAAAAATGAATCGGTCCAGCCGATGACGTCATCACCTAACTAAAAATTGATACCTGTCACGAAAACTAATGACAACAAGCGAACTCCTATGAATTAATCCTGATTTCCGTACAATGGTCGTACATTGTTGTGTTTGGTGGAGTTCTTGGTTTCAAACATTTTATGACGTATAGCTACGCATGTAAAAGCAAATACAAGACTAGAACGTGTTCGTAGGCAAAGCGGACGTGATAGAAGACATCGCACTTGATTGACAGGTGGACAGGGGAGACAACCTGTTTAAGCTCATTGTATTAAAATTGACGGTCATTCCTGTCTGTTTGTGAACAATACGTAAGTCCTGAGTATTAACTCGCCCAAGTTATGATGGTTGTACTGGTTAAGGTACCCAAATTGCATAATTTCCCCTCCACTGCCGCCGAATGGGCCGCTTCGGAAATGGTGACTTACGGAACGTGTATATTGACTAGCTTCCACCGAAGTATTCGGTTGTCGCTAGATTGACGTTCATTATTATTCATGTTAGATGCGAACAAGAAAGACCGGTCTGACTGCTTAGTTGCGCTGGCTGATACGATTGTTAGTCACCTGTGTGTGTACTTAGGTACCTTCAGCCGTCATACAGTTAAAATGACACTGCGTATGGCACGTGTTTATACTCATAGCGGCGTCTTTTATCTTTACATCAAAGACAAAACGTGCTTGACCAATAAACGAGCGGGTAATTGAATATCAACGCAACCGTTAGTATTATACCTAATATATAATCGCGTAGACCCTGATCAAAATGCGCTATTTTTGTGCACTGATCGGCATTATTTTCGCACTGGTCTGCATGACGATATGACGATACAACTGTGGACGTTTCCATTTTTCATATTTTACAGTTCCATTATTCAAAACATTGTATATTTTTACCAGAACGTAGACCATAACGCGTCGGAAATAGTGACTATTAATATTAACAATGTATCTTCGTTTTGAATTTACACTTTTCGCGGAATAGGTTCGTATTCTTAAAAAATCCATTGCAGACAGTATGGAACATGAAAGACTATCCGTTGTAAGGGCAATGCAAATATGAATGAACTTCGGACAGACTTTGTCAATACATTCGTCAGTATTCATCTGTTATGGATACATTCACAAACTTTTGAAGTCGGCATACGCCCTACACATACAGATCAGTTACATTCTTGCGATCGTGAAAAAAGATGGACACCTTTCATCCCAAAGCCCAGTCATCGTGATTTTGATAAGTTGTTTTGCAGACTGTCGTAAGAGTGCGCGTCATTATGACACTCGTTATTGACAGGTAGGCGGTTTGGTTCAGTGCTCCATACGGACAATCTTGATTGGCCCGTAGGCGGTTTTTTCGCCTGGCTAACACCTGCGTTAATCCGATTAGTTATGACACGTGCTAGAATTTTAAAGACAGTGGCGATATTTCATACGTCGGGACAAGATCAAACAGCCGTATGTAACAATTATCGGACGAATCAGAGAAAATTTCCTAAGTATTTGGTCAGTATGGACCGATTTTTTTGGGCTTTGGGCTGTTTCCAATCGGTCCCAATTTCTGAATTTTGGTCTGGGACCGAAAGAAATCCGGTTTTCCCGAGCCCTGTAGTGTACCCATACACCTTGATATGAATATTTAGAAACTTCTACCATTTCTATTATGAACTTGTCCACCTTCAAAGCTGGACTTGTCCATTTTCTGTATTGTTTTACTGGAAAGAGAGTAGACCCTGATCAGATTGCAATTTAGGAGCTGTCAGATCTGGGTCTACACTTTTAGTGTCATCATTCCTATCCGAATTCTTATGGGAAATATAGTACAAACACTGTATCCGTACCATATAGCTGACCTACCTTTAAGATTTCTGTAATTCCAAACTTGTTTTCCATCAGCGTTGATTTTTCACCATCCAATATGGCAAGGCATATCAACAGGTGGAAATTCTTACATGGTCTATCAGTCCACAAAACCTTAAATGTAACATAAAATACATGTACTGAAAGCACTGATTCTACAATAGTTAATATCTTTTGTATTTTAAGGACAGATGCACAGGTGCATAAGGCACTTTCAAACAATATCAGTGCACCAGTTTCTAAGGGTAACATGGATGATTTTCAATGATTCTCAATAAAAATGTATGTTGTGACCCACATTAGAACTGTCTCATAGAGACAGTTCTTTTCTAATGAGAGGTTACCACATATGTTTCCTTTCAGAAATATGAAAACTTATATAAGATTATCCTTAAAACCCCACCTCACCAGGAGCTCTGAGTAATTCAATCATTTTGGACCAGTGGGGGAATGGCTGAGATGACCAGGATTAATCCCCCATATTATGGAAGAGAAACAAACCTGAACCTTACTCGAACTAAACCACTGAGTCAATGGCCCAGCTGTTCAAAGTATCGTTATCTTAACAAAGTTGTAGGTAAAGGACTTGTTAAGTCTTCTAGTACACCAATACCAATGCTGATATTTTGGTTGTAAAACGAAATGTAAGAAGATTTTGCACACATTTTTGCCACAAATATAATGACAGCCTTTTTTCATATAATGCATTTTAAACTGTAAAATATTGTCAGCTAATGATGATGTTAGTTTGACCAACTGGGCAAAGACTGCTCACCATGTGTTTAGTATAAACAGTGTAAGCCCTCATTAGACAAATGCGGCTGATCTGAGTCTACACTGTTAGCCAGACCCTTTTCATGGGATTCTAAGTAGGCATTAACCCATTCCATTCCGGATACCCCTTTAAGGGTATCTGGGCACACAGTTTGGAACCAGATCAGGCCCCACAAACATGGGGCCTGATCTGAGATCCAAACTGTTTGTTGCCTAGACACCATTTCTACAAGAGTTAGTTAGACCAATATTGTCAAAATATTCTTGATTTTTGATGCAGACAACAATTTCAGCAGATGACAAAAAATACCAAGCAATCGGTTAATTAGTTAAGGAATAGCTGTATCAGCTCAGTCTACAAAGGAAAAAAGTGAAAGTTTTAACATACCTCCCATAATCTCATTGTGTCATTAAACGTGAACTCTCTCTTGAAATATATCAACAACCACCGGAAACAGAAGTAGAAATTACCAGAGTCATGACTCTCTGAAAAAGGAAGAACACTACTAATATAAATCAGTTGGTAGTAAATACATATTCATTTTCACTTTTCCCTGGCCCCAAGGTTATAAAACTTTTTTCATGCTCAACTCAGCTGAGCATGAAATTTTACCTGATAACGAATAACATGTATTGATAAGTACAGTTGTTTTCTTGCTCAGTTTAGCTATGTAGGAAATTTAACATTAGTTGGCATTTTCATATTTATCAGCACAGAAAATTTCATGCTCAGTTGAGTTGTGCTTGAAAAATGTTTTATAACCTCGAGGCCAGATCTCTTGTGTCATAGTACCAAATCCTGATATAGAGATACTGTTTTATGGTACTTTGAGGTTTGACATCAATAACCTTTAAAGTGCCAAAAAAGCAGACAACAAAATATATGTATGCAAAATTTCAAAACCTGTTTCATCCAAGCTATATCATATTGAGCATTCGAAGACTAGAGGGCAAAAAGTGTAGATCCAAATGAGGTGGCTCATCTGGATACACACTGTTTTCAAATTTAACTACTGTCATTTCTGGCACTTAAAGTGTTAAATGAAACCTACATATAAGCTGTGACACGAGAAAACCAATAAAGTTGTTGTGTGCCCAGCACAGACTCAGACCAGCCTGGACATCTGCCCAGTCTGATCAGGGTCTTAGCTGTCCGCATGAAGGTAGCTTAGATCCTCAGCTACCGTTTAAGTGCAAAGAAAAGACTTGGATCAGACTGGGCTGATGCCTAGGCTGATCTGAGTCTGCACTGGGTGAACAAGCCACTTTGTTGGTTTTGTCATGTCGCGGCTCATATAAACCTCCATGTAAAGAAAGCAGGCTTACAAGTGGCTTTTCATGAAAAAGTAGGAAAAAAGTAGGAATCATTTCATGAAAAAAGTAGGAAAAAAGTAGGAATCTTATGATAAAAAGTAGGAATTATTTATACAAACTTACCAATAAATCTCATATATATTAACTCACTTAAACGCTGCAGAACAGTTCAGAACGACTCCAGTCACAAGATATAGGGGCTGTTTAATTTCAGGAGGCTCTGAAATCTTACTGCTCATGCTGCTGTCAACCTGAACTTCTTTTTTATTTATTAATCAAATAATTGAACATTTAAACAAACCATAAAACATAGTGAGAGAACTGTTCAATGTTGTCCCAGAGAGAAAGAGAACCAGGTGGCAAGATGCTTGTATGAAAATGTTGCTTTGAACAAGATATAATGGTAGTTTAAATGAAATAGAAGGACCTGAGTGTGATCTGTCAGAGCACAAGGAATGAGAGCAGTCAGAAATTCAATTTCAGAGTAGAATGGACATCGTCCCAATGTCTTTCTGTGGAACATGCATTAGAATGAGTATACAATTAAAAACACCTTACTTTGTAAATTGATTAACAAGCACAACTACTGCAAGATGAGTGAAAGCAGTCATTTCTACCTCTAGTCATCCCCTGAAATGCTAGCATTTGCAAGTCTGAATGCCCTCAGAAGTTGTTTTTGCTTAAAAAGAATGACTAAAATGATATCTATTCATGTATAAATGGGGGGTCTGGGGGGCACAGCCCCCCAGAAGCCCAAAACAATTTAGAAAATCACATTCTGACAGTGCCTCCCAGCACCTCAAAATTAAGAGCTTGCTTCCTAGCTCTCTGAAAATAATTGCTAGTGCTCCCCAGCTCTCTGAAAATAAATGGCCATTCTCCCCAGCTACCCCAAGCCCTTGGGAGGGCCTCATCCTTCACATTAAGCAACATCATGTTCAAAATGTTCAACACATTTCCAGAAAGGCACCACTGCATAAGAGATCAACAGTAGCATATTCAAAGACTGTAAGAAACTCAATAGAATATGCCATCAGTCCTTATATCATGTAGCATGTTTCATTCTGCAACAGACTAAAATATTTTGAAGTATACATTTTTTGTTTTCATTTTCATTCAAAAAGTAGGAATAGTAAGAATATTTTTGAAAAAAGTAGGAAAAAAGTAGGAACAGGGCAAAAAAGTAGGAAAAGTAGGAAAAAGTAGGAAAAAGTAGGACTACTTGTAAGCCTGAGAAAGGATTACAGGTTTCATTCACTCCAACTCTCCAGCTTAATACAGCACTGACATCTGTACAAACTTATACATGTCTTTTCTTGTTTGAAACACTACCTGGACCAGGTAGATTGCATGTATGAAGCAAAGAAAATTTTATCTGTAGCCCTAACATATATGAATATAAATAGTTTGAAAATATCACTTTTTTGTTTTCCCATACAAAATCTAAAATTATTTTCTGCATAGCTTCTTCAAGACAGTTCTGCAAAGTGTTGATATGATATTATAGCTGACAAAAACTGAGTGATATTTTTAACTGGTCATCATTTCCATAGGGCTCAGCCTTTTGAAATTTGAATTTACAAGAAAGAAATTAAAATTATTTTGCTGTTACCTCCTGTCGATATGAGGTATGATATGAGACAACCATCACAATCCCTCTACTCAACAATTACATTAAGGGTCGATTCGGGTAACTTCGGACTGTGGGTAAATTCGGACATACCATTGCAAACAGTGAAAATCCAGATGAGACGGCTCATAATGAGCCGTCTCATCGGGATTTTCACTGTTTGCCCAATTAATTTTGTTTTAATTTCAAACAACTGACATATAGAGGAAACACAGTCTCTGTCCAAATTTACCCGCTGTCCGAATTTATCTGACTTGACCCTATATCAACATCTCCTCAATGTTCCTCTAAGTGTTACTTTTGACCACCTACCTAAGTAGCTACAGAACTCAGGGTCTACATATTGCATCAGTTTGTGTATCTCGGCCATCTGGTGTTTCATCTCTTCTTGACCAACGGTGAAGTTACCATGCTGTAATGACACAGAAATGTAACAGTAAGGACAAGAATTCTGAGGAATGCTGTGCCTCACCTGTCGTTGCATAGTCACAAAACAACAGCTAAACATGGTCACTAAACTGGGCTAAACAAAAAACCTGATGAAAAGTTTATGCCCCAGGCCACTATGACACCAGAAAAGTAATACCAGTATCTCTCTTCTGCTAGTGGCACTTTCAGGGGAAGCAACTCTGCCATTTTTATATTTTCCTACCTTCTCTATGGAGTCAACTCTTACTGGAAAGAATTTGCTCCTGTAGGAGCAAATTCTTTCCTGTAAAAGTGGACCCCATTTTAGAAAGCCTAAATCATCCTGGGAGGCAAACAAATCAAATCTTGCCTTGCCGCACCACATGCTGTTTTGCAGCCCTGAGTATTTGTAATAACAATTACAATGATAATAAGTTTCTAAAATCTCATTATAACCTGCCTCTGGATATCTTCAGTTCCTTTGCAACCCAACCTGCACCTTCAGCTCACTGAGATTTTAAAATAACACTTAATATACATGCAGTTATATTTGCAACAACCTTTTTTAGCTTTTTAATATATCTTTGCAATCATAGCCCTATAATGGCTATAGTATCTTGCGGGTAAAATGTATCTTCTTGAGTATAAAACCTGGTACTTTCTCGCTGATACTTTTTCGGTGGTGCATGCATGAGACAACTAAATTTTGGAGACATGCTGTACTGCTCTTAACATTTTTGTTTTAGAAACTTTGGGAGAATGTCTCTATTAAAAGAGCTAAACCATGAAATGCTTTATTAGATATTATTACATGAACAGAAGTAGACTAATCTCAGGAGTGAACAAGACCTGTCAGCGTACAGAATAGCTCGCCTGACAGCCCCTTGCGCACCACATAAACAAGAGGCCCACGGGCCACAAAGCTCACCAGATCTCTAGCTCAAAATTGCTATCAAATTTGTATAGGCTCAAAATTGCTATCACACTTGGACAGGCTTATACAAAGTATACAACTACAAAGTCTCAGTCTGACAGTCTGTTGAGTTGATAACAAAATATGTAACTATTTTCCATATTTTGATTGCAGTAAATGCATATACAAAGTAAACAGTAAACACATATTTTCAATTCCCCAGCCAAAGGATACTAAAGAAAAAATCTGACCCAATCGGCCTAGTGGCTTCTGAAGAGAATTAAAAAGTTTTTTTTTTTTTTTTTTTTTGCTCTATGGCTTCCATGACAGCCAATAAAAAGTGCAGTGGGCCAAAAAACATATAGATGAAAGAAGACTTCTCAAGGAACATTTCTATAACAGTTTTGTCAACATATCTGCAATGGCTTGCCAGTAAATGCCATCGGCCCAGTGGCTTCAGAGGAGATAATTTTTTAAATATTTTTTTTTTTCGTTTTTTCTGCATTTTGGTTTCCATGGCAACCAATAAAAGGAGCAGTGGGCAAAAAACATATAGCTGATAGAAGACTTCCCAAGGAACATTTCTATAGAAGTTTTTTCAACATATCTGCAATAGCTTGGCAGTAAATGCCATTTTTCAATTTTCCCCATTATAAGTCAGTGCAACTGCCATAGCAACCAAACTAAAAAAACGATTTTAAATAAAAAACATAAACTATCAATCCCCCAGCCTAAGGATACTACAAATGAAATCTGGGCCTTATCAGTCCAGTGGCTTCAGCAGAGATAATTTTTTTAAGTATTTTGTTCCCTTTTTTGTGCATTTTGGTTTCCATGGCAACCAATAAAGGGTGCAGTTGGACAAAAAACATATAGCTGATAGAAGACTTCTCAAGGGACATTTCTATAAAAGTTTTGTCAACATATCTGCAATGGCTTGCCAGTAAATGCCATTTTTCAATTTTCCCCATTATAAGTCTATGGGAACTCTAAGTTGCCATAGCAACCAAACTAAAGAGCCAATTTTCATAAAAAACACAAACTTTCTATCCCCCAGCCTAAGGATACTATAGATGAAATCTGGGCCTTATTGGCCCAGTGGCTTCAGAGGAGATAATTTTTAAGTATTTTGTTTTTCTATTTTTTGCATTTTGGTTTCCATGGCAACCAATAAAAGGAGCAGTGGGCCAAAAAACATATAGCTGATAGAAGACTTCTCAAGAAACATTTCTATAAAAGATTTGTCAACATATCTGCAATGGCTTGCCAGCAAATGCCATTTTTCAATTTTCCCCAATATAAGTCTATGGGAACTCTAAGTTGCCATAGCAACCAAACTAAAGAGCCAATTTCCATAAAAAACACAAACTTTCAATCCCCCAGCCCAA
This sequence comes from Ctena decussata, assembly GCA_963989385.1. Taxonomy (NCBI): domain Eukaryota; kingdom Metazoa; phylum Mollusca; class Bivalvia; order Lucinida; family Lucinidae; genus Ctena; species Ctena decussata. The sequence continues at coordinate 17,438,708 of OZ022502.1, forward strand.
GAATGCTACAGATGAAATTTGGGCCCAATCGGCCCAGTGGCTTCAGAGGAGATGTCGTTTAAAAGTGTTGACGGACAGACGACATACTACATACGACAGACGACGACGGACAACTGCCTATACTATAAGCTCCCCCGGAGCCTTCGGCTCTGGTGAGCTAAAAACTTAAGCGTAAAACTTTAACATTTTGCTAACACTAATGCCAATGCCATCGCCAATGTTGGGGATTGTGCAATAGCTCTTCCAGAGCTTCATTAAGGCGAGCTAAAAAAAGAATGTGTTTGACAAGAATACACCTTGTTTGGTTCGGGTGTCCCAATGTTTTACAGTAATACTGTAAACAAAGCAAATATGCACTCACCATTCTTTCCATGAGCCCAGCAAAGCACCAGAACGCATCTACTTCATTTTCCATCACTACCAGAATAGGGGATAACAAATCACTCATACCTTGCACATAACCTGAAAATATATTATACCATTCAGAGACGGATTTGTGGATAATATATTTGTGTGACAAGATGTAACTTGTGAGGCACATGTGGTGAAACATAAATGCATGACTTGAATTGCTGAGAGAAATGATTAATGATATTATATTGTTCTGGTGAGAATAACAAATCACTCATGCCCTGTACATAACCAGGATACCCTCAGACTTCCTAAAACATGGACATGAAATGTTTGGGTTTATGGTGAAAGGGTATCACTCCACGTTTTTTTTTTCTGCCATGCTTTCAAAGTGAGACAAGTTTATGGATAAATCTATCTATTTTAAATAGCCCTAATAATCTGAACTTTTTTTTCTTATTTCACCCCAAAAAGTGTGCTAGAATGAATAAACAGATCCCACACCAGCCTTCATTATTTCCAACTATCCTATTTCATACACAATGTAAACATGACATGGTATATTCTAGTCTAGGATGTTTACTGAAATACTGCTACTTAAGTACAAACTGGTTTAATAATTTGTTTGAACTGTAAACATGTGAAAGTAAGCTGACATCTGAAATTTTAATGCACTTCCCACTCCTAGATAAATGCCACTTAAAAATAATCCTTCTACATGATTTAATGTAATTTGTTACTTGATGTGTCCTGGGTTTGATTTCTGCTGGAAATGAAAATCTTTTCAAATGTAAACAGGGTTCCATTGCACACAGCCTTTCATTATTACCCTCAATTGTCCTGATATGACTAAAATACTGTTGAAAAGGACTTAAAATAGCAAGTCATCCATCAATTTATCGAATATGTGATGTTTCATACAAAATCTGCTATTTCATCTTCTGTATACATAGGATACTGTATACATGTATATAGGACACCCCTGAAGCACCAAAAAACAGAGAACAAAACTTATGCCTGCATATTAAAAAAAAAAACAGAGGACCAATGGTCCTGTAGCTCACCTGACACCTTCTGTCAACAGACACAATTTGTCATTTCACTCATTTGTTACAAATTTGAGCCAGTAGCTTAAAAGGTGTGCATATTTTAATTTTAAAATCTCAGTGACCTTGAGCCAAGTTCAAAAAATGACCTTGACCTTTGATGACCTTGTCTTCATGTATTCAATTAGTTAACCATATTTTCCAATTATTATATCTAGGCTTAAAAAAATCCTTGAAATCAACTGTTGAAGCATTTTCCCATATAAAAGCATAACATACCAAAGTTGACCTTGCCATAAATCAGGTCAATGATTGATTGATTGATTTTGTTGCTTAACATCCACGGTAAACAACTATGGTCATGTCGGGACGGTCAGTTAACCTAACCACACTATTCCTGGGCAGGCTTAGTCCTCCTAAGCAATTAACCAGTACTAAGTGCACATACAGGCCAATGCAATTGTACAAACTATGATGGGCCTAAGTCCTCAATGCTACATACCATGCCACATGGTCATTGTGCCTTTGGTTCTGAAGAAGATTTTTGAAGGAGTTTTACCGTATATGGGCATGGTGTCCATCTTGGTCATGTGACCATGACCAGCTCAACAAACTTTGGTTCTTTTAACCCAGTGAAGCTTCGTATGAAATGTAGCTTCAAATTCAGAGAAGATGTTTGAAAAATGTTGACAGGCAACAGAATCACAGTGACCTTGAACAAAGGTCAAAGAATGACCTTGACCTATAACAACATAATATCTTAATAGGCTCACTTAGTTAACCATAAATACCAAATACCATATCTTAGACTTGAATGGTTTCTGAGAATTCCACTGTTTAAGCATTTTCCAATGCATCAAAATTGACCTTGCCATAAATTAGGTCACACTCAATGCACAGTCCTGATTTGTATGAATTATGATGGGCCCATGTTCCAAAAGCTACATACCAAGTTTCAAGGTCATAGGCCTATTGGTTCTGGAGAAAAAGATTTCTGAATGGGTTTTTCCATATATGGACATGGAGGCCATCTTGGTTATGTGACCCGAGAACCAACTTTCATTCCCCCATCCCACTAAGACCCCATATGGAATTTGGCTTCAATCGGCCCAGTGGTTTCAGAGGAGAAGCTGTTTGAAAATCTTGACAACAGATGGACGGAGAGAATGACCTTGACCTTTAGTGACATAATATCTTCATTTGTTCATTTAGTTGACCATGTATACCAAGTATTGTACCTTAGACTTAAATAGTTTCTGAGAAATCCACTGTTTAAGCGGATTGTTCATTTAGTTGACCATAAATACCAAATATTCTACCTTAGACTGAAATAGTTTCTGAGAAATCCACTGTTTAAGCATGGTCCCATATAAAAGCCTAATGTACCGCGTTGACCGTGTCATAAATTAGGTCAAGGTCATCACAAGGTCATCATTTGTATAAACTATGATGGGCCTTCATGCCTGATGCTACATACCAAGTTTCAAGGCCATAGGCCTTTTGGTTCTGGAGAAGAAGATTTTTAAAGGGTTTTTACCATATATAGGCATGGCGGCCATCTTGGTCATGTGACCCAGACCCCGCGTATAAACTTTCGTTCCCCCATCCCACTGAGACTCCATATGAAATTTGGCTTTAATCGGCCCAGTGGTTTCAGAGGAGAAGATGTTTGAAAATCTTGATGATGGATGGACGGACCGAATGACCTTGACCTTTAGCTACATTATATCTTCATTTGTTCATTTAGTTGACAATGTATACCAAGTATTGTAGCTTAGACTTACACAATTTTTGAGAAATCCACTGTTCAAGCGTTTTCCCATATAAAAGCCTAACATACTAAAGTTGACCATGTCATAAATTAGGTCAAGGTCATTGCAAGGTCATCATTTGTATAAACTATAATGGGCCAGCATGCCCAATGCTACATACCAAGCTTCAAGGTCATAGGCCTTTTGGTTCTGGAGAAGAAGATTTTTGAAGTGTTTTTACCATATATGGGCATGGCGGCCATCTTGGTCATGTGACTAAGACCCAGCGTATAAACTTTCATTCCCCCATCCCACTGGGACTCCATATGAAATTTGGCTTCAAGCGGCATAGTGGTTTCAGAGGAGAAGATGTTTGAAAATCTTGACAACGGATGGACGGACCGAATGACTTGACCTTTAGTGACATAATATCTTCATTTGTTCATTTAGTTGACCATGTATATAGTCCGTTTGCTCCCAAATGCAAATGGCATCCCCAATATTTTCTCAAAATTGGTGAGAGGTAAAATATTTTCGAATCGCTCATTCTTAATTTTTATCCTATACATAACAAAATCATAATTTTTCAGAAATGTGAGGTTTTGCATAAGAAAGTTTCCATACAAAAACAGGACCTAAAATATGTCATTTTCACCTTTTAATTACAAGGGAGTAAAAGTTGGCTGTTGGAATTCCTGCTTAGTTTTACGTGTTAGAGCATGTGACCAATGTATGCTATCCCTAGAACAAAATTTGCATAATTAATTGAAAGTTTATTCTAAATCCATTTTTCTACTTTTTGCTTCGTCCATATACGAGTCGTATTATCAAATTTTAAAACATGCAATTTTTACTCGCAAAATAACATAACAGTTCAATATTTATTTACAACATAGTATCACCTGACCAGAGATACCATGCGTTACGCGTGCGGACAGGTGAATACATTTTACTATTTCATTCATATACTCCCACACCTGTAGTAGTAAACGAGTTTACGCTATTGCCTATTAACAATATTTTGCTGTTCTAACAAGCATACGACGCCCTTTAGTGAAACTGCTCAGTTTTTGCACTAAGGTCAATGAAAAATATTTTACAAAAGCATCCAAAACTTTGGACTTCCCGTATTCTGTTATGTATAGTTATAGGAATCATTATGACATTGGAATATTTTATGGGACTTTTATCGTTTTCGAGAAAATAAGCAAAACCCCATTTGCACTTGGGAGCAAACAGACTATACCAAGAATTGTAGCTTAGACTTAAATAGTTTTTGAGAAATCCACTGTTTAAGTGTTTTCCCATATAAAAGCCAAACATACAAAAGCTGACCATGTCATAAATTAGGTCAAGGTCATTGCAAGGTCATCATTTGTATAAACTATAATGGGCCAGCATGCCCAATGCTACATACCAAGTTTCAAGGTCAAAGGCCTTTTGGTTCTGGAGAAGAAGATTTTTGAAGTGTTTTTACCATATATGGGCATGGCGGCCATCTTGGTCATGTGACCCAGACCCCACATACAAACTTTCCTTCCCCCATCCCACTGAGACTCCATATGATATTTGGTTTTAATCGGCCTAGTGGTTTCAGAGGAGAAGATGTTTGAAAATCTTGACGACGGATGGACGGACTGAATGACCTTGACCTTTAGCGACATAGTATCTTCATTTGTTCATTTAGTTGACCATGTATACCAAGTATTGTAGCTTAGACTTAAATAGTTTTTGAGAAATCCACTGTTTAAGTGTTTTCCCATATAAAAGCCAAACGTACAAAAGTTGACCATGTCATAAATTAGGTCAAGAACATTGCAAGGTCATCATTTGTATAAAATATGATGGGCCCGCATGACCGATACTACATACCAAGCTTCAAGGTCATAGGCCTTTTGGTTCTAGAGAAGAAGATTTTTTAAGGGTTTTTACCATATATGGGCTTGGCGGCCATCTTGGTCATGTGACCCAGATACCCGGAACAAACTTTCGTTCCCCCGACCTAGGTAGGCTCCATATGAAATATGGCTTCAATCGGCCCAGTGGTTTCAGAGGAGAAGATGTTTGAAAATGTTGACGACGGATGCCTGGCTATACTATAAGCTCACCTATGAGCCTAAAGGCTCAGGTGAGCTAAAAAGCTTCATTCGACAATTATCAATGAGAATTCAAAGACTAGAGGGCAAACAGTGTAGAACCAGATGAGGCGGCTCATTATGAGCTGCCACATCTGGCTTTACAGTGTTAGCAAAAGTCAACTAGTTTCATTTTTGGTACTTTAAGTATTGAAGAAACTCACCCAAATCAAAGTTATACATGCAGTAGGTCATCAAGATATCATTTAATACTTGTAAATTTGGATTTCCTTCACCTTCGAAAAATTTGTGGGTTCTGTCAGTTCTCGTAACATCTTTTTCTGAAATAATAATGACAGAGAATGAAATCTGATACCCTGTACATAAGATCTTCACTCCAAACCATGAGATAATGCCCAAAGATACTATATTGAGTCCTATTACAAAGTCTCAATCTATGCAAATAAGATCAGTATGAGCTAATGTTTAATATAATATGGAACTCTTCCAGATTGAAGTCTGCTTACATGTTTGTATGAATCCATTGTAGATGGAGGCGCCGTAGTCAAGTGGTTAGAGTGGCACGGTTATTATGCAGAAAGTCACCGGATGGTTGTGAGTTCACGGCTCAACGTCGCCATTTGATGACTGGAAAACTCTCTCTGTCGACCCAGCAGTAAATGGGTACCTTTTTCGAATTAGGGAAGGCTAAGGCAGCAAAAGGAGAGAGATGGGCTCCGCCTTTCATCAGCTGTGCCCAAGATACAGTGGGTCTCTAACCCCCACTGCCCCTACGGCTATTAGGCTATGGGAAACCTTTACTTTTTATTGTAGATAAGCTTGAGTGTTCATGCAAGCAGCTCCAGGTGGTTTGGCTATGGATGACTGTGGATTTTGTAAACTTCTGTTTGAAGTACCAGAATGATGTGGTTTCATATAATTAAGCAAGCTCTTCTTTCAATATCAGCACTTAAATCATGTAGCTTTCTTGAAAGGAAGAATATGATAATAACTATTATCAAAAATACTCTATTTTCTAGAGCATTTCAACCTAGTCTCTTCAGCTTCAGCCTGGCTTGTGAACACTGCAGCTTGGCTGAAGAAGGCTGGCTTATGTCGAAAGGTTCCAGAAAATAGGGTGAATATTTAAAAACAGTAAAATTATGACAAACCAGAACTGTGACAACTATGTCTGTGCATCTTTCCAGGCATTAGCTGTCTTTCCCATGCATCCAAAAGATATGAGCCGTGACACGAGAAAACCAACAATGTGGTCGTACCTCCAGCGCAGACTCAGATCAGCCTGGGCATCCGCCCAGTCTGATCAGAGTCTTCGCTGTCCCCTCGAAGGTAGCTTAGTCCCTTTGCCACCCATTAAGTGTTTAGTGAAGAGTCTGATCAGACTGGGCGGATGCCCAGGCTGAGCTGAGTCTGCGCTGGGCGCACAACCACATTGTTGGTTTTCTCGTGTCGTGGCTCATATTTTCATGGGTTCTAGATGCAACATCTTGCATCAGAAAAACCGAGCTAGATTAACAACTGAGACAGAAATTGAACTAACCAATTAACTGTTTTCTTTCTTTAAATAAAGAGAATCTGTTTTCTTGTTCTGACCTAATGGTTGTCCACTGTAACTTCATACGAAAATAGTCATCTCTGAAACATACAAGTTGTTTACCATAAAGTACCCTACTGGCAAGAATCAGTTAAACGCAGTTGCTTACTTTTTACTTTAATTTTAAGGTAAAGAAGTATGCTTCCTTTTTATTTTTGGGCAATTTTTATAACAAGAGACATTTTCGTGACTTATTATTTTGCTTCACTGGCCAAATAAAACTCTTTCAAAAGGGGCCTGGTGTTCTGATGTATAACCACAATATGTTTCATGGAGAATTCACTATAATTACCAGATGTTAGCTTGAAATTAAGGTGTATTGGTAAACCTCCATGTTTTTCTGCCATTTTTACAAAGGGAAAGGACTTTTGTGACTTCTTGTTTGCTTTCCTGGTCAAAACCTTCTAAAAAGGGTTCCATACTTAAAGGAATGAATTTGCTCTTGGGGAAGCAAATTCTATCCTTTTAGAATTTTCACATAGAAGGGAGGCAGAAATAAAAATGGCAGAGTTGCTATCCCTGAAAGTGAACACATGCACCTTAATGTCCCATCAAAATCCTTGTTCTATAGCTCTACGATACTTACAATCTTCTTTTTCTGGCTTTACTTCTGCTGGCATATGTGGAATCCCACTCATAAACACCGAGTAAAAACTTCCACACATCTATTCTGATGGCTGGTTCCATACCCTGGATAATAAATGGTAAATGGTTGGTACTATGTCTTGTGTATCGGTATATCAGAGCTCTATATAAGAGAGAGTATTTGATGATAATTAGGGATAATTTTTGTTAATTCTGCATAAAACCATATGTTGTGACCCCTCATCTGAACCGTCTTGACGAGACCGTTCAGATGAGAGGTCACAACATATGGTTTCAATGAGAATTATCTTTAATTATCACCAATATTATCTTATCAAGAGCTCTGGATATATAATATTTAATGGCTAATTTACCTGCATAATGAATTCCCATCGAAGCAACTGGCATAATCAGTTAAAAGCATTAGTTCACTTTCAACTTGCTTATTTGGCAAAACTGCATGCGATAAAATATTTAAATTTTAGGCAGTCTAACAGGGTCTTTGTTTTTGCTTATACAGTATAAACAAGCTAACACTTCCGTTGAGTTCTCTATCTCAGACGAATGGATACACATTCACAGGAAGTAACTCTGCCACTTTATTTTTGTCTTCCTTCTAAAGGGAAAAAAAGTGTTCCTCAGCAGGAATTCTTTCTTCTAGGAGTATGTCCCCTTGTGTGAGGGGGCTCAACCAATACTAAAGTAGTCTATCTTTGAAACTTTGAAACAAATTCCAAAAAAACACAAAGGTGTATCCAGTCACCTTAATTCTATTACTTATACAAGAAAAACTAACTCTTAATGTGCCAAAAAGGCAGACAACAAAATTTAAGTCTACAAAATTTCAAAAATTGTTTTGTTCCGGCTATATCATATTCAGAACTAGAATTGTTTTTCTACGAAAAAACAGAATGTCTCCCCCCTTTTTGAAGTCAAAAGGATCAGTCATTAAGACGCCAAGGGAAAAACAATATGTTTCCCTACCATGAAGCAGGGATTCATAATAAGTAAAAAGTATAAATGCAAGAGTTATAGTTGTTATGCTCTGCATGTCATGTAATGTTGACTGATATTCATATTTAGTTTTTGTCAAAAATATAAATGCAAGAGTTACAGTGCTCTGCACGTCGTCTATTTATATGTTGACTGATATTTGTATGAAGTTTCATGAATATAGCTTAAACGGTTTTCAAGTTATAGCTTAGACGATTGAGACAAGATTTTGTGAATGACAAAGTTCCAAGGGAAATAACTCAAATAGTATAAATGCTGTGCTCTGCAGGTTGTCTAGTGTTGACTGACATTTGTATGAAGTTTCGTGAATATAGCTTGTCCGGTTTTCAAGTAATAAGGCGATTGAGACACGATTTTGTGACTGACAAATAGTATAAATGCTAAAGTTATGGTTCTTGCATTCTGCATGTCGTCTGATGTTGATTGATATTTGTATGAACTTTCATGAATATAGCTTGAATGATTTTAAAGTTATAGACGGACTCGACTGAGACGCAATTTTGTGATGGACAAAGTTCCAAGGGAAATAATTCAAAAAGTATAAACGCCAGAGTGCATTCTGCACGTCGTCTGATGTTGATTGATATTTGTATGAACTTTCATGAATATAGCTTGAATGGTTATAAAGTTATAGACGGACTCGACTGAGACGCAATTTTGTGATGGACAAAGTTCCAAGGGAAATAACTCAAAAAGTATAAATGCCAGAGTTACTATTTGTGCACTCTGCACATCGCCTCATGTTGATTGATATTTGTATGAAGTTTCGTGAATAAAGCTTGAGCAGTTTTCAAGTTATAGAGCGGACACAATTGAAACACAATTTTGTGATGGACTAAGTTTCAAGGGAAATAACTCAAAAAGTATAAATGCCAGAGTTACCATTCTTGCACTCTGCACGTCGTCTCGTGTTGATTGATATTTAGATGAAGTTTCGCGAATATAGCTTGAGCGGTTTTCAAGTTAGAGAGGGAACACAATTGAAACACAATTTTGTGATGGACTAAGTTCCAAGGGAAATAACTCAAAAAGTATAAATGCCAGAGTTACCATTCTTGCACTCTGCACGTCGTCTCATGTTGATTGATATTTAGATGAAGTTTCGCGAATATAGCTTGAGCGGTTTTCAAGTTATAGAACGGACACGATTTGTGACAGACAGACGGACAGATGGACAGACGGACGGACGGACAGACAGACGCCCGGGGAAAAACAATATGTCTCCCGACCCTGAGGGGGGGAGACATAATTCAAAGACTAGAGAGCAAACAATGTAAATCTCGATGAGGTGGCTCATTATGAGCCACCTCAGATGGATCTACATTGTTTGCAAATTCAACTATTTTTGTTTTTGGAACTTGAAGCATTAAAAGCAATTTAAAACTGTCTCTTTACCCCTCTGAAGATTTGATCTTTAACTTCTTCCACATTTATAATCTTTCCTTCTTTGTCCATGTGTTTAGACCACTGCTGAGATGTCAAGGGGTCACCTCGATTGACCTCTGGGCGGGGAGGTAGTTTGGTCTGGAATCATATATCATCAAAACACTTATGGTCAAATAAACTGATTGTGATTATCTATTACTGTATTTAAAGTAAAAACTTGCAACTGTTAAAGTGTATCAAATGCATTAAACAGGAATACCAAACATACAGACTTAAATAAGTCAGCTGACTTTCTTCTGAAACCTGTTTTGTATGACATATGACATATTTTGTGAATGAATGTACTGTTTTATATGTTGGTTATACAAAGAAAATAAAGTTTTAATAAACCAAACATACAAACAAAAATACTACAAAATTTCGAAATACTGTCACAGATAGGGGAGCAAACAAAAAAGATCCAGATCAGATTGCTCCTAAAAGGAGCAGTTTGATCAAAATCTACACTGTTTGCCATTCCATCTGCATCCATTCTTGTAGAGGTGTTACTGTACTGAAAACCAAACTGTCTTGCTGAGATGGTTCCAATGAGACGGCACTACATATGTTTACATTGAGATAAATGAAAAATTATCTTTAACAGAATTATCCTCAAACCACCACCTTTTCTGGACCCCTGTCAAAATGATTGTTACTTTTATAATCACTTCAAATTACCATATTTATCCTATTAAATGCCCTGGGGTGTTGCATTTTGCAAAAAGGGGACATTATTTTGAGCCCAAAGTGTAGTAAATCAGTACCTGCCAAAATACCTAAATAAGCAATATAAAGGTGATGGGTCATTTCATAGCAAGCAACTCTACTATTTTTGCCTCCCTTTTTAGTAGGGGTCAACTCTTAAAGAAAAGAATTTGTTCCTCTAGGAGCAAATTCTATCCTTTAAGAGTTGATCCCATTTCAAAGCGCCACCTTTATGTAGCAAAGCAAACAGGAATTCATGCAACATAATAAACATTATTTTCGGAAAAGAGGCAGAGGGCAATTATTAGAACAGGGGCATTTATTAGGATTAATACACTATGTATTCTTATGCACTTACGATAGAACGCGATGTCTGATTGGATAACCACAAAAATTTGTGACGATATATTCTGCAATATGCTGTCGCAAACCCGACGTCATTAAGTAACATCGCTTCTCATTGGTTTTACGTTGCTGACAGCGCTTGAAATGGGTGCGAACTAGTACATTATGAAAGGTGAAAATGTAGAAAAGTGCATTAGAATGGGGATAACTGTATTGAAAACTGTCATTTGGGGAGGTGAATCGTCGGTTTTATGGTCGCAAATTCCGTTTTATGGCTCCGCTGGCATGTCGCCATAAAACTAAATTTCCGACCATAAAACCAACAATTTAACTCCCCAAATGACAATTTTGACTACAGTTATCCCCTAAATGATTGCATCTTTAATAATCCTTTCAAATACATTTAATGTGTTTGACCATACCTTTGTCACAACTTCAAAGCCTGGTTCATCAAGGTTACTGATCTCCATCCCTGGGATGTCTTCATTAAGCTCCTCAGGTATTCGGGATGGGATTTCCTCTTCTTCAGACTGCATTAACACATCTCTTAGGAAATTGGTCACCCGTGAAAAACTACCCATTGTTGTTGTGTATGGGTCTTTTATAAATTTCTTGAAATAAAAAAATAAAGAAGTGAATATATAACAAAAAGAAAAACATACAAACTGCAATCAATTATTTGCAGTAATAATCTGAAAATACAAGATACATTTTACCTCTAAAACCTTAAATTTTGTCATGATGGAATGACACTGTAGTTCATGATGTACTTTACAGCTGAATTCATCTATAGGAAATCACTCTACACAGTCACACATAATCCAAGTTTTTGAAAATAACACCTTATAAAATGTAACCTGCAAAATTTCTACTGCTGAATCTTTGAATGTGGACTACTTTATTCATAATTTTGCGGAAAGTTTCACAGAAGGGTATAAAATAGCAAACAGTGTAGATCCAAATCATACTGTTCCAAAAAGCAGTCTGATGTAGGTCTTCACTGTTTGCAAACACTCACCTTTGCCTTCTCATGGTAAATGGTTAATTATAGACAGCCCACAAAATTGCATATTTCCTGGATCATTTTTAGCACTGATGTTAGATAATGCAGACAAGTAACTTTCATGTCAAGGTTTCCTGCTATATACAACAGGGCTCAATTGTTCACAGCATCATTAGCTTTACAAGGTCATTAGTCAAGGATTTATTAAGTCTTCTAGCATACATATATACAATCGTGCTTATTTTTTTTTTGCAGAAAAAAATAGAGGAGCTTTTGCAGTGCAAATGCTCCTCACATTATTTTGGTAAAAAATGGCAGTGTTTCTGTGTACAACATGTTTGAAAATTGAATGTCTTGTTAGCTAAGAACATTGTTAGCTTTTAGCAACTGGGCCCAGTTGTACTAGTACTTACAGATACAAGGTCTGGTTTGGAATCTGAGAATAACTGTAACTCATCAAAGGACATTGAGAGAGCCTCTGGATCATGTTCTTGTATTATGAACAGTCGACTATCATTGGGGGACCTAAATCAACAGAAAATGAAAAACAGTTTAACAACGTACCATAAACAGTATACAACATCATTTATCTGTCTTTGACAGACTGTTGCCAATGCATTCTTTTGCAACCATTTTCAATGACACATGTCCAACTGGGATCCCCAAAGGTGGCTGCTAAAGACTTGTGACCCCTTAATGTAGCGACCATTTAAGACAGACTTGACAAAATGGAGTTTCAAACCAAATGAAACACCACCAACTACATCTTAACTATGTGATCATCTTTATCAATAATCAGTGAAGTGCAGATGAAAAAAATTCACAAAACTCAGCTATTAAAGTAAAAACATCACAATTTGCCACCACTAATACAAAGTTATTTCCGTGCTTTACAGTTTACCACCACTAATAAAACAAATACAGTAGAACTTCATAGGCTCGAACAGGCTTGGGACCATGAAAATTAGTTCCAGCCAAGGGTAGTTCTAGCCATCCAGGGTTAGTTTCTATATAAAGTGACCTCTAGGGACCCAGGAAGTAGTTCTAGCCAGGCAGGAATAACAAGCCATCAGGGTTCGAGCCATTGAAGTTCTACTGTACCACTTTGAATATTTTACCTTCTTATATGAACAAATTTTTCCAGTTCTTTCAACAAGGCCTTGCTACCACCATTATGAAAGTGTACGGCGGGATATGTGGTTCCATCTTTCAGTATAAAGATGATATATGCCCAGCCGTGGTTTGGGGCACTCCGCTTAAAACTCTTCAGATCCAAAACATCAAAGCTGAGATTATATTTCTTTCTTTCATTCTTCATATCATTAACTGAAATGAAAGATTCAAGAAACATTACTACAGACTTTACCCTAAGATGTATGGGCATGCATGGGGCCATGATTTTTTTGTCAATTTTTACAAAGGGGAACAAATCTTGTGACGTCTTTTTTGCTTCCCTGGATGACAAAGCTTTTCCAAAATAGGGTTTACCATTCTAAAAAGGAAAGAATTTGCTCCTGGAGGAGCCTTTGAAAAGGGAGGCAAAAAGCAAACTGACAGAGTTGCTTCCCATGAACATTCACCTTAAATAATTTGACACCTCAGCTTTGTAATGTATCTCCATCTTGAAACATGTACATGTATGAGCCTATTTATCCTATCATGTATGAAAAATCCTAGCTGCAATACTAGCCGTTCTGGTTCAAATCGCACTATAGGCACAATTCTTTTCAATTGTAAACAGGGTCCTATTGCACACTGCACAAAACCTGCCAATGTAACATACTTTTAGCTCCATATGACTGAAATACTGTTAAAAGGGGCTGTTATATACAGGCAAATACTGTTTTTTTTTCTATTTTCAAACGCTTTATACTAGCATATCTGGTTTTGCAACTTTGTTTTGGCATATAACCTACTGGGCTGTTTTATGTTACAGTATCACACTATACATAGCTATTGCACTGAAGAACCATCAAGGGAGGTAAGTAAATCAACTAACCTGGGTCTGATCCTCTGTCTGGCTGATATCCTACTGAGCTGATCATATCCCAGTCTTGTTCAGAAGGGCCATCAAGGGAGATAACCTCTTCAGCTTTCCATTCTATGAATGTTCCTTCTGGCTGTGAATATATGGAAATAAAGGATTACACTCCAATAAACAATTACCATATTGAGCTTAAGTATCAGGACACCTAATATAATTTAATTTTCCATTTGTCCCAAATGGAAAATTTATAATGTTGGGTGTCCCAAAATTTAGGCACCTTACAGTATTCCAAGAAATTTCATGTCACACCTATCAGGGTATTGTCACAGAACAGAGCTAAACGTTAAAACTCCTGGCAAGGTTTTTGCCCCCGTAGACCAGAATTCTACTCAGAGTAGATACCAGTAAGCATTTTGATGATTTGGAGGGTTCTGGGTGTGGCAGAACTGGCTTGAAAAACCAACATGGATTTGCAAGTTTGCATTCACCATATTAGAAACTTTTTCTGAATATGACAGTCGGGTCAGGTCTCCAACCAAACTGGAAATGTGCATAAATATTGAATACATGTATCTTTAAAAATAAACTGGAACTTAATCTAAGTAAAAAAAAATAAAAAATAAAATAAATAAAGTGAAGAGGCCAAAAATAAATATATTGAACTCAGTAACTGCACTAGCCTAATACATAGTTGACAACCTTTGTATTTTTGTATGCTGATGTCAATGCACGTGATAAAAGAAAAGGAAGCTGTTATGTCCTTCCAGTTTGAACTTAGTGTATTTTAGGTTATTCAGATGTAAACAAGGGGTTTTAAATAAACAAAGTATCAATTTCGTAAAGGTATGTTTTGAAACACATAACTGTGCATTATATTTTGAGTGACATTAAACAATAAATATGACTATGACAATGACAAAAGTTTATTTAGCACTTCTGGACTCTGAACCATAATACGATTTTTAAGGCCTAAAGAGAAGTAAATCTGGAACTGCCAAAATCCATGTACTTCTGATAAACAGTATTACGATGAATGAATATACTTGCAGATGTAGTAATTCTACTGTTTTTCCTTTTTATGTTTCCCTTCTGGATAGGGGTCAACTCTTAAATGAAAGAGTTTGCTCTAGGAGCAAATTCTTTTCTTGACGAGTGGACCCCATTTGGAAGAGCTACAACCTCCACAGAAGCAAATAGGAATTCATGTGTTTCCCGTTTGAAAAACTGATAGAAAACATGAAGGTTGGAAAGTCAATATAACATTTTTTTTGGATAAGATGCAGGGGGTGTTAATAACAGCCAGGGCATTCATTAGGATTAATATGGTATTTATTAAACAGACAGCCAGATTTGCAAAGCAGTTCAAGATACAGTGATTATCTCCTAATAATTCCTTAAAAGATCCCTTTACCTAAAAGGAGTACATGTATCCTTAATTTTCTGGGATATTTTCTCATATTTCTTCATAAAAACACTAAACGAGCCACAATATGACAAAACCAATGAAGCGGCATGTGTGGGCAGCTGAGACTCAAATTACGGTAGCCTGTGCATTAACCTAGTCTGATTAGAGTCTTCGCTGTTGGCATGGATGTAGCTAACACCCTTAGGTACCCTTTAAGACACAGCCAAGACACATGCCACTTTGTTGATTTTGTCGTGTTGCGGCTCAAATCATCTTGTGTGTGAGTGACCCTCATTAGAACTACCCTGAGGAGACTGTTCTATTAGTGACTACAATATGAAATGTTTTAAACTCATTATTTCTGCTGTGACCAACATCAGAACCACCTAAATTAAACAATGTTTCTAATGAGGGGTCACAACATGTTCTATGATGATGTAAAACTTTAAAAGAAATGATCACTGACTATCATTTAATAGCCTGGCTTCTCCGCTAAATGGTTATATGTACTGAAAATGGTACAAGTTCTTCTGATGACCAATCTATGGTCATAAACAAAAAAATAAAACCTACAGACTGGAACCAGTCTGATCATTAAGGTAAATGGGTACAAATGCTCCATGTCTTTACACCTCCATGTCTTTCTACCATTTTTACAAAGGGAGACAACTTTTGTGACTTCCTGTTTGCTTCCCTGGGCACTGAAAACCTTCAAAGATGGGGTCTACCCTTAAAGGAAAGAATCTGCTCCTAGGGCAGCAAATTTTCATGCTTCATGGTTGACCTACACTGAGAAGGCAGGAAAAATGAAAATGATAGAGTTGCTGTCCCTGAAAGTGTATCCATTTACCATAAAAACTCCCAAGGCAGAACATGACATCTGATTTGGGTCTACTCTGTTTGCTTAAAGGTATTTTTATGCAAAATGCAATATAAGTAAAAACAGTCACCAGAAACACCTAAAATCAGAAAAAAAACTCATCCAAATGGTAAATATGGACAAGTCCACAGCCAAAAATGGGATGATTACCATAATGACCCTAAAAATTCAGACATCCGAAGTCGGACAATTATTGTTCGAAAATTTTTAGAAAGTGGATTTTACACACATTAATGCATCCAAATGATGCTTAATGAATGGCAAACATTGTAGACCCTGATCAAACTGCTCCTTCAGGAGCAGTTTGATCTGGGTCTACAATGTTTGCTCAGACCTGTCTGTCCAAATATTTAGGGTCATTGTGGTACTTTTCATTACAGTCTTACCTTTTGCAGAAGGTACATTCTGCCTGGTAAATGGGCATCTCTGTCTGACGAGTGAGTATTGACATTTATATGGATATAAACACCATCCTTTTCATACAACGTCTGTAAAGAAATTAGAAGAAATAAACCATATTTAAAATGAAAGTTCCATGTATTACCAAATCATGTGGGGGCAGGTTGCTGTTGGACGATGGCCAAGGGGTAACTTTCAGTGCTGGGCATCCTAGTGATCCTACTTATTTGGATAATAGTAGAGCGAGGGCCTACTGTGCTTGCAGTAGATGCGGGTAGGAGTAGAGCGAGGGCCTACTGTGCTTGCAGTAGATGCGGGTAGGGTTGTTTGGATATTTTTTCTCTCATCTATCATTTCTTGTTTCTTTCTCCCTCTCTCTGGGAGACAGCATAGACTGAAATATTGTATAAAAGAGCTTTTAAATAAATGGGAAACAACCAACCATCCAACCAAATCATGTTTATTCACAATGCTCCAAATAAGGTGGGGATTTGGTGGCAATCCTGGGATAATTTTTTTCATTTTTTCGTATAAAAACATTTATTGACCCCTAATTCTAAGTTAGAACAGTTATTAGGGTTCACACTGCTTCTTTTCACACAAAACGAATAGAAATCATCTCAGGATTCTGAAGACTGATTTCTGTTCATTATGTGAGAAAAGTATTTTGATCCCTAATTCCAAGTTAGAACCACCTTGGTGTGGCGGTGACAGCCATGCATTTATGCTACTGACAGCTCCTGTTATAGTGACACTGACATGTTTACCTTGCAAGGAACATATGAAGCTCTGTACTATTATGACATCCTTACACACACATACACACACACGAAAGCAAAGTGTTTGCAAAATCATGACAAATACCTCAGAATGTGAATATGCATGGATATGAAATACTAACTAAACCTTCAAATTAACTTCCAGAAATCACTGGAATAATGAAATAAGGTACCATTCCGTCAGTGCTGTAAGTAGGTCCACTTCGATAAACCCTGTATGGTGACTTTTTTCTATAAAAGCTTCTCCTTAGCCTCAACATTTTGCGACCAAACTGTGAGCCATATGTTCCAATACGATTTTGTAACCGCCTTGGCATTTTTCAGATTTTTCTTTTATTCAATATCCTTTTATTTCTCCTGACTTGTCACAATCACATTAAGATTTACTCTGACTATGATTATCAGAACGGTTGCTATTATACTGGCTATATGCAATTATTGAACTCAAGTCCACATGAGCGAATGAGTCATTGATCACCTCATGTAGAAAAAAAGTAAACAAATATGACCATCAGCATAACAAAACAAACCCTTTAACAAATAACTTGTGTTTTGGTAACCTGCAATAAATTTTAAAGAAAATGTTAAGGGAAAGCCATGCAGATAATTGTTAAGTTGAGCTGAAGCAAACCATTATGACCTGTCATTCATAACACCTGTCAAAAATCCATAAGAAGCAGGAAGGATTTTTCAGCCTATATGCCAGAGGCGACTGTTTGCCGATTTACATTAAAAGATCGGATAATTGATAATCCTGTTAGAGCAGATTATTGTAAAGTTGCTATGTAATCGAACCAAACTTTAATTAGTTAGAAAACTTACTTTGATTTGACTTGCCATTTCTCAACTTTCGCAACAGCCATTTATTTTGGAAAATGACGTGACTCGCGTACGCTCTTAAAAATAAAGACTGTTGAAGCCAATAACGGTTCCATTTGCATATTGATAACCGCAGTCATAAGTTATATTTTAAATAAGATAGGGTGAAAAATTTTAAGCGCAGTGGAAAGTCTAATAAATAGAGATTTTTGTACGTTGTAAGCGTTTTTCTCGTGACATGTGACGTCATCATCAGCCATGTTTTCATTCAGAAAAGAGGAGTAGATTGTTTTGGTTCCTGTCACGGAAGTAAATTGACGTTTATGTTGCAGAAACAATGACATTAACAATTTGAACAAGTGCTCGCGTAGTTTTTGTTATATTTGATATAATTGACAGTCAAAAATGGCCGGCGTAGGAGGAGGACGAAATTATTCCTTCAAAGTTGTCCTTCTTGGCGAGGGTTGTGTGGGAAAGACTTCTGTGGTCCTCAGATATGTTGAAAATAAATTCAATGAAAAGCATTTAACAACGTTACAGGTAATGAAGTTACAGTGAGCAGTATGGTCGAGTATAATGAATGGTTAGGAGAGCAAGTGTTAGGCTCTTAACACTTAAAAATCTTTAGTTCAACTGTCAGTGCTGAAGTGTTTCTGAGATTTTGTGGAATGGAATGGTTCTAGACACCTGCAAAGCCTGGAATGGTTTAGCTAAAAAACGCAACTATGATGATATGACACAATAAATGTCAGAAGTATCATTGGGCCTCAGGTACTTTACCGGTAATTGAAGAACTGAAGTTCCGTGACTTTAACATTTCATCTTGTCTATAACATTATAAATGACTTCAGACCTCGACCTGTGATTATGTTATCCTTTTCAGCAGCTACATCAGTCATTGGATGATACGGTGCTGCTCCTTTGAATGAAATAATGTGTATACCTGCTTAGGTTGGAAAAGTTCAAAGAGTGGCAAGTTTGTAGGAGCAAGTTTTTTTCATTTTAGAGTTGACACCCTCTGAGATGTTTCCCAGTGGAGGTCAACTCTTTAACAAAAGAATTTCAAATTTTTCAAAAGTTGTTCCCCACTGTGAAGGGAACCAAAAATGGAAGTGGCAGAGATGAACCCTGTTGAAAACGTGTTTTGTTATCCAGAGAAACAAATGGCGATATACCCATACTACTTTAAGTCAGTGAGATACAATCCATTTAATTATTGTCTCTAAAGTTTGTTTTACATTCCAGGCATATGGATTACCCTTTTCCTTAGAATGTAAAACATGGGATTAACACCAGCTATGTTTTCATTGACGCTGATCCAGTTTAGAACAATGGAATAACACAGGTTTTTTAGATCATGGAATGCGACTTTAGATATGGAATCTGAGTATTGCATAGAAATTAGCAACTTCCAGAAACTCAGTTACTGTCTGTAATATTGAATGGAAATGCCTAAATGAGCCTTGACACGAGAAAACTGACATAGTGGTTGTGTGCCCAGCCCAGACTCAGATCAGCCTGGGCATCCACCCAGTTTGATCGAACTCTTCATTTAGTGCTCAAAGGGTAGCTAAGCGTCTAAGCTACCTCCATGCGGACAGGGAAGACAGTCCGACTCTGATCAGACTGGGCAGTTGCCACATTGTTGGTTTTGTCGTGTCGCGGTTCAGATGTTTTAATGAAAATGAGACCACTTGCATGTCATATACTAACAAATTATTTCAGAAATTTTACGGGTTTTGGAGGGTGTGTGTCACATGGATTTAATGGAGCTTAACCTATAACCTGTCAGATACACCCCTTCCAAACCCCCCAAAATTTCTGAAATGTTGTAACAATACATGATACAGAATGTTGCTAATCTGGTTCCATATTTATGTCACATTCAGATTTTTGAAATCCTGTGTTTGTACCAGTCTTCGCGAAACCTTTTGAAGAGTTGCAGGACAGCTGTCAGACAGTCAAAAAATTTTGCAGGACAGATCAGAAATCTGCAGGACAGAAAAAAAAATTCACATTCGAGCCAACCAAAAAAATTTTAGTCATAAAAATGGGAACCATTTTTTAATTACTTAAGTACTGGGTTCATTTTAATTTTAATTCCCATTTAATCATTCATTCTCTACTTCATTTTAATTCAATTCCCATTCTTAAAAGCCTCTGCTATATCTTGTATTCATCTACGCATAGGTTGGGGATAAACTCCTATGTGTTTTCCAAGGCTAAACTTGTTACAGGAAAAAATGTTTTGATTATTTTCCTTGGTTCGGCCTTGTACCATTCACAAAGTTCGGCCATATTAAATTTGCTACCAGAAGCAGCAAAAATACAGTTACAGTAAGCAGAAAACCTGGCGCAGCAGTCATTAAACAAATAATATTGATTAATAGTTTAAAGTTCATTTCATTTTAACCGAGTCATCAAAATTAAAAGAAAAAAAAATGAAGATGAGATTGTTACACATTCCGAGACCGAAACCAACCGTTGCGAGCACTCTTTAGACCGAAAACTATAACGCTCGAAATGATTGGTTGTATATAAATAGTAAGGCATATATTGACCAATCAGATGTCGTCTTGCATAAACGCTTTTGTAAATATGAAATGGTGAAACTTTCGTTTTTGTTTCGGCCAAAAGAAGACTTTTCCGACGATAAATTTGATTTTTACCGAGTTGAAAAATGTCAAGTTTAATCAGTGTCGGACAGTGCGACCGGCCCCCTGGCAAAAATCGCCGGACATTTTCAGAATTTGCCGGTTTTGTCCGACAGACCGACGGTTTTCGTGAAGACTGTTGTACATACAATCCATGCTAGCTATGACCTCTTAAACTGGACTGGTATGAATCTTGTCATAGTTGATGTAGATCAGATTTGGGTACATGTACATCTAAATGTGTAGCAGTGTTCATTAAACTTTGTCTGACTGCCTGACATGTCTGGTAAAAATTCAGTTGGTCTGGTAAAAATATTTTGAATTTTCAAGTACATTTTGAATTTAATCATTTTACCAGATTTGATCCTGAAAATTCTCACAGACTTTAGTGAACTATGGACTGTAGGATGAGGCTTTGTCACATACTTTTATTTAAAGCTGGAGTTTCTGTTACATTGCAGGCTTCCTTTTTGAACAAGAAACTTAATATTGGTGGTAAAAGAGTAAACTTAGCAATATGGGTGAGTAAAGTGCAACTTTTTGTTACATTTTGAATGAGCTTTTGCACTGAGTTATATTCATCTCTGAAATATGTCCAGAGCTATTTTTCTTCATAAAAAGTAAAACTTCCATGTGTTCGGTATCACAGCTCACATATATTAATTTTGTTTTAGATGCTACAGGTAACTGTTCATCAGCAAACGGCTTTGCATATTATCATAAGATCTGTAGACAATAAGTATTGGTATAAAAGGGTCTGAACAAACAGCTGTAAAATGAGTCTGATCAGGGTTTACGATATTTACCTTCCTGCCAGTAGTTTTTGATACATTGCCAAATGAGCCACAACACGGCAAAACCAACTAAGTGGTATGTGTGCCACAGTAAGACTCAAATCAGCCTGGGCATCTGCCCAGTCTGATCAGAGTCTTTCCTGTGTGCTTTAAGGGTAGCTAAGGGTCTTAGCTAGCTCCATGCGGACAGCAAAGACTCTGATCAGACTTGGCGGATGCCAAGGCTGATCTGAGTCTGCGCTGTGTGCACAATCACTTTGTTGGTTTTCTCATGTTGCGGCTCATTAGTAGTAGTATCAGCTCATTCAAATTTCAAGAAACCTACCAATGGTTGGGACACCAAAAATAGACAACATACTTAAAAATTGGGACACCAAAGCAAGTCAACATTCCTATCCTAAAATGGAACATTTTGGTTTTACACTGCAGTAATGCATCCAAAAGATCCAGAGGGACACAAAAAATAGTCACTGTAACTGTGATAATAATGGATTGATTTGGCTTTACAGTGGAGTAATGTATCCCCAAATACAAATAGAATGGCAAATGTTGTACACCCAGATCAGATTGCTCCTGTAGGATTGACCTGGGTCTGCACTGTTTAGTCAAACCTGTTTGTCCCAATACATAGAATTTTTATGGTAAAACTGTTTCTTGAGGTTTCCCAATATTTAGGATAAATCATGGTGTATAATTGATAATTGTAGCATATAGAATGATTTGCAGTAATGCTTTAATATAGCTAAATGACTTAAAGATTTCTTCCTTACAATTTCTGTTTTGCAGTCACAGGTCTGATACCAAAATAATATCTTGTAAGGGCATACTACCAGGACTAGAAAACTGCAATAGAGCTTAGTCATGAGGCTGATCAATGACTGGGCTCACATAATCAGACGATGTATTCAGTTTAACACATTGAAAATAGATGCCATGGCTTTTGTACTATGTCATTAATTTTTGTTTTATTCAGGATACAGCAGGTCAAGAAAGATTTCATGCTCTCGGGCCAATATATTACAGAGATAGTAATGGTGCAATTCTAGTCTATGATATCACAGATGAAGACTCTTTTCAAAAAGTAGGTTTGTTTGATAAAACAGTCCAGATAATTTTTTGTGTTTATACAAGAAAGCTGAAAAATCAGTGGTTGTGTAGAGGCAGGGATCTCACAGCCTTGGAAAAGTCAAGGAAACAATCTAATTTTGTGGAAAAACCATGTAATTAACAATTTGCTTAAAATATCATGAAAACATTAAGGAAAACCAACATGTGCTATGAAATCTCAAAATTTGTCTTGGATAGTTTTGGTTGAGGTTAGAAACAGTTATTTCCTTGTACAGTAGAACTTCATTGGCTCGAACACCCTCAAGACCATGAAAATTAGTTCCAGCCAAGGGTAGTTCTAGCCATCCAGGGTTACTTTCTATATAAAGTGACCTCCAGGGACCAAGGAAAGAGTTCTAGCCAGGCAGGGTTAAAGAGCCATCAGGGTTCGAGCCATTGAAGTTCTACTGTATTTTACTTGAGAATATCAGTAACTTACCTGGTGCAAGAGGGTCTCATAACATTTCATGGTGATCATCACAACTCACCAAATGCAGATTGGACTAATTTGTCCAAGTGTTTGGGGGTTTAACACATGTGGACATGGTTTCCTGTTAACATTTTCTTAGTAGCTACACAGACGCTTTATACACATCTGGAGAAGACACCACCGAAGAAACCACTGAAACCTACGTGACTGTGACCTGAAGTTCATGGTTCACTGCACGCAGCAAAAAAGCTTTAGGCACTAAGCTTAAGTCAGTTTCTCAGCAACTACAAAGGGTAGGGTCTTAATACTTGGCATAATCATACATTTGTGGAAAGACCAACATAATGCAGTGATCCATACTCGACCTTGACCTATATTTCATAGTTCATTGCACATAGAAAATAGCTTTACCTTCTGCACTTAGGTTGATTTCTCAGTAACTAGAAGGGATTGGTGGTAATACATGGCATACACTAAGGTTTGGGGTAGATCAGCAGAAAGCAGTGATCATATCTTTCATCGAATTATATTTCCTGTTTCACTGCATTTAGAAAACAAAAGCTTGACCAGCTGTATTTTTGTCATTTTCTCACTAACTACAAGGAGTATAGTTGTATTAATTGGCAAACACTCACATCTTGGGTATAAAAACAGAAAGCTGTGGACCATATCTGACATTGACCTTTATTTCATGATCTAGTGATTTTGTGCTTTATGTCTCCAATCTTTTTCATGGCTTTGCATCAAACTTTGGGTATTAGTTCAGTTTCACAGTGACATCACAGTCTGACCAATATTTCATGGTCTAGTGATTGTGCAATGTATAAACAACACATTGGCCTGTATTTTTTACATCCAGTGTGCTCTGGTTAAAGTCGAGCAACCACTTGGAGCACTCCATTAACTCTTAAGTCAGAGGTCCTGGCTTCGAATCCCGGTCTGGCCACATACTTTCGTTTCTCCTTCCGCTGATTTAAGAAGGGCAGTTGTCAGTTACTGGCGAAAGTATGTGCACTTAGTACTGGTTAACCGCTTAGGAGGTCTAAGCCTGCCCAGGAATAGTGTGGTTAGGTTAACTGACCGTCCCGACATGACCTTAGTTGTTTACCGTGGACGTTAAGCATCAAATCAACCAACCATTGTCTTCTTACAACATGTTCATGCTTGTTTATATTGTTTATTACAGGTTAAAAGTTGGGTAAAAGAATTACGGCGGATGTTGGGCAATGATATATGTTTATGTATAGCGGGAAACAAGATTGATATGGAGAAAGACAGACACGTAGCAGTAGCAGAGGCTGAGGCGTAAGTATGAGGAAATGGGATAGGGTTTATTGATGAATTTTTGTTGAACACTTAGTTCTATGTAGTAGCATATGAGCCGTGACATGACAAAACCAACAAAGTGGTTGTGAGCCCAGTGCAGACTCAGATCAGCCTGGGCATCGGCCCAGTCTGATCAGAGTCTTCGCTGTCCGCATGGAGCTAGCTTAGACCTTTAGCTACCCTTTTAGTGCTTAGCGGAGAGTCTGATCTGAATGTGTGGCTGCACAGGCTGATCTGAGTCTGCACTGGGCGCACAACCACGTTGGTTTTGTCGTGTAGCGGCTCATATATGTTACTACTCATTAGAACTGCTTCTTGAAGATGACTCTAAAGAGTGCAGAGCTCCAGATAAGACAGGGCAATGAAGATAATTCAAAGATGGTTTTTCTTATTTCTCAACAAAACCATATGTTGTGACCTCTCATTAGAACTATCTTAGCGAAATGATTCTAATGAGGGGTCACAACTCACAACTTATGCTTTTATGGAGAAATATGGATAATTATCCCTAAATTATTGCTGTATTCTCTTCTTATCTGGAGTACTAGAAGTGTCCAGGTTTATATAGCAAGATGATTCTTCTTAGTAAGATGGTTCTAAGGAGATCATGCAAAATATTTCTATGGAGAAACTGTAAAACTATCTTTGAATGATTATGAAAAAGGTGTACATAATGACTTCAAACAGTAAATTTGTGACTGATATAGCTGAGCAAGCAGTGTAGTTCATATTAGGAGCAGTATGAGCAGGTTGTTTACTATTTGCCTTTCAATCTGATATGTTTTGATACATCACCCAAAAGTAACTGTACTTGATCCAG
Source organism: Ctena decussata (assembly GCA_963989385.1). NCBI lineage: Eukaryota > Metazoa > Mollusca > Bivalvia > Lucinida > Lucinidae > Ctena > Ctena decussata. The sequence goes on from OZ022502.1 coordinate 17,464,023, forward strand.
TTTTGATTCAAAACAAGGACAGGATTTTATAAGGAGACCTAACATTACTGTGTCATTTTGTCTCTAGAGCTGAATACAAAACAGCAATAACCAGCCAATCAGATAACTGCATCGACAAGTTCCTTATCACTGATAGGCTAAATACATTTTCAAACCTTTTTTGAGATAAACTGTCCTCAGATAGAGAAACTGTACCTTTAAAAATGTCTCATTATTTAGGTTTATAAGGCAGTAAAGGTGTCTCGGCACACATTCAGGGGAAGCAACTCAGGTATTTTCACTTTTTCTTCCCTTTTCAATTGGGAACAACTCTTAAAGATTATAATTTGCCCCTCAAGGAGCAAATTCTTTCCTTTAAGAGTAGACTCCATTTTGGAAGGGATATTTTATCCAGGCAAGTAAACTGGAAGTCACAAAAGTTTGTTTAAACATATTTTTATTTTGAAAAATCTGTGTACAACATATATTGTTACAATATCTATATGAGGATACGGAAGCAAAATGCTTATATGAGCCGCGACACGAGAAAACCAACAATGTGGTTGTGTGCCAAGCGCAGACTCAGATCAGCCTGGGCATTCGCCCAGTCTGATCAGAGTCTTCCTTAAGGGCTTATAGGGTAGCTAAGGGTCTAAGATACCTTCATGCGGACAAAGAAGATCCTGATCAGACTGGGCGGATGCCCAGACTGATCTGAGTCTGCGCTGGTCGCACAGCCACTTTGTTTGTTTTCTCGTGTCGCGGCTCATATAGTTCTCACAAAAGTTGTCTCCCTTTGAAAAAATGTCTGAAAACCATGGCGGTTTCCCCATTAACCTGAAGTTTAGTAACTATATTTCTTTGTAATTCCAGCTATGCAGCATCAGTTGGGGCAAGACATTTTCACACATCAGCAAAATTGAACAAAGGGATAGAAGAAATGTTTTTAGATCTAAGTAAAGGTAGGTTTTTATGTGACTTTTGTGTGGGAAAGATATGAGCAGCACTATGACAATGTAAAGCTGTCAAAGGCTTTTGGCTGTAGAGAAGATTGCTAGAAAATAGTTTATATGCTTTTCAGAAATAGTTTTTAGCTTTGACTGACATCAGATATTTTAGCTGGTCAGTTGAGTTTGCAACAAGTGAATATGAGGAAACTATCTCGTGACATTAGCAGCTCTGATAGGTAAAGGTAAAGGTTTTCCATAGCATGGTAGCTGTCAGGGCAGCAGTTATGGTGATCAACAATTTAACTGAAGTTTTTGTCTCATCTGCAACAAGCAGAAGCGTGTCATAGATATTACTTTTCCGGTGTCGTTGTCCGCATTTATGGTGTAAACTTTGCATGGATTTTCCTAGTTTATCTCCATTTTGTGACAATGGGCATCAGGGATCTCCCCAGGCCATTAAGGCATGTCCCTTGCAACATGCTTTCCTCTTCAGAATCCCTTTGCAACATGCCTTAATTTCCAATGAAAATTTTTCAAATTGCTGCTTTTTTCATTTTTAGACAATAAAGTTGTTTTAAATGCATTAAGGATCATCAATAAACTATTTATGATGTAAATCTAGGCAAATTTTGACAAAACATTGCTATATTAAGGATTTTAAAAATTGATCAACAAGTCAAAATCTGATTTTTGTGCTAAAAGCGACATGCCTTCTGAAATTTCTGGGGAGAACACTGGGCATACAGGCGAGACACTACATTCCAAGAAATTCTTGTGTCTCAGATTTTCTGTTCTATTTGTAGGTATGATAGAAAAAGCTGGCAATGACACAGTAACGCGACCTGGTGGTAAAAATAGCAGAAAAAGTGTAATGGTAGTAGATGACAGTGCAGATACGCAACCACCGTCCAGTGGAGGATGTTGTTCTTAGTACCAGACATTATAAACTTTTATTTTAAAAAGAATGTGGTAAATGGTAGAGCTCTAGAAAAGGGAGAAGTTTTATAATTCTGAAAGAATTATTATGTTTTCTCTGTAAAAACATATGAGCGTGACACGACAAAACCAACAACGTGACATGTGCGCCCAGCGAGGACTAAGATCAGCCTGGGCATCCGCCCAGTCTGATCAGAGTCTTTGCTGTGCGCTTAAAGGGTAGCTAAGGATCTAAGCTACCTCCATGCCGGTTGGTTTTGTCGTGATGTGGCTCATATGTTGTTGTCCTAGTAGAACCACCTTAGTGTTACCGAGGTGGCTCTGATCAGGGCCACATCATACTTTTTAAGGAGAAGTAAGAAAGATTGTCTCAGAATTATTATCAAGAACCTCACTTACATGGAGCTCTAACCATCACAGGAAGACGTACATTTGAACATTAGCCAGTGATGTAATTTGTCTCTTTAAATATGGCCTCTTTCAACATGGCCTTTCGAAAAGGCATCAGAAATCAGTGCTCCAGATAAGAAGGGATGACAGGGATAATAAAGAGACAATTTTCTAATTTTCAGTGAAGACTTACGTTGTGAACCCTCAGAACCGTCTTGGCGAGACGGTTCTAATGAAGGGTCACAAAGTATGTTTTTATGGGAAATAAGGAAAATTAACCCTTAGTTATCCCTATTACCTCTTCTTATCTGAAGCACTGAGAGATGATAAGTTTGTCTGTTCCAAAGACTGAAGTGTTCTGTAAACAGCTTGTTACAAACAGAGCCCCAGATAAGCCAAATATTTTTTATATAAACTGAATTTTAAGATGAATGCATACACTTACAGGGGAAGCAACTGTACCATTTTAATTTCTGCCCCCTTCTCATAAAGGAAAGAATTTGTTCCCTTTGGAGGAAATTCTCTTCTTTAAGAGCAGAGCCCTTTCTGGAAAGGTTTCATTACCTGGGAAGACAAACAGGAAGTCACAGAAGTTGTTTCCTTTTGTAAAAATGGCCGTAAAGCATGGTGTACTCCTACTCCATAACTCATAGAGCTGGGTACTGTGGAATCTTCCTTGCAGGTACAGTTTGTACTATGGATTACTGGTACAGTCACATTAACCCATTGCATCAGGGTATTTTTTTGTCGTCTGCTGAAATTGTCGTCTGCATAAAAAATCAAGAATATTTTGACAATATTGGTCTAATTAACTCGTGTAGAAATGATGTCTAGGCAGCAAACATTTTGGATCTCAGATCAGGCCCCACATTTGTGGGGTCTGATCTGGATCCAAACTGTTTGCCCAGATACCCCTTTTTTCGGGGTATCCTGAAAGGAATGGGTTAAACAATATCTTTGGAGTATTTGCCCTCTTTGGTCTCAATTGCGACAAGCAGAAGTGAGACATAGGTATTACTTCTCTGGTGCTGCGTTGGTGTTCTCTGGTTTAGCCCTGTTTTGTGACGTTGCTCACCGCATTTTGTGGAATTCTTGTTTTATCAGAACATGATCATCAAACCTTTGAATTGCAGTAATGCATCTGAAAGAAACAGATGGAATGGCAAACATTGTAGACCCTGGGGCTGTATTCATAATACGACTTAAGTCGTTGCTATGCTGTTGCTAAGGCTAAATTTCTTTGAAGGAGATTCCCTACAACTATGAAATTTTCTCTGGAGGAACAGTCTTTTTTAGACTGTTCCTCCAGAGCAAATTTCATAGTTGTAGGGAATCTCCTTCATACAGTTTTAGCCCTAGCAGCAGCATAGCAACCACTTAAGTCGATTTATGAATACGGCCCCTGGTCAGACTGCTTCTTCAGGATCAGTCTGATCTGGGTCTGTTCTATTTGTTCAGACCTGTCTGTACCAATACTAAGAATTTTTACAGTAGATCTATTCCAATTTCTGCCATTAGATCATTCATTTTCTGTGATATTGTCAGGAATATGATTGTTAAGGATTTGGCTGGCTCAAGTGGAATGTAGGTATATTTAGCTCAGAATACAGGGCTGCAGATAAGCCAGAAGTTTGGAGAGAATAATCAAGTTAGCCTCTGTGGCAAAACTGTTCAATTCTCAGTTTGCACTTTTTTGATCCTCAAGTTTTCATAAATTGTACATGCAAAAATGAAAGACTGATCAGACTGGGCAGATACACAGGCTGATCTGAGTCTTTTCTTTATGCCCATGCCATATGGTACCTTTCATGTTACACAAATTCTGTTTCATGTGGAAAATTTGGCAAACTCTGGCTTGTTTCCAGCACTCAAATCATGTACACAATCAGCCAGACAGAACTGTCCAAGTGCATATATTTTTTGAATGGAATATATTTCTCTGGAAGTAAAATTGTCTATGGGGATAAATGTCACTTATTTGCATACACATGTTAATTATTGATCCTATTTCATATGTTTGTTTTGCTTGTTCATAGATTGCAAATACATTATTTAAATGTAAATATTTGTAGCATCTTATTGTGTGTGAGAGCAGTTATTGTTGAACATTCAAAGCAAAGTTAAGAAGGGGAATTTTGATGTGTTTTAGGGATAATTTCTGGTCACTCCCATTAAAGATATAGTGTGACTCCTCTTTCAAACCCCCTAATGAGGGGTCAGAAGATATGAGCCATGACGCGAGAAAACCGACAATGTGGTTGTGCGCCCAGTGCAGACTCAAATCAGCCTGGGCATCCGCCCAGTCTGATCAGAATCTTCGCTAAGCCCTTAAAGGGTAGCTAAGGGACTACCTTCATGCGGACAGCGAAGACTCTGATCAGACTGGGCGAATGCCCAGGCTGATCTGAGTCTGCGCTGGCCGCACAACCACATTGTTGGTTTTGTCGTGTCGCGGCTCATATGTTTCGATGGAAGAATGAGAAAAATTACCCTAGAATTATCATCAACACCCATTATTTTCTAGAGCTTTGAGTTCTTGAAGAAACAAAATATTTTTTATTAAAGTTCCTTGCATTTATAACTAGATGCCTCACATTTTATACCCAAAGAGCTTTATGCATAATCTGCAAGAGTTAATTTTTTCAGCTACTGTAAAACACTTATATTTGGCGGCAGCAAAATTTGGCAGTTTTTAAATATGGACCTATTGGCGAGGTTTTATTTTGGCGGTTTTGTGATTCTCAAGAACAAAATATTTCTTTTGACGTCGTATTTGGCTCTTTAGTTGAGCACTGTATTGCCATGGTGATTAAAACAATAACACTTAATATAATCATTATGTTACAGTTTGGGTAATTAATTGTTTAGTGTAAACAGATTTTGTGTTCCTTCTGATTTAATCAAGTTAATTAAATTATTAGTAAGGTGAGAACATTTTCATACTCCGTTTCCTCCCACTTGTTGTTTGCGATGCATCTTCTTTTGCAGTAATATATGCGATGTGTATTAGCTTTGATATCGGTGGAGGAAATAGGATTTTATGCTCAATAACATTTTTCCTTCTTTCAGTATTATGAGTTTATATTGGCGGCATTTTAATTTGGCGATTTTCCTCTTTTCCGCCAATATCGCCAAAATAAAGTGACCGCCAAATATAAGTGTTTTACAGTATTTACCCAAACATTATTCCCTGGATACTGTATCAAATAGTATGAATTAATTGATTATACATTCTGAGGTAATTTTTGTTTTTTTAAAAAGATTATTTACATTCTAATGGACTTACAAAAGTAGCACAATGTCTGATTAGACAACATCAAAAATTTGCGACAGTATGTCCTGCTAAATACTGTCTGACACTTTGAAACTGCTTCTCATTGGCTGATGTTTGGTTTTACATTGCTGAAAGCTCTTACTTAAGGTGCAAACTTGTACACTTTTAAAGGTGAACAAATGAAAAAGTGTAAAAGTATGCTAAAGATTTCAATTCGGGAGTTAATATACTAGCTAATTGGGTTTTACGGCTCCTCTTACTATTGCAGTAAATAAAATATTTCTTCGGGCAAAATTTTCTCCCTAGCTTTCAATAAATGAAAACTCTGTAAAAGATTGTCATTGACAGAAGACATCGTGCCAAATCAACATTAACCTATTGCATTCTGGGTATTTTTTGTCGTCTGCTGAAATTGTCGTCTGCATCAAAAATCAAGAATATTTTGACAATATTGTAGAAATGATGTCTAGGCATCAAACAGTTTGGATCTCAGATCAGGCCCCACATTTGTGGGGCCTGATCTGGATCCAAACTGTTTGCCCAGATACCCCTAAAGGGAAATCCCGAATGGAATGGGTTAACATGTTTCATACTGCAAGGTTCATCCAATCAAATAATTCAATATAGAATTATTTCTGAAAGTAGAAAATTGCAGCAAAGTGCTTGTGTTCTAGGTTAGTCATGTAGCTGTTGGTTTTGATGTTATAGCAGGATATTGCATTGCATATGATATACTTGCAACATACCAAATGTACAGCATCAGTGTACAGCCCATTTGTCTAAATTATTTAAGACATTAACAGATCTGGGGCCGGTTGCTCAAAACAAACGATGTCATAAGTTAAAATTTCAGAATTTAATATCTCAAATATGCCAATATTTTTTATTGAAAAAATGTGAGAAGCTTTTGCACTGCAAAAGCTTTCCACTTTTTTTCACCAAAAAATATTAATGTATTTCATTATAAAATTGTAAAACGCTTAACGAATTGACCTCTTAAAAAGCTAATTAGGCTAACAATACTTTGACCAACTCGGTCCTGGACACAAAATATTGCTGTTCATAGTTTTCATTGTGTCCCAACATGTTTGTGACTTAAGAAACTTTAAAGAGTCAAAATGTATTGGTGAATGTGGTTAAAGTTTTGATTCCGAACAGTGGGCAGATAGAATCAGTAGTATTTATATATTGATAGCAAAAATGTTCTTTACAAGAAGTGCACATGTTCTTTTTGGCTATACATTGTGGACAAAAGTCAGGTGCTTAAACAGTCCTTTCCTCCATCATCTCTCCATCCCTCCCTTTAGTGCTTTTATTGCAGGAAATACTGTGTTGCCGATATTACATATGAGCCGAGAAGGGATAAACCAACAAAGTGGCATGGTTGCTCAGCGAATACTCAGATCAGTCTGGGCATGCACCCAGTTAGATCAGAGTCCTCACTGTTGGCATAGAGGTGGCTTAGGCCCTTAACTACCCTTTAAGCACACAGCAAAGACACTGATCAGACTGGGCAGATGTTTAGGCTGATCGGAGTCTAGGTTGGTAGCACGTGTCACTTCGATGGTTTTGTCTTGTCATGCTCAAATAAATTGTCATATTTCTATAATAATGGTGAATGTACACAACATAGTGTCCACATTATAATCAGAATCTGTGTAGTACCTGATCTGTGTGTACTCTTAACTAGACTGCTGAATGACTCGTGTACTCTTAACCAGACTGCTCTGACTGGAGAGGACTATGTCTCCAGTGGTCAGAGCTGTTTCTTGATACAATATGCCCCATGCCATTGCATAAACAGCAAGTTTGCATAGCTCTGTATAAAGGAGTGTTTGAAGATAGTTTTAGGATCTTTTATGTATTTCTCAGTAAGAACATACTACTGTTAGCTTTTCTCATTTGTACTCAGATTTGGTTCTAATAGCACTCTACACATTTTATTGAGACGTAAAAGAGAAGTCTTTTGGACACGTATGAGCCACGACACGACAAAACCAACAAAGTGGCATGTGCGCCCAGCGAAGACTCAAATCAGACTGAGCATCTGCCCAGTCCGATCAGAGTCCTTGCTGTTGGCGTAGAGATAGCCTAGACCCCTAGCTACACTATAAGTGCACCCTGAAGACTCTGATAAGACTGGGCGGATGCCCAGGTTGATCTGAGTCGTTGTTGGGCGCAAATGCCACTTTATTTGTTTTGTCATGTAGGGGCTAATATTGTATCAAATAGAACTCCAAAGTATCTTGTCTGAAGCTCTGGCTGTTACAAGGGGACTTTATCTAAAGCTGATCCATTTCATGTGCTTATCTCTGACCCAAAATTAAAGGGGCATTCTGGCTATGTATTTTTGTCTCACTTAAAAGGTTTATCAGATTGATCACTGTAGCAACTCATTCATGCTTTGTTTCATTTCCATTTCAAACCTGCATGTCGATATGAAAGTACAAGCTTCTGATAGATATAGTCAGAATTTAAGGTTTCCTGGGCTGGTATTAATGAGGCACCGCTTTATGATAGAAAATCCTAGTTTGGCCTATTATTTGAAGCATTGCTCATACACTTCACTGTAAAATCAAGTTATGAGCTTGTCTAATGCTGTATTGCTAAGACATTGATATACATTGGTTTGATAGTCACAAATTGCATTTTACAGCTCTGCTGATGCGTCACTGTAAAACTAAATTGGCTACCATACAACCAACAATTTACCCTCAAAAAGACAATTTTGTATACAGTTATCCCCTAAGTAGAGGTTTTTAAGGTCACATAAAATATATCATTAACCATATAGACATTCTTTCTGTGTCACCATGGAGAAGTATTGTCATATATCATTTGTGCTATGATTACATGTATTTTGCTTTTTTTCGCTGACTGTATTGTTAAGCTGTAAATAGTTTTAATATTCAATCCTTACATATATTTTTTGAATTGATGCAGTGTGGTATTGCGAAGTAATGCACAAGAAGAAATATGGGTATTTGTTAATGTGTTATTTATGGTAAAAAGTGCTGTGTGAGATAGTGAGATGTATAGACATAAATGGGCCATATTCTCCCTTAAAGCACCAAAAACGCAGACAGCAAAATTTACATGTGCAAAATTTGTCTACGCTACCTATGTTTATCATATTGAGAATTCAAAGAATAGAGGGCAAACAGGGTAAATCTAGATGAGGCAGCTCATTAACAGCAGCCTCATCTGGATCTACGCTGTTTGCAAATTCAACTGTTTCAGTTTTTGGTGCGTTTAAGCATTTAGTTTCTCACTTATGTGATCAGTGGTGACGTATTTCAATCTGGACATCTGCATATCCTTGTGAGGGTTGTAGCTGTTTGCAGTACTGAATCTATGATGGCTGAAATCTATAATTAGACTAACATATTGGCTAATCTGGGTCTTTACTGTTAATATTGGTGAGAAAACTGGCTGATATAATGCTGATTGTTACAAGGATGAATGTACATTATTAAAACAGAAAAGCAGAGACATATAGCAGTGTTTTGTTTCTGTTAGTTCCAAGAAAAATTGAAATGTTTGTCGTATTATATTAATCCTTTTTATCCCTCACTCTAATAAATGCCCCTCCCTCATCTTTTCCCAAGAATATTAATACACTGACTTTCCAAAATTACAAAATTTGGTAGAAAATCCTCAGTAATATAATTATATGCAGTTGTACATTCACATCATGGATTTGAGATTCATATAGAATTTCATACAGCTGTCGTATTTTAGTGAGGCTGCTTATAATGTTTGATACACTTAGGGTGTCACTGGAAAATAGATATGCATAATTAAGTGGTGCTGCTCAGCTTCGTGAGCAAGGCATTTGCCTAGTCTGTGATTTGAAGCCAACTTAGGTTGTATGTAAAGATGAACGGGTACATTTTCGGGGAAGCAACTCTGCCATTTTCATTCTTTGTCTCGCATTTTAATGGGGGTTAACTCCTAAAGGATTGAGTTTGCTCCTGAAGTAACAAATTCTGTCCTTTAATGAAATCTTTCCTCTAAGAGTAAAACCTGGTCTGGAAGGGCTATGCTATCAAAGGAAGAATATAGGAAGTCACAAAACTTGTTCCTGTTGTAACAAGACCTGTCCCCGTACAGGATAGCTTGCCTGCAGTGCCTTGCCCATCACATAAAAAAACTTTAACGTAAAACTTTAAAGTGTGACGCCCACGCCGACGCTGACGTCCAAGTGACAACAATAGCTCTTTGTACTTTCGTACAGGCGAGCTAAAAATGTGGAAAAATTTTGGTGTACCCACACTTTACAAGACCTGTCCGCATACAGGATAGCTTGCCTGCAGTACCTTGCCCATCACATAAAAAAACTTTGACGTAGAACTTTAAAGTTAGACGCCCACGCCCACACCCATGCCGATGTCCAAGTGACAACAATAGCTCTCTGTACTTTTGTACAGGCAAGCTAAAAAGCACACACTGCTAGTCAAAAGTCAGTGTCAGTCTCTTCTGGGTTCCCTCCACCTCTAATGCATGGCCCAATATCATTCCAGTATCCTGTAAATATACTCAGCGTCAATGAAAACGCACCAGTTTGGAACTTATGACACATAATGTTCGTTTAATGTTTGGTTTTATGTAATAGACAATTTGGTTAATCTTTAGTTTCTTGTATTGAGATAGAATGTTTGCAAATTAAATTTTGTTCATCAGTGAGTGCTATCAAGCTGACGTCAAAACTGACGTATTTGAAAACTGTCAATATCAAATGACACATTTAAAGCGTAATAAATCCATATTTCGTGCTCTGCCAGACTCTTGATTGCAAATGAATCGTTTATTGGAAGGTCTCTTCACAGAAAACCCACTTTTCCTCCATTGAATTATGACGCGGTTCGGCACATAAGGGTGACGTTATCCATGTAACGTCATGCTCTGGCTGGGTAATGGTTGACGTTTGCCCCACAGAACTTCTGAAATTCTGTTTCTACTACTTATCTCAGCATTTTGGGTTGCAAAAAAGTATCAAATTTACCTTTAGCTACTTTTGTCTGCCCTTGTTTGATGAACGTGACAATAAAGTGACATTCGAATCCAAATCACTTTGTTGCATTCGGTGGTCTGGATTTTTTTCTATGGCGTTTTGATAGGGCATCTATACTCTAGCAAAATCCATCATCGAGGAATTGCCGCCATGTGAAATTATGGTAGAATTCCGTTTTTCTTGATTTCAGAGCTTATGTTACGTCACACACTCACAGCGTACCTTCAGGCAGAATGACATCATCGGCGTAATAAGATGGTCCAATATGATAGTTATACCCTGTTGATGAATTTAAGCAAAAAATTTATTTTAAGACTGGTGCGTTTTCATTGACGCTGAGTATACATACTTCACTTTTCCCAGAAAACTATTGTTTTTAGCAGATAAATACACAGATCAAATATGCATGGTTACCTTCACACTGTGGAAGTTTATCTGGGGAATGTAAATGGCAGAATATGTAAATAGACATATGAGCCAGGACACGAGAAAACCAACTAAGTGGCATGTGCGCCGTGTGAAGACTCAGATCAACCTGGGCACCCACCCAGTCTGATCAGAGTTTTTTGCTGTCTGCATGGCGGTAGCTTAGACCCTTAGCTATCCTTTAGACCTTTTTGGCGCATAGCGAAGAGGATGATCGGACTGGGGGGATGCCCAGGCTGATCTAAGTCTGTGCTGAGCACACAACCACTTTGTTGGTTTTCTTGTGTTGCAGCTCATCTGAGCACACAACCACTTTGTTGGTTTTCTTGTGTTGCAGCTCATCTATTATCTTCCATCTGGCAGCGTCAAGTCTGGCAATGGACAAACTGTCTTTGCTCTTTAGGGATTCCCTGGGATTCCCTGTGTGCATGGCTAAATGAGATTAAGTCAGGTTACACTTGTCATAAGCCGGGCTGCATAAAGCAGTCGGTATCGCGTCTGACTCCAGAGCCAGAGGTCCCGGGTTCGAGACCTGGTCTGGCGACATACTTTCGTCTCTCCTTCCACTGATTCAAGAAGGGCAGTTGTCAGTAACTTGCAAAAGTATGTGCACTTAGTACTGGTTAAAGGCTTAGGAGGTCTAAGCCTGCCCAAGAATAGTGTGGTAAGGGGAACTGACCGTCCCCACATGACCATAGCTGTTTACTGTGGCTGTAAAACGATAAAACATATAACAACAAACAACACTTGTCATAAATGAATCTCATGTTTATTCAATTTCCATACACGATTCTGTGATACATAACATTAACCCTTAAAGAGCCAAAAATGGTAGATGGCAAAATTTATGTCTGCAAAATTTCAAAAATGTTTTGTCCAAGCTATATCGTATTAAGAATTCAAAGACTAGAGGACAAACAGTGTAGATCAAAGTGAGGTGCCTCATAATGAGGCACCTCATCTGGATCTTTGTAAATTCAACTATTTCCATTTTTGGCACTTTCAGTGTTAACAAGGTGTGCCGCAGAGAAAACATGACCAGGCATCTGCAACCAGCATAAGATGAATGAATGAATGATTAAATTTTTTATAGATGTTCAACCCTGATGAGGGCATATAGCATCTAAACTGCTTTAAAAGAACGTCAAGAATTAAAACATTTCTATATACCCAGCATAAGATGAGAAAAAAAAGATTTTTAAAAAAATCCAGAATTCCGCCATATATGATGTCTCACTTGTCTGCACATTGCCACAAAGTAGAGCTGAATGGAAAAAACTGGGCAGAGCTTATGCCGCTTATACCCCCGAAAACAGAAAATTTATTTATGTCTTGTTTATGCTACTCACAGGAAAGAAAAAACCTTCAAAATCTGAACATCCTTTTACAGTTTCGTGTTGGATTTATTTGAAATGTGCTAATACTGTGTGAGTAAATCCAAAGAACTTGACAAAGATTATTTTTTTATCATGCATCTGCTGCACATTTCACCTGATGACGGGGGTATGATAACATGATGTGATATCATGTCACTGTAGAACTGCGCTTGCCCAAATGTTATCAGGTCATGTCTTAAGAAGCGATCTCAGAAGACGATTGGCTACATACTGACGCTGGTCGTGATATCAGCGTTCGATTGGTTCATTGACGTCACCGACTCACGTCATAACGCATTCGCGACGTCAGCAAGTTCGAACAAAACTGCGTTAGCTTATCACTTGCTGCCGCTCTTTACGCCTTAAAATCTTCTTATGATGCATGATAAATAGAAAACCATGTTAGTGTCTTTTGATATCAAGTTTATCAGGCTCAACCAGAAACACGTCGGACTGGCTCGGCAAGCCTCGCCATTCCTACGCTGTTTCTGGTCTCGCCTGATAAACTTGATATCAAAAGACACTAACATGGTATTCTCTATGTATCATTCAGCCATTGTGTAATGATTTGGGTATGTTAGAATACTTATTGAGTTATGTTTAAACCAAAGAATTCTAACCAGACTGACAAGCAATATATAAGCTGGCTAAATATGCCTGATTGTGCTTTCCTGACCAGCACCCCATTTCAACTAAAATTCAACCAAACAGTAAATCCCAAAGTTTAAAACAACAAAGAAATGGTAAAAATGACACAGGTTCAAACCAACCAGTTATATGATTGGTCAAACCTGGCCAACAATAACAAGGGCTTCGCAAGCGGCGCATAATACGCCCGTTTTAATGTCATAAAGGAATTATAGAATGAACAAGATTGTTTACAAAAGGACAGACAGGCAGACAAACAGGGGAAACCACACTTTAATTAATGACGGCAACATTATTTAAATATTTAACACATCAAATACTATTAGTATAACAAAAATCAGTTTCCAAGGTGAAGTGGCTCCTAAGTTAAGTAATGCCAAAGTCAAAGAAGGGAGATAATTCATATACTAAATATACTAGATATACCATTCTTGGTTCTAATACATTCCCTTGACAATATACACATCTCGATAAAGATGTGTTAAAATATTCTAAACGTTTAAGGAGTTACAGAGTAAACATGAATTTATGCATGGGCAGATAATCCAGTAAACAAGCCAGAGTCATGGTTCTTGCTCAGGATTCATTCCCCCATTATTACACACATTCCTACAAAGTTTCATTCTAATATTTCAAAGGGCTAAGGAGATATGGAGTGAATGGAAATGCCTAGAAATAATGATCAAAGGGAGGTTACTCCAAAATTAAGAAAGGGGGAGCAACCATTCTTATATGTGACACATCATCTTGTGATCATGCACATTGCTATAAAGTTTCATCATGATATTCCAAACAGTTACTTAGTTAATGTATGCACAACATAAGTATACACAAAAACAGCTTAAAAGAACTAATAAAAGGGATGTAACTCAGATACGAAGAAGGGGAGAGCAACCATTGTTGTACGCGACACATCATTGGGACTTCATACACATTGCTATGAAGTTTCATGAAGATATCTCAAACAGTTATCTAGTTATAATGGCGCGCACAAGACCTGCAGGGAAAAAAACAATCAAAGGGGCATAACTTGGAAACTAAGGAAGGGGGAGCAACCATTCTTGTATGCGCTACATTCCCCCTACCTACTACATATGCCTACAAAATTTCATGAAGATATCCCAAACGGTTACTGAGTTATGGCCCACACAAGAATGTTTATGGACGGAGTAAAGGGAAGTTACTCCAAAATTAAGAAAGGGGGAGCAACCATTCTTATATGCGACATATTATCTTCTGATCATGCACATTGCTATAAAGTTTCATCATGATATTCCATACAGTTACTGAGTTAATGTATGCACAACATAAGTATACACAAAAATAGCCGAAAAGAACTAATAAAAGGGATGCAACTCAGAAAGGAAGAAAGGGAGAGCAACCATTGTTGTACTCGACACATCGTTGGGACTTCATACACATTGCTATGAAGTTTCATGAAGATATTCCAAACAGTTATCTAGTTCTGGCGCGCACAAGACCTGTAGGGTAAAAATCAATCAAAGGGGCATAACTTTGAAACCAAGGAAGGGGGAGCAACCATTCTTGTACGCGACACGTTCCCCCTACCTAATACATATGCCTACAAAATTTCATGAAGATATCCCAAACGGTTACTGAGTTATGGCGCGCACAAGAATGTTTACGGACGGACGGACGGACAGACGGACGGACGGACGGACGGACGGACGGACGGACGGACAGCGCCATGACATAATACGTCCGTTTTTTCAAAACGGGCGTATAAAAATGGCACAATTTCAAACCAACCAATTATTTTGATTGGTTAAAACTGGCCAATAATATCACAGTAAGTGCTCAGTGATATAGACACTGAAACCAGTCACAGATAAAATATCTATACAGTTAACAAATATGTTACGAGTTGAAAAGAGACAAGATACACAAATTTACATAAATACTACATCTTATTGAATGACTAACACTGCCTAAAGTAGTCCAGTTATCAATACAATATGTCAGCAAAAGTACAGAACAGCTTATATTTAGGATGAGAATCTCTGAACAATTGAATTTGGCGAAACATCAAAGCTCATGGCCCAGTCATTACAAAGTAATGACATTGTTATTTAGAGAGACATATTATCATACTATACCAAAAATTCTATTTTTTGCTAAAAAAAATGTGAGGAGCTTTTGCAGTAACACTCCATTTATTTTCAGCAAAAATTATTAGCTCACTTAAAGGCCAAGGTGGCACCGTGGGCAATAAATGGCAGAATTAGGTAGCTTATCTCAGTAATGGATGGACACTCGGCGCAAGGTGTGTGCAAGTATGGTTACATACAGCTAAGCCACATAGGAAAGGCCGTTACAAGAATTGAAACAGAACAGAACTTATCTCAGTATTTCTCTGGACACCAAAGAGTAAACATCTTCAGTAGGTCACAGATCTGATTGGTTGTTGCTTGTATGGACAAAATTACCTGGGGAATGATTGACAGCCCTATCATCTGTGAACGATAGCCTTGGGATCAATTTTTATCAGTAAAACAGTAAGTACGGTAAATATTCTAAGAATTGGGACATAAGGGTCTAAGCAAACAGTGCAGATCCAGATCAGACTGCTCCTACAGTAGTCTGATCAGGGTCTGATTCTGTCTGCGTCTTCTAGACACATTACTGCATTGTAAAACCCAACTGCTGGTCGTGGTCTAGACAAACAATCCCGGAGTCCACGTATTTTATTTAAAGAACTTATTCATGTGTTAGTAAAATAAATTTTAGCATACATTTTGCTGGCAAGAATCCTGTTTTGGTGTCTCCACCATGAGGTATTGCAAAGTTTGAACTGGGTGATAAAACCTGTTTCAACATATAAGGCGTGACACGACAAATCATCAAAGTGTTATCAGTCTGACCACACTGGGCAGGTGCCCAGGCTGATATGAGTTTGCGCTGGGTGCACATGCAACTTTGTTGGTTTTGGCATGTCACGGCTCATATGTGCCTTCAACACACTGTTTTCGATTGTATACTTCATCCACAAAACAAATGACATCTCGATCATCAACTTGCATGGCCAAAACGACCAATGCTGGAGGAACTCGAAAACTTGGCAAACCACAAATGCCTAAAACAGGTTTTATCATGATGCAGCTCATATATTTTCATTAGTAAGAATAAGAAAATTATTGGTTAGAAACTATTATGATGCACAGTTGCAACTATCGGCACAAAAGAATTCCGAAGAATGCTGTCCTACCCTTCTGCATACTGTCAAAGAAATGAAGCTCAACTAGAAACTTGATTTTAAGGTGTACAGGTTAGCTTCCACTTTTTTCTGCCATGTTTACACGAAGACAATTTCTGAAACGTCTTGTTTGCTGCTGTTTGATAACAAAGCCCTCCAAAAATAGGGTCTATTCTTAAGAGAAGGATTTGCTTCTACATGTAGGACAGCCCTTTAAGAATTGAACTCCACTGAGAAGGGAGGCAAAAAATGAAAATGAATGAGTTGCTTCCCTTGAAAGTGTAACCATTTACCTAAAGAATCATTTATGGGTCTGAGGTGAGGATCATTGGTCGGCAACAAGAGCCTTGCTCAGTTACGCCAAACAGTGGTCTTCCTCATCTTGCATCCATGATAAGAATTTTTCTTAAATAACATTTGATTTACAAACATTCACTTTAAATGAAATTAGTATTTTAGAAGCGTCTTTCCAAGTTTGAAAGAGAATCATTTGTCTGATTCTTTACGCTGTTGCCTGCCTTAAATTGACATCTCTGTGGTGCCATAGTCTGTACAAGCATATAATATTATGTGCCCTCCAACATGACCAAGGTTATTTTCCTTTTCTTCATCTTACCCCAGCATAAGATGAAGTGGGTAAGGTAAGAATATTTAATCCTATGAAAATGGCCGATATTCGTATCTGGTGATCAAGAGCAGGATGCTGCCATCAGCAATGCAGAAAAATAATATCTTTGTTTGGAATACTGCTGGTCAAAGGTGAGAATTCTGCTAGTCGCAGCTGAGAATTTTTTTTCACCAACAGAAAATCTTTCAGTATAAAAGTGGGAGAAGAAATATCAAAGACATGCAGACATTTAATACTACTACAGCTACGAGAATAAATAATATCAGAAACAGAGAATTTACTCCTTATCAAATCTTCATGGCCATGACGTCTGCATAGTCTACAAGTACAAACTTCTATATACTTGAAAGGAAAACCTAAGAATATAACAATCCATCATGAGTGTCCATGTAGGATAGGGAAATCTCACCCGAGGAATCGGAGTTTCAACCAGGGAAGAGGCTTGCCGAGTCCCTGGTAGAAATTCCGACCCCGAGGGTGAGATTTACCTATCCTACATGGACTGGCTCATGATGGATTATTTTCTCCCACTGTTAGTGGATTTTAAACCTCAAGTCGGATTAGGCTTCAAAACAGGAAAGTTTTAACTTTTTAACCAGTGATCTGAAGTAAATTTTGAGCAGCCCAATGTGTTTATCGGGTCCTAAAATGGGTGTAAACACAGTTTGCACCTCAAAATTAGACGGAAAACACGATATGTGGACTATTTTATTTTCCAGAGGGCAAAAACAAAATGCAGCTTAGCCTCTCACGTCACGCTCGTCAAATTTGCTAGCGAGGTTTTTAACCGTTTTAGTGATGTCATTAAAATTGAGTGATGTCACAAACCCATGATCTGCTATCCAACGTCATCCGACATGCTTGCGTGTCCATTTTGTTCATTTAAAATTAAAATATTAGTCAAAAAATGAAAAAGTCTGGTTGCTAATATAAGAAAGATGTTGCCAGGTGTAAGATAGAAATTTCTTATATGAGCTGAGAGCCTATCCTATATATGCAAAGGTGGGAGAATACATTCTCTTTAAGAGTACATACTCTAATCCTGGTCCAAACTACATTTTTATTGGTCTACTTCATTGGTCTGGTTTTCAATGTAAATGTATTTACTGAATTTGACTGCAACTGAGGCTTGCACTTTTTTCTTTAATGCATGAAGTAATGCTTTTATATTCCACAGTTTGCACTCTAAATTCTCATGATGGGATAATATACCAAAGGCAATATTCTCAAGGAGCAGTCCGCGCAAGGTCTGTACTTTTCGTCATCAAGGTGTATGGTTATATCATTATTTTCTGCAATTCTTATAAAACGGAACAATTTGAGCCGCGACACGAGAAAACCAACAATGTGGCTCTGCGCCCAGCGCAGACTCAGATCAGCCTGGGCATCTGCCCAGTCCGATCAGAGTCTTCGCTGTCCGCATGAATATAGCTTAGGCCCTTAGCTACCCTTTAAGTGCTTAGGAAAGACTCTTGTCAGACTGGGTAAAATCGCAGGCTGATCTGAGCCTGCGCTGGGCGCACAACCACATTGTTGGTTTTCTCGTGTCGCGGCTCATTTCTGTTTACTTCCTGCTTGCTTTCCCTTAATGTAATCCTTCAAATTGGGGTTCACTCTTAAAGGTATACTCCCTTGTATTTCATTACGAAATAATCACAAAATTATGAAGCTGGTTAGTTGTATGCAACATAATTAAGATGTGTTAAAAAAATCTTCAGCTAAAACATCTTTGTTACGGAGGCAGAGACGATATATCAATGCGTACCGTTCTTGAATATTCACGAATATTTTGTCGTCATAAATTGATTGACTCCCACAGGCGTTTCTGCAAGCATGTTTTGAATTTTTTGATTGGTGGGGTAAATAATTTAACAATAGCATTAACCTCTAAACTGTGCACGTGAGTTGTTTTCAGCCAATAACTGTCTACAGTTGAGTAAAGAAAGGGCTTAAAATTATTCATGATATAACTTTAACCTGATTAACTATGATTGCTGGGCGTATCAAGTCTTCAGTTTTGGCGGGAATGGTGACCCGCTATTGCCGCTCTTTTTGTGTATTTCCTTAAATTCTCCTATTTTCAGTGACCATCACAAATCATAAATTTGGCAGTTAAATGTACTTTTAATAGCAATCATTATCATGCCCAGAATATAATGTTTTGTGAGAAATTTAAAATTCAATAGAAATATTGTGTGTGTAAATCTTTAAAGGAAATAATTTGTTCTTAAGGAGGCAAATCCTCTTCTTTAAGAGTTGACCCCCATTGAGAAGGGAGTAAAAATGGAAATGGTAGAAAAGCTCACCCCTTAACTACAGCCAACAGTGTTACTTTACTACTTTTGGTTTGTTCAAAATCAAGGACAGAAAAATCCTTGAATGAAATTCAGGTTATTTTAATGGTTATAAGGTGTCTCAAAATCTGAATTATGACAGCAAATTTCAAATTGCATTTGCAGTACTTAAACCATAAGATGCAGACCTGCCATGAAAATTTGAATTCTGGACAAACTCAGAGCCATTCACCTAATACTTAAGGCATACAGATACATCTCCAAGACCGATCCTTCTGATTGAAAGCTATTGCATAGCTTCTAACAGGGAGTTATTGAAATTATTTTCTTTAAGTTGTATCTGTACACCTTCATGTCATTCTGCCATTTTTACAAAGGGGAACAACTATCATGGCTACTGTTGGCTTACTTCTTGGAGAAAGCCCTTGCAAGAAGGGTCAACTCTTACAGGATAGAATTTGCTCCTAGGGGATCAATTTTTTTCCTTTAAGAGTTGACCTTCATTGAGAAGACAGGCAACAAGACCTGTCCGCGTACAGGATAGCTCGCCTGCAGCGCACTGCCCATCACATAAAAAAACTTTAACCAAAACATCCATTTCGGACGCAGACGCTGACGCCGACGCCAGGGTGACAACAATAGCTCTTCCTGAACTTTCGTTCAGGCAAGCTAAAAATGAAAATGGCAGAGTTGCTTCCCCTGAAAGTGCACCTATTTACCTTAAGAGCAGCCACCATCGGAGAAGGTAGTTCCTAACTTAGGGAACAAAATACTACCTAGTTTTGAGTTGTCTCCCATTTAAAAATGGCAGCCAAATAAGGGTGAGGTGCATCCATACACCTTAAACTTCTGAAACACAAAATATATCAAGGTAAATGCTATTCCCAACTTAGATCATCCTTTCTAAGAGTAGTTTGTAATTTCTTCATATCTCGTAAAACATTTAATGATATCTCTCTAGCACTGGTTGGTCGTAAGCTCACCACCCCTGCCCCTGGTCCCTTAGACTTAATCGTTGTTGTGACTTCTACCTCTCCGTTGTATCTCGGGGAAGAATTGATTTTAGTATTGTAAGATGCTAATGCCGACTTTGGTCGAGGTGGTTCTTCAAAATCTGAGTATTTCTTATGGCTTTTCTTCTTCTTTTTCTTCTCTGCAACCTGTTAAACATAGTATGTATATTGTCACCCTATTCTGCAGTGACCTAACACCATTACATGAACTTGGTAATGATCCAATGTTAGGTACAGGCATATAACATTGGATCACAGTATATGACAACTACTCTTAAATGTGAAACAATTTTCATTGCTGAGGAAATTCCTAAAATATGATAAACAGAATCACAAAAGAATGGTGATATAATAAGCTAGAATCACAACAGAATGGTGATCTGATAAGATAAACAGAATCACAAAATGGTGAAAAGATAAACAGAATAAAAATTAGGAAACTTATCAAAGGTCTTTTTCATAGTTTCATATCAAGAGGATGAGATAAGATGATTTTTTTTTTGCAGAAAAATTCCATGATCATTTCTGTTATTTCTCCATGAAAATCTGGATCACTTGTAAACATTAAGCAGTATATTTAGTGGTTGACAATGGGAGTGCAGGTTTTTTTACAAGGTGTATATAACTCACTGAGCACAAATATTTGATTCTCACTGACATTATTACTAAGTTTTAATGCAGAAATAATTTTGTTTATGACATCTAAATTTAATTTCCAACAAAGAGGTTCTGGATCTGCCAAGGCCATCATTTTTTAATTTTCTGATTTACAAACCCGCCGACCGTATTTTTTGCAAAATCAAAATAAAAATAAACAAGAGGGCCATGAGGCCCTGAATCGCTCACCTGAACAATTGGCAAGGTGGCATTTACTTATCATGTCTGAAATTGTCAAATTATGAGTTTTGGGTCAAAAGTCAAAGAATGACCATGACCACTTGTACTCATAAATCTTCATGTACTCATTAAGACAACCATATATACCATTTTTAGGCCAAAATTTTCAAAACTTTCCATGAAATCTTATGTCCTAGCATTTTCCCATATTTGTCCATGCCGCAAAAAAGGTCAAGGTAAACCCAAGGTTATCATTTGAACAGTCTTGGTGGTACTCTAGTACTCCATGCTATTTACCAAGTTTCAAGGCCATAGGTGTATTGGTTCTGGAGAAGAAAGATATTAAAGATTTATACCATAAGTGGTAATGGCAGCCATGTTGGTCATGTGACCTGGACCGTTTGAACAAATTTTCATTCAATCAACCCCTGGAGGCTCTATATGAAATGTGTTCACAATTGGCCCTTTGGCTTTTGAGGAAATGGTTGAAAATGTCAAAATATGAGCGATCTGGATCAAAGGTAAAAAATGACCTTGACCTCTTGTACTCATAATTCTTCATGAACTCATTAAGACAACTGTATGTACCAATTTTTTTTCAAAACTTTCCATGAAATCTTATGTTCTACCATTTTCCCATATTTGACCTTGCTGTAAAAGGTCAAGGTCAACACAAGGCCATAATTTCAACAATCTTGAAAGTACTCAAGTACCCAATGCTACATACAAAGTCTCAAGGCCATCGGTCAATTGGTTCTGGAGAAGAAGATTTTTAAAGGTGTTTACCATATATGGGCATGGCGGCCATGTTGGTCATGTGTCCAGGACCGTTAGAAAAATTTTTTCATTCCCTCAACCCCTCGAGGCTCTGTATGAAATTTGGTTTCAATTGGCCCAGCGGTTTTAGAGCAGATAGTTTGAAATTGTCAAAATTTGAGATTTCTTAGTCAAAGGTCAAAATATGACCTTGACCTCTTGTACTCACAAATCTTCATGTGCTCATTAAGATGATTGTATATACCAATTTTCAGGCCAAAATCTTCAAAACTTACCATGAAAACTCATGTTCTAGCATTTTCCGATATTTGACCTTGCCGTAAAAAAGGTCAAGGTCAACCCAGGGTCATAATTTGAACAATCTTGATAGTACTTGAGTACCCAATGCTACATACCAACTTTCAAGGCCATCGGACTACTGGTTCAGGAGAAGAAGATTTTTAAAGGTTTTCACCATATATGGGCGTGGTGGCCATGTTGGTCATGTGACCTGGATCGTATGAACAAATTTTCATTCCCTCAACCCCTGGAGGATCTATATGAAATTTGGTTACAATTGGCCTAGTTGTTTTTGAGGAGATTGTTTGATATTGTCAAAATATGAGAGTTCTGGGTCAAAGGTCAAAGAATGACCTTGACCTCTTGTACTCATAAATCTTCATGTAGTCATTAAGATGACTGTATATACCAATTTTTAGGCCAAAATCTTCAACAGTTTCCAAGATATCTTATGTTGCAGCATTTTGCCATATAAAAGCATAAGGAAGCAAATTTGATCTCACCGTAAAAAAGGTCAAGGTCAACCCAAGGTCATAATTTGAACAATATTGGTAGTACTCGTGTACCCGATGCTACATACCAAGTTTCAAGGCCATCGACCAATTGGTTCTGGAGAAGAAGATTTTTTCAGGTTTTTACCATATATGGGCATGGCGGCCATGTTGGTCATGTGACCAGGACCATTTGAACAACTTTTCGTTCCTAAGGTCCCAGGAGGCTCTATATGAAATTTGGTTACAATCGGCCCAGCGGTTTCAGAGGAGAAGTGGTTTGAAAGTGTGGACGGACGACGGACGGACGGACGGACGACGGACAACGGAGCCTTACCATCCTATAAGCTCCCCCGGAGCCGCTGGCTCAGGTGAGCTAAAAAGCAATAATGCTCTTTTATTCTTTTTTTCTTCACCGATCCAAGGTTTCAATAGCCATCGAAATAAAAATGTTCAGTTATACAGTTTTATCCTCTCCACTGCGCGGAAACCGTGAAAGCGGCCATATTGATGTGTTGTTGTGGCCGCTTTTGATATTTCTTTCAAACATTATATCGGTCATAAGTTTCAGTGCCATTCAGAACATGGTTTAACCGCGGTCCTACTAAAGACAGAAAAGGACTTTAGTAGGACCGCGGTTAAACCATGTTCTAAACGGCACTGAAACTTATGACCTTTTCGGTCCTTTTCGGTGGGGTAAGACAGAAAAGGACTTATCCCACCGAAAAGGACCGAAAAGACTTTTATTTGCCGTTAAATGACTAAATGTCTATTGTCATATAAAACATGTTTTAGAAATTTTAATATCATCATGATAGTAATCAGTGCTTGAATAATAAGTTTGTGAATTGTAGCATCTTCATCCTAAAATTTTACAAAAAAATTACGCACCGAAAAGGACTCCACTTCAGGTCAGTGAAGGGACGCCATGTACGGAAAAGGACATCGCAAATGCCGAATTTCGGGCACCGAAAAGGGCATTTTTCACTTAGTGTTCTAGAAAATTATGTTTGGAAATAAAATATTTACCCTATATCTATTTTAAACGTTTTTATAGGATAAAATGGCCTTTAAAAAGTCCTTTTCGGTGCCCGAAAGCTCTTTTCGGTCCTTTTCTGTGGCAAAAGTCCTTTTCTGTCTTTAGTAGGACCCGTTTAACCGCACTACGGTTCAAACAACAGAATACAGCAGTGTATGCGCTAATCGAACAATCTAATGGTTTCTGAGTCACAATTGATACTGCTATTGCACGCGGAAACCAGCTTCGAAAAACAAAACTGGTGCCATGCTCGCACAAACGATCGGTACAGCATCAATTCTGTTCGGAAAACCAGCGAGTTCAGGTCACTTATTTTCGGCAACATCAAACGCAACAATTTGCTTTTGATTTAATTGCAGAAAGTGGATCGACTGGACCGATCAATTAATTGTTGAGCGTCGATTGTTTGTTTGGACATCAGTAAAGGTGGAAAAACTTGATTAAGCCTGCAAAACGTCATCAAAGAAAACGATGTCTCTTTCGTAAACTGACGATCACCACGCTTTATTACCACACTAATTACCAATAATTAATTTGATTGTAAAGCTAACCAACCTTTGTTATCATTATGATTTTTCTTTCTCGTTTCTGAGTTTGCCCAATAAGGTTGCCATGTTCTGGTTGAGGTAAAACAGCTTTACCCCCACCCACCCTGACCATGCAATACCCTTCTTATAGGCACACATAGAAAAAAAAGATAAATAAATAAGACAATTCTTACAATTCTATTGTGTCATTACTACAGTCTGAGTCAAACCTGTCTAAAGCCATATAAGCCACCTGACCAGTACCTATAGCAGAGACAAAACAGTTCCCCAAAATTTGCAAGGCCCAGGCTCCCCTATTTCAGCACCTGTCTGAATGAAGCCCTGTTCATTTTTTTCTATTTAACCGTATATCATTTCAGAGAGGAACTGTGGTGCAGTGGTTAGAGACGCTTGGTTACGGCGAAGAAAGTCATCAGAAGGTCGTGAGTTTAAACCTTGGCTTGGCCATCTGATGACTGGAACACTCTGTCAAACCAGCAATGAATGGGTACCGTTTTCAAATCAGGGAAGGATAAGGTAGCGAAAGAGGATGGGGTCTGGCTCCACATTTTATATGCTGTGCCCAAAATACAGTGGACCTCTATCCCCAACTGCCCCTACGGCTACTAGCCTATGGGATATCTATACCTTTTACCATTTGAGTTTTGTCAAACAGTGTGAAATATATATTTTTCTTATTTCAAACAAGAGGGCAGATTAAACTAAAAAAAAAAGTGTCGAGGATTTAAAAATGTGGTGTGGTATAGCAGTTGACCTATTTACCATACAAACACATGGTTGCCGAATAGATAAGTCACTGTTCCAGTCGATGGGACAAAACACGCAGGTCACATCTTTTGTGCAACTTATAATGTGATTTTAAACATAGAAACATGCTTCAGAATTTCGCTGGTTTACTTTCTAATTGTAATTTATGATTTTCCTTCAGTTTAGATACACTTAGATTACCTTTGGTAATGGTACTCAAAAAAAAAAAAAAAAAAAAAAAAAAAAAAGATTATGAATCTTTTTTTTTTTTTTTTTTTCGACTGCTCTGTTTTTGAGTTTTTAATTTTATTTTTATTTCGACCCCCCAACTCAAAAAATTTGAAAAGTTTCTTGTAAATCAGAAAATTAAAAAATAATGGACGAAAGATGCTTCCTGTTATTGTAAATTATTCATGGGATGTTATATGCTGTTACAAAAAGATGTGCTAGTCTTCACTCTTCAATAAGCAGATGCCCAGGCTGATCCGAGTCTTTGCAGGGTGCACATGCCACTTTGTTGGGTTTGTCGTGTTGCGGCTCATATTTACTTACTTTCTCTTGGTGTTTCCTAATTTTTGAGATCTGCTGACTCTTGGCCTCCATTCTACTAACCAGAGCATCTAACTCCCTTTCTAAATCCTCTCGTACCCTGGGGTCAGTTGTATCACTAATCTCTTTGGAAAACTCCTGATGCTCACTGAAAATGTTTATGATCAAGTTCATAGCTGTATGTTAAAGCTAATTCAAAGATAATTTTTGTAATTCTTTGTAATAGAACTGCATGGAAAAGATATATGTTCTACATTATAACCATGCACTCCTCATTAGATGGATGGATGGATGGATGCATGCATAGATGACTTGCAATTTTAAGTCCTTTTTAACAGTATTTCAGTCACATCAGGATGATGGCAAAGTGAAAATGGAAGGCTTTGTGCAATGGAACTCTGTTTACAGTTGAAAAGATTTCTGCAGATGATCTTCTGGCATTTGAACTGAGTTAAGAGGCCAGTGCTTGACCTACTGAGCTACAAGGGCTTCTGCTCCTCATTTGAACTACAATCTAAATCGTCTTGCAAACATACACATTGGCCCTTCCCTCACGAGAAATGCTTCAAAGAGACAGTTCTAATGAGGAAAGATGACATACATTTGTTTGAAGATGAACAGAAATCAAGTGAAACTATCATCAAATTCTCTATCCCTTGGACTATTTCAACCTCATCAGCTCATCAAGTTCTTCACTGGCTCAGAATGACTAAAGTAATTCCCAATAAGATTTTCAAATCTCACTTATTTTTCAGTACAAACTTCTGATTTAGTTTTTCTTTTATCACAATACTTGATGAAATATCCATTCCAATTTCACAGTTCAGAAGAACAAAACAAGAACTGCATGCTAATACATTTGTTTCCGGTATGGAACCACCAATTAAAAAGTTTTAAATCTTTTAACATCAGCTTGGAAGGAAAAATTTAGTGAGTCTCCCACAAAATCTTATGGGAGTCTCACTTACTTTTATCCAATCTCACTGAAGGCCTATGGGTAAATCTCCATGATTTTCTGCCCTTTTAACAAAGGGAACAACTTTTCATGACTTCCTGTTCGCTTTCCAGCACGATATAGCACTTCCAAAATGAGGTCAACTCTAAAAGAAAGACTTTCGTCCTTTATGAGCATATCCTTTCTTTTAAGACATGAACTCCATTGAGAAAAGAGGCAAAAATGAAAATAGCAGAATTGCTTCCATTGAAAGGGTACCCATTTATCGTAGCACTTCATGTGTACAAAGGGAATGGTTGGTTGTTTTGGGTTTAATGGCTCTTTGAGACAGTATTTCAGTCAATATCAAGCCGTCTCCCAGAGAGAGGGAGGAAGAAAAGAGAAATGATAAGACAAGAAAAAAATATCCAAACAACCCCCACCCGCAGCTACTGCAAGCACAGTAGGCCCTTGCCCTACTGTGCTTGCAGTAGGTGTGGGTAGGGGTTGTTTGGACATTTTTTACACTGTTAACATACAAGCTCATCTGATGAAATTCATCCTGTAGCTGCAGAAGTATTTCTGCGAGGTCAGACTCTGTAGTGGGTGAAGATGAGCCAGATGAACTGATACTTCCCGGGTAACAGGTGTTCATAGGGTGTGACGCGCTTGAACACAGCGCCATGTTGTGGTTCTTCATTAGAGAAAATACTTTCTGTACATTTGCACCAACAGAATGACTTGGACCCGTGTTCTGAAAACATATGAAATACAATAAAATCACCTGTTCTGTTTGCACATTTTTTTTTTATATATACTTGCATCTGAAAATCTGCTGCTTTGCAAATTAAAGAATATCATTAATATGTAACCCTTAAAATGCCAAAAACGTAAACAGCCAAATTTGCAAACTGAAACAGCGAATCAGCATATATCCAGATGAGGCGGCTCATTATTAGCCCCCTCAGCTGGATTTCTACTGTTTGCCATCTTTTTTTTTTTAATTTTTTAATATAATACAGCCGGAAAATACAGCTTGGACAAAACTTTTATGAAATTTTGCACAGATGAATTCTGTTGTCTGCTTTTTTAGCAATTATAGGGTTAACCTTAGTACCAGCTGAAAAGTGAAAAGATCAAGAGATACACAGAAATGAAGAATATTTTAGGAATGAATTTCATTTTTCTGAGGTATATCCAAGTGTAAACTACATTCAGTTGCATGGAAAATTACTTTGTTAGTGACCCAATGTAGTTTACACTTGGATATACCTCAGAAAAATGAAATTCATTGCTTATATTTACATTTGTTTCAATCAAAACCTTGACAAATGGACGGACGCTCGGCGCCCCGTTACTGCGGCTATGGATATGTTCCGCTGAGGTGCGGGGGTAACGTAGATATGAGAATTGAATTATGATGATGAAAACCTTGACAAATAAAAACCTTATGAAAGGGCTATAAGTGAAGCAGTAAAACATTTACATGCAGTTTTTCTGCTAATAGCAGAAGAGTCAATGACATTATGACCTAACTGACATCCAATCAGATCAGTAGAGAGCCATGATTTATTCTGATGTCAATTAAAGTCATGTGACGTTGCATGCCTCAATGTAGTTACTGGAGTGTAAACTACATTATGTTCCAATTGTTTACTATTGGGCTTTTCAGTAATAAATACACCAAGAATGTAAATATGATAAAATAAACGGCAGGGTAAAATGATTTAAGTACAAAACCAACTCAGCTATGCTAGAAGCAAGAACAGATTGTCCACAAGCAGTTACACACATAATACTGGTGAGACTACACTACAGTATGGCTCCAGCATGCAAAATTTGAACTCACTTTTCCCGCTACAAAAGGAATGTCTGCAAGATTGAGCCTGTAATGTTTGGAAGCGTCTGGTTTCTGGTTATGGCCAGTTTTCTTACTAACCACTTGTCGTTTCTTCTTCTTGGAATGGCGTTTTGATTTGCTCGGAGGCCGCTCTTTTTCAAATTCTTCAATATCTGCTAGGATTTTGTTAGAATGAGCTGTTGATTCCAACTGTAATATAAAAGGATATATGTACTAAGAGAAAAAAAATCCAAACTTTCACCCCAAATTTTGGGGTCGCCCTTGGCCGCTTGCTTAAGACAGGTTAGACTGTAACACTTATGTCAAAATTTAGCCAATAATATCAAAGGTCAATGAATATTTAATTTTCATTTTTTTCCCATTGTACAGCACTGCGTGAATACTAGTACTCTGTCAGATGTTAATTCAAAATGTTTCTCTTGTTTGTAAATTTACAATGGCAATTTTATCGAAAACAGATGCAGATATTCAAAACTTTCTTAGTTTCAGTGTAGATTTACTTTAAATTTCTACGTTGGTTTAATACACACATACAAACATTGCATCATGTTGCTAACTGCTTTGGAATCAGGTCAATCTCAAGATTTTGGATTTCCGAATTGGACAGCTTAATCTTGAGATAGGTTATTGTCGCTACCCAGTGTCAAAATTACGGTTACGTGTGCCTACCGACAAAGCTCACTTGAGTCATATTCATGGAAGTTATTGTCAACTCTTCACCTAGAGACATATTACAAAACACACTTCCATTTAATCTGCGCAAATTATCTTTTTTTTAAAGATCTTTCTTGTTAATGACTGTGATCTTTATGGGGTTTTTTTTGTTTTTTTTTCTAAACTGCCCCTCAAATTTTAATTAATCACAAACTCATTATAAACCATTTTAATTTTAGCTACACAAAACCTCAAGATATGCAAACTGAAATATTTTGCAGGGCCACATGTTGAAGAAGAGCTCAAGATAGAAGGATTTCCAGGTAATTTTTAGCTGTAATTATAAGCCGGGGAATGTTATGTCTTGCTTGGTTGCACACTGCCACATAAGAGAACTAAGCTAGAAAACTCAACAAATTACTTTATGGTGTCCCAAACTTAGGCATATTACAGTAACCTCTGTGTTGGTCGAAGTTAGAAAAGAATGTATGTTGTGCCCTGTTATAAATATGACCTCTAGATATGCAGTGGTCCCTCATAAGACTCCTCTACCTCGTACAGACCTAGAGCTAGTCCTATATGGACAGGTTGGCCAACCTCTGACAGACTTTTCTATCCACACTTCTTCTCTTTACTGTGTTTAATTGTAAACCTAGAAATTCTTAAAATGTACTTTTTTGCGTTTTAGAGGGTTCTATATAATTTTGAAAGAAGTGGGTGCTTTCAACCACTGACCTTCTGTTCTTTACAATGATGTCCAAAGCAGCATACAGTGACGTCAATTTGCAATTTTCGCATCATCCTCTGGATAAAATGTCAATTGACGACATATATACCTGAGCTTCTATACTACCAATGCACAGACTTCATGTAATTTTTATCTGATCCTTGGTGAGATAACATGGGTGAGATAAGATTTGTAGGTACATGTGAAACACGAGGATATCCTTATCTGTTGTGCAAGAAAAGGTTTTCTGGCCACAGTGGAAAATCCTAGTCTGGTATGCAAAAATAAAATTGTATGAGCTGCCACATGGCAAAACCAACAAAGTGGCATGTGCACCCAGCGAAGACTCAGAATAGCCTGGAAATCTGCCCAGTCTGATCAGTCTTCTCTATCCCCATGAAGTTAGCTTAGACCCTTAGCTACCTTTTAAGTGCACAGCTGAGACACTGATCAGACTGGGCAGCTGCCCAGGCTGATCTGAGTCTTTGCTGGGCACACATGCCACTTTGTTGGTTTTGTTGTGTCGTTGCTCATTTAAGTACCTCAGCTGCTTTTTCTACCATGAGTTTTCTATGATGCCTTTCTTCTCCTAGCTTTTCTTCTAACTCTCTTATTTTACTCTGAAAAAAAAAGAAGAAGAAAAATATTAAAAGCTTAACTTGGCAGGAGAATATGAATAATTAGTTTTCTTCATTGTGAAATTTTAGTCCTGACACCCCTGTCTATTATCAACTGTGTTTTTTTTTTTTTTTTTTTTTTTTTTTTTTTGTGTGTGTGTGTGTGTTTTTTTTTTTACTTTTTTTGGCATAGAAGATTGAACGATATGTCTTGTCATGTGATGTTTTTACTTTATTATTATTGAAAGTGATAATACAGTTAAGAGACCACATGACCAGACATACTGTCCGATCTTTTATGCAAAAAACAATGTGAACAAAATGATACTCTTAGAACAATGAGAGTGAGTAGTAAGGTCAGACAAACTAGAATAATCCATATTACTTGGGCAACAACTGAATATCAATGGTGATTTGAGCCACCACAGGACAAAATCAACAAAAAAGCATGTTAAAAAGCAAAGGCTTAGATCAGACTGGGCAGATGCCCAGTCTATGCCCAGTCTGATCAGAGTCTTTGCTATGTGCTTAAAGGCCAGCTAAGGGTCTATGCTAGCTGTATGCAGACAGCAAAGACTTTGATCTGACTAAATGGATGCCCAGGCTGATCTGAGTCTTTGCTGCGTGCACATGCCACTTTGTTGGTTTTGTGTGTCCCAGCTCATATATTATTATACCAAAGATTTTGCTACAAAACAACATGGACTTGATGAAAAAGATATAAAAAGACATAGGGATGAATTAATAAGCAAACAGCCTGTTTTGCCTTGTTTTGGAGAAAAAAGCCAATAAAGTTGTACATCTTATTTAATGATAATTAGGTAGACTGTTATCTCCAAATTTACATATTTATTGAAAAATTTCTTCATAGTGAAGATAATTTATTCAAGAACTTGGTTTGTGTGAAACTCAATCATTTGTTATCTGTTAAAATAAATATTAATTTAACAAGGTAATACACAAAACAAGCATTACGAGATTAATTCATGAACTGAGCTGCAACACGCCAAAACTAACAAAGTAGAATGTGTGCCAAGCAAAGTCTCAGATCAGTCTGGGTATCCACCCAGTCCGCTCAGAGTCTTCCCTGTCAGCACGGAGCTGGGTTAGACCCTTAGTCACCAAAGCATACAGCAATGACTCTGACCGGGAAGCTGTCCAGGCTGATCCAAGTCTTCCATGGGAGCACATGCCACTTTGTTGGTTTTGTCGTGTCACAGCTCAGCTGATCCACAGGTGGGCAGGAATGTAAACTCTAGTTCAGTCAAAATGTGCATGTTCTCTGAGGTGCATTAATACACTTTCAGGGTAAGTTACTCTTCCATTTTCATTCTTGCCTCCCTTCACATTGGGATCAACTCTTAAAAGAAAGAATTTGCTCCTAGAGGAGCAAATTCTTTCATTTAAGAGAGGATCCCCATTAGGAAGGACTTCTACCTCCAGGGAAATAAAAATGGAAGTCACAAAAGTTGTTCCCCTTTGTAAAAATCGGGGGAAACATGACGGTGAAGCAAACATCTTAAATTCACAATCAAAGTCACTTACTTCAGCCTTCACAATGCAAAAATCAATTGGAAATTTTGATAAAACCTTGTTCATTACAATCACTGCATATCTAAATCACCGATACAAAACTAACCAAATTAAGCCTAGCTTTCGTATAACATTTACTTTGACCCGGAAAAAAAAAACACCTGAGCCCCAAACAGCTGCAGGGAGCCAGTGAAAAAACCAAGCTTGATCACTACTTACTGGATTGTACTGGACCATGATTATATTGTATATCTAGGATTATTTTAACAGAATGCAGAAAAGCCTAATTAAAAATCTATTAATTGCAATGCTATTTCCGATGTAATGCTATCATTTCAAGGCTCCCAGACTTTTAAAACAAGATCACAATGTAAAGAAATTACAGGAAGTTTATAATGAGACTATATCAGTTGTATTTTTACAAGGAACTGAGCATATTCTCAGTTCCCTCTCAGTTCCTGGTAAAAAGATATATCATACAGGTTAATTATAATTCTATTCACTTATAATGCTTTCCCATTTTATGGAGTCCAATTCATTCATTATGGGACTTCACTGCAATTGGAACAGTGTATGCAAAGCAAAGTAATATATAAGGCTGATTAACCCATTGCATTCTGGGTATTTTTTGTCGTCTGCTGAAATTGTCGTCTGCATAAAAACTCATGAATATTTTGACAATATTGGTCTAACCAACTCTTGTACAAATGATGTCTAGGCAGCAAACAGTTTGGATCTCAGATCAGGCCCCACATTTGTGGGGCCTGATCTGGATCCAAACTGTTTGCCCATATACCCCTAAAGGTGTATCCCGAATGTAATGGGGTAAGATGCTCATCTGTCTGTGCAATGTCAAAGAAACAGCAAATTCAAATACAGTTTACTCTGCCAACGCCGGAAAAGCAATAACTGAGCTGCAACACAACAAAACCAATTAAGTGGCATGTGCATCTGCCCAGTCTGATCAGAGTCTTTGCTGTCTGCATGGAGCTGCTAAGACCCTTAGCTACCCTTTAGGCACACAGCGAAGACTCTGCCAGATTACTGCCCAGGCTGATCTGTGTCTTCAATGAATGCACATACAACTTAGTTGGTTTTGTCATGTTGTGGCTCAACTATGTTTACTTTTTGCAAATCGCAGGCAAAATAAAAATCAGGAATTGGATATGTTTTTGGATCTCTAGATAACTGCAGCATGACTTTAATTCAATCTTACCAATTATGTCATTTTAAATGTCCCTCAACTAACACATAACTTTTTTTTTAAATGTTGCTTACCTCAGCTAATGACTGGTTAGCTGTGAGCTTTATATGTTGTCTTTCTAATTCTGATATTTTCCTGAGATTGGTTTGGAAGTCTAGAGATGGTTCCTGTTCCTTTGGTTCAGCAAAGGTTACCCGGGAAACAGCTGCATGCCGATCTTTCTCTGCACTGTGCACCATTGTTCGCATATAATCTAGCTGTTTTTCTAATAAATCACATCTGGTCTCTGCTGCTGTTAACTGTGACTCCAGTTCTGAAATCATTCACAGTAGTTTTAGCAGCCACTTTTTGGGGATCCCTTAGACCAATATACAGTGCAAATGAACCTGTATTAAGGGGTCAACTCTATTAAGCAGCCAATTTCTGTAGGTCCCATGGGGTGACCCCTGAAGATAGGTTTGACTGTATTTACCAAACATATCTGTTCACATCAACCTCCCTGAAACAGGACACATCAATAATCAAACATCCTAGGGCACAAAGCAATAACAGGTAGTCTGGCCATAAATTTAGAATTCAAACCTATCTCCCAGATGAAGCCGTGACAAGGGCTATTTGCTGATGGATGACAGCCATAACACCTCTGAGAAATAATCTGTGACACCACTGCGACCCAGCTGGAAACAGCTGCACTCACACATATACATACTGACAACACTCTGCCCTTGTCTCGAAAGCAGATGATCTGACAGAGCTATATGTTATAGGAAGGGTATGGAGTTTTGGCCGTTCTAAGTGCAATAGGGTTCAAGCAGCACCCTTCCTAATCATGTGAGTTGTTATATGCTTACATATGAATTATTACATGTTTTTATCTTTAACAAAATCAACACCCATAAATATGTGCCAAATATCAGAATAATATCTCTGTTTCATAAGAATCTCTTAACTTTGTCCTGATTCTAATAAAGGTTCTACCCAAATAATGCAGACAATGCAGTCAACATTCAACATTAAGCTCATGTGGCTTACCTTGGTTTTGTTTGGAGACAGTAGTCTGTGTGGGGTGTAATCGTTCATTGTCCTTGTGTAGAATATTCCTATATTTATTAGTTTCACTGGCGAGTGACTTTAAATTGTCTTCCGCTGCCGACCTCTCTACCTCTAATTGGTGTATCTTCTCCTGTAAGTTCTTCAGTGCATTCACTACAGCTGAAAATTTATTGAGAACAAGAAATGTTACAGTGTGTAACAAATGCCCCCGAAGGCCCCTTAAACTGACCTTTGAGTCCTGGTTGTGACCCTGACCTTGGATTTGGGATCATAAATATTGTGTATAACACACCTCCTCATTATGGTTTACCTTTCTGTGAAGTGGGATGAAAGTCGCTTCAGCAGGTTTGAAGTTATAGCAGAGGCAAGATTTGACCTTTGACCCCTGGTTGTGACTTGACCTTGAACATGGTGACCTGAATCCTATGTGTGACACACCTTCTCATTATGCTTCATCTTTCTGTGAAGTTTCATTCAATTTGCTTCAGTAGTTTATAAATTATTGCTGAGACACGAATTTGAGACACAATTTGACCTTTGACCCAATTGTGGCCGTGACCTTGGGTGTAGGGAGCTAAGTCTTGTGCATGACACACCTTCTCATTATGCTTTATCTATCTGTAAAGTTTCATCAAATTTGCTTCAGTAGTTTTAAAGTTATCGCTGAGACACGATTTTAAGACACAATTTGACCTCTGACCCAATTGCGGCCTTGACCTTGGGTGTAGGGACCTAAGTCTTATGCGCAACACACTTTCACATTATCCTTTATCTATCTGTGAAGTTTTATCGAATTTGCTCCAGCAGTTTTAAAGTTGTAGCTGAGGCACGATTTGTAACGGACGGAGGGAAAGACGGATGGATGGTGCGATTTTAATATGCCACCCGAAGTTCCTTCGGGGGCATAAAAATAATTGCTCAGTCATTTGGAAAAGCTACATAAAAAGTTACTGCTATGCCCCCACCCACCCCCCTCGAAATGTCACTTATGCATGATGTTGTGTAACTTTATTTCTTATCTATGTATCAAGTAGCAAGACTGGCACAAGTCTGAATTATTGTAAAGGTCACTAAAGCTTTTAGTTACTAAAGTTACATTCCTGTGAGAGGTAGCCAGTAGTTTATCATGACCTCTTGTATCTGGCGCATGGATTTATGGGTACTTTCAACTTCTGGACAAAATGGCAGCCAAAGCTTGAAGGAATAGCTACAGAGTAGCCGGAATGAAAACATCCCTGCTTCCAGCCATAAACGACAGAAATTTGATAAGAAAGTACAGACTTTTGGCAACAATGACAAAGTTTATGATCTATAAATACCTGTTCTGTTTCCTTCTGGGTATGATGACACAGGTTTATGTACCGGTCGTTCGTAATCATCATTTATAAATGGTTTATGTTTCGGATAGTCATTGTACACTGTGGATTCAATGGATTCCTCCTGGTTTCTGTAAAGAGCTCGCTTTGTTGGTGTCTTCCCCATCAGTAATGTTGAATAGTTCTGGAAGAGAATAAAAATATATTTGAGCCGGGACACCACAAAACCGACAAAGTGGCATGTGTGCCCAGCGAAGACTCAGATCAGCCTGGGCATCTGCCCAGTCTGATCAAAGTCTTCACTGTGCACTTAAAGGATAGCCAAGGGTCTAATCTATCTCCATGTGGACAGAGAAGACTCTGATTAGACTAGGCCGCTGCCCAGGGGCCAGGATGACCAAGTCTTCGCTGGGTGCACATGCTGCTTTGCTGCAGCTCATCTAAGAGCTCTATATAAGCAGAAGGACTGCAGACAAAGCTCATTAAGGGTAGGGGAACTGCTGATGAGGCCCCTACAGGCATAACTGCCAGGGATCAAGCTAGAGGTCAGAATGAGGGAGAAGTTTTTCAGATTTTAGGGAGAAGTTTCTGCCCATCTTTGATCCTTGCCTATATAATCTATACATTTAAACTTCTCCCTCAGCTCAGAACAGGGAGAAGTTTGATCCTGCAAGGAGACTATTTCTCCCAAGTCTCCCTCTAGCTTGATCCCTGAACTGCATGATAGCTGATACCCTAATGTGCTTAACTATTGGAACACCTAAAAACCATTTATCTTCCATTTGGTAAAAAATGGAAAACCAATGGTTTTAGGTGTCCCAATACTTAAGCACATAAGGGTGCATTTAATTCTGGATATTTTTTTTTATTTCTCTCAGAACTACATCCTGAGGCCCAAGATTAGAACAACCTCACTGAGGCCATTCTAATGAACGGCAACAAGGTATTCTTTACGTAGACTGAACAGGGACACTCTCACTACATCAGAACCCTCTGCACATTCTGAAAGAAGACAAACATTTTTCCCACTGAAGAAAATGGCATGCCTGTGGAGCAAGTCAGATCTCATCATTTACCTATATGCAGCAGCACCATACAAAGATCCAATAAACCATTATTAAACACTGCCTGGAATATAAGTAACCGTACACTAAATAATATTAAAACACTTTAACACAACTAACCATACAGCATTGGACACTCAAAGACTTTTACAATCCTACTTTTCTCTCTGTAGAAGAAAGTAACTTCCTTAAAGTGTTTGTACAGCACTTTAAAACTTCCATTATACCCACAATCATAGCACAAATAATGCAAATACAACTTTTATAACTCTGACTCGACTCAAAAGTTAAAATCCTCACTTCAAACATATCATCCAACTTCTATGAAAATTACAAAGAACATTTATACTGCATTTACACTATAAAATTTTATATCCAATAGGACAGAAATTCTCAGCAAACAGTGTAGATCTAGATAATCTAGGTCTACACGGTTTGCTGAATTTTATGAACATACCCTGAAACGACAGCTGCTGTACTTTCCCTAATTCATATAAGCTCTGACATATAGTCCTTTCACAGAAATAGCTGACTTTGTCCAAACGTTTACAGAAAACATACAGCTAGCCCTAAAATAACTTCTTTGTCTACATTATGTCTTTTAAGTCATTACTTAAAGATGACTGAAGAAATCCAATGATTTTTATGTAAACATTTAATGCATTAATCAAATTTCTGGTGACATGTCAAAGCAATCTACACCAAAGGTGGTATATTTCAAATAGAATTCAAGTAGAATGTTTACATATCAATTATACAGGTGATAAACTTCATCTCAGAGCTTTCACTTTTGATATGTAAAATAACAAGACGTGACTTGATGACAATCAAGTGTTGTAAGGCATAACTGTGCAAATTGCACAAACCCACACCAAGCTGCAATAAATGAAAAGTTGATTTTGTAAGGCCTGTTCGGCAGAGACGACAAATTGTCCAATACCAATATTATTATTTATGCTGTTTCTCCAGTCTTGTTTCTCTAGCAATGCTACAATCTCAGACACATTACCTTAGTGTATGTTGTTTTGCATGCACCTGTATGTAATTTGGTCAATCATGGTAGTACTCATGCACCCCAGGGATCAAGTTAGCCTAGAATTTTTGGGAGAAAATACTTATCCCTCAAGTTGAAATAGGGATAAGTTTATGAATTCAAGGGTCAGTATTATTCCATCAGCATATAAATTGAAAAGACAGACGTAGTTATGTAGGTATATAAACAAGACAGTAGAAAGACACAATGCCTAACTTAGTGTTGCAGCTTTTCCTATTCACAGTTGCATAAAGTGTACCCCCGCCTGCAAGGCTCTGGTTCATAGTATTACTCAGGATTGTATACATGTATATGAGATAGTTACAAATCCCCAGGGGTTCCTAGGCACTGAATTTCATCTTCATGCAGTTTTTGATGAAATGATGACCCCTTTTATTGGCCCATGAAACTAACGACATTGTCATTTTTTTTTCAATTTCAAGCACTTACCGGTAGGAACAAAAGAAATATTGTTAAATGGGTCAGATCAATATCACTGGTTTGTTTTACATCTCTTACTAGTCATCAAACTTTGTTTTCATGGAGTATTTTAATATTATTTACAGTTTTCTTGTGTGTGTTTTTTGTATTTTTTTACAGGAAGCTTTAGAAAACATTTTGCAGCTTTCATACAAGATTCCCAAACCTTCAGGCGAAGTTTCTATCGCCCTTACAGCATCTCAGGGCGAAATTTTGCACCCTAGGGTGCCCATTTTACCAAGTTGCCCCCCAAGTATGATACCTGGATTCCTATGGTACATACCAGAGTTGGAGAATCTTTTGACTGTACTTTTGAGTTCAGCTTATAATTTCCCTGTTATAAGCACTTTTCTGACAATTTAGCAAAAAGTTCTGGCAAAACTACTAGCAAAACTATAATGCATTCCAAATTCCAGATAACAACCTTTAAAATTCACAAGAAAACATCTGATTGAGAAATTGTTCAGTTCACTTTATTTAATCAAGATTAAATTTAATGGGTGGTTAAATTCAACTGAGGAAGTTCTTAAATTCCATTATCAAACATTAGAAATCCATTCATAAACACTTCATCTATAAAAGACTGTCATTTTGGAAAAATAATGTTTTAGTGCCGTAATAACTCTAAATATTTAAACAGAATATCAGAGCAAACAGTGAGCAGACCCTAATCAGACTGCTCCTGAGGAGCAGTCTGATCAGGATCCACACTGTTTGCCATTCTACAAGCGATGTTTTGACATGTCACATGTTAGAAAAGTCAGCTTTTCCAAATTTTAAGATAACTATATTGTTCGGTCAGTGTGTCCCAATATATTTTGTGTAGTTATGGTAAATTTGTTGTAAATCAATATTTTTATGAACATCTTAAGAGAGTCCCACAAACATTAAGTCAAGCAATTTATTTGACAAAGACTTAAATCTTTGCCTGTGACAGACAAGTAATTCATTATTAACCCACGACCCCACTTGATCTAATATTCCGTAAATATGATTATATATTTAAGTATGTTTCTTATCTATATGATCATACAATTATAATCTCTCCTTTAATAGATTTGACAGGTCTATAGTGAATATGATATTGGTGAAAATCACAAAATACAGCTGGTACTTGCTTGATTTCAATCAAATTCTAACCCATTGCATTCTAGGTATTTTTGTGGTCTGCTGAAATTGTGGTCTGCATCAAAATCAAGAATATTTTGACATTATTGGTCAAACTAACTCTTGCAGAAATGATGTCTAAGCAGCAAACAGTTTGGATCTATATCCAACCTGTTTAGGGGTATCCCAAATGGAATGGGTTAAAGCATGTACAGTACTGTCAGAGGACACATACTATCTAGCTTTTCAAATTTCTCAGCATTTAATTTTTTTTCTGAGTGATACAATTACCACACTAATTGTCTCCCCTCATGGAGTACGACAATTGTAGAGATTGACTGTGACTTATTGTCTTCACAAATTAAAGAGCTCCATTGACAAAGATGCTGTTTGCATTAGGTCATGAAATACTGCAGGTCTTCATAAGGTACCACCAGAAAAACTAGAGCAAGTGAGCAGTATACCCCCGGCCAGTGCCACCACCTAATGAAACCACCGCCTTATGAAACTACTGCCTAATGAAACCAATCTTATACATGGTTTGAACCTAGAAGTAAACTTAGTCACCTATCAAATGGTTCCATCAAAGTATATTATAAATATCAGCAAACAGTACTAACTTCACATAAAACTTTAATGTAAACATATAAGTCTGTGCCCATGACCTTGGTCTCAGCTGCATCCAGATGATGTCAACTAATCTGCATGAACATTGACGTAAACTTAGTCGTATATCAAAAAGGATTCATCAAAGGATGTTGGAAATGTAAACAAAGACTATAAACTTAACGCAAAACTTAAATGCAAATATACAAGTCTGTGACCTTTGGTAAGCAGCTATGAACCTAAAGGTAAACCTAATCAAATATCAAAAGGTTCCATAAAAGGATATTGGAAATACAAAAGAAGAATATAAACTTAACAGCAGCATCCAAATGATGTCAAGTACTATGCATGAACATTTAAGTAAACCTAGTCATCATTGAAGGATGTTGGAAATATAAGCAAAGAATATAAACTTAACGCAAAGCTTTAATGCAAATACACAAGTCTGTGACCTTGACCTTTGGTAAGCAGCAGCATCCAGATGATGTAAACTACTCTGTATGAGCCTAAAAGTAACCCTAGTCAAATATCAAAAGGTTCCATCAAAGGATATAAGAAATATGAAAAACTATAAACTGAATGCAAAACTTTAACGCAAATGTTTATGTCTGTGACTTTGACCTTAGGTCAGCAGCAGCAGCCAGATGATGATAAGTATTCTGCTTGAACCTGTAAGTAAATGTAAGCACATACCAACATGCTTCATCAAAGGATATTGGAGACATAAGCAAAAACTTAACGCAAAACTTTCACGCAAATGTTAACGGACGGACACACACACGCACGGACGGACGGACAGACGGAATAATGGACGAACGGATGGAAAGACGAAAACTATATACCCCTCAACATACTTCGTATGTCGGGGGTATAAACAATGTACCAAACAGTATTCCTTGATTTTCTTAACTGGGTGGGTTCTTTGACTGGGTGGTGCTGTAAGAGGCTTGCCATTCAGTGTCAAAATCGAGCAGTCCACATGAAAAATCGGTAAAGTAGCATGCTTATGAGATGTTACGCATAATTGGGAGATTAAAAATGCCTGGTAAACGCTATCGGTCATCGCAAATGATAAACAGTTTCCATACAGGCACACTACGTCGAAATGACGTTGGAGGAACGTCGGTGCAACGTTATGACGCTTTATCGACGTGTAAACAAGGTTGTTCCTATGTCATAACATTGCATCGACGTCGTCACACTGTCTGTATGCTAGGTTGAAAGTAATAAAAAAAAAAAGATTGTTGTGCGATCTCAGATCATTCCATGCCTTTTGTAAAGGTGAGCTTTGTTTTGTGCGAATGAGCATAAAAATCATTACCGCATTATACCTTTTTAGAAAATATACTCATCGAAGGTAAGGTCAGAAATAAGCACCGCCCAGTCAACAAAAGGAAATCGAGGAATACATATGTATGAACTTGCAGTTTTACAGCCTTTTTATGGTAATAATTGTGCATTTAATATGCATCAACTATTAATGGATGCTAAGGGTAGACTTAGGGGATAACTGTCTTAAAAATTGTCATTTGGGGAGGTAAATCATCGGTTTTATGGTCGGAAATTTCGTTTTACAGCGACGCGCCAGCGGAGCTGTAAAACGCAATTTGCGACCATAAAACCGATGATTTACCTCCCCAAATGAAAATTTTCAATACAGTTATCCCCATTCTAATGCACTTTCCTACATTTTCACCTTTCATAACGTACTAGTTTGCACCCGTTTCAAGCGCTTTCAGCGACGTAAAACTAGATGTCAGCCAATGAGAAGCGACGTTACTTAATGACGTCGGGTTTGCTACAGTAAATCGCAGAATATACTGTCGCAAATTTTTGACGTTATCCAATCAGACGTCCCGTTACATTCGTAAGTGCATTAGAATAAGCTTTTTGCGAAAGCTTTACTTGTAGTACCATGTGGATCAGACAATAACTAGAGTCTGTGAGCACTCAATTATATGCCGAATGAAATACAGTAAATCTTTAACACAAAAATTAACCGAACAGAACAGAACAGCTAGACAAATGGACAGTCTATATCAACCTAAGTCTCACATTAAAAGGTTACATACATTTTAATCAACCAGCTGAGGTATAGTTTAAAACAGACTGGAATGACCTGGAATGGAATGGCTATTACAATCTCCCATTTTATTCCAGAGCTCTAGATAAGAGGGGTATTTGATGATAATTGAGGGATAATTTTCTTTATTTTTCAATGAAACCATATGTTGTGACCCCTCATCTGAACCGTCTCGATGAGACGGTTCGGATGAGGGGTCACAACATATTTTTTATCCAGAATTAACAAAAATTATCCCTAATTATCACCAAATACTCAGTCTTATCTAGAGCTCTGTTATTCCACAGATTTGAGATGGCAATCCTATTAGAAAATTCTTTCCTACATTAGTACAATCCCAGGCTCTGAGAGCAAACTGCTGCCAATGAACTGGAGATTGCCTTGTCCATTCCATTCTATTTTAAAACCATTCCATTCCAGGTTTGAAATTATGCCACCAATCTCCATCAAACTGAAAATACCAGTGCCTCTATGTCACAGTTGGCTCCCGTTTGCATCTTCAAAGCTCCAGATACGAAAGAATAACGAATCTTTTCCAAATTTCTCCATAAAAACATATGTCATGATCCCTCGATAAAACCGTCTCGGTGAGATGGTTTCAATGAGGGGTTAGAGCATATGTTTTCATTCAGAAATAAAAGAAATTATCTTAGAATCATCCTCCAACCTTATCTGAAGCTCTCTATACACTCTAACTCTTTAAGCACCAAAAAGCAGACGACAAAATTTACGTCTGCAAAAATTAAAAAAATGCCTTGTACAAGACATTTCATATTGAAAATTTACAGACCAGAGGGCAAACAGTGTAGATCTACATGAGACGGCTCATTATGAGCCGCCTCATTGGGATCTACGCTGTTTGCAAATTATGCCATTTTTGTCACTGGTGCTCAAAGTGTTAAAGCCAGAAGTCTTGGTGGATGTTCCTACCTTGTTTTTCAGGTATGGCATCATTGTTATTATGTATGCTTTAATTTCTCTGTTGCGGAATGATGTCTGATCAAAGTCACGCATTTTTCGGCCTATGCCTCCGTCGTTTAAGGAACAGAAAAACACTCACATTTACAAATCGTTTAAAGAACAACTGAACACAGTAACACATACAGGTCCACACCAGTTCACTTTTTTTTTTTACCTTCAGAAACAGCAGAACACAGTTACCATGGTTATAAATACAGGTCCACACCAGTTCTAAATTTCTTTTACCGTCAGAAATTCATCAAATTCAACAAGTTCAGTTCCTTTTATGATTTTTGTTAGAAAAATTTACACTCTCCTT
This sequence comes from Ctena decussata, assembly GCA_963989385.1. Taxonomy (NCBI): domain Eukaryota; kingdom Metazoa; phylum Mollusca; class Bivalvia; order Lucinida; family Lucinidae; genus Ctena; species Ctena decussata. The sequence goes on from OZ022502.1 coordinate 17,506,983, forward strand.
TGAATTGTAAAAAAAACAGCGCCACTCAACAGTGAAATACACCTAACATTGCAGCTTTATCATGAAATTTGCTGAATCTTTTAGAATTTACAAAAATCTTGAACCGTCCGAAATTTCAAGACAACCACAATGCCATAAAATAAATTTTACAATTAACAATAATGCATTTTTCAAATCTCTAGTGCTCCCGATAAGAGGGTAAAGAGGCATAATTTTGGGACAATTTTCATTATTTCTGCACAGACAAACATGTTATGACCCCTTATTTGAACTGTCTCTGAGAGACATTCTAAAGAGGGGTCACAAGATAGGTTTTCATTCAGAAATAAGAAAAAATTACCTCAAAATTATCATCAAAAACCTACCTTATTTGGAGCTCTGTCTAAAGATGGATAAGCTTTCATAATAATCATGTTTTGGAAGGACAAAGAAATAATTAACCATGAAGATCATGAAATATTTGACCCAAATTTGATCAGGGTATAGCAACAGATAAACAATAGGGGCAGGAACTTAATCCCATGTACTCCTTCTTTTACAATTTGCATTTAGTTATATCCTATATGCCACATTGTTTCATTGTTGCACTTAAACAATTGCTTGAGCAGTCAGAACACATTATATGACTGCAAATTCATTTCAAACTATATGATCAAGTACATAGGTGCATCAAAGTGCAATTTTTTCTCTAAAATTTGAAAAAATCTGTCAAAATCCATCCAGCAGATCATGAGAAGAAGTTAATGAAAAAATCATTAATTCCTACCTTATGGGGGTAATACCAATTTGGCCACCTGTGCTTTCGACCAAGTCTGTACTATACAAAGTAGCTTTCGACCGAGAATACGATCATAAGCATTACATGTACCAATAACGGTAACTGGTACTACTGTTAATGACTGTGGACTGAGCTGATACTGCTGTTGATCGTCTTGGTCAACAGCCACTTTTGCATGTATGGTAATTGACTGACTTGGTCGAAAGCACAGATAGGGAAATTGGTATTACCCTGTGTACTTGTGCATCCCAGCAAAATATTTTTCCGAGCATAATTTCTTTTTGCATACTTGAGACATCAGAGCTAAAATGCTTCATACCAACTTTGGTCAACACCCATGCAGCCATTCATGACATCAAATTGTGACAATGTGGGCTAGTTTGACCGATTTGTGCATCAGAGCAGAAATTTTCTGCAAATTTTAAAGACACTGAAGCCAGGATACTTCATGCCAAGTTTGGTCAAAATCCAATCAGCTGTCCACTAGAAGTCGTTTACAGATGTTGACAATGTCGGCCATTATGACCTACTTAAGCATCGGAACAGAATTTTTTCTCCCACCTTTGCTTATATTACCAGTAGATAGGCTCTCAGCTCATATAAGAAACTTCTATCTTTCATTAGCAACATCTTTCTTATATTAGCAACAGTGAACCAGAGCATGGCATACAATGTATGCCATGCTCTTCTCGAATTATAAGAGAGAAGACACCATAGATCTGTTACCATAGCAACTATGGAATTACCAACTGTTGTGAATAGTACCTTGTCAGAATGAGTCTCCATGATGTCACTCTGACATCAATATGAACTCTTACTTGCTAAGGTAACAGATGTATGACATCATTGGTTCTGGAGCATGGCAAACAATGCATGCCATGCTCTGCCAACTTTTCAACGACATGACAATCTGAAATTTTTTCAACAGAAACTTAAGATTTTCTCAAACAAATAATTATTCTTAAGTCATTTAATTAATTCCATGTTTATGTATACTGATTTCATTCTGAAATCTGTAACAGACTGGAGTATAACCATTTATTAGGCAGTAGTCTCAAGACAGGTGCACAGTCTTAGCCATAAAGAGTTCTCTGAATATAAATTTTATAAACTTAAAAATCCCTACCGGTAATTCTAAATTTCTACAGAAACAAACATTTAAAATCAAACAGATAATTCAACTAAAGCTTAAGTGTTAAAAAATTCTACAGAAACAAACCCTTTAAATTCAAACAGATAATCCAACAAACATTAAAACTCCAAACCCTAAGTTTTAAATGCTCTAAAGTTAAACAGCTAATTCAACAACTGTATCAAACTTAACTCTCTAACTTGCCTTTGGAGGTTTTCTCAGATTTTGCTGGCCATCATCGGAATCTTCCATGAATGTTACGGTTCGCCTGCTGTATGTTCCCATTTCGGGATCAGAATCCTGCTACAAACAGAGCTCTCGATAAGACGGCGTATTTGATGATAATTAAGGATAATTTTTCTTATTTCTCATCGAAACCATATGTTGTGACCCCTCATCTGAACTGTCTCGTCGAGACGGTTCAGATGATGGGTCACAACATATGTTTTTATGCAGAATTAACACAAAAATTATCCCTAATTATCACCAAATACGCCCTCTTATCTAGAGCTCTGAAACAGAGCTCCAGGTAAGAGAGAATATTCAGAGATAATTCAATCCTTTTAGCGGGAAAAAGCATACGACAAAATTCACGCCCCAATTTTTGTCATAAAACAGAAAATTGATAGTTTTTAGGTGTCCAATTATCTAAGCACATTAGAAAAGTATGTTGTGACCATCATCAGTCCTGGACAATTCAGATAAGGGGACACAACTAATGTTTTCAATACAATTTATCATTATTCCAAAATAATCGTCGAATACTCATAGTACAGCACTGTGCAGATAAACACTTTAAGCACCAGTGACAAAACTAGTATAATTTGCAAACAGGGTAGATCCTGATGAGGTGGCTCATAATGATCTACACTGTGGATCTACACTGTTTGCCTTCTTTGCAATGTCTTGGACAAGGATTTTTTTTTTAATTTTTGCAAACGTAAATTTTGTCGTCTGCTTCTAGGTGCTTAAAGCGTTAAACATTCCATTTTAGCTTATTAAGTAAAAGAACACTTAAAGGGCCAAAAATGAAAATAGTTGAAACAGCAAACAGTGTAGATCCAATTGATAAAGAGTTGTCTCATCAGGCTCTCACTATTCTATAAAACCTGATGTCACAATGAATCCGCTTAATGATATCAGTCACTTTAGCTAAAAGCTGCCTCTGCTAAAAGTTTAACACTTTAAGCACCAGTGATGAAAATAGTATAATTAGCAAACAGCGTAGATCCTGATGAGGCGGCTCATAATGAGCCGCCTCATGAGGATCTACACTGTTCACCCTCTAGTCTTTGAGTCCTCAATATGAAATGTCTTGCACAAGGCATTTTTTTAATTTTTGCAGACGTAAATTTTGTTGTCTGCTTTTTGGTGCTTAAAGAGTTTACTTTTATCAGCAATGTCAGTTATTCTTAAGAAACTTTCTCCACTGAGTTCAAAATCAATGAAGGTGCTCCTAAATAAATTGACTCAAGATACTGGACCATACATGTTTAATGAGTGCAGCTCTCTTGGGGCCCATATCTTTTTTTTACTCTGATCTACAGATATTGGAAGATTACATTCACATGAATTCCACCATAGGCAGTGCAGTGTTCTCCCCAGAAATTTCAGAAGGCATGTCGCTTTTAGCACAAAAATCAGATTTTGACTTGTTGATCAATTTTGAAAATCCTTAATGTAGCAATGTTTTGTCAATATTAGCCTAAATTTAGGTTATAAATAGTTTAATGATGATCCTTAATGCATTTAAAACAACATTAATGTCTGAAAAATGAAAATAATAGCACTTTAATAAATTTTCATTGAAAATTAAGGCATGTTGCAAAGGTAATTTGAAGAGGAAGGCATGTTGCAAGCAACATGCCGAAATGGTCTGGGGGAGATCCCTGCAGTTTATTGTCTGTCTGCACACTGTCACAAAAAAGATATCGAGTTTTTAAAAAAATTTTTTTATTTAAAACAAGAAAACTTTACAAAAGTTTATCTTTCTGCTGGAAAAGTAATACCTATACATGTCTCACTTCTGCTACGCGCAGGCCTAATAAAAATGGGAGGGAACTAATTGTAAAGCACCCAAAAATAAACAGAGGAAAAAATTTACATCTGCAAAATTTAAAAAATTCTTTCACTATATTGTGAATTCGAAGGCTAGAAGGTAAACAGTGTAGATCCAGATAAGGTTACTCAATGAGCTACTTCATCTGAATCTACACCGTTTGCCACTTATGCTAAAATATATCTTTATTTTTGGAACTTAAAGTATTAGTCTATATTAAAGTAAATGTAATGTGCAAAAATTAAATACTTACAAAGATGAGTTTACTCCTGTTCTTTTTGTAAGCGAAGCTTTCGCTTATAAAAAGTTTACAGCCCACAAGACTTTGTGACAAGCACATAAGTGATAGGGGTGTAACAATACATCGGACTATCGATATATCGCAATAGTGACACTAGCAATAGTCACTATCGATAGGGAAAGCTGCAATGTCAATACTATCGGCAACAGTGTTTCCAATATCGCAATAGTCTCAATAGTTGCTAGACATGCATCTTTTTCTTGAAGGAAGTGTTTTTAACTAAAGAATAATAGGAACTAATGTGTTTTAGCTTATATTGGATTCCAAAGAATGGAAAATAGGGTTGAGTATTGCAGGCCAAAATGAATATTGCAATACTATTACTATTGCAGAAATCCCTATTGCAATACTATTACTATTGCAGGTTACTATTGCAATGCATTGCAATAACTATTGGAGACTGCTTTCTTATCCAGAAATTTTGCTTTTATGCATAAAATCTGGTTTGTTTGCAGAAGTTGGTGGCTAAAAAGCATTATTTAATGACTGTCATTTCACAAAGTGCACAACATGACAACAAAATACAAGAAAATGTCATATTTTCCATTCTTTGGAATCCAATATAAGCTACAACACATTAGTTCCTATTATTCTTTCTGTTAAAAACACTGACTTTAAGAAAAAGATGCATGTCTAGAAACTATTGAAACTATTGCGATATTGGAAACACTATTGCCGATAGTATTGACATTGCAGCTTTCCCTATCGATAGTGACTATTGCCAGTGTCACTATTGCGATATATCGATAGTCCGATGTATTGTTACACCCCTAATGGAAAATATAACATTTTCTTGTATTTTGTTGTCATGTTGTGCACTTCATTAAATAATGCTTTTTAGCCACCAACTTAAGCGAACAAACCAGATTTTATACATAAAAGCAAAATTTCTGGATAAGAAAGCAGTCTCCAATAGTTATTGCAATGCATTGCAATAGTAACCTGCAATAGAAATAGTATTGCAACAGGGATTTCTGCAATAGTAATAGTATTGCAATAGTCATTTTGGCCTGCAATAGTCACCCCTAATAAGTGACAGCCTTTGGTTTAAACAATATTTTATTCAAAGATTTTATACATACATATAAATAATAGAGTGAAGCAATACAGGATCTGACAGTAAGCGTAACGCTTATATGTAAGTCATCTTCAGGAGAAGTGACAGCCTTTTCTTGTCAATCACCTTGTTTTCAGTTGACTTAGGGTAAATGCCATACAAGTGAAAAATCTTTATACCACAAAGAACAGTTTACTTGAATACTTTATCCATACCTAAGATTTCCATGAAAATTTACATACAAATTCAAAGATTCTTTGAATCTGGTTGACTGTTGGGCAGATCCAGGTATATCTGACTGGTCGCTGATAAAAATTTACAGACCCTGACAAGACCATACCATCTGATTTGAACCTAGAATACTCGCCCATGCACCTCTGCCCAAACGCATAAATTTTTACCCTCAGTTAATGTGTATCAGAACACCTTCATGTTTTCAGCCATTTTCAGAAAGGGGAACAACTTTTGTGACAACCTGTTTGCTTCCCTGGATGACAAAGCTCTTTCAAAGTTAAGTCTACTCTTAAAGGAAAGAATTTGCTCCTAAGGGAGCAAATTCTTTCCTTTAAGAATTGACTTCCTTTGAGAAGGTTTGTAAAAATGAAAATTGCAGAGTTGCTTCCCCTGAAAATTTACCTATTCACCATAAATTGTTAAGGATTCATTATTTCAATATTTGATTAACAGTTTGCCACCTCAGATAATAAATAAATATATCACAACAGTATAATTTATACAAAGAATAAGCCATGGGTAAATTTGTCAGGTTTATTATCAAATAGGTTTCAACAGACTGGCTAGTCTAAGGTTTCAAAAGCCAAATATTTTCTGATCAATATGTACACAAATCAGGTATGAAAATGTGGAGTGTACATTTTTTTTACAATATTTTTGTATGATTTCACTCTCTTCCAAATGGAGAGGATACAGACAGAGTTGATACTTGGTGGTGTATCTTATGGATTTGTTCTCGTCTGAGCCCGCTCCTGGGAACATAATTAATGTTATGAGAACCAGATGGAAAAAAAAAGGAAATTTTAGCGTTCATAAAAAGCCCTTTGTAAGCCGTTGATTTATAATATGTAATCTGTCGAGTTGTGAATGACATACCGGTAATAATGCTGGCATTGCCCTATTTTGTAAAATACAACAGGCCTTTAATGCAATGTAGGACTAAAACGGTATGTCCACAGGCAACCACAAAATGTACAGTGGTAGAGTATTTTTTTTTATTAACTTGTAAAGCTCATACTTGTATCTATAGACATGATGAATATAAGGGCTTCACAAAAAAATGAAAACGTTTGTAGATGAATTTTCAAACAGTATTATAATGAGATGCCTCCTGTACTTGGTTTGCCCTCAAGATTTTGACTGAAACACTTTTTGAAATTTTGCAGATGCAGTGCTGTGTTGGCACTCTTTGGACAATGCAGGCATGAGTATGTAGGAAATATCAAAATGCCAACAAAACTACTGCAATGTGCTTGGGGCACCTAAAATATTTAATTTTCCATTTGGAACAAATGGAAAATTAATTATTTCAGGTGTCCCAATACATACAGACATTTCGGTATTACCTTGATTTCCTTCATAACAAATAGTCACCAAAAATGAAAAGCACATGAAAATAAGAACATGGTAGATTCGCGGCTAAAATGATCTCATCTTAACACTTCTTCTCTGAACAGACACATTTTCTAAATAACTGCTTGTCAAAAACTGAGTTAACAGCATGACTCAATGACTCTTTAGCTTTTTGGACACTCTACAATAGCAGCGTAACAATAGAAAGCTACATGCACTATAACTACAAACAAAATTATAACTATTTTTCATGTAAAATCATAAAGCCGTTTCAAGACGGAGATTTTACATATAGATTTCGCCGTTATGTATTGGCTTTAACAATAAAGACTGGTAGATAAACAGTTAACAAGATATTATCTTCTGCAATTAGCGAATATAGAACAGAGTCAGGTATAATTACGTATGTCCATACCATATTAATTATATTAAATGTCCTGAGGGAGATGCATTACACAAAAGGGGGATTTTATTTAGAGCCTAAAGTGCAGTAAATTAGCCAATGCCCTAATAAACAGTATTATGGTGAATGGGTATATGCAGGGCTGTGGAAATACTATGCCCAACTTGTCCTACTTGTCCCGATTCACTCTGGACAAGTGAGAAATTTCAGTTTACTTGCCCTGGGACAAGTATTCAAAGTGTCATCCGTGAAAGCGTTTCAGGATAATTCTGAGATATTTTTCATATTGTCTGAAATTCTCATGAAAACATATGTTGTGGGTTTCTGTTAGAATTTCCTCTATGAGGCAATTCTATTGGGTGCCCACAACATATGCTTTAATTCAAAACTTTGTGACAGGTATCCAAAAACTGTCATCAAGTTCAACTCTTCTTGCCTTATTTCATCAGAGTGAAAACAAATATTAACAAATATCATGATATAATAGTAATACCATGAAACTAATATTCTTAAAATATTTTGAGTTTTATTATTTGAAAATAATAGGATTTCTAGAAACTGGTTGTCAGCAGCCTGTGAGGCTAGTGACAACCGGTTGTCAGCAGCCTGTAAGGCTAGTGACAACCGGTTGTCAATAGCCACTTCCAAAGTATACCAAACAAAAAAAGAAACGCACAAAGTAAGATTTTACTGTTTAATTTACCTTTTAAAGCATGATTAGAAAATGTCTACAAATACGTATTTCTAATCGAATTTTGTTCAAACTTCATCATGGCGTAGACGAGTATCTGTACCTTCCATATGCTTGAAAAATAAGCATAAATGAAATCGTTGACAGTGATATCCATGCCTTTGTTCAAGCTTACTGTCTGCATGGACTGTAGAGTATAAATGTGTACTTGGATATTGTGAATTTTGCTTGTGTTTTTAACGTCAAAAACACGCCAGCAAATAGTCGCTGCTTTACGTCAAGAATGGAATGCGATTCCTCAGCATTCGATTTGGACTATCATCAGTTCTATGCGCGGAAGATGTACGGCATGCATACAAACTAAGGGAGGTCACTCTTATTGAAAACTGTGACATTGAAAACTGACCCCTGCCTTGTTCAGAGACCCGTCACAAAGTACTGAGCTGACACAATTAAATCAAATTTTCGGGTTGAATTGTCAGATTGTCTACCTCTTACACTATATGAATTATTTTCTTAAATTCTTTGTAATTTTTTTAGGAAATACCAAAATATTACTGTGTGCGTTTCCTTTTTTGTTTGGTATATTTAGATGTATTTGCAACACAGCAACATCCACAAATATTTGCCTTGACTGCGTAAAACTTCTCCCTTTTCTTCTTTAATCTCGGTAAAAATACACCATTATCCGTGTCGACTGTTCTGCTACTTGACCCAGAAAGATGACATTTGAAGTGGACCAATGAGTCTATCATATATTATCGATAGTCATTTGCATATCTAAATTGGCAAGAGCTGTGTAATTGTTGCGACAAAATATCTACCGTCGCACATAAAAATCATTCATATTTGTGATGAAAATTGTCGGTTACTTTCTTCTTTGTTTTCTAAGCTAGCATTAACCATTAACCCATTAATACTTAGCGCCCCCAAAATGGGATATAGGCAAACATTGCAGACCCAGATTAGACGCCGCAAATGCATACAACAAATGAGTACTTTTCTTCAAAATCAAGCTAAAATCGAAAAATAAACTAAACCTGACACCCCTTATATGACAATGGACTCTTCCAATATATACAGATAGAAGAGTCCACTAGGCATTAATGGGTTAATGTAAAGATGTGTGACATAACTAACTGAAATATGTAGATACAAATTCATTGAGACCATGACGTTGAAAAATGTTGTGCGTTTTTACAACACTTAGGCTCCCTATACCGTCTGGTACATGTAGTTCACACCTGGAACACTCTACATTAATTATACATTGACTTTAAACTGTAATAAAATCTGTAGCATTTCACCAACAATAACAGGTGTTAGCGAAAAACAAGATAAAATCAAATTCTCTATGTTGTTGTGAAAAAGAACTGTAGTACGTTTGCGCTTCTGTACTTTTGAAATCCAACACAGCCACGCACTGCAACCGATTCTATTTATAGTGCCTAAGAGTAAATAAACAGACGTTGAGGAAAGTACAAACATTGAATTTTCAATGAATTTATGGCCAAGTAATATGGATATAAGTGAAAATGGACAAATTACATGTTGTTTTGTAATTATAGTGATCTTGCCTTGATTCTTTAAGCATGTTTATTTGATTTTTTTTTCACGAAGTTGGAGGCAAAGCTTCAGACTACAGGATCAAAGGTCAACATGATTTGACCTCTCATGAAAATCTGCGACCTAAATTAAGGTACCGATAACATATGACTGGCGATAACGTATGACGGCATGATATTAAACTGATGTTATGGAATAACTACAGTGTCCAGCGGACTTAGGCAGTGATATTATTACTACACACTGACTGACTGAGAAGATTCGAGCCACAAAGCCAGATATGGAAATATGGGGGTGAACCATCTGGCAGAAACGACTGGTGGGGGATGCAGGGCCTGACAAATCAAAATTTGAACTACTTGTCCTGTAGACAGCTTAAATCCTGCCCGAAAAAGCTGAAATACATGGGTTTTCCCAATATATCTTGATACCTTGACGATAGTTGTAATTAATACATTTTTCTGGGCAAGTAAGAAAAATTTTTACTTGCCCAGCAAAATTTTTACTTGTCTCAGGCAGCCGGACAATGGATTGATCAGGCCCTGGGGATGGGGGAGAGATGACCTAGAGTGAAACGAGGAAAAAGACTTCGGGTAAAACTCTCGAAACCACTAAAATTGGACTCAGTTTCCCCCGTTTGTAAATATTTTTCACAAAAATACAGAAAAATATCTTATTTAATTTTCAAAACTATTATGGGACAGGTAGTTTCTCAAAAAATGAAAGCGAATCCTGATAAGTTCCAAGCTATAGCTGTTGGCAAACGCACAAAAGATGAAAACATAACTTTCAATTTGGACAATAATATCATTAAATGTGAGGAACATGTTAAACTTTTAGGTGTTACCATTGATTTTCAGTTGAATTTTGATCTCCACATTTCAATTGTATGTAAAAAAGCATCTAGGCAACTAAATGTGTTGAAAAGAATAGGGAGAAATTTATGCAGATTGGGGAAACTTAATTTATATTATTCTTTCATCATGTCAAATTTTAACTATTGCTCTCTCATCTGGCACTTTTGCGGGGAAGTAAATACTAAGAAAGTAGAAAAAATTCAAGAAAGAGCTCTGAGATTTGTATATGAAGATTATATATCTAATTATGATATGTTACTCAACAAATCTCAGTTACCTTCACTCAGAGTCAGGCGAATGAGGGCAATAGTGCTGGAGGCTTTTAAAATTTTAAATAATCAAACTCCTGTATATTTAAGTGATCTTTTAACTTTTAAATCTCATTCTTATTCTTTTAGGTATACAAATACAGTGGAAGTACCTCAGGTGAGGACAAGTAAATATGGTGTCAGATCCTTCCGCTCTGCTGCCACTAAAGTGTGGAATTCCTTGCCACAAGAGTTTCGAGAGATAACTAACCTTAATCAATTTCGATCTCAAATTGGTACGTGGAGCTGGGAGATCTGCGCATGCTCGTTCTACTCTGAGTGTTAAGCTTTATGTTGACCCTGTTTATTTTGCAGCTGTTTTAATTTTCTGTTTGTTAAATTTTATGTTGACCCAAATCTTAGCTTCTTTGCACCTTATCCTTTGTTAACAGTTTGTTTTTTTTCAGCTCAAGGACTCCTGCCATGTAGCTTGAATGTTCTGTATGGGAGTTCTTGTAGTATGAACTGTTTCACTTTTTAGCCCAACTGGGGATGGGATGCAAAGACGGTGCTGCTAGATTTGCTGGTGGTTATTTACTTATTTTTTATTTATTTTAATTTGCTTTAATGTCTGTGCCTGCTCTTAAAAATCAAATGCTTTGCTCTTAGTAATTATATGTTTTTTGTGTAATTGTTATTATATGTTCTGCATTTTCATTTTATATTATTAGTGTTTTTATGATGTCTTAAGTAATTATAGTGAATGTTTGTATGTTTATCTCTTATTATGTAGTATGTGTCTAATTGTTTATAAAATTTGTATGCATGTTTAATACTATAATGTGCTTTTGTGTGCTATTTCATATCTTATGCTTTAGCTGTTGACTTTTTAGTTCTCGTTTTCTTAATGTTTTTTTTACGGTCCATAGAGATACCGGAACGCACCAAAACACCGGATCGCATCTGTAATTACCGGAACACACTATTAATATAAGGTTTTCCTGTACAGATATTGGTTTAAGGGTTAAGTTAGTCCAGCTCCGGACCGAAATTATTTCAGAAACAAAGTTTCTAATTTAGGTCCAGCACCTGTAAGTCTTCCTCAGTGTGGGTATTTCAGATGCCGATAAAATCATTTTGGCACATTGTAAACTGTGCATTAATCAATATATTATGTTTTCTTTTTGATAAATAACAGCCTTTTTCTTCTTCTGACCTTCCCAATGTGTCTTATTTAATATTTACTGGCGATTTTTCCTTCGTAGCTGTGAGAATGTTTACGAAGACTGCCATGTTTGCTTGGAATTTTCCCAGTTACCGGATGACGTCATTGGGTGATAAAAATGGCAAGGATATAAAACCCAGTACCTTAGGAGATATGAGTGTCATGGACGGACGCTCGGCGCCCCGTTACTGCGGCTATGGATTCGTTCCGCTGAGGTGCGGGGTAACGTCGATATGAGAATTGAAATATGATGATGATATGAGTGTCGCAATTACATACGTCTGTGAATATTGTTTGCAATACCTACATATGCATTTATTTTATGCCTGGTGTCCAAATTTCATTTAAGCACGCGTCAGTGTGCTTCTGTGACAAGGCTGAGCACTTTTTTTTAGATTTAACTAAGTACTGCAATAAAATCAACCATTATGAATATTCAATTACCATGCGGACACCGAATGTCCGAACACAATTTCACTTTTAATAAATGTTCGCGCACACAAGAAACAAAGGGAATGCTGTTTAATTAAGCTATCAATTTTATAATAGATCTAGTCCATGTCAAAACGTAACATTGGTAAAACAAGGGCTTCGCAAGCGGCGCATAATATGCCCGTTTCAATGTCCTAAAGGAGTTGCAGAATGAACAAAATTGTTTACAAAAGGATACACAGGCAGACAAACAGAGGCAACCACTCTATAATTAAGTAGAACTGTTGGCGAATCCGACAATACCCCCGCTTAACTGCTAACATCAAATGGTGTTATTTTCGTAACAAAAAGCATAGAGAGAGAGAGAGAAATCATTGTTACCATGTATACCAAATATGAATGGTTGCTGTGAAATCTGTTACAAAAAATTACATTATTCAAAGTAAAGAGAGAAAAAAAAATGGACAAATACAGGGAAGAAAAAGAGGAGAAGGCTGGTTCTCAATCCCACGATACAGTAAGTTATCATTAACCTGCATACCAAATATGACTACTCTAGCTTGCAAGGCTGTGGAGAAATCTTTGACGAAAAAATTTATTATTCAAGGTATGGAAAGAAAGAATATTGGACAAATACAGGGAAGAATAAGCAGGAGAAGGCTGGTTCTCAATCCCACGATACATCATGTCGTCATCAACCTGCATACCAAATATGACTACTCTAGCTTGCATGGTTGTAGAGAAATCTTTGACGTAAAATTTCATTATTCAAAGTATGGAAAGAAAGAAAATTGGACAAATACAGGGAAGAATAAGCAGGAGAAGGCTGGTTCTCAATCCCACAGTACAACATGTCGTCATCAACCTTTACGCCAAATATGACCAGTCTAGCTTGTATGGTTGTGAAGAAATCTTTTATGAAAAATTTGATTAAAAGGGGACGGAAGGACAGACGGACAGACGGAAGGACAGATGTAAACCTGTATACCCCCCCCCCACTTTTTCAAAGCAGGGGTATAAAGACTGCAACATTATTTAGATATTTAACACATCAAATACTGTTGTTTAAGCTGCTTGTCAATGTAGAACAAGGGAGATAACCTACTTATACTAGATGAACCATTTTTTGTTCTACTATCCTCCCCTGAAAATATATTTTTTGTAATATACACAAAATAGCCAATAAGATTAATGAAAGGGATTAACTCTAAGACAAAGAAAGGTAGAGCAGCCATTTTTAAACGCGACACATCGTTGGGACTCCATACACATTGCTATGAAGTTTCATGAAGATATCCCGAACGGTTATCTAGTTATGGCGCGCACAAGACTTGCAGGGAAAAAATTAATCAAAGGGGCATAACTTGGAAACTAAGGAAGGGGGAGCAACCATTCTTGTACGCGACACGTTCCCCCAACCTAATACATATGCCTACCAAATTTCATGAAGATATCCCAAATGGTTACTGAGTTATGGCGCGCACAAGAATGTTTACGGACAGACGGACGGACAGACGGAGGGACGGACAACGCCACGACATAATACGTCCTTTTTTTCAAAACGGGCGTATAAAAAGTAAACCTAAACACTTCACAACATATGAAACAACTTTTGTGTGTTTGAAGTCGCCGACAGACCTGTATACTTTCAACTATCATGAGAGAGGACGAGATTAAAAGAAATCACGTGCTGTTATGCTTAAACACATTGCAAAAAATCTTCAGACAAATGCTGTAATCAGACTGCAAAAGAACGGTCACAATATTTTATATCCGCGCAACTTACGTAATAAGAATCTTTTAAGATCTCAAGCGTTAACAGCGATATTTTCAAACTGCGAGAACGTTTTCTTAAGATGTTGCGATCGGAGCCGTGATTATGTACAAATGCGGTACTTCTTTGAAATTCTTAAGACTATCTGCATGATTTTAAAATTAGCTGCATATAAAAATATAATATTTCTTGGGAAAATACGCATTTTCTTTGCAAAGGACAGGACCTACTATAGAACCAGTATTTTACTGGTCTGGGCCTGCAGTTAGATGTGTTTTGCTATGGCGCGATTTGTTCTTCACATAATTTCAACAATTGAAACTATGGAAAACAAAACTTCGCCGAAGACACTGACTTTCTTCGAATCCGTTTCAAATACCGATGACGGACGAGGCAATACTACTGTTAGCGAGCTGGTAATAAAAATCTTATAATTTCTTGGTTCACTGAAATTAATATAAAAACATTTAATGCGTCGGAACAGTTATGAAAGTTTGGGTAAGTAGGTATATGTGGCAGAAAATAACCTCGACATCATCACATTCTTTTGGCAACGTAAATGTTCTTGCTAGTTTTCTCTTTGATCGATACGTCGGAGCATACCATTGATCGGTAAATTTCCTATGTACTGTTATTCTACGCAAAAAAAAAAAAAAAAAAAAAAAATAGAAATATAGTCAGGCAGACGTAAGGCGTAACTGGGAGAGCAGATATCAAACAACCGACCCCCCCCCCTGCCACACACACACAAAGAAAGAAAAGAAGAAAGTACAAAATAAACAAACAAAACAAAAATCACAGTCAGGAAGACGTAAAGCGTATCGGGGGGAGGGGGGGGGGGGGGGGGGTGGAAGACAGAAAATATCTAAGAACCGCCGATTATAAGGATATTACACTTCCTAGGATATGTTACTTCCTTACTTTCTTCCCCTCCCCCACCCCCCCTCCCCTCCGATGTAATTTGTAATTAAAAAGCGTTTCTGCAGTGGAGCTATAAAATTAAGTTTTCCGACCACTCGGACAGGGGATGCTCATTTTGATACAAACAGCACTGGAAACCGGAATAACAACACACGTTTCATGTTTAACAAGATTCAAAGATGTATGTAAGGCGCAAACAGTCCTCGTATAAATATTCTGTTATCGTTTAAACCCAGAACTTAGTCGCTTAACTTGGGTTGTCTGGAGTACGCCTGTCTTTGCAATTCTGGTACTGGATTTTATCATTTAAAGGGAAATCACCTCAATGTTCGTGCGCATACGTTTTGACGCAGCGCCATTCTTTCCCGCCACAGTTATCATGACGTCGTTTTGCCGTTGCACTAAAACTTTTACGTCCCTTTCGAAGACAACATGCACTGTAAAAAA
Organism: Ctena decussata; assembly: GCA_963989385.1. Taxonomy (NCBI): domain Eukaryota; kingdom Metazoa; phylum Mollusca; class Bivalvia; order Lucinida; family Lucinidae; genus Ctena; species Ctena decussata. Next base: position 17,522,461 of record OZ022502.1, read on the forward strand.
AGATCTGTAGATTTTACGGTAGAATAACTGGAAACCAGCTGCCAGTCCTTTAACCGTTATTTTTACGGGTGTTTGCCTGTAAGACATTGTTGGAAATCACGAAAAGGGAGTTTTATGCAAACTTGGCGCACTCGATAATAACTTTGTATTGTTGAAGGGCTATCTGTCCAAAATGACACCTGCTCTATTCTGTCCCACTCTGCTTGATGATTCCTGCAATTTTTACGGGCGCCCGTAAAAATAACGGTAAAAGGACTGGCAGATGGTTGCCAGTTATTTTACCGTAAAATCTACCGTTATTTTTTGCAGTGTAGCGTCGCGCCTGAACGGGCGCTTCACAAATCCGAAAGAATTGTCGCGACGAAAAGCTTGTTTAAATATTTCGAATTAGACCAAAACGGAAGAAAAAGGGACTGAGCACTTTGATGCAGAAAACAAAGATGCCAATATTGTTGGAAACCGACTTTTAAATATTGCCGAGGTTATACACCAACTTAGCAGAGGCTGTGAAGATTGCAAATGCCTGTTAAACCTGATAAATGTTGTCGCTGAAACCAAATGTGGACTGGGCTCAATATATTACGTAATTTGTGAATGTGGGGTACTTAATAAAATCAACTCGGGCACGGTTCATTTATGGCGAAAAGCAGAAACCCAAACCGATATTTGATATAAATACCAAGGCCGTTACAGGTACGTATAGTAAAGGGGAGCAAAATGCCCCATCCCCTCCCCCTCCTCCATTTAAGGATTTTTATTACCATTATTTAAGAAACGGCTTGATCTAATTCGATAAAAAAACTTTTTTACTAAAGTAGACAAGGTTGTCCCCACAAATATGGAACTTAAATCTGGAAGTATCGTAGGATTTAAAGATAGGCCTAATTACAGAATTTTATTTTTTTAATATTCTGAGCGTTTTGCCCCATCGCTGGTGCAAAGCGCCTTTAAGATGGGGCAAAACACCCGCCAAGGGCTATTTCTTATCTTGTTTCCAGATTCGATTGCTATGTTTTAGACCTAATGATTCCTTTGCCCGAATTAAAATGCCTGTGCTGTCGACCGAGCCATTTTGTCACCATCTTTACAAGCAAAAGTGGTTATCGACCGAGAAAATTGACAGCAGTATAAGCTCAGTCGACTTTTATAATCAATGGTATAATTTACTGCTCAGTAAACAGTTGCAGTCTGTATCGATAGCAACTTTGCACAATACCGATTCAGTCGACAGCACAAAGAGGCAAATTGTTATTACTGGCCCAAAATATTTTTGTGTATAAAGTAAATCTAATTGTTGTAAATATGTGTCAGTTCATTTACCCTCAGAACAAAAAGAGTAAAGCAACTTTTGATACTCAACTAGAAATAAAGGAATTAGGCATAATTTAAAGGATTCAAAGAATTTTGTTGATGAGCCTGGGTTGCTCAGTAGGTTATGCGCCGGTCTGCCGATCTAGCGGTTCTGGGTTCTATTTCTGCACAAGGCAGAAATCCTTTTAACCGTAAACAGGGTTCCATTGCACACAGCTTTTCATTACCACCCTCCCATCCTCCTGGTATGAAATTGCAAAACATCCATCCATCTGCTTCCAAGATTTAACGCAGGTGATACAAACAAGAAGTCCAGCTAAGATTTATACATAATTTTACAACGGCCGAGCAGAACTTTCCACAGGACTCAGAGATTCTGAATGGGAGCAGGGAAAACTGATCAGGCTGCTCATCTTCGGAAATTGGTCTTACATGTAGCACTAATGATAAAATGAAATCATGCAACACGGACCAAGCTTTGATGATTGGCCGGGTCCAATATACAATGTTCACGTATGAGCTTGTTCATCAGATATAAATGGAAAATATTCCTGTCCGTGAAAAAAGTTCGAATATTCTATGAGAAATAACAATGGCCATGCTGCCTAGTTTCAGTCATTGGAATTTCTCTCATTACTGCGTTGTCTGCATACGAGAAAAATTTGGAGGCGACAGTTTAATACAGACTATATGTTTCAAGACGTAAGGGCTTTGCTGAAAATGAATAGAGAATTACATTGCTATGAACAAGCCTCGAACGATAAGTGCATTATCCATATTGCCGTTAATGGCGCGAAATAGAAAGCGACGTCAACGCAAAAAACATTGACGCGCTTTTATGAAAACCGCGCCAAATAAAAGTGGTTTTCCTTCCATAACTCGAATATTTGGCCGATGATCTATATTTTTTATCAGCTTATTTGCACGGGGTTGATCAATCCTGTACCATATCAAAAATATATAAAAATTTCAATTGTGGAACTTTTTTTATGGAAGGAATTCCACGTTTTTTCCAATACCGGAAAACGGCGGGAAATAAAAAAAGTAAATAACGTATATAATGAGGAAAACGAAGATGGGAATTTTGATGTTCATACAAAGAGACAAGAAAGAAGAGTTCATTAATCTTTATTTCGAAACGATCGGTCATCTATTTTCTCGTATAATGTCTTCGAAATAGACATAGCCATGTTTCACACAGGCACATAGATGGCGCTGCATTATCTCAAAAAGTAGTACGGTGATCCCATTTTTTTATTTCCATTTTTCACTCAGTATATAATAATCTACCACTATGTGAAGTTTCAACAAAATCTCAATGGCAGATTTTATAGGGTGATTTCCCTTTAACAGATGGCGTCATCACGTGACCTCCACGAGCTCATTTACATATCCTGTCAACATGTCCGTTGAAACGCAATTTCTTTTCACCCCTCTTGAGGAAAATGCTTCAAGGCCAGCCCCATGTCTCTTAGAAAAGGTAAAACTGGTGGCAGTCATGATCCAAAATGGCCAAAGAACACAACCGCTACTGTTTTTTCCTAAGTGATTCAAAAATAATGATTTTATCAGTGTATAGAAATTCTCCGGTAGCATTTACCGGCAAAAACCCAGCAGTAGCGGAATAGGTGAGGCCTGGGCCGTGAAAATTGAAACTTGTTTCTGGGCATTTTCCGGCCCAGAGCTGGGCTAAGGGTTAAGTGTGAAGTGCTCATTGGCGAAAAGCATTATTTGAGCCCTATTTTGTTACATTGATTCAACGTTGTGTACGTTGCCAGTAAGACACTTCTTGAGTCTTTGCTACTTTCCATTTCAGTGTCAAGGATCATAAAATGCATTCAACACAATTTCAGTTACTTCTATGATGCCTTGAATAATTAAAGAGCGCATAATAATGATTCCTGACCCAGCAAAAAGCCTTTTTACAGACACCAGAACAGACACAATTCTGCTTTACATAAACTATCCGTCTCTATTCCTGAACAGGAAAGCATTATCCTGTAAGTTGTATATCAAATTGAAATCCTAATTGATTATCCTCTAAATAAATAATATTCCAGGCCTAAAACAACACACAAGTAAAGGAAAACCATATTTTTATAGTGCGTTCCGGTAATTACAGGTGCGTTCCGGTGACGATGTTTTGGTGCGTTCCGGTATTTCTATGGACCCTTTCTTTTAGCATGTATTACACATAATTAGATTTGTCATATTTGTGAGTCGGTAAATAGCTATTTCTTTCTTTCTATCTTTACTGTCCTCAGTCAACTTTGACCATGATGACAGGTTTCTGGTGTGGCGCAATAAGTTGTCACAAAAAAAAAAAATAAATAAATAAATGAATTTGTGACAAAGCCACCAGCAGATTAAAACTATTTGCAAGAAGTCCTCAGGGGCAGGCATTCCATGAAACATTTTTCTTTCTTTCTTTCTATACTGCTACACCCTCTCTCGAGGATTATGAGCAGGTGTACGATGTACACTCCAGTTTTGCAGGATGAACCTTCTTGTAGCCATGTAACTATAGAAGGGATCTTTAACCTGCACAGGGGATGTCTCTCCCTGCACAGGGGGCCTCCAGTTAACGTCCCAATCCGAAGGACGGCACACTTTTTTAATGTCATCCCTGCAAATGACATTAAGGAAGCGTGTTCGGACACTGAAATTCAAACGCCGTTACCCGGGTTCGAACTCGGGACCTTTAGCATCACAGGTGTAGTGAATGGGCATATATACCTCTACTAGCGCCTTGCTGTAGAAGCATGCTTTTATGGCGACGTGGTTAGAGTGGTGGACTGTTGTTGCTAGTTAAGCAACGTTTGGCTCGGTTAGTGCCTGGATGGGTGACCCAGGTGATTTGGGTGGTTCCAGGTGTCCTGCAATGGTGTCAGAAGTGTAGGAACGAGCACACGGAGCACGACTTCCTGCCGTTTGAGATAGCCATCCGGTATGCAAGAAAAAGGAGGGAGTAGTGTAGTGAATGGGCATATATACCTCTACTAGCGCCTTGCTGTAGAAGCATGCTTTTATGGCGACGTGGTTAGAGTGGTGGACTGTTGTTGCTAGTTAAGCAACGTTTGGCTCGGTTAGTGCCTGGATGGGTGACCCAGGTGATTTGGGTGGTTCCAGGTGTCCTGCACAGGCAAGTGCGCTAACAACTGAGCTACCACGCTTCTTACATAGCTAATGTTTCACTGTTATAACATGTCCGACTATAAATAAAATTTGTATTGTATTGTATTGTATTGTAAAACACTGGATACGTATATCCCTGTGCTTACCTCCCTTGCATTGTTTATTTCATGAACGGACATGTCAAATGAAATTGTGTGCTAATTATGGAGATAGACGCATGCATCGATTAACCTGCAAAACAGCAGGCTTTGCCAGTTAAACCTACCGAATCATAATCTTCATCATTCATCTCCGATTGTAGCCGAGAATTGCATAAATAAAAAAACACTTTTCTGTTAGATCAGTTTTGTTTTGATTTTTTGTACATGTGCCACCCGCCGAACTTTCAAAGTAACAAAGCAGTTGATTGGACAATCTGTGAACGGTCATACTAAACACTGTTAATCTTTGATAGTGCGCTGGACTGTAGGCCTATTTCTCTTATACAAATTTTAAGAAGGCAGTGGCTAGGGGTCCGGTACCGGATCTCTATCCTCTACGGCTAGAGGTCCGGTACCGGACCTCTAGCGGTATAGGCTAGAGGTCCGGTACCGGGTCTCTAGATATTTCTAACGTGGTGGCTAGGGATCCGGAATTATATTTTGTATATCGATCAATTTGTTAAAAGTAGAAACCCTTTACCAGGTTTACCAGTAAAGTGGATGTCTCACTAGAGCACGAATTAAAAGCCAGACAGACAGATAGATAGATAGATAGATAGATAGATACCTCTGTTCTCTCAACCCTGTCCCTCTTGACTTAAATTTCTTGCCGCCATGTATACAGCTGAATTTAATTTCATAGTACTTCAGCCTTGGGTTAAGTATCCTATTCGTTACGCGCGGTTGGACTTTTTCGTTCTTGAATCTCTTTTAAAGAACTGAACACTGTTTACATTTTGATAGCGCTCTATTGCGCTTTCAAATGCATGAAAGTCTTCAAATTTTTGTCCGATGTGAATATTATGAGCCATTCTGGCCATATGACCCGAATCTTGTTTGAAATGGACAAAATTGTACGGTGAATGAATAATAACATAATTATTTTTGCTTTGCATTATCTATTGTAAAAGACTTAAAGACAATATATCCCTTTGATCTGTTTTTCGGCGACTAATGAGCATCTCAGACAATAGGCTCATTCACTGGCTAGTTTTGTAGAGTTATGAAAACATTAATCAACCTCGTTAACGCAGTATTTGTCATTCGCACATCCGCGACTAGATGAAGCATATACTTTGATAGAACTAATCATGCAATTATCATTTTCATGCACCGATGAAAAACTCAAACACTGCAAACAGTTTAATTTATAATGATTATAATTGAAAAGGAGAGAAAAATAAGAATAATATTTTATTCGTTTATTTACACAATCATTGTGCGTTCTAATCGGGTTTACTAGACTGAAGTAGATTCCCTTTACAAAATGAAGTGTATCGAAACTCTCGCAAGGAAATGCTATTTAAACCAATCAATAACAAACTACCGGATCCCTAGCCTCCACGTTAGAAATAGCTAGAGACCCGGTACCGGACCTCTAGCCCATAACGCTAGAGGTCCGGTACCGGACCCCTAGCCGTAGAGGCTAGAGATCCGGTACCGGACCCCTAGACACTGCCTTTTAAGAACTGGTCTGATGCGTAACCGTCAAGTCCACTTTTTGCTAAGGTTGATTTGAATGATTGGATATTCAAACCAGTATACAACCAGTTGCATGCGGTGCAATAAATATTAATACTAGATTATTAATACATCAACCTAAATAATAATATTAGATTACTAATACATCACCTTTTTTTTTTTGAGGATCTTATGCGTATGTCGAGCTGTAACTTCTTAGCTGTTGAGGGTTAGTGTAAATATGGTGATGGGTAACCCATTATGGCTGGGACTTTGTTGGTCGAGGTAGTGCATGTGGATCACAGTTGTCAAGGAGGACTATGATGACCTACAGGATGCGATCATCATTAGATCTTCTCCTCTCCTTTTAATCCTGCGGTGCTGGACTCATCTCTTGTGGTGCAGATTTGTGCTTCTGCCTATGCTACTAATTACAGTATAACATTTCATACTACACATATTCAATTATTCTGGTGGATGGAGCGACTCTACTTATGAAGGCTAAATCTTTGTGATGAAAATGCCGCGCGAACGCTGCCCGGTGTATTTCAACTGCCCTTCGATTACTAAAGACATTCAGTGGTAGATACAGACTGGTGCATGCTGCCTCGTACTGTAAAGGTTTTAGTCAGCTCTTGAGCTATGTTTTTATACCACATATGGCTGCTCCGAGCATGCGTTAACTGTCCAATTATGGTCACTCCGAGTGTGCTCGCTATTGACGAAAATTGGATTTTAAAGCAAGAGTTCCTGTATAAAGTCAACACCTGTATAGTCTAGCAGTATATAATCTGCGACACTAAGTTTAATTATACTTATATTGCATTTGGGGAAGCCCAGCACACATGTCCAATCCTAGTGATATATATACTTTGAGCAGTGGTTGCTCCGCCCACAGTTTTGTATCTTTTGCGAGCACGCGCATACTTTATCTGTCTTCTTTCCAATTTATGTGGTTCCCGAGCATGATTTAGAAAAACGCTCGGAGCACCCTGGAGGCTGGAGCATGCTCTGGGTGACCAAACCTGGATTGTTAACGCATGCTCGGAGCAGACAAATGTGGGAAGAAAACATACCTGAGCTCTTCACTCCAGAAGAATACGTATAACTACGGTGACCCTAACAAGGGTGGAATTCCTTAGTACAAGTTACAAGTTACAAGTTGATTGCCCTTTTCTGCTACAGCTGACTGCTTACTGACATAATACCTTACTATGACCGCTTTAATTAAGGAATGAATGTTATTTTTTATCGTTTACTGAAGTATAAACTACATCGGGTCACGAGCAAAGTAAATGAACCCCGAAGGGGTTTACGTAAACTTTGCTCGTGACCCGATGTAGTTTATACTTCAGTAAACGTTTAAAAAATAACATTCATTCCTTATATTTATATTATTAAACGATGCTTTTGATCAATAAAAAGGTAAACAAAAATAAGAAATACATATATAAGAATCGTTTTAAAAACATTACCGGTCGAATTTTGCAATAGTTTGGAACAGCCGCATTGTCACTGCCTACCAGTCAATTCCACCTCCTGCTGTAGATTTCGCGTGCAAGTAGGCGTAGCGAGCTGTCACATAATGTTTACTAGCCATTCAAGTACATGGCATGTTGTAGATTTCACGTGCTAGTTAGTGAGATGAGCTGTCACTTTAAAGCGCGTGACACAATGTAATTATTGACTTGTAAAAACATTGACTCCCGCATCACTTAATTGGGTTAACAGAGCGCTCTGCACTGAAAATGTAAATATTTAAGAAATGAATGTTATTTTTTTAACGTTTACTGAAGTATAAAGTACATCGGGTCACCAGCAAAGTAAGTGAACCCCGAAGGGGTTTACGTAAACTTTGCTCGTGACCCGATGTAGTTTATACTTCAGTAAACGTTTGAAAAATAACATTCATTCCTTATATTTATATTATTAAACGATGCTTTTGATCAATAAAAAAGATAAACAAAATAAGAAATACATATATAAGAATCGTTTTAAAAACATTACCGGCTGAATTTTGCAATAGTTTGGAACAGCCGCATTGTCACTGCCTACCAATAAATTCCACCTCCTGCTGTAGATTGCACGTGCAAGTAGGCGTAGCGAAATGTCACTCAAAATTTACTAGCCATTCAAGTACATGGCTTCTTGTGGATTTCACGTGCTAGTTAGTGAGATGAGCTGTCACTCTGAAGCGCGTGACACAGTGTAATTATTGACTTGTAAAAACATTGACTCCCGCATCACTTAATTGGGTTAACAGTGAGCTCTGCACTGATAATGTAAATATTATTGACATAAGCTATCTCTGCAGCAGATGCGATTGAAAACCGAAATTAAGCTGATTCGACTTTCACTGATTTGAACACAATCAATTTGACACAAAAGTGCTGGCAGAATGGGAAATACTACTGCACTTCCTGAACAGTCTGGCCTTGGTCTACAAGGTTTGCTCAGACATTCCTGTCCCAATATTTAGTGAGGTGCATGGTCACCTTTTACAGATCATTTTGGAACATTTATTTGCTTGTAAGACCAAATTCGTACATGTGTTTATATCACTTGTCAGAGTGAAAATATATTCAATTTTATGTACAGGCTATACCGTAAAATGAATAAGACAAAGAAGCTATCAGAATCTAATTATGTCGATGCAAAGAGATATATTAATTAGCATCAGTTTCTGGAAAGCCTAAACTGCCTTGGTGAAAGCCAGTCAACAAGTTCTTATAGTTTGAAAAGAATGTATGCACCAGACCTTGTATTGCCTGTATGCCGTTTATTCAAGGCCTTCTAAATAGCTGTTTTAGGTCCAGTTTCAACAAATATCTAGCTTTAGCTAAGAAACCAGTTCGAATATTTCAATAGCAGAGTCTTAGCATTCGAATCAGGATTCAAGTCCAAAATTTTGCCTTTTCCATGCTTTCATTTTTAGGAGCCATAGAGATGACTTCTAAGCAAGTACATTGAATTTACGCACAACTAGGCAGGTGAAAGATTTTGAATGGTGCACTGATTGCACATGCATAGCATGCTAAATCATACAGGTATGACATCCCTTATTCAGTGAATAAACCTTACCACCACTGAACTAGAAAGTGTAAACAGCTTTTAAAATTCGTAGAAGATCTATACACATATAATATACTGAACAAAAATAAAAACTTGACGGTTTTTATTTCTTAATTCCGGCCAGCCTAGCAAATATGCACCGTATATATGGATTTTTTCGAGTTGGGCAGACGTCTGATTACTTAAATCATGAAAAGTTACTGGTATGTTATTGTCCTGTCCGGAGTTATCCAACTTATTCCTATTTTAATAATTCAGATCAGAACTTTAAGTTGCGCATGCGCAGCAGAAGGTTTTCTTGTAATCAATAAACAGTAGTTCCAGTAGACACAGAAAACACTTTAAACGCTTATGTAAATTGTAATCACAACCTGAAAATAACGTTAAAAGATTCAAAACTTTCAGATTATCTCCCTTTGAAATAAACATATAGAGATTTTTGAGATGCCATATTTTCTATACCAGTGTATCTTTTTTATTATTTTTCTCCGAAATTTGTTTGATTGTCTTGCAAACTCAATGTCTTCATCACTAAATTTATTTGAAAGCCATTTCTTAAACTGCCATAAAGACTTTAAAGTGTAATGGGAATTCCATTGAAACTGAATTTCTGACTTCATAATGGCATGGACTGAGGTTTTTCGTCTGGTCCTCACGGCCTCTTAGTCGACAGTGCATTGGCATAAACTTAGCATATAAGTCCATACAGATTGGATTAAATAATGGAAATGCATTTTCAACTGAATTTTTATCATTTAAACAGACTTTGACAATTTTAAATTCGGTAATTGTTTGGTTTTGAGCATAGAAAACAGAAAAGTGCCCTTGTGACGTTTACAATAGCCTAAATATTGCTGTATCTAAAGAACCTTGACTTTTGTGTGACTATGGTATTACCAAATGATTATTTTTTTTTTAATTAAAAGATTTTTTATGTCTCAATTTTTCCCGCTTACCGTAGGATGCAAAATAGCGACTGTCAAGTTTTTATTTTTGCTAAGTATATAACGGACCGACCATTTGATAGGCTTGGTTGTGTGTATGTGTGAGAGGGGGGGGGGGGAGGGTATATTTTTCAAAAAAAAAAAATTCTCTGTCTTTGGATATGCAAGAAAAAAAATAAATTGGCTCATAAGGGGATTTAAAAAATAATCTGGTCTCAAAAGTAAGTGGAAGAAATAATCTGGCTTCACCCAAAATTAAACAAAAAGTATGCAGATACTTCCATTTCAATGAATCCGGGTCAACTCGGCCTGGGGTCAACTCGGCCTGAGTCAACTCGGCCGGGTCGACTCGGCCCGGGTCAACTCGGCCTGCTGCATATGTATGTATGCATGTATGTATGTATACATCAAAGTGCACTGTGCGAGTGATTATTGCCGACACACTTGATTAATCACCGTTTAAACTAAACCCGCTTTAATTAGTATATTGATACATGAGTTATTTAGCGGGGATCTTTAATTATTTAACACATTCCCAACAAACATTCATTTGCGTGACGAATTACTCGCAAATATTCTTTAATTTGAAACAATTTAAATGTTTGGTCATCGAGATTAATTACACTCTGTTGATCACAGATCACTTATAAAACTCATCTTTAGGGAAACGTACGTAAGTAAGCAATAATATTATATTGCTTTTCGATTTCTTGGAAAAATAAGATTTAAACTGAACAATTCTATCCACGGTTTATCCACACAAAATATAGCATTAGCATTATTGTAAAATAACAGGCCGAGTTGACCTGAGGCCGAGTTGACTCAGGGGCCGAGTTGGTTACAGGCCGAGTTGACCTGAGGGTGAGATTTATCTATCCTACATGGACACTCATGATGGATTATTTTTCTCCCACTCTTAGCGTATTTTGAACCTCAAGTCGGATTAGGCTTCAGAACAGGAAAATTTGAACTTTTTTTTACCAGTGATCTGAAGTAAATTTTGAGCAGCCCAGTGTGTTTATCGGGTCCTAAAATGGGTGTAAACACAGTTTGCACCTTGAAAATAGACGGAAAACACGATTTGTTGACTATTTTATCTTCCAGAGGGCGAAAACAAAATGGAGCTTAGCCTGTCACGTCACGCGCGTCAAGTTTGCTAGCGACGTTTATAACCGGGTTTAGTGACGTCATTCAAATTGAGTGACGTCACAAACCTATGATCTGCTATCAAACGTCATCCGACATGCTTGCGTGTCCGTTTTGTTTATTTAAAATTAAAATATTAGCCAAAAACTGAAAAAAGTCTGGTTGCTAATATAAGAAAGATGTTGCCAGGTGTAAGATAGAAGTTTCTCCCACCTTTGCCTATATAAGATAGGCTCTCAGCTCATATAAGAAATTTCTACCTTATACCTGGCAACATCTTTCTTATATTAGCAACCAGACTTTTTCATTTTTGATATATGTAAAGGTGGGAGAAAAAAATAGCTGTGCTCAAATCTTGTAGGTCATATATGATGATATGACTTACTCATGGAATGCCAGCCTCATTGGTATCACCCCCTTTATTCTGCGAGAAGAACGAGAACATTCTTCAACGGAGAGAGACCATACTTGAGACATAGACCTAGAATATTTTAAAAATTGGTGAACAATAAACATAAACCCTGTAGGGCTTTTTTTCCGACAAAACAAGAGTAAAAACAATTTAAATATATCACAGCATGCACATGCACATATAGATATACACATATTAAAACATAAAAAATAACTAGAAAATTGTGTCTGTAAGACACAGGTGATGCCCCCGTGCTCCCCATGAACCTTGCACCCCTTTCTCCCTCCCTCCACCCCACCCCCACCACCATCACAAATTCAAAGAAGTGTGCATGGTCTCAAACTGTAAAAACTGATTAGTCAAAAGCTGTAGTATGCCTTGAGAACACTAGCTTGTTACCTATATTGTAAAAAAACAAAAGATGAAAATTTCTTAGTTCAAACCCTGCAATTTTGCTAAAACAAAATTTTATCTTAAAATATCTTCATGAACATCTATGAACATCTCTGTTATGACTGTTACACATGTACAAAGTTTCAAAGCCATCTATCATAAACTGTGAGAGAAGTTGATTACACACTGATATCAAACACTGAAAATGACATATGTTTGAAAGCCCATAATTTTGTCAAATTACACTTTGTGACCTTCAAAAATCTTCATGCAGATCTTCAATATGTCTGCAACATATGTGCAATTTTCAGCTTAACCCATTATAAGCTGTGGGAGGAGTTGATTACACAATCTTTCTACCCTACATCACAAACCAACACTGAAAATGTCCGAAAGCCTGTCATTTCGCCAAAAATAGTTTTGCATGTATGCAAAGTTTCGAATTGATCCATCATAAGCTGTGGGAAGAGTTGATTACACAAACTTGCTACCCTATATCACTAACCAACACTGAAAATGTGTAAGTTCGAAAGCCCGTAATTTTGCCAAAAATAATTCTTGGGCCTTACGAAATCTTTATGCATATTTTCAATATGTTTGCAACATGTATGCAAAGTTTGGAATTGATCCATCATAAGTTGTGGGAATAGTTGATTACACAAACTTGCTATTCTATATCACAAACCAACACTGAAAATGTGTAAGTCCGAAAGCCCGTAATCTTATCAAAAATATTTCTTTGGCCATAAGAAATCTTCATGCACATCTTCAATACATCTGCAACATATATGCAAAGTTTTGAATTGATCCATGATAAGCTGTGGGTGGAGTTGATTACACAAACTTGCTACCCTATATCACAAACCAACACTGAAAATGTCTAAGTCCAAAAGCCCGTAATTTTATCAAAAATAATTTTTTGGCCATAAGAAATCTTCATGCACATCTTCAATATGTCTGCAACATGTGTGCAAAGTTTCAAATTGATCCATCATAGGCTGTGGGAGGAGTTGATTACACAAACTTACTAGTAAAATGTGCGACGTACAGACGGACAGACAGACGGACAGGGGTAAAACATAATGCCCCCTGACTATCGTCACGGGGGCATAAAAATAAAAACATACAGAATATCACATAAATTGTCAGAAAAAAAAAATACAAACATCCCCACATACAGCCTTTGTCCGAAAACGAAGCATTTGACAGGAGGTCAAAAATAGGAGCAAAGGATCTTGCAAAGTGATTGTCCTTACGAGTGAGCATTTGAATGCGTTTCAGAGGCAGTAAGGGTTAATAACAGAAAGAATAAGGACAGTGAAAATTCTGCCACACGAGTCTGCTAGCCGCTATCTACAATCTAAACAAAGGCTCATTGGACATAGTGGTAACAATTGTGTAGGGAAACAAGATCCGTGGTACATACCATTTGCGTACTACGTCATTAGCTTCTGCTCCATTTCGGACAGAACACTTTTCCGGCAGAGAGGTAAATTCCTTTTAGCTACGCGCTTTGCTGAACGAACAGTTGTGGCTGTATGCCATCATATGCGGCTTTAAGTCCAATTTACGTGGCTGTTGTCTCTTTGTAGCGTGTGTCTGTCGTTTCTGAGATCATACATGAAACTATTTCTAAAACTGGTATGGTCCCTTCCACGGACGACAGCGATTTTGCACAGAAAGTCGGCTTTATTTTCGGAAAGAGACAAATTAGTATCAGAATTTTCTGTGGTTAAAATAAGTATTCAAGTCTAGTCACTTTCATCCCGATTTCATTGAATCTGTCTGGCTAGTTTTGCGGTGACAAGTAATGTTTGCAGTCTGGTAGCTACCACGGACTAAAAGTCGACAAGTAAATTATGGTAGCTTCCACGGACACATCGTTATAAATGCCAGCTGCCTTGTTTTATCTTAAATATGCATTTGACGTGTAAGCGGGTGTGTAAGTGCTACAGATTCACAAAATACTTCAATGTGGCTACTAACTCGAACATCTTGGTTTTATAGTAATATAGACGAGGTTAAAATGGTATGTATCAGATAATTACGGTTGTTCCCCTTACAATCACAGTTAAGTCCCTTTGATAATATTTCAGACTATTTATGATATAATAAGGTAATCGTTTGGAACAACTTGATGAACTTTATAGCAATATGCATTAAGTTTATGCTGTGGATCGATTATGAACAGTTGCTCCCTCATATTTAATTATGGGCTACATCCCTTTGATTAGTCTTACAGACTATTCTTATGAGCACATATTTTAAAAGTACCTGTGTGTGACTGATTGTACTGGTACAGATCTACCCAATGGACTAAAAGGGCGAATATTGTGCGGAGCTCTTTTTAAGATATTCGAACAGCGTGGTTTTAAATAAAGTATTTTAAACAATTTATTTCATTTCAGAAACGTGAAGAAAAAGTCCTCTTTAACTCTACAAATACCATACCAAAATCCTCAAAAGAGACGCCCTAAAACTGTTCGTTTTAAAATACAATGCATTTCTTGGAATACACAGTTCTCACCATCTCCCAGAAAGGGTGGGAAAAGAAAGATACTATCACCATTTAAATCCTAACAATCAGTAATTATTTAGAAAATTCCCAGTAAGTAGGATGTCGTTCATGCACAGACGCATGAAGTCAACAAGAGCGTTACTTGCTTTTGTACCAATTAAAAATAAAATTTCCTTTTAAAAGGAAGGCTTGCACAGCTATAACAGTGAAATTTTCATGAGTTGTTATTGAAGTGAACCCGATTGTTAGTGCAACACGTGTAGTGCAATTTCTGTTGCTTACTTGTATTTAGCAAAGTATTTAATTTCTAACTTCTTGAATGGTGGCATTGTCAGAAAGACTGTTTCAAACCCATGTCTATGGAATCTTGGCATATCACGCTGGTCTGGCATTCAACACAGGCAACGAGGCAACATACTATAAAACACGATTGTTTTCGCATACTTCTTACATTACTTTCAAACTATCATTCTTACGGACCCGGCAGTTTGGTATACCTCTTAGTCAGACCAGATTTTCGAAGAAATTCCGTCTAGTATAAATGCAGTGCTTGAATAAGGTTTTTCACCAATTCGTTACCTGGTCGTTGTAGCCCAAAAATTGTTTTCAAGCATTTCTTGAATATGCATGTTAATTCAGTAAAACTTTTGAGTCCTATTTCAAGAGTAGGGGGTCGGATTGTCCGTGGGAATATACTTCTGAAACAAACTTATCCTGATGAGCAGAACAAGCAGATTCCTTGTGAGTTGTCTTCGTTGCCTGTGTTGAATTCCAGACCAGTGTGCACATTTGAACTTGGCATCAAAAGAAGAAATAAATTAATATTTACTGAAGTTTACTTTTGGTTTAAGTGGCATCACTGGCAGTGACTGGAACAAAACGTTGACACTCTGAGAAGAAAATGCATGCTGTTATTGTTTTGACAATAACTTGCTTTACACCATTTGGGAACAACAAAGCACGGAACCTATTACGTTCGTATTTCCATGAATCCCGACAAATGAAACTTATCTTTTATATTTATGCTATGTTTTACATCAATTTCGTTTACTCATTCGTGAAGTTCTGACTAATTAAACGCCAATTCTAACACAGTGCGCCTATAGAAGCAATGGAAAGTTGCCGTGTTTTATTCTGCAACAATTCACTGTTACGGAGCGCGTGAGTCTAATTGCTGACGTCATTGCAATTACTGACGTAATTTTGTGACGTTTTGAGGCGTTAGACGGTGTAACGTCTCTTTTTCTTTCTAAAATCGCTATAAAAACGTACATTTATCTTAAACACAGTTAAGAATATTGGCGGGAGCATGAATGCGCTGGCATTTAGGTTGGGAGAGTTTGAATGAAAAGAATAGTTTTTCAGCTTTTTTGAGTGTTAGAATCGAAATAGTTCAGCTTTAGCATTGAATTGTTGGGTAATAATTCACTGTTTGTCGGTCAGTTGTAAGTAGATATATCACTCGCGCTCCGCGCTCGTGATATGATCTACTTTACAACTGACCTTCAAACAGTGAATTATTACTCAACAATTCACTGCTAGAGCTGATCTATTTCTTAAGCAAAGGCAAATAATAGATACGTGTTGGTAATGAAGTACAGCAGCCGTCACTATGACATGACGTATATCAATCGTTACGTCGGCCAATCATCTATTTGAACTATCCGTGACGTTGCTTACGCGTAAGATTGCATGAATGTGTGTTGTTCGTGCATGTATGAACATCGTCAGTCCAGTATAGGTTCATCTAAGGAAATCGTCGTTGAGTGTAAATATTTCTCTGTACATTTGTATAGCTGAACTAAGAAGGCAACATTAGAGAGTGTTATAAAAGTAAGAAAAAAGTCCACACACCCCAACCAGCACGTACCGCAAGCACAGTAGGCCCTTGTTCTACTATAATCCAAATAAGTAGGACGCCCCGGCACTGGAAGTTATACCCAGCATCATCGCACCAACCAACCAACCCCTCCCTTGTCACAAAGCTGTCAATGAATCCCTAACAGTTTCAAATTTTAACAATTCTGAGTTTCAAATGTTAACAACTCTGAATTGTCCCCTTTTTCTGTATCATTGTTCAGGCTATTCATGGACATGTTGTTGGCCAAAAGGAAATTTATCAGATGCTAAAAATGTGTACATAATATATCGCTTTGCGCCATGGAAAGGCCTGTTGTAATGCGTAAGCGTTAAGTACTCACCGACATTACCGACTTTTACATACATAACACGGTCAGTTCTACATACAAGCAATTAAGCCACACATTTATTGTAATGCGTATCTTGGACGCACACGGCGGAAATTCTGTTTACTTCCAGCATGTATTTATTCGTTTAACCTTCTGATTTTTTCCCACATAATAGACTTTTTTCCAAAGTGTTTCCCTTTTCATCCTCACGGAGCATGTATTACGGTGCACAAAGTCGGTGCAGGGGGGCATGCTGTTTGGACACTGGTTTTCGCCACATGTTTCTCTGTACCTGACTGTGCCGCTTTATGTAAATTCATGCGCCGTGCGGCTGAGGAGGGGAAAACCATTGATTCCAGTGTGTGTTTTTAAGAAGTGACTGTACTCTGGCACCATGGATGCAATGCCACGTAAGTAGAAAAAATATTCAATGTTCGCTGTATTTATTATTATTATTATTATTATTATTATTATTATTATTACCTCTGTGGAGCCTTTATCCGCGGTGATAAGATAAATGTATATGTAATGCATGATGTACATAGTCTCTTATAATTCTGTACAGAATGGTTTGGTGTATTTTTATATGTCTGTATATAAACATGTATGTACTGTGATGTTGTACACCAAAATGAGACTTTAATAAACTATAAACTCTAGATAGATGGAATACATTTTTTCAGTTAATGTGATAAGAGAAGAAAATCGTCAAAAGCGCTTGTTTCTAATTCTAAACAATAAATTTGAACTCTGCTCTTTCAGTTTTTACAGATACACGTATCAGCCCACTCCGGCATAAGCGCAGTCTTATCAGTCTATCCTCAGCACGAACGATGTCTGCATCATGGATCACCATGAAGAATATTTATGCCGAAAAAGACCGATCAGATCCCATGAAGGCACCGGCGCTGGACAGTGTGCCGGCTGCTCTGACCAGTCAGATTATGCGATGCCCTAAGGCCTATTTTCGCGACGCCGCTGCATTTTTGGAAAAGCTAATGCTTTGCGCTATATAAACACTGCAGTACACACTCTCCAGGTATTTTCCGACTAAGTGTGACGTATCGTTTCTTCCGAAAATAACTCGGTATCACTAAACCACTTGAATACTGGCTTGCCGCCGAGACGGCAAGCCAAAAATGGCGACTCGGAGTGGGTAAATATCAGTTGGGATGAGCAATTTATCGACGGAGTAATAGTACCAAACACGAGTCAGGAATAACTGACGAAGGATCTCATGGTTCTGATGAAAATAAAAAAGCAAGACTAAGAGATAAAAAAGGGGATAAATGTTATAAGCAATGAAGTTAATTGGCATGTTGCAAACGAATATTATGAAAATGGCATACAAAAAAACATGGTTGAAATATAAAGATAAATGGACAAAATGTTAGTAAAAAGTATGCAAAGACCAGGAACTGAAACAATCAAAATCCAAATCCAGCCCTCAAACCATAGTTGGAAACAACTAAGATTACAAATAATCAAGATACAGAGAACATATGGCCAACCGAGTGAGCAGCTTGTTCCCAAAAGGTGGCCACTCAGCAACCCAAACCGAACCAAAAATAATAAGAACATACATAAGGTAAAACATCACAGAAACTCTGACACCTATGGGCAAAACGTAAACAGATATTACCCAAATTTAAATGAACCTGGTCCATATGTAAATGAACATGATCACAATGTATATGATTATGCTTATTTCGCTCATGACACCAATACATACAAAAATGAACAGGAGTTTGTTGATAATGAAACTGAATAAATGATAAGCCTTGTTCCGGATGTCATGAAAGTATTACCAGAAAATGGTTTGCAAACACTTAATTGTTGAAGGAACGCTAGGTAACAGCGCGCTAAAGATGATTCTCACTGTAAGCAGCATAGACTTTAAGACTGAGTCTGTCAGGATAAACAAGTATATTGAGATTATTTAGTTGGAGAGCACATTTATGAAGCAATGTGCCAAAATATAGCACATGTACAGAAGTTAACTTTTTAAAACTGCATGCCAAACCTTTTTGCGATGGTCTAACGATATTCGAACCCTTAAAACAAATGCCAAGGAAACTCCAAACTCTTCTAACCTGTAGCGAGTCAAATTAGCTGGATGATAAATGCCTTACCGCAACATCTATACGGGGCCCTCTGCTGGTAAACCCTCTCATGATCATTGAGACTGGATCTACTGCGGAATAATTTTCCAATGAAGCGGCAGACCCTTAACTGATCCATTCCTGCAGCATGGTTTATAAACCGCTCATAAATATGCATTACCCATTGTATAACACATTGTCCGTGGAAACTACCACCATTTGTGTATCATATTTTTGTCCGTGGTAGCTACCACGTTGTAAAAATAGCATTTTCATGGCACAGAAAAGGCTATTAATCAAGTAAAAACGGACAAACAATAGTAAGTTTAAATATTGGATTAATCCATGGCGCTACCTGATTCCAAAGTATGTTGTTACGGGCATGAACGGGGTTTTACACTCAAAACCTTTGCGATCCGTGGTAGGGACCTTCTGGTTTATCGGTACAATTTCACGAATGCTTTAAAAAGATACAGCAACCTATGACAAAATTTAGGTAGTGACGAAAACTGGAATACAGACCGCATATGATGGTATGCATGCTGAAGTTGCCTGTTGCGTAATATTAAAGAAGGAAAACAATTTACCTGTTTGCCGGCGAAATGGCTCCTCCGAGAACTAGCACTAAATAGATGACGTAAACAAATCTTGGGTAGTTTGATAGCTACCACGGACTTTGTTTCCCTACCTTAACCCCGTTTTATGAGAACAAGTGCTCGTAATATGGTTTGAAATTTCGAAAATGTAATGATTAGAAAAGCACAGTGTAAATAAGGACAGTTTTGTCTTTGTACAGTATTTGGAAGTTTCGTGAAACACAGAGCAGCTATATCTTTAAAGCGTTGCAAGCTCGATGAACTGCATGTAAATGGGAACGAAATCTTATGCTTTTGTTTACTTACACAAGTTGCAATATATCTGACATAATTTCGATTCTGCAATCTGCAAAAGTAGCAAAACATTCCGACCAAAACTCTTGATCGTGTACTTAATAAATGTTTAAAGTAATACCACATTTGTGATATGTCAAACAATTCCATTGTCTATAGACTGGAAAGTGAAAAGGCAGTTTATTGCATCTTGGGATATCTCTAAAGCACATGTCAAAGTAATTTTCACGTACTACGATCTGCATGCATATGACAAGCAAATGAAGGACTTTGGGGTATGTAAAAAATTATGAAATATTTACCCATGTATAAAATTTTTGAAACGCACCTGTATCAGCATCAACCGTCTACCATGCATCTGTCCGTCTGTTGATCTATTTATGTATCTGTGTAAATGTGTCTGTCTATCAGTCTGCCTGTTCATCCATGCCTCCGTCCGATCAACACAGCTAATCATATTCTTTTCATTATGCCTCCACCTTCGGAGAAGTTGAGGGGGCATATTGGTTTGGGTCTGTCTATCTGTCCGTCTGTCCGTTCGTAACGCTTTTAAGCAGCTAGGAAACTCTAGAACAGCTTATGCTAAGATCTTGAAGTTTTATATGTGGAATGTCGTGAAAAATAAGTAGACACATATATAGTCAGATATAAGTTAAGCATCACCTGAATAAGTTGCGCCATAGAATGAGGTATGTTTCAAGTATCGTTATCACAGGTATATCTTTACATTTTGCATCAATATTTTGTCTAAATATTCTTCACTATTCAAAGATTGAAATATTTAATTCATATCAAATATGCCGATTTGTCGAATATGAAATTTAACTTTCAACTAATTGGGGTGATCCTTAACTTATGTCTGACTGTAGATTTTTTTTCTTTTTTTTTCCGCTGGTCATGTATTTTTGGAGTTACGCCCTTTTTTGACTTAGTGCATTTCAGTAGATGGAACCTTGTTAACAAAATATCTCGAGAGCCCCTGATGTTAGGATCATGATTTTGTGGAGGAAGACATTGTCCAAGGTGTAGATGATTAACTTCTGAAAAAGAAAAATGTTAATTTTTGATCATGATTGAATGAATGATTTGTTGCTTAACGTCCACGGTAAACAACTATGGTCATGTCGGGACGGTCAGTTAACCTAACCACACTATTCCTGGGCAGGCTCAGACCTCCTAAGCGGTTAACCAGTACTAAGTGCACATACTTTCGCCAGTAACTGACAACTGCCATTCTTGAATCAGCGGAAGGAAAACGAAAGTATGTGGCCAGACCGGGTATCGAACCCAGGACCTCTGACTTATGAGTCAGGTGCCCTACCGATTGCGCTACGCGGCCCGGCCTAATTTTTGATCAAGTTAAGCCCATTTTTCGACTTAGTGCATTGAAGCCTATACAGTCAAGAACTGTAAGAGAAAGGAACTTGAAATTCTATGTGTGGCATATCATGAAAAATAAGCCATGCTTGCGAACAAAATATCCGACTAAGATGTAGATGAACCGGTTAATACTCCTTTCTGACATAGATTATGGGATAAACCCTCTATAGAGGCAAGCATAAGGTCTGGGGCATAGTGTTTCATAAACACATTTTCTATTTTCTCCCAAAATCCGTCTATTTATCTTCCGATCTGCCTGCATGCCTGTAGTTGCTTGTGTATTACACGGTAAATTAGCGTTGGGGCGGGGGATTGGAGTCAGGGTATTCTAAGTCATACATAGGGCAGGGGCGTGGATGTGGAGTTTTGTGATGTGAATGAGTGGGAGGTATGGTAGGAAAATGGGCTGGGGTTGTTTGGGATGGGTAGAGTGTATGCTGGGAGTTGTGGGAATAAATGGGTATATCGAACTTCACTACAGCTGGTGATTGGGACTGTGTGGTCACCGTAAAAAGTCTCCATGCCCTTCATCATAGTGTAGATTTTATTTTCTAGTCCTTTGGGATCATTGATTCCATTGTAGAACTTTAAAAATATTTGAGGGTCACTGATGAGGCCTAATTGGCCGAAACTGGCTAGTCTGGCCCAGAAAACTTGTACACTCGACAGTTTTCAGTTCTTTGGTGTGATCCTTGCTTCCAAAGGATAACCCTTTTATAGAACACATGGTAAAAAGGGTAGGGTAAGGAAAGATATGGGTAGTGAGAGGGGTAAGAATGGGTGTGAAAAAGGAGTGATGGTGGGGTGGTGGTGAGTGTGTAGACTTCGGAAGGATAGGTGAACGAGTTTGGTTGGCGTTATGTATAGAACCGTTAGTGGCGGGAATAGGGGTCTGGATGGGGGTGGGTTCGGGCGGGTAACCATCAGGAGTAGGGGTTTGGTTTTGGTAATTATAGACTGGGAGGGTGTGGTAAGTAAGGTAGGGTAAGTGAAGAGGTTTGGATGGCACGGTGTGGGAAAGAACAAGTGGTGACATTGGAATTAGGGTGGAGCCGGAAGCATGTTCGTAAGATCGTGTAGTGTACGGTAGGATATGGTATAATAGGGTTTGGGTGGGACGGGCGTAAATGGGATGGAGTGGGGAGGGAAAGAGTAGGTAAGGTAGGGTATGTGAAGGGGTTTGGATTGCATGGCATGGAAAAGAACAAATGGTTGGGTGGATATCTGGGTAAGGCTGGGAGATTTGGGTATGATAATTTAGGGTAGGACGGGATATGGGAAGAGGACTGGGTGGGATTGGGATGGAAGATGATTGGGTGGGATTGGGGTGGATGAGGGTTGGTTATGTAATTGTAAGGGTAGGGTAGGGTAGCTGGAAGCATTGGGTTGAATATGTGTGGGCATAGGCGTTAGCATAATGAATAGTAGGATAGAGAAGGTTAGGGGTAGGGAAAGAGGTTGGGATATTGGTGCGTATAGAGGAGGTAGGCGTCAGGATGGAGCTTGGTTTGGGTATTGTTGGGTGTAGATTTAAAGAGTAACTACACTTCAGGAACTGACTGAATCAGAACCCAAACCCTATCCCCAACATCAAAGGGAAAGATTGACAAAGACATCCCAACAAACAATAAATTACAAGGATAAGCCGAGTCAGCAGCTCTTTCCCAAATAGGTGGCAACTCAGCTATCTTTATTGAACTAAATAATTTAGACCAACAGAAGGGTTACAACAGACTAAGCAAATTATATGAAAAACATTTAACAATTATTTTTACCTATTTTCTATTTTTATGATAGAAGGGTTAAACTGAGAACACAATAAATTAAACAGTACCGAACATAAAACAAATGCAACCGCAACAAAATTACCGCCTTGGGACGGTCAGTAATAATTACTGGGGGGGGGGGGGGGTGTTAAACCGGTTTTACTGGGCCCAAACCTTCACCCTCACCCTCCGCTGCGGTGCACACAAGTAGTTGGTAGTTCGGTTCGTATGGAGGTCCCCTACCTCATCAGAGAGTCATCACGGTCAACAATTAAGATCAAGAAAAGACCGTGATGAGGCAAGGATGAGGACTCGACAGCCAAAACGTGTTAAGACACCTGGAGATCCCTGGGGCGTCAGCAACACCACTGGAGTAATGGAGCAAAAGAAGACCACCAGTTGAACCCCGGTGGGCCAAGAAACAGACAAACATCCGGCCCCAACCAACTAATATATAGCTTTATGTAGGGGCTATCATAGTAGGTAGGCTAGAGTAAAATCGGGTAGAGCAGAGCAGATCATGGGAGGGGAGGGAATGGTATGTGGTGGTGGTTGGATGGGGCTGAGGCTTGTGGAGTGCCTCTTTATACTTTCAGTGACTGTCTTACTTGAGGGGTTCGAATTTAATCAGCATTTTTCACTTTTGACTTTGGGTATGTGGGTATGGTGAGAATGGTTTTGTGGAAAATGGTGAGTTAGGGTAGGGAGGGGTAGGCTAGGGAAACTGTAGGGTGGAGTCCTGGGAGAGGGTTCAGGGCAGATAAGATGTTGGAGGTAAAGTATTCTAATCCTATTTATCCTGCTTACCGGCACGTCCCACCCCACAGCACCCCACAAACACAAGACTTGACAAGAGAATGTTTCGAACTAATAAGACATACTAGTTTTTGACAAGACATAATGAAAATGTACAACACACAACAATAAGTGGATAAGACAACATGTCCAACTGACAAGACATTATGAGATTTTAACATGAGATAGTGAAAATGAACAGTATATAATAACGACTGAAAAAGACAGCGTGTAGAACTGACGAGACACAATGAAAATGAACAGCACATACGAACGAGTGAAGATGACAGCATGTAAAACTGCCAGGACATAATGGTTTACAGACATGACATAAAGGCTTTCTGACAAGATTAAATGGAAAATGAACTGCATATAATAACGAGTGAAGAAGACAGCCTGTTAAGCTGACTAATAAAGACTTTCAGACAATACATAATGAAAATGAACAACATATTATGACGAGTGACGAAGACAACATGTCAAATTGACAAGGTATAATAATATCAGACAATACATAATGAAAATTAGCAACATATAATGACGAGTGAAGAAGACAGCATGTTAAACCGAGGTGGTATTATGGCTTTTAGACAAGACAAAATGAAAATGAACAGCATATAATAACGAGTGAGAAAGACGGCATGTCAAACTGACGAAACATAATGTAATTGAACAGCATATAATGCTTGTCCATATAACATAATGACATGTCCGAATATAAGACAGTTGTGGCATTCCATACAGAGGTGTTGCTAGCTTTTGAAAGTGCTCCGCCTAACATTCTCTTATCTCACCTGGAGTCTGTCGTCGTTCCACACCATCCATAGTCAAAATCTGCAAATGCGTATTTTTTCCTTTACGTTGATCGCTGATTAATTTATAAAACACACTGGAGTCTTTTTAGAGCTCATAATTTCTTCGACACCCTAGCTGCCTCCCGACGCTGTTCCTTCCTTAGGTTTGTCTTGGCCAACTTAGGTTTTTCTTGGCCAACACGTTTTAGCTGTCGAGTCCTCGTCCTTGCTTCATCACAGTCTTTTCTTGATTTTAATTGTTGCCCGTGATGACTCTATGATGAGTTAGGGGACCTCCATACGAACCGAACTACCAACTTATTGTGTGCAACGCGGCGGAGGGTGAGGGTGAAGGTTTGGGCAGGTATTACTGACCGTCCCAAGGTGGTACTTTCGTTGCGGTTGCATTTGTTTTATGTTCGGTGCTGTTTAATTTATTGTGTTCTCATTTAAGGTGGTGATAATCACTGATTTGGGACAAAGACAAAAATTTGCATAAAATACTCAAAATAACACTGATCTTTCCAAAACTTAGCAGATGCCCTCTTTATGTTGTTTCTCATAATTTTGAATCCCAAAATGCAGCATTTGTTAATGTTAAAAAGTGTTTTTATAATGAAAGATCAAAGGGTAATTTTGTGCGAATAAATCTGAAAAAATAATATCATTATTGAAAATATACGTAGTGCTATGAGTACCTTGTTGCATAATGGAGAGCGTCCTAGCAATTATTTTTTCAAACTCTTTCACACATTATCAGGCTGAGCAGATGAAAAAAGATGCAGTCTGTGTCCAATTGTTTTTGCCAAAACACACAGGTGAGACAGGTGATACTATTTTAACAAGGTTGATCAATTTCAACTACACACCACTGATCATGTCAGTAATGTATTATTTATATTGTAGGTGTTAACATAGGTATGCTTGCCTACCCTATATTTAATAAATGCGTCCAGTGTACATTTACTTTGTACATGGTTGAACATTGAGAAAAAGCTACCGTTTTCATCTGGTCTATATTACAATTTGAGAAAGAGTTGGAATAAATAATTGCTAGGACGCTCTTCATTATGCAATAATGCACCTTCAGCATTACGTAAATTTTCAATAACGATATTATTTTTTCAGATTTATTCGCAGGAAATTACCCTTTGATCTTTCCTTATAAAAACACTTTTTTATGCAGCATGTGCGTCTATTTTGTATTCTAAACTGTAAAGAACAACAAAGATAAGAAGTTTGCTAACTTTCAGGGAGATACGTTACTTTTTTATGGTTTTACGCAGATTTTTACATTTACCATAAATCACCACCTTAAACCCTTCTATAATAAAAATAGAAAATAGGTAAAAATAGTTGTTAAATGTTTTTCGTATAATTTGCTTAGTCTTCTGTTGTAACCCTTCTGTTGGTCTAAATTATTTAGTTCAGTAAAGATAGCTGAGTTGCCATCTATTTGGGAAAGAGCTGCTGACTCGGCTTATCACTTGTGATTTATTGTTTGTTGGGTTGTCTTTGTCAATCTTTCCCTTTGATGTTGGGGATAGGGTTTGGGATCTGATTCAGTCAGTCCATGAAGTGTAGTTACTTTTTAAATGTTCATGTCCTTGACAGTATCTTCAGCTGGGTCCGTAGGTTCACCAGATATGCGCCATTCCCACCAAGCGAGTCGGCATTTTTTAACGGCGTCATGGATTCTTCCAGTCCACGGTCTATTCCTGATTCCTCGGACTTTTATTTCCGCTCTGTACTTTGGTATGCTATTGGAAGTTGCTTGCCTAAGAACAGCATTCAGGTGGCTGAGTGGTTGGAGGATATCCATAGAACTGTTGCTGGTCGGAATGAAGTTTTCAAAAGGTAGCAGATTCGTCTTTAACTGAAAGTCGGTAATTGGTCTTATCACACATCTCCCATCTTGGCTTGCATGTAAGTCTGTTGTTTTTTTTCGACTCTTTTATTGGCAGATCAAGTGTACCTATTACCGAGACATGGTCTGACGTGTTTGTGGCAGTTCTGCTATCCACCTCCACCGCCTTCACAATTTGTCCACCGTGTGTATTGAAGAAAATGTAGTCGATCTCGGCTTTATCTGATTTATTTGGATGGAAAAAGATCTCTGCACCGTTCTGTCGACACGACAAAGAGTTTGATTCAATAAAGTCCTTCAGGAAGCCATCCTGAGCATTTCCCTTCCGTTGATGGAGTGAAGCATTCATGTCTCACAAAATCAGGACTGCATGTATACTACTATAGATGCTCAAAATTTCTTCCAGCTGATCAAGATATTTATTATAATTCTCTCTGTCTGACGAGTTGCCCTTTGGTGTTCCTACTTGGCATGTATACACAGCATACACACACAGGGGGTACACAGTCAGTGCTTCAATGGCGACAATCCAATAACCCCAATATTGGGAGGTTCTTTATGGTAACTCCAACATTCTTGCTGTACAGGACTGCAACTCGACTTCCGAGAAAAGAGATCCTGCGAGACGCAGCTTATCATGCTGACTGATGAATTGTCTAAAGCTATGCAGATGGGCAAACAGACTGATTTGATTTTATTAGATTTTAGTAAAGCTTTTGACAAAATTGCCCATGAAAAACTTCTTCAAAAATTGCATCACTATGGTATCAGAGGAGTAGCTTTACAATGGATTAAGGACTTTTTAGACAATAGAAAGCAGGCTGTGGTAATTAACGGACTGAATTCAAACCTTATCCCAGTCTCCTCTGGCGTCCCGCAGGGCTCAGTTCTCGGACCAATTCTCTTCCTTGCATACATCAATGACCTACCTGAGCAGGTCAAATCAAGACTAAGGCTCTTTGCAGATGATACTGCAATGTACCTTGCTCTTAGCTCACCATCCGAAGGCAAGGTCCTCCAAAAGGACCTACTCAGCCTTGAACAATGAGAAAAGATGTGGGATATGAACTTCAACCCCTCTAAATGTCAGGTCCTTCACGTCACTCGTCTTAAAAACCCCATTCAGACTAAGTACTTTTTACATGATACTGAGTTGGATCGTGTTTCATCTGCAAAATATCTCGGGGTCACCATTTTGGATGATCTAACATGGAGTACCCATATTGATAATATAACCAAGAGCGCTAACCAGACTCTTGGATTTCTGAAAAGAAACATTCGGGTCCATAATAAGGACCTGAAATCAGTAGCTTATAAAACATTAGTAAGGCCCCAGTTGGAGTACGCTTCAACAGTATGGTCCCCCACACTGCCACTGATATACATAAAGTGGAAGCAGTCCAAAGACGGGCTGCCAGGTGGGCGACAAGAGATTATAATTACACATCCAGCGTTACTGCTATGTTGAAGGACCTAAATTGGCGCCCCCTAGACCAACGACGTATAGACTGTCGTCTTATAATGATGTATTATGTCTCTTTGATAATTAACAATTTATCATGATTGTACGTTTATTTACTATTCTCAAAACTAACAGTACAAATACGCGACGTTAGCAACGTTAGCGACATAACGTCGGCAACGACGTTATTGCTATTAATAGAATTATTTACAACTGAATAGTGCAACACTTCTCCAACGTTTTAAAAGAAACAAAGTTCCTACTACGGAATCTTTGTATTAATAATTATTTTGAAGTTATTTAATAGTTAGAAAAAAAAAGTAATTCGTAGCTAGTAACTGATGATTAACGAAATAAATATTAAAATTTCCTCTTTTTAACCAGCTGTGTGCCAGAGGGCCACTTCAGTGACCACAAATATATAGTTCCAAGCTGAAATGACAAAACATGGCGATAATTGTGAGGAAATCTTGTATAGAATATTTATTATGATGCTATCTTTATCTTGGTTATTCGTTGTACCGTTTTACAATCGAGAAAAATGCTTTTAAAAATTTAATTGTTTCGATGACGTAACGTCCGGCAGACTTGGCGCCAGTAATGACGCGAAACGTCCCGCCATAGAGCAGGGCTGTTTGAAAAGTACTCTACTTTAGTGGTCATAGGTTGGTTGGTTCTTTCGAGACAGGCACGCGGCTCTTTCGAGACAGGCACGCGTGCAGATTTGCTAAAGCATATGCGTATTTGCGTATGCTAATAAAACCAGTAAAACCAAACCTCCTTTTAAAAGTATATGACACATTTTACTGTGAATAGGCAAGTTTTATGCCACTAGCTTCTATAGAAATACTTGCGTTACTTTTACCAATGAATTCTTTGCATATGCGTCAAAATAAAAATAATGATAAATATAATAAAATAATTATAACATTATTATTGTTATTATAATATTTATTATTATTTTTATTATCGACACATTGTACCATATTTTGAAGAAACAGTTCACCCCCTACAAGTCTCTAATGTACGTAAGCTCGCGCAGTTGTTTGTTGAATTCATTCATAACATGTATCTTCAAGGCCCCAAGTAACAGGACTCTCTGAGGGATACTGAGGCGCAGCAGGCCACAGATGACTTCCCCATCGGGCCTACAGCTGAAAACCGGGCCGCCCTATTTCGAACCAGAGAGGGTCAAAATACAGTGAAAGGAGAGGGATCCCTCCCTCTTATACCGTGTCCAAAATACGATATATCTCCAATACAAACTGCCGTTTAAAGTTTACTGTCAGGAAAGTTTACCGTTTTGTCATTTTTTTATACTTTTTTTTTTATATTTTCCTGCCACAGATTTGCACCGGATTTCAATATCACATATTCCACACATTCTGTTTTCGAAAAAAGTGGTACTTGTAGGCGCGCGCTGTTTGAGCTGCATCATGCATTTTTATGGGTTTTGCGACCCATATGACGAACCGAATCTTCTAGAGGAAAAAATGCCTGCCTTTCCGCTAGCGGACCTTGGCTTTTTTCAAAGGCGCCGCCGAGCCTTGAACCCACAGTTCTATTATAGAACTAATGTTTTTATCCATTAAGCCAGGGAGGCCCGTCTGCGTCATGGAAAATAATCTGTTTCTTTCTGTTAGAAGACCATCTATTTGACCAAATCGCCATGAGCAGACTGAGCTGTGTGAGAGTTAATCTAGGTTTACTTGAGAGATCAACATACCGGCATGTGTCACTGTTTTGGCTTCCGGTGGGGATAGTTAGTAAACGGGGCACAAACCTACGCAAGAAGTAACTGGCCCTGATCAGAATGAAAATACTGCAGTATGTTTACTTTCTGACCAACTGAAATATGACCCACCTCGGACTGTGTTGACAGTATGACAAAGGTTCATGACAATCAGCTGCATACTGTTATACGAGTAAGTAGCTGAACAAATTAAGGGCTCTGAAAGGGTCAGATCATAACCCTT
The DNA here is from genome assembly GCA_963989385.1 of Ctena decussata. NCBI lineage: Eukaryota > Metazoa > Mollusca > Bivalvia > Lucinida > Lucinidae > Ctena > Ctena decussata. The sequence goes on from OZ022502.1 coordinate 17,552,274, forward strand.
TGGATCCACAACATCTGTCGTACTAAACTGATTAAGGGCCATAACTTCTGCAGAGGGGTGCCTATTTACTCATTCGGATAGTGACAATAACAGCTTGATTTTTTTTCATAATCAGATGAAAACTAGAGGATGCGTTGCGACTGCCTGAGGCCGAGTAGCACCCCGACCTCATAATAGTCTCTCTCCAAGGAAAGATGGCTATGACTTTCCCATGAAGGTAATTACCCATCGGAAAAATTGATGTATAGTAGAATATCCCCTGGAAAATGACTTCAGCCAATTTTCCACAGGGAAAATCTACTGTACTTTTTTTGCGCAGCCGTTTTGTCTCCCTGTAAAGAATTTTCCTGGGTAACATGGCTGCAAAAAAAAAAGGTTTATGGGGGAATTTGCTCCCTCAATTCTTATAGCAGTGAAATAGTAAAGTTAGAATTAAAAACAGAAATGCGAGTATCGGTCCAAAAACACCGCCGAAAAATAGATGCTAGAACCGAATGCATGTTTCTATCAGTCTGTCTTATTTTTGTTTTGGGGAGATTAGTCTTTCCGTGTCTGCCATGTACGGGTATGTGTGTACATGGTTGTGCGCATATGAATGTGTATACATGTGTTTCTGCGAGCGTCCACCTGTGCGCGCGTGCAGCGGAGTACCTTGCGTGGTAGCCTGAAAGTTCACTTTTCACGCATGGAGTCGTGGGTTCGACTTCCACCCGGCCGACACATGTCCAATTCATATCTCAATCCAATAACCATGTTAATTCGCACCCAGTGTGTCTCGAGCTCGTGGAGCTGGAATAAGTGGTATCGGGGTGGTGGTCGGTGGTAAAAATGTCGCTAAATATCGACAGTGGCATCTGCCCCCTCAAAGTAAAAAGATAGGCAATGATCAGGAATTAATACAATGTAATTCCACATCCCGCCCTCAAAACCGGCGAACCTGAACATGTACATACAAAGCACAACTTACACCGAGGAAATGTGGCTGTCATGCCGGTTTCGTATCCGGGGACCGCGACCACGCTTAATTAAGGGCCTTTACATATTACGCACAATCATGCTTGAGGGCGAGAAGTAGAGTTTAGCCCCAAAGATATTTCATGTAGTCGCGTCTGTTTTCAATTACTATTGAGATGACCAATTTACAACGTCATCATCATAAAATATGCTGGTGCGTGTGGAAATTTTGACAGTTTGACAAAATTTTATTACGCACCTGCGTATTTGCGTATAGGCAGTTACGCCCATGGTATGCTGGAACAAGCACGACGGGACAAAACGCAAAATGTCCACCTTCGCCTTTGCATGCGTATGTGGGTGTTCTTATCTGCGATTGTAGGTATGTGTGTAAGAGCATAAATAGCGATCACGGAAAAAGTTGGCCGGGCCGCGTAGCGCAATCGGTAGGGCACCTGACTCATAAGTCAGAGATCCTGGGTTCGAAACTCGGTCTGGCCACATACTTTCGTTTCTCCTTCCGCTGATTCAAGAAGGGCAGTTGTCAGTTACTGGCGAAAGAATGTGCACTTAGTACTGGTTAACCGCTTAGGAGGTCTAAGCCTGCCCAGGAACAGTGTGGTTAGGTTAACTGACCGTCCCAACATGACCATAGCTGTTTACCGTGGCCGTTAAGCATCAAATCAATCAGTCAATCACGGAAAAAGTTGTTTTTAGTGGAAAGTAAGACTTATGCACTCTTTTGTATATGTCTGTCTGTCACGATGTCTGGGAAGAAAAAAATGGTGAGGAAAAGATCAAAAGTGCTTTCAAGTTCTTTACTTCTGCAGCTATTGCCGTGCAAGAAAGAAAGGGTATGGTGTGGGCATGAAGACGTTCCTGTAAATGGGCCAATATGCTAGAATGCGTGTGCGTATCTCTACGCCCGTCTCTTTGAATTCACCTATGCTGAAAACTGGCAATCCTATTATATATACCAAGTTCTATAATGACCAATTTTGTGTATGGGAGAAAAGTGGCTTTATGAAATAGAGCTTATCCCCTATTTTGTCGTCTTTCCTGTAGCTATTTTTTTCCGTGGGGAGAAGGAGATTTGGGGTTGGGAAATTGCCCTCTGACATCGACAACCATAGTTATCTCACGGGACAAATTAAGGTCTGTAACTCAAGCAGATAGAGTCTGGTCAGAACCTGATGGAACAAGATCTACAACAGATAGCTACGGACGTAATTTCAAAGCTTGATAATAATCCATTTATAACTGAAGGAGATATAGAAGAATATTGATAATGGAATATTTTTGTTTTGTTTTTTCAAAAATTGACTCCAGCTGTAACTGTGGCAGAAAAAATTATAACGCCGGTAAAAGTGGGCTATTTGTATAACATATTCTCTCTCATGTTCAGTCTGCTGCATTTAGAGAGACAAAGAGAAAGAGACCCCCATGCCCCTCTCCCATCGTATCCTGAGATCTCTCTCTCTCTCTCTCTCATGTTCAATCGACTGCATTTCAGAGAGAGAGAGAGAGAGAGAGAGAGAGAGACTCCATGCCCTTTCCCATTGTACCCTGAGAGAGAGAGACTCCATGCCCTTTCCCATTGTACCCTGAGATCTCTCTCTCTCTCTCTCTCTCTCTCTCTCTCTCTCTCTCACACACACACACACACACACACACACACACACACACACACATCGCTTATCCAAACTTGACATGCTACCTGATGTGTATTAGAGGCCACTGTACCTAGGTCACAACATATAAGGCGGAGCCCTTTGCTCTTTCCGCTGTCTTTATCATTTCACTAATTCGAATCAGGTACATATTGACGCGGCGTCGATAGAGATTGTGGTCCTGGCTGGCCTAACTGAGATGCGAATCCGCAACTTTCTGCACCATACCCGAGCGCCTCTAATAGCGACTCACTTCTTCGTGCGGCAGTTGTCAGAAATTCATGATCATAAACTATTACAATATCGTATTTCCGGCAGGGTTTGATGGTTTGTGATCTTTGTTTTACTTACCTTAAACATTTTTTTTTTCTGTTATTGCTGATTTCTATTTTTTCTAAATTTTCGATCGGCCCACAGTATTTGCGCGCTAACACAAGTGACGTTACGTCAGACGCGCAACGTTATGTTGGTCCAATAAACATAAACAAACGTAATTAGCCCGACGTCTCCGCGTCCAGAAATGACGTCTGGCACTGAAAGGGTTAAAGTCTACTATATAGTCTTTAAATTTTGCTGGTAATCTTCTTGTAGTACGCCTCGGCAGTACTCTTCTTTGAATTTCCTGCGGAGGTTCTCGTCTTGCGTCAATATCTTGCTGCTGGTTTTCCTCCTGGCATGTTCCATCTTCGCTTAGTTCATTCTGTTCGGATGTTTCCTGTGTAGCTTCATTGTCAGTTCTATCAGGTGCCCGCCGTGACTGTCGGTTTGACGAGCGTAGTAACCGTTCTCTCCAGTCATTGTCTTTTGGTTCCTGCAGTAGTTTGAACCTAGAAGCATCTCTTCTTACAATACGACCGTCTGATTTGCGTCGCGCTCCAATAGTTGAGCCCCAAATGTCTCCGACAATGTAATATTCTTTTTCATTTGCGGTTGACCATTTGTTTATTTTTCTCTTCTTCAGCAGGACTTTGTCACCTACTTTGAACTGGTGTTTTACTGACTTCGGGTGTCTATGTTGGTCCTTCCATTTCTTCTTGTATTCCTTGTCGCGATTGGTGATTTCCCTTTCCATTGTTTTTGTCATTCTTCTGGTCATTGGATCATAGTCTAGCTTTGTTCGGACATTTCTTTTCATGAGGGCCTCATAGGGCGAGTAACCCGTTGCTGGGTGGGGCGTTGACCTGTATCCCATTAGCATATCCTGTATTGCTGAACTGCCTTGTCTCCCTTCGCTATGAGCTATTTGCTCAGTCTTATTCAAAACTTTCATGAAAGATTCCGCTTCGCCGTTTGCACGTGGATGCTCTGGAGTTATCTTATGGTGTTCGAAGCCCATTTCCTTAGAAAATTCTTTGAACTCAGCTGAATTGAATGGAGGCCCGTTATCGCTTTCAAGTCTTATCGGAATGCCATGGGTTGCAAATATTTTTCTGAGCCTATCGCAAGTCACTTTACATGATGTTGATGTCGTTTGTTCAACCACAGGGAATCGCGTTCTTTTATCAATTATAACCAGGCTGTAGGGGCCATCTGGGTATGGCCCACCGAAGTCCACCGAGAGTGTATGCCATGCCACATGAGGTATTTCTGATGGCTTAACGGGCTCTTGTTTGTGCTCCGCAGTCGCAATCTGACATTGATAACATCTTGAAATTGTTTCCTCGACCATGCTGTTCAATCTAGGAAACCAATATGTACTTCGCGCGAAGCATCTGTTTCGTACGTGTCATGCCAAAATGGCCCATACTGTGAGCCGCTCTGATTACCTGTTTTTGGAGTTTCTCTGGTACGACTTTCTGGCTGTTACGCAAAATCAATCCCTTTGCTCTGGAAAGTTCATGTCTGATAAGATAGAATGGCTTAATCTCTGGCCTATTCTTGTGTCTTTCCCAGTCGTTTTGCACCATTCTATTACGAACGTCTTGAAGACTTTCATCTTTAAGAGAGGCCTCTTTGACATATATGTCCTGAAACTACTACTCTTTTCCCAGCAGTGTATTTTCTGTTACCTAAGGTAACACAGGTAACAAAGGTAACACTATTCATTGACACTGTGATAAGGAAATAAATAAAAAAAACTAAAGTCAATAAATATGGCAGCTTGTTTATATGCTCCCTTTGCAGACCAGAAATATGGTAGCTTAATCAGATTGTCTGTCTCAGGTTATCAAGGGTTATCTGGGCCAATAAACACATTACAGGAATCGCTGCCCATGATTTTTTACTCTAACAGGTGAATAAACATTATTGTTTATTGGGCGCCTAATGCAACAGTCCAGTGAAACTGGAATTTCATATCCCCATAACAAGGCCATGAAATGTGTTCTCTGTATAGCAGAGAATAAATGTAATTTAATTTATATATGTATATATAACTTACTCAAGATTCTGAAAAATAGATTTTTTTCTTTCTAGAAAATACGTTCGTGTCCATAATCTTCTTATTTTTCTAGAAAATAGGTATAACGTTTGTACTCTTTCTTTTTTTTTTTTTCATTTATTCCCTTTTCTCTCACATTTCAAATACTCAGAGTACAAATTTGTGATTTAATTTATACTGAACAAAGGACTGTTTGCAATATCGTGATAAATTCACTAAGAAGTAGATCAGAAAAAGCCTGTACAACATATTTTTATCTTTACTGATTGTTTCAATTTGTCAGACAACCTTTATAAAAGCTGGAGCGCAGTGGTGCAGTGGTAGTGTACCCGACTCATGATCGAAGGGTCCCGAGTTCGAATCCCACCAGGGCCCTAGCGTTGTGACCTTGAGCAAGTCACATATCCACAGCTCAGCTTGTATATATGTTTATAGTTTTATTAAGTCGCAATAAAAGCTCTACAGAGCTTATGTTAGTTGTTAATAAAAATAAGCGACTATAAATAAAGATTATTATTATTATTATTGTATTAGCGTGACTTTGCTAAGCAAAGAACTGCTTATGTGATACCTTTCGTGTGCATCTGCGTGTTCGTGTGCGAAAGCAAAAGATTACCCTGTTGCAGTTAGCTCAGGTTCTAAGTAACCTAAAGGGATAGAGTCTTCAAGACCAACTTAAAGGGAAATCGCCTCAATGTTCGTGCGCATACATTTTGACGCAGCGTCATTGTTTCCTGCTATGGTTATCATGACGTCGTTTGCCGTAACGCTAAAACGTTTACGTCACTTTCGAAGAAAACGTGGGCTCTTTGTTGAAACAAACGTATAAGTTCTTTTGCGACAGAAAAATGGTAAATATACAATACTGGACAAAAAATACGACAGAAATGGGGCTGAAGAATTTTATACGGAAAAGAGAGTGCCAATTTTTGGGGGGTAGTGTGTAATTTTTTAGGAATTATTTGTCAGGTAAAGACAGGCTGTGAAAACTGCAAGTAAGGTTTGAATCTCGTAATTACTTAATGCAAGTATAAATACAAATAAGGACTAAGAACCTTTGGCTTGAGTCATGAAAGACATGCAAACACTGAAAGCGGAGATCAGACTGAGCAAATGCGCAGGCTGATCTAAGCTTTTATTGTTAGCTCATGTCGTTAAGGTAATTATGTTTTTTCCCTTTTTTTTCAATAGTTGCTTCTGAGATTTAACGCACGTGGCATAAGACGATCAGCCAGATTGTTCTCGTAAGATACAAATTTTACAATGGCTAAGCGGCAACACTCTTATTTTTCACTAATCGCCCTAGACTTTCCACAGGATTCATAGATTGTCGATGCGAACAGGGAAAAATTATCAAAATGCGCATCCTCGGAAATTGGTCTCAGCACTAAATGATAAATTGAAGTCATGCACCACGGACCAAGCATTGCCGATGTTTCTGTGAAAATACATGTCGGCAGTGGCCGGGTCCAATAAGTTGAATGTTCGCACCTAAATGAGAAATAACAATGAACATGCTGCCTAGTTTCAGTCCTTGGAATTTCTCTCATTAATGTGTTGTCTGCATACGAGAACATTTTGAAGGCGACAATTTCATATAGACTATATGTTCAAGACATAAGAACATTGCTGAAATTGAATAGGGAATTATATTGCATTGCTATAAGCAAGCATCGAATGGTAAGAGCGTTATCCATATGGCCGTTAATGGCGCCAAATAGAAAGCGACGTCAACGCATAAAACATTGACGTCAACGCGCTTATATGAAAACCGCACGAAATAAAAGGGGTTTTCCTTCCATAATTCGAATATTTGGTCGATGACCTATATTTTTTATTTGCTTATTTGCACGGGGTAGTTCATTCTTTTACTATATCAAAAGTATATAAAAATTTCAATTGTGGAACTTTCTATATTGAAGAAATTCCACGTTTTTTCCAATAATGGGAAATGGCGGGAAACTAAAAACTGAAAATAACATATATAATGAGGCATACGACGATGGCAATTTTGATGGTCAAACAAAGAGACAAGAAAGAGGAGTTAATAAATCTTTATTTCGAAACGATCGGTCATCTATTTTCTCGGATCAAGAGCTCGTAACAGACATAGTCATGTTTCAAACAGGCACATAGATGGCGCTGCATTATCTCAAAAAGTAGTTCGGTGACCCCATTTTTTATTTCATTTTTTCACTCAGCATATGATATTCTACAACTGTGTGAAGTTTCAACAAAATTTCAATGGCAGTTTTTATAGGGTGATTTCCCTTTAATACAGTAATGCATATTGGGCCATGACCTACATTTCTTGGCTCATTTAACACAGAAAATTTCGATTCACCTGTTTTTTTTGGGGGTGGTGGGGGGGGGGGGGGGGGGAGACGGGCACAGTCGGTCCACGCACACGGCAGGTCATGGAGAAAGAAGAGAAATTATACCGTTACTCTTCAAATGGAGGTGCGTAATTTTTTGCAGTTTTTGTTTAATCGTGGGATCTGGAGGTCAACCCAGCTAAAACAAAGATAACAGTTTTTGCTAATAGAAAGACTCAGCAGGCTCCAAAATTTATGTATAATGGTCTAGAATTAGCTGTGGATGACAATTTTGTCTATCTTGGCACTATGTTCTCTTACAATGGTCGATTTCTTAAAAATAACCAGCGCCTTTTGATCAGGCTCGGAAAGCCATGTTTGCTGTCCTGAGTAAATCCAGAAAATTGTTTTTACCAGTCGATATTCAGCTACAATTGTTTGATACACTAGTAGCACCTGTTTTGTTGTATGGTTCAGAAGTAACAGGCTTTGAAAAGCATGACATCCTTGAGAGATTATGCATTAAGTATTATAAAATAATCCTAAGAGCCAAAAAATCTACTCCAAACTTAATGTTATATGGTGAGCTTGGTAGGTATCCAATCTCAGTGCTTATCAAGGCCAAAATGGTTGGTTTTTGGCAACGTTTAGTCAATGGAAAGCAGGACAAAATTTGTAGTAAACTTTACAGTATTTTATTGGCTATGCATAATAGAGACTGTTTCCACTCAAAGTGGTTATTGTATATCAAAAGTATCTTAACTGAATGCGGTAATGAACATCTTTGGCTTAATCAGGCAGAAGTTCGTCCAAATATTTCTAAATTGGTTAAGTCTAAGTTAAGTGAGATATACAGTTTATCATGGAGAGACTCTGTGTTTGGTAGTCCAAAATGCTTGAATTACAGAATCTTTAAACAAGATTTTAAACTTGAAAGCTACTTTCATATTCTGCCTGATGATTTGGCCAGGTCTTTTTGTCATTTTAGGTCTTTGAATCATAAAATGCCAATTGAGTGGGGCAGATTTGTAGGAACATTGACGGATGACAGAATATGTGAATTATGCTCGTTAGACAAAATTGGCGATGAGTTCCATTACATGCTCGAGTGTACTTATTTTAGTGATGGTAGAAGGGTTTATTTGCCAAGGAATTTGCCTATTGCTCTAAATACCCATACATTTCAGTGCGTTATGTGTCCAGTCGACACACAAGATTTGTTTAAGGTAGCTAAATATTGCAAGATTGTTCTTAATACCTTTCAAGAAATTTATAGAAACATTTAGCTTTAACTAGTTTAGAACTGATATTGAATGTATCGGTGCTCAGCTGCTTATGGCTGTTTCTTATTATCAAACTGTGGCATGTTTGTCGCAAGGGAAGTGAATTTACACACTGTACTTGTGTTGTGTGACTAAATATTCAAAATAGAAAGGCTAGCCATGGCTTTAATTTGGGCATAGGTGATGTCCAGCAAAGACTTATACTTGGTCATATTTGTCATCAGTGCCTCAGAGGAGTTGTGTTCATAGGTGGTGATTCTTGTGGCTTTGTGGGGAAATGTGTTGTGACTCCTCATTGGAGCCATCTCAATGAGGTGGCTTCAGTGAGGAGATACAGCTGACCCGGTTATCCCTTCTTGTCTGAGGCATTGATTTGTACTGATTATTACAGATCTTCAGATACTTTGTTGTTTTTCTCTCGGGCATTCAGAAATACATGGGTGTTCTGCAGCAATACTATGACTTCTATCGTGAAATGTGACTGTATTCCTTACATGGAAAGTGAGATTATATATTAAATTGGTGTGCTCTAGTCATAATATAAACTAGTCATGGGAGACACAGTAAATGGACTCATATGAAATATAACTACAGGAAAATATTTGGCATTATGCGTACAATAAAAGGGTGACTGTCCTATAACTGTAAGTAGTCGGTACTCCAGTTTGGTGAGAAGTTTTGGCGGTGACTCTTCTCATTTCTTCCTGAGGAGGTAGTTTTTGCTATGATCCCTCATTGGAGCTGTCTCAGCGAGTGGAGAGCTGTGATGCGGGATTGTAGCTGGTCCTTTCTTGTCTGGAGTGCTGATTCTTGCAGTTTCTTCAGGGTCTTGTTTCTGGTATAATTGATCAGTGATTGCAGTACGGGTTTCTGGAAACTGAGACACAAAATTCTCTTAATTACTGTATTTCTGTCCTAAAATGGGGCAGTTTGGTGCATTCCGGGGAAGCAAGGAAATGGCTGGCAATGTGGGCTTTGGTCAGGCTGCTCCTTTATGAGCTGCCTGATCTGTGAGCTGCTTGTTCAGATCTATTTTTCAGAAGCCATGAGGTTGTGTGGTACATCTTACTCTTGAAACGTGCATAGTATTTAAATTTTTTCACCATAATTTATCTGTCCGCATGTGCTGTTTGTTCAGGCGTACTTGTCCAATTGCTTAGAACTTATACATACACAGTGCTCCAGATGGGAGGGGTGGCAGGAGGGGTTGTGGGGATGGTTTTCCTTGTTTTTCCATAGAAACATGTCTTGTGACCCATCATTAGAACCGTCTTGGTGAGACGGTTCTAATGAGGGGTCACAACATATGTTTTCGTCGAAGGATGTGAGGGATTGTCTTCGAATTATCGCTGTTGCCCCTTCTTATCTGGAGCTCTGATACATCGTGCTAGTCTTAGGTAGGGTTTACTGAAATACTCCGGGTATATGCCAAGTTTCAGGCATGTTAAATGGCAAGTTTCTTGCTCACCAGATTGCTGTGTCCACTGTAGATTTCAATGCTGTTAGTATTATAGTGCAACTTTCCTCAAAATGTTTTCATGTTTATAATTGTTTTCTTGTTTGTGACTTGTACCCCGGCTAGGGGTTTTGGTCAAAATAAAAAACTCTCAAACTCTCAAACTCTCTGACCTTAAAACCTTTCATTTTGGCCTGAGAATTTTGCAGATTGAAGTAAAGTGAATGAATAAGTCTTCTAAAAATTAACATGTTAAAGGGTTTCAGTCGCCAAACCACACGGCATGGAATTAACGTTGATCTTTGCTGACAGAGCCTTACTGACAACTGGTCTTAAATTCAAACGTGACACAGATTCGTGCCTGGCGGAGATTAAGCATAGTGGACGTTAGTGAATTCTGAAATATACAGGGGATTTTCTCTCAGATGGGGATCTGATAGGAATAGACATGTATATCTACATCTCTCTCCGAAAAAAATCGACTTTGAAAATTTGGAAAATTGTTCCAGTGCAGGATTATCCTAAACGATCCCTCAATATAATCACAGGCATTTGACATTTTTGGGGTCTCAGGAATACACAGTAACCTCGAATATGGCCAGAAATCGCATCTTCTATAATGAGATATAGAAGATGCGATTTCTGGCCATATTCGAGGTTACTGTGTATTCCTGAGGCCCCAAAAACGTCAAATGCCTGTGATATAATCTTCGCTATGCAGTATGGATAGATTGGACAGAAGATGGGTCTCTTGACCAGTATGGGTGGTGGTGCATTGTTTGGTGGTCATTTACCACTGGTCAAGGTGTGCCACCTGTGTGTGGCATGGTAAAGTCTCTCATGTAGATGTTTGGAGATGGAATGATGTAAATTCTGTTACTGCTGCAGGTAAGTTAAGTATTGTTCTCAGTTTTATTGTCCAATAAGTCAGCCATCAAAACAAAATTGATACCTGGTGGACAGAATGGACAGATCGACAATCCATTGGGTATGAAACTTTTGATGGCTGACAGCAATGTCAGTTCAGCCTGCACAGCTAAATAGTGAAAAAAAAAAAAAAAAAAAAAAACACTGATCAGCCTACATAGATATGACAGCTGATTTTGGAAATATTTATTGTTCACATGATCTGATCTGACATGAAAGCTATGTTATGAATGTGTATTCAAATCAGCATGCACATTATGTGCAGATTCCAGATTGATTAGTCTACATTTTAGCCTTTTCAAGTTTTGGGCATATATATACGCTTATGTTTATCTATTTCTTTTTTCACAAAATATGATATAGAATTAGAAAAAAGAAATACAATAATCATTTCTTTTTTTGGTTTACAAGTTAAATATGTCATATTTTATATATTATGTCTAGCAAAAGGATATTTTAATCTTTTAAAATGCCAGAAACTTTCAAATATTTAGCTTTTAGACCATAAAACATTTTTATTCACAAATTTACTTGAACAAATAATAGAAATAAATAAATCAAAGAAAAAACAACTGAAAACAGTTGTATATCCATCAGTTTGTATCAAATCAGAAAAAAAAAAAATAAAAATAAAATTCTGTTTTTTTTTCTTAATCATGAATTACTTGTATTTTTATCTCCTTTTTATTTATTTATTTATTTTTTTTTTTTTTTGGATTTTTTGTTTCGTTTTGTTCTAAATAGATGCATCTACAGAATAGTACAGTGTAGCAGTTTCCCCATATTAGGCCCCACTTTTGGAATTTGTCACGCACATTTATAAATCCCCTCATAATCACCAAGATAAGATAATATAAGCCTTTGACATGAGCTGTGGCCCTAAGCACTGTTTATTGGGTGCTTCAGTTTGTGCCACTACAAAAATGTATAACAATACTTATACCAACATAGCACAAAACATAATATACAGGTGGACCTAGCACAAATTGGTTAGACTAGCATGCTTTTCGTTTGCTTGATATATACGAGGGGTGATCATTAAATAATGGAAACTAGCATTTATTTCATTAGCTATGCATAAAAACAGTACTCCAGATATATAAAACCTAAGAAGCAAGCATATGACATATGATTAAAGGCAGGAGTGGACTATAAAACGCAAAATTAGCTACCTATTCTCGGTTTTCCAATAGCCACCAAAGAGTAAACATCTACAGTAGCTCCTGTAGATTTATCTCTAATTTGATTGGCTGTTGATTTGCTGGGGTATCTACCTGTGAAAGTATTGACAGGCCACGCCCACTTACTGCCTCATACAGGTAGCTAATCCTCTACCGGGGGGGAGGGGGTGGTTCAGAAATCCTGCCTTTAAGTTCTGAAGTACTTTCTAAGACTACCGTTGCCATGGCAACGATGCCTTAAACCTCTAAGGGTTTAGTCTCTAAATTTTTGCATATTTTCATGTATATTTACTGCTGATAAGGAACAAAGAATGGATAAATGTTTGTGATTGTGTAATGGCTTGATGCAAGTCTCAGATACTTAAAGAAATATATAAGTATTCATACCTTGCACTCAAACATGTCAGAAATACAGACCGTGAAAGACTTTTGATTGAGCAAATTTTGACGTTTTTCACAAATTTTAAGCCATAGGGACCAGAATTGTGACGTCATTGTATTTTAACAAGCAGAGTCCTGGGATAATTGTATAGCAGAAAGCACCAAAATTATCCTGTGCTTGATAACCGATCAATTAACTTTAGCATAATGCTGGAAATTACGGAATAAAATGTTGAATTCCCTAAAAATCAATTATTTCAAACCCTGCTTTAGCTTTAATTCATGCCAGATTTCAGAACATTTTCATTTACAATCATTATATACATGTGTGTCTCTAAAGCAAAAATCTAACTTTTACGGAAGGTATTCCAAAATTTTCAGTTTCTCTTTACGTATCGTACATAATGAGCATAACAAAAACACCTCCTTACCAAACTGACGTCGAAAAAATTCACACGTGGTACCCGGCATGAACTCGACGTCCTATGTTGCTATGGTAACATGTTAAAATTTTGATCTCTTAACATGGATTCGAAAGCTTAAAAGACACGCTTTGGTGTTACATGAAGGATACCTATTTTAGTATAAAATCAACTTATCTACAAAAGTGTTTCCATTACTTAATGATCACCCCACGTATAAACTTACCTTTCAAATTTCCAGACTAATTTCCAGTTATCATTTAAGAGGCTTATAAATTTATTTTTCGTTGGCCATCTACAATAATAATTCGGTAAAATTTTTGTTCTTAGATCGGTATATATATGCAGGACAGACTAATAGAAAATGGTACTGATTTTCAATAACGTTTAAATTACAAAACTAACAAATGCGTAAACTTCTATCAATACTTCTGTACCGACCCTCCTCAATCATCAGCTTCTGAGCTGAACATATAAACCTACATTTATAAGCTGTTCTATGGCTATCAACAGATTTACATGTTAAATATTTCTCAAACCCAAAAACTTTATTCAGACATTTCAATGTTTCTAGTTTATTCGATGAATCAATACTTTCATTCCAACTTTGGCAGTATTGGTCATAGACACACTGAATTTTCGTATTGATTTGCAGTTTAGCAATATTTCGACTATTTCAGTTACAGGTAAAACGCAGATCATTTAGAAGAGACATAACTTGAAACGCCAAATTATTTTCATTTAATCCTTGATTCAAATCTTTTAACTGTTGAGTATACACCTTTCCTATAATTCAGAGTCTGTTTGAGTTTTGTCCCTTGCAACGCCTATGACGTCATCTATAGGATAGGCTATTGTTTTTCATTGTGTAACCAAATCATTGCCGGTTTTCAGTATATTCAAAACTAACATTCAACGGTTAAGATTAAGACAACTATTTTGTTCCAACTATATTTAACTTTTTCTTTGTCGGAAAATAAGCTTTATAATTTATAGCATATGGGAATTTGACATAAAATTAAAAGATTTCCGACTAAAATTTCGGGCCAAAATTACCGTAATCAAGAGCATGTATCACCAGCACAGCTTCCAAAACATAAGGAAAAGAAAAAATCGCGAAGATGTTCAGACCGTTATTACAAAAGCTACAAAACGAACGATTAGCTGATTATAAAGCAGACACACGCTAAAAATGACAACAAAGTTTGTGTAATCACCAAATCGCGCGCATTGCCGCTATAAACAAACACCTATGATTGTGTATTACCTGGACACGTGTCAGCTTTAAGAACACCCTACCGTGAAATGGAAACGACCAAATAAACAATACCGAAGATAAGTAAGAGATGGAAAAAATAATATAAATTCAACCTCGGTTACAAACTTACGTCAAACTGTCTGGATGCTGATGCTTTTAGATCGGTGTATCGCACAAGAAACCATAAATCTGTTCGGTTATAATGCGTAGTTACTACCTGAATGCTGAGGTTTTACATGTCGGGAAAAATGGAAAGAACTTTTCAGATTTACGAAACATATTTATTTGAAATGTAGTTCTTTTATATTGAACAAACGTGAATGTATTGCCGGGGTGTTAAAACACGGCGTCGATGAAAGGGGTCATGAAAATCATGAGCGCCTTGTCTGGATTCTCAATAAAAAGGATATATAAAATGAAAATTGTCACATGACAACAGGGCAATTATACTTTAATTTGGTCTTTCAATGTATTTTTTGCAGCTCACATTTACAAAACGTCTGCTTTATGCACGTTATGTGTGCTTGCAGTTGTACTGAATTATATGGGATGTTCCTATAGATGACGTCACAGTATACTTGGGTAGATAACTCGTGCGCGACTTTATCGATTTATAGGAAAGGTGTATAAACTTTATATAATAAAGAACCTTGTGAAGTTATCACCTTATACCAGTATTTCGAAATACGAATTTTTTGTAAAACAATGGGAATCTTCCTAGTTCCCCCAAAACTGCAGTATTGTGAGTTTGCCGGCGAACGGTGCTCAGACATTTCGGCCACGGACATTTTGGCCTAGGACGTTTCGGCCTAGGACAGTTCTGCCACGGACATTTCGGCCACAGAAATTGTCAAGGGTGGACATTTCGGCCTTTATGGGCTGAAGGTGACCACCTGATGTGGAGCGCAGCTAGTTTCAGTACTTCACTTTCCACAGCATAAACATGACCTTTGACCTCAAATACCAATAATCAAATGGGAATTAACAGGCACATGTGTTTGTTTACTTCCACGGTTTGGAAGCTGAGCTGGGAAAAGTATAGGACTGGTTTGGCGAAATGATAATGAAGATGGAGTTGTTGTTGAAAGGGCATTTATTTGAAATGCCAGGAATCAAACGTAAAAACATACTGATAATGTAAACATAAAATCATTTATCAAAAATAACTTTTTATAATTAAATTAAGGAGTCAAATGAGTAACTTAAAGCTAAGTCTTAATAAATGCCAATGAGATGTTGTTGTTGTCTTGATGTTTTATGGACCTTCAACATCTTTAAGGTCATTGTGAGCATCTAAAGGTGAACAACTATTTCAACTACTTTAACTAGGGCCTTATATGATATTTGCTTAAGAGTTTCGATAGGTTTATAGCCCTTAAACACTTTTAAAATCATATTGAGCATAGTCTGGCACATTTGCCATCCCCATCCATGCACCAGTGTGGCCTTTATCATTCATGTGATGCCTATCATATCTTAATAGGCAAACATATGGCTGATGAATCTGTGGTGCACCCATTTTTTGGCATTAAGAGATATGGTTGGAGCTATTTTGAGCCCAGTCACATATTTTGGTGTCATGTGTGCAGAAAAAAACACATATGTCATTTTAAAGGTTTACACTAACATGTTTTGATGTCCCCATTTTTTTCAGATATGGCCGAAACGTCCATGGCCGAAATGTCCGTGGATGAAATGTCCATGGCCAAACTGTCCTAGGCCGAAATGTCCTAGGCCGAAACATCCTACATTCACCGGCGAACACCCAATATCTGTTTCAAAAACTTAATATGAACTTTTTCTATACCCTCTGCTATATGGGGATTGTAAAACTAATCATTAGACTTTATGGGAGTCAAACCCATGGCATCATGCCTGAAAGGTGAACACCCTTAAGCAATCCACTATTTTTTTATTCTCAAAAGCTTGTTAATTGGGAATTTTTCTGGAAATAGTGAAGAAACAGTGCAGTAGCCCTTTAAAATTGCCATTCAAATTGGGAAACTGCTTTGGCTTCTGCTTCTGGGGGGCATTGCCCCCAGACAATGCCCCACTGAGCCCCCTTTGTTAAGTTCTTAGCAAAGAACTTTTTGCCATTTATTTACTTGCATTCATTTATAATGTGACTCTATCACGGAGGGCGTTGGTATATTTTTCATAAAAATTCTCTGTCTATGGATATGCAAAAAAAAAATAAATTGGCTCATAAGCGGATTTAAAAAAAATAAGTGAAAAAGATAATCTCACTCCACCCAAAATTAAAAAAAAAAATAGTCTGCAGATAATTCCATTTGAATTTAGTTTTTAAAATATCGCTGGCTTCTGGGGCTATGCCCTCCCCCACCCCATATTTATAGTAATGTTTTAATATTATCTACAATTGTTTACCAGCAGCCCCTCCCCCCACCCCATGTGCATACATTTACAAATACATCTTATACAACATTCACATACATGTATTATTTATTTGCCGCATTGAAACGTAAATGTTTCTAATAAAACTTAATTGCAAAACAGTTACTAGCTTTGAAAGACAAAGCCATTATGGTAAAATAAACACTCTAAAAGGCAAAATTCCTAAAAAAAAGCCCTTATTTCTTTTATCATCATCCCTAGTTTTTCTCTGTTGTTTCCAGTTTTAAAATTGCCATTAAAATTGGGAAACTGCTTTGGCTTCGGGGTGGGGGGGGGGGGGGGCATTGCCCCCCAGATAATGCCCACAGACCACTCTTTGTTAAGTTCTTAGCAAAGAACTTTTTGCCATTTATTTACTTGCATTCATTTATAATGTGACTGTATCAATAAGTATTTATCAATCTTTCAAAAGTGCAAATAAAAGCATGTTTCGGCATATGATTGGGCTAGAAACCCCCCCCCCCCCATTAATTCCTAATGTTAGCCCTAAAACTCGTAAATAGCCCTAATTTTTGGTCAAAATAACCTTAATTTGAGGCCTAATTTTGTGCGAAACTCATACAGGGATGTTTGCATCTGTACCATAGATAAAGAGAGTAACATGCTCCTGGCACTGGTTTGCAAAAGCAAGCTAAACCATGCCCTTAGCCTGTTTACAGACAGCACCATGTTCTTTTTGTGAGAAAATAAGGTGTAAAAATAACTGATGTGGGTAAAATAAAAAAAAATCAATAAGGATCTGATAGTTCAGTCCATAAAATTAAAAAAAAATGTTCGAGTTAGTTTGTAAAAAAAAGAAATTAGCTCCCTCAAGGTGAAAAAAAAAAGAAATTGTTTCCAGAGGCCAGTGAAAAAAAACTGGCTCCACCCAAGAAAACCAGCCCCGCCCCCCCCCCCCCCCAAGAATATCTAATAGTCAGTCCTTAAATAAACAAATCCTTTATAAATGGAATAAACAAGTTGCAGCTACATATTACCTAGACTTGTTATCAGTTATATCATAAAACATCAATCAAATAGGACCTGGTGTCTGTCATCCTTGTGTGTCAAAAGAAGTCAAAGGCTTTTATAATCTAGCACTAGCAGTGGCAACCTACAAACTAGTAGCAAACTAGAGCAAAAACAATAGACAGACATACAGAAATTTCAGTAATTTCAGCAGTGTCAGATTATATTTTGCCATAATGGATATTTTCCTGTTGAATAGAATTTTCTCACAGTTTCTGCCCTTACATCTGCTGCTTCGGTAACATGTGGTATCTCGATAATCAGCAAGACTTTAATCTCGATAATCAGCCAGACTTTACAAACATGGTTGCAAACAGGTTGTATGCTACTGATACTTCATATTTAATGACTAATAAACTAATAATTTATTTGTTTTAATGATATCTTCTCATCTCTTTGAAAACTTGCTAAATTAAAATTGAATAAGTTCTTTTTCTTTCTTTTTTTTTTTTGGGGGGGGCGGGGGGGGGGGGGGGTTAGGCACAGCAAAGATTAAAGCAAGTGGCTATTGACAACCGGTTGTCACTAGCCTCACAGGCTACTGACAACCGGTTGTCACTAGCCTCACAGGCTGCTGACAACCAGTTACTATAAATCCTATTGTTTTCAAATAATAAAACTCAAGATATTTTTAGAATATTAGTTACATGGTATTACTATTATATCATGATATTTGTTGATATTTGTTTCCACTCTGATCAAGTTTTAAGTTGATTGTAGAAAGCAAGAAACTATTAAAAGAATCAGATGTAAATTTCTGTGTGATTTTTTTTATTTATTATCTACATTATTATTGTCTGGAAGTCATTGGGTTATTCATACAAATAGCTAAAAGAATTTATGCAAATTATACATTTACCTTGATAGTAAAAAGGTTTTACATAAATTCTCCAGTTACCATTACATGATCTTCCCTATAGTTATATTCTTGCTGTTCAGTCAAGCAAATTGATTCTATCCACTAGGAAAAACTAGAGCATGTGAGCAGGGGCTCACGGATACCCCCGGCCAGCGCCACCGCAAAATAAAAACATATTTAATACAAGTAAATGTTATCTAACAGACAGACAGTTGGACAATCTATTACAAATCCAGTGAAAGGCCTATAAACAAATACCAAGAGGTTCCATTAAAATAAATGCAAATTATGTTATCAAAAAAATATACAAATTTAACACAAAATTTCAACGTAAGTTTACATAAACTTCTATGCCTGCGACCTTGACCTAAAGTCAGCAGCAGCATCCAAATGATGTCAACTAATCAGTTTAAAGCTAGATGTAAACCTAATAACATAGCAATTTGAGAAATTTTGACATAAATTTTCCATTTATTGCATTGGAGTGAGAGATGGGAAAAAGAAAAAAGAAAAAGAAGGCCAAGAGAAATCTTAGCATCTTGATTTTCTTTCCACCAATATATATAGCCATTCTCAAGATGTATACAAAATTTGAGACTGTGGATTCATGAGAACAGAGAAATCTGTGACAAAAAATTAGAGAGAAAGAAAAAAAGGACAAAGGAAATGAAAAGCAGGAGGAGGCTGATTCTCTCTTACACAGTACAACCTGTTTGAACCGAATTTCAAAATCCAAGCTAAAGTGGTTCCTTTACAGGAATCTTTGACAGGAATTTTATTGGAGAGAAAGAAAAAATGGACAAACAAAGAGAAGAATATGCAGGAAGAGGCTGATTCTCTCTTACATGATACAACTAGTCAAACCCAATATTTGTATCGAATTTCAAATTCCTAGCTGTAGTAGTGCCTGCGAAATCTGTGACAAAAATTTGATTGGAGAGAAAGAAAAAATGGACAACAAAGGGACTGATAAGCAGGAGAAGGCTGATTCTCTCTTACATGGTACATCTAGTCATACCCAACGTTTGTACCAAATTTCAAAGTCATGGCTTAGTGGTTCCTGAGAAGTCTATGACAAAAATTTGATTGGAGAGAAAGAAAAAATGGACAAACAAAAAGACTGATAAGCAGGAGAAGGCTGATTCTCTCTTACATGGTACAACTAGTCATACCCAATGTTTGTACCTAATTTCAAAGTCCTAGCTGTAGTGGTTCCTGAGAAATCTGTGACAAAAATTTGATTGGAGAGAAAAAAAAATGGACAAACAAAGGGACTGATAAGAAGAAGAAAGCTAATTCTCTCTTACATGGTACAACTAGTCATACCAAACGTTTGTACCAAATTTCAAAGTCCTACATATAGTGGTTCCTGAGAAGTCTGTGACAAAAATTTAATTCAAGAGAAAGAAAAAATGGATAAACAAAGGGACTGATAAGCAGGAGAAGGCTGATTCTCTCTTACACGGTACAAATAGTCATACCCAACGTTTGTACCAAATTTCAAAGTCCTAAATATAGTGGTTCCTGAGAAGTCTGTGACAAAAATTTAATTCGAGAGAAAGAAAAAAAGAACAAAGGGACTGATCAGCAGGAGAAGGCTGATTCTCTCTTACACGGTACAACTAGTCATACCCAATATTTGTACCAAATTTCAAAGTCCTAGCTGTAGTGGTTCCTGAGAAATCTGTGACAAAAATTTAATTGGAGAGAAAGAAAAAATGGACAAACAAAGGGACTGATCAGCAGGAGAAGGCTGATTCTCTCTTACACTGTACATCTAGCCATACCCAACGTTTGTACCAAATTTCAAAGTCCTAGCTATAGCGGTTCCTGAGAAATCTGTGACAAAAATTTAATTGGAGAGAAAGAAAAAATGGATAAACAAAGGGACTGATAAGCAGGAGAAGGCTGATTCTCTCTTACACGGTACAACTAGTCATACCCAACGTTTGTATCAAATTTCAAAGTCCTAGCTTTAGTGGTTTCTGAGAAATCTGTGACAGAAAAAATGTTAACATACACACACACACACAAACATATTAACGGAAAGACCAAAAACTATATACCCCCTATATACTTCGTATACCGGGGGTATAATAAACTACAAATTTATAATAAGAATACAAGAATAATTACTATGATCATGGAGGCAATTGTGCAAACAGAATTAGCACATCAACATTCAGAGAAAATTTGTAAGTGGTATTTTGAGTTAGTTCCCTTACAAAGTATGGTTTGAGTTACTTCCCTTGGAAAATCTATTTTTAGAAGATATCTCTTCTCCATTTTTTTTGCCTTTTTATTTGCAGATATTTTGTTGTTGTGATTCATATGTAGCTTGATTTAAAGCTTAAACCTATTGAGAATTACTCGTGATGTTATTACAATGAACCAATGTTTCCTGTTCTTCAAAATGCATATTAATTTATTAACTGGTTGTAAAAGATTAAAGAGTGACTTGTATTAAGGTAGGTAGATACTGAATAAAAATATTGGTGGGGCATTCATTTCATTGTACCAGCTGAATAACCCAAAGAGCTATAAAACATTTGGGTATGAAAGAAACAATTTTCACCATTTTGTTTTCCCAAAAAATAAGATTTTATATTTCTACATACATTTTTACACATTTTCCAATTAAATTCTTGTCTCTAGCACATGAATGCATAGTGCACTTTCATTCCTGCAAATCATATAATCTGTAATATAGGACATTTGAAACAAACTGGTAAAACAAAAAATTGCAGTTATCTTGATAATAAGTATATTTTTACATTTTTTAAAAAAAATGCAATAAAATTGAATTACATAAAAAAAGTCATGAAAAATATATTCAATCGATGGGGTATGCTTATGCATATTATTTTAGTTAAACTTACAAATGATACAGAATAACATTTCACCATTTAGTTGCCTAGAAAAAAATGTTTAAGTTCAGAAATATGCCCAAAACAGACTGCCCAAATTCTGCACCTGCTGCAAGCACAGCATCTTGCCCTATTATTTATTCTCCTGTTATTCCGGTTCTACCATAGAGTAATGCCTACAAAAATGCACAGATGGAATGGAAACTATGAAGATCATTCTGGTTCCCAAGGAACAGTCTGATCTCAGTTTCCACTGTTTGTACAGACCTATCTGCCCAAAAACTTAGGATCTTTAAGGCAGACATTGTTAGTTTGTGTATATACTCCACAAATGATCGATTTCACACTGAACAGTTACTCTGTTTTGTTTTAACTTTTAGTAAAAACACAGTTATTATGTAACTGAAGACCTTAAAGACAAATATTCTTGTATATTGGGTCTCCTAATCCTATTATGCAACAGTCCAGTGACACTGCTATTTCATCAAAGGAAATACCCCTTCTCACAAAGGTAATGACATAACAGGATCATAAAACCAATAAAGACTGAGGGTGTGTTCTATATAGTACAGAATATTTGTCTTTAACGTGGTGATATAATCACTGATTTAAGGCGAAGTAAAAAATCTGCACAAAATGCTGAAAATACAGCAGAACTTCCCCAAAATTAGCACATGCCTTCTTTATATTGTTTTGCATGGTTCAGAATCCAAAAATGCAGGACTAAGGGTTTATATAAGAAAATTTCAAAGGGTGATTTTGTGCCCAATAATCTGAAAAATAACCATCGCTATTAAAAATGTAATAGGATCTGAAGGTTCTCTAATACATTATGGAGAGCATCCTACAATTATTTTTTCCATTTTTTCCACACATTTTCAGGCTGGGCAGATGAAAAATGGTCTCATCTGTCTCCAAATATTTGCCAAAATACACAGTAGAGTCCATTTTCAAGATTGAACAATTTCATATATACACACCTGTGTCATGGTGGTAAAATTTCTAAATATTGGGACACTAAAATAATTACCATAACTGTCCTAAAATTAGAACAGTTTGGTTTTACAGTGCAGTAATATGCCCAAAAAATGGAAATGGGATGGCAAATAGTGTAGACCCTGATCAGACTGCTCCTGTCTGAACTGGGTTTGCACTATTTGCTCAGACCTAACTGTCCCAATATATAGAATTTTTATGGTATACTTTGAGTATGGTAAAGGTATAACTGCTCTGCCTGTATTTAATTAATGCATGCAGTGTACATCAGACATTTGAGAAAAAGTGACTGTTTTCATCTGCTCTACCTTAGAAATTTTAGAAAGAGTTGGAACAAATTAATGCTAGGACGTGCTTTTTAATGCATTAAAGAAACTTCAGAGCTAAGTATATTTTCAAGAATAAAGTTAATTTTCTAGATTGATGCGCACAAAATTACCCTTTGATTTTTCCATATAAAACACATGTCCCTATATTCTGTGTTTCTAAACTGTAGAGAACAACAACAACAAAAAATGTCAGCAAACTTTCGGGGAGGTACTTTAATTTTTTATGCTTTTATGCAGATTTTTGTATTTACCACAAATCACCACCTTAAAGGCAGGTGTGGACTATAAAAGGCAAAATTAGCTACCTATTTAGCTATTCTCAGATTGGACGGACACACGGCGCCAAGTGAGTGCAACTATGGTTACGTACTGTTGAGCCACTTGGGGAACATCGATAGGAGAACTGAACTGAACTTTTCTCAGTTTTCCAATAGCCACCAAAGGGTAAACATTTACAGTAGTTCCTGTAGTTTTATCTCTAATTTGATTGGCTGTTGATTTGCTGGGGTATTTACTAGTGAAATGATTGACAGCCCTTATCAGCTCAGTGACTATGCTGTTTTGTCACATAGGAATTCATGCAAATATGATAAATAATTAGGAAATTGAGACAAAAACCACACAAAATATGATTAGATTTTTTTTTTAATTTATTTGGATAATTTTTATACATTGAAAAAAAAAAAAAAATAGAAAGCATAAATTATCAGTATACACAATATGTATTAGTTTTTACTTTTAATCTTGTTGATATAAATCTAAATCACCCAAAAATAGAAATTTCATCTGCCAATTTAGATAGAAGTACAAATATGGGCCATCTTTGGTTTTAGTAAAGCATACTGTAAAATTTGAATCCTGTTATCTTGTTATATTTTGGACTCATATTACATCTGGATTATAATTCAACTGTTCATCTGGGATACTAGTGCTACAAGTAATTATCCGTGCTAAATACGAACTGAAAGACTGGTTATTCTTACGGTGAAATTAGTGGTGATTATTATTACTTGAATTTTCATGAAAGAAAGAAAAATGTATGAACTCTACACAAAATGATTTTTATTTTACTTATTACTTATTATAGAATGTCATTAATTAGTATTTTGACAAAAAATTGTCTCATAAGTAAAAAAAATATTCTACTTTTGCATTAATGACATTACTCTCAATAAAGTTACAAAGCCTTCAATTTCATAGTATTTTTTTCATGTACATATAAATCAATATTATAAAAATTAAACCAATTTTGTGACAAGGTAACACAATGCCTGCACAGTAGCTAAGCCAGACCCCCACACACACCCCAGTAGACACATTTTTGATTGCATAATACCCTAATGACTGTTTATTGAAACATGCTGCTCAGAGATAAGACCTTCTAAGAGACTTGTGACTAAAGTACCGGTAGGGGCAAGGTAAAGGGAAATCAGCTGTCAAAGAAAAAGAGAAAATATGGTTATAAACAAATTATTATGGATCAGGCTGTGTTGTTGAAGACTCACATAAAACTGTGTAAAAAATACCATTATTTGCTCAAAGACATCTTTTTTATAGGAATAGATGATATAAATAGGGCCAAGTAAATAGGTACTCGTACATTGTAACATTAGGGAGGTTAAGATTTAGAACTTGTACGCGTACGGCTACTGGTAGCTACACGTACACGTACAAGTTCTAATTATGGTTATTAAAAGTTAAGATAAATGTAACTTGTACGTGTACGTGTAACCAAAATAAATGCGGCGCATCATTTTAGATTGTCGAAATAATTATAGAAAAAGCTATTGCATGACTTTTCGTCCGTGTGTACGTTTGTGGATTAACATTATCTCCTCTGTACCAAATGTTTAAGTCGGTTTTTGTCGAAACTTAACGTTCTGATTATTTTGGTGTCAAAAAGAAAGCATACAGGCCCGTCGACCAATATCACACCCGGCGACCATATTATATAAACCACATTTTTTTCTAATGATTGCACTGTTACAAAGTCCTATAGGTTTTACGGGCAGAGACCTGGCATCTGGCTGCCAGGCCTTTCACCATAAAAAGTACGGGACATTACTTTAAGTTTTTGATATGGAACGCGACTGCATCGGGTAAAAACCTTGATTTAAATCTCTTTGAATCCGCTTTTAAATTCTTTATAATAAATATACAACCAAACGCGTAATTAAAACAGCTTTTTTACACAGTGCAGTTAGTTTCCATCTTAAAAAGTTATGATACTATCCTGTATTTTTACAGTAAAGCCCGTTCACCACCTGTGTACACTCACTTCTTGTCCACCGTCCCCGATTTTTTATGCCCCAAACTTCGAAGAAGTTGAGGGGGCATACTGCTTCTGGGTTGTCCGTGCGTGCGTCCGTCCGTTAGTCACGCATACCACATCTTAGGAACCGTGCATGCTAGAGTTTTGAAATTTCACATATGGACTCGTCATGAAAAATTAGCGGACATATATTTTTTTCTTGTCCGAGTTGTCTCGCTTTTTCGAGTTATGCCCTTTGGCAAAAATTCATTATAAACTCTTATCAGCAAGATATCTAAAACATCATTCAAGCTAGGAGCTTGTAACTTTGTCAACTTCTTACAACAAGTAGCTGAACTGCGTACCTTTTGAACAAACTCCGATAATTTTTGTAGGAGTTACGGCCCTTAGAAAATTTCCGCATTTTGACTTTGTCAGCGAGATATCTTGATAAGTATTTAATCTAGGGGCTTGAAACTTTGACAGCTTATTAGGAATGATGAGTAAATATACTTGTTAACTTTTAAACCTATTCCGTCAGTTTTTGTAGGAGTTATGGCCCTTTGAAAATTTCCATATTTTGACTTTGTCAGAAAGATATTGTAATGACCCAGGTCTTCAACCTATATTTGTTTTGTACCCAATGAACTGCTAGCCGTGTCAATCAGCTGTTTGCTTTGTTTATACTTTTGCAATGTATATTTACTTTCTCATCGGGTGACAGCTTTTATTTTTAGCTCATCTTGGATCTAAATCACCTACCTTAGAAGTCTGCCATCATGTCATTCTTGGAATGGATTTAATTTAGGCGATTTATATCAGAGATGAAGAAACACGTTGCACAGCTGTTTACCGATGCTTCCATGTTTGTGTATTGTATTGATCGACCTTGACTGTGTAAAGTTGCATTATGGGAGTGTATTTGTGTATTGTTGTGAGAGACGCTCGCCGGTGTTTCAGTTGTCAACTCCCGAGATTTGCATTACGCACTAGGTTTTAACATTATTCGCATTTCTAAAAGTTCTGAAATTACTGCAGTCATGAAGAGCATTTATTGGCCGACGTTCTACCATTCATTTTATTTCAAGTTCCATTCATTGTTATTAAGATTTTGCCTGGTTTTGACGATGACCCCTCAGAAAATCTGAGGTTTTGTAATGGCGTTCCCGCAAAACGACGTCATTTGGTCGTCGTCACGATCATTTTGTCGCGGGATCACGTGACGTACACCCGCGCAGCTGTCGGATTCTGTCCAACATCCCACGTTTTGCTGGAAAATGGGATGCGGGATGCTTGGGGGTATAAATAGGAATCCGTCAGAGACGCAAGCAACTTCCACACTTTGGTTTCAAACTGTAAACATCGTATTTTTTTGCTCCGAGTTTAATTTTAAATTTTCTATTATTTTAATCTTAAAACTTTTATTTGCATCAATAAAACATTTCAAAGTTCATTTCACGGAGCCTTGATCTATTTTTTTCTCGCATTAAGGGTTTTAAATGACCTCATCTTGAAAGAAATGAGATAGTCAGATCGCAAGCATTTCTCGCATATTCCTAGGCTGCATTAAAAAGTGAATTAATGAGTTTTTTTATGACATTGATACGCCTATAGTTCTATTTAATGCTCTCTCATTTTCATCCCTATGATTCTTGTTGTTTCTTTAACTCGTATCTTGATGCTTAAATTCTATATGTCGGCTAGCCTGTGATCGTTCATTGTTCGTTTGCATGAGAAGAGAGAGAGAGCCCTCGCATCACCTTAAAGCATATTAACGCAAAATTTAAAGCCAGTCTAGCTGTATACTTGTAGGAATAAGAAACATTGATGATAACAAACATGTACATTTTTTTAACGTTTATTTTTAAATAGATCTTGTTAAACATCACATAGTTCTTCGTTTTATATTACATTCCTTTAGCTAATCATCAGAAACACTTTTAGTTGGAAGTTCACTTTCGTTAATAAAAAGCTAGTGGGTAAAACCCCTGGCCTCGCAAGTCTGTTAGACTAAGCAGACGCTAGGCAACCGAGGGTAACGTCTCTGGTGTAACAGACTGTTATATAAATCGCTGCTGAGTGATCGCCAGTGGGCAAGACAGGCAGTCCCCCCTACTAGAGTGTAACACAGTGGTGGCACAGCGGTGGGATCCATTTTCTCTTGGATCCTGCGATACGAACCTAGCATATAGTATGGAAAGGGGAGCAACTCTTGGAGAGACTGCCGGCGCTGCCGATACTTGCGTTGCGGGCCCTAGCTCAGAAAACTGCAATGGCCGAGTAGATATAGAACACTCAGGGTCGGGCAGCCACTTACAACAAAGTCAGCAATCATTCTCAGAGCAAGATAACCCAAGTGAATATATATTGGCTGACGATCGACGAGCAGCGACCGCCCTTATGCAGTTGCATGGCGCAGAGCAGATTTACAATCAGTCAGGGGACGGGATAAAAATTACCAACAGAAACCAAAATGTAGATTATGTCCCAGATATGACCGTCTTTTACAACCAAAGCAGATTGCGTCAAAGCAGATCAGACTTCGGCACACAAGTCCAACCCCTTGTGCAAAGTAGTACCCCATCATACCCTGCATATAGTAGAAATACGGAAGTCTCTGCTAGTAATGAACAAGATAACGTTGCATGTTTAAGTAACGCATTCTCAAACATGCAGCAACAGCAAGCTCTTTTGGGTCAGAGACAAGAAGGCATTTCAGCTGCTTTATGTAATTTAACGTCCTTATTGCAAGATATAAGGAACAGTCCACAATCCCAAACTATGCACACACACAACCCGGCCGCAAGCACAACGGGACGCGCGGCGATGAGCATAGCGAATGAAGGTCAACAAGTGCAAGGTAACTCCATTCCCAGTAATATGACAAACCATTTAGACATGGAAAATGGGGGTTATAGCGAATATGGTCGTCATAGAGTGCAGGTCAGTGGGGTAAGTCAGTTTATAGACAGCACGTCTCAAAATGCACACCCTTCTCGTAGCTACGATGATTCATATCAATATGCAGGGGCAAATAACAGACCATTTCCGAATTCATCAAGAATGAGACAATACCGTAGACAACAGGAGGTAGGTCAGGTATATAGCTCAACTTTCCCAGAAGCTAAGTTACCTCCCTTTAATGGTAAGGAGGACTGGAAAGTATGGATCAACAGGTTTGAAGCAGTTGCGGAGAGGCGTTGTTGGGACGAAGGAGCGAAGTTAGACAATCTGCTGCCGAGATTACAAGGCAGAGCAGGTGACTTTGTCTTCAATCAGCTGCCCCATGAAACACTTTCATCGTACACAGAATTGGTAAAGGAACTAAATAGTAGATTTCGCGTAGTAGAAACGCAGAAAACTTTTGCTGCCAAGTTCAGCCAAAGAACCCAGAAGCATGACGAGACGGTAGAAGAATTTGCTGCTGATCTCAAAAGGCTATATTTTAAAGCTTACAAGTCTAGAGATAGTAAGACAAGGCAAGAAGATTTGGTAAGACGTTTCTTGGATGGTCTGAAAGACAGTGAAGCTAGATTTGAGATAGAATATAACAAAGAGCCGGAAGACATAGATGAGGCTGTTTACCATGCGGTTAATTTTATGCAGACAAGACGACGAAGCACGGTGGACACCTATGCTGAAAGGAAATTTAAGAAGTATGCACGTAGGACTAGCCAGGGGAGCGACAATGAAGACAGCGAGATTGAGCAACAAGAAGATACAGAGAATTATGATCACGTGATGAGAATACCCATGAAAGGTGACATACAACAGAAGAGAAAACCTCAGAAAATCGAGCAGAAGACAGAGACAACGCCACAAACAGGTAATCAATCGGAACCAATGTCAGAAATAAAGGATATGGTAAAAGCACTCGCAAATCAGATTGCGGAACTGCAGAACGGCAGAACCGTCGTAACTGAAAAACAGCAAGGGTCACGTATGGCAAACAATAGTGGTGTAATATGTTATGCCTGCAATCAGAGAGGCCATATATCTAGGAACTGCCCGAACAAATCCCGAGAGCAAAGACCGAGGGACAATGGTCGCGGTTTACAGCCCTATCAAGGTAAGGGTCAGGGTAATGATAAGGTTACAAATTCTTTAAACTAGGCAAGGCTGTCTCTGGCGGCCTCAGAGAAGCCTTGCCATCAATTAAAGGCCAATCTAAGCATGAATTAACGCAGAAAGATGAAATTGTTACGTCCGTTAGGCACTTAAGAAAACTGCCTGATGGTGTATATATAAGGGGACACGTGCAAGGATACCCTATTCTATTTACGACTGATACAGGGGCATCGAAAACAATTCTCTCCAAAAAAGTATATGATTCAATGAGGCCCGAAGACAAACCGTTGCTGAGCAAGTCAACTAAACTCATAGGGGCAGGGGGTACAACTATTCATGAAGTTGGAAAAGGTGAGTTCAAATTGCAACTGGGCCCGGTGACATTACAGGTGGAGGCAACTGTAGCTGAAATAGAAGATGATGGCCTGCTAGGCATTGATGTGTTGCAAAACGGTGAGGACGGGCCTGCAGATTTGCTACTAAGTAAAGGTGTACTAATAGCGGCGGACAAAGAAGTGCCCGTCATCCAAGTGGGCTTGCAAACGAGAATTCGCAAAGTGACATCAGCAGACCACTACGTGATTCCTCCACAAAGCGAGGCTGTGATAGATGTATATGTAAGCAGGCAGCCGTATGACGATTTCTCGAGCGAGGTAGAGTATATAATCGAGCCAACTCAGCACTTTCAGGAGACGTACCCGCTGCAAATGGCCTCTACCTTGGTTGACATAAACGGGGGCTGTACATGCAAGGTAAGATTGTTAAACCCATTTCCGACATCCGTCTCCATTAAGCAAGATGCCGTGGTCGGTCAAGCTGAACCTAT
The DNA here is from genome assembly GCA_963989385.1 of Ctena decussata. Classification (NCBI taxonomy): domain Eukaryota; kingdom Metazoa; phylum Mollusca; class Bivalvia; order Lucinida; family Lucinidae; genus Ctena; species Ctena decussata. The sequence goes on from OZ022502.1 coordinate 17,582,120, forward strand.
CAAAGGTAAGCCCAGAGAGCTGGTTGGACAAGAGAGTCCAAACGAACAGGAAAACTGCAACAGGGTTAGAAGAATAGCGCTGCAGCAAACAGAAGAGAGAACCGTGCCCATCCTATCTGTAAGTAAGACAGCTGAGGATGAAAGGGAGTGCACCTGGGATATCCCTGTACATCTACAAGAACTCTTTCAATCAACTGTGAAAGGGCTCAATCCATCGCAGACAGCGAGAATCGCTAAGCTGCTGATAGAGTTTAAAGACACATTCTCAAGAGATGAATGGGACTTAGGTCTCACTCATCTAACGGAGCACTCTATCCCAACAGGAGAGGCTGCTCCAATCAAACAGCCACCAAGGCGCGTGCCTATGGCATATGCTGCAAACGAAAAGAAGGCTATAGAAGACTTAAAAGCAAAAGGAGTAATACGAGACAGTACTTCTCCATGGGCCAGTCCAATTGTACTGGTTGCGAAGAAAGATGGTGGAGTGAGACCATGTGTAGATTACCGAAGGTTGAATCAACTAGTGAAGCCAGATGGTTTTCCATTACCCAGAGTCCAGGACTGTTTGGATGCAGTGGCTGGTTCGAATCTATTCAGCACATTTGACTTAACCAGCGGTTACTTTCAAATCCCAGTAAAGAAAGAAGATATTCCTAAAACAGCATTTGCATGTAAGTATGGGCAATTTGAGATGACCAGAATGCCGTTCGGGTTGAACAACTCGGCTTCTACGTTCCAAAGAACAATGGAACTGGCATTACATGGTCTACAGTGGGTCACGTGCCTGATCTACATAGACGATATAATTGTGTTTGGTAAAGACTTCGAGCAGCACATTCAGAGAGTAGAAGATGTATTGCAGAAGATTAGAACGGCTGGTTTAAAGCTGAAACCAGAAAAGAGTCATATGCTGCAGAAAGAAGTAACTTTTCTAGGGCATATAGTGTCGGGAGAAGGGGTGAGACCAACTCCTACGAATATAACAAAGATCGTAGATTGGCCTTCTCCGAAAACAGCAAAACAGATCAAGCAATTTGTGGCCATGGGATCCTATTACCGTCGATACATTAAGGACTTCGCTAGTATAGTGAGACCGATGGTGGAGCTCACTAAAAAGGGAAAGCGATTTCTCTGGAATGAAGCTTGTCAAAAGGCTTTTGAAACCCTAAAAAATAAGCTCGTGGGTGCTGATGTAATGGGCTATCCGATGAATGAAGCAGGTTTATTCAGATTAGACGTAGATGCATCAGACATAGGAATAGGAGGAATTCTCCATCAAATACAGGATGGTAGAGAGAGGGTCATAGCCTACGCCAGTAGGGCTCTAAACAAAGCGGAGAAGAACTACTGTATAACAGAGAAGGAATTACTAGCCGTTCGGTTCTTTGTGGAATACTTCCGCCAGTATCTGCTAGGAAGACGGTTTGTAGTGAGAACAGATCATCAAGCTCTTGTATGGCTCTTCAAATTGAAGGAACCCTCAGGAAAGGTAGCTAGGTGGATAGAGATCCTTAGCCAGTATGATTTTGCGATCGAATACAGACCAGGCCGTAAACAGGGCCATTGTGACGCATTATCTAGATGTGAAAACCCGCGCGAATGCGACTGCCCTAATCAAGACACCGATGAGCCATTAAAATGCGGTCCATGTAAGAAATGTGTGAAGAGAGCTCAAGATATGATGCTTGAAGCTTTACCCTCTTTGAACAGGGACACCACAGCTTTGCAAGAGAAGCAGTCACAAGTGGTAGACAGTGAAATAGGCAAGGGCGAGCACTTAAGGGCGCTACAAGAGGTGTCTGAGCCCGGACCATCGTCACAGGATACCCGCAGCAGACAGAAAAGAAGAACATCTGTGTTTCAACAAGCTGGGCTGGGACAAGGTCTATTGAAGATCTACTTAAGCTCCAGAGAGAAGATCCAGACATAGGCCCATTGCTAGCTGCTAAAACTTCTGGAAGTAAGCCGAGTAGCCAAGATATGGTTACCCGTAGCCCTGCTTCGAGACACTACTGGATCCTATGGGATTCGCTGGTGCTACAGGATGGCCTACTCTTTAAGAAATTTCTTAAGCGAGATGGGTCAGGTGAGTATTTACAGTTCATCGTCCCTCTTTCCATGAGGAAAGAAATACTTTTCCAGATGCATGACTCGCTATTGTCAGGTCACCTAGGGTGCAAAAAGACAAAGGAAAAGACGCTACAGAGATTCTACTGGTACTCCCTTAAGGATGAAATTGCGCTATATATCCAGAAATGTGATACCTGTGCAGCAGACAAGAAACCGCCAAAGGTACCACGTGCACCTCTGGGCAGCCTTCTCGCAGGTGCACCAGGAGATTGTGTTGCAACGGATTATCTTGGTCCTTTTCCTGTGACCGACAGAGGTCACAGATATATCCTTCTCTTCACAGATCACTTTTCAAAGAATGTTGAAATCATCCCAGTTAGTGACATGACAGCGGAACTGTGCGCGGTAAAGCTCTTAAACGAAGTCATAGCTAGATGGGGATGTCCACTAGCTATCCACAGTGACCAAGGTAGGACATACGAAAGTCGGGTTTTTAAGGAATTATGCAGGATGCTAGAAGTACGCAAAACCAGGACAACAGCTCGAAACCCGCGAGGCAATGGTCAGTCAGAAAGGTTCAACCGTACCCTGCTGCGCATGATTAAGGCATATCTTTGCGGTGAGCAGTCAGACTGGGATCTTCACCTTGGGTGTCTGGCAGGTGCATATCGTGCTACGCCGAATGAATCTACAAAACTGACCCCGAACTTGCTCATGATGGGGAGAGAAGTACGGTTGCCTGGAGAATTGGTGTTTGGGAGTCACAATTCCTATGATGGACATGAGATAACCTCTTACGGTGACTATGTAGACATACTAAGGGCAAGGATGCAGCATGCCCACGAGATAGCTCGGAAACATATGTCTTCTGCGGCCAAGAGAAGTAAAGAAATCTACGATGCGAAAATTGCCTTTAACAGATACAACGAAGGTGATATTGTGTGGTGCCTAATGGAGGCAAGGAAAGTAGGTGTAATGCCTAAGCTCCAATTCACATACGAGGGACCTTTTATCATTAAAAGGAAAATGTCAGAATTAGACTTTGTACTCCAGTTAGACAAGTATGGTACCGAGAAGTCTGTTCACCATAATAAACTCAAGCCATACGAAGGGAATAACCCTCCTAGATGGGTGATAAAGGCAATGAAGCGGCTTCCATGCAAGCCTAACCCTAAGAATTAAATAGAAAGCAGGAAATGTGGTTACGCCACAACTCGCCCATAATTTAAAGGGGCTTAACTCTGGCATATACTACTACTACTTTTACTACTACTACTATTTTACTATACTACTACTACTTTTACTACTACAACGACTTTTACTTCTACTACTACTTTTACTACTACTTCGACTACTACTTCTACTACTACTACTACAACTACTACTACTAATAATAAATGATAATGAACAGTTAAATGGGTTGTTTTCTCTGTATCTGTGGATTTGGTCATGTGATAGTTAAGGTATAACAGTCTCAAAGACTCTGGTGAGACTCATGGGGATAACCAAGTTGGGGATTACCAAGTCGGGGATAACCAAGTATGGGATAACCAAGTTGGGGAAGCAGTTTTGAGAAGTGGGGAATCAGGACGAAAAGAGCCACGTGATTTGAGATTCTGATACGCGAGTTCCAGGTTTACACAAGCGCAGCTTTAGAAGAACAGTGTATACGGTAGGTCTAGCACAGTACGGAGGTGTTCGATTGGTACAGAGTGTGAAAAGGTCAAGTTTGCGATAGATGTGTAGTGTGTTGGACTTTGCAGACAAAATGATATAAAGAATGGTAGTTTTGAGAGCAGTAGAAAGCATCAGTACGGGCATTTTATTTTACGCGAAGGAATGGGACTGAAGCGGGAAAGTTTGAAGGAAATGAAGAAGAGTGCTGGGCCAGGAAACCAACAGAAGGTAATAATTGCGGATCGGGTGCGTGATTGCGTTACATGCAGGCTCTACCCGTGATGTTTCAAGAAGTAAAGACGGCTACGAAGCACGCTGTGGTAAGAAAACGCGTCGAGAGTGAGGACAATCTCAGACGAATAATGGCTAGCTGGTTCTCTTGCTGGAAATAACATTGTATCATGTTGGTATTTAGGATGGATTAAACAAACCGTCATAAATATCGACCAATGGGAAAAGTTAGTCAGACTGTAATATAGGGCCTCGACATCTTCCGAATGAACGATCACTATTTGGCTATGTGTTAGGGCTAACATGTTTTCTCTTCTTAAGACGAGCCTATGGCATGCTTTTTTCAGGTGAAAGATGGATCCCCAGATGATGGATAGCGAGGAGATGGTGATGCGGGACAGGGCGAAACACAGAGGAAGGGCCTATCAATGTCTGGCGTGTTACTACAAGGAGGGGAAAACTTGGTTGGATGAGAAACGCAGGATGGAAGAGCACATACTAAAGACTCATGTCCGGTTAGATGAGGTTCCCTACTACTGCCGGTTGTGCTTGTTTAAGTGCCAAAAGTGGGACACTCTGGTGCAGCACTTGACTAGCTACGCGCCACATGTGGAGATGGTGCAAAAGAAGGGCTACGTGGACAATGGTCAGGCTTTTATGGTGAAGAGCTCTAATCCTTACAAGATTGGGCCGCTGGACTACCTCAAGCTGGAGCAAGAGGATAGTATACAACATTGGTTGCAGGCAAGTCAGAGGACACCAAAGAGAAGCATTGGGAAAATAAACCAGTCTCCACAGGCAACTGCCGGAAGCACCACCTACCAGCTACACAGTAACAGCACAGCTACTGGATGGAAGACCCCAGAGAGCACCAACCGGGTCAACTCTACTGTGACCAGTCAGATGGTTGCCCCCTTAAACCCTACAGGTTGGATCAGCATCCCAGAGACTCCGGGACAGCTTCCAGACATCGCCGGTATGCTAGGGATAGGGGCCCAACAGCCAGCAGCTAATCTCTACCAGCTGCAGCAGGGGTGGCAAGTGGCGTCAGTGCCGCCGATGCCAGGAAACATGGCCATAACTCAGGATACTACGAATCACTGCTTCCAGATGCCAACGCTTCAACCCGCGGCAACGGAGACACACGCACCATCACCTGCTGATGAGAGCCAGGCGCATATAGTCCAGACCAATACCACTTCACCTAAGGAATTTGTGGCAGAGCTACCCTCGCAGGACCAAATTAGAGGCGGATCCACTCAGGAACAAGAAACAGAGGTGACAGAAGCACCAGTTACACAGGTAACTAAAGTACAGGAGACAAGCCTCACGCTGGAGCAGGCGATAGATACAAACTTGGAGACAGACACAACCTATGGGCCAGTGGAGGACATAACTGACCAGCTCCTTGGCGACGAAGATATGTTTTTGTCCACGCCTGTAAAGAGAAACGTTGTCGAGGAAGAGGACCCTACAGCTCCACCCCCAAAAAGTAAATTCAGGAAGGTCTGTGAGGAAGAATCGAAACAGAAGGACATTTTTAATATAGACAGAGTAACAGCAAATACACTGGTGAACGAGATGAGAGGTCTGAAAGAAGCGCTGAACAGCAGGACAAAAGCAGATGAGAGAATCGAGAAAGGCTTGACTGAGGTTACATGTGTGCTGGCTAAGTTAACTGATGCCATTAACAGGTTCAGAAATGTTCAGGAGGACCATGAGAGAGCAGAAAAGAGGAGAGAGGAGAGGCGACAGGAAGCGGAGCGAAGGAAGGAAGAGGAAACAAGACGAGAAAAAGAAGAGGACAGGAGACGAGAGGAGAGGAGGAGAGAAGTGGAAAAGAAAGAGAGGGAGAGTCATAGACGAAAGGACGAACAGGAGAATAACCCAAGAACCAAAAGCGTTTTAGCTAGGAGCTATACAGAAAACTCAATCAAGGACTTGCAACGTAGGAAATAAAATAGCGGCAATATGAATCAGAGACAATCAGAATTAACAATTTAATGATCCAAATGAATGAAAGAAATCAGTAAAATAATTTAATCCAAGTCAAACTACAGTGACATTTAATTAGTGATGCGAGGTTTAGAGAGAATTTGTAATTTAACAAGTGAATTGAATCTGTGTTACATTTGAACATGTGAGACTGAGGTTCTGTTGCAAGTAATCCCCCTGAGTGCGCTTCAGAAGGTGTAACGTTATTTTAAGGAGATACAATATAGTTGTGTTTCTTTTGAAGCGTCCACAGAGGTATTTGGGTGACAGCTTGAGGAAAGGGATCCAGAATGCCAAACTTTGGCAGGCTGGATAGCTTTCCTCAAATCCGGTCAAGGCCTCCAGTCTCAATTTCAGATGTAGAGTTTTATCGTTGTTGTTTTTCTTCTTTTTCTTGTAAATAATTAGTGAGTGAAGAATATGGTCAAAATTATAGGAGTTTGCTGAGCTGTGAAGCAACGGGAAAAGTGTGTTACATGAACCATTGTCTATCAGAGTTATTTTTATTTGTGAAATACAGGCGAGCACCACATACTAAATCACTCAACTGTCGTCGTATGTTATATTGTACTGTTCATTCATGATTCCATGGATCGACTTTAAGGTAGTTTTTTTTTATACGCAAACTAAGTTATTTATCAACCTGTTAATATAACCTGTGATATTGTTGAACTAGTCATGTATAGTTAATTTTCAAAAGTTAAATTTTATCAGATTGTTTACTGTTTAACTCATGAAAGTATTTGGTGCCGAGACCAGGATATATTGACTTCACCGTATTACACTGGAGTAGTTCATTGGAGAGTTTTGGCCCATTCGCTACAACAATCCAGAATCGTTAGTTGGAGCTTTAACGATCCTGGAAGGGGGTAGTGTAATGACCCAGGTCTTCAACCTATATTTGTTTTGTACCCAATGAACTGCTAGCCGTGTCAATCAGCTGTTTGCTTTGTTTATACTTTTGCAATGTATATTTACTTTCTCATCGGGTGACAGCTTTTATTTTTAGCTCATCTTGGATCTAAATCACCTACCTTAGAAGTCTGCCATCATGTCATTCTTGGAATGGATTTAATTTAGGCGATTTATATCAGAGATGAAGAAACACGTTGCACAGCTGTTTACCGATGCTTCCATGTTTGTGTATTGTATTGATCGACCTTGACTGTGTAAAGTTGCATTATGGGAGTGTATTTGTGTATTGTTGTGAGAGACGCTCGCCGGTGTTTCAGTTGTCAACTCCCGAGATTTGCATTACGCACTAGGTTTTAACATTATTCGCATTTCTAAAAGTTCTGAAATTACTGCAGTCATGAAGAGCATTTATTGGCCGACGTTCTACCATTCATTTTATTTCAAGTTCCATTCATTGTTATTAAGATTTTGCCTGGTTTTGACGATGACCCCTCAGAAAATCTGAGGTTTTGTAATGGCGTTCCCGCAAAACGACGTCATTTGGTCGTCGTCACGATCATTTTGTCGCGGGATCACGTGACGTACACCCGCGCAGCTGTCGGATTCTGTCCAACATCCCACGTTTTGCTGGAAAATGGGATGCGGGATGCTTGGGGGTATAAATAGGAATCCGTCAGAGACGCAAGCAACTTCCACACTTTGGTTTCAAACTGTAAACATCGTATTTTTTTGCTCCGAGTTTAATTTTAAATTTTCTATTATTTTAATCTTAAAACTTTTATTTGCATCAATAAAACATTTCAAAGTTCATTTCACGGAGCCTTGATCTATTTTTTTCTCGCATTAAGGGTTTTAAATGACCTCATCTTGAAAGAAATGAGATAGTCAGATCGCAAGCATTTCTCGCATATTCCTAGGCTGCATTAAAAAGTGAATTAATGAGTTTTTTTATGACATTGATACGCCTATAGTTCTATTTAATGCTCTCTCATTTTCATCCCTATGATTCTTGTTGTTTCTTTAACTCGTATCTTGATGCTTAAATTCTATATGTCGGCTAGCCTGTGATCGTTCATTGTTCGTTTGCATGAGAAGAGAGAGAGAGCCCTCGCATCACCTTAAAGCATATTAACGCAAAATTTAAAGCCAGTCTAGCTGTATACTTGTAGGAATAAGAAACATTGATGATAACAAACATGTACATTTTTTTAACGTTTATTTTTAAATAGATCTTGTTAAACATCACATAGTTCTTCGTTTTATATTACATTCCTTTAGCTAATCATCAGAAACACTTTTAGTTGGAAGTTCACTTTCGTTAATAAAAAGCTAGTGGGTAAAACCCCTGGCCTCGCAAGTCTGTTAGACTAAGCAGACGCTAGGCAACCGAGGGTAACGTCTCTGGTGTAACAGACTGTTATATAAATCGCTGCTGAGTGATCGCCAGTGGGCAAGACAGGCAGTCCCCCCTACTAGAGTGTAACAATATCTTACAAAGTATTTAAGAAAGGGGCTTGAAACTTTGACAGCTTATTAAAATGATAAGTAGATGAACTGATAAACTTTTTAAACCAATTCCCTCGATTTTTGAGGGAGTTATGGCCCTTTGAACATTTCCGCATTTTGACTTTGTCAGCAAGATATCTTAAAAAGTATTTGAGCTATGAGCTTGGAACTTTGTCAGCTTATTGGAGACGACAAGTAGATGAACTGATTAACTTTTAAAAAATTCTGTCAATTATTGTAGGAGTAAAGGCCCTTTGAAAATTTCCGCATTTTGACTTTGTAATAAAGATATCCAGAAATATATAAGAGCTAGGGACTTTAAACTTTGTTAGCTTATTGGAGATGATGAGAAAATGAACTGATTAACTTTTAAACAAATTCCGCCAATTTTGAGAGAGTTATGGCCCTTTGAAACTTCCGCTTTTTGGCTTTGGCAGCAAGATATCTTGATAAGTATTTGAGCAAGGGACTTTAAACTTTGTCAGCTTATTGGGAATGATGAGTTAATGAACTGATTAACTTTTGAACAAATTCCGTCAATTTTTGAGGAAGTTGTGGCTCTTTGAAAATTTCCACACTTTGACTTTGTCAGCAAGATATCGTGTTAAAGATTTACGCCCTTGTGTATGATTACAAAATCGTTTTCATGAACCATTTACACAGTAACTCCGAAATGGCCCTTTTATACATTTGACAATAGAAATTAAGAGCATTATTTGTGAAAAGTAACTTTATTCCAAGAAATAAAATTAATTTCGTAAAATATCGGGCCGCTATCGAAATCTCTCAGTTGGATAAAATTAATTTGATCTGATATCACTAGCGCGTGCACGAATGAGAAAGCTACCTCGGTGTCGTAATATGACGAAATCAGTCCTATTGATTATTTTGGAGATGGTGAAAAAAAATGAAGGAGTATACTTTTAAGTATTTAAGCTAGGGACTTTAAACTTTGTCAGCTTATTGGAGATAAACTACTTAATTTTTGAACAAATTCCGTCAATTTGTGAGGGAGTTATCGCCCTTTGGAAATATTGGCATTTTGTCTTTGTCAGCAAGATATCTTAAAAAGAATTAAAGCTAGAGGCTTGAAACTTTCACAGCTTATTAGAAATGGTAAGTAGATTATTTTAAACAAAGTCCATCAATATGGCCTTTTGAAAATTTTGGCATTTTGACTTTGTCAGCAAGGTATCTTGAAAAGTATATGAGCTAGGGTCTTGAAACTTTATTGTCCAATGTGTAGATGACCTGATTAACTTTTGAAAACAAAATCGTGAATTTTTGACTGAGTTATTTTCCTTTTTTAACTTAGTGCATTGTAAGCCTTGTGAACACAATACCTCGAGAACCCCTGTCACTAGGGTCATGATTATGTTTCAGCAAGATATAGCCTAAAGTGTAAATGACCTGATTAACTTTTGAAAAAAAAATCATATTTTTTTACCAAGTTAAGCCCATTTTTCGACTTGGTGCATTGAAGCCTATGGTACAAAGGTACAAACATTATGGGATGAGCCTTCTTTAGAGGCAAACATATGGTTGGGGCATAGTGTTTTATAAACACATTTTCTAGTTTTCGAAAGCTTTCGTTGATTACAAAGACCAACTGAAGCCCCTGTGTGTTATCCTTTTTTTCCTTTATTGGTAATGTAGCCCATACCCACCCATCTTACAGTTTGATTTCTATGGAAGCCCTGGACAGACTTCAGACTTCACCACTTCACACTTAAGACTTCATTACTTCAAACTTCTGACTTCATGACTTCACACTTGATCACTTCAGAGTTCATACTTCATAACTTCAAAGTTCAGACTTCGGAGTTCAGACTTCATTATTCAATGTTCATACTTCAGAGTTCACACTTCGGACTTTATCACTTCATATTTCATACTTCATAACTTCAGAGTTCAGACTTCATACATCAGACTTCAGGGTTCACACTTGAGAGTTCAGACTTCAAACTTCTGAGTTCAGACTTCAGAGTTCAGACTTCAGACTTGATACTTCAGAGTTCTCACACCAGACTTCAGACTTCAGCTTTCAGCCCTCAAACTATGGTTTGAGGGCTGGATTTGGATTTTGATTGTTTCAGTTCCTGGTCTTTGCATACTTTTTACTTTCACACTTCAGGCTTCTGACTTTACAGTTCCCAGTTGTTGCTTTTTCGCAAGAGTTTTGAAGAGACGCCATCTTAGTCCGAAATCAGAAGTCTGAACTCTGAAGTATGAACTCTGAAGTATGAAGTCTGAACACTGAACTCTGATGTATGAACTCCGAACTCTGAAGTTTGGAGTCTAAACTCTCAAGTGTGAACTCTGAAGTCTGAAGTATGAAGTCTGAACTCTGAAGTATGAAGTTCAAAGTCTCATCACTGAAGTCTGTACTTTGAAGTAAGTAAGTAAGTAAGTCTGAAGTATGATGTATGAAGTTTGAACTCTGACGTGTGAACTCTGAACTCTGACGTAAGAAGTCTGAAGTCTGAACTCTGAAGTTTGAAGTCTGAACGCTGAAATCATGAAGTATGAACTCTGAAGTGATGTAGTCTGAAGTGTGAAGTGATGAAGTCAGAAGTCCCTCCAGGGCTTCCATAGATCTTCCACTTTGACTGGGATATAAATTATCCCGACCAGCTTTCCCGCCTCAAATTGACGGACGCTCGGCGCCCCGTTTATGCGGCCATGGCTTCGTACCCCTTAGGTGCGTGGCGGAGTAGGAAGGGGGGGGGGGGCATCGTTAGGATAATTGAAATACACATACTTCCCAATTCAGTCCCATTTATGATGCTGACATGTGACCACATGATTTTCAACTGCTTGCTGGGAGGTTGATGCTCTAGACTCATGATCACGAGGTCACGGGTTCGATTCCAGTTAAGGTCACGTTTCTTTTCTGCATCTTGTTTGTTTCAGCGTCGTCCATATCTCATATATTTCCTAATATGCCACACATGACTAAAATACTGTTGAAAGGGTCGTATAACCCGAAATCATTTATCCATCTATCTTTACGACTGTGGAGATATTTACAACAAATACTGCCTATGCCTCGCATGTACCACCCTCACTGTAAACATTGGTGTATCTAATTTACGCTTCACTGATTTTCAAGTGAACGCTTTAAATCATTTCTCAGTTATATGCTCTCAACTTTGATACCATAAAATAAAATGTATTTTTTCGAATTCAATCCGAAAAATGAATTCAAAGTACACGTTTATTAAGCTACGTGTAAACGGCCCCATAGAAGTAGTTAACGTCTAAAGTTTACTTCTAACTAGTAGAGAGTATGCAATTTTTGATGACGTATGCACACAAATCATCGCTAGACGTACACGTACACGTACAAGTTAAAAATCTTAACCTCCCTATTGAATATCTACTGCTCAGAAAATGAAAATCCGGATAAGACAGCCCATTTGAATATTTACTGTTCACATGGACAGTCTGTCATTCCTTGGAATTTAAAACACAGAAATGAAGACCAGTCTACAAAGCTGTCACGACAGATCTGAATATTGATTGTTCTCATACAAGTTTTGTCAGCAGTGAATATTCATATCAGCCTGCACAGCTAAACAGAGAAAAAGACCCTATGCCTATGTGATTTGAATATTTACTGTTTGTATTCAAATCAATCTGCATAGCTAAACAGCAAAAGTGAAGACCTTGATCAGCATACACAGATGTAACAACTGATTTTAAAAAATAAACTGGTCAAATTGAAAAAGTGTCACCAAAGAGTATTCGAAACAGCATGCTCATCTGCACTGACTGATTAGTCTTTATTTTTGGCTTGCCGTTTCGGCGGCAATCCAGTATTCAAGTGGTTTAGTGATACCGAGTTATTTTCGGAAGAAACGATACGTCACACTTAGTCGGAAAATACCTGGAGAGTGTGTACTGCAACGATTCGTTCTAAACTTTTTTAGGGCCGCAATATTAAGCCAAAGAGATTGGAAAGCTCGTTCCGGTTTCAGACTGCATTTCTTCATTATTTTCTTAACAGACATAACAAACAAAGGCCTCGTCCGATTTTGTCTATTTTTATCCATATCCGATTTACCTCATCTGCTAAAAATAACAGATGGAAACTTTATATTCTATTTTTGATAGTACGTGTATTTTTTTTAATATTTTCCTTAAAAAGCAGGTTTTTTATTTTACAAGTGCTTTGAACTTGGCCACTTTGTTTTGCTTTTTATAAACTGATTGCATTAAAAATGATACTCTGAATTTAATGCAAAGTTTTTGGCAAATTTACCAAAACCTGTGTAAGAAACAGTGTTTATAAATAGCAATAGCCCAAAGCATTAGCTTTTCCAAAAATCGTGCAGCGGCGTCGCGATGGATGGATGGATGACTTGCGATTTTACGTACTTTTTAACAGTATTTCAGTCATATCAGGACGATGTAAGAATGATAATGAAAGGCTGTGTGCAATGGAACTCCGTTTACGGTAGGAAAGATTCTCGCCTCAAGCCTCAAGCGGGATTCGAACCCGGTCCGCTGGATCAGTCGGCCAGCGCTTAACCCACTGAGCTACCGGGGCTCCTCGCGGCGTCGCGAAAATTAGACCTTAGGGCATTGCATAATCTGACTGGTCAGAACAGCCGGCACACTGTCCAGCGCCGGTGCATTCATGGGATCTGATCAGTCTTTTTCGGCACATATATTTTCATGATGATCCATGATGAAGACATCTTTTATGCCGAGGATAGACTGATAAGACTGCGCTTATGCCGGAGTGGGCTGATCTGTGTATCTGTAAAAACTGAAAGAGCAGAGTTCACATTTATTGTTTAGAAACAAGCGCTTTTGACGATTCTCTTCCCTCATCACATTCACTGAAAATTTTTAGTATCTGATAAATTTCCTTTTGGCCATCAATATGTTCATGAATAGCCTGAACAATGATACAGAAAAATGGGACAATTCAGAATTGTTAACATTTGAAACTCAGAATTGTTAAAATTTGAAACTGTTAGGGATTCATCGAAAGCTTTATGACAACGGAGGGGTTGGTTGGTTGTTTGGTGCGATGATGCTGGGTATAACTTCCAGTGCCGGGGCGTCCTACTTATTTGGATTGTAGTAGAACAAGGGCCTACTGTGCTTGCTGTAGGTGCGGGTTGGGATGTGTGGACATTTTTCTTGCTTTTATAACACTCTCGTATGTTGCCTTCTTAGTTAAGCTATAAAAATGTACAGAGAAATATTTACACTCATCGACGATTTCCTTAGATGAACCTACACTGGGCTGACTATGTTCATACATCCACGAACAACACACATTCATGCAATCTTGCGCGTAAGCAACGCCACGGATAATTCAAATAGATGATTGGCCGATGCAATCCATACAAACCCTGAAATTTTTGTACGGAGAGAAGACAGCATAAACGAATTTTACGCAGAAATAATGAACTGCGTAAAATCTTTAAATCGATAAAAAGTAAAATCGCTTGACAGAAATGATCCTACTTAAGCGACCAGAACATTCGAAGGATTCTGATGTAATACCATAAGTTACAACGTTTCAGTCCATACAAACCCTGAATTTTACGTAGAAATAATGAACTGCATAAAATCTCCAAAATCGATAAAATGCTCTTGAAAAAAGCGAAACGACAACTCCTACAAATCTAAAAAAAAATATTGACAAAAAAGCAAAATTCACGAGCCAGCAAGAAGTAGGTGAATTCGTAGTTACCAAATGCGCAGAAGCAAGATGCGGTTCATGTAAACATTTAATAGAAGGTTCAACCCTATCATTTCAGAATAATAAAAAAGTTTTAGGGTTTAATGATAATATGACTTGTAACAGCAAAATAAATAAATAATCAAAAAAACGTTATATACGTAATGATACGCCGGGGTCGTAACGAAACGCACAAAGGGTAAACCAGTAATCTGCGAAAAAGAATAACTCTTCGCAACCAACATATAAGAGTCCCGGAACCTCGGAAAATACCTGTTAGTGAACATATTGCTGGCTGGTGTGACGAGGAACCGAAATATTTCGTATTTCCTTTTTTAATCAAACGAAAACCGAAAGCATAATCAAAAAGAAAGACAAAAAGAAGTTCTTCATTCGAACGGTTTTACCTAAATTCATTTCTCTACTTTCAATGCATTACACACCATGGAATGAAGTTGATAACGTAACGTTACGTTAACTTCCTTAGCAACATAACGTTACTATTATTTACAAACCCAGGTAACGCCGTAGTTCTTAAAAAGACTTTGAAATGAAACCGGCTAGTCATAATTAGGAATAGATTATATATATGTATTAAATATGTTTGTTCATCCATAGAGTGTTTTCGTATTATATATATAAGGGTTGATCCAAAAGTAATGCCACTGTATCTATTGAGCGCTTATTCATCAACATTATTATTAAAAAAATATATCAAGCTACGCTGTAATTCAGTTCTGATTTAGAGAATAAATATAGAGCTGTAATCTTTTTTCCAGTTCCAATTATATAGACGTTCAAAGTATGCCATCGCGCCGCACATTAGAATAACGTAAACTGCATAAATATAATTTTCAAAAAGGCAATCACAAATCAAAATCAAACTAACGCGCCAAGTCAAATGAAAATTTGATATGAATGCGCAGTATATTTCTGCCGCCGTCTGTTGAAAATCTCACCATTAGAGACCGTTAGACATGTGGTGATACAACAGCTGTTATAGACATGTGGTGATACAACAGCTGTTATAAGGCTTGCGTAAAGGTGCAAGCAGCGCGATTAGGGTGCAGATTCGTCTCTACAGGATTTGTCCGAAATCCAGAAGACCTTTATGCGCGATGTCAGACAATGACGTCACTCTTGCTTGGACCCCATATATGAATATCGATGCTCTGCAATTCGAATATTGTGTAAATTCTGCAGCATGAGCTGCGGGGGATGTTCAAGTAATATTAAAAGATGAGACACACCTGGGTGAACAAACGTAAGTACTATGCTGGAACAACGAATATGCTTCTTTGGACATGACACAATATCGAAACTTCGCCTGGAACGTCAACAACGTCATTGACGCGCGGCGCGTGTCGTTTCCATGACTTCTGTCTATCTCGAAAATCTAAATTACCGTGCAGTATATTTTTATGACATTTCCAGTCCATAATATAGATAGATGAAGGTACTTAGATACGAAATTTTGTTGCTCTCTCTTTATTCTACACGCTTTTATAGCTGCAGTGACATTACTTCTGGATCAAGCCTCTTATATAACACTCCTATTACGAAAAGTACGTACGACGATGATGATGATGAAATTATGAAACTACGAAGAAGGAATCGTTCCATTTCATAATTACCATTATTACGTTAGGCCATAGTCTGTCTCAAATATCAATCCAGCGAGTCCCTAAAGCTTTTACAATGACGCTTTAATTCTCCCCCATATCCTCCTCCTTCGCGCATTAAATTCCACTTTACTAACTTTGTAACCGCCTTACATTCGTTAATGTCGTTAAGTTGATTGAATAATTCTCCTAAAACTCTTTATTACCTATTATGTCCGTGTAGTAAGACTGGGTGGGGTATGTGCGCGAAACCAATCCATGAATAAACAAGGGTTGTTGTTGACACTATCGTTGTCGTCGTAAACGTCGTTTTTCTTTATTCCCAGCTATACAGTCTACGAATACGAGTTCCCAAAATTTTGTTGAATCAGATTTATTATCGCCATCATGCTTTGCAAAGAAATGACGACGGCGATGGCGACGACAACATCTCTCTTTCTTTTTCTCTAAAGCGTATTGAGCCTCTCTATAGGGATCCTTATATATATACATAAATAAATAAATATTTTTTTTTTTCAAATATTTTTTTTAATAACTTTTTCTATTAAAAGAAACTTATTGAAACTTATTACACACACACACACACAAACACACACACACACACACACACACACACACACACACACGCAAACAGATAGATATATATAAATATATATAAGTAACAAAAAAATATTCCCGTTATTATTTTCTTTGGCTAAATGGGATCAGTTCAGTCATTGACCCAACACACACATGAACACAAACAGACAGATATATATTATATAAATATATATAAGTAACAAAAGATAGTCCAATTATTATTTTCTTTGGCTAAATGGGATCAGTTAAGTCATTGGCCCTATCCCATTTAGCCAAAGTCCCAGTTCAGACGGTGATTAGATTACACAAACTCCAAACCCTACAATACAAAGATTTTACCTATACCGACTAAGTACGTTTATTGAAAAAAAAACGCGGAAACTTATTAAATTAATAAGTTTCCGAAAAACTTATTGAAAAAAAAAACGCGGAGACTATATAAGGCTGATAAATCAAATATCTTCCCTATAGCACATAAAAGCTCGTTTGCGCGGTGTCAGATACTTAATTACATGCCTGGACTAAACGTTTGTCAAGGTTAGTAGGTCAGTTTAATGACGTTACGTCGTAAATATCGTGTCTTTTAACGATGCAGTGTAGACAGGTATAGCAATAATACATTTTCACCTGGCGTGTCCACTCTATGCGTTTTGTGTTGAATTAAGTTCCGGTTTGAATTTGTTAATAAACTATTATTTCCTCTTCTTTTCTATCTATAATACTGTCGGAGCTCGTCTTTAATAAAATAAAAAAGGAAAACATAAAATACTCGGGATCTTTGTCCGAGCAAATGGCAATATGGCCAATTACAAGGATCATTCGGAGGTTTTCGTGTCTAATATGCTGGTTATGTAGTATGGTTAGTTTTCCTAAGTTATTTGTTTCCCCTTTATAATATTCTCCACATCCTCGGCACTCAAATACGTATACTACGTTTTTTACCGTGCAAGACATGTCTGCATTAACGGTAAAGTTTTAATATGGAATGCTGTTTCGTGTATGTTTCGGGTGGCATGATGTTGTATAGTACTGTTTTGAATCTTTTGGTTTATAACAAATGTCTGTTTGAAGCTTTCCATTTTTGTTAATAAGTAACGTGTCTTAAAAGGGAAGGTGTGTCCTGCTTTTCTCTAATGTTAATTTTATGGTGGGATGGAGACAATTATTTGTAAAAATACAATGCACATGCGTGCAGTGAAAGGTTTAAACCGCATTTTAAGCAATGATTTGACGTTTTTAATAGAAAGGAGTGTACGGTTAAAACTACACTTAAGTCTTTAATACATTTGTCCATACAAAACTCTCAATTTCGTGTAACTGAATAAAAATTGTAAAAATACAATGTACAGGCGTTGACTAAAAGGTTTAAACCGCATTTTGACAGCGTTCTTTGACCAGAAAGGAATGTACGGTTAGGACTATACTTAAGTCTTCAATAAATTTGTTCATACAAAACTCTCAATTTCGTTAGATTGAATAAACATTGTAAGAATACAATGTACAGGCGTTGACTGAAAGGTTTATGCCGCATTTTGACAGGATTCTTTTTCATAGAAAGGAGAGCACGGTTAACACTATACTTAAGTGTTTAATAAATTTGTCCATACAAAACTCAATTTCGTTAAATTGAATACAAATTGTAAAAATACAATGTACAGGCACGCAGTGAAAGGTTTAAACCTCCTTTTGACAGTTTTTTTTTTCATAGAAATAGTTAAGACTATACTTAAGTGTTTAATAAAATCTGTCCATACAAAACTCTCAATTTCGTTAAATTGAATAAAAATTGTAAAAATACAATGAACAGGCATGCAGTGAAAGGTTTAAACCGCATTTTAACAGGGTTTTTTTATAGAAAGGACAGCCCGGTTGAACAGAAAGGAGTGTACGGTTAGGACTATAATTAAGCCTTTAATAAATTTGTCCATACAAAACTCTCAATTTTGTTAAGTTGTATAAAAAATTGTAAAAATACAATGCACAGGTATGGAGTGAAAGGTTTAAACCGCATTTTAACAATGAATTGAGTTTAGACGTTCTTTATAGGAAGGAGTGTATGGTTAAGACTTATACTTAAGGCGTGAATAAATCTGTGCATACGAAACTCTCAATTTCATTAAGATCATAAAATTGTAAAAATACAATGTACAGGCATAGAGTAAAAGGTTTAAACCGCATTTTAACAATGATTTGAGTTTAGGCGTTCTTAACAGAAATAAAAGAAAGGACTGTTCGGTTAAGACTATACTTAAGTCTTTTATAAAATCTGTCTATACGAAACTCTCAATTTCATTAAGATCATAAAATTGTAAAAATACAATGGAAAGGCATAGAGTAAAAGGTTTAAACCGCATATTAACAATGATTTAAGTTAAGACGGGTTTTATTTGATAGAAAGCAGAGCCCGTTCACCTAAGTCTTTAATAAGTTTAGCCATACGAAACTCTCAATTTTATTAAGTTGAATAAAATTGCGAAAAATTCAATGTACATGCGTGGAGTGAAAAGGTTTAAAACCAATTTCAAGAATGATCTGAGACTAGACGTTTTATTTAAACAGAAAAGAGTGTCCGGTTAAGACTACACTTAAGTCTGTAATAAATTTGCCCCATATAAAACTCCCAATTTCGTTAAGTTGAATAACAATTGTAAAAATACAATGTACGGGTGACTTTTATTCTTCAATAATAAAAAGGAGGAAAATTATTTTTGGCAAAGACAACAAAAGAAAAAAAAACTATGTTTTTGACTCTGATGTATCTCTTCCACGAATGTGTGGCTAATATATGGTTCCTTACTACTAACTTAAATAGGAGGCTAAAGAAGCTACCAATCGGTCGGTAAGAGCATTCCGAAACAATCCCGATTTATTTATTTACATTTCTAAAGAAGATGGGAGGAAGGTAGAGTCGTGAGATATATAACCTTTTATTCCGGAGTATGAAAATAATTCGGTAAACGTTTTTGGGGGGCAAAAAAAGGAATATATACGACAAAATGAAGCCTTTCGAAACGTGGGAAGTCTTACTCTTACAGGAGGTGTAAGAAATGATTGAATTGTTTTGTTTGTCGAGGCGGAGATCTTTCCTAAAATCGTGAAAAAGAATCCCGAAATCTGATTTATTGACTGGAAAATCTACGGGTATCTTTCGGATATAGAAGCATAATGTTAAACATTTTGCAGCTCTCTCTCTCTCTCTCCTTCCTGTACTTTATTTCTTCAAACATTTCCTGTAAAGGGTGTTGAAATCTATATCTGCACAATTCAAGTTTTTTTTGTTGTTTTCGGCAACTAGGGGAGAAAATGGATTTTTTTTTTCGAAGCGTACTACCCACGCTTTTCGATTCGCCGTCGATAGGAAACGTGTCGGTCGAACGAGTGACGCGTTCCTCTAAATCTTTTTTCCGGTATCGGGCCGAAATATAGGATTTTCTAGGCGGCCCATGGACTATCGATACGCTTTACCCTTTTCGGCTGTCTTCCAAAAGGGGGGCCCTATACTCAGAAGAAAGTACCCCCCCCCCCTTAATTTTTGGTTTTTATTTTTTTCTTTTACCGGCAGTCTATCTCGCGCGTTTTTAAAAAGGGAGATAATTGGGGGAGACAACTCTTTTAATCCTTATTTAAAAGGGCCTCAATCGATCTTCGCAAATCTAACGGCTCTTTTATTCCTTGCTTGATCTTACTATTCAGAATCAGTTTTGCGACTGCTTCGTCGGCCTCGCGCGATTTATATGCCACAAAGTAATTGTGTTTCTTTCTTAACACGTCCGTGAATTTCGGGATCATATCTGTGGTCAATCGATTCTTCCTCACCCTCCATAATTGTCTTCAATTATTGTATAATTGTTATTTTAAGCCGTGCATCGCCTTCGAACAACTCTAAATAGTATGCTTTCTTCTTCATTTTGTCTTGAAAGGATGACTCTCGTCTGTCTCGTCCGAGGTCCCCTCTCGCATCGCTCCACTCTCTCTCTCTCTCTCTCTCTCTCTGAGGAGTTTGAGATTATAAAAATAAACAAAAACAAATAATGTCCAGCTAAAATTAGGTGGGCACTCGCTATCGCTCGTGCAATAGGAATACAAAAATTAATGGGATTTAACTTATAGAGTTCTTTCGAATATTCAAAATTTATAATTTGAATTATTAAAAACCCTTATTGAATTTGAAATATATATAATATATATTTATAAATATAAGCGAATAGTAATGGTAGCAGAATACAGGTTGGTTGGTTGATTTGATGCTTAACGTCCACGGTAAACAACTAAGGTCATGTCGGGACGGTCAGTTAACCTAACCACACTATTCCTGGGCAGGCTTAGACCTCCTAAGCGGTTAACCAGTACTAAGTGCACATACTTTCGCCAGTAACTGACAACTGCCCTTCTTGAATCAGCGGAAGGAGAAACGAAAGTATGTGGCCAGACCGGGATTCGAACCCAGGACCTCTGACTTACGAGTCAGGTGCCCTACCGATTGCGCTACCCGGCCCGGCTTAGCAGAATACAGATCTCACTTGAAAGTGATACGGTAATGACTATAACCCCAGTCGAAATGGTCATGGTTAAGATTAAGCAATCACCCATGTCATGAGAAACGCGTTCTTTTATCACCTAACTTATCACTGACTTCTCTTATCAGCAATTAGTTTTTCATACGGGTAGTTATATAGAGCTAAAAGAGTAATAGTTTTGTAACTCGTTTACATGTTGGCTTTAAACCTTATTAGGAGTAGCATGTTGAAAATGTTTTAGCAGAGTACTATTTATTTTCGCAGAGGGGCCACATGCAAGATTAGTTTTGCGCTAATTGTGTTTAAACCCTACGAAAAGAAAGTCGATTATTATTATTATTATTATTACTTTCCAAACTGTTACTGAGTTATGGCGCGCACACGAATGTTTATGGACTGACGGACTGCCTTGACCTAGTAAATGAGTTCTGAATAGTAAGATCCTTAGGAAGCAAGAAACGCATCAAAGAACAGAAAATAGCAGACTCGGTTTAATTACGTCTCTTCATGACCAGTAATTTAATGCGCGACGCTAGCCTCAGCCCCCTAGCACCGACTTAAGCGGAACTCTGCTTTCAAAATAACTCAAATATCCTCAATGATCCCAAAACGAAGTCATCCCAAACTTGTTACTAAAACTGATACTGAGATATCCCAAATTGTTACTGAGTTATGGCGCACACAACGTTAATGTACGGACAAAGGGTAGTTACACCAAATTAAATAAAATGGGGGGGGGGGGGGGGAACAGTCTTCCTTATATAAGACAGAATGCATTAAGATAAAAGTTTTCATCAATATATGCCAAACGGTTTCCTAGTTATGGCATGCAAAAAATCCGTATATACAAACTGCGCATAAAATAAACAATCGAAGGGACGTAAATCTGAAACAAAGTTACCAAGAGCATCCATTGCTATGCGCGCCACATCGTTGGGACTTCGTACACATTGCTATGCAGTTTTTCATACAGATATCCCAAAAGGTTATCTAGTTGTGACGTGCACAACCTTAGTCTGGAAAAAACTAGAACTGTCGGAGAATCCGACTATACCCCCGCTTAGGTGATTCAATCAAATAGTGTTGTTTTCGTTACATTAAGTATAGAGAGAGAGAGAGAGAGAGAACTCATTGTCAACATATATACTTAATATCAATAAAAATCCCTTTCTATGTATACGTAATACGGAATAAAATGATTTCACATAGGCAGATAGAAAAAAATTAATAAGTACATGTAAGACATAAGTCTTTATCAATCTGTATACCAAATATGAAGATTCAAACTTGTAAGGATGCCGTAAAATTTGTTACGAAAAAATCGCATTATTCTAAGTAAGGAGAGAAAGAAATACTGGAAAACTATCGGGAAGAATAAGCAGGAGAAGGCTGGATCTCGATCCCACAATACAACAGTTATCATCAACCTGCAGACAAAATATCCCTCTACCTTGAAGGGTTACTGTGAAATCGTTTACGAAAAATTCCATGATTCGATGTAAAGAGAGAAAGAAAATAAAAACACATACATGGAAGAATATGACAGATACAGCTTGGTTGAATCCCACTATACAATAAGTCGCTTACAATCCTTCTCCAGATATGAACATTCTACCTTGAAGGGTTGCTGTGAAATCTTTTACAATAAATTGCATTATTCCATGTAAAAGAGAGAAAGAAAATCAGACAAATAAAGGGATGCATATGCGGGAGACGGCTGGTTCTCGATCCCACACTATAATGAGTTGTCATTAACCTGCATACCAAATATGACTACTCTAGCTTGCATGGTTGCACAAAAATCTTTGACGGAAAAACTGCATTATTCAAAGTATGAAAACAAAGAAAATCGGACAAATACAGGGAAGAATAAGCATAAGAAGGCTGGTTTGCAATCCCACGATACAACGCATGGTCATTAACCTACGCGACACATCCTCCTGACCTTGTACCTAATAATCCTATAATTTTTATGAAGATATTAAAGGACAAAGGTATTATCTGCTTGAAAAAAAAAATATAAAATTTTTACACGCCCTACTTTTTTCTAACCCGGTAGTCTATTTCGCGCGCGTTTTAAGCAAGGGAGGTAATTGAGGAAGACAACGCTTGTTTTCTTATAAAGTATAAAACAGTTTGTATTTGTTAAGTTAGATTAGCGCAGTATAAATAGCAACCTTCGCACTACTGAATTTTTTTTTAACATACGGCTACAATATTCATTGAGCATGGTTTGTATGACTATGCCCATTTTTTGTTTATTACGTTCAATAAAAATCGTAAACTCATTTACCGGTTCTGGTTACAATTACAAGCTAAACCTTGAAGCTATCAACGCATACACAAAATCTGATCAAAATCATTCGATTTATTCTCAAAATATTGGCCAAAAAAACAGCAATCAAGTACAATATCTGCGTTGTTACTTCAAGGAATAGTGCAGTAATTGATCCTAGACTATATCTTGTAAGATATCAACATATACGCAAAATCTTGTCAAAGTCGTTCATTCAATTCTTGCGACAAAGACCAGGAACACAGTTTTGACATCAATCGAGGGTCGTAACTCCGCGCTTATTTGACGAATAAAAGGGTGGCGACTTTCCAAAAGCTAGATCTTATAAATATCGATGCATCTGCGAAAACTGGTTATAATCCTTTCACCTATTCTCAAGATAGTGACCCGAAAACAGAATTTTGACGCTAATCGAGGGTCATAACTCTGAAGCCTTATAACGAAATATGCTCATTCGCAATCCCAAAAACCACAACTGTCTGATGTGTAATGTGTATACGAAGTTTAAGAGACTACTCAAGTTAGAGCGTGGACAAGAAAGAGCTGACGGACGGAAAGACGGACACCGAACTGTATAACATAAATACCCCACTACTATATGTGGCGGAGTATAATAACAATAAAAAATAGATTGAAAATGCGTTTGTAAAACACTTTTGCCTGCATGCTTCTCACTATAGTTTCGTCATTGTAAATGACCGTGATTAGTTCACTATAAACAAATAAAAGGTCCTCGAGTTTCACATAAAAAGAGTTTTGAAAATTAATTGGGTCATTTAAGTTTGCGACTAAAATGAACTACTTTCGATTGTAAAAATACAATGTAAAGGCGCAGACCCCCCAATCAGTATCCCGCTTTGTTTATATAACGACTAATCAGGTAATCTTCAAAGCATTCCCTATTAAGATATAAATTTTCAAGACCTTATATCAGCTTGCGAAACTACATTCTGTTCCTTTTTTATACATTCAGAGATATGTTTCCAAACGTACACAGCGGAATAACTATTAAATGTCAATGAAAAACACTTACAGCAGGATAAAAGCTCTTCAGCTCTGCTCTACTTCCCTCTTTCAACTCGCGAAGTTCCCTTTTAATACCTCTGGAGTTATGCTCCGGACAAGCAAAATAATGACAAGGAAAAATAACTCTGTAATGACTTATGACAGGGTTGTGGTTCTCTTGTGCTCCGCATTTCTTCTCATCGTCCTGTATCAGTGTGTAAAGTTTTCATTCAGTTTCCTTTTTCATACTTCCAGAGATACGCTCCGGACAAAAGTGTGACGGACGGATGGAAGGACGGACAGACAGACAGTCGGACAGACATACGAAGCGGCGACTATATGCCCAACCCTTAGGGGAGCATAAAGGTCAGTCTCTCTTTTTTTTTCACGAGGGAGCCCCATCGATGAAGGTTCTTGAGATATGCCATGCAGAGAAAAAAAGCGTTACGAACGACCGGACGGACGAGCAAAGGCAAAACAATATGCCTGACCCACTTTTCCGAAGTATTACGAGCGTATGCATTTTATTTATCAAACGAATTCTTACAATAAACGTGATTCTTTATAAATACCTTCGTGCGATAGAATAGGACCATCAAAATTGACTTAATTGTAAATGTTTTCTTCACTGGCTCATCTACTTCAGACGAATCAAACCTTACCGCGTGGTCCAATTTACTGCTTTTTTTTTCCCCCGAATCTGTATTATTCGCTTGATTTACGCGCTTTTTTCTCTTCTCTACATCTACTACTCATAGAATACACTGAACAATATTTCTAATTGGTCACTTTTTTCCGTGGAACTAAGCCTTATACAAATTCAAATTTATCCTGCGACTAATAAAGAAAAAAAACAACAAATGGATATATATGCATATATTTTTTACAAGCAGCACAATCGCTCAATCATTTTCGAAATGATTTACTACGATTTGAAGCCTGTATAAAGAGTTACACAAAACATTCCAAGGTAGGTATTTTCAATACTTCAATATCGAAATTGTTATAGACAAGGAATTCGTGAATACTGAGTACAAGTTCCATGTCTTACATTGGAAAACTTAATTTACGTCCGAAATATCATGACATTGAGGCAGTCTAATGCAGTTTTTTATGCGTTTTTACTAACGGAAAACACTCACTAAAGTGCTTGTTGGACTCAAGTTAAAGATATTAGTCAAACATAAAATTTGCTGAAAATTTCACGAAAATCGGACTTAAATTATGGAAGATATGACAATTTAAAGATACGAAAATATTGAGCTGGGAACCAGCAAATCTGTGAGTTAATGACGTCTTAAACTCATAGTCAAAAATAAAAAACCTAAAATAACTTTTGTTTGAAACAAATTTCAGGTGAATGAAATGCATAAATCTACTTTTGACATCATAAAGAAACGAGTAAAGACAAATTACACTGTAAATGTTAGCAGTTTATGCACTTATTTAAGATTAAAATATTTATCAAGTGACAAGAACTTCCAAACTGGCGGCTTCCGAGACCGCCATTTTGAATTTTTTTAAACCTTTATAACTTTCTTACTTTAAGTCCGATTTTCATGAAATTTTCACCAAATTTAATCGCTTAATCGAGATCTGCAATTTCAAGGTGGTGATTTATGGTAAATGTAAAAATCTGATAAAAACCGTAAAAAGTAACGTATCTCCCTGAAAGTTAGCCGACTTCTTATTTTTGTTGTTCTTTACAGCTTAGAATACAAAATAGACGTACATGCTACTTAAAAAAGAGTTTTTATAAGGAAATATCAAATGGTAATTTTCTGCGAATAAATCTGAAAAAAAATATCTTTATTGAAAATTTACATAGTGCTAAAGGTGCACTATTGCATAATGAAGAGCGTCCTAGCAATTATTTATTCCAACACTTTCTCAAATTGTTATGTAGACCAGATGAAAACGGTAGCTTTTTCTCAAATGTTCAACCATGTACAAAGTAAATGTACACTGGACACATTTATTAGATATAGGGTAGGCAAGCATACCTACGTTAACACCTACAATATAAATAATACATTACTGACATGATCAGTGGTGTGTAGATGAAATTGTTCAACCTTGTTAAAATAGTCTCACCTGTCTCACCTGTATGTTTTGACAAAACAATTTGGACACAGACTGCATCTTTTTTTTCATCTGCTCAGCCAGATAAGGTGTGAAAGAGTTTGAAAAAAAATAATTGCTAGGACGCTCTCCAATATGCAACAAGGTACTGTAAGCACTAAGTATATTTTCAATAATGATATGTTTTTTTTCAGATTTATTCGCAGAAAATTACCCTTTGATCTTCTCTTATAAAAACACCTTTTAGCATTAACAAATGTTGCATTTTGGGATTCTAAATTATGAGAAACAACATAAAGAAGGCATCTGCTAAGTTTTGGAAAGACCAGTGTTATTTTGAGTATTATATGCAGATTTTTTGTCTTTGTCCCAAATCAGTGATTATCATCACCTTAAGTCTATTCATATTTAAGTGAGTGTTTTCCTTTAACTTGTTCTATGGTTAACGATCAAGGCATCATAACTCTATTATTACAGTAATGGTTTATTAACAAAATTCAATTTTGATAAATGGATAAAAAAACCCTAAAAAATTTGACTATAATAATATTCAAAAATATTGTGTAGAAATTAATATTTCCGCAAAGAAATAAAATGACCAATTAGGCATTTTGTTAAGTGCAAACAGAATAACAAGTGAAATAAAAATTAGCTTTAACTATATATACACACACACATTACACACACGCATATATATGGATATATTTTAGACTCCGGCACTTTCATTTTATAATTTCAAACCGTCCCGCGTTTAGCAATTGTATGTACGTTAGACATGTTTCGACTTATGAACATTTTCAGAGGGTAGTCTCGATATCGAATGAATCGTAGAATGATTGGCGGGGGGGGGGGGGGGGTATACAAATTGTTTGATGGGCGCAGAACCAGAAGAGACGAGGGAAATTTTAAACGTTTGCGATCATTGCTTGGAAGAAAACACTGGCGAAGAAATCGATTATATTGTGAAAGAACTCGCGTGTTTAATGTTGAAATATCGAGGGTATTTTTGTTGCAGTTAGTAAAAATGAGAGGAGTTAACTTAGTATATTTGCGATGGAAATTGCTCGCATCCGATGAAATACCAGTGTTAAATTCGATTTACAAATACATCGTCGGCCAAGGGCACGTAAGGAACAAAGTGGACTTAGTTCCCTTGGCGTACGTAAGAAACATAGTAGACTTTGTACCTTTGGCTTGCTACGATGAACATCTTCGCTAGCCAAGGGTATTAAGTCCACTTTGTTTTTACGTACGTAAGGACCAAAGTAGACATAGTACCCTTTTGCGTACACAAGAAACAAAGTGGACTTGGTACCCTTGGCTTGCGAAAATGGATATCTTCACTAGCCAACCCTTACCTTGCTACGATGAATATCTTTGCTAGCCAAGAGTACTAAATGTACTTCGTATTTTACGTACGTAAGGACCAAAGTGGACTTAGTACCCAGTAACATTGGCGTTCGTGAAGAACAAAGTGGACTTAGTACCCTTAGCTTGATAAGATGCTTAACCTCTAAATATATTCTTTCACCCTGTTAATAGGTTTTCTGATTATTATAATCATTTAATTTATTCATGTATTAGATTTTTAAAACAACCGTTTTTGGTCCAGTATAGCTAGGGAAAATAAATAGATATAAAGAAAAATACCTAATTAAAACACATTGAAAGTAACACAAACAATGAAATATAATTTATTGGCTGAAGTGTTAAATTTGATACTAGAACATCTGGAGAATAATTAACTGTGGAAAAGTTTATTAGATAATGATGGCAACTAGCTGAAAACCACAAGATTATTTCAGAGATTCGATGCCTCCCAAACCGGCAGAGATTCTAGCGATAGGTGATACGCTGTTTTGGTTCTTTCGGTTTAGAATTAATCGGTTCTAACCAATTGTTCATCCACTGGTCTATATAATCCTGACTAACAAGAACCTTTCCTGGTAGTGTGACGGTAAAGTTGCCGCTTCTTGTCTCGTCTTTTTTCGAGCTTCTTCGGGCTTCCTCGACCCTTCGACACCATTCTCGACAAGCTTCTCCTCCGCTCATGTTTTTTTTGTGTGTCTTGTACGAACAGTCTGGAAAATTATTGAATCAAAAATTAAGAAAAGTTTTAAGAATTTGAGAGATTTAAAAAAAAATGAAAAGGGAAGTATACATCGTGAAAACGTGTCAGTCTGGGCAGGTCATCGTAGTAATGACATTCAGTCTTAAATCCCTCCGAGCCAAACACAATGCTCTTTATGACCTTCTGATGGAGGGAACAGGGGTAAGCCAGTTCCTAGGCTCCATATTCCCTTTCCAGGAGATACTCCCGTATTTCTTTGAGAATTTGCTTGATCTCAATCCTACTATTTTTTGTCAGGTCTAGTCTATCGACCTCGTGTTTCACCACATACACCACTCAACGTTCTAGAACCCTGAAGAGGTACTCCTCTTCCTGTTGATTTACAATGAACTCCCCCAAATAATGAATTTTGCCAGCTCGGCCTTAATAATAGCTGGCAAAAGGGACTCCTCTATTTTAGTGAGGTCCTGTTCATATGACATGCTTGTATTTTTTCCTCGTGGCTTTAGTTGGGTGTTTACTACAATAAATGACATATTTCGTAATATCGTATCATGTTGTCATCCTGAAACCTGTACACAACATATATTTTATTCAACCATATACAACAATACATATATAATTGACAACCATTAAATAACATTTTTAATCGAAATGTTTGCCTCGTGAGTCATTCAGAATGCATCCACAATACCCCTCAGCAGATTCCATACTGAGTACTTTGTCTGATCTGGGTGAACCTTCTGTTTTACTTACTTTTCTTTTCTTGCGGCTGACAAGGTTAATTTTCATGTCACATGAGCTATTACCTGAAGTTTACTAATGTTTTTCATTGTATATTTTCGAACTTGGCAGTTCAGAGGCGGATTCGTTCCCTGAACTTTGCATAGAGCTGCTACCTTTTTCTTTCTTAACCCTAGCCTCTCTCTCTCTCTCTCTCTCTCTCTCTCTCTCTCTCTCAATTTTCTGGATTAATTCTGCCAACGGCACTTCCATCTCATTTTTTTCAGAATCAGACCTTACTTTACGGTATTTGTTAATTAAATTAGCCTTTTTTTTCTGGGGATTAAGCCTCAGATTCTGATGATGACACATGATTCTCAGCATCGGACTCCTCAGGTGGTATTACACAATTAGCTCTGCGGGGTTTCCTCCCAGCCTGTTCCTTTGAGATTTCCCATTGACCTATATTAGCTAACCCTAGATGGTCAGCATGACCTTATACCGTTTGCCCAGTCAGCTGGTCCCGCATTGCAAAAGGTTTTGGAGATTTACCCTCAGGGGTTTTAATCTTTATGATTCTGTAAAATGGTTTCCATCGTTGATCTAATTTATTTGCTCTCTTATGGTTTTTTGAAATAGATAGGTTGACCGACCACGTATTCAATGTCTGTACTCTTTGCATCAGCATGTTTTGCCTGTTTACGTCTTGCTTGCTTTTGCCTTCTATTTACTAGTACAAAGGGAAGAGGCTGTGCTATAGGCCTTGTCGCTTTATTCAATTTCCTGTAGTCTACACAACTAGAGAATTATGTCTTTAAGACACAGATGATGCTCCCGTGATGCGCCTGTCCCCTACTCCCCCTCTTCTCCAACTACCCCCCTCTCCAACTTTCGTACTTCAAGAAAGGCATGCGCATATCTTTTATATGTTGGTAACATCTGTGAAAGGTATCAGAGATTGTTTTCAAGCTGTGACATCATTGAATATACACACTTGGCACCCTGTATTGCGTGAGAACTGTGGAAGGAATTGATTATGCAATGTTGTCATCTTGTATTAGCCGAAACCCGAAAAGTAGCTAAGTTTGAAAAGGCCTTGATCTTTTTTTTTTCAAAAATATTCCCCCTGAAAAAGACGCATGCCTATCTTAAATATGTCTGGAACATCTGTGCTAAATTTCGAATTGACAGATTATAAACTTTGGGACATTTTGATTATCAAAAACTTGCCTTCCTGAATTAGCCAGAACCTGTAATTTGTTTTTAAAGTTTAAAAGATTCGTCATTTTGTCAAAAATGAATGTTGTCTCTTCAAAAAAGGCATATGCACATCTTCAATATGTCTGTAAACTATACGGGAAGTTTCAACTCGTTTAGTAATAAATTGTGGAAGCAGTTGATTATACGATTTTGTCATTCGGTAATAGTCAAAATCCACAACATTTCTAAGTTTATAGAAGGCTGTAGTTTTTATCAAAAATTATCTTTTTTTCTCTTCAAAAATGCACATGCATATTTTCAAAATGCCAGAAACAACTGTGTAAAGTTTCCAATTGATAGCTTAACAGCTGTTTGAGAAGTTGATTTTACAAACTTCCCATTGTGTATTAGCCAGAACCTGTAAAAATTGAAAGTCCGTAAAGTCCGTAATTTTGTCAAAAATGATTTTTTTTTCTCTTCAGAAAGAAAGTTGCACATTTTCAATATGTGTGGAACAACTGTGCAAAGTTTGGCAAATTGATAGCTTTCGAACTGTACAAGGAATTGATTATACAAACGTCCCATTCAGTATTAGCCATTAAAACATTTTAAGTCCGTAAAACCCGTAATTTTGTCATAAATGATTTTTTTCCTCAAAAAGAGGGGTGCATATCTTCAGTATGCCTGCAACATTTGTGCAAAGTTTCAGATACATTGCTCAAATACTGTAGGAGGAGTTAATTATTCCACCTTGTTTTAGGCACGACGGCTGGACAGTCAGATGGACGGACGGACGGACAGATAGACAGGAGTAAATCATAATGCCCCCTGACTATCGTCACGGGGGCATACAAAACGATTGCTACCATCCTTTTTCCCCACTATTATTACAGGAAATGATCAACGTGAAAGGGACTTTTCGATTATATCTGCCGCTAGCATTTCGTCTACAGCCTTATCTATAATTTCTCCTAGTATTTAATGGGGTCCTATATGGTCTTAAGTTTTATTAGTGGGTGGTCTCCCGTTTCTATTTTCATGCTGTCTGTGTCTCTTTGAGAGAGACCAGAGTCACGTTTAGCTAATAAATCCAAACTATTATTTAATAATTGTGTTATCAGTGACCTGTGCTGATCAAGACAATTCAGCTCATTTTCAATATCTTGAGAGGTTTACTGATTTCCATTCACCTTATCTGTTGACCTTAAACTAATCAAATTTTCCTCGGCCACTGTCTCGGATTTTTCCAATAAACGCACCCTTTTCTCAGCTTTATAAAGTCTTTATTTGGGGGATGCAGAGACTTCTCAGGACTCAAACTGACGCGTATTGTTGCATAGAAACAGTCTTTATTATTCGACATTTTTCAATTGCAAGGGAGGTAATTTGAAATAATGAAAGTTTGAAGGCGTATAGCGTCTACACTATGCCTACTAGAGTAACATTTTTTATGCCTTTTCAATTACTGGCGTTTACAACGATTGCTCTACGTTAGTTTCAGACACATGTGATGCTTATCTCGAGCTCTACTTTCACATATACATATTTCAGTCAAGGAATGGTAACTCCTGATTGATGCAAAATTTGATGTTGTAACCTTATTCATTAACAAGAAAATCGATGGAACCGATCGATGCTCTCCAAAGCATTTGGAATAGGGGAATGGGTATCCTGGCGAAGGGATGATTTTCTGTGTGAATTAAATGCGATGTAAAGCGAAAACAAAACATATAATTCTCTTATAATACTTTTTAGAGCTATGCTCTGGACATGCGTACAAATGAGAAAAAATAAGAAGGGAGGTAATTCCAAAATAACTTGGGATACAGTTATGGTTCTTCTGATCTGCTCTTCTTGTCATTGCCCTCTATTATCAGTATCCGAAGTTTCATTCATGTTCTCTTAAACGCGTAGAGATATGCTCTGGACAAGCTAAATAACTGAAAAAGTTAGGGAAGGAAGATAACTCCGTAATTACTTAAGTTAAGGTTATAGTTCCTAAGCTCTGCACCTTCTTTCATTGCCCTCTATCAAAGTTTCCTTTAGTTTCCTTCAATACCTCCAAAGATATGCGCCGGACAAGCAAAATAAAGCAAGAATTAAGAAGAGAGCTAACTCTGTGATAATTTAGGACGGGATTATGGTTCTTGTGTTCTGCGCTTTCACTCATTGCTCTCTATCAGTGTGCAAAGTTTCATGAAGTTCCCTTTATACTTTCAGAGATATGCTCCGGGCCAGCAAAATACTGAAACATAATATTGGAAGGGAGCAAGCTTTGTAAATACTTAAGACAGGGTTTTGGTTCTTGTGCTCCGCACTTCCTCTTATTGCCCTCTTTCAATGTATGAAGTTTCATTAAGTACCCTTTAGTTCTCTTGGAGATATGCATCGGACGAGCTTACTGAAAAAAATTGAAAGGGAGCTAACTTCGTAAATACTTGTGACAAGGTTATGGTTCTAGTGCACTTTCTCTCATAGTCCTCTATCAATGTGTGAAGTTTCATTAATTCCCTTGTATGCTTTTGGAGATATGATCTGGGCAAGCAAAATATTGAAACAAACTGGAAAGGGTGCTACTTCATCAATAATTGCAACTTGTGCACTGCAATTCCTCTAATTGTCCTCTTTCAATGTGTGAAGCCGCATTAAGTTCCCCCTTATACTTTCAGAGATATGCCTCGGACAAGCAAAATAATGAAAAGCTGGAAAGGGAGCTAACTTCGTAAATACTTGTGACGGGGTTACAGTTCTGGTGCACTGCACTTACTCTAACTGACCTCTACAAATGTGTGAAGCTTCATTTAGTTCCCCCTAATACTGTCCGAGATATTCTCCGGACAAAAGTGTGACGGTCGGACAGACAGGACGGACAGACGGGATGGACGGACGGGACGAATGGACGGACAAAGGGGCGACTATATGCTCACCCTTCCGGGAGCATAAACAGAATCTGATATGTGGTTACAGACATGTAAGTATGAATAATCAGTATTCAAAAAAGCTTTAACGCAAAACCTTGACGTACACTTTGCCCTAATCATTGACCACTGGCCCGACCTAGGGGCCTGACCGACGAGTTCAGATATGTCATAACGGAGGCAATGCTATAGAGATATCATTAACCAAATATGAAAAGAATCTGACAAGTGATTTCAGAGATATAAGGCTCACGGCGCCGAATCGATGTTGAATCGGCGGTGATTCAACGTCAATCAACGTTGATTCTATGTTGATTCGGTGTTGTGTGCCCGTTGATAGGGTTCCGACAAACGTGCATGCAAATTTATACGCTAGTTATACAATGAAAAGCGTATTTAGTAATATTTACTGCCAAAAGTGACTTGTAGGCCCAATGCGGCCGGGTGTGGTTAAATGTTTATGTGTACGTACACAACACAATGTCACTATAATAAAATCTCCTTACTTACTTACTTACTTACTTATAAGCAATAAAAAAAAAGGCTTTACGCAAAAGTTTGACGTAAATGTTAACTAACGGACGGACGAACGAACAAATACACAGACGAACGGATGAAGAGACATCATGACAAAAACTATACACTCCCTGGTATACTTCGTATGTCGGGTAAATGAATATAGTAGTTATAGCTCGGACAAGTTCGGAGGGACGGACGCACGCACTAACGCGTGTACGGACTAATGCACGCACGCATGTACGTACGAACGTACGTACACCGAACTGAAGTTGTGACAACTGCTGTATGTACCTATTTAACTCCTATTTCCCCGTTTAACCGGCAAATGAGTCTTTTTTTTTTTATATGTATAATAAGAAAAAAAAAGATATACTAAAATGTCCTACCTTTTCTAGTATCTGAGTAATTTCTTTCCTCCGTTGATTTGATGAGCGAATCTGAAATGTAATAAAATCCCATAAGCCGTATATATATATATGAATATATATGTACTCACTCAGAGCTTTTTCTTCCCCGAGATGTCTATGCTGTCGTTGTGTTATTGTTTAACGTCCAAGGTAAACAGCTATGGTTATGTCGGGACGGTCAGCTAACCTAGCCACACTATTCCTAGACGGGCTTAGACCTCCCAAGGAGTCAACCAGTACTAAGTGCGCTTACTTTCGCCAGTAACTGACAACTGCCCTTCTTGAATCAGCGGAAGGAGAAACGAAAGTATGTGACCAGATCGGGTATCGAACCCAGGACGTCTGGCTTATAAGTCAGCCGCCCTAACGACTGCGCTACGCGACCCGGCCCAAGATCAAATAGTAATCCTTGGATATTGGTTTTATTATTTCTTATTCTCCGTTGGAGTTGGATTTCTTTGACAAGTGCGGGTGTATGTTGATGCAACGCTTGGGGTAAACTGATACAGATTTTGCTCGCCTAAACAAGTCCATGCAACGGATACTACGGTACACTGACCGTTTCTATGCATAGAGCGCACAGCAAAGACTCTTGATCAGACTCCGCAGATGCGCGGGTTGATCAGAGTCTTCGCAGGGCGCACTGTATATTTCTTTGGATATAATAAAATACATCGTATTCTAAGATACAACAAATCCGAAAAACTTTAACTTAACTATAATTAATTAAAAAAATTAAGCTAAAGAAAGAATTTAAAATAAATGTTCACTTACCTGAATAGTTTGATTTTTCCAACGTCTCCTATATTTTGTTTGAGAAATCACAGAGAAACGGCGCTTGAACAGAGAAACGCTTTAACAGCAGTACAACTTTCTCGTAATAACCTACCCTTTTCAAAAAAACCCGAATATAAATACATGCGATGCGTAACGTTCAGATGGTCAGTTCGTTCGTCAGAGGACAGCTGTCATGTTAATTATAATTGTGACAGATGTTTACATTTATAATCAATTAGACAAAATTTACCATGAGTTCGACATAACGATACACCCAAATATATGCGAGGGATGATCAAAAAGTTCCCGGAAAAGTGCTGTAGTGTCTATACTATTTTTACTTTTGACAATGAAATTTTACACTACGCGACTTAAATGTATTTGTGATTCATATCTGACCCGGCCCAGCTGACGTTACAATATTTGTCAAAATTCCGCCATAGTCTTAGGATGAGTATTTCAGTATATGTTGTTGCGGCATCATACTCTTCTAAATGTTACACATAGTAACAGTTAGATATATTCTTAATTATGACAACGTTTGCAGATACACCCTTGCTGCTGGGTGAGTTGGACATTTGCTAGACAGCTAATGGTGCTACAGATATCAGGCCGCGTTCTCGTTTTGTTAGAAAGGTTCAACAGAAAGCATAAATGGTATATCTAACGAATCGCCATTACCTCTACGTTATGAAATGTTATCAAAACACTCCCGCTTTATAAGACAAAATAAGTTCTCTGTCCTTGAATTACCCCACCCATCCCACTCCCAACATATTTACTGATTATAGGTTATATTGGACTTCGACATTATTTCGTTGAAAGCATCAAAACATCTTAACGAAATTCGTAATGAGCCCAAAGACAAGATACGGGTTTAAGTTTATGTGAAGTAATTTATGATTCTGTAAATAATGTGCGAATAAACAAGGTTCACATTTTGCTATTAGAAGCGATAAAAATGTAACGTAACGTTAGCTGGGCCGGGTCACGTTACCGGCCGTTACGTTTGTGGCGCGTGGCAAAAACTGGTCAGACATAAAGCCAATAATTTTGTGTGATACCAATCGCAAATAGATCAGGGTCGCCTACGATGAAATCTTATTGAAGAAAGTAAAATAATAAAGACTTTTCCGGGAACATTTTGATCATCCCTCGTAAGTGCTCAAATTAGTAACGATTAATTATCAGAGCGCTTGCGGGCATGCATCGCATTTTTTTCAATAAATATTTTCGGGGTTTTGTCAACCTGATATTGCTCAATTTCACGGAAGAATACCGCAGATTTCTACATATCTGAATAACACCTAGGCACTGTTAATAAATACAATCAGGGGATGGCCACTACAAGCTTTTAGCTTACCGTCAGATCCTGTATAATTGAGATTGTAAATTATACAATGTGAATTGATTAATAAAATATTGTTAAAACCGAATACAATCATTTTTGCATAATTTGCGACAACTTTCTGTACAATTGATGAAATAATAAGGAAATGACATCATTTTAAACGGACAAGGAGTTTGAGTCAACAATGTCGCTAGAGTAGCTCCCCTTTGAACATGCACTTTGGACAACAGAGATTAATTTTGTTTATTTTTTATGCACTTCTTCGAGTGGGTGAGTGAACTCGGGTTTAACGTCCCATCAACAACGAAGTCATATGAAGACGGGACCTCGGTTTAAAGTCTCATCCGAAAGACCGTAGAAGCGGGGGCGGGTCGATCTTGTGATCCCTGTATTGAGTTTACAATGAGTTCTTATGCAGAGTTGATTTGTAATTTTCTTTCAAATAAACAAATCTGTGAGGCTCCATTCAAGTGCACACAGAGGCAAGAAGCCAAACCGCAGATTTCCGAAGTTTTCAAATGAAAATTTCTAGAGCGAAGTCAGATAGACAAACATTTAAATACCTATAGTTTTAATTCAAAGGGAGATAATTTGAGACTTGTAGCATTTGTAACTGTGGTTGAATGCGTTTGATGGGAGTTTCCGATTAAATGACGATATGGTTTTACTCAAAGACTCTAGCGCAAGACATTTGTGACTTGCAGAATGCCATTTGCCTTGAACAAAGCGAGTTTTGAACAAAGCTCCGTTTTCAGTGACTGCTTTTGTGAGTTGCAGAGCTACACGTTTGCATAACTGATATGATCAATATTTCCATGGAGCCATTTACGCGAGACCTAATATTCAAAACCAAAAACTGTATACTTATTATTGCCTCTAAGTACACAAACACACACATAAATATTTCCCTTTTGTCCCACCCGCAACTCGGGCTATATATATATCTAAAAATTCAAAAAATACGACTCGACAGGTACGAAGGGGAAAACGGAATGATCACAAAATTAAATACCAGCATGAAGAAGGTTAAACAGTATTTTATTCATCATATAAACATACATAATCAATTCATACAGCAATGATATGAAAGGATTCGATAACAAGCTAAATAGATTATAAACATCGTCTCCTAAATAGCTTGTAAACATCATCTCCTAAAGGTCCCCCGAAACATGTTCATGATAAAATGAAACTATAGTAGATACAGTAATCCTCCTTTTATAATCCCATTCCTGTCTTTAGGTATGATGATAAGTCTGTCATTAAAGGCAGGATTTCTGAACCCCCCTGTAGAGGATTAGCTACCTGTATGAGGAATAGAGGGCGTGGCTTAGCTACTGTGCAAATTAGACCACTGTCAGTGTATCACATTTGTTACCCCATTACCCCACCGTGTTTACTGATATTTGCATTATAGTTAAAAGGGCTTCAAATCATCTAGTACAGGTCACCGTTGTTAGCCACTGAAATATACATTTTAAATTCAAGGAGCTGCATACTGGCTAGACCTGATCCCCATTGTTCTTATGCTTATCCCATTCGTTACCTGGTGTTACCTTTGTTACCCTGTTACCCAACCATGTCCACTGAAATATGCATTTTGAATTCAAAGAACTGCATACTGGCTAATCCTGGTCCCCATTGTTACCCACTGTTACCTTTGTTACCCTGTTACCTAACCATGTCCCCGGAAATATGCATTTAAATACAAAGAGATATATTTTCTTGTTCAGGTCTCGGTCGTAATCTGGTGTTACCTTTGTTACCCTGTTACCCAACCATGTCCATTGAAATATGCATTTTGAATTTAAAGAGTTGCATACTGGCAAGTCCTGGTCCCCATTGTTACCCACTGTTACCTTTGTTACCCTGTTACCCAACCATATTGACTGATATATGCATTTAAATTTAAAGGGCTGCATGCTTTCTTATGCTTATCCCATTCGTTACCTGCTGTTACCTTTGTTACCCTGTTACCCAACCATGTCCATTGAAAGATGCATTTTGAATTTAAAGAGTTGCATACTGGCAAGTCCTGGTCCCCATTGTTACCCACTGTTACCTTTGTTACCCTGTTACCCAACCATATTGACTGATATATGCATTGAAATTTAAAGGGCTGCATGCTTTCTTATGCTTATCCCATTCGTTACCTGGTGTTACCTTTGTTACCCTGTTACCCAACCATGTTCATTTAAATATGCACTTTGAATTCAAAGAACTGCATACTGGCTAATCCTGGTCCCCATTGTTACCCACTGTTACCTTTGTTACCCTGTTACCTAACCATGTCCCCGGAAATATGCATTTAAATACAGAGATGTATTTTCTTGTTCAGGTCCCCATTGTTACCCACTGTTACCTTTGTTACCCTGTTACCCAACCATATTGACTGATAAAGCATTTAAATTTAAAGGGCTGCATGCTTTCTTATGCTTATCCCATTCGTTACCTGGTGTTACCTTTGTTACCCTGTTACCCAACCATGTCCACTGAAATATGCACTTTGAATTCAAAGAACTGCATACTGGCTAATCCTGGTCCCCATTGTTACCCACTGTTACCTTTGTTACCCTGTTACCTAACCATGTCCTCGGAATTATGCATTTAAATACAAAGAGATGTATTTTCTTGTTCAGGTCCCCATTGTTACCCACTGTTACCTTTGTTACCCTGTTACCCAACCATATTGACTGATTTATGCATTTAAATTTAAAGGGATGCATGCTTTCTTATGCTTATCCCATTCGTTACCTGGTGTTACCTTTGTTACCCTGTTACCCAACCACGTTCATTGAAATATGCATTTTGAATTCAAAGAGCTGCATACTGGCTTATCCTGGTCCCCATTGTTACCTAGTGTTACCTTTGTTACCCTGTTGCCCAACAATGTCCCCAGAAATATGCAATTAAATGCAAAGGGCTACATACTTCCTAGTTCAGAACCCCATTGTTACCTGGTGTTACCTTTGTTACCCCGTTACCCAACTATGTCTGGTGAAATATGCATTTTGAATTCAAAGAGTTGCATACTGGCAAGTCCTAGTCCCCATTGTTACCCACTGTTACCTTTGTTACCCTGTTACCCAACCATATTGACTGATATATGCATTTAAATTTAAAGGGCTGCATGCTTTTTTATGCTTATCCCATTTGTTACCTGCTGTTACCTTTGTTACCCTGTTACTCAACCATGACCACTGAAATATGCATTCTGAATTCAAAGAACTGCATACTGGCTAATCCTGGTCCCCATTGTTACCCACTGTTACCTCTGTTACCCTGTTACCTTACCATGTCCCCTGAAACATGCTTTTAAATTCAATTGGCTACAGCAGGCCCCCATCGTTACCTGGTGTTACCTCGTTACCCAACTATGTTCAGTGATGTATGCATTTTAAAAAAAAGGGTTAATACTATCCAGTGCAGGTTCTTGTCGTGTCCTGCTGTTACCTGTGTTACCCCGTTACCCAGCCATGTCCCCTGAAATATGCATTTAAATTCAAATGGCTACAGCAGGCCCCCATCGTTACCTGGTGTTACCTGTGTTACCCCGTTACCCAACCATGTTCATTGATATATGCATTTTAAATAAAAGGGCTAGTACTATCTAGTCCAGGTCCTTGTCGTTACCTGCTGTTACCTGTGTTACCCTGTTACCCAGCCATCTCCCCTGAAATATGCATTTAAATTCAAATGGCTACAGCAGGCCCCCATCGTTACCTGGTGTTACCTCTGTTACCCCGTTACCCAACCATGTCCCCTGAAATATGCATTTAAATTCAAATGGCAACATCCTCCCTAGTTCAGGCACGTTTAATTGTTTAAAGGTGTTACCTCTGTTACATGTGTTACCCTAGGTAACAGAAAATACACTGCTGGGAAAAGAGTAGTAGTTTTAGGACATATCTACTCTTTGATGCTTTGCATTATCACTCCATGCTCATTGTTGACTATTATTTTGACAGTTTTCTCAGTGTCGTCTTTGTCCGTTTCTGGAAGAGGATGCCGGGATAATTGGTCCATGGGATCTGCAGCATCTTTGCCGGGCTCATACACAAGTTCGTAATCGACATCCTGCATATCCATAATCCATTTCTCAATTCTTGGCGGTAGCTTTGTACATGTACTTCCTGGTCTTTGCATACTTTTTACTTTTATTATCAGAGTTCTTGTGGTTGTGCTGTGTGGCGGCCCCAAAAAGTCTCCCCGCACATCCATTTAATGCTCTTATTCTTCCAATCCTCAAAGGTTGTTTGCAATCATTTTCCATTACTCATGTCCCTTAATACCATTCCATTTCGATACTGAATTGGAGGTCATTAATTGACCGATATTCGCACCCCGTTGTATAACTAATTCTTACGTTTCTGTCTGTGGACTTGTATTAGACATAGATTTGAGATGTGGGTCTTTGTTATACCATTCCTTTTCAGAGGGAGTTTGCTTTAACAAAATTATGTCTGTTTTATTTAATAACCGGTGTGAATGTCGCGCTTTTCTTGACGGTATCAACCCACTATACACAAATATGACTATTACAAACAGATTAAGAATTACAATATCTCCCCTAAGGTTACATGCTGCGTCTTCTGTACGGATTCCCAATTCTACTCAGAGCTTTCGAGCTTTATTACCTACAGTTAGAATGAGACCTCTAAATTTGTTTTCGGCATCATCTGTCGATCTACATGGAGCATCAAATGCTAACACTTTTCGCAACAATCTACGAGTAAGGTTGTCCCCAATTAAATCACCAGTTTTACGTAAATACCCTAATCCGTTCAAAAGACCTAGTATGTATCCTAGCATTTCTAAGTGCAATGCCAAGAGTTGCGACTCTACTATCACTTCATCTGTGAATGGTAGGACTTTTTCAGTAATTAACGATTCTGATTTGGATTGAAAATCAGAGAATCTGATATATGTTTTAACTTGAAACACACAGAACTGTAATATGCAATATGTTGGACAAACTTGTCGTAAGCTGAAGACTAGATTTGGTGAGCACTATCGTAAGATTTTAAAGGCTAAAAAGATAGATACTTTTCTATACCAACATTTTAAGCGTACTGGTCATTCTCCTGATAATGTTTCAGTACAAATATCTGAGAAGTTATCATATGATCATAATTCTTCTGCTCGATTCAATAACATAAAAAGATTCGAAACTGAATTAAAATGGATAAAATTATTGCAATCAGCTTCTCCACTTGGTTTTAACGATAACATCTACCATGAGGGAAATATCTCTAAAATGCCAGATTTTAATGTGTTTTCTCTTTTAGAAATTCGAAAACGTAAATCCAGATCTCATGGTATAAGACAAAAAGGAAATGATAAACGTAAAAGATGTGCTGCCAAAAAATCTAACACTTCTCTTAATGATTTATCAACAAAATTATTGGAACATGGCCGACATGCTATGCTTTCAATTCTTAGTTCCCTACCCATTCCAGTCTTACGCAAATTGGATATAGAGGCTAATAGGTTTTACGATAGAAATCACCAAATGTACGAAGCGGCACTTCTAACTAGATGTTATACTCAACACGCTCTCCGTCCACTAATTGATTCTGAAATCAATCATAAAAGAAATTTCATTAAAATCCCTTTCATTAACAAAGGTATTGACTTTATAGATTTACCTAGTATATTTCAGGATAAATCTGTTACAT
Organism: Ctena decussata; assembly: GCA_963989385.1. Taxonomy (NCBI): domain Eukaryota; kingdom Metazoa; phylum Mollusca; class Bivalvia; order Lucinida; family Lucinidae; genus Ctena; species Ctena decussata. The sequence continues at coordinate 17,623,960 of OZ022502.1, forward strand.
CTTCCATACCTGATTATTTCCAAAATTCTGAACCACCTATTATTTGTTATAAGTATAACAAACCGATTAGAAGTATCATATTTAATTTCAATAAACTTGTGTCTGATCTTGACATTGATGCTAATACCCCTGATTCATGAGATTGTAAAGATTCCAAATTTATTTACCCATCAGCAGGTCATGTTGTGACTGGAAATTTGAAGATCATCCCGGATTCTAGAATTCGTAACATTGTTTCTGAGGGTCCTAAGTATAGATTCCCTTCCCATATCGATTTCAACAGATGTAGGGAAGAAATTGCATCTGCATTAAATGATTTTGGTAATCGTTGGTGTAAACGAGAGGGTGTTGAAAGTGACGCTTTAAAGAAATTGAAACTAAGTATCTTTAATATTGTGGATAAACGTATAAAGTTTTATTCACACAATACTAATCTTTTACCTCCTAAGCCTAAAGCCGGGCCTGGTAGCGCAATCGGTAAGGCACCTGACTCGTAAGTCAGAGGTCCTGGGTTCGAATCCCGGTCTGGCCACATACTTTCGTTTCTTCTTCCGCTGATTCAAGAAGAGCAGTTGTCAGTTACTGGCGAAAGTATGTGCACTTAGTACTGGTTAACCGCTTAGGAGGTCTAAGCCTGCCCAGGAATAGTGTGGTTAGGTTAACTGACCGTCCCGACATGACCTTAGTTGTTTACCGTGGACGTTAAGCATCAAATCAACCAACCAACCAACCTAAGCCTAAATCTTCCTTTAGATATTTGAAGCAGGGTATCCAGGATTTTCATAGGAAGTATGTTTTGGTTCCTGCTGACAAGGTTTGTCGGATGCACTATATTAACACTTTGAAGCAGGAACTTAACGGCACCACGGCTTACGAAGATACTTTTACAGATGAGAAGACTGTCGTTAATAGCCACTCAAATAATTTGCCTTTAAAGTTTGCTGTTAACGTTAAGGAACGCCAAGACAAACTTCCTACGATGTATTGGTTACCTAAGCTTCATAAAAAAACGTATAAAGCTAGATTCATTGCCAACTCTAGCTCTTGTACTACTACAGAATTATCTAAATTATTAACTTCTTGCCTCACTGCTGTGAAATCTCGTGTCATTCGGTACTATGAGACAGTGTATGAGAGGTCAGGGAAAAATATGTTTTGGTCTATAAAAAATTCTGGTGAGGTACTTAGTAAACTGAAGTCAAGAGGGTTCCGTGCGACTGGTTTGTCCACTTATGATTTTTCTACTCTTTATACCACATTACCCCATAATTTAATAAAGGAAAAACTTGTTGATTTGATTGAGAGGGCCTTCAAAAAGTTCTCCAAAAATGAAGATACCCTTTATATTGCCTGTAACGATAAGAAAGCGTTTTTCACTTCTACTGACCGTAAAATATATAGAGGATATAGTCTTTGGTCATGTCAGAATGTATGTGACGCCTTATCATATCTCTTAGATAATATTTACATCAGATTTGGTAATAAGTTATACAGACAAATTGTTGGTATTCCGATGGGTACAAATTGTGCTCCTCTTGTGGCCGATTTGTTTTTATTTTGTTATGAAAGAGATTTCATGACTTCTCTTTCTGCTGATAATCAAGCTGATATCATTGAGGCATTTAACTCAACCTCTAGATATTTAGACGATCTTCTGAATATTGATAATCCTTATTTTGAAAGCATGGTTAACCAAATTTACCCACATGAACTTAAATTGAATAAAGCTAATACTTCAAATACCGAGACCCCCTTTTTGGATTTACTTCTATCTATTTCTAACGGTTTTGTATCTTCTAAAATTTATGATAAACGTGATGACTTTGACTTTGATATAGTTAATTTTCCATTTTTGGATGGTGACGTTCCACGTCGTCCCTCTTATGGAGTGTATATTTCTCAACTTATAAGATTTGCTAGAGTGTGTAGTCATGTAGATGACTTTAATGCTCGTAATAAATGTTTAACTGCTAAACTTCTTCAACAGGGCTATCGGTATCATAAGCTTAGAAAGGCTTTTTCTAAATTCTATCGCAGACACCATGAATTGGTTTCAAAATTTGATGTCGGATTAAAATTTTTTTACACCAAGGCCTATCGGAACCAGAATTTTATGGTAACTTAGTATACAAATTCAAAAAGATTAAGGGTAGGACTGATTTTTCTGATCAATTCCGAAAAATAATAATACGTCACAAACGTATTGGCTACAATTTAAATGTTATGCGACAGTCTGCATGCTTAGTGATTAACCCAATCACGGTTGATAGCTTTGCTGCACTCTTTAATTGCACACCGGGGGATCGGTCGTCAGACTCTATGATGGCCCCGACCTAAAGCTATATATTTTAGTTGGTTGGGACCGGAGCCTTTTTGTCTGTTGCTTGGTCCACCGGGGCTCAACTGGTGACCTTCTTTTGCTTCAGATTTCCAGTGGGGTTGTTTGGCAGGACAGGGATCTCCACTTGTCAGACGGCCCGTTGTATCTGTTGAGTCCTCGTCTTTGCTTCTTCATGGTGTTGAAATTTGATTTATGTGTTTACCGTGATGATTCATTGACGAGTTAGAGGGTTATCATGCGAACCGAACAACCAACTAAATGTTTTGTACCACTTCAGAAACTGAGGGTGAGGTTGGGCCTGTAAAATCGATTTAAGCCCCCCAGTAATTCATTACTGACCGTTCCAAGGCGGTAGTTCTGTTGTGGTTCTTTGTTGCCTGTTTTTGGTGTCAGAGTTTCTGTGATGTTTTACCTTATGTATGTTATTATCATTTTTGGTTCGGTTTGGGTTGCTGAGTGGCCACCTTTTGGGAACAAGCTGCTCACTCGGTTGGCCATATGTTCTCTGTATCTTGATTATTTGTAATCTTAGTTGTTTCCAACTATGGTTTGAGGGCTGGATTTGGATTTTGATTGTTTCAGTTCCTGGTCTTTGCATACCTTTTACTTTTGTTAAACATAGGGATAAGTGGTTTGTGCGATGTTATGATCTTGAATTTCGGAGCTCCAAGTAAGTACATTCTGAATCTAGATTTTGCCCATTTCATCGCCAGTGCATCTTTCTCTGTCTGACTATATCTTGTTTCGGCCTTGGTCATTGACCTGCTGATGTAATGTACGGGCTGAAGACCCTTGTTTGTTCTTTGAAATAAGCCTGCTGATAACCCCTCGTGAAAGCTGGCCTCTGTTCTAACACGATTGGTTTTCTGGGGTCGAAAAATGCCATGGTTGCCTCATTAGTAATGCTGTCTTTCAGCATCTGGAAGGCTGCTTTTTCGTCTGGGCCCCAGCTAAAAGGAACGTCTTGTCCTGTCAGTCGTCTGAGTGGTGCTGTTAACACTGCGTAACGCGAAATAAATTTGGAGAGGTATCCGATCATGCCGAGAAAGCTTCTCACCTCCTCTCTGGATCTTGGTGGTTTACATTCCTTAACAGCTTTGACCTTTTCAGGCGTTGGTTTAAGTCCCTGGCTTGTAAATCTATAGCCATAAAATTCGAGTTCTTGTACCCCAAATAAGCATTTGTCCTTGTTAAACGTAATGCCAAACTCTTCTGCACGTTTAAGAACTGCCTCTAATGTTTTGTTGTGATCTTCCAGAGTGGCGCCCCCTACCAGTATGTCGTCTCGCTGATTGAGGCATTTAGGAATATCTCCAAAAATCCTAAACATCGCCTCGTCAAACAAGTCTTGTGACGATTTAGCCCCAAATATCAGTCGTTTTGGTCTCACGTTTCCCCAAGGAGTGCTAAATGTTGCCACGGCTCTCGAATCGGGGTGAAGGAGCAACTGCTGATAACTTTGTCGTAAGTCCATTTTAGAGAAAATCTTGCAGTCGTGAAATTTACATGTAAAGTCCTCAACGACTGGTGATTGCAGAATTCTATTTCGCTCCATGAACTTGTTGGGGACCCGCAAATCCGCACTGGCTCTAATCATATGTGGTTCTAAGTTTTCTTTACTAACATTTGCGTATCTCGGTTTAGGTTGGACCACTAACGGGGAACACCACGTCACTGCTTCGCCTGTCTCTACCTTCTCAAAGATCTCTTCTTTTATGCCTTCATCTAGTCATTTCCGTAATGGTTCCTGTAGATAATATGGAACAGGACGCGGTTTCTGGGCAACTGGTGTCGCATCCGGCTTCATGGAGAACTTAACGAGAAATTCTTCTTTCTTTTTCTTATCAAATATTTTGCCTATTCCCCGGAAAACCTCCCAGTGCCTCTTTAGAATCTGTTCAAGGTCCATCTTTCCCTGCTTATCCAGTACAGATTTGATAACTTTGCTGTCACTTCTTCTCAGTTCATTAGGCTCTTTAAGTGATCCGTCAGGTCGTATCTCGAGCATTCCCAATTCTATAAAAGCATTTCTTCCTAGTAAGGGTGGGGAGTTTATCTTCCCTTTTACTACCACGAATGTAGTTTCTGTTCCTCTTGTTGGATTCCGAGCAGTTGCTTTAAATTCCCCCGATACCTCTAATTCATTTTGCAGCGTGCTGAGTTTTGTGTCACTTTCTTTCAATGCTATATTCTCATGTGTTTTGCGTTTCAGTGCTTTGTACTGATGTTCATCCATCACATTTACATCTGCTCCACTGTCCGGCTCCATACGAACAATTACGTCATTCACTACAATAAGTACAGTTTTCTTGTAATCGCTTACCTTGCCTACCGTGATTTTGCTGACAGATAGATGTCTAACTGACTCTTCCAAAAAATCACTGTCTACATCTGAGGAGCTGTCCGAATCTTCAGTGTCTGATTCATGAATTGCCCGCTTAATGTCTCTGCTAGACTTTCTGCGACTCCCTCGTGCTAGGTTTCCTTTTTTGTTTTTCCTCTTATCTCCAGAGGATCTGCAGACAATCCCGAAATGGTTTGGTTTACCGCATTTCCCACAGATCTTTCCATATGCTGGGCACATCTCCTTTTGCCTTGGATGTTTCTTGTCGCAGTATATGCATTTTCTGAACTGCTGCGTTTCCACTTCCGTTTTCTTGTCTTTGTTTCTTTGCTTTCCTTTTCTGGTTATCCTTGCTACTTCACTGGTATCATTTTGTCCCATTGCTTTAACTTGCACAGAGGTTTCCTCAAGAAGCTGCATCTCTGCAAGCGTTTGTTCTAATGTCCATTTCTTGTTTATTACTTTACGCACTAGTTCTGCATTCTCGGTTGTCTGTATGATTTGTTCAAGAATTCTGTCATCGGTATCAAGAAATTCGCAACTCGTTGCTTTCTCTCGCAGCCGCGCAGCATATGATGCTGTATATTCGCCAGGCTGTGGTCGCATTTTCAGAAATATACATCTAGCATAATGTTTATTCTTTTTAGGAGCAAAGTAATCACTTAGCTTGTCTTTGAGTTTCTTATATGCATCGCCTTCCCTTGGATTCTGCAAGCTTTTTGCCAGTCTCCTTATTTCACCACCTCCATAAATCAGCATTGCGTCTTTCTTGTCCTCTGGGTCACTGATCCGGAAAAATCTCATCTCGCGCTCGAGCTCATCTAGCCAGTCATCCCACTTTTCACCCGTTGCTAGGTGGTCTTCCTCCACGGTAAACGGGTTAATTCTGAGATTTCGTCCACCCTCGGCCATTTACACTCTTTACTGTGTTGAGTTATTGATAGTCTTGAAGTTCTCTAAAAATTTGCCATTTTTCCTCGTCGCCAAATGTTATGTCTCTTTGATAATTAACAATTTATCATGATTGTACGTTTATTTACTATTCTCAAGACTAACAGTACAAATACGCGACGTTAGCAACGTTAGCGACGTAACGTCGGCAACGACGTTATTGATATTAATAGAATTATTTACAACTGAATAGTGCAACATGATGTACAAGGTCACATATGACCTTGTTGCCATTCTGCATCTGAGTACCTTGTTCATAACACTAGACAATCAAGACATACCCATCCACTTTCATATCGGCAAATCCCCACTTATAAAGACTATTACAGGTTCACATTTTTCCCTAGGACTATCATCCATTGGAATGCCCTCCCACCCTTCATACCGGTCCTTCCCACCTTGGCGCAGTTCAGTGGTGCTGTCTGCCAGGTGATCCATGTCTCTCCCTAAACACCAATTTCTGTTTTTATCTTTTAACTATACTAACACTCTTTATCGCACTGTACAAACTCATCTCACACACTTTCCTATACTTTTATTTCAGCTAACCCCCTTCAGCACTTGGTTCGCCGGAACCCGTCTGACGTCCCCCTCGGGGGTTAAGACGTAAAGGAAGATAGATAGATAGATAGATAGAACTCCATCGTATACCCTAGGTTTCTGCATCGGAGGGAGGGGAGAGGGTTGTCGTCATCAATGGTCTTGCTGACTACTGTCAGATTGCGAAGGAAACATTGTTCGTGTCCATTTTCTTTCCGGCTCTTTCCGGCGATTAGTGTACGCCGCGGTTTCGGCATGTAGTGCCACTCCAAAATTGCACAATCGACCACGCCCAGGAAGAAACTACGTCCTTGAAGGTCATAGAAATTTATCTGTTTATTTTGTCATTGCTTACTTATTCCACAGAATTGCTGCAATTAACAACTGCTTTATAATCTTCTAGTCTGTTTTATCTCATAAGTTTGCATGAAAATTTTGTGTAGCATTCAGGCATTGCACCTTTGTTGCAGCCCCTTAAAGTGGGTGGGGTAACAATGCCTAGAGCTAGGTCATCAGGGTTTTCACTAAAAGTTCTGACATCCGGCCCTGAAGGCAAAGTAGGCGAAAAAATTTCTAGGTTTTCCCTATAACCCCCATACAAATTTATCAAAAGTAGCAGGGGAAAATGCATAACTTTTGACAAAAGGTGAAAATCTACGCCTCTCAATGAAACCCCTGGGTCATGGTAGCCTTCTGCTTGTGTTGAAAGGATGACTTGATATTTTACGTCTTTTTCATCAGTATTACAGCCATATCAGGTCAATGGATAGGTGATAATAAAAGGCTGTGTTCAATGGAACCTATTTACAATTGATAGATGTCTTCCTTCAGCAGGAACCGCCTCCCGGACTGCTAGATCAGCAGGCCTTTTTTCAGCCACTGTGCTACCATGGCTGCTCTTGTGTTGAAAGCCTCGGGTTAGATAATTGGTGCCTGCATTAACATTTCATTACCAGCCATGCTTTTCCAGTGTTCTCCCCAGAAATTTCAGAAGGCATGTTGCTTTTAGAACAAAAACCAGATTTTGACTTGTTGATCAATTTTGGAAATCCTTAAAATAGCGATGTTTTGTCAAAACTAACCTAAATTTACATTATAAATAATTTATTGATGATCCTTAATGCATTTAAAACAACTTAACTAGCTAAGAAATGAAAATAGTAGCACTTAAATAAATTTTCATTGAAAATTAAGGCATGTTGCAAAGGTAATTTGAAGAGGAAGGCATGTTGCAAGCGACATGCCTTAATGGTCTGGGGAGATCCCTGCTTTTCAATACAGTTAGCAGGGATGCATGTTAGAAATAAGGCCCAGACAGCAACTTTCCCGGAGGGGCAACCTGAAATGAATTTCAACTTGTCCGCCAAGATTTCAACTTGTCCTCCTGTATTTTCATTGCAAATAAACCATTTACATGTCAATTTCTTCCGAAGTCACGTAAGTAAACATAGACAAATGACAACTGCAAACTACTATAAGTATTCCTTTTTTATCCCCCGACCGACCGAAAGGTTCGGGGGATATAGCGATGAGCCTGGCGTCTGTCCGTCCGTCCGTAAACACTTTCTTGTCCGCTCTATATCTTGAATACCCTTTGGAATATTTTCATGATACTTCACAGTTATTAGTGTTTCCCCCAGAAATGAAAAAGGGCATGGTAAATTTTCTCAGAAAAGGGCACTTTAGCGCGTGAATTTTCACAAAAAGGGCACTGTATATGCTTTCATTCAAAGACCCTTGCTTTAATGGACATTAGCTTACAGAAATTAATACTGCTAATAAAGCATTAAAACATATCATTCTTTTCTTATTTATAGCTGCAGTAGCATCTTTATCTTGAAATGCAGTAAACATAATTAAGCAAATAGAGCCTGGATATAACTAAGCAATAGAGCCTGCATATGATGATAGTACATAAAAAAAATTGCATCTGCTCTGTATTTATACCCCCGACATACGAAGTATGTCGAGGGGTATATAGTTTTCGTCTTTCCGTCCGTTATTCCGTCTGTCCGTTCGTGCGTGTGTGTGTGTGTGTGTGTGCGTCCGTCCGTTAACATTTGCGTGAAAGTTTTGCGTTAAGTTTTTAATTTTGCTTATGTTTCCAATATCCTTTGATGAAGCCTGTTGGTATGTGCCTAGATTTACTTACAGGTTCAAGCAGAATACTTATCATCATCTGGATGCTGCTGCTGACCTAAGGTCAAGGCCACAGACTTAAACATTTGCGTTAATGTTTTGTGTTAAGTTTTTAATTTTGCTTATGTCTCCAATATCCTTTGATGAAGCATGTTGGTATGTGCTTAGATTTACTTACAGGTTCAAGCAGAATACTTATCATCATCTGGATGCTGCTGCTGACCTAAGGTCAAGGTCACAGACTTAAACATTTGCGTTAAAGTTTTGCATTAAGTTTATAGTCTTTCATATTTCTTATATCCTTTGATGGAACCTCTTGATATTTGACTAGGGATACTTTTAGATTCATACAGAGTAGTTTACATCATCTGGATGCTGCTGCTTACTAAAGGTCAAGGTCACAGACTTGTGTATTTGCATTAAAGTTTTGCGTTAATTTTATATTCTTTGCTTATATTTCCAACATCCTTCAATGAAACCTTTTGATATATGACTAGGTTTACTTAAATGTTCATGCATAATACTTGACATCATTTGGATGCTGCTGTTAAGTTTATACTCTTCTTTTGTATTTCCAATATCTTTTTTTTGGAACCTTTTGATATTTGATTAGGTTTACTTTTAGGTTCATAGCTGCTTTCCAAAGGTCACAGACTTGTATATTTGCATTTAAGTTTTGCGTTAAGTTTATAGTCTTTGTTTACATTTCCAACATCCTTTGATGAAACCATTTTGATACACTACTAAGTTTACGTCAATGTTCATGCAGATTAGTTGACATCATCTGGATGCAGCTGTGACCAAGGTCATGGGCACAGACTTATATGTTTACATTAAAGTTTTGTGTTAAGTTAGCACTGTTTGCTGATATTTATAATATACTTTGATGGAACCATTTGATAGGTGACTAAGTTTACTTCTAGGTTCAAACCTGTATAAGATTGGTTTCATTAGGCAGTAGTTTCATAAGGTGTGGTTTCATTAGGGGGTGGCGCTGGTCGGGGGTATACGTGAGCCCCTGCTCACTTGCTCTAGTTTTTTTTTTTTTGTGTCAAGCTTCTCTTTTTTTGTCTCTTCTAAATAATCAAGAAACATAAATAGCCGAAAACATTTCAACATCCTAATTATTATTACAAGTTATATTTTGTTACAAGCATTTATCATTATTGTCCTTTATTTATCTTTATTTATTTATAATTCTTACTGACCAGGATTATCATTAGGTCTGTATTTGAAAAAAAAAATCTGGCACAGAATTGCCTCCCTTTAATTTCTATTCATATCTGTTTCAGTTAGCTCTGTTTATCTTCTTCACTCAAGTGAGTTTTGTTTATACTATATGCTCCAGCCTATGGAATGTCCCTTGAGTCAAGGATCAGATAAAATTGTTATAGTTATTTGTTAACTAGCCTCTAATAGCATAAGAAAACAAAAAGCTCAAAGACAGCTGGTAAAATCTAACATCAAACAGTTTGACCACGGTTTGGCAGCAGGATGCCACTTAAGCAACAGTTACAGCGGCTTATCAGCCATCTATGTAAACAAACAATTTCATGCTGAAAAGTTCACCAGAATTTTAACTTGTAGCCTGTGGATAAAAGTGTTTAACCAATGAGGAGGTTCGCAGGAAGATCCAAGCAGCCATTGGAGAATATGATGAACTCCTGACGCTGGTCAAGAAACGGAAACTAAGGTGGTTTGGCCACGTCTCAAGGTCTTCTGGTTTAGCAAAGACAATTCTTCAGGGCACAGTGAAAGGAAAAAGAAGAAGAGGTAGACAGAAGAAGAGATGGGAAGACAATATCAAGGAGTGGACTGGAATGGACTTTGCCAGCTCAACTAGGGCAGCTGAAGACAGGACAAGGTGGAAAGGGATTGTTTTGAAGTCAGCTGTGGTGCCCCAACGACCTAGTAAGGTTATGGGATAGAATAGAATAGAATAGATGTTGAATACTATTAAAAATATATATAACCATGTTCAAATTCTATTTTGGACAAAAAAATCGGCATATACAAGACAGAAATATCAAACTTGCATAATATGCGTAATTATTTTTACACCAGAATTTATCAAACGTCTCGAATGTAACTTATATATAATACGCATATCGGGAAAAAAGCCTTACGGGGTGAGCAACAAGTGAAGACAATGATCAGCCTGCACATCTGTGGGTCAAATCAGTTTCCCAAATACAGTCCATGAATCCAAAAGGAATCTAAAAAAAGACTTCTAGCAAAATTTTAAAACAAAAAACGTAATGGACATGTTGATTTGTGTAATTGGAAACATGGCTATTGGCTCCTTTTCTTTCAACAAGCCTCACTTTGATCTTTCCGGTAACCCATATTCTGCAGATCTGTCGGGTATTTTCACGGATCAGTTAGTTTATTAGCGAGTGGACCATAACAGGATTAATGCCAACAGTTGTGTTTACTTACGGTGTCAAAACAATTGAGGCAGTGAACTGTGAATACACATGTGTATCTCCTTGTTGGCAGGTGAAGTTTAGAGCGAAAAGGGCATGGCGCTGGAAAAAAAGGGCATGGCGCTGGAAAAAAAGGGCATGGTGCTGGAAAAAAAGGGCATGGCGCTGGGGAAAAGGGGCATGGCGCGGCGCCATGCTAAAAGGGGCTAGGGGAAACACTAGTTATGTAGAACAGGTCATGACAATGTGTCGCGTACAAGAATGGTAACTCTTGCTATTGTACTTTTTGAATTATCTCCCCTTTGGTGATTTTTTGGCAGATTTGTGTCCGCTTTGTAACTTGAATACCCTTTGGAATATTTTCATGATACTTCACAGAAATGTAGAACAGGTCATGACGATGTGTCGCGAACAAGATTTCTTACTTTTTGAGTTATTTCCCCTTGATAGTTTTAGGTGTGATTTTTTGGCAGATTCGTGTCCGCTCTATAACTAGAATACCCTTTGGAATATTCTCATGATACTTCACAGATATGTAGAACAGGTCATGACGGTGTGTCGCGAAAAAGAATGACAACCCTTGCTTTCTTACTTTTTGAGTTATTTCCCCTTGATCATTTTAGGTATGATTTCGTGTCCGCTCTATAACTTGAATACCTTTTGGAATATTTTCATGATACTTCACAGATATGTAGAACAGGTCATGACGATATGTCGCGAACAAGAATGACAACTCTTGCTTTCTTACTTTTTGAGTTATTTCCCCTTGATGGTTTTAGGTCTGAGTTCGTGTCTGCTCCATAACTTGAATACCTTTTGGAATATTTTCATGATACTTCACAGATATGTAGAACAGGTCATGATGATGTGTCGCGAATAAGAATGACAACTCTTGCTTTCTTACTTTTGGAGTTATTTCCCTTTGATGATTTTAGGTGTCCGCTCCATAGCTTGAATACCTTTTGAAATATTTTGATGATACTTCACAGATATGCAGAACAGGTCATGACAATTTGTCTCATACATGAATGATAACTCTTGCTTTTAGACTTAGTGAATTATTTCCCTTTGGTAGTTTGAGCTGCTGTTTGAGTCTCTGCTCCATAACTGTATATAACTCTGGCCAGCTCCAGAATTTGAATAACCGTGTACCTTTTAGAATATTGATGATCATGCTGTGATATCTCAATAGTGTTCCTAACTCTCTCTTACCCCTCCACCACATTCCCGTGACCCCTCCCCCCCCCCCCCCAAAAAAAAATTTTTTTTTTTTCAAGATTTGGATTCTTTGTCCAAATTCACTTACTAGAGAGCTCAAAATTAGATTTGTAGGGCTTGCACTTTAGAAGTTATTCACACATTTTGAAAGTTGAATGTATCGTATGCTATACATTTGTGTATATGGTGGCTGTTTGAGATATTACTTCTTTTTAGCAGTCAAGCATACTGTTTTAGTCTGAGTGTTAGATAATCATGCATCTGTTAACAGATAATGTCAATCAGAAGCATAAAACAACGACAATATATTACTAATATGTGTTTTGAAGTGCACCCTTTTTACCAAGGCCCATGGGGGTCTTCGGTCGCGGGATTTGCCATCTCCTCTGATGGCTATTTTTCCTTTGGCAATCGTGCAGTGGAACAACCTACCCCCCTCGGCTGTCCTATTAGAAGACCTGACCTCCTTCAGGTCTGCCATCTGCAGCCTTAACCACATTATGCCATAAACCAGGAATCATTGTTTTTATCAGCTTTTAACTTTTTACTTCTTTCTCATACTAACACTATCACACTTTTTATCCTTACTAAAATCGTTTTAACTTTCTTCTATCAAACTTTTCTTTGATGCGCGCAGCTGCACATAATCCTCGCGAGAGGGTGATGCAGGATATATAGGAAGTCCAAAAATGCTCTCCCTATCTAAGACACTAAGCATGAGTTCATGAACTTCAGAGATAACCAACAGTTTTGATGACAGCTGCCTAATCATTTTCACAGCGCTACTTTGACTGGGATTCTTTTTTATTTGTCTCTTCAAAATACTATATTGGTGGGTTTCCAACTTCTCATGGCTAACTTCAAAAAAGACATGAAACAAAGTTATTTTCCAGAATTTACCAGAACTATAGGTTGTCCAGGGGGCAGCCTTCCAAGACTATCAGCTTGCCCCCAGCAAATTTAACCCGTGTCGGGCAAGTGAGCAATTGCTTATTTCTAACACTGGGATGCCAGGAAAAAGTGCAAAGTCATAGTTAACTTGGCATCTCAGACCATAGGAATTTGTAGTTAGGCCAGATACACCTCTGGAGATGTTTTTTTTTATACCAGGAGATGGCTATTACGTGAGCACTTCACTTACTGTCAGATCCTGTACCTCTGTGTATTTTATTTACGACTATTTTGTCTATGAATAAATTTTGTTTAACCCAAATACCTCTAAAACAGTCAAAGAGCCGAAAATAGCAATGCAGGCACATATGCCAAGGGCAAGGGAGCTGGCTTATAACCTGGTTGTGGGGCTGCAACTGGACAATGCTGGGTGGCCAGTATGAAATCCCAATACAAAGACCAAAAGCTTGAGAAAGTCCAGTGCCTAGCTGCAAGGTATTATGAAAAGACATTTAGTGTGACTTACATATTAGAAAACATGGAATTGCCCACTCTTGAGAAGTTAGGTGTATCTCAAGATTAGCCTCAAAACCCATCCTTATCTGGAACTCTACTCTTAGATCATTTAACCCTTAAAGCGCCAAAAATGAAAAATTGTTGAATTTGCAAACAGTGTAGATCCAGATGAGGTGGCTCATCATGAGCTACCTCATCTAGATCTACACTGTTTGCCCTATAGTCTTTGAATTCTCAATATGATGTAGCTTGGACAATTTTTTTTTTTAATTTCTGCAGTCGCAAATTTTGTCATCTGCTTTTTGGCGCAATAAGGGTTAATACAGTTCTTATTTATTCTTTTCAGAAATGTGGACAAGTCAGTACCAGTAGATAGTAACCAGCTGAAATACTGCAAAAACATTTGTTGTGACTGAAATCTCTTGTATTAGAGCTGTCAAAAATGGAAGAAAATATGTACACGGAAGTTAGCTCTAAGGCCAAAGAGGTGATGTTGGAAATAATTACAAAAGAAGTCATCAAGGCTTTAAATTTTGTCTGCACAATAAAAATACCAAGAGAAGAACTGGATGGTGCTCATATTTGTGTGGATAACCTCACAAAAGATACGAAATTTTGTTACGTGGGTCTGGTTCAGAATTACCATAGAGCCTACATGATTGCAAAGCAAGAAATCGGAGATATCAGCCTGCGAGACATCTTCAATGATTTAATCTACAAAGCCCTACTTGACAGAGGCATTACCAGTCAAATGGCAAAATTATGTTCATCGGCTGAGGTAATGCTGGATTTGATGGGAATAGTTGAAAACTATTCAGCAGTTTTTGAAATGATACGAGAACAGCTGTTAATGGTTGTCTTGGCTCAAAAAGCTACAGATAACTCGCATTCTTGTTTGCGATCCAACTTCGGCATTATAAACATTGATATCTAGACTGTATCATCATACAGGGTATGAAGATGCTGTTGGTGATAAGTATGCCACTGGTGTGTCAAATGTCAGAAAGATCAGAGTAAGAAAGAACATGTCAATATGAGTTTGAGACATGCATGACTATTGTCATTTGTAATTTAGTAATTGGGTACATTGACATTTTATGCACCCTGTTGTATATAGAACTTTTACTCAAGTACATAGATTTTACTCCATGTTGAATATGCGTGTACAAGATACTGTAATTGTTTTGCCTACAAAGATACTTTAGATGTTGATAAAAACAGACCATGTTACACCACATTAGAACTGTTTCTGAAAAGCAAACTTAGACGACCTCAAACATCAATGGCTAGGAAAATTTTCTACTTTTGACTGACAGACATAAAAACGTGGTGATCCTCATTAGAACCATCTTGCCAAGGTCATTAACGATGAAATTATATAAATTCTGATCATATACTATGTCAGAAAAGTTCTTATACATGAATCCCTTGTGTTGCCATGGCACAGTTCAAATGAGAAGTCACAACATACGTTTTTGTTGAGAAAAAGAAGAAAAATACATAAGAATTATTGTCAATACCCCGCCTTATCGGGAGCTCTGATTATGCCATTTTAGCAAAACAACAGGCCTGAGTAAGCTTGTGGTACATCTTGAACGATTTAATCTATGGACAAGTGAGCACAGTTATAAGTTGCGGACTGTGAAATTGACATCCTGTGACAGTGCTGGAAACAGCCAGTGGCCCGGTAGCCAAATGCGCCTAATTTTTGTCTCGGGCCACCAGAAATATCCAAAATATTAGCTTTAGTGGCCCAAAATTATCATTCTGGCAATACTAAGTGAATGGGAACTTTAGGTAGTGGATAATTTGGGCCACTGAAAGTTAGGCCTGATAAGCTTTTGTGCCACCACATAAATTTTGTGAGTTTCCAGCACTGTGTGACCTTGTAATATCTGAAACAGTGGTATACCAATCTGATAACAAGTTGAAACCTGTTGTCAGAAAGACAAGTTTCAGATATATAGATCATCTCAAACACTTACATAGTCAGCGAGTCAAACATCAGCCATAAATAAGCTTGAGGTACATCATAAATCTTAAAAATTTAATCTAAAGTGAACACAAAACAAGTTTGTCCACCTTGAAATTGACATTCATGGCCTTGTAATATTTTATACAGTGATGAACAAGCTCATCAACACAGGCAACACATCTAAAACAATATTGACTCATAAAGTATGATAAAAACAACATGATGTGTGGAGGCTGTAACTAACTGTTGTATTTATGTGTATGTATATATATTGTAGATGTAATTTGATTAAACCCCTGAATTTGAAACAATCTACTGATTCACTTGTAGATTAGCGCACCAGCAGTACAAATATGTAACATATGAACTGTCTCATATAGACATGATATACCATATTTATTCAGTTGTAAGATGGGTTTTCTATTCCAAAACAACCCCGAAAATCTAGATCTGTCTTAGAAGACAGATGTAGATTTTTGGGATTGTTTTGGAAGCGAAAACCCTCTTATAAATGAAATACACAAGGCTGATTTACATATTTGGGATTTTTGCACAGAGAACCCCCTGAGTTGTACATGACTATGGTAAATAGATGCCTGAGTGTGTGCCAAAAGCTGTTACGAAAATCTGCTAAATCCTGCATTTAAAAAATGTGCCTGTAGATATTTCAGGGTCCACACAAGGTGTGTGCAAATAGCAAGGCCTATGACAGTATGACTGTGTAGATGAGTTGCAGCAGGAGAAAACAAACAAAATGACGTGCGCCAAGCAAAGATTCAGATCAGCCTGGGCATCCGCCCAGTCTTACCAGAGTCTTTGCTTTGCGCTTAAAGGGTAGCTAAGGGTCAAAGCAAGCTGCATGGGGACAGCAAAGACACTGATTAGACTAGGCAGATGCCCAGGCTGTTCTCAGTCTTTACTGGGCACACGTGCCACATTGTTGATTTTGCTGTGTCCCAGCTCATACATGTATGTACATGCTGGACTTAGAGAAAAGCCTGTGCATTCCCTTTTTCGCCGGTCACAACACATTTCATAAATATCCTATTCCATAAGGTATTGGAAATGGTACGAGAAAAAGAGCACAGGGAAATTAGGTGTATGATTATACCTCTGTAATGTTCTGCCAGGGCCGCGTAGCACAATCGGTAGGGCACCTGACTCATAAGTCAGAGGTCCTGGGTTCGAAACCCGGTCTGGCCAAATACTTTTGTTTCTTCTTCCGCTGATTGGAGAAGGGCAGTTGTCAGTTACTGGCAAAAGTATGTGCACTTAGTACTGGTTAACCGCTTAGGAGGTCTATGCCTGCCCAAGATTAGTGTGGTTGGGTTAACTGACCGTCCCGACATGACCATAGCTGTTTACCGTGGAAGTGAAGCATCAAATCAGTTACCTGGAACAACTTCCATGACTTCCTGTTTACTTCCCTGGGTGACATTACCCTTCTAAAATTGGGTCCACTTTTTAAGGAAAGAATTTGCTCATGGAGGGGCAAATTCTTTGCTTTAAGAGTGATCTCCATTTTGAAGGAAGGCAAAAATGAAAATAACAAGAGTTGTTTCCTTGAATGTGTATCCAGTCAACTTAAAAAGAATGGTAACAGTCACAAAGGAACGATGATCAGTGCTTGGGATATGTAAGAAAGGGCAACAGGGATAATTTAGGGATAATTTTCCATAGAGACCTAAGTTGTGACCACTCATAAGGACCATCTTGCTGAGACGTCACGGTTCTAATGAAGGGTTACAACAAATGTTTTAGTTGATAAATATAAAAATTATCTCCAAATTATCCACAATACCAGAGCTCCAGATAAGAGGGTATATTGAGGATAATTCAAAGATAATTTTTTGAATTCTCAACGAAAAAACATGTTGTGACCCCTCATTAGAACCATCTCGGTGAGGTGGTTCTAATGATGGGTCACAACATATATTTTTATTGAAAAATCTAGGAAATTATCCCTGTTACCCCCTCCTTATCTGGAGCCTTGCAATACCCATCCATACATGTATCTGGAGCTCTGGATGATTGTCTCAAAGCACAGGCAAAGCAGCAAAACAAGATGAAATTTGAAACACATAACAACAAATTCAACAGAACAACGCATGTGCTAGCTCCCACTGGGGGTTGTTGAGTTTGACTTCCTTGGTAAGCTCATATCTGGCCCAGAGGTTATAAAACTTGAGTACATTCTCAAACTCAAAATAAAGTACACTGATTGGCTGCTTCCGAGCACATGCTCTGAAGCAGCCAATCAGTGTGCTTTATTTTGAGTTTGAGATTATTCTCAAGTTTTATAACCTCGAACCCTGATCTGTTTCATCATTCTAGTAGACCAGAAAATTCGCACCTAGTGTGCCCTTTGATGGATGGCTAGATATCTTGTGATTTTACGTCCTGTTTAACAGTATTTCAGTCATAACAGGATGATGGGTGGGTGTTAATGAAAGGCTGTGTGCACACGAACCCCGTTTACAATTGAGAAGATTTCCGCCTACAGCGGGTCTAAAACCCAGGACCGCTAGATCAGCAGGCCAGCACTTAACCTACTGAGCTACTGGGGCTCCTCCCGTAGATGGAAAAAGCAGTATCTGGGTGGCAGTTGGTAACTGCAGTGTTGCTGAATGCCAACAGAGGGGTCCGCCTGATCAAATTGTCAGATCAGATATGCAATATCAGAGGAGTTCAGCCAACTGTTTTTATAGACATAAGGGCCATAACTCTGCTTAAAAGAAACCAGTCTGTAATAATTTGCATATCTACACATAGGAGACATCTAAGCAAGTTGAACAAGAGCTTCACAAAGGGCGCATAATATGCCTGTTTTAACGTCATGGATGGAGCGAGAAATTTATGCAGGGGCAGTTAAAAAGAAAAAAATATCAAAAAGTAAGCAAGTCAGAGTAGTGATTCTTTCTCATCATACAAAAAGTTTCATTGAAATATTTCCATCATTTAAGAAGTTACAGAATGAACAAGATTGTTTACAGAAGGATGGACATGCAGACAAACAGGGGCAACAACTCTTTAATTAAAGATTGCACCTTAATCAGGCTTACAAGTAGTCCTACTTTTTCCTACTTTTCCTACTTTTTTGCCCTGTTCCTACTTTTTTCCTACTTTTTTCAAAAATATTCCTACTATTCCTACTTTTTGAATGAAAATGAAAATAAAAAAATGTATATTTCAAAATATTTTAGTCTGTTGCAGAATGAAACATGCTACATGATATAAGGACTGATGGCATATACTACTGATGAGGTTCTTACAGAGTCTTTGAACATGCTACTGTTGACCTCTTATGCAAGCTGCATGGTGCCTTTCTGGCAAATGTGTTGAACCTTTTGAACAGGCATGTTGCTTAATATGAAGGATGAGGCCCTCCCAGGGGTTTTGGGTAGCTGGGGAGAATGGCCATTTATTTTCAGGGAGCTGGGGAGCACTAGCAATTATTTTCAGGGAGCTATGGAGCAAGCTCTTAATTTTGAGGAGCTGGGGAGCACTGTCAGAATGTGATTTTCTAAATTGTTTTTGGCTTCTGGGGGCTGTGCCCCCCAGACCCCCCATTTATACATGAATGATATCATTTTAGTCATTCTTTTTAAGCAAAAATGACTTCTGGTGGGCATTCAGACTTGCAAATGCTAGCATTTGGGGTTCTGACTAGAGGTGGAAATGAGCATTTATTCATCTTGCAGTAGTTGTCCTTGTTAATCAAAGTAAGGTGTTTTTAATCATATACTCATTCTAATGCATGTTCCAGAGAAAGACATTGGGACTCTGTCCATTCAACTCTGAAATTGAATTTCTGACTGCTCTCAATCCCTGTTCCCTGACAGATCACACTCAGGTCCTCCAATTTCATATAAACTACCATTATATCTTGTTCAAAGCAACATTTTCATATAAGCATCTTACCACCTGGTTCTCTTTCTCTCTCTGGGACAACATTGAACAGTTCTTTCACTATGTTTTATGGTTTGTTTAATTGTTCAATTTGATTAATAAATAAAATAAAAATATTCAGGTTGACAGCAGCATGTACAGTAAGATTTCAGAGCCTCCTGAAGTTAAACAGCCCTCATATCTTGTGACTGGAGTTTTTCTGAACTGTTAGGCAGCATTAAAGTGAGTTAATATATACGAGATTTATTGGTAAGTCTGTATAAATAATTCCTACTTTTTATCAGAAGATTCCTACTTTTTGTCACCCGACGTAGGCGGAGGGGGACTATAGAAATGACCCTCATCCGTCCGTGTGTGCGTCCGTCCTTCCGTCCGTCCGAAATCTTGTCCCCGCAACTCCTCCTACGTCTTTCATCGGATAGTTTTGAAATTTTACAGATTATATTCTTATGATATGAAGATGTGCATGTGGTTTTCGATTTTTGTTTTGGCCATTTTTGATGGACTTACAGCCCTTGCTGACTCAGACCTTCCGAAATCTTGTCCCCGCAACTCCTCCTACATCTTTCATCGGATTGATTTGAAATTTTACAGATTGTATTCTTACGATATGAAGATGTGCATGTGGTTTTTTATTTTTGTTTCGGCCATTTTTAATGGAGTTACAGCCCTTGCTGACTTAGACCTTGTCCCCGCAACTCCTGCAACATCTTGTATCAGATTGACTTGAAATTGTGCAGAATGTTTCATCATGATCTGAAGATGTGCATGTGATTTTGGAATTTCAGTTGTCCTATTTTTCACAAAGTTATGGCCCTTTGTCGGTTTTTGATATTTTTCCAACTTTTGAACCGTTTGACTGAGAGAGCTGAAATTTGGTATGCTATTAGCATTTGGTAAATTGAGTATTCTGATTATTGTTAGGATGTGCTAAATTATAAGTGACAGAGTTATTCCCCTTTCATAGATAATAGACATTCACTTGAAGGTAAAGGGATAACTCCAGAACTATTCATATTAATGGGCTGAATTTTCATAAATGGATTGTTCATTTTTCATCAGATTCATATAAGCAGGATTATGGCTCTTGTTTTTTTGTTACTGGGTATACAGTCTTGATGTTTTGGTCATTTTGTAAGGGCCTATAGTTTCAGTAACCTGATTTTACACATATATGCCCCGTTCTGAACTTAAGTATTTTATAAAGAGGCCCAGTAATTGGGTATATGTCTTTGCATATGTTCAGTTATCATTTGCTTACCAGGTTCTGTAATATATATATTTTCTGTTTTTGGCCGTACATTTACTCTGAAACAGAATAATTGGCTGAAGTTTGTGACACATTTCAAACGTCGGGTGACACTCGGCCGATGGCCTTTTATTCCCTACTTTTTTCTTGAAATGATTCCTACTTTTTTCCTACTTTGCCAGAAACTAATCAAACCGTTGTAACAACAAAAGAAAGTAAGGGAGAGCAACCACTGTTATACATGGCACATTGTCGGGACTATACACATTGCTATGAAGTTTTAAGTTATTTCAAACGGTTCTGTAACTATGGAAGGCTATGCTTAAGACTAATCTGGAAAAAATATAGGCCCATAACTTCAAAACTAACAAGCAAATTTGATGAATTTATGTCCCCCGCCTTTGGTAAAAAGATGGGAGGATGCACAATCCCAAAATCTATAGACCATGAGGAAGATGCCTGCAAAGTTTCAGAATGATTCATGAAAACCTGTGGGAGAAATTGCGCACACAAGTTACCCACTGGCGCGGGGGGGGGGGGGGGGGTGGGGGGGGGGAGGGGGGGGGGGGACGAAAGCCGAATACCATGTCCCCTCGTTTTTCTTCGACAAGGCGGTGGAGCAAACGTTCTTGTATGGGACACGTCGCCCTGACCCAATACATATTCCTATAAAATTTCATGAAGATATTCTAAATGGTTTTGACAAAGTTTCTTGAAGATTGGATTAAAACTGCCCTTTCGAGTGTACACAAGGTTTTTCCAAGATTTGACCTACTGACCAAGTTTTTGACCTGACATGACCCAGTTTCAAACTGGCATTGATTTAAAGGAGATAACCATTCTGACAAAGTTTCATTAAGATTTGATCATAACTTTCCTAGCAAAAGTTGACGGACCGTCCACACGTAGGACGGACATAACGGTATCCCAAAACCTCACCATGAGCACTTTGTGCTCAGGAGACCTAAAAATAAATAGTAATTGAAGAAACAATGAATAATGATAATAATAAGATTTAAAACCCATGATAATATTACGGCAGTTTCTTTTTTCCACTTCTAGCTGCTCTTCCTTTTCATTAGTTGTCATCTTCAAAATGACTATTTTTTGCCTACTCTCTGCGTTATCTACATGACTGGTTGTTATATGTAGACTCAAGTCAGCCTGTGGTTCTAAAAACTCTGATCAAATGTCACACACCTGCAGGGTACGATGTAGGAGCTAGAGACATGAATTTAAATTTAAGCACCATGTAAGTTTTGGAAGTAAATTTTCCAAGGTCAGCAGAGCGTGAAATAATGATCAGTGTTTGGACTAATCCGTAGAAACCATTCTGAGAAGAAATTAGTGTCATAGTTTGAGAGGAATGGACTCGCTAGAGCCGAAGCAATTGCCGATGGACGTTCGAACAGAACGACTGACGGATAGACGAAAAACAGGTCTACTCTCTTCAAATCTGGGATAAACCTCTGAGATACTGATGTTATTTGTACGTTTGACATATATTTCACGGGCATTGCTCGAGATTTTACGCCAACCTGGCATCCCAAATTGCTACCCTTGTCGCTCTCAAACTCTATCGCATACTATCATCAAACATGGCATAAAATTAATCTCCTGGATTGTTGGAATACTTTATACCGCTGTTCTACATTTCACGCTCTGCTTTCTCCGGATGTTCACGTCCGGAACTGCACCCGTAGCTTATGTGGCTATTGCATAAATTCACCAAACCTTGCACACACGTTCTCACCATAAAGCCACTCGAGAGAATAGGGAGAAAAAAGGGCGGGGCTGTGGACTCCTTCTTTATTGCATTTCAAACCTCGTCATCACCTCATCTGCCCTTGATATGACTGCTACCATGCAAAGTGTCTCCAATATTACTTAGTATGGTGTCACGTTGCCATGCATGCACATCTGTCCGAATAGCTTCATATTGTCCCGAAGGCCTAAAGGCCTTTAGGCCAATATTAAGCAGTCCGGATCGTTATACTGGCAGAGCGACACCGGTGTAATAACCTCTAAATAATGGATATAGGGAAGGAATACGTTAGATCTCTTCCTGACTAATATCAGTCTGGAAAATTAGATTCTGCTGAATCCTTGCCTAGCCTTGGCTCAACAAACCATAATAATGTTTTTCATCCCGGTTGGTCATCCAGTTTAACCAAACAGAAAAAAACGTTTTGACCAAACCGACCGTCGTACAAACATTCATATGCCATCCAAGATGACCGGATCCCGATGAGATCTTCATTTGAAAACAAATGCAATTTAAAGAAATGTCCACATTTTTGACAATTAATTATACCCACTGTGATTATACTTATCCAGGAAGTAAAGAATTCAAAAGGAGAGTGAAAATATGAAAAACTAGGGAAGAAAGAACAAATTTAAATGGACTATTCAAAAAGAAATTAAGAAACCTTGAATCTGTCATTTTCAATGATGATTCAGATATATACAAAAATATGTGAGCCGCGACACGACAAAACCAGCAATGTGGTTGTGCGCCCACCGCAGACTCAGATCAGCCTGGGCATCCGCCCAGTCTGTTCAGACTCTTCGCTTAGCGCTTAATGGGTAGCTAAGAATCTAAGCTACCTACATGCGGACAGCGAAGACTCTGATCAGACTGGGCGGATGCCCAGGCTGATCTGAGTCTGCACTGGGCGCACAACCACATTGTTGGTTTTGTCATGTCGCGGCTCATGTACAGCACAAATGTGCAGAAATGATAGAATAGCTCCTCTAAAAGTAGATGAAACGACCTTGAAAACCTAACACGAGACAGCAAGCTATGTTGCCAGTTTTACAGTTTGTTCAAGTCTGTTTTCTCAAAACAATGCCTTTAGCCTGAAAATCGTCGCATAGCTAGTAATTTGGTAGGCTACAGTGGACTCGACAGTATCGGATCAACTTCAATAAAACTCCTGTTTTGTTGTATGTGAATGCTAAAAGTATGTATGTTATGACACATAACAATTGCAAAATATCCCTTCTTTCTATCCATGTCAAAATATTTACGAAATTTATTCCTTTAAGGGCAGATAACATATCCAGACTTACAGTAGGGTCTTACGACAGTAACGGGTGTGACAGTATCGGATCATGTGATATTATTTTATTGGAGAGTTCCTCCGAGGCATTCTGCCAACCTTCTTAGCTTCAATAATTTTGCTACATAAATAGTTGGACCTGTTAAACTCTCAGAGAAAACTTTTATAGCCTTTCAAAGATATTTTCCATGTGGTCCTTCACCAGCAACAGTTATGTCTGTTCAATAAAAGTTGAATGTATATAAAAGTATAAGCATGCCAAAAATTCTTAACTCAATAATCCCCTGCGCCCTATAGCTAGGAACTACTCAAACAGTAAAGACCATAATCTGCATTTGCACAGTGTAGACACTGATAAGACCGTGGTGTCTGATCAGGATCAATAAATTTACGGTGATTTTCCGCCTCAACGATATTTCAATGCAATCAGTACATAAACACTACATGGTCATTCAGCGAGTTCTCCGGCATTAATCTGAGTCTACACAGTGAACAGATGTCCATCCGATGAACGCCAGTCATTTTTGGGTTCACATACATGCGAGCTGATCCCGAATGTTTCTTCAGGATGTTTATCAGAAGCTTAGTTGTACTACGCATAACCTTCATTGTCATACGCTAGCGTGTGGGGCGTGGGATGGGTGGTATTTTACAAAAAGGATGTTGTCTTAGTTTTATACTGATCTTATTTGAAAGAGGACACAGCAGCCACTCAGGTAGTTGATTTATGACTTGTTTTCAGCATCAGACCATACATCCAACATACGGTTTTCCAGCTGAGGCCTGTATTTCAGTTCAAATTATATAATGATCCGTTACTGTCGTACATGGGTGCCCTCTTTTTCAAGTCTTTAGTTTCATCAAATACTGGGATTTCGCAAAAATAATGACTGCCTGCAATTTTAGGGATGCCAGGACACATTACAAAGCAAAATTGGTTTCAATCGCCTTTTGATGAAATAGTTTAAATAAGCGAAATCTATTTTGGGGGTAACGAGCAACAGGCAAAATGGAAGCGCTGCTGAAGAGGGGCCAAGCCTTTCAACAACTCTGATTTGTTTCACAGCCACAGATTTCGATCGAATTTTTCATCCTGCGCTTTGCCATTGGTCTAACTTGATGACTGTAATATAATGGTAAAAAATATTTGCTTCATTTGTGAGAAAAATGGGTGATAACTTACGAGTGATCTGATACTGTCGATGATCCGATACTGTCGAGTCCACTGTACCACGGACTAAAACATTGAACAAATGCCTGAAACTTCTGTCACTGTTATTAATATGGAGACAATTTCTGAGAAATAGCATCAGGTCCGTTTGAGATTTCTCCCAGATTATGAAAGGAGCTACATCACGAAATTGCAGGTTTCCCAACAGAAGTTCTCAACAGACTGCCTGTGGAAAGGGTCTAATAAATTATCAGTGTGTGTGGGTGGGGGCGGAATTTTCTTGGTGATGTGCTGGGGGGGGGGGGGGGGGGTCGGAAATTAATAAGCTTTGGAGCAGGGGGGGGGGAGTCATATATTTTATACGGCATATTGGGGGGGGGGGGGGGGGGGGGTGTCAGAATTCTTCCATCAGTCTTCATTAAAAAAATGTCTCAGCTTCTGGGGGAGGGGCAAAGCCCCCCCAGACCCCCCCGCCCGTTAACCCTAAAATATGACACACAAACCTTGGGCAGCTTCTATAAAAAAACAGATCTTTTTCATTCACTTGCTGGAAGAACAGTATACAATTGTCTATAAAATCATGTAGAGTAGACGATTTTGTTCTCAATTAAATTTAACGCCTGCGTTTGTGTTATCAGCTCTCCAGGTGCTTTGTCATCAGCAAAGCTACTGTGGCTTCTGGGGGCGGAGCCCCCCAGACCCCCGCCATCCATACTAATATCATTAACAGTTTTATTGAGCATTCGACAACAGATATCAAAATGCCCATAAAGCAGAAGAAAGTGCAAGGATTGCATACAAAATTTAAACAGACCATTAATCTGCATGATTAATCAACATGTCAGAATATGTTCATTGTGTTTCATACAGGTTTTGATTGAGATCAGTTTGACATAAAATAGGTAATATGTTTTTTGTGTGAAAGGTAGCTGGGATGGGGGGTGGGGGGTCAAAAACTTTTTGCCACCGATCTGAGGGGTCGGAAAAAATTCTGGTGAGTCTATAGGAGGGGGGGGGGGGGCGAAAAAAATTTGGTGAATCATATGAAAATGTAACCCCCCCCCCCACACACACACACACACACGCACACCTGATAATAAATGACTCGCCCCTCAATAAACCAAAACATGTAACAATAGACCCATACCTTTAACTTGAACTTGCACATTTTTTAAGTTGCTTCAGCATATTTTTAAATAAATACGAATTACTTTGACCCAGGTTATATTTTCAACCCCTTTTAAGACGGCTTTCTGTCTAAAGACAGTTGTTAAGCTCAACTTACCAGTTTTACCAAAGAAGTTTTGATAACTTGGAAGTTAGTAAGCGGACAGACCTGATAGTTATGGACTTCCAGTAAAACGGTTCACAAAGCCGACCACAACGTACTGATTTAAAAACGTTTCAGTCTCGGCGCAAACCTAAAAACAGCTGGATTAAATCTTTTCTTTTTCAAAAACAGAAATCAGTCAGTTAATTGTTGATGGCAAATAACCTCCATCAGTACCTGTTGTAGGTGTCTCTCAAGGAGGGTGTAACCACGCCCCCCCCCCCCCCCAAATCGTGGCTCTGTCCTTTTCTGGCATAATTTAATGGCTTACATGTACCTGATTCATCGAAAAATACAACTCGTTTGTGTGCATACGCTAGATAAGTTGTCAATTTGACTTAATTTTTCCATCAGATCTTGAAGAAATCTTTCAAATCGGTTTACAAAAACTTGAAAAAAATGGGAAACGTATTGGTCAATGGAATTAAATTCTGACAATGCGAGGTGACCAGAGTAGGGCCAACGAAAAGAGAAGAAGATTCCATACAAAATCGTAAACATTGAAAATGTAAAATATTCGGGCGTAACAATCAGTGAAGAGTTTAATCGGAAACGCTTCCATTAAAGGTAGCAATATCCTTAAATTCATGAAAGTATTCAGGCCACAAATAAGATTATAAAAGAAACTGCATTCAACAACTAAGCACGTCCCAACTTGAACACTGCGCCCCAGTCTGCCGCCTATATATCAGGGTGTCAACGCCCCCCCCCCCCCCCCCCCCACCAAATCGTACGCAGTACTTGGCCTAAATTAGAGAGTATTCAGTGCGCAGAGTCATGGTACGCAGTATTCAAGAAAAACAGCAAATCGTACGCGTACTCGCAAAAAAATATAAATAAGTAAATAAATTAATTAATCGGCAGTCATTCGATAATAATGTGCGAAGCCGCCGTGGTTTCCTGTTGCATGACCTGACAATATTATTGTAGAGATCTATAGCAAAACCGCCTCTTGGATACTTTGATACTTCTGCCACTGGTTGATACTTCTGCTACTGGTTGAAATATGAAGGGTATCCAAGAGGCATTTTTGCTATAGTGTGTGGGGCCTGATGCCGAAAATGTTTGTGCATATTTTTCTCTTCTATAAAAGTACAAGCACTTACTAGTATTAGAGTTAACGGGGAAAGTCCGTGTGTAATAATTTACAAGGAGTGAAAGAGACAAAGCGTGCATTCATAAAACGCAATATTTTGTCAAAATAAAATTGGCAAAGTCCACAAAGTTCTATGCCTTCTCATGGGGCCCTGCGCATATTCCTATAGTATTCCAAAACAAAACGTTTATGATTCCAAAACAAAACGTACATACATGCTTACATTCTTTAATGATCACAGAAAGTTTCACCGCTGTCTGTACGTACGACCTGTCCTGTTCGATACATGTATTGAATTCATATTTTATAATACACAGGCATATAATCACAAAATACAGGTCAAGTTCGATGTTGGGTAAAATCCGTCTATTATTGTGGGAGTTATGGCCCTTTTCGACTTCATTTTGTATGAAAAAATGGTTTCCGATCGATATCTTTTGAAAACATTGGTGTATTGAATTCATATTTTATACACAGGTATATAATCATAAAATACAGGTCAAGTTTGATGTTGGGTAAAATTTGTCTATTATTGTGGCCCTTTTTCGACTTCATTTTGTATGAAAAATTGGTTTCCTTTCATTATCTTTTGAAAACATCGGTGTATTGAATTCATATTTTATACACAGGTATATAATCATAAAATACAGGTCAAGTTTGATGCTGGGTAAAATCCGTCTATTATTGTGGGAGTTATAGCCCTTTTCGACTTAATTTTGTATGCAAAAATGGTTTTCGTTCATCATCTTTTGAATAGATTTGTGTATTGGGTTCCTATTTTATACACATGTATATAATCATAAAATACAAGGTCAGATTCGATTTAGGGTAAATTCCGTCTAGTATTGTGGGAGTTATGGCCCTTTTTCGACTTTATGTTGTACAAAAAAATGGTTTCCGTTCATCGTCTTTTGAAAAGATTAATGTATTGGATTCATATTTTATACACAGATATATAATTATAAAATACAGGTCAGGTTCAATTTAGGGTAAAATCCGCCAATTACTTTTGGAGTTAAGACCCTTTGCCCTTCTTCAACTTCATTTCATAAAAAATGGTTTCTTTTGTTTGTTTTTTAAAAGTTACTTGTTTCCGGGGTATTTCTTTTGGAAAGTTGCATGGCATCCATTTCTGTGATAAGATACGGAATGTTATCACATATCACAGTCATGACACCCCCTCCAACCCCCGGCCCCCTCCCCGCCACACACACTTCTCTTGATCCGAGAAGCACAATACATCTGCATAAAGAAAACAATAAAACGTACCACACAAGTCTGCCTTTGTGAACCTAGTTATCCTACAATTGCCAGTACCTTAAACAAGGCGCCACCTTACTTAGGGCACTAGGCGGGGGCATCCGTGTCCTATGGACACATTCTAGTTTATAATGTTTAAGATTCCACCTCCTTGGGTGTTGGGAGATTAGTATACTATCTTTTTGCTTATCTTTACGTTTTGCACTTGCACATAAGGGCACAGCGAACCTTAAGCGTCTAGTAATTTTGATGGATGTATCGTGACTACATGAGTGTTCATATAACGCAACATTTGCCAAGACATCATCTGCTAAGTTCCACCCTGCCCAGGGACCACTAGGCATGCTATTCCCAAACTGTATTATTTACGATGCAGTTTAAATCCCTAAATGCCCACAGAAAGCCTCATTTGAATCGGTTCACTAGTTGGAAATTTATCGATTTGTAGACTCTCCCCCACCCCTGGGACCCGAGGCTAAACGTTTGTGCCCATCTGGATATGGTACCCAACCATACCAACCACAACAATAAGTTTTCATGTTCCCTTCGTTAAGTGTGGCAGTTGTGACTTAAGAATGGACTGGCTGACTGACTGTACGAGGTGTGTTCCAAAATTAATGTCAGTCGCCAATCGTGCAATGTGGGCTCAAAACCACCTCTTATCGATAGAGTGATCACTAAAGTTTCAGCATAGGAAAAGATCTCGCTCACAACCTGACAGACCTTAGTACAGTGTACGTCAGCAGCAACTCACACAGGTCGCCCTGCAATAGTAACATCGAAAAATATCCATAATATCCTCAAAAAAGATACCCGATTTAAAGTGAGACAATTAGCCCGGTTAACAAACTTGTCGTGAGCACGAGTTCATGGTATTTTGAAGAAGCATTTTCAACTTAGGAAAATAAATGCAAGAGGAACACCCCATTTGTTGACAGATGAACAAAAGCGGACCCGTGTAGCAAATGCAAAATAATGATAATAAAAAAAAAACTTCTGAAAATATACCCCAAAAATAGCAAAGAGGCTTTCAACAATTTGGTCAGTGGTGATGAGACCTGGGTTTATTATTTTGAACCAAAGCGGATGTGCTCCAAGCGAATTTGGGCCAACAAAAGTGCGAGACGTCCAAGTATTGCCAAACGAACACGAACGGTAAAGAAGGTTTTGTATGTAATTTTCTTCGATAATAAGGGTCCAGTCATGCAAAATCCGGTGCCAAAAGGCAAGAGTTCTATAAAAAAATATTGTACTACAAAAACTGAAGAAGTACTACAAAACCCGCCGCCCCAAAACAGGACCTAAGCACCTCAGCCTCTTGCATGATAATGCTCCCGCTCACAAGGCACACCTTGTGACCGAGTTTTTGGAGTCAGAGGAGGCTACCGTCCTACCACATCCTCCATTTTCGCCGGACTTGGCTCCTTACGACTATTTTCTGTTGCCAAAACTCAAATATCATCTATGACCATCTATCTGGAAAGAGATGCAATTCGAGAAATGCCATTGGATCTGCGGTTTATCAGTATCTGATGGGTGTCCCCATTGAAGAGTATGTGAACTGCTTCCAAAAGTGGATTGACCGGCTAAACAGGTGTATTTAGGCAGATGGAAAGTATTTTAAAGGGCAGATCAAGTAAAAAAAGATCATTTGCAGTAAAGGAAGAAACAAAGCTAGTGACATTAATTTTGGAACAGACACACGGACTGATTTTCTTATTAATATGCGGATATAACTACCCAGCTTTCAATGTGTGAAAAAAAATATGATGATGACAAAACCTCGGACCGAAACCCTAAAATATATAATAGCAAGGCATTCAATAAATTATATACACCGAGGCTCCTGTAAATAAGGCATTCAATAAATTATATACTGAGGCTTTTGTAAATAAAGCCTTAGTGAAAATTAGATGGCTATATGCATTCAATTAGAGCAGGCATAATTTAACTTGTACACGAGTCAGTTGAGCACTGCGACTTGTGGCGACAAGTGGGGTCTTTCAGCAGTCAGCGCTGAGCAGAGATTCCTTGTAAATATCATGTCCTTTTGAACAGCTTTTAACTAATTTACCTAATATCTGATCGAAATTTCAAAGGTATGCAGATCAGATTTACAGGGAGCAAGCATGTCATGCCTGCATATATTTGGAGCTATATGTGTGGCTGTCCTGCTTTAGTTTTAGGGGTTTAGCGAAAAGGCGAATAATGGTTAAATTGAGCATGGGATAATTTAGAATGCTGAGGAGATTTTGATATTATTTTCACGGCACGCAGTGTCCAGCACCCATTCCTCCTACCTCACCTAACGGCCCTGGGATAGGAGCTCAGAGATAAACGCTTCGGCACGACTGTTACCGACGAAAACACAGGTAACAAGTTTTGGAGTTGGAGAGTACACAATTGAGAATTGCACTGAAACGACAAACGAGGCAGAATTGTTAAACTGGACATTCTGTTTAGGGTTTGCATTGTTTAGCAATCAATTTGATTTAATGTTTCTGATCATTTGACTTCAAAAGGTATAATGAATTTAAATCAGCCTTTTAAGCATGCTGCTAAATGTTTTCTTAATATTTACTAGGATTTTACATTGCGCTACTCCTTAAATAGTATTCAGTATTCAAGCCCGTTTTTAAAGAGTATACAGTATTCAAGCTCAAAATTAAGTGGTATTCAGTATTCAAGGTGGGAGGGGGTGACACCCCCATATATATGGTCAAGTCAGGTAAATTCGGACATACCATTGCAAACGGTGAAATTAAAATCTTAAAAAGTTCCTTCAAGAGCAGAGAATACATACAGAAGTAGGAACATGGGCCAGACTACGTAGTTTCGGCTAATAAAGCCTCGTCAGTGACCCTGACAATATCTGGTGACGAAACCAGAAAAAAACGCATACTGTAATTTCTTAATTTAATTGGGCAGTCGATTCAAAGACTGATTAGTTTCAAAAGGATCCAAATAATATAAAAGACGATGATCTAGAATAATAGTCTTCATCGACCTAAAATTTTAGATTTCTCAGAATCTATCCTCTGATCTCAAAGGATGTAAATCAAATATAATCTGCACTATGGATGATGTACGGGGAGACTTTTTACGGCCTCCACACGGCACAACACCAGCTGCAGTGAGGTAAAATTAAAATCTTAATACCAATTCTCTGTAAGCACCAGACTTTTCAAGAAACGCAAGGTCGGAAGTTCTTCTTCAAACTTTCTCACTTTGTGAGTAGTCAGACAAAAACAAATAATTGGCACCTCATTTTTTTGTTTGCCATCTCATTGCCATGGTAACCGCGTTTTTCTGTTTTTGCAGAAAAAATGCCAAAAATTCAATAGAAATACCCGTTTTTCACTCTTGTATATCACCGAGAATAGACAAGGCTTGATCACAAACTCTTTTAATCTACAAAGTAGGGACTTATGTGATTAACATGAAGCATCAAAACAACTTTCTTCGAATGTTTTTGGCATATCTACTGGTCCTCAAAGGTGGGTGGGGTAATCAGGTATTGCAAAACACAGTTTTTATGCATTTTTAAGCATCACGTTTAAAAAACGCACACTTCTGTGACTCATTTGCATACTTAAACTTAAAACAGGAGACTTTCAATTTTTGGAAAATGAAAAAAACAGAGTGGGGCAAAGCTGACTTCAGACCGTAACCATGGCAACAAATCATACCCCATGCAAAAAGTGAAAACAGAAACTTATACTGAAACCACACTATCATAATCAAATTAAAAGCACTGCAGCTATAATTACTGGTCCAAATGCTGTAGAAATATTAATTCTATATGATTTGGTGAAGGTTGGACACCTTAAGGGTTAAAAGTCCCATTGATATTCATTTAAAGGGCCCAAAAAGGGGCAAAACATGGTCAAAATTAACGTACCTCACTCATTGTCTCCAGGAATCAACAAAAAGACAACATGGGTTACTTTGAATTGGTTATGAAATTATTTGATTGACATAAACTGATGGAAAATTTTGCATTAGGGAGCCCAAAATCTCTAGGTATGGAGTCTATAGGGGCCCAAAAAGGGGTAAATTTGAAAATATTCATCCAAAATAATAATCATTCTTCACAGTGGAACACACTACAGCATTTGCCAAGATAAAATAGGTTGGAAAATATGGGGGAATAAACAGTCTTATATATGCCACCAGTAAATTTGCATTTAAGGGGCTGGGAGCCCTATTTAAGAAAATTTAAGGGGCTCAAAAGGGGGAAAACGGTCAAAAATTACCACGTATCACTCATTTTCCTTATCAGTACACAAAAGGCAGCACTGGCTGCTTTTCAATTTGATATGACCAAATAAGCTTGATATATACTGATAGAAAATATGGCAAAAAGGAGCCCAACATTCCCAGGCATGGAGATTATAGGGGCCGAAAAGGGGTTAATTTGAAATAAACACCAACAATAATTGTCGTTTTCACAATAAAGCACACTACAGCATTTGTCGAGATGAAATAGGTTGAAAAAAGCCTTATACGAGGGTTGATCCAGAAGTAATGTCACTGCAGCTATAAAATCATGTAGAATGAAGGGAGACCAATAAAATTTCGTATCCAGGTACCTTAATCTATTTGCATTATGGGCTGAAAATTTCATAGAAATACAGTACACAGTAACTGAGATATCGAGATAGACAGAAGGCATGGTAACGAAACGCGCCGCACGTCAGTGACGTTGTTGACGCACCAGAAGAAATTTCAATATTGTGTCATGTCCAAAGTAGCATATTCGCTGTTCCAGCATAGTGCTAATGTCTCTTCACCCATGTTTATCTCATCTTTAATATTACTTGAAGGTCCCCGCAACTCAATTTTAAGAATTTTACACAATATTCGAATTTCAGAGCATTGATCTTCATATATGGGGTCCAAACAAGAGTGACGATTTTGTCTGACATTGCACATAAAGGTCTTCCCGTTTTCCGACTATCCTCTAGCGACTCATCTGCACGCGTATCGCGCTGATTGCAGCTTTAAACAAGCCTCATAATAACTGCTATGTCACCACATGTCTAACTAAACAGCCCAAGAGTCTCAATGGTGATATTCCAAATTCGAAGCAAAACCGCACATATCAGATGACGCGTTTTTGTCAGAAATCAGCATTTTTACTCTCGGCAGTAACAAGCATTAGCGCTAGCTAGCAAACTTCAAACTGCAGTGACGATATTAAAATTTCAACAGTGGGTGACAGAAATATATTTCGTCATTGTATCAAAGTTTCATCTGATTTAGCGCGTTAGTTTGATTTTGATAAGTGAATTCCTTTGCAAATTATGATCATGTAATTAACGTTATTCTGACGTGCGGCGCGATGGCGTCGGTGGCATACTTTGAACGTCTATATAATTGGAAAGAAAAAAGATTCCAATTATATATTTATTCTGTAAATCAGAACTTAATTACAGTGCAGCTTGATATTATTTTAATAATAATGCTACGACGAATAAGCGCGCAGTGGACACAGTGACATTACTTCTGGATCAACCCTTGTACATGTATATGCTAAAAGTATACTTGCAATCAAGCGGCTGGGAGCCCTATTTATAATGATTTTAGGGGCTCAAAAAGGGGCAAAAGGGGCAAAATTACCATATATCACTTGTTCTCTCTACAAATCAACAGAAGACAACACTGGTCACTTTTAAATTTGTTATGAAATATTAGATTGACATATATTGATATAAAATAGGGCAATAGTGAGTTCTAAATCCCTCAAGTGTGTGCAACTATGGTTACATACCGTTGAGCCACTTGGGTTACGTCGATAAGAGAATTGAACTGAACTTCTAAATCCCTGGGTAGGGAGTATATAGGGGCACAGAAAGGGGTAAATTGGATATTCGCTAAAGATAAACAACTAATATTGTAGATTTTTAATTTCTTCACTCAGAAACAAAGTACTGCATTTGTGGTGTTGAAACTGGTTGTTAAACTACAAGCCTAATATATATTTATTTAAATATATGTCATACTTAAATTCATTAAAGGGGCCTAACAGAGGCTGCTTATGTGCAAATATAAAAGAAATAAACAAAAACGAAAAAAAAATGGATGCATTTTTTCTTATAGAAACAAATAGAGATGTTGGTTTTAATATATAGTAAAGTATTTTATGCAGACAATAACACATTATTAGCGTTTCGAAAATGTGTAAAGCTGGTTTTCCATGGGTCTTATCCTTTAGCATTTTCTATGCATACGTTTAGCATGACTGTTACAAAAGCATGACACAAATAGCGTGAATAATGAATTTCCATTCTAAACATGCTTCATTCCAGAGAACGTATTTCAGTGACAAACCTTCTTAGCTTCTATATGTTTGCCATAGTCTTATAATGGACAAATACAGAGCCTGCGCTGAAAAAAGGCATATAAAACGTTCCATGCAAATCCTTCTATACAATGTAGTTTGTACGCCAGCAAACATGAAAACTATTGGACCATGTACTCTTGCTCTTACCATTCATTAGGCGATGGAGTTTATTTCGAAGAGTATAAATCTCAAATAGAAAGGATTATTACACAGATCTGAGCATTTTTCTTATTTTTGTCTATTTATCTTTATCTTTTTTAATTCTTATTTATTTATTTTTTCTATATATTTATTTTTTTATTTCATTAATTTATTTATTTTTATTTTCAAGTTTAGTTTTTGCATTTATTAATTTATTTTTAGTTTTGTTTTTTGCCAGCCCACTGGAGAAAGTCATTATTGCAAAATGTGCAATTATTCAGATACAAATTTTCAATGAATCAGTAAAAAAATCAAATGTGATTGTGAAGGAAAGCAATCCTCCAAATAGGATATCCAAATAAGGAAGTATAGTTTCCCACAGGTCAAGTTTTTCGGCTGTCCTTAAAACATGAGGGGTTAAGTCATGTTTGCAAGCATGGGGTATGAGATCTTTTCGAATGTCCATGAAATGAATCACGAATATCTAGGATATTGGATATGAAGGAGGCAGATTAGGGCTATCTGTGGATCAGAGAGTTGTTTCATGTGTCTTTGTGGTGGATACAATAATTGAGGGTGAAGTGAGTAACATCCAAGTTTTCTTTAGCCATTTTACAAAAGGGGGAGGGGTGGGGGGCAACTTTTGAGACAGACTTCCTGTTTACTTCCCTGGCCTTGTGGGACTTCCTGTTTGCTTCCCTGCCGTTGTAGTATTGGACTTTTCCCCAAAGAAGGCAAGAGTTGATCCCCATTGAGAATGAAGGAAAAACAGAAAATAGCAGAGTTGCCCCCCCCCCCCCCCCCCCCCCACCTTTCTACCAGTGTATCTTGTAGCCTTGAGTTTTCAGTCTTGGTCTGTTAGATATATTCGTTATGTGTTATGTGTTATGTGTCTGTGGCGAGGAAGTTTTGATGCAGATGCAATGTTTGAGGGGAAATGGTTAAACATCCATGTTTCCGGCCATTTTACAAAGGGGAGAAACTTTTGGGCCTTCCTGTTTACTTCCCTCGTCCTATGAGACACCTGTTTGCCTTCCTTCCATTATAGGATTCGCCCCAAGAAAGACAAATTTTTTCCGTCAGGAGTTGATTCCCAATGAGAATGGATGCAAGACAAAGTGGCAGTGTTGCCTCCCCTACCAGTATATCAAATCAACTAGAGATTTCAGTCTTGATCTGTTCTAATACACTTGCGACGTGTTATGTGTCTGTGTCAAAGACGTTTTCATGCAGATACAATGCTGCTCACTCGGTTGGCCATATGTTCTCTGTATCTTGATTATTTGTAATCTTAGTTGTTTCCAACTATGGTTTGAGGGCTACTTCCCTGACCTCATGGGACTTCCTGTTTGCTTCCCTTTTCAGTGTGGGATTCGCTTTTGATGGCTGAGCTTAACCCCACGGGGAGCAAGCATTTTCCTTCAGGATCTGGTCCCCATCGAGATGGCGACAAGATGCAAAATGGCAGAGTTGCCACCTCTGCAAGTATATCTTGTCACATTGAGTTTTCAGTTTTGGTCTGTTCTAACATATTCATTTTATGCTGTCTGATACTGCACTTGTATATATTATAGAAATGTACATCTCAAATAAGGACCCCAGGGAAAATTGGATGCACATCCAAATTGGCCCCCTATTATATAAAGTCATTATTGTTAGTATTATTACTACCTCCTTCCCACCCCCTCCCCCCCCCCCCCTCAAAAAGAAAGCCGGTTAATAAAGATTGTATGATCTGCAAGTTTTGGCTTTACTCTCTATTTACGTATTTACGGAGTAAATGTTCAAATTCGGGATATCCATGTTCAACTTATAGTTACCAAATATTCATCTTTTGTGACTTCCCCTTTAATTCCCTGGATAATAAATTTAGTTAAGGTATTTCAATATTAATAACAATTCATGAAATTCAGAGCTACAAATAAGGTTGGGTTTTAAGGATAATTCTTTATTTTTCTTATTTCTGAATAAACATATGTTACTAGAACTGTCTCAGCTAGAGAGTTGTAATGAGGGGTCACAACGTATGTTTTTTTTTTATATGGAAAAATAAGGGAAATTTCCCCTTAAT
This sequence comes from Ctena decussata, assembly GCA_963989385.1. NCBI lineage: Eukaryota > Metazoa > Mollusca > Bivalvia > Lucinida > Lucinidae > Ctena > Ctena decussata. The sequence continues at coordinate 17,660,936 of OZ022502.1, forward strand.
TATACTTGTTACCTCTTTTTAGCAAGTGAGCAGGGGCTCACATATGCCCCCGACCAGTGCCACCGCCTAATGAAAGCATACTTTAACACAAAACAACACTGCAAATCTTATATATACTCAAAAGCAAAAGTAAAGCATATTTTTCTTTTTGGTATTTTTATGTCAAAATAAAAATCTGCTGAAACAGGGAAGACATTATCAATGCATGGAGTATACTTCGTCGCAAACTTATTGAAATTTTATTTGTTTATTCATGCGTAACAAACGCGTAAACAGTCAAGGGGTCAATCTCAAAAGTCACAAAAACTGATCCGCTAAATCAGTGTCCTGAACTGAGTTGTGCCTGGCTCCAAAACTGATGCCCTCTTTATCTGGGACGCTACAATGTCTCAGAAACATCATCAAGAATTTTCTGCATTGGTTACTTGTTACAAACAAAGTTATGCCCCTTTCTGCAAAACCGTAAAGTAGGCCAGTTTTCCGATAGCAAAAGTTTCAGCAAACCGAATTGGAATCCATTTCCAATTCGGGTTAAATAAAAGGGTAAGTGGTCACAATCGAATGGCGTATGTACCGAAGAGAAGTAACTCTGTACATCCTCCCAATAATGCAACCACAGATTGAACTTTTGGGCGCTCGATCCTTGAAATCAATGGGCAAAATTGAATAAAAATCAAACAGCATCTTTATCATAAAGGGCAGTCTACGGAAATCGAATCGAAAGACAAGATTTTTTTCTGAGAAAATATTTTTATTTGCTTTTACATTTCGTAACTTAAACCGGAAGTGAGCAAAATATGTGCTCATTTCAAACCAAAATTTGTTTGAAACGGGTTCTTTACCCATAGCCTTACTCATTTTGAATCCCAAATTACCAGATTTTTCTAATAATTTGCTGATTCAGACGATTTTCAAAAACTTTTAAAACCTTTGGAAAAATGCAGATTTTTGCAGGTGCAATTAAACTGTATAAGAATCAATTTTTTAAAAGTTTCATACCGTTTTCCAGCTGGTTACATCATGCTTAACTCACATGCAGCAAAATCGTATTGATAATTTAATGTTTGCCACTGTGAGCCAGAATTTTGTGATTTTTGCCTTTTTGACAAAAATCTTCATATTTTTTTTTCGAAGAATTGCACTGTGACAAGAAATGCTGCAGAATTTATGGCCACGTTTAGACAAATCCAAGTATTAAGTTAAAAGTAAAATATCATAACATTTAATGAGGCAAAACAAGACATTGAACATATGCGTTTCTTTTGCTGTTGAGTATACATACAAAGTTCAAAGTCCTTGACCTTGACCTTTTGTAAGCAGTACCATCCATATGATGTAAACTAGTATGAGTATCATTAGGCTCAATTCAAGTATATTAGATATATGACCCAAAACTATACAACAAATGGCGAAGTCCTACCCATGAGCCTAATCCTGAATCTTAGTTGGTCCTGATCAAAAATAATGCTATAGGGATATCATGAACCAAATATGGAAGAATTATAGCCAGATCACTTTTCGCACATGATGTACTTATATTCAGGTATAAGACGGTGAAATGTAGGTCAAGATCAGGTATTCCCTCCAATAGAATCTGGTAGGTCTAGATCTTTGGGATTGTAAGGGAAAACCCCGTCTTACAGCACAATGGTTTTTAGCTCACCTGAGCACGAAGTGCTCAAGGTGAGCTATTGTGATCGATATTTGTCCTTCGTCTGGCGTCCGTCCGTCTGTCCGTCAGTCCGTCGTCAACAATTTCTTGAAACGACACCTTTTTTTAGACCAGTAAGCCAATTTCAAAATAATTTCACACAAATGTTTCTGTTATAGCCCTGAACCAAAATTGCTAAAACGGTTTCGCTCCGCTGAACAAAATGGCCGCCAGAGCTAAAAATAGAAAAACCTTTAAACGACATCTCCTCTGAAGCCAATAACTCGATTTAAAAAAAAAATCACAGAAATGTTTGACTCATGGTCCTGAACCAAAATTGCTAAAACGGTTGCATTCAACTGAACAAAATGGCCGCCAGAGCTAAAAATAGAAATCCAAAAATACTAAAACCTTTAAACGACAGCTCCTCTAAAGCCAATGGCTCGATTTCAAAATAATTTCACAGAAATGTTTGACTTATGGCCCTGAACCAAAATTGCTAAAGCGGTTTCTATCCGTTGAACAAAATGGCCGCCAGAGCTAAAAATAGAAATAAACCTTAGAATGACACAGAGGGCACAGTTTTAACCCAATCATCATGAAACTTTGTCAGAATGTTTATCCTAATAAACTCTAGACAAAGATTGAAACTGGGTCATGTGGGATCAAAAACTAGGTCACTAGGTCAAATCTTAGAAAAACCTTGTGTACACTCTAGAAGGCACAGTTACGATCCAATCTTCATGGAACTTTGTCTGAATGTTTATCCTTAAACAATCTAGGCCATAATAGAAAGTGATTCATATGGGGTCAAAAACTAGGTCACTAGGTCAAATCTTAGAAAAACCTTGTGTACACTCTAGAGGGCACAGTTATGATCCAATCTTCATGAAACTCTGTCAGAATGCATATCTTTATGAAATCTAGACCAAATTTGGAACTGGACTATGTCAGGTCAAAATTAGGTCACTAGGTCAGAACTTAGAAAAACCATGTGAATGCTCTCGAGGGCACAGTTTTGTTCCTTTGTCAAAATATTTATCTCCAACAAATCTAGACCAAGGGTGCAACTGGGTCATGTTGGATCAAAAACTAGGTCACTAGGTTAAACCTTAGAAAAACATTGTGTATACCCTAGAGGGCACTGGTTTGGTTCAATATTCATGAAACTTTGTCAGAATGATTATTTTAATGAAATCTAGGCCAAATGGAGAACTGGGTACTGTCAGGTCAAAAACTACCGGTAGGTCACCAGGTCAGTTCATAGAAAAACCTTGTGTACACAATAATGGCTTTATTTTGCATTGAATCTTCATGAAACTTTGTCAGAATGTGTATCTTCATGAAATGTAGGCCAAGTTTGGAACTGAATAATGTCTGATCAAAAATAGATTGCCAAGTCAGATCTTAGAAAAAACATTGTGTACACTCTAGAGGGCACAGTTTTGATCCAATCTAAATGAAACTATGTCAGAATATAGATTGGAAAGTGCAAAACTGCTCCAGTTGAACCACCATCAAATAGATGATCTTCCATGTTATTTCAGCATAACTCTGGTGAGCGATTTAGGTCCATCATGGACCTCTTGTGTTTCTGTTGTGTGTCGGTGTATCATGTAGCGGTGATCAATGAAAAACAGAGATTCGAGGTGTGGAGGTGTTGTTGTGTGTTGTGTCGCATGACCAATGAGGAACAGAGATTAGTCGCAGTGACGAATGAAAAAAAGGGATTCAAAGACCTAAAGAACAGATTTTTTGGTGGAGGGCTGTGGTTGCGTGTTGTGTCGCGGTGACTAATGAAAAATAGACATCTGTCGCGGTGACCAATGAAAAATCAGAGATTCAAAATAGCTGTTCAATAACTAGATGTTTCCCCAAAATCGATAAAGGTTGGCTTGAGTAAAGAGCACTAACCAAAATTGGCCTATTGCCCAAAACTGGCGGGCAGTGCAATGAAAATTTCAAAACAGTGTCTCCCATTCTAATGGACTTACAGATATTTTTATCTTACCAAATGCACACCTTTGCTTCGACAGCAAGCAACTTCAGCCATGATGACGTTTGTTCCATTAAAGTCTCCAAACTCCTATCAGCGGTAAAAACGCCTAAACTCAAATCATTGTAAAAAACGGTTCCACCTTCACGTTTGGTAATAAATTGTGGGTTGGTGTGCATATATTGAGTCATATAACTGGCAAAAAGTAGAGAAAACAAGGTTTTGAAAAATAACAAAACGCTCCACAAAATACAATTTCCTGTTCTGGTTTCCCGTCTAGCAATGCTATATAAACACAGGCGGGATAGTGATCGGGACTCCACATGTGTACATTGTATTTTTACCATTTCATGAAATCGAAAGTAGGTCATTTTAGTTGCCAACTAAAATGACCTAGATAAGTTTTCAAACCGCTTTTATGTGAAACTCAAGGATGTTTTATTTTTTTTAAAGCTGCCTAATTACGGTCATTTACAATTACGAAACTGTAGTGAGAAGCTTGCAGCGATACATCTTGATAAAATTTTTCATGCTGATAGAGCAATGGGGCCTTTAAGAAAAAAATGTAATTATTTTTGTGAAGTTTTTTAAACTTAGTCCTTTTCGGCCCCATTTAACCCATTCGTGAAGAGATGTTGGGCACCCCATCGCCATTTTGTATATCAGTATCTGTAAAACAAATATTTCCATAACAAATTTAAAAATAACCAGTTCACTTTTGTTAGTTCGTGTAAAGAACTAATGATATGTGGTAATTTTGACCAATTTGCCTCTGTTTGGGACCCTTAAAAAGGAATTAATATGATCCCTTATTCCATGTTAACTAGCGGCATATATAAGCCTCCTTCATTTTGGCTACTGATTCTAACATGACAAATGCTTTAGTGTGCTCCTCTGTGAAGAATAGTCATTATTTTGGGTAAATATTTTGGAATTTCCCCTTTTGGGCCCCTAAGACTCCAAACCTAGAGATATGAGGCAACCAATTGCCATGTTTTAATCAACATATATGTCAAACTTATTTTTATAACAAATTTAAAAGTAACCAGTATTGTCTGTTGTTAGTCTGTGGAAAGAAATATTGATTTTTGTTTTTAAATTTTGACCATCTTTCCCCTGTTGAGCCTCTTACATTTATCAAACCTGGGCTCCCAGTCCCATGATTGCAACTTTACTAACGGCATATATAAGACTGTGCTGAGGCTGTGCTTTTTTTAACCTATTTCACAAAGATAAATGCTGTAGTGTGTACCAATTAGAAGAATGATCATTATGTTGGGTGAATATCATTAAATGTACCCCTTTTTGGGCCCCTATATACTCAGCCAGGAGAAATCGGGCTGCCCTTTGCAATGTTTTCTATTACTATCTGTCAAACTAATGTTTTTATAACAAATTTAAAAGGAACCAGTGTTGCATTCTGTTTATTCGTAGAGAGATTAAGTTATATGAGGTAATTTTGACCAGTTTTGCCCCTTTTTAGGACCCTTAAATGGGTATAAATTTTGGTTTCTCGTCCCTTATTGCAAATTCACTAGTAGCATATATAAGGTTATATTTTTTCCTGCCTATTTTAACATGACAAATGCTGTAGTGTTATTCACTGTGAAGCATGATCATTATTTATGGCAAATATTTTCCTTTTTTTCTCTTTTCGGGCCCCTTGGGACTCCTTTTGGGCCCTTTGGAACTCCAAGGCTGCAGATGTCAGATATTTTATATCAGTTTGCATCAAACTTAAATTTTCATTACAAATTTGATAGTAAACTGTTTTATTTTATGTTGGTTCGTGGACAGGATTAGTGATTTGTGTTAATTTTGACCATTTTTGTCCCTTTTAGAGCCCCTTAAATCAATAGGAAATGGGCCCCCACCCCTCCCCACCTCCGGTTGCAAATTTACCTGCGGCATATATAAGCCTGCTCTTTCTTTGCAACCAATTTCATCATTTTAAATGCTGTAATGTGTTGCATTGTAAAAAATGGTCATTATGTTGGTAAAATATTCTCAAACATACCCCTTTTGGGCCCCTATAGACTCAGTCTCTGGAAATTTAGGGCTCTCCATTGTCTTGTTTTCTATCAGTATATGTCAAACTAGTATTTTCCTTACAAATATTGAAGTAATTAGTGTTGTCTTTTGTTGATTCATAGTGAGAATGAGTGATATATATGGTAATTTTGACCATTTTTGCCCCTTTTTGGGCCCTTTTAATTTGTATAAATAGCCCTCCCAACCCTTAAGGTGTCAAACTTTCATCAAATCAAGTAGAATACACATTTCAATAGCAGAAGGATCACAAGTTATAGCTGCAATGCATTTAATGTGGTTGCAAATCTGTGGTAATAGTATAACCTTTCGTTTTTACTTTCTTGCATGGGGTATGGCTTGTTCCCATGGTTACGGTCTGAAGTCAGCTTTGCCCCACTCAGTTTTTTTCATTTTCTGAAAATGGAAAGCCTCCTATTTGACGTTAAAGTACGCAAATGTGTCACAGAAGTGTGCGTTTTTTAAACATGATGATTAAAAATGCCTAAAAATTGTGTTTTGCAATACTTGGTTACCCCACCCACATTTGCAGTACAGAAGGGATACCAAAGACATTGGATCAAAGTTGTTTTGATGTTTCACATTAATAACGTAAGTCCCTAGTTTTTAGATTTAAAGAGTTTCTGATGAAACCTAGCCCATTCTTGGAGATATACTAATGCAGAAATTGTGAATTTCTGTTTAATATTTTGGCATTTTTTCTGCAAAAACAGAAAAACGCGGTTACCATGGCAACGAGATGGTAAATGAACAAACGAAGTGCAAATTACTTGTTTTTGTGTGACAACAAAAAAAGGGAGAAAGTTTGATAAGGAACTTCCGACCTTGCGTTTCCGGCCCTCTATACAAAAAGTCTGGTGCTTACAGAGAATTGGTATTAAAAAGTTCCTTCAAGAGCAGAGAATACATATGGGCCAGACTACGTAGTTTCGGCTAATAAAGCCTCGTCAGTGACCCTGACAATATCTGGTGACGAAACCAGAAAAAAGCATACTGTAATTTCTTAATTTAATTGGGCAGTCGATTCAAAGACTGATTAGTTTCAAAAGGATCCAAATAATATAAAAGACGATGATCTAGAATAATAGTCTAAATCGATCTCAAATTTTAGATTTCTCAGAATCTATCCTCTGATCTCAAAGGATGTAAATCAAATATAATCTGCAAAAACTAGATGAGACGGCTCATAATGAGCCGTCTCGTCAGGATTTTCACTGTGTGCTTAGTTATGTTTGTTTTAATTCCAAACAACTGGCATATAAAGGAAACAATGCCACTGTCCGAATTTACCTGCTGTCCGAATTTAGATGACTTGACCCTAGGATGCAATTTTTGTGTTCGACATAAATCGGCGATTAATTACTGCCCTAAGTAAGTTCAATGCTGTTGAACATATGACTTGTAACAACTTATTTCACCCGGCGCAACATGGCTATATTGCTGGAAGATCGTGCGTCACACAACTACTGGAAGCATGGCGGACATTACACAAGCCATTGATAATGGAGATGATGTCGACATAATTTATTTGGATTTTATGAAAGCCTTTGGTAAGGTTCCTCATCTGCGATAAATTGCAAAACTCAATGGTTATGGCATTCAGGGGTGTATTTTAAACTGGGTGCAAGATTTTTTAAGATATAGTAATAAATGGTGCAGAATCAGATTGGAAAATGTTACAAGTGGCATTCCACAAGGAAGTGTTATAGGACCTACCCTTTTCCTATTTTTTATGAATGACTTACCAGAATCTATTGAAGGAAAAGTTAAGCTGTTTGCAGATGATGCCAAAATTTATTATGTCACCAGAAACAGAGAAGATAATGAAAACCTGCCGGATGATGTCTATAGAGCAGCAAAATAGGCAGACGCTTGGCAAATGTTTTTTAATGTGAGAAAATGTCATCATCTTCACTTAGGTAATCAAGCTGCACACTGATAGAAACAAATGATGGATCAAAACTTAGACGAAGAGATTGAATTGGTACAGAATGAAAAAGATCTGGGAGTGATCATGGATTAAAAAATGTTCTTTCGTGAGCACATATAAACAAAAGTGAATGTGGGAAATAGAAACTTGAGAATAATATTCGAGAACCTTCTCATACTTGGACAAGACTATGTTCCTTCAGCTTTATAAATCTAGATCAGTACGGCCGCATTTGGAATATGCGTCTACAATGTGGACCCCATTCTTTAAAAAAGATCAAATTGCAATTGAAAATGTGCAGAGGAGGGCAACTAAACTTGTTCGTAAACTCAAACCTGTCATGCCCAGAACGCTTAAAATCTCTAGGCTTGCCAACATTGGACTACAGACAAGTTCGAGCTGATGTTATTCAAGTATATAAGATCATAAATGGCATAGATAAAGTGGCAAAAGACAAACTAATTCAGTTGAATATAGGAACACAGACAAGAGGACATACTTTCAAAGTATTTAAGCTAAGAAATAGAAGCAGTATCAGAGCAAATAGCTTCAGTAACAGATTAGTTTATATATCGAATGCACTTCCAAATTCAGTGGTAACGGCACCCTCAATCCACTCATTTAAAAGCCGATTGAACAAACATTGGGCCGATCATCCAAAGAAATTCGTTGCTGCATGCTATGAAACCGGACTACATTCAAGACTGGGAAAACAATTTTCAAAAGCATATGAAGAGGCAGAACTGCCAAGATAATGTCGACACCGTGAGTTCACACAGAGAATTCAGTTTAAGTTCAGATAGTCAGACGGGGCATTATGTTTTGCACCAGTCGGTCCGTGTATGTCTGTCTGTCCATTGTAACTAAAACGTTTGTGTAATCAACTCATCCCAGAGCTTTCAAGCAATCGATTGAAACTTTGCACATATGTGATTGAAGTCTCTTGAAGAACAGATGTTACAAGCACATTAAAGATGTGCATTTGACTTTTTGAAGATGACAAAAATAATTTTTGACAAAATTACGGCTTTTTTTTACTTTGACAAAACTAGATTCTGATCACTAGATTCTGGAGAAACTTAAGTGGGAATCTCTGAAAAAGAGAAGGAAAGATAGTAGACTCATAAGGGACAAGTCATTTATTATCATGTGGCGGGCCGGGTACATTTAGGTGGGGGGGGGGGGGGGGGGTCGGATTATTTTTTGGTGATGTACTGGAGGGGGGGGGTCGGAAATAAAAAAAGCCATGGAGCAGGGGGTCATATATTTTATTCGGCATTCTGGGGGGTCAGAATTCTTCCATCAGCCTTCATTCTTTAAAAACTGTCTCAGCCTCTGGGGGCTTTGCCCCCCCCCTGACCCCCTATTACATCTATTCTTGCAAACTCAAACGCTTAAAATCAGGCTTAAAGCCATTTATGGAAATGATACAAAAAATTGGGCTGTTACATACCCAAAAAAGATATTTTTCATTAATTTGCTAGCAGGACAGTATACAATTGTCTATAAAATCATGTCTAGCAGATGATTTTTGTTCTTGATTAAATTTAAAGCCTGTGTTTGTGATATCAGCTCTCCAGTTGCCTTGCCATCAGCAAACCTGTTATGGCTTCTGGGGGCTGCGCCCCTAGACCCCCGTCTCCATTACAATTATAAACAGTTTTATTAAACATTCGACAATAGTTTTTTGGATCGCCATAAAGCAGAAAAAAGTTCAAATTATGCTGACAAATTTTAAAGACCATTAATCTGCATGATTTTTCAATTTGTCAGAATAAGAAAATGTTCTTTGTGTTTCATACCAGAGATAAAGACTTACAGGGGCCCAGTAGCCCAGAGCCCCTAAATTTTTGGGCCAGGCCCCTGAAATTTTGGAGAAAATGCCCATATCCCTGATGTTAAATTTTGAATTTTGACAGTGTGGGCCTCTAAGTCAAAATTGTTAGTCTTTATCCTAGACTGGAGTCAGTCCAAAAGATTGATTCACTTATAAATTCCAGCTCTCTTAGATACTTTAATTTATCTCCAGATAGAATCCATTCATTTATAGCTATCAAAAGAAAATTCTTTTATACTGAATGGTGTACGTTATGGATATAAACCAAGGTTGGCAAAATGCCGGCAAATATGAGTTTTTTCCATGCCGGCGGTATTTACCGGTAAAATTAAAATCTAAAAAAGTTCCTTCAAGTGCAGAGAATACATACAGAAGTAGGAACATGGGCCAGACTACGTAGTTCCGGCTAATAAAGCCTCGTCAGTGACCCTGACAATATCTGGTGACGAAACTAGAAAAAACATACTGTAATTTCTTAATTTTAATTGGGCAGTCGATTCAAAGACTGATTAATTTCAAAAGGATCCAAATAGTAAAAAGACGATGATCTAGAATAATAGTCTAAATCGATCTCAAATTTTAGATTTCTCAGAATCTATCCTCTGATCTCAAAGGATGTAAATGAAATACCGGCAATTACTGGAAATTACTGGCAATTACTGGCAATTACCGGCAATTACTGGAAAATACCGGCAAATACTGGTTGAATGAATTGACCAGCCTGGAATTTATACAATAACCTACACTCAAAATCATAGGGGTGTTTCAAGTATACTGGTCAACTGAAGTTTAACAACTGTATCATTTTATTTAATAATTATCTAGTCAGTGAAAATTTGAACTTTGTTTTAGGGAAAAAATAGTCTGTTTCATAACTGGACATTTCTATATGTGGGCACAGAGTCGTGGAGCTTTGGCACTAACTACTGTTTTGCATTTAGCAAGTACATCATCTGGCACTGGTCTTGTTGTCTTGGTCAACAACAGCATAGGATCTTTTGGCTTCATTATGTTCATGGTGAATAGTAGTTTGGTAATGATGTGTGATGGTTCAGCTTTAGGACTGATTATGAAAAATTATTATCTGACTGCTATATCATTATCTGACTGTATTCAAGAGTTGAAGCCATACTATAGCTCAAGCAATACCTATAAAACCTCTATGTACTTCACCTAGAATTATTGTCTAACTTTTGTATAAAACAAATAGTAGTAGTAATTCAATTCTCATATCGACGTTGCCCCCGCACCTCAGCGGAACGAATCCATAGCCGCAGTAACGGGGCGCCGAGCGTCCGTCCATGTATAAAACAAATAACCATTCTGTTTCCATCCTTGCCCCAAGCAATACTCTGCCCCTTTAAATAAACATTGTTTTGAAATTTGTTTTTTTAACAGTTTAGACAGTGTCTTGCTAATAGACCTTTTTCACATTGTTTTCTCCCCTAGTCTCGCGGGCTAGCGAGATTTCGCGTTACCTTGCAGGCGTGGGGCAATGTTTGGATACAACAATATAAATTTATAAGCGTATTGATGATAAACTAATTAAATATTTTTAATTACATAGTGATTTCAGATTACTGTCGTTCAAATCGTGTACTGTTTAATATTTATTCATTTTTATAATGTGTATGCGATCTGTTGTTTTGAAACATCTGTTTTCCGACGTAATAAACTGAAAATAGAGAACATACAGGGAAGTTCTTTCATTTTTCATAGTACAGCATAGTTGATTTGTAGTGTCAGCTTGTCACTGATAAATAATCAACAGTACTGTTTCATCATTAATATCATCGAATGGATGTTTTTTAAAAGATTTCAAAATTATTGGAAAGAAAAAAATCCGTTTTTTAGGTAAAATTTGTTTTAGTAATGCCGAAAATGTACTTCCACTTTCTGGTTAAAAGATGATATTAAATCAACTTAAATGGGTCTTTCAAATGTTTAAATTGTTTTCTAAAACCTTAATTTGAAGAGACATCGCAATTTTGTGCTATTTGCAACACACATATCTGTTGTCACTTATTTTATTTTATTTTATTTATTTCATTTTATTCCATTATTTAGCTGTTACATGATTTGGAAATAAATAGTGATATTTACTCCAATGAATACACAAAATAGCATCTTAAACAAACAACACTAAATGTGTTGTCAACCCTTGTATAAACAGGGTAGTGCCATAACGTCTAATTTCAAAACGTCTACTTCCAAAACGTCTACTCTCAAAACGTCTACTCTCATTTGGTCTACTGTGCCAAAACGTCTACTCCCATTTGGTCTACTCGGCCAAAACCTCTATTCTCATTGTTCCTCACATAAAGAAACTATGCATTTCCATACTTGTATTTGGGATACTTGCCAGTGGAGTCAACATTTAATAAGAAGTCGATAGGGTATAAGGGGTGGGGTTCTCGACTTAGAATATACATATGGATACATCCAGTAGGCAGTTTTTGTGAACCTACAAACAGCATGTAACATCTTTTTCTAATAGAAAATATGTTGTAAATTGAGAACATTTAAATATGAGGTCACCCAAATTTTGTTTCTAGTCTGAAGAAAAATTAACTTGCTGAAAGCCTTGTTGACTTGAGGCTCGCAAAATAGCATTGAGTTAGCAATGCACCAATTCATATTCCGTATTTGCCTCTTTCTGGTTGTACTTCAAATGCTCCATCTAGAGATATTTCTGGATGTCAATCAATATGATATGTTTCTGTACTGTAAATATAGCCTGGGTTAATCTCAATGTATAACTACAGGGTAGACCAAACCAAACGAGACATTTTATCATAGTAGACCAAATGGGAGTAGACGTTTTGGCATAGAAGACCAAATGGGAGTAGACGTTATGGGAGTAGACGTTTTGGGAGTAGACGTTTTCGCCCTAATTCGTATAAACATGTCAATTATACTAAATTCTCTGTTTTCAGAAGGTGTGAAAAACATGTTAAATGCCATCACACAGCCTATCAATGCTTTTCAAAAGTTGTTTGGCAATCTTATTAAAGTCTTTAGAGTCTATGCAGCCTGGAGCCGTGAAACGAAATTTTATTACTTATGACTCTAATTAGGAGGTGATTTAGAGATGATTTTTTCTATTTGCACTTTTTAATAAAGGCGGTTTGATTGGAAAAGGTATATTTGAAAGAGCAAAATCAAATGGAATAAAAAATATTCTGTACTTTTAATATTTTAAATTCAAAGTATATGATAATACAGTTGGCTCAGTTTCTCTATAAATTACTTCAGGATTTATACCTGTTTCTGAGTTTTCTGTTGCTATATTTTTTTTCAAGCCATTCATCCTATTAATTAAAGTTCAAAAGAAAAGAGCATAAAGAATGCGGCTGTGTAATTGCAGAGTGCGTATTTTAGGCGGGTCGTCAGCTTTATTTGTCAAATAAAGACAAATCTTCACACGTTTTGATGTATAAGATTGCAGAAAATAAAGATACGAATTTTATTAACGAACTAATAAGAATTAAATGATTAAAACAAGGAAATTATAATTTATTACATGTAAAGTCTCATAGGCGGAAAATCTTATGCCCCATCGGTGTAACGTCTCGCCGATTATGGGAACATAACGCGTTACCTGAGCGCTACGCGTATGTGCAGAAACAATGTGAAAAAGGTCTATTGTGTCACAGGTGACTGGCCAGGTGCGCAGGTGAATTTACCTGTAATTTCCTACCTGTATTTTTATGCTGTTGAGTTGAATTTACCTGTAATTTCTTACCTGTATTTTTATGCTGTTGAGTTTAAGGACAAATGATAAAGTTGAATCAAGATTCTGTTCATACTTTTGAAATTGTCAAAATTTTTGTCTTAAATCCACTTTTTAGCTGTCTCAACCTGCTTAATTTGTGAAACATTTTATTCTTTATGATGATAAATTTATATTTAATATGAAAATTAACTAAAACATCATTAAGTCATTTAGTTTGAGTACATATTATTTCAAGCTAACTTGGCTTTGGTTTTAACAAGATTTAAAGGTGAAAAAATTCAATCGACCAGTATTTGCCAGTATTTTCCACTTTGGGAGTATTTTCCAGACCGGTAAATACCGGTAAATTCCACCGGTAAATACCAGGGGTGGAATTTACCGCCCAACCTTGATATAAACAAGAAAAAATGAATGGGGCTATTTCTAGTCTATCTTTATCCCTGCATACAGGTTTGATTGAGGCCAGTCTGACATAAAAAAGGTGATTCAGTGTGTGTGTGAAGGGTAGCTGGGGAATTGGGATGGTGGTGGTGGTGGTGGTGGTGGTGGTGGTGTGTGTGTGGGGGGGGGGGTCATAAACTTTTTGTTACCTATCGGGGGGGGCGGGGGTCGGGAAAAAATTCTGGTTTAACCGGGAGGTGGGGGGGGGGGGGGGTCGGAAAAATTTTGGTGACTCATATGAAAATGTACTGGCCCCCCACCTGATAATAAATGACTCGTCCCTAATGCTTTACAAGGGTCTGAGGGGTGCCAGTATACCCATAAATGACCTTGTTCCCCCAAGTAGGCGTACCAGGAATCATCTTCCCCCAGACTATTAGAGATTGGAATTCTCTGGAAGATTCACTTATTTCTGCTGCTGAGGGTGCAGAGGATTCAGTTACTAAGTTTACTTCTCGTATAAGGGCTAGGGGCTAGCTTCCCTGAATCACAGGTCCTGGTGAATGATTGTCCTTGGACGTATCACCAGTAAACAGTTCTGATTCTGATTGACAAATTTGGGAATGGTTTTTATAAAGGGCAGCAAGTTTGTGTAATCAACTCCTCTCACAGCTTTCAAGCAAGGAATTTAAAACTGCGCACAAATGTTACAAGCATACTGTGCATGCGACTTTTTGAAGATGAATAATAAAATAATAATAATAAAACTTTTAGTCTAAAAAATTAAATGGGGAGGGGATGGGGGATGGAATGGGGTGGGGATGCCATGCACAATTACAGGAATTAAACAGGCAAAGAGATTTCATGCAAAAGTGAATCTGTACACAATCTATTTTTTTTTACCCGCTGCTTTTGGAGTAGAAGAATTTTGCTCACGTTGATGTTAATGAGATGTGGATTGAGTTTAAGACGGTCTTACTAAATGCAGTAAACAAGTTTATTCCTTCTAAAATGACGAAAGGAAAACTTGGCTATCCATGGATAGATGCACGCATTAGGGCATTGATTAGGAAAAAAGAAAAAATGTACCACAAAGCTCGCAGGGCAGATAACGAGTCCCTGAAGAGTCGTTATAAACGACTCAGAGCTCATGTCCAAAAAGAAATGCGTGATGCCTATTGGAGGTATGTTTCTGATATCTTCAATCCCTCAGATACAGACACTAATATAGAAGACTGTATCCAAAATGATCGGCTGAAAAAGTTTTGGTCCTTTATGAAAAACTTAAGAAAGGATTCCACGGGTGTGGCCTGTTTAAGGGAAAATTGCATGCTGGAAACTGCTAATAAGGACAAAGCAGACATATTTAACAGACAGTTCGAGTCTGTATACACCCGGGAACAAGTAGGTGACCCCCCATCGAAAGGACCAACTCCCTACCCAGATATTGAAGACTTATACATTGACCCTAATGGGGTCAAGAAACTATTAGACCGTCTTAACCCCCATAAATCTTCAGGTCCAGACGACCTAAGTGCACGTGTGTTAAAAGAATGCAGTGCTGAAATTGCCCCGGTCCTTGCCTGCATTTTCAACCAGTCCTTGGCCCAGTCTAGAGTACCAGATGACTGGCTGCAAGCTAATGTGGCTCCCATTTACAAAAAGGGAGAAAAATATGACCCTGCCAATTACAGACCGGTCTCCTTGACTTGTATTTGTTGTAAGTCTCTTGAGCACATTCTCGTGAGCAAAATCATGCAACATTTATCGGACCATAAGATTTATTTGAGTCTCAGCATGGCTTCAGAAGTGGTAGGTCATGCGAGACTCAACTGGTCTAGTTCATTCATGATTTGCAGGCAAACCTAGACAGAGCCAATAATAAAGGTCACAAACAAACAGACCTCATTATTATGGACTTTGCCAAGGCTTTTGATAAGGTCCCCCGTAGACGATTGATTTATAAACTGGAGTATTATGGTATCCGAAATGATATCCTCCGGTGGATCTCTGCCTGGCTATCTGGCGGGAAGGACACAAAAAGTTGTTCTGGATGGTGTCTGTTCAGACCCTCTCCCCGTGTTGTCTGGTGTCCCCCAGGGTTCTGTTTTAGGGCCCATCCTGTTCTTAATCTTTATTAATAACCTGCCAGACAACATAAGCTCCACAGTCCGCCTTTTTGCTGATGACTGTGTACTCTATAGAAATATTAGACGGTCCGAAGACCAACAGATACTCCAAGATGATTTAGATAAATTGGCACTTTGGGAAGAGGCCAGAGAATCAGTAACGTCTGTTAAGTGGCAAGGTGAAATGTCGCCTGTATTCGTCAATCAACAGGGAGTTCGCCAAGGAGGGGTATTAAGTGCTGACTTATATAAACTATTCATAAATGACCTACTAGACAGATTGGAAGCTACAGGAAAAGGAGCCAGAATAGGAAACATTAATATATCAGCCCCAACATGTGCCGATGATGTTACAGTGTTAAGCAATGACCCTGAAGGTCTCCAGTTCTTAATTAGTATATGTAAAGATTCCAGCAATTTGAATGGTTATAGTCTACATGACCTAAAAAGTGTAGTACTGAAGATGAATAGTATACGCCAGTACCCTGAAAGCGAGGCATGGATGCTTGGAGAAAATGAAATGCCCATAGTCCAGAATACCACCCATATGGGTATATTCCGTGCATCTGCGAACCAGGAACTGCAAGCTGTTGAAAGTAATATTCAAAAAGCTCATCGTGTGGTATACAGTTTGATGGGTGCTGGACTACATGGAGAGAATGGAGTAGACCCTGAGACTGCAATGTCACTGTTGAATACATATGTTATGCCGGTGCTTTTGTTCGGCCTGGAAGTCATTGTTCCTTCTGGAAAAGCCTTAGATGTATTAGAGAGACATTATAAACGCCTTTTGAAACAGTTATTATCACTACCGTCAACAGCGGCCGATCCAGCTATTTATCTTTTGTCTGGAATGTTGCCAGTCGAAGCGATGTTGCATAAGAGAATTCTGTCATTATTTGGAAATATAACAAGACTACCGGAAGATTCTACTGAACTTCGGTTGGCTAAACGTCAGCTTGAAATCAAAACCTTCAACAGCCACAGCTGGTTCATAACCGTTAAGAAGATACTAATAAAATATGATCTTCAAGACCCAGTAGACCTTATTGAAGTCCCTCCAAGGAAGTTACTATGGAAACGTCAGTGTAATAGAGCTATAAACAGTTACTGGAAGGACAGAATTATTTCCCAGTCAAAGTTGTATTCCTCACTGAAATACTTCCCTTACCAAAAAGATTCTTTGCCGCAAGGTTGCTGCAGCCTTGCTGCAACCTTTCCGCATTGAAATTCTGTGCCGGAAAACTGTGCTGATCTTTGCCACTAGAGGCAAGCTTTCGGCAAGCACCTGTGCCACTAGCGGTGACTTCGCCATTGCATTGCCAGAAAGTATTAAATATCAGAAACCTTGCTGATGCATTGCCAGAAACTTAAACTTTCTCCTTAACCTTACCAAAGCTATGCCACAAACCTAGAATTTGGCTTGAAGTTAACCGAAACTTTGCCATAAACTTATACTATGATTATCAAAGTGCCACAGCTTTGCCAGAAACTTAGAACAAATTTAGTTTGACATCGCTGTAACTGATTTTAAAACAACCAAACTTTAGTCTGCCAAAAAGTCAAAACTAAATTGTAACTTTTTTAAACAGGCATAACGAGTAACTAAAACTACCCTTGTTGCACTTACAGTTTAGGAATGTCGGGTCTTTTTGAACTCTATGTTTAAGTTAGAAATGTCTGTGTACATCTCACATGTTACTGTATTTGACTAAGAATTTAAAGCTGTAGGCCATCTACAATGCCCCCAAAGTTTATAAACATTTTAAAAAAGTCATTTGGATTTCTGAATTATACATGTAATATGCTGTATTATATGCATATAATTTAATTAGTACTTATTTGGAGTAGTATATTTTTTTTCCACAGTTGGTACGTTATTCTAAATTTTCATTTTTTTTATTTTATCATTTTTCATTTATTTCTCTTATTGTTTATTCTATTTATTTATTTGGGGTTTTAACACTTGTCTATATGTAGTTCTAAACTGGAAAGCAGCAGGTGTGTTCAATTTTAGATGCATAATTTGTTACTGATAAGACAATGAATAAATCTCCAGGGGTTCACAGTCCAGCCACTGTATGATGTAATATGACCAATCCCCATATGGGAAAGTCAGCTAGGGTCATTAACACTAATTGATTTGTGCATATTGTGCTACCATTCACTTAGAAATTAGGATTTTTAGAGAGTGATATACAGTATATACAGTGATTATGATCTGACTTCTTGTCCTTGGAATATTAAAATTGTGTTCTGATTTTGCATTATTCTGATGAAACTTATCAATGAGTTGATTGGTAAGTCTTATTTTCATTTGTATCATTTTAAAATATGCTAAAATTTAATGATATGCAAGCTGCAGCTTTTATTATTCATACATATTCCAAGAGACTTGAAGAGAGCATGTTAAATGTTACTAGTAACTGAATGGCAAACAGTTCATCTTCTATATGCACTAACTACACTGATATCCTCTAATGTCAGCATCCTGAGTTGGGGCTCTGCACAGGCATGGCTTTCCCATATACATGTATTTAGAGTTGTTATATCTTGAGGACTGAGCAAATGTTTTTTTTCTCTTGTCCTGGATGGTCAGTTTTGCGGATTTATAGTCCTTTCAACAGTATTTGAGTCATATCGAGGGAATGAAAGGATGATAATGAAATACTGCAGGTGCGCAGTGGAACCTTTTTTGTGATTGAAAAGATTTCCTCCTTTAGCTGGAATCGAACCCCGACTGCTAGCTCTGCATGCCAGTGCTTAACCCACTGATACTGAGATCCCCTCTTCTCTTGGGCCATTTGCTGTAAGTCAGTTTAGCATGAACATTTGATAGTTTTTCACTTGTATTCCACCAGAAAATCTGGATATCAGAACATTTTTCTATGGCATGCGGCCTTACTGTTTATCATTGTTTAAACATTTAAGGTATCTTATATATTGATATCTTATAATCTAATATGCTAAATTATATATCTTATACATAGATCTATCTTATATTTCATATAAGATATGTCAATTTAGGAAGAAGATACCTTATTAAAGTATATAAGATATATTATATATGAATATTATATGTTATATATTATATAAGAAGTATATAAGATATCTAATATATGAATAATATATGTAATATAAGACCTCAAATATTTCAAGATACAAGATATCTCATTTAGAATTTTAGATATTTTACATGAGATATGTCATAAGATATATACCAACAGATATCACATATGCATATGCAATAAGTCATCATATACAAATAAGAGGGAAAACAATAAATGAGGGAAAATGAGAAAAGTCTTAACCCCAAATAAATATTTGAGTCGCGACACGAGAAAACCAACAGTGTGGTTGTGCGCCCAACGAAGACTCTGATCAGCCTGGGCATCCCCCAGTCTCATCAGAGTCTTCGCTGTCCGCATAAAGGTAGCTTAGTCCCTTGACTACCTTTTAAGTGCTTAACAAAGAGTCTGGTCAAACTGGGCGAATGCCCAGGTTGATCTGAGTCTGCGCTGGGCGCACAACCACATTGTTGGTGTCTCGTGTCGCGGCTCATTTATGAACTGCCTTTAACCAATAACCAGAGGATTTTTTCTGCAAAGCTTGCCGAAGGCTTTCTGAAAATATTTATATGAATATTTATAGAATGTTTTTGACCATATATGGTATGGCAGCCCT
The DNA here is from genome assembly GCA_963989385.1 of Ctena decussata. NCBI lineage: Eukaryota > Metazoa > Mollusca > Bivalvia > Lucinida > Lucinidae > Ctena > Ctena decussata. The sequence continues at coordinate 17,680,329 of OZ022502.1, forward strand.
CTCACAAAGCTTGCCAGAGGTTTGCCAAAATATATTTTATGAATATTCATAACCACCATTTTCCATATATGGAGTGGCAATGTTTCGGCAAAGTTCGCCGCATGCTTGCCAAAAAGATTTTAATGAATATTCATGAATTCACTGGTGTGCCGCAACCTTGCCAAAACCAAATATGGAGAGATGTCCTATGCCGGAACATTGCCAGTGGCCCACATGCATAAATCATCTTGCCGCAAAGTTGCGGCAACCTTGCAGTAAGCTTGCAGCAATCTTCATTTGCATGTTAAAAATACACTGCCGCAACCTTGCAGCAGTGTCTGCGGCAGAGCAGCCGCAAGCCTGCCATAGGGTTGCCGCAGACTTCGCCAGAGGCCTGTTTTTTTGGTAAGGGTTGTCAAAGATTTACAGAATCGGAAAATGTCATCCTGCTGTCAAACCCTATGAGTTAAGCATTAGAGACATCAACAGGATTCCTGTGATGAATAAAATATTGACTGGTACATATATTTTACAAACTAATAGAGTAAAATTCAATCAGAATGAAGTAAATCCCTCATGTCAGCTATGTTATGCTGGGGATGAAACTCTCCAACACTTTATTATTGACTGTGAATTACTCGAAGATGTCAGAGGCCCAGTGCTTTTTGAAATAAAGAAAGTGGTTAGAGATTTTATAGAAATTTGTCCTGTGGCGGCTAGATATTCTCTGCTACAGCTGATAGTAGACAGTGGCGTGGTCTTGGAGACATTCCCAGACACAGACTTGAAGCATGTCTCTGAATACATGGACTTAATATATTACCATAGCCGTCGGCTATTGTTTGCCTTGCATGCTGCAAGATACAAAAAACTCGAACTGTCCTCTAAAACTAATAAAAGGAAGAAGGTACGGCGATCCACCTGAGATACTGTATTGATATTTTCTGGCGAGGGTTAGGTCCTATCTACATTGTGAATATGACTTTATGTATATAAACTGTTTCTGGTGACGGATCTATGGTGCTGGATATTTTATTCTTAAAATCATCGTGGAACTATTTTAACTTGTATCCAACATATTGTTTTACCAACCTCTGGAAGGGTGTGCCTAAGAAGGCAGAATTTCTACAACAGAACAGAACAGAACAGAACATGGCTCATGAAATTTAATGTTGCCAAATGTCACTCTATGAGGGTGACTAGGCACCCCCTCCAAAGCAAATAATCCATGGTTATACATTGCATAACCAAGTCCTAGAGAATGTATCGTCAGCCAAATATTTAGGAGTTGAAATTACGGATGACCTCGAGTGGGGTCAGCACATCAATGAAATTACCAGTAAGGCTACTAAGACTTTGGGTTTCCTTCGTAGAAACTTGACTTTTGCATCGAAGGAAATCAAGGCTGCTGCATATAAAACTATGGTCCGGCCCAAATTAGAATATGCAGCGCCAGTTTGGATGCCCCATCGCCAAGTTGATATTAACAGAATAGAAAAAGTACAGAGGACTGCTGCCCGTTGGACCTGTAGCACTGTGACCTGTAGGCGCTGGCGCAATCAAAGCCATGTGGGAGAAATGTTAGAAGAACTCCAATGGCCAGACCTGCAGGAAAGACGACAGCAGGCTTCTCTGTCTCTATTCTACAAAATTCATAATAATCTCGCCATTGTATATAAGAATAAGTACCTATCTGAGGTCGGTGAAGGGAGCAGGAGAACTAGGTCCCACCCATTCCAGTAGGCCCTACCACCGTCCAAATACTTACACGGACGGTTTTAAGAATTCTTTTTTCCCAGGACAATTGCAACTTGGAATGGCCTTACAACCGAAGCTGTCTCTACGGAGACAGTTGATGGGTTTAAGGCCAAAATTTAATATCCTAGGGTAGAGCAGGGGTTATGCATGGAATGCCTGCCCCTGAGGACTTCTTGTAAATAGTTTTAATCCGCTGGTGGCTTTGTCACAAATTCAATTTTTTTTTTATTTTTTTTTGTGACAACTTATGCGCCACACCAGAAACCTGTCATGATGGTCAAAGTTGACCGAGGACAGTATTGATAGAAAGAAAGAAAGAAATAGAAGTCTTTTCCAGACGTTTCGTTCAGTTTCCGTCGTTTCAGCGCAGGAGTATTTCCGGATACTTTATTAAGTTTCCGGTTTGAAAGTCATTTTTAAAAAACAAAGCATTTTTATGTAAACGGTTTAAATAAGGATAAAGAACAATTATGGCAGCCCTTTTTGCATGCACAAAATGCCACAGTAGACATCCGTTCGATGAGCTTTCTGCTTCCGAACAGCTTTGTAGAGTAAGTAGACTTTTTCTGAAAGTCACGTTTTTTTCGTCACTTGTGAAAAATCGGAAATCACTGCTGTACAACATCCTGACATTATTTCTACTCGATAAGATGTATTCACAGTGGTATTCAGCTCTTATACATTTGTAGGTTTTTGTATTATGGTATTTAAAGATCTGTCATTTAGGGCTTCTACGCACATACAAACTTTCCCTATTACCCTTGGTAAATAGTCAATATGTCAGAAACCAACCAAACTAGGACGGTAACCTGTTGCCGATTATGCGCAGTAAGCGATCTCGCCACGTGAGTTGCTAAGGAAGCGTATATAGGTTACATTCAAAACGATTTCGACCGAGCGTATAATCTCTGTGCAATTTGAGTGTTTGTTAATTGGCGTAGGATAACCAAACCCATTTTCTAGTCAGATATGACATTAATCCAGTTTCCCCTTTGTTACCATAGTTTAATGGGGTATGAACAACGAAAAAGTACAGCGAAATGACATATTATAAGCGTTATGCTTACTGTCAGATCTTTATTACTCCGCTTTGTTATTTATATGTTTGTAAAAGTTTTCTGTAAATCAAAGGATACAGCGATTTAAATGACAAAACCTGCCGCCGTTAACTTAAATGTTATCAGCATGATCCACAAACCTTGAGATGGTAATTCCATGATTGGATTTGACATCCAGAAAGTTTAATTCGTCATATCGATAACTAGTGCCCTACGGGCATTTGTGCATTTGTCCTTTTATATAGATTCATGAGTATCAAAACTAGGACAGATAAAGCAGCTAAATACCATTTATTTATTTATGACATGCTTTTCTCACGTCAGAATAAATAAGACAATTTAAATATCTTTTATCACTAAGCTGACAGGTTGAAATTTAAACATCACAGTGAAAGCGCGTGGCAGCTTAGCCCCTGCTGTGACTTCAGAGCTAATGTTTACCTTTAAAACTAGTATGTTTACCATAGCAACAATATATTTTTATATTGTATATTCAACGGAGAAATAGGGAAAAATATTTGTGAACCAGGGAAAATTCGGAAAAGTCTTATTTTTTCATTAAACCAAGTAGATGTTGTTTTGTGGATAACGTAGCAGACAGATATACAGTTGCATTTTAAGGTAAACGTTTACCGAAAATGTATCTTTTCTTTGTTTAAAATGTAATATATTATGTACGCGAAAGGTATTTGGCTAATGCGCACATGTAGATGATGTCTAAGATTTTTAGGGTGCAATGCGCATACACTACCCGCAAAATGTCAAGGGAGGCAACACGAGCTGATTGCGCAACAAAATGGCGGATCTAATTACCCAAGGAAGTTTGTATGTGCTACGTTTACAAAATATTGTAAACGTTTACACGAGCCCTAGAAAATGAAACGATTCCGTTTGAACGACCATTACCGTTGAAATTTTATTCTTAGCATCTATGAGACGCCCCCCATACCTTATAATTATGCTACCACAGTGTCATCCAATAATGCGCTGTCATTTTCGGAGGTCAACTCGAAGTTTACAGTAATCAACGGTATTAAAAAAGAAAACGTATTTACTATTGACCAATTTCCGATGACAGCAATTGTTTCAACTGTATTTGAATGATAATTACATGGATTAGATTTATAAAACATCGGACATAATTATCCCATCCTGTTAAAGGTAGGTTCCTGGACTAGCGATAACAATTATGTTCACAAAATAATTTTTGCCTTTTTCTGGGTAGTATTGAATTCTCTTATTTTTCTGAATCTGTTGCTACTGAGAAAATCGTCAGATGTTGAAGAAAATAGTCGTTTTCCCTTTTGATTTATTTTCCTTCGTTGGAATTCCAGTTCTAAAAATAGATGTGTTATATGTCTATAAGTACGATTTCTGATGCCATTTTCCAAAGGTAAATTTTCTCTCGCCATGAGCTTTCCTAGAGGTCCTGGCATGGCAGATGGGTTAAAACTATCCCAAAATGCAATGCAGCATGACGTCAGCTAACGTTATCTATTTTGGGCGCGAACTAAAAATAGCACTAACTGGTGTGCGAAGCAGAGTTAGGAAATCCCTTGCAAAAAAACTTTTCTAATAATATTTTGATTTACTCTTTTAAGTGAAGCTTATTCATTCCCTTTTTATAAGTGCTTTCCAACAAATTAGATGAAAGATGATCAAAATTATGATGCATTCCAAAGTACAGGAACCTACCTTTAATTGATAATTACTGTCAACGTTACAAGCTGCACATATCTCACCTTCGCGGTAAGCTTATCCTGTGAAACACAGGCACCGAGATAGTCCTATTTTATTTTTTTTTCACAACACGTGTTGTCGGCAGACATAAGTTTGCCTTTGATCTGTACCTTATAAAATTAGCTGCCGATTATGTAGGGCTTCTACGTTTACAAAATATTGTAAACGTTTACACAAGCGCTAGAAAACGAAACGATTCCGTTTAAACGACCATTACCGTTGAAATTTTATTCTTAGTATCGGACATCTATAAGACGCCCCCCAAACCTCATAATTATTATATTTATGTTACCACAGTGACATCCAATAATGCGCTGTCATTTTCGGGGGTCAACTCGAAGTTTACAGTAACCGACGGTATTAAAAAAGAAAACGTATTTACTATTGACCAATTTCCGATGACAGCAATTATTTCCACCGTATTTGATAATAACATGGATTAGATGTATAAACATCGGACATAATTATCCTGTTAATTGATAATTACTATCAATTTTACAAGCTGCAATTATCTCACCTTCCTGGTAAGCTTATCCTATGAAACACAGGTACCGAGGTAGTGACCGTAGTCCTAAATTTTTTTTTTGCACAACACGTGTTTGCGGCAGACATAACCTTGCCTTTGATGTGTACCTTATAAAATTAGTTGCCGATTATGACGTAACAATTTTCTGGCAAAACGTGTATGTCATGCTTTGCGTAAGGTACACAGAAGTTAGAAAATAAAGATTTTAATTGACGTTTCCGAGAAAGCCGTCAAGTACATTAAGATTGACTACTGACGACTGTTTAAGATATTATAACTTGTTGGTGGTTTACCGGGTGTTTTAGTTCTGTACCAAACTTGTTGGTGGTTTACCGGGTGTTTTAGTTCTGTACCAAACCCTCCGTTTTTTCGTCTTTTTCATCGGATATCTATGTTGAAAAAAACTGTCATGTTTTTGACATATAAACGTCCGATGAAAAAAAATGAAAAAACATGATGTTTTGGTACAGAACTACCGGGTGTTCATGTTCGGTTAAACGATGTGTGAATTTTGTAAACGTTTAGCACATATACACGAACCGTTACCGTTTATCCGTGTAAACGTAGAAGCCCTACGATTATGACGTAACAATTTTCTGGCAAAACATGTACATGTCACGCTTACCGTAACCCGCAATCTTGGTTATTCGTGCCGTAGACTTCCTTGGTCTTTATCATTACGGATTAACCATTTTAGATTTCATAAATTGAAAGATGCCTAATGATGTGTAGAAACAAGGAAGTTTCAGCCTGCACACTTGCTCAGACTGATCAGACTCTTCCATCTTGAAAGTGAAAAGTCAGACAGGATAGACAATTACAGGAGACACTTACTTGGTATACTTACTTGGTATACTTGGTAGATTAGCTGACACAGTCAAGGTCAACTCTCAGTTTCTGCTTCATCGAAGCCATAGATTGTTCTGCAACAGTTAAATGATGCTGGAGGGCTGCTATGCCTGATATAATTTTGTACCCTTGCCTTCAACACACTACAAAGGGAGTCTGGAACTCATAAGGCGAAAAGCAAACTATCATTCACCAGTGCCCAGTTGTTCAAAACTAACTAACAACGTCATTAATTAAGTATGAATTTATTTAAATGTCCCAATATTAGAATTTTTACAGTACTTACACAAATCTTTTATTTTCAGAAATGCAGGAATAACAACCCAGTAGTGAAGTGCACCATATGCAGAGCTGAATTTCAGTATGGAGAGTAAGTTACTTCAAAATTAAATTGTCATATTAAGGCAGATGACTACACTTTTAATGGCGGTAGCTCTGCCATTTTCATTTTTTTTTCTTCCCTTTATAGTTAAGCTCTTAAAGGATTAGATTCCTTTTAAGAGAAGACACCCGTATTTTTAATAGCTTTGTCACCCAGAGGAGAAAACAGGAGGTCAATAGTAATTTCTCAAATAGTTTTCTCCATGAAAAAAATGGTTTAAAACTGCAGGGGTATACCCATATGTCTCAAGAAGGTATGTACATTGTAATAAACACATAATTATTAGGGTTGCATTTTTAGCTCACCTGTCAAGGTGAGCTAATAGTACAGACTTGGTCGTCGGCGTCGTCGGCGTCCACAATTTTAAACATCTTCTTCTCAGAAACCACTGGGTGGATTGAAGCCAAATTTCATATGGAGCCTTAACAGGATGGGGGAACGAAAGTTTATATATTTGGTCCAGGTCACATGACCAAGATGGCCGCCACGCCCATATATGGTAAAAACCCTTCAAAAATCTTCTTCTCCAGAACCAAAAGGCCTATGACCTTGAAACTTAGTATGTAGCATCGGGCATGCGGGACCATCATAATTTATATAAATCATGACCTTATGATGACCTTGACCTAATTTATGACATGGTCAACTTTGGTATGTTAGGCTTTTATATGGGAAAACGCTTAAACGGTGGATTTCTCAGAAACTATTTAAGTCTAAGGTACAATACTTGGTATACATGATTGACTAAATGACCAGATGAAGATATTATGTCACTAAAGGTCAAGGTCACTCCGTCGGACCATCTGTCGTCAAGATTTTCAAACATCTTCTCCTCTGAAACCACTGGGCTGATTGAAGCCAAATATCATATGGAGTCTCAGTGGGATGGAGGAACGAAAGTTTATATATTTGGTCCAGGTCACATGACCAAGATGGCCGCCACGCCCATATTTGGTAAAAACCCTTCAAAAATCTTCTTCTCTAGAACCAAAAGGCCTATGACCTTGAAACTTGGTGTGTAGCATAGGGCATGCGGGCTCATCAAAGTTTATACAAATCATGACCTTGCGTTGACCTTGACTTAATTTACGGCATGGTCAACTTTGGTAAGTTAGGCTGTTATATGGGAAAACGCTTAAACAGTGGATTTCTCAGAAACTATTTAAGTCTAAGGTACAATACTTGGTATATATGGTCGACTAAATGACCAGATGAAGATATTATGTCACTAAAGGTCAAGGTCATTCCGTCGGACCATCCGTCGTCAAGATTTTCAAACATCTTCTCCTCTGAAACCACTAGGCCAATTGAAGCCAAATTTCATATGGAGTCTCAGTGGGATGGGGGAACGAAAGTTTATATATTTGGTCCAGGTCACATGACCAAGATGGCCACCATGCCCATATATGGTAAAAACCCTTCGAAAATCTTCTTCTCTAGAACCAAAAGGCCTATGACCTTGAAACTTGGTATGTAGTATCGGGCATGCTGGCCCTTCATAGTTTATACAAATGATGACCATGTGTTGACCTTGAATTAATTGACGACATGGTCAACTTTGGTATGTTAGGCTTTTATATTGGAAAACGCTTATACAGTGGATTTCTCAGAAACTATTTAAGTCTTAGGTACAATACATGGTATATATGGTCAACTAAATGACCAGATGAAGATATTATGTCACTGAGAGGTCAAGGTCATTTTGTCGGTCTGTCCGTCGTCAAGATTTTCAAAACATCTACTCCTCTGAAACCACTGATCTGATTGAAGCGAAATTTCATATGGAGTCTAAGTGTGATCAGGGAATAAAAGTTTGTTCTCAGGGTCTTGACCAAGATGGCCGCCATGCCTGTATATGGTAAAAACCCTTCAAAATCTTCTCCAGAACCAAAAGGTGTATGACCTTGAAACTTGGTATGTAGCTTTGGGCACTCAAGCCCATCATAGTTTATACAAATGATCGTGCGTTGACCTTGACCTAATTTATGACACTGTCAACTTTGGTACATTATGTAGGCTTTTATATGGGAAAATGCTTAAACAGTGGATTTTTCAGAAACTATTTAAGTCTAAGGTGCAATATTTGGTATATATGGTTGCTTAAATGACCAGATGAAGATATTGTGTCGTTAAAGGTCAAGGTCATTCTTTGACTTTTGTACAAGGTCATTGAGATTCTGTCACCCGTCAACATTTTCAAACATCTTCTCAGTGGCCACTAGGGTCAATTGAAGCCATATTTCATATGGAGCTTCACCGGCTTAAAGGAACCATAGTTTGTTCAGATGGTCTTGGTCACTTGACCAAGATGGCCACCATGCCCATATATGGTAAAAACTCTTCAAACGTCTTTTTCTCGAGAACCGAAAGACCTATAACCTTGAAACTTGGTACCGGTATGTAGCATTGGGCACTCAGGCCCATCATAGTTTATACAAATGATTACTGTGTTTCATATATTATGGAGCTTTAATACTGGGTCAAAGGAATCAAAGTTTGTTCAGATATTCATGGTCTAAAAACCCTTCAGAAATCTTTGTCCAGAAACAAAGGCCCAGTGACCTTGTGGCTTGGTATATAGAATTGGGACTCAACATAAAAGCATTAAAATATATACCAGGACCAAGTGTCAGGTGAGCTACAGGACCATTGGTCCTCTTGTAAAGATCTTATTTTCTCGTGCCTCATCAACTACCATATATGCTGTGGGATTTTCTAAATATTATTTGAAGATGAAATAATAAAGGTTTCCCATAGCCTAGTGGCTGTAGCGGCAGTGTAGGTGAGAGGTCAACCATCTTTTGGGCACAGCATGTGAAAGGCAGTCTTATTTTCTCATGCCTCATTAACTACCATTTATGCAGTGGCATTTTCTAAATATTATTTAATGATGATATAATAAAGGTTTCTCACAGCCTAGTGGCTGTCAGTGCTCCAGATAAGAAGGGGTAACAGAGATATTTAGGGATAATTATCATTATTTCTCCACAAAAACATATTTTGTGACCCATCATTAGAACCGTCTCGTCGAGACGGTTCTAATGAGGGGTCACAACATATGTTTTCATTGAGAAATAAGAAAAATTATCTTTGAATTATCCTCAATACCCCCTCTTATCTGCAGCTCTGGCTGTAGTGACAATGTAGGTGAGAGGTCCACCATCTTTTGAGCAGCAGAGCCTATCCTTCTTCTTTTACTGCCTTATCTTTTCCTGATTAGAAAAAGGTACATGCAAGCAATCATGATACAGTTGATACCTTAACACAGGTAGAGTTTGGATACTGTAAAACACTTATATCTGGAGGCTGCAAAATTTGACGGTTTCAACAGTTGGACCTTTTGGCAGTTTTTCTTTTACGGGATTTGTGATTTCTGATAAAATAGTGTTTTCTGCTTATTTCATTAGGGCCACTTGAGTTCGAGGTCTACATTACCATGTTGAATACAGTTGTTTACAATCATTTCTATAATTTTCCTGTTAAATTTTAAATTTTGCCAGATAAAATTGTTAATAGCAAATGGATTTTCATGTTCCTCCTGATTAAATCAACTTTGCTTACATGTAGGCACTAATTGAGCCGCGACACGAGAAAACCAACAATGTGGTTGTGCGCCCAGCACAGACTCAGATCAGCCTCGACAGCCGCCCAGTTTGATCAGACCCTTTGTTAAGTGCTCAAAAGGTAGCTAAGGGTCTAAGCTACCTTCGTGCGGACAGTGAAGATGCTGATCAGACTGGGCGGATGCCCAGGCTGATCTGAGTCTGCGCTGGGCGCACAACCACATTGTTGGTTTTGTCATGTCGTGGCTCAATTAGTAAAAAGGTAAGGGAGGTGCCCGTAGTCAAGTGGTAAGAATGACTCGGTTATGGTGCAGAAAGTCGCCGGAAGGTTGTTAGATAGCGCCCAGGTTTCGTCATCCAACGACTGGAAAACTCTGTCAACCCAGAAGTAAGTGGGTACCTTTTTCGAATCAGGAAAGGATAAGGCAGCTTAAGGAGAGGGATGGGTTCTGCCTTTCATCAGCTGTGCCCAAGATACAGTGGGTCTCTGACCCCCACTGCCCCCTGCAGCTATTAGGCTATGGGAAATCCTTGTTGGATGCTTGGGCTGTTCTTTTGCACTCATGTATATGATACATGTATGTACTGGCTTTGATACTATGGTACATGTAGATGCAATTAATTATATGCTCAACAGTTAGTCTTTCCTTTCATGATCAGTTTATACTGGCGGCATTTTATTTGGCGATTTTCTTCTTTTCTGCCAATATTTCCAAAATAAAGTGACCACCAAATATAAGTGTTTTGCAGTACTTTTAATCCAGTTGCAGTATTCAAAAGGAGTGTTAGAAATTAACTTTTTTTTGCTGGTAGCAAGTACTTGCTACCTGGTGAAAAAAACTAGTAGCAAAACTCACATACCTGGCAGCAAAAACGGGGGGCCAAAAACAGCCGCTCAACAGTTGTCAGATTTATGACCAAACAAAATTCCATAGGGTCAAAGGCATTGATAATGCCTTTGACCTTATGGAAACGTGTTTAGTCTTACACACACAGATTCAGTATTGTAATGAAAATTGGCTAGTACTTCCAAAAAATTAACTTTTACTAAAGAATTCCTAGGCAGCAACTTTTTGCTACCCACTGTTTCTTCAGATGGTAAATGAGATTTTTAGGTGGCAAATATGCTACTTGCTACTGTTAATTTCTAACCTCGAAAAAGTAAGAAGAAGAAGAAGGAAATACAGTAATATTAAGGTTGTGCTTTGTATTTGTTTCAGAAAAGGTTCAACAAGCTCAAACTGCAAGAGGTGCACTTATAATGAAAAGACATATGGCAAGGTTAGTTTGTGTTTGAATTTATTTCAGTTGTTACCATTTTCTGTAAAAATGTATGATACATGTGGCTTCACAAGGCCGTCGGAAAATTAATGGTTTTAAGTGTTCCAATACTTAAGCACATTAGGGTAAACCCTAAAGTGCCAAAAAAGCATAGTACAACAAAATTTACATCTCAGCGTGATATGAGTCTACACTGTTTGGCAGTCAGTCAGCTGTTTTTACCTCTTTTACAAGCTGTTTTTAACCCTCAAAGTTCTAAATAAGCAGACAACAGTGTTTACATTTTGCAAATTTCAAAAAGGTTAAGTCCAAGATGTATGTATATTTTATTGAGAATTCAAAAACTAGAGGTCTGTAAATGCAGATGAGACAGCTCAGTTCTCACTTGATGTATGCACTTCCATTTTTACCCATTCCAAATTTGTATGTCTCTTGGGTGCAAGTCTTTTATCAATACCTGCAACTGCAAACTTGTTGCTTTCTTCTGTAATGATGGAATATTTGCCTGAATCTTGCGTATGAAAAACTGCAAAGCAGGGTTCTCACTTGAATTTTAAAAATAGGAGTCCGGGACTCCTCCTTTTCCAAAAATAGGAGTCCCATCTGAAAAGTAGGAGTCCCATCCTGAAAAATTGGAGTCCCATATGGTTTAACATAAAATTTAGCTTATAAAGAAGCTTATTTATCAAGTTAAAATTGTCTTTTGATATTGTCCCTGAGGGATACAAAAGATGAAAAGGGCCTGTACAGGACTGGACGGGGGAAGGGCAATGCTTTTGTGATTGGACATCAAATGATAATGTGATAGAAATGTAAGAAGATATGACATTGACAATTATTCTGCAAATTTCCATTTAAGTCAAAGCTAGTAATTTACTTTTCCCTTCAGCAGAAGTTTAATATGCAATAGCTGCAGCACTACAATCTCTCTCTCCCCCCCCCCCCCCCCACCTCGGCGCACCTTACCCCACCCGCTGACAGCAAATGCCCCCCCCCAATCGGCGCACCTAAACCCACCCGCTGACATCAAACGCAGAAATCCGTTTACATGTATTTTGCCTTTCTTAATTTGAGACACAAACTGATTGTTTATGTCCAAATTGAGTTTGATTTACACTTGAATGAATGCATACCTGTCGTTATACCATCCTTTGTTTATTGAATTATACATTAACTGCAAATATCTGCGCATATTGTATCAATAAGAGTTCCTATAATACCGCGTGTTGAAATGTCTGTTTAGAACTCGTGGATTTCCCAAAGCGTTATTTATAGATCTACACTGGTACTCGTTCAGCACGTGGTGCGCAAGATATGGCGGGAAACAGGCTAAAATCGGCGGGAAAGAATTTTAAAGTGCACGAACCAAAAATCTAAAAAGTCAGCGGTTTCCGGGAATTGCAACAACTGGCCTTGCTGAAATATAGTATAAATACTTCTGATGGCCGCTTCTAGCAACTTGAAATTACCGATTGCATTAAACAAACAAACTGATTTTATACAAGATTCAAGATTTTTTTTTTATTTATTTATTTTTATTTACCGTCGGATTTAGAATAACAAATAACATTAGCTACATGAGCTATTTATACACACGTGTAACGCCCATCAAGCACAGCGCACGAGCGTATTACAAACAGGCGGGAAATAGAAAACGTGCCTTAGAACAGGCTAATACTTCGGCAGGCTAGATCTACCTGAAAATCAAAAATTTTCTCGTAAAAGACTCTATACCGCGTGTAGAGAACTCTTTTATGAGACGGCATTTGCCCCTCTCGGGCTCTCATCCCATTGGCGAGAGTAATATATTTTTGCTGACACAGCCACTGTTAAAGTCCCACCTTCTGTCAATTAATGCGATGCGGTACTTCTAAAGATGTAAACTGACCAATCATGCGAGGCGGTAGATCTAAGACAAAGCTACTGTGTTGACCCAATTTGTTTATACTGATCAAAAGATCGCCGGTTATTAGCTGACACGTGCCCTGCTACGGAAGTGGGGATTAAGAATGTGTGAAATTTCAGGTAAATAACAGGTAGCATTTACGACGATTTTATTGATTATCGGTTCAGATAAATGGCTCCGTTAAAGGTGTGAGCACCTTGGGTCTTCTCCACAACTTGTGAAAACCGACATTTTAGGAGATTTTAAAGGAGTACAGCCGGAAAAATACTGCGTCCGCGGGAATCCCCGGAAGGCTATTACTGGCGTCCGGGCCGGAAATGTCGCGTCCAGGGACGCCGAATTCGGCGTCCCCGAGATCCCTGGCAAAGCCTTGCATTAACAGTTTGTGAATTTCCTTGTTGATACACAGCTTTTTGCTGGTTAATGCACACCTGTTTTTAGCTCGCCTGAACGAAAGTTCAGGAAGAGCTATTGTTGTCACCACGGCGTCGGCGTCCGCGTCAGCGTCGGCGTCCGGATTGGATGTTTTGGTTAAAGTTTTTTAAAGACCTATATCTCCCTAAACCATGGATGGATTCTTTTGATACTTGCACTGTAGTTAGATATTGGTCCAAAGTTTAACATGGTACCACCCCCACCCCACTCCTCGACCTTGATGTCAAGGTCATGGACTTAGAAAATTGGGAGTTTTTTGGGACTGGATGTTTTGGTTAAAGTTTTCTAAAGCCCAGTATCTCCTTAACCCATGGATGGATTCCTTTGATACTTGCACTGTAGTTAGATATTGGTCCGAAGTTTTCCAGGGTACTACCCCCACCCCCCCATAGTGACCTTGATGTCAAGGTCATGGACTTAGAAAATTGTCTTTTTATTAATTGGATGTTTGGTTAAAGTTTTTTAATGACACATATCTCCTGAACCCATAGATGAATTCTTTTCATATTTGCACTGTAGTTAGATATTAGTCCAAAGTTTTTAGCTCACCTGAGCCATAGGCTCAGGGTGAGCTATTGTGATCACTCAGTGTCTGTCGTCCGTCGTGTGTCGTCAACAATTTGCTTTAAATGACATCTTCTCTGAAACCGCTAGGCCTAGGTCTTCGATATTTGGTATGAAGCATTGTCTAGTGGACCTCTACCAAGTTTGTTCAAATGGTGGCCCCAGGGTCCAAAACGGCCCTGGGGCAGGGGGTCTTGGGTTCGAAACTAAAATATACTTAAAAATCTTCTTCTCCAGAACTGCTTGGCTCAGATGCTTGAAATTTGGTATGTAGCATGGCCTTGTGGTCTTCTGTCAAGTTTGTTCAAATGGTGGCCCCAGGGTCTAAAATGGCCCTGGGGCAGGGGGTCTTGGGTTTGAAACTAAAATATACTTAAAAATCTTCTTCTCCAGAACTACTTGGCTCAGATGCTTGAAATTTGGTATGTAGCATTGCCTAGTGGTCCTTTACGAAGTTTGTTCAAATGGTGGCCCCAGGGTCCAAAACGGCCCTGGGGCAGGGGGTCTTGGGTGCGAAACTAAAATATACTTAAAAATCTTCTTCTCCAGAACTGCTTGGCTCAGATGCTTGAAATTTGGTATGTAGCATTGCCTAGTGGTCCTTCACCAAGTTTGTTCAAATGGTGGCCCCAGGGTTCAAAATGGCCCTGGGGCAGGGAGTCCCAGGTTTGAACCATAGAAATACATAGAAAAATATTGAAAAATCTTCTTCTTCAGAACTACAAGGCTCAGATGCTTGAAATTTGGTATGTAGCATTGCCCAGTGGTCCTTCACCAAGTTTGTGCAAATGATGGCCCCAGGATCCAAAATGGCCCTGCCCCAGGGGGTCTTGGGTTTGAACTATACAAATTCATAGATAAATATTCAAAAATCTTCTTATTCAGAGCCGAAAGGCTCAGATGCTTGAAATTTGGTTTGATACATTGCCTAGTAGTCTTTTACCAAGTTTGTTCAAATGGTGGCCCCAGGGTCCAAAATGGCCCTGCGGCAGAGAGTCCTAGGTTTGAACCATAGAAATACATAGAAAAAATATTAAAAAAATCTTCTTCCCCAGAGCCATTTGGCTTAGATGCTTGAAATTTGATCTGTAGCATTGCCTAGTGGTCTTTTACCAAGTTTGTTCAAATGATGACCCCAGGGCCTAAAATGGCCCCGCCTTAGGTGGTCCTGGGTTTGAACCATAGAAATACATAGAAAAATATTTAAAAATCTTCTTCTTTAGAACCTTTTGGCCCAGATGCTCGAAATCTGGTATGTAGCATTGCCTTGTAGTCCTTTATCTAGTTTGTTCAAATGATGGCCCAAGGGTCCAAAATAGCCCTACGGCATCGAGTCCTGAGTTTGAACCACAGAAATATATAGAAAAATATTCAAAAATCTTCTTCTTCAGAACCACTTGGCACAGATGCTTGAAATTTGGTATGATGCATTGCCTGGTGGACTTCTACAATGTTTGTGTAAATGGTGGCCCTGGGTTCAAAAATGGCCCTGGGGTGGGGAGTCTTGGGTTCGTAATTAAAGTATACTTAAAAATCTTCTTCTCCAGAACCCCTTAGTGCAGATGCTTGAAATTTGGTATGATGCATTTCCTAATGGTCCTTTACCAAGTTTTTTCAAATGATGGCACCAGGGTCAAAAATGGCCCTGCCCCATGGTGTCCTGGGTTTGAACCATAGAAAATACAAAGGAAAAATATTAAAAAATCTTCTTCTTCAGAACCACTTGGCTCAGATGCTTGAAATTTAGTATGTAGCATTGCCTAGTGGTCCAAGATTATTCAAATGATGGCCCCAGGGTCCAAAATGGCCCCGCCCCAGGGGGTACAGGGTTCGACCCATAGCAATACATAGAAAAATATAAAAAAAACCCTCTTCTTCAGAACCATTTGGAAATGGTTGCAAACTAGCAGGTTTGTTCAAATGATGACCCTAGTATGACCTTTAACCTTTTTGTTCAGGTGAGCGATTCAGGGCCTCTTGGCCCTCTTGTACAGAGTACTACCCCAGCCCTGCTCGGTGACCTTGATGTCAAGGTCAGGGACTCAGGAAATTTGGTCTTTATTAAAGTTTTCTAATTGCGTACTGATTCATAATGCTTAGCAGAGATTTAGTTTACACTTGAACTGATGTTAGACACTTTTTTGAGTTTTTACAAAACACTATATACTTATCCGACTGGATGACCTTGATGTCAAGGTCATGGACTTTGAGTTTTGTCTTAAAGATTTTTATTAGTTTTATATTAATGAAGACATAATTTCACAGTGCCACAATGGACTCAGTTGACACTAATACTTGGACTGATGTTAGATAACGGTTAAAGGCTTTGATACATCCTAGCCCTGCCCTCCTCCCCCCTACCGCTTAGTTCTTTGACCTCAAGCTCATGGACTTTGAAACTTCATGTGGATTTTTTTATTTTAAGACATTTCTGAGATAGCTTTTGTTTATAAATGTGTTGTCATTATGGACATGCTTGCCTGAAGTTTTATACATAGCAGTCCACACCACCATAGCAACTGTGTGATGGGCAAGCACCTATTCAGGCGAGCTATGCTGTCAGGTGACAGCTCTTGTTTGGGTATGTTACTGCTTTTATGCAATACTGTATTCAAGGTAATTAGCGCATATACCCCTATAAGGGCACATCAGGGTAATTGATGAGGCATATGACTATAAGCACACATATTTTTACTGGTTTGTCCCTTTTCACTAGTTTACAAGAACTGAAAAATGCTCAGAATTTTTTCATTTTTTTTCATTTGTTAAGCTTCTGTATTCTTCTATGACCATAAGCAGCTTTTCTCCTATGATTAACCTTTGAATTTGTTTCCATCAATACTTAATAAATCATTGAAATGTACGCTTATAAGAAAGAAAACTTAATACAAGTATTTGCAGCCATTCTGAAAAAGTTAAGCGCTCAGAACTCTCAAAAGGTCGATTACGGTAACTAGGATTTCAAGGTCTTTTTTGTGTTTTTCAGCCTTCTGTATGTCAGTACTGCAACCTGGCAGCAGCATTTGTCGACAACAAGTGTTCACGATGTACAGGGTACGAGAAAAAATTTGGGCCACCAACTGTCTGTGAACAGTGCAAGTTAAAAAGTGCATTTGACAGATCAGAGTCTTCAAGTAGAAAGGTGAGTTTGACTGGTATATAGAATCTTTGTTTGGTAGCTTGATCTAACCCTCTGTATAACTTCTGGATATACCCAGATCACAGGTTGAGTGTGATCTGGAGATCTAGGCACATCCTCACAGTCTCCATCAGATTCGGTGTGCAAAGTAACATTGATTACATCAACCTGATTGTGACATGAAAAGCACTAAATTAAGGGGTCAACTTTAAGGGAAAGAATTAGCTCCTCTTGGAATCTGCTCCTTTTGGAGCAGATTCTTTCCTTTATGAGTAGAATCCATTTTGGAAGGGCTATGTTGTCAAGGTAAGCAAACAGAAAAATTAAAAAGTTGTTTCCCTTTGTAAAAATGGTAAAAACAGAGGAGTGCCTATACATCTTAAAAACACACTTCCTGTATGAGCCGCGACACCACAAAACCAACAAAGTGGCATGTGCCACCAGCAGAGACTCCTTTCAGGCTGGGGATCCGCCCAGTCTGATCAGACTCTTTGCTGGGAGCTCAAAGGGTAGCTAAGAGCCGAAGCTATCTCCCTGCAGACAGGGAAGACTGATCAGACTGGGCTGATGCCCAGGCTGATCAGTGATCAGAGTCTTTGCTGGGGGCACATGCCACTTTGTTGGTTTTGTCGTGTTGCAGCTCAATTATTTTCTACATGTACATTGATGCTGATTTTTAAAAATACATATTGTAGGTTGATGGGAAGACCTTGTGCTGGTTGTGTTCTCTTGCTTATAGGCGTGTCCTGATCAAGGCCAAACAACGAGAGGACCAAAAGCTGGAAGCCAAGAAGGGCTTATCTTCAAACAGACAAAGCTATGATAAACTGGATAAGTTAGATAAACCAAAAATAGACAAAATTGAAAAACTAGAAAAAATGGAGACTATGAGTACCGGAAGCAATAGCCGGCACAGTTTTGCCGACAAGATCTCACCTTTGGGAGAAAATAATTCTCAGTCAGGGTTTACTCTTCAGAAAGATAAATCTGTTAGTCTAACAGTGGGAGAAAAGTCCACCCCACCCTCGTTCGCATCTTCTCTGGCATTTTTGCGGGAACATAAAGATGAGAAAAGCAACGATTCAGCAGATGTCAAAATGGCAGAAGAAGAAAATCAGGAAAAACCAAAATCTCGACATCATCACCATCATCATAAACATAAACATCATCACAAACGGTAAGAGAGCGGTTCAAGCATAATTGCCCTGGGCCCATTTGTTCAAAACTAACCGCATAGTTAGTTAACCTTTCGTTAAAATTTCAAATATTAATAACTGAAATATGATAATATTTTTTGTTGAAAAAATGGGAAAAGCTTTTGCAGTGCAAAGGTTCTCATATTTTGTCAACAAAAAATATTAGTGTATTTTGTCATAAAGTCGTAAAACACTTAAGGAGTTGACCTCTTAATAAGTTTGTTAGGCTTACAATGCCTTGAAAAACTGGGCCCTGGTCTAAAACAATAAAGATATAGTCAATAAATGGTGCAATATGAGTGAATATTGCCAGAAGTAAGATACTGTATGAGTTATTGTAGGAAAAATCATTTTTTGTCAGTGGACCCAGACTGCCATAAAATGTGAATTTTATGAAAAGATATTCCAGTTTTGTTGTCTTGCCTGTGGCTAGCAGAAGAGCAAGACATCTCCACTTGTCTTAATAGCCAGCTTTGCAAGGGAGGCAACTTCGCAGAGTTTTGTTTACTTCCGTGGTTGGTGAATCCCTTCAACAATAGGGCTGCTCATAAACACAGGGTATAATCGATTCCGCTAATTTTCGCTTCCTGCAGAGACTGTACATCATATTTGACTTCCGCTGAGACTGTCCGCGATCTTTTGCTTCCTGCCGAGACTTCTGTACATGATAAATGGCTTCCTGCAGAGACTGTCCGCGTGATTCTGCTTCCTGCCGAGGCTCTCGGCAGGAAGCAGATTCACGCGGACAGTCTTGGCAGGAAGCCATTTTACGAGGACAGTAGTCTCTGCAGGAAGCAAGAGTTCGTGGACAGTCTCGGCGGAAGCCAGTTTGACGGACAGTCTCTGCAGGAAGCGAAAATTGGTGGAATCGATTATACCCTGTGATAAAGGAAACAATTTGCTCTCAGAAAAGGCGGACAAATACATCCAGGTCAGAGGGATCTCCCTTGAAGATAGATTTTACATATCTTCAATAGACAGTCTATCATAAAAGATAAAATTAAAATTGTATCAGAAACTGTTAATACTTTTTTTATTGTTTTATTTTTTAACCCTCAAAGTGCCAGGAATGAAAATAGTTGTGTTTGCAAATAGGGTAGATCTAGATGGACCTACACTGTTTGCCCTCTAGTCTTTGAATTCTCAATATGACTTAGCATGGAAAAAACATTTCTTGAAATTTTGCAGACGTAAATCAGGGGTCAGCATATTGATCTCAGGCAGGGAGAAAATTTCTGAATTTCAGGGAGAAGTTTTATCCCAAATTTTGGATTTTCTATACGTTTTATACATTTTGACTTCTCCCTCAGCTCAAAAAGGGAGATGTCAGTCAGCTTAGAGAGACAGTTTCTCCCTTTTCTCCCTCTGGGCTGATCCCTGGTTAATTTTGGGCACTTTTTAAAATCTTAACTAAATTGTATGTTTTGGGATCTCATTATGATGACTTTCAGGTCTCACTCATCATCTCAAGACTCTCCTAGTAAGAAAGTGAAGCTAGAGAAAGAGGAATCAAACAGTCTCACAGGAACACTGACTCCCACTAAAAGGTAAAGTTTTTACTAATCCTAGTCAAGGAATACTGGGGCCGTATTCATAAAGCCACTTAAGTCGTTGCTATGCTGTTGCTAAGGCTAAATATCTATAAAGGAGATTCCCTACAACTATGAAAGTTGGTCTGGAGGAACAGTCTTTGTAAGACCGTTCCTCCAGACCAAATTTCATAGTTATAGGGAATCTCCAACATAGAAATTTACCCTTAGCAACAGCATAGCAACGACTTAAGTTGCTTTATGAATACGGCCCCAGATGACTGAATTGAATAAATGCTTGTGGCATATTACGTTTAAGGATTTTTGTCTTCAGTACATTTTTAAACTTAATCTGAAAATATTGGAGCCATGACACAAAACGAACAAAGTGGCTTGTGTGCCCAGCAAAGACTTGGATCAGCCTGGGCATCTGTCCAGTCTGATCAGAGGCTTCATGGTATGCTTAAAAGGTAGCTCAAAGGGTAGCTAAGGGTCTAAGCTACTTCCATGCTGACAGCGAAGATTCTGATCAGACTGGGTGGATGCCCAAGCTGATCTGAGCTGGGCACACAATCCTCTTTGTTGGTTTTGTCATGTCACACTCAGTTACATTTTTTTTGCAATGGATCAGTATGGCAATAATGCTTAAAAAGCTGCTTCCTTGGACACACCATAGAAATGAAAATAGCAGATTTGGATTGACTTAGTCTTGTGAAATGTGCAGTACTGTTCACACACTCTAGCACATGCATGAGCAGACCTTTATTTTCAGAATATCTCTATAAAATTAAAAAAATCCCCAAACAGCCAGAAAAACAAACAGCACTGTTGTAAAATATGGAGAGACTTTTTACTTCCACCACAACACACTATTTTGTACTGTGCTGTTTCATTTCTCCTAATGGTGTTCCCCAAGTAGCTCAGTGGTATGTAACCATAGTTGCACACACCTGTTGCGGAGTGTCTGTCCAACACAAAGTACTAAAAGACGGGTAGGGCTATATAAAGAAGATTAACTACTGCAGTGTCATTCTGTCTATTTATCCCATAGTGGCAACATATCCAGTCAGCCAATAAACTGACCATATATGGTAATTCTGGTCCACTGATTGTTTAATTAACTTTCACACTTTTACCTGTAAAGGCAATAGTCTATATGCTGGGAACCAGGGGCCGTATTCATAAAACGACTTAAGTCGTTGCCATGCTGTTGCTAAAGCTAAATTTCTTTGAAGGAGATTCCCCACAACTAGGAAATTTGCTCTGTAGGAACAGTCTTACAAAGACTGTTCCTCCAGACAAAATTTCATAGTTGTAAGGAATCTCCTTTATAGATATTTAGCCTGAGCAACAGCATAGCAACGACTTAAGTGGCTTTATGAATACGGCCCCAGATCCCCTGGCAGAGAAGTCCTGTCTTTAACAGTAGATGTAGCAAAGATAAAATTTCTGAAAAGTTAGATCCTTTGGTATCAAAGATAGTTTCATTATCACTGCTGCATACAGGGTGATTTCAAGACGCATTTCTGCGCTGAACTCAGTAATTGAATTATGAACCATGGAAGATTATTATATTACTCTTATCTCTCCCCCACTCTGGGTATAATTATCAGCAGCTGCATATAATTAGTAAGGACACCTGAAAGATCCTCTATAAGTACTGCACTGCCCATGCATTAGAAAAATATTTCACTCTGCATATATTTGAATTGCAAGGAGGAACAAAAATGATAAAAGCAATAGTTAATCAAATTTGATTTCTTTGACACAAACAGCGGAAATTATAAAACGCATGACTTGACCTTTGAGCTAGCAACATGTTTCTTGCACATGACATATCATCTTGTCATGATCATTATTCAATATATGCCAAGTAATTCTGAAATCCCGCCTTGCAGGATAAACTTATAGGCTGGCCACTAAATGTTTTCATACACAAAGTTTATGTGCGCAGTGGACCTTGACCTTAAGCTAGCTGTTTGTCACGATGATCGTTTATGCCATACAATTTTAATACCACCATGCAGGATAAAGTTATGGGCAGGGCACAAACACGTTTCACTGAAACCCAATATGCCCAAAGTTTAAGTGTGGATTGTGACCTTGACCTTTGAGCTAGCGACATGGTTCTTGCACATGACACATCGACTTGTCTTGATAATTATTTTTGGCAAATAATTTTGAAAGCTCATAATGCATTACATACACTCGTAGTAATGGGCTGGTGACAACCACACTAAAGCCTATGCACAGAGTTTACATGTCCTGTGTGACCTTGATCTTCAAGCAAGCAACATGGTTCTTGCGCGCGTCTTGTCAAGATGATCATTTATGCCAAGTAATTTTGGGATCCAACCATGCAGGACATAGTTACGGACCGGACACGAACATGTTACATCATGTCTATGCACAAAGTTTAAGTGCAGACTGTGACCTTGACCTCTGAGCTAGCGACATGGCTCTTACACGCGACATACCGTCTTGTTATGATGATCATTTTGTGCCAAATACATGTAAGTTTAAGATTCCACTATGCAGGTCAAAGTTACTGGTTGGACAAGATTCTGGTAACACAAACACACAGACACATGCACGCACGCACACATACAGGGTAACTCTACATGCCCTTCCGTCATTTCATGGCGGGGGCATAAAAACAATGTGATATGAATTGTAGAAACTGAAATGATTTTTGGACCAGTCCAACAGTTCAGAGCTGACACACTCACAAAATGTAGAGTCTCCGTTTTATTTCAAATTGAAATATAAAAGTGTTATAATGCCTCCTTTCGAGGGTCTGAAAGTGGAAGAGTTTGGATTTCTTTTCAGTATTTATGTAAACTTGTGAAAACATACACGTGTGGGTTATTCTTACGAGTAAATGCCTAGGGATGCTTAAGTCTGAAAACAAATTATTATGAAAAGTCATTTAAGTTTAACTGTCACATTTTGTGGCTAATTGTAGGTCGATTTGCATTATGTTGTTTCATAAAGAGGGAACATATTTTGGAAAAAAGGCCAAGTCGCTCCATAAAATTCAATTTCTTTTTTGAAACCCGACGAGCAGTGTATGATAAACAAAGGTGTAGGAATAGATGGGATCCCATACCTGTACATTGTATTTTTACCATATATTCAAATTTCTGATATCAATAGTGTCCCTTTTTGGTTACCAACTAAAATGACCAAAATCGTTTTTCAAAAGTTTTTATATATAGCTAAAACATTTATTTGCAGCAGTACCTCGCGATAAAATAAATCATTTATACCAATGAAAGAACAATGTCGCTTTTCAATCTAATAAATATCTGAACGATTATTTTGAAAGATAAAGCTTATTTTCTACTGATCATGTTCATGAACAAGTAGAAAATAGAACAACATATTTATTTATAGCTATTTTGTATTTTGAAACCTTTATTGACGCTCATATTACATGTATCTAGCCATAGTTTCCTGAAGTTCTCCTGCAGAGACTCAGATCAGCGCCGGATTTCACACAGTTTCTCGACATTGTAAGGGTAGCATTACTCAATGCCTTCCCACATGTGTAGCACAGACTGATACGGCTGTGCAGATTACAATTCCCTGATTAAACTGTATGCACATTGGTATTATCTTATCCTGGATTTACATGTGTTCCATAATTTTTGTTTCAAATAAATCAAATTTCATAAACCATTACCTTTATCATTTTAGCTGCCTGTACAAATGTACAGGAAGAGCTATTGCGTTATCCCCGGCGTCGGCAGCGGCGTCGGCGTTAGCAAAATGTTAAAGTTTTACGTTAAAGTTTTTTAGGTGATGGGCAAGGCGCTGTCAGGCGAGCTATCCTGTCCCGCTGACAGGTCTTGTTGTTCTTCCTTGCAATTAATACAGGTATATGCAGAGTGAAATATTTTTCTAATGCATGGGCAGTGCATTACATATAAGAGGATCTTTCAGGTATCCTCACTAATTATATGCAGCTGCTGATAATTATACCCAGAGTGGGGGAGAGATAAGAGTAATATAATAATTTTCCATGGTTCATAATTCAATTACTGAGTTCAGCGCAGAAATGAGTCTTGAAATCACCCTGTATGCAGCAGTGTTATAGCAAAACGTAGCATTCTGAAAATTTGGGAAAGTTAAGCTTTTATGAATATTTCGGATTTACATCAGCACCTTTGGTATAAAGTCGTCAATACATATTAACATTTATTTCAGCAGTTTACTGGCAACAGAGAAGTCTCCCATAGATCCCAACAGCTCAGAACATATCATAGCAATTAACAGACTTCAGGACCAGTTAGAAGGAATGAAGAAACAACTACAGGCCAAGGATCAACAGCTCATGGAAAAAGATAAGAAGGTGATTTCCATACACCATACATGTGATGTCTCCCGGATCATCCGGGAGTCTCCCGGAAATGAAGCCCAGCTCCAGCGCTCCCGGAAAGCCTTCAGAATCTCCCGGATGCTGAGTTTTCCCTTCATAATTTTTTTCTGATACCCCTTTTCCAACGCCATGCCCTTTTTCCCTGCCAGTAAGGAGATATCCACATGTGTATTCACAGCATCAAATATTGTTTTGACTGTGCAATAAACAAACACATCATGTCCGTTGACATTAATCCCATTATTCAGGTCACTAATAAACTCACTGACCCGTGAAAACACATGGTTGTGTTTTACCGACGAATGTGTTAAGAAGATATGTCACGTGAAAAGAAGCCGATACCGTGTTTCATAACTACACAAAATAAACATGCGCAATACAGTCGGAGACTTGTTTTCACTGCTTAGATTCCCTTAGACGCAATAGATGCAAAACTCTTTTTGGGCTGTACAGAGGTGCAGGGTGATCGGTGTCTTAACTTGTCACTCACTCCGTAAGGTATTTTTTCCCCGCAGTGCAAATTATATATCGCGGATAACTTTGATCATTAATGGTGTAAAAGTTAGGCATGAAAGTTTTGATATTTCTATCTTGTGCATGGGTATAGTTTGTGTCAAAAACAGAACTTGAACATTGTTATATACATTTTTATCAGTTTTTACAGCTCTGAGTACCTTTAAACAAAACTTATTTGTTTATGAAAGAAGATAAGTAGATAAACTGAAATAGAAGTTTCAAGGGAGGCAAATCTGTATGAAATCTCAAGTATACCCTTTTTCAAAAGCTAGATTCTGTGCCAGACAGATACCAGACAGATGGGGGGAGTTACTCAAAAGTAAACAAACTATACTATAGTTCATGTTCTGTTTTAAAATAAGAAAAAAATACAGTAAAGTATGTGAAACCATGCATCAAAGTTGTCGTCAAAAAGTCTCCCTGATGGAGAACTCAATCTCCCTGAAATGAAATCCAAATCTCCCACATGGTCATCGGGAGTTCATCACATGTATGATACACACTCCAAGAAAATTTGCTAAGGCAAACAGTGCAGACCCTGATCAGACTGCTCCTTAGAGAATTTTCCTATGTAGCAGTCAGATCTGAGTCTGCATTGTTGTTTGCCACATTTTACAGCAAAAAAAAAATGGAGAGAGAGAGAAAAAAAGAAAGAAATAACTATACATGTACATATATTTACATGAACATTTGAACAGAACACACAAGAAGACAATACAAAACCAGATCTGATGGATCCTAAGGAGCGGTCTCTCCTGATCTGTATAGCTAGCAGCTTTATAACAAATATAGGCAACACATTGAAAAACTAAGAAATGCAGTCTTTGTTTTGTCTGCATCAATGATTTTACTTTTCTGGCATCTATACATTTGCAGAGCAGGCAATATAAATTTTGTCAATTTTTCCTATTTTAGCTTTTGTGTCAATGACACACTGTTCCATGGTGTTACTCTGATGAATATTTAGATAGAGTGCTTGACTAGTCAGATCAAATCTGATGGCAAATATTGAAAAAGCCATGTATTAAGATGAATGAATAAACATTAAGGGGAACCAACTGTGCCATTTTTGCCTCCCTTCTCAGTGGGGGTCTACTCTTAAAAGATATGCCCCTGTTTAGGAGTAAATTAGAGAGGCACATTGTCAAGTGGTTAGAGATGCTTGGCCGTGGTGCAGAAGATTTCAGGTTTGAATCCTAGTTGGGTCAGCCAGTGACTGAAAAACTCTGTCATCCCAGCAATAAATAGGTACCATTTGCATATGAGGGCAGGATAATGGTTGCAAAAGGAGAGGGATGGGCTCTGGCGTGCTGTGCCAAAAATATACTGGGCCTCTAACACCCATTGCCCCTTCAGTCACAGACTATGGGAAACATTTATGTTTTGCAACCGTGCCCTTAAGTGAAAAAATGAAATAAAAAAATGGGGTCACCGTACTACTTTTTGAGATAACGCAGCGCCATCTATGTGCCTATTTGAAACATTATGTTTATTACCAACACTTTATCCGAGAAAATAGATGACGGATCGTTTCGAAATAAAGATTAATTAACTCCTCTTTCTTGTCTCTTTGTTTGCTTATCAAAATTGTCATCGTCGTATGTCTCATTATATAGGTTATTGTCAGTTTTTTGTTTCCCGCCATTTTCCATTATTGGAAAAAACTTGGAATTTCTTCAATATAAAAAGTCCACAATTGAAATTTTTATATACTTTTGATATAGTAAAGGAATGATCCACCTCGTGCAAATAAGCAAATAAAAAATATAGATCATCGACCAAATATTCGAGTTATGGAAGGAAAACCACTTTTATTTCGTGCGGTTTTCATATAAGCGCGTTGACGTGAAGGTTTTATGCGCTGACGTCGCTTTCTATTTGGCGCCATTAACAGCCATATGGATAGCGCTCTCACCTTTCGATGCTTTTTATAGCAATGCAATATAGTTCCCTATTCAATTTCAGCAATGCTCTTATGTCTTGAACATATAGTCCATATGAAATTGTCGCCTTCAAAATTTTCTCGTATGCAGACAACACATTAATGAGAGAAATTCCAAGGACTGAAACTAGGCAGCATGTTCATTGTTATTTCTCACAGACTTTCAAACTTTTTTCTTGGTCCAGATTATATCACATTTATATCTGATGAACAAGTTTATGTGCGAACATTCAACTTATTGGACACGGCCAATGCCCGGCTGTATTTTCACGGCAAAGCTTTGTCCGTGGTGCGTGATTTCAGTTTATCATTTAATGATGAGACCAATTTCGGAGGATGTGCATTTTGATAATTTTTATACGCCCGTTTTGAAAAAACGGACGTATTATGTCATGGCGCTGTCCGTCCGTCCGTCTGTCCGTCCGTCCGTCCGTAAACATTCTTGTGCGCTCCATAACTCATTAACCGTTTGGTATATATTCATGATATTTGGTAGGAATATGTATTAGGTTGGGGGAACGTGTCGCGTACAGAAGTGGTTGCTCCCCCTTCCTTAGTTTCCAAGTTATGCCCCTTTGATTAATTTTTTTCCCTGCCAGTCTTGTGCGTGCCATAACTAGATAACCGTTTGGGATATCTTCATGAAACTTCATAGCAATGTGTATGAAGTCTCAACGATGTGTCGCGTACAAAAATGGCTGCTCTCCCTTTCTTCATTTTAGAGTTACATCCCTTTCATTAGTTGATTATGGTTATTTTTGTGCATACATATCTTGTGCATACCTTAACTTTGTAACCGTTTGGAATATCATGATGAAACTTTATAGCAATGTGCATGATCACAAGACGATGCAAGGCATACAAGAATGGTTGCTCCCCCTTTCTTCATTTTGGAGTTACTTCCCTTTGATAAGTAATTTTAGGCATTTCTCAGTCACTCCATATCTCCTTAACCTTTTGAAATATTAGAATGGAACTTTGTAGGAATATGTATAATAATGGGGCAATGTATCCCGAGCAAGAACCACAACTCTGGCTCACTGAATTATCTGCCCTTGCATAAATTTCCTGTTTCCTGTGTGATTCCTTAACCCTACAGTGATTTTGTCAGGGGAATGTAGTAGAGCCAAGAATCTAGTTTATTTAGTTTATGAATTATCTCCCTTGTTCAACTATAGCATTACTCAACTTTTGAGCCACAATAACTTTGAAGCTGATTTTTGGTATACTCATAGTATTTGATGTGTTAAATATTTGAATAATGTTGCCGTCATTAGTTATAAAGTGGTTGCCCCTGTTTGTCTGCCTATCCATCCTTTTGTAAACAATCTTGTTCATTATGCCCCCAACTTCGAAGAAGTTGAGGGGGCATATTGCTTTGGGCTTGTCCGTCCGTCCGTCCGTTCGTTCGTTCGTTCGTTCGTTACGTCCGTCCGTAACACTTTGGGTATGCTCTGTAACTTAGGAACTGTAAAGGCTGGGGTCTTGATATTTCATAGATGGATAGATAATAAAAAGTTAGTGAACCCGTATTTTTTTTCTTTTCCGTCAGCCATGTACTTTCAGAGTTATGCCCCTTTTTTGAAAAATTAGATGTAAGTTTGTTAGCAAAATTTTGGAAAAAGTATTTGAGCTAGGTTGTTCATATTTGGCATACTGGTAGGACCTAAGGTGTAGATCACCTGATTAACTTTTGGGCTAATTTCGTAAAAAAATGACTGAATTACGCCCCTTTGTTAACTTTGGCATTCTTTCAACTTTTGAACCGTTTGACCTAGAGACCTGATTTTTATACCCCGCCACACTTTAGTGGCGGGGTATTATGTTATACCTTTCGGTGTCCGTCCGTCCGTCCGTCCGTCCGTCCGTCCGTCCGTCCGTGCTCACCATTTCCGATCGATAACTAGAGTATTTATTCACTGAATTTTTTCAAATTTTGCATACATATTGTTATCGGCGATGAGTGGTATGGGATTGTTAATGGGCAAAATCCGTCCATTTTTAACGGAGTTACTGCCCTTTTTTGTATTGGAAAAATGGTTTCTGGCCTGTTATTCCTTTACTGTTCATGATATCTGAATGAAACTTCACAGATATGTTGCACATCAAAGGTTACATATTGTGACTAAGGACCGTCACTCTGACCTTCCCAGTTTGTGAGTTATCCGCCCTTGATAGGTCTGAAAAAAGGTTTTTGACCTATTGTTCCTTTACTATATGGAATATCTGAATATAACTTCACAGATATGTTTCACATCAAAGGTAACATATTGTGACTAAGAACCGTCACTCTTACCGTTCCCGTTTGTGAGTTATCCGCCCTTGATTGAATTAAAAAATGTTTTTTACCCGTAGTTCCTTTACTGTGTGGAATATTTAAATGAAACTTTACAGATATGTTTCACATCAAAGGTTACATACTGTGACAAAGAACCATCACTCTTACCTTTCCAGTTCATGAGTTATCTGCCCTTGATAGGTCTGAAAAATGGTTTTTGACCTGTAGTTCCCTTTCTATATGGAATATCTGAATAAAACTTCACAGATATGTTTCACATCAAAGGCTTCATATAGTGACTAGGAACTGTCACTCTGATCTTTCCGGTTTGTGAGTTATCCGCCCTTGATTGATCTGAAAAACGTTTTTTTATCTGTAGTTCCTTTACTATATGGAATATCTGAACGAAACTTCATAGGTATGTTTCACATCAAAGGTTACATATTGTGACTAAGAACCGTCACTCTTACCTTTCCCGTTTGTGAGTATTCCCCCTTGATAGATCTGAAAAATGTTTTTTGACTTGTAGTTCCTATACTATATGGAATATCTGAATGAAACTTCACTGATATGTTTAACACCATAGAATAGGAAACAGAGTCTCTCAGCTCAAAGAAATGCTTTACAGCCTGATCTAAATCTACACTGGTCCGAATGCTCCACGTTGTTGGGTGGTTTATATTAATATTTATTTACAGTAAGGACATCATATCTCTGTCTATCTCAGTTCTGTGGCTCTTTAGCTATTATATATCTCAAAAAATAAGTTAGGATGCACAGCAGTGGCGGGGTATCATGCAGTGCCTGCGGTGCTTTTATTGGTATACTTATAGTATTTGATGTGTTGATCATTTTGATGATACTTACATTTTGTTGCGTTCATTATTGACAGAGTTATGCCCCTTTTTCTTATTTGTACAAAACAGCGTAGGTATGATCAATTACTCAAGAACTGTAACTGCTGGAGCCTTAATAATTCATAGGTGGAAAGACCATAGAAAATAAGCAGACCCATATTTTATTTCTTCTCCATTGACCATGTAGTTTTAGAGTTATAGCCCTTTTTCGTAAAATTAAATGTTAAGTTTGTTAGCAAAATTTTGGAAAAAGTATTTGAGCTAGGTTGTTCATATTTGGCATACTGGTAGGATATAAGGTGTAGATCACCTGATTAACTTTTGGGCTAATTTCGTAAAAAAATTGATTGTTATGCCCCTTTGTTAACATTGGCATTCTTTCAACTTTTGAACCGTTTGACCGAGAGACCTGATTTTTGGTATACTTAAAGTATTTGATGTATAGATCATTTTGATGATAACTACATTGTGTTGTGTTCATTATTTACAGAGTTATGCCCCTTTTTCTTATTTGTACAAAATAGGTAAGGTAGGATCCCTTACTCAAGAACTGTAACTGCTGGAGCCTTGATAATGCATAGGTGGAGAGACCATAGAAAATACGCAGACCCGTATTTTATTTCTTCTCCATCGACCATGTAGTTTAAGAGTTATGGCCCTTTTTCGATAAATTAGTTTTGAGTTTGTTAGCAAAATTTTGGAAAAAGTATTTGAGCTAGGTTGTTCATATTTGGCATACTAGTAGGACCTAAGATGTAGATCACCTGATTAACTTTTGGGCTAATTTCATAAAAAAATTGACTGAATTATGCCCCTTTGTTAACGTTGGCATTTTTATGCCCCCAACTTCGAAGAAGTTGAGGGGGCATATTGCTTTGGGCTTGTCCGTCCGTCCGTCCGTCCGTCCGTTCGTTCGTTCGTTCGTTCGTTCGTTCGTTACGTCCGTCCGTAACACTTTGGGTATGCTCTGTAACTTAGGAACTGTAAAGGCTGGGGTCTTGATATTTCATAGATGGATAGATAATAAAAAGTTAGTGAACCCGTATTTTTTTTCTTTTCCGTCAGCCATGTACTTTCAGAGTTATGCCCCTTTTTTGGTAATTAGATGTAAGTTTGTTAGCAAAATTTTGGAAAAAGTATTTGAGCTAGGTTGTTCATATTTGGCATACTGGTAGGACCTAAGGTGTAGATCACCTGATTAACTTTTGGGCTAATTTCGTAAAAAAATGACTGAATTACGCCCCTTTGTTAACTTTGGCATTTTTCCAACTTTTGAACCGTTTGACCTAGAGACCTGATTATGCCCCCAACTTCGAAGAAGTTGAGGGGGCATATTGCTTTGGGCTTGTCCGTCCGTCCGTCCGTTCGTTCTTTCGTTCGTTCGTTCGTTACGTCCGTCCGTAACACTTTGGGTATGCTCTGTAACTTAGGAACTGTAAAGGCTGGGGTCTTGATATTTCATAGGTTGATAGGTAATAAAAAATTAGTGAACCCGTATTTTTTTTCTTTTCCGTCAGCCATGTACTTTCAGAGTTATGCCCCTTTTTCGAAAAATCAAATGTAAGTTTGTTAGCAAAATTTTGGAAAAAGTATTTGAGCTAGGTTGTTCATATTTGGCATACTGGTAGGACCTAAGGTGTAGATCACCTGATTAACTTTTGGGCTAATTTTATAAAAATTTGACTGAATTATGCCCCTTTGTTAACTTTGGCATTTTTCCAACTTTCGAACCGTTTGACCTAGAGACCTGATTTTTGGTATACTTCTGGTATTTGATGTGTTGATTATTTTGATGATACTTACATTGTGTTGAGTTCATTATTGACAGAGTTATGCCCCTTTTTCTTATTTGTACAAAACAGCGTAGGTATGAGCCATTACTCAAGAAATGTAACTGCTGGAGCCTTGATAATGCATAGGTGGAGAGACCATAGAAAATACGCAGACCCGTATTTTATTTCTTCTCCATCGACCATGTAGTTTAAGAGTTATGGCCCTTTTTCGATAAATTAGATTTGAGTTTGTTAGCAAAATTTTGGAAAAAGTATATGAGCTAGGTTGTTCATATTTGGCATACTGGTAGGACCTAAGGTGTAGATCACCTGATTAACTTTTGGGCTAATTTTTTAAAAAATTGACTGAATTATGCCCCTCCGTTAACTTTGGCATTTTTCCAACTTTTGAACCGTTTGACCTAGAGACCTGATTTTTGATGTAGTAATAGTATTTGATGTGTTGATCATTTTGATGATAATCAAGCTATATTGAGTTCATTATTGACAGAGTTCTGCCCCTTTACGAAAAATAAATGTAAGTTTGTTAGCAAAATTTTGGAAAAAGTATTTGAGCTAGGTTGTTAATATTTGGCATTCTGGTAGGGTCTAAAGTGTAGATCACCTGATTGACTTTTGAGCTATTTTCGTAAATATTTGACTGAATTATGCCCCTTGATTGTCTTCGGAAGTTTGTCAACTTTTGAACTTTTTGACCTTGACTTTTTGTTTTTGGTATATTAATAGTATTTGATATGTCGATCAATCTAATGATGGTTACGTTATGTTGCATTCATTATTGACAGAGTTTTGTCCTTTTTTCTTGTCTGTACATAATATTTTAGGGTTGGTCTATTACTCAAGAATTGTAGCTGCTTTGGCCTTGATATTTTATAGGTAGGTAGAAAAGATTTTCATTGACCTTGTTAGGGTCAGGCATATAGTTGGGGGCATAGTGTTTTACAAACACATTTTCTAGTTCAACTTTTGAATGGTTTGACCTAGAGGCCTGATTTTTTATGTAGTAATAGTATTTGATGTGTTGATCATTTTGATGATAATCAAACTATGTTGAGTTCATTATTGACAGAGTTCTGCCCCTTTTCGAAAAATAAGTGTAAGTTTGTTAGCAAAATTTTTGAAAAAGTGTTTGGGCTAGGTTGTTAATATTCGGCATTCTGGTAGGGCCTAAAGTGTAGATCACCTGATTAATTTTTGAGCTAATTTCGTAAATATTTGACTGAATGAGGTTCCTTGATTGACTTCGGCAGTTTGCCAACTTTTGTATTTTTTTGACCTAGACATTTCGTTTTTGGTATATTAATAGTATTTGATATGTCGATCAATCTTATGATGGTTACCTTATGTTGCATTCATTATTGACAGAATTATGTCCTTTTTCTTGTCTGTACATAATATTTTAGGGCTGATCTATTACTCAAGAATTGTAACTGCTTTGGCCTTGATATTTTATAGGTAGGTTGAAATCTTTTCATTGACCTTGTTAGGGTCAGGCATATAGTTGGGGGCATAGTGTTTTACAAACACATTTTCTAGTTCCATACTCCTTTATGACATTAAAACGGGCGTATTATGCGCCGC
This sequence comes from Ctena decussata, assembly GCA_963989385.1. Taxonomy (NCBI): domain Eukaryota; kingdom Metazoa; phylum Mollusca; class Bivalvia; order Lucinida; family Lucinidae; genus Ctena; species Ctena decussata. The sequence continues at coordinate 17,713,582 of OZ022502.1, forward strand.
TTGCGAAGCCCTTGTTCCCTGTTTGCATCGACAATCTATGAATCCTGTGGAAAGTCTAGGGCGATTAGTGAAAAATAAGAGTGTCGCCGCCTAGCTTTTGTAACATTTGCATCTTCCGAGAACAATAATGGCTGATCGTCTTATGTCACTTGCGTTAAATCTTAGAAGCAACTATTGAAAAAGAAAAGAAAAATACAAAACATAATTACCGTAATGACATGAGCTAACAATAAAAGCTTAGATCAGCCTGCGCATTTGCTCAGTCTGATCTCCGCTTTCACTCTTTCACTGTTTGCATGGGTATTCATGACTCAAGCAAACGGTACCAAGTCCTTATTTGTATTTATACTTGCATTAAGTAATTACGAGATTCAAAACGCGCTTGCATTTTTCACATCATCTCTTTACCTGACAAAGTGTTTTGCGACAGAAAAATGGAAACTATATAAAACTGGACAAAAAAAACAACAAAAATGGGGATGAAGAATTTTATACGGAAGAGCGCCATTTTTCTTTTTTTTTTTGGGGGGGGGGGGGGGGGGGGGGAGGGGGGGGGGTCACACTATCGAGCCATCTTTATAGATAAGTCAAGTGATCGTATAGTTTTCTAAGTTTATTAAAGTTAACATTTCCGCAACTACAAACTACCCAGGTTCATAATAAGTCAGATTCATTGTTGCTTCTTTATTATTTCCTAGTTACAACCTTAAACCCAATCAAAAGCCAAAATCCTAATCCCAAATCCCCCGAGCGCGATGCGCTTCTGTTTTATATAATCAAAGGTCATTCACTTTAATATCATAAAGTTCAAATGGCAATTTCCATGGTGATATTGCTTACGTATTACATGTTATCTCTATGCCAAAAGTGTTATTACCAAATAAGTTCACTGCATATACCTGAATCGCTATTTCTTGGAAATTGTACATGGGTTTGCTCAAATTACAGTCATGAATCATCGACCCATTTAGGCTACTTGAAATTACGCATGTTTTCTGAGACAGACCTAATGCAAAGAGCTCTTAGTCCTAAATAAAAATTGCTGAAAATCTAATTACAAGTGCACTCTGTGACAGACCTTCCCTTCTTAAGATTTTATGGAATTTTTATTGCTTTCACATTTTCAGTTTGCCTTATATAGTACTTTTGAAATCATATAGAAACTTACATTTCTTACTAAACAAGGACTATTCCGAGTCTACTACAAATAATACAGCAATTAATTAAAATTCAAAAAGCATGCATTATAATTACTCTTAATGTTTAATGCACTTTAAATGTGTTATACACTTTTAAAGTCACTGTTCTAGCACACTGCTCACTGCTTTATTCTTATATTATTCTAAATAAGTCCATTAAATATGAATGAACACCTCACTAACAGTCTGACTAAAACTAAATTGATTCTGAAAGTTTTAAGCACTGTCAAAGTTTAGAATTCTTCATTCCCATCAGTCTTTAGCCTTCAGTCCACTCAAGTGTCATACGGTTGTTTAGAATATGACACACAGACACGGCTGTGTTGAATGCCTGTTTATACTTGATGTTTTGTACTGACAGTCCCAAATTCTGGCAGCTATCTCAGGATTAAGAACAGTCCCAACGATAAAACATATCTTCACATGTTGTCGACGCACGTTGTATTAAGCATATATTGCTGTTTAAACATGAAACAGGTATCTTAATCGGTATCTCCCACTTGAGTGATATATGTTCACATAAAAGATATGTGTCCAGGTAACTTTTAATTCAGGAGAAAGTTTGGCAAGTGTCCATACAGGTAAGCAGAATAATAGAGAGTTTGCAAGAATTAATTCACAGGTTATCTGAAGTCTTGATAACGATACATCTAGTCTCTGACATAAGCATAAGAAAGTTCCCACTGTTTCTTCCATAGTTTCATTGAAGAAAATGTTCCAGCAAATATTTCCTCAAGGTTGCTAAGTCACACTATATACAAGTCACACTATATATGACACACTGATTATATACGATTACATAGGTCCACACTGGTAAACTATAGTCTAGACGTCACACTTTGTTTACAAGTCACCAACTCTGTAGTCTCAAGTCCCTTCGAAATGCCAGCTCGAGGCATCTTAGAAAGTTCTTCGTGTCAACATGACATAATTACGTCCATAAACGTAATCCAACGACGATATCCTATTCTTCTCGTCGTTACCTCATGTCGGGAGTGATGGACAATTAACCATCTTTGAACAAACGTATGTCCTCTGATCTCTGTCAGCTCCCTGACCTTCAGAAAGGCTTCCTTGGATTGGCCTTCACTGGAAAAACTTAACACAACAAAACATGAGCAAAACATAGAGGCTTGGCAACATCATATGCACACATTGCATATGTGACAACGAAATGCAAATCGAAAACAAACAACAGAAGTCGAAAAGATTCAACACTGCCCAATAATGTACCAAATATAAGAAGTGCCAACAAACTCAAAAGTACATCACAACACAAAAGTCAAAATCAAGTACAGATCAACATTGACCTAGCTCTCCTTGTTTTGCCCATTTAGGTTACAGTAACCTCACACAAAATTACAAATCATGCAACACAATTATACCCTTGGCCTATAGCCAAACCATAAGGTACCATATGCATTAATTGATGCTGCGAACCAAACGCACCAGCTGCTCAAAGCTGACATCAACATAATGGTCCTTATGCCACATTTCATGATGCATACTCAATGCACCATGCAACTCTTAAGTGCTAGTCCATATTGGTGCCGGAAAATCATCCTAAAGTAAACTTAACCTTTGACCGAAAGTCAACACCAATCTAACAGGAAAGAGTTGAAGATAATTCTTTTTAATCATTCAAACACACCTTACAACGAAAGTTGCAGAGAACACACCTGATGTATATATGAAGCAATGACTCAAAGCTTCACACAAACATATATCTCTACACAGCGAAATAAAGTTAGGTCACAAACACAATGTACATTCATCCCAAAATACCAAGTTTGTATGAACCCAATAATGGCATATCGCCAACCTAAGCCTTAGCAGACTGCTCTGTCTTTTTGGCAGAATACCAACCCAATCACAACTCTATAAAAAATAGTTCCAAAGATTTTCTAGAAACGCCTTGGACCATAGCCAATGGTACAGAAATCATGCCGAATAAATTAACCAATTTCAAAAGAAGACGCAAAAACACACCCAAGGTCAAATAAAACCAAGTTATATCTTGCATAACAAAAACTCTAGTTAATTTGTCTCTCTTAACAACAGCCTATGTACAAAAATACCTTATAACCGAGAAGTTGCAGTTTAACCAATATGCTAATCAAAACAGACACTGATATCATCCATCTGAACATGCAAGGACATTTAATACATATTGTCAACCTCCAGTTTTGACATGCATGATGTGCATAAGTAAAACCAGTAGATGGCCTTACCTTGGATTGCTTCCAGGTCTTTACTGACATCATAAAGCATTGAAAGTCCTTCACTAAGGTGTCCAATAATGTTCAGTGTCCTCACAACTGTCCATAGAAAAGTCCCAAACATTGTCATCACAAATGTCCAAGATAAAATGTCCAAAATACGAAGAAATCCAAGGTCACGGCAACCAAAAGAAAGATGACTATAACACTATCAAGCCATCTTTATAGCTAAGTCAAGTGATCGTATAGTTTTCTAAGTTTATTAAAGTTAACATTTCCGCAACTACAAACTACCCAGGTTCATAATAAGTCAGATTCATTGTTGCTTCTTTATTATTTCCTAGTTACAACCTTAAATCCAATCAAAAGCCAAAATCCTAATCCCAAATCCCCCGAGCGCGATGCGCTTCTGTTTTATATAATCAAAGGTCATTCACTTTAATATCATAAAGTTCAAATGGCAATTTCCATGGTGATATTGCTTACGTATTACATGTTATCTCTATGCCAAAAGTGTTATTACCAAATAAGTTCACGGCATATACCTGAATCGCTATTTCTTGGAAATTGTACATGGGTTTGCTCAAATTACAGTCATGAATCATCGACCCATTTAGGCCACTTGAAATTACGCAGGTTTTCTGAGACAGACCTAATGCAAAGAGCTCTTAGTCCTAAATAAAAATTGCTGAAAATCTAATTACAAGTACACTCTGTGACAGGGGGGGGGGGTGGGTAGTGTGTGATTTATGTTTCAACAAAGAGCCCATGTTGTCTTCGAAAGTGACGTAAACGTTCTAGCGTTTCGGCAAACGGTGTCATGATAACCATAGCAGGAAACAATGACGCTGCGTCAAAATGTATGCGCACGAACACTGAGGCGATTTCCCTTTAATTGATTTCAGATCACAGAGATAAAAGCTGCTCAGTATGAAAGTGAAAAGACCTTCAGGAACAAAATACAAGAACTCACAAAGAAAAATAGTGAATTGGCGGAAAATCTGTCTGTAAGTATCTTATTCTAAGTAATCATAGTTTTTCTTCCCCAAGAATACACCTGCACATACATTTGTTTGAATCTATAAGGGACTATTTTGATTCAGAGTTGAAGCATGTAGTCAGCCAAAAATGGCATCAGCATGGTAAACCAATTAATCGCCTCTTTTTTGGCAAAATACATAATTTCCTGTTTTAATTTAAAATTATAACTTGTATTGTTTGAAGAAGGTAATCTAATATTAAGGTGAATACACTTTCAGGGGAAGCAACTATACCAGTTTCAGTTTATCTCCCTTTTCCATGGGGGTCAGTTCTTAAAAACAAGAATTTGCTTCAAAAGTTGGATCTATCCTCATAGGTAAGAATTTGCTCCCCAAGTAGCAAATTCTTGCCTGTAAGGGTAGATCCTTTGGAGAATTTGCTTAAAACTTATAAAAGGCAGATCTATCCTTACCGTAAAGAATTTTCTCCTCTAGGAGCAAATTCTGGCCTGTAAAGGTAGATTCTACTGCTTTGTTCAGGAAAGCAAACATCAACTCAACAAAAGTTGTCTTCCTTTGAACAATTGGCAGGAAAATGTGCACCTATACGCCTTAAAGACAGGGAGATAAGGAAGATTAACTTCCACAGTGTCATTCAGTGGAGCCCCTGGCCTAGTGGATAGGGTGTTCGCCTTTTACTCTGGGTGTCACAGGCTAGACTTACATGGGCGGCACATGTCCAATCAATTTTTCCTGTCTGATAGATCAGAAAATCAGTACCCAGTGTTTTGAGCTGTAAAAGTGGGCAGAGTGACAGTCATTGATTGCAGTGTCTGAAGGTCGGCAGTGGTGTCTGCCTTATTTTTCCTATCTGATAGATCAGAAAATCAGTACCCAGTGTTTTGAGCTGTAAAAGTGGGCAGAGTGACAGTCATTGATTGCAGTGTCTCTGAAGGTCGGCAGTGGTGTCTGCCTTATCAAACAGGCCAAACTGTACATGTGCACACAAATTACTACACTCACCGAGGTAATATGCCTGATATGGACTGGGGTCTCATTACATAAACACAACTGGACAAACAAGAACAGTTTCAGTCTCTCTCTTGGTCACATAGTGTCAACACCTCCAGTCAGCCGATGAAATCATCTTCTTTGGTAATTCTGGTTATTGATTTGTTGAATGAATTTTCACACACCATCTGGAATATACAGTAATGTGTGTAAGGATTGGAACACCTAAAATAATTAATTTTCCATTTGTTCCAAATGGAAAATTAATTAATTTAGGTGTCCCAAAATTCAGGCACATTAGGGGTACTTTGTTTCAGACAAAATCAAGAGACCTTGAAAAGAAGAACCGAGACCTCACTAAGCAGGTGAAGGAGTTGTCGAAAGGAAAGAAGTTCAGTTTGTTGTACAGTAACAGTCAGAGCAATAGTCCAAACTTAAGTTCTTAGATTTTTTTTCTTTAGAACCCCAGTTAATAATCCTAGATATAGAGAGTATCTGATGATAACTGGAAGGTAAATTCAATACATTCTTCATAAAAACTTACCACATGAAGACTGTCTCGCTGAGGTCATTGTAATGACAAATCACTTCATAATTGTAACTTGCCTGCACGAAAGTACAGGGAGCTGTTGTTGTCACCTGACATTGGCTTTGGCGTCACATTTTAAAGTCTTACAACAAAGTTTTTTAGCTCACCTGAGCCGAAGGCTCACAGGTGAGCTTATAGTATAGGCAGGCATCCGTCGTCCGTCGTCCGTCCGTCGTCCGTCCGTCCGTCGTCCGTCCGTCAATATTTTCAAACGACATCTCCTCTGAAACTACATGGCCCATTGTTACCAAATTTCATATATAGCATCTATAGGCAGGGGGAACCAATAATACTGTTTTTTATCCAAATCGCTGCAGAAGTTTGGTTGCTATGGCAACTTAAAGTTTCCATTGGCTTGTATGGGAAAAATTGAAAATTTGCATTTATTGCTATGTCACTGCAGATATTTTGACAAAACTTTTACAGAAATGTTCCTTGAGTATTCCTCTATCAACCACATGAACTTTATGTAAATTGCACAATTTTGCTGGTAGCCATGGCAACCGAATGGGTAAAAAAATAGAAAAAATATTCAAACATCATCTCCTCAGAAACTATGCAACCAATAAAGCTCAAGCTTCACAGAAAGGATCTGAGTACTAACTTCTATAAAAGTACTGTTTTTCTTGGCAATTGCTCTAGCAGTTTGGTTGCTATGGGAACTAAAAGTTGCCAATGACTTATAATGGCAAAATGGAAAATTTGCATTTATTGCTATGTCACTGCAGATATTTTGACAAAACTTTTACAGAAATGTTCCTTGAGTATTCCTCTATCAACCACATGAACTTTATGTAAATTGCACAATTTTGCTGGTAGCCTTGGCAACCGAATGGTTAAAAAGTAGAAAAAATATACAAAAATCATCTCCTCGGAAACTATGCAACCAATAAAGCTCAAACTTCACAGAAAGGATCTTAGTACTAGCTTCTATAAAAGTACTGTTTTTCTTGGCAATTGCTGTAACAGTTTGGTTGCTATGGGAACTGAAAGTGGCCATTGACTTATAATGGCAAAATGGAAAATTTGCATTTATTGCTATGCCACTGCGGATATTTTGACAAAACTTTCATAGAAATGTACCTTGAGTAGTCTTTAACCAGCCATGTTGAATTTATGCAAATTGCGCAATTTGGCTGGTTGCCATTGCAACCGAATGGTTAAAAATAGAAAAATATTAAAAAATCATCTTCGCAGAAACTGTGTGGCCCAATAAAGCTCAAACTTTACAGAAAGAACCTTAGTACTAGCCTCTATAGAGTTATTGTTTTTCATGGCAATTGCTCCAGCAGTTTGGTTGCTATGGCAACAAAGAGTTTCCATTGACTTATAATGAGGAAAATGGAAATTGGCAATTTTTGCTGTCTAACTAACTGCAGTTATTTAAATTTTTTTCTACAGAAATGTTTCTTGAGTAGTCCTCTACGATTCATATGAATTTTCTCCAAATCGCTGAATTTGATTGGTTGCCATGGCAAAATATAGTGTAAATTTCGAAAAAAAAAAAAAATTCTGCTCAGAAGCCATATAGGGGATGAAGCTGATATTGTGCAAACATGTTGATGACAGTAGTTTCTACATAAATTTTATTCTTTTTCTTCCAATCCCATAAGAACTTTGGTTGCTGTGGCGACTTATAGTTTCCATTGACTCATAATGGGAAAAGTGAAGCCATGAGGGGGATGAAGCTGATACTTAGCATACATATTAATAATTTTAACCTCTACCTAAAGTATGTTTTATATTATCATTGCCCATGTGAATTTGTTGCTATGGCAACTTAAAGTTTCCATAGACTTATAATGAGGAAAGTGGACATTTGCTATTTATTTCTGTGTTACTGCAGATATTTTGACAAAAATTCACAGAAATGTTCCTGGAGTAGTCCTCTACCAGCCATATGAATTTTTCCCAATTACCCGATTTTGATTGGTTGCCATTGCTGCTGAAAGGCCAAATTTTCTCTTTTTTTTGCCAAAGATCTTCTGAGAAGCCATTAATGGGGGATAAAGCTTATTTTTTTTGCATAAATGTTTGTGTTATTATCCTCTACATAAATGGTGTTTTTTATTGCTGTTGTGCATGGTGTTTTGTTGCTGTAACCTCAGTGCCTCAGTGCTCAGGTGAGCGATATAGGGCCATTGGCCCTCTGGTTCTGTTAATGGGACTACTGGTCCCTAATCTAGCCCTTCTATCCCGGACCCACTTTGGAGTGACAGGGATTATTCCGGTATCGGGGCTAGAAGCCGAGGCACCTGGAACATCGCTGTCACCTCCTTCAGGGGGTCCCCCTCACCAGAACTGCGCTCCTCAATCCCATCAGAATCCTCACTACTTACCTCTCCCCCTTCCTGTTCTGACCAAATTTTTGGTCGATAAGACTAAACTTGGTATCAAATTGAAGCTTATTTTAGAGTTCATCCATTTTTAAGTGACTATATCAAAATATATTTTCCTCTTATGTCAGAAAACTTTAACCTAAAAGTTTTTCGACTAAAGTTGCTTCTATCTTCTTGATTGTGGTATCATTGAAAAGCTCGTGAAAAGTTCTTTTCAAAGCATATAAACATTGATAGTCTACGACGTCTATGAGCTGAGATATGAACTTTTTAGCTCACCTGAGCCAGCGGCTCCGGGGGAGCTTATAGGATGGTAAGGCTCCGGCGTCCGTCGTCCGTCCGTCGTCCGTCCACAATTTCAAACGACTTCTCCTCTGAAACCGCTGGGCCAATTGTAACCAAATTTCATATAGAGCCTCCTGGGACCTTAGGAACGAAAAGTTGTTCAAACGGTCCTGGTCACATGACCAACATGGCCGCCACGCCCATATATGGTAAAAACCTTTAAAAATCTTCTTCTCCAGAACCAATAGGCCGATGGCCTTGAAACTTGGTATGTAGCATCGGGTACGCGAGTACTACCAAGATTGTTCAAATTATGACCTTGGGTTGACCTTGACCTTTTTTACAGCAAGGTCAAATTTGCTTCCTTGTGCTTTTATATGGCAAAATGCTAGAACATAAGATATCTTGGAAACTGTTGCAGATTTTGGGCTAAAAACCAGTATCTACAGTCATCTTAATGAGTACGTGAAGATTTATGACTTTAAGAGGTCAAGGTCATTCTTTGACCTTTGACCCAGAACTCTCATATTTTGACAATTTCGAACAATCTCCTCAACAGCCACTGAGCCAATTGAAACCAAATTTCATATAGAGCCTCCAGGGGTTGAGGGAACAAAAATTTATTCATACTGTCCAGGTCACGTGACCAACATGGTGGCCACGCCCATATATGGTAAAACCTTTAAAAATCTTCTTCTCCAGAACCAATTGAACCATGGCCTTGAAACTTGATATGTAGCATTGGGTACTTGAGTACTACCAAGATTGTTCAAATTATGACCTTGGGTTGACCTTGACCATTTTACTGCAAGGTCAAATATGGGAAAATGCTAGAACATGAGATTTCATGGAAAGTTTTGAAGATTTTGGCCTAAAAATTGGTACATAGAATCATCTTAATGAGAACATGAAGATTTTTGAGTACAAGAGGTCAAGGTCATTCTTTGACCTTTGACCCAGAAATCTCAAATTTTGACAATTTCAAACAATCTGCTCTAAAACCACTGTGCCAACTGAAACCAAATTTCATATAGAGCCTCGAGGGGTTGATGGAATGAAAATATTTTCTAATGGTCCTGGACACATGACCAACATGGCCGCCATGCCCATATATGGTAAAAACCTTTAAAAATCTTCTTCTCCAGAACCAATTGACCGATGGCCTTGAGACTTTGTAAGTAGCATTGGGTACTTGAGTACTATCAAGATTGTTCAAATTATGACCTTGTGTTGACCTTGACCTTTTGCAGCAAGGTCAAATATGGGAAAATGGTAGAACATAAGATTTCATGGAAAGTTTTAAAGATTTTGACCTAAAAAATTGGTATATACAGTTGTCTTAATGAGTTCATGAAGAATTATGAGTACAAGACTTAGAGGTCAAGGTCATTTTTTTACCTTTGATCCAGATTGCTCATATTTTGACATTTTCAACCATTTCCTCAAAAGCCAAAGGGCCAGTTGTGAACACATTTCATATAGACCCTCTAGGGGTTGATTGAATGAAAATTTGTTCAAACGGTCCAGGTCACATGACCAACTTGGCCGCCATTACCGCTTACGGGATAAATCTTTAATATTTTTCTTCCCCAGAACCAATACACCTATGGCCCTGAAACTTGGTAAATAGCATGAAGTACTAGAGTACCACCAAGACTGTTCAAATGGTGACCTTGGGTTTACCTTGACCTTTTTTGCGGCATGGTCAAATATGGGAAAATGCTAGAACATAAGATTTCATGGAAAGTTTTGGAGATTTTGGCCTAAAAATGGTATATATGGTTGTCTAATGAGTACATGAAGATTTATGAGTACAAGTGGTCATGGTCATTCTTTGACTTTTGACCCAAAACTCATATTTTGACAATTTCAGACATGATAAGTATAAGCCACCTTGCCAATTGTTCAGGTGAGCGATTCAGGGCCTCATGGCCCTCTTGTTTAGGTGATGGGCAAGGCACTGTCAGGCGAGCTATCCTGTATGTTAGCTCACCTGTACGAAAGTACAGGGAGCTATTGTTGTCACCCTGACGTTGGTGTCAGCATTGGAGTAGTGTGGGCGTCACACTTAAAAGTTTTAGACAAAGCCTTTTTTTTATGTGATGGGCATGGTACTATCAGGTGAGCTATCCTGTAGGTGGACAAGTCTTTTTTATTGAAAAAATAAAACTTTGCCCAAGAATTTTTATCAGATGCACCCATTATTTTGAGCCCTATGCATAATTAGCTCAAACTATTTTCATGTTATGAGAGCTCAACAGTGTCATCTAGCTGAGGCTATTCTAGTAGGCTCGTATATTTTTAATGAAAAGACAAAATTTATCTACACACTTATCATGTAAGTCAACCCTCGCCTATCTTATTTAGAGCTCTTTAAAGTTAAGGAAATGTACTATTTACATATTTTTACCATTTAGACTATTGTGTGTTTTCTTGGCCTATACACTTGAACTTATATTTCAGTTCAAGATTAATGTAAATTTGGATATGATAGTGCTTTATTTAATATTTCTCCATCAGAACTTCAGAAGATTCTTTGAAATGTAAATAAAAAAAAATGTTTTGAGATCTTATCTGAAACATTACATTTAAAATCAGTTTGACTCAGGCAAGAAAATTCCTCATCAAAGCAATAACAGGTATACATGTATAGGCCATTTGCTGTCTATAAAACAGGTCATTTTGCTAAATATCTCTAAAACTACCACAGTTATCTCTGTAAAGTAAAGCGCATCTTTAATGTCTATCTTATACATAACTAATCTATAATTTTCTTCAAAATTATATTTTGAAACTAAAAAGTTTCTTTTGAAAACTGCCCATTTTTAGAAGATGTTTTAACTGTATTTTACAAGTGAGTAAGTTTATGTATGTAACAGCCTTAGAATGGTCAATATTTACCTGTGTCAATTGTTAGTTGATTGTACAGAGTTACTCAATAGCACCTGTATACCTGTTAATCTTTTCATCTGAGTAAAAATGAAATTCACTAATTTATTGGTTGCAAAGAGAACTGATTGGTGAAGAATAGGATTAATTTATCTATAGAAACATTTCTTGTTTGTGATGCATATATGGGCATTGCTTATAGCTATTATATTCAATTATTGTACTCCCCTTTACTTAAGCTGAAAATTTTGCAAATTTTTGTACAGGATTGAATAGACAAAAGCAAAAAGTTGACATGAATAAATTCTGAAAATCAGTTTCCAGTTATGTATTAGTTTGACAATACCAGTGTACCAGTGGAGAAAAAATATTGATTATCCAAAAAATAAAAGAGAAAATCAGCAAAATGACCTGTTTTATAGGCAGCAAATAGCCTATACATTAAAAATATTGATAAAATAGTGAGTTCTTAGTAACTTTTCGTATTTCTCAGTTTAAACATACAGTCGAACTTCGATGGCTCGAACTCGCTGGGACCACCCAAAAAAGTTCGAGCGATCGGTGGATCGAGGCATTGAAGACAAACTCACAAGGTTCAGCCGTATGTATTATGCTTTTCTATCATAGCAAGGGTGACTTCCTGTTTATTGATCGGTCATAGTTTAAGCCACTCGGTGCCAGCAGAAATCTCCGATCTGGGTATCTCCCATTGCCAGGTCTTTCACCAGATTGCTCGTAAGCTGTGAGATTTTTTGCCACATTTTACTCAATTTCGGTGTGAAATTTTAATTGAAGAAAAATATTTTACCGTCTTTAAGTTTCATATGCTGCCTCATTTGCCCAGGGTGATAATATAAGTATCTTTCATGGGTATGAGGTGTGGATAGAAAAATCCGTCACGAGGGTCACTGTTCGACATCACGAGGCTTGCCGAGTGATGCCGAACAGTGATCCCGAGTGACGGATTTTTCTCTCCGCACCTCACACCCATGATAGATACTTTTTCTTGCACACCGCGTTTTGTATTATCTGTAGAACTTGTTAAAATGCGTGATTTTAGTGCCTCAGAGGTTTCTATTTGATTTTAAAAGAAGGCGCTGTTTTCAACGATCGCCATTCGGTTCTTTACGTCAACGTCTGGCATGCATAAACTGACGTCATTTTGCCGTTTTCGTGACGTAATCATCTGAAACGCCAGCGTCACTTGACGACGCAGATACGTGACCTCCATTACAACCAATGCATTTAATTCTCGCGATTTTTATCCGGTCCTGGGTGAGATAACATGGGTGAGATAAGATTTGTAGGTACAGGGGAAGCACGCGGATATCCTTATCCGGTGTGCAAGAATACACGTTTAAATAGACATAAACATGAAACATTAAATAGATAAGACCAAGCTATACAATCAGCTTAAATTGACAACCAATTGACCAGTTGATCAAAGGGTGGCTTTAATTGAGCTCACGCCAGTCAAGTATACCTGTGGTTTCGGCAAACGCTTTGTCAATATCAAAGCATCTTATGACATAATCAAACATCTGAGTTACCATTATTGAAATGGAAATTATTTACAAGGTAATTAGTGCAAGCCATCGGTGGGTTTTTACATAGAAACTGTACCCTAGGGACCGGGTTTGGGGTTCGAGTGTTCGAGCCATCATAGTTCGAGCCAAAGGTCGCAGGTTAAGTTAAAATGAATGGGAGTTTTGCCGGGACTGGAAAGTCAATTCGACCGAAGCATGGCGTTCGAGCCTTCCGAGTTCGAGCCAGTGAAGTGTGACTGTACATCAGTGAGGCATTTCTGAAGAGATGTCACAAAATACCATAAAAGTCCTGTCAGGCATCCTGTGGGCATTGCATTATACGCGTAAGGATGGATTTTTTTAAAAACAGAATTAAAGTGAATGGATAAGCAACACAACTATTTTGCCTTCTTTCTTGGTAGGGGTCAACTCCTAAAGGAAAGAATTTGCTCCTCTAGGAGCAAATTCTTTCCTTTAAGAGATGACCCCATTTTAAAGAGTTACCTCAACCAGGGAAGCAAACAGGAATAAGTGCAAGTTAATATAACATTATTTTCAGAAGAGAAGCAGGGGGCGTTTACTAGAGCAGGGGCATTTATTAGGATTAATATGGTATGTTTTCATACTGAAATACATGTACGAGGGGCATTCGAAAAGTTTTGCATATGGCATAATTTCTTGGAAATCACCATAAGGACAGAACTACTGATAGCAAAAAGTCGTAAAGCTATGTTATACCTACAGAAGTTAAAAAAACGCAACTATATTTTTCTTAAAGAACGCATTTTTAATTTCTTTGAAAGAGGTATACCCTACAGGCACTGCAGAATTCTACTTTAATAGGCCGTTATTCATATATGAACAGTCTTTGATTTTTTTATCTTTGCTGCTTAAAGACAATGCCCAGACAATATTGGCCTGTAAATATTGCGGAAATTATGTTTAATCTAGGTTCCGTACTGTCCCGTAAAATATGTATTATCCGAATTTATGTTATAGCCAATTCTCCGTTTCTACCAAAGTTATTATGATTTTGTTATGAAAATAAGTCTGTTAGTATTCGAAAACTTGTCGGCAAGAGCCTTTGCATGGATCAACTAAAATCTGTCAATAAATTCAAATTAATTCAAAATATGTACCAGCTACAATCTTTCAAAAATGACGTTGACGTCGATTTTAATAGCGTCATAAGAACTGCGCATTGCTTTGCAAGGAATGACTCGATAGCAGTTGTCTTCCTTGTAACTTTTGTATGGATAATGTCGGCAACAATGGACATGCTGTTGACAAAGAAATATTTTGTACTTACAACGATATTCGAATTAAGGGCCTAACACTGAAAAGATTTTACATGTGAAATTAGCCCAGTGGTATTACTGGGGCCTAATAAAATGCATTGTAAGTTAGTAAGAAAAAGTGTCTTTGTAAAGTGTTTGGTATCATTGTAAAGGCCAAATGTAGTGCTTTCAGTATATGCTATAGCATTTGTAACCAGCTTCCCCCTAAACAAAGCTATGAGGCCATTTGCAAATGTTTTCGAACGCCCCTCATATGTAAAATTATCCTGGACTTACTATGAGGTGCTTTATTTATACAGAACTCATTTGACTAATAACTTGGTAGTGATTGTTGTCCCTAATGTCTCAGTGGATCTCAGCACCTTGTGATCAGAAATCAGGAAAACATTTAACGGGGCATTTTGTATACATTGACTGATTGTTTTGACGTATATGTTATTAATATTTGAATGACCGCATGAGATGCATTCAGGCAAGTTTACGCAGCTAGAGCTATGACGATAACATATTTCTTTGGCTATGAGACAGGGCTTTATTCCCTTACAAATAAATCCCCAAAATCTAGATCTGTCTTATAAGACATCTAGCTTTTTTGGATTGTATTAAAAGGGAACACACATCTCTCAGTAGAAATTTATGACTGATTTAGCTATTTGGGGTCCATCTAGAGAAGAAAAAACACTATTTTATAGCTGCATAGATATGGTATTTGCTCAGAGAAGTGAGCAAATTCTTTTCTTTGTCTAATAATAGCTCCAAATGGAATAGGTATTCCCTACCAGGGGAGCAAATACTATCCTGTTAATTTTGTTACGGTTTACAGTTGAGAAAATTTTGCCCCTGGGAATCATATCGGGGACTGCTAGATCAGCAGACCAGCACTTAATCTACTGAGCTACCTGAGCTCCTCTAGATAAGAAGGGGTAAAAGGGATATTTCAGAGACAATTTTTCTTACATCTGCATGAAAACATAAGTTGTGATCCATTATCTGAATCGTCTTGCCGAGGCGATTCTAATGAGGGGTCACAATGTTTGTTTTTCATTGTAAAATAAGGAAACTTATTCCTGAATTGTCCCTGTTTCTCCTTCGTATCTAGAGCACTGCAGTATAACACTCTAAATGGCGCTAAGCATTTTAGTAAACAGGAAGACTCAGATCAGTCTGTGCATGGGTGTGTTCTAGCTAGATCCTGAATTTTGAACCTATAGATTTCTCTCTCAAATTCATAAATGAGCCGTGACATGACAAAGCCAGCAAAGTGGTATGTGCATACAGTGAAGACTCAGATCAGCCTGGGCAGCTGCTCGGTGTGATCAGATCTTTCCCTGTGCAATTAAAGGCAAGCAAAGGGTCTAAGCCAGCTCCATGCAGACAGCAGAGACTCTGATCAGATTGGTCGGAAGCTCAGGCTGATCTGAGTCTAGGCTTGGCGCGCATGCCACTTCATTGGTTTTGTCGTATTGCGCCTCAAATCATTCATAGCCAGTATAAACATCAAAGGTTATGTCAGGGATGTGGCTATGCATTGTTCTTATTATACCCCGCCACACGTTAGTGACGGGGTATTATGTTTTCACGTTGGCCGTCCGTGTGTCCGTCCGTCCGTCCGTCCATAGTATGTACGTCCGTCCGTCCGTCTGTCCGTCCGTCCGCACTTCGTTTCCGTTCGATAACTTAAGTATTTTTCAACGGATTTCCTTCGAATTTTGCATATGCATTTGTATCAAGAATGTCTCGCTTGGGATTGTTAATGGGCAAATTTCAAAAATTTCTGACAGAGTTATGGCACTTGTCAATGTACAAAAAATGGTTTCTGGCCTCTAGCTCCTTTACTACTTGGAGTATCATGATGAAACTTCACGAACATGATCGAAGTAACAAAAGCTTTATATAAGCACAGAAATTTTATCATCGCGGATTATCTGCCCCTGCCCTGGGGCTATATACATGTATAAAATCATGAAAAATTTCATGTGCAAAAAATGGTTTCTGGCCTCTAGCTCCTTTACTACTTGGAGTATCATGATGAAACTTCACGAACATGATCGAAGTAACAAAAGCTTTATATAAGCACAGAAATTTTATCATCGCGGATTATCTGCCCCTGCCCTGGGGCTATATACATGTATAAAATCATGAAAAATTTCATATAAAATCAGAATTCGAAGCAATTTTTCTGAAACTTACAGCAAGCGATCACAGTGATGAAGCTTCCAGTGATGCTCAAATTTATACATGCATGAAATGATGATATCTATATAAATTCATGTGAAACAGATTTTCAGAAATATACATCTGATGAAAGAAGCAATAAAAGCTTCTTGTGGTGATTTGACCCTTTAGGGGTTATCTGCCCCTACCCTGTGGCCACATGCGTAAAATCACTGAAATTGTATTTGACTAGAGTGGTCAGTGATTTATCGGAGGCTTATTGTAAGTGATCAGAGTAATGAAGTGTCCTGTCATGACAAAGATTTTTATCCATGTTCAGTGGGGTTAGGTTTCCCCTGCCCTGGGGTTATACAGAGAAAAAAAATAATTCTGGAAAAATCGGTGTGTAATAAAGGTTTGCAGTGGCGGGGTATCACGCAGTCGTTTGCGATGCTTTTATTTCATTTTGGTTATGAGTAACTTGTTTTTGTTTCCCACTAAAATTTCGCAATGTTAGAGCCAAGTCTACCAGCAAGGGTGCTAGTATGCAATAAGTATTGTTTGAATTACATTTCTGTACAGAAATTCTGACATGTATGTTTGCTATTCTTCCCACATTTCTTCTGTCACATTCACAAATTGTAAAGTGTGAACCTGGGGCTGTATTGATAAAACCACTTAAGTTGTTGCTATGCTGTTGCTAAGGCTAAAATTTTATCTTAGAGATTCCCTACAACTAGGAAATTTGCTCTGGAGGAACAGTCTTTTCCAGACTGTTTCATAGTTGTAGGGAATCTCCTTCATAAAAATTCAGCCTTAGCAACAGCATAGCAACAACTAAAGTGGTTTTATAAATACGGCCCCTGTTCTGTTTTTATGATATTGGCAGTAATAGGTTACGGTCTCCTGATATTTAGGGTCATTTATGGTAATGAGAATGATTCAGGACAAATATTTAAGGTGTCTGAATATTTATGATAACCATATCTTTTTTTTGTATGGAGAACTAACAAAAATGATATCGGAGTAATCTACTCTCCCATGTCTGAAACTGATTTAAATCTGTTTTTCACATTTGTCAAAGTTATTTTGTTGAATGGATTTTGGTCTACATTTTCAAGGGATACATCTAAAGTAATGTAGAATCACGTCTGTCTATAGATTGACAAGTAATCATGCTATACAATTGTGTGAAGAGATCTGATCAACAGTGATAAATTGGTTCTGACCTGTGGGTTTTTTGAAAAAATCTGTTATACAACCCATGTCATTTCAGAGATTGTAGTAGCATCCAGTGAGAGGACAGGCATGGAATGTATGAATCTTCATAAAACAGGCTGGTGCAACTTATATGATAGGATCTGTTTGCATTGTTTCAAGTAATATTATGTCATACACCTAGAAAATACAGGTTTATAGGCATTGTTTGTAATATTATGTACCATACTTATCGGGCTGTAAGGTTGGTTTATCCCTTCTAAAACAGCCCCAAAATCTAGATGAGCCATGAAACGAGAAAACCAACAAAGTGGTTGTGTGCACACTCAGATCAGCTTGGGTATTTGCCCAGTTTGATGAGAGTCTTCCCAGTGCACTTAAAGGGTAGCTAAGGGTCTTGCCTACCTCCATACAGATAGCAAAGACTTGATCAGACTGGGCAGATGCCCAGGCTGATCTGAGTCTTCGCTGGGCACACATGCCACTTTGTTGGTTTTCTTGTGTCACGGCTCAGATTTCTTATATGAAATGGATCAAGATTTTTGGGAATGTTTTGAAAGAGAAACCCCTATCTTATAACAGACATTTACAGGACCGATTAGATATTTGAGGCCTTTCTGGAATCCGAAAGGGAAAAAACTTTTTATTGCCAAATTTTTTAGATACTCTATGATACAATTTGTATATTTGCACTTTTGGTTTTATTTTTCAAAACATCTGTTTTAAACAGTACCTTTTGATGCTGGTTTAATGACTTCTTTTCCGGGTTGAATTATTTTATCCATATAAGCCTTGATTATGCTTAGGCAAAGCAAAATGCAATACATGTGTAAATTTTTATTTAGCTTAAGATATATATTTATGTTTTTAAGCAATATATACTCACTGTGTCACTTGCGTTTGCTTTAGGTTAGCACATATGAACCATGACACGAGAAAACCAACAATGTGGTTGTGTGCCCAGCCTAGACTCAGATCAGCTTTGGCATCCACCCAGTCTGATCAGAGTCTTTGCTGTCCGCATGGAGATAGCTTAGACCCTTCGCTACCCTTTATGCACTTAGCGAAGACTCTGATCAGACTGGGCGGATGCCCAGGGTGATCTGAGTCTGTGCTGGGCGCACAACCCACTTTGTTGGTTTTCTCGTGTCGTGGCTGAACAGAAAATAAAAAGGAAGGTGAATGGATACACTTTTCGGGAAAGCAACTCTTCCATTTTCAATTTTGCCCCTTCTCAGAGGGGTCAACTCTTAAAGGAAAGAATTCGCTCCCCTGTAGGAGTTGACATTTTCATATTTACTAGCAGCAAAAATTTCATGCTCAGCTGAGTTGAGCACAAAAAAAGTTTTATGACCTTGGGGCCAGGCCCTGACCTTCCCTTGTTCAGTTGGCATGATGGCTCTTTTGTGAACCAGTCACTTTTGTTTGAATTGATTTTGAGAACTTTGTCAGGTCAGGGTTGTAGCAGGTTATAAGTATGAAGATAAAACTATTTTGCTTATTCTTCACTGCCATAGTTTAAGTTGCCAAATTGTGTATTTTAAAATGGAAAATCTTTAGAAGAGTTATAGTTCCCTCTTTGCTAAAAGGTGCTGTGGTGAAATGGTTAGGGCTAGGCTTTGGTGCAGGTTGTGGTTTTGAAATCCAGCAGTGTTACGACTGAAAAACTGTCTCAGTTTAAAGGTGCCTGAGGGAAGCAAAGAAAAGGATTTGTTGAGTAATAAGTCAGTGATCTGAGGTCAGTTGTAAAGTGGATCAAATGAGGGTAAAATATAGTTGATATATCTAGTTGTAACTGACCAAAAAAACTTTGAATTAATACTCAACATTTCACTGCTAGAGCTGAACTATTAGGATTTTAACAGTCAAAAATGCTAAAATCTTCCAAATTCTGCCAACCTTTCTGTTTGTGGGTCGATGATCTCGCCAATTTTCTAGACTGCATAAATGCAACTTCATTCTTAAGATTTATAATGAAAAAGAGGTCAAGGAACATGATCAAAAATTCAGAAATATCATATTTAATTGCCATTGTCTGTATAGGTGCACTGTGTTAGAATTTGCCTTTTATCTAATCTCTACCTCTGGATTTTGTACATATGCTGATCATGACAATATAGAAATTCACAACATGTATTACTATTAAAATTCTAACAATTGGGATATCAAAGGTAATTACCATCATTGTCCTTATAAATATGGAAGAGTTTTGTTTTTACAATGCAGCAATGCATCCCAAAGATGCAAATGGGATGGCAAACAGTGAAGACCCTGATCAGACTGCTCCTAGGAGCAAGATACAAGCTCTTTATTACAAATTTTTGGCCCTCATAGGAGCACACATAGTGATACAGAATGAGCAACCAAACAAATCAAGGAAAGAATTCCAAATGACAGAATGTGAGCAAAATAAAAGGTACAAAATAATAAAGCATATCTCCTAACTGATGATACAAGTACTATATACATGATACAATTAGGAGCAGTCTGATCTGGATCTGCACTGTGTGCTCAGACCTATCTGTCCCAATACTTAGAATTTTTATGGTAGACAGTAAAGATGCCTTATTACATGTTATTGCACGTAAAGATTTAGACTGTATCTTAGTGGGTTTCAACACAGGCTTTCAAATTTCATTTGGCACGATAAAGGAAAAGCAGGCTGTAAACACAGTTTTAAATAAAACGGAAATCCCTACAGCCTTACAGGGATTTGCCTATAGCCAAATTGGGATTTGCCCTCTGTTTGGATGTGTCCTATACAGGGATTTGCTTGTTTGTTCTTATGTAGTGCGAGAAGAAATGGGTACACAAACTTCAGAAGACAATTTTGATATTTTTTTTGGCTCTCTATTGACTGTTTCTGCCAATAATGGGCAGTTATGACAGCTTCCTGCAAAATTCTTCCTTTTGTCAGAAATATTAAGTAAATAGTATTTCATATATGTGAATATTGTTGTGAGTATTTGTTACATGTGTTTTATTTTAGAAGCTACTCTTGACCCTAGGTTTTATCACATCTTAAATGTTTAAACACATCACAGTTACGTGTGTGTACTCATATATGTAGATAGTTTTGAATTTTAAGTTTTTTTAATCATGTAAATATAAAATCATGTTTTAGTTTTGTAATTTGTAACAAAAGTACATTACTGTTATGTCCAGATGATATAATAAATTGTTTTGACCTTGTTCCTTGTTCTTTTAAAATCCCTGATAAAGATCATGAAAGTGGAATTCTGTAATATGTTGTGATTTTAGTAATATTACGGTAATGGCCCTAAAATTTCAGACACCCATAAGTCGGACAGTTATTTGTTTGAAAATTCTTAGAAAGTTAAGTGGATTTTACACACTATAATGCATCTAAATGATGCTTTGTGAATGGCAAACGTTGTAGACCCTGATGAGCAACAGTTTGATCTTGGTCTACAATGTTTGCTCAGACTGACTGTCCAAATATTTAGGGTCATTACGGTAGATTCAAAATCACCATAAACGTCCTTAAAAAGCCAGAACAGCAGACAACAAAATTTACTTCTGCAAAATTTAAAAAAATTACTTTGTCATATATGTAAGCTATATAATATTGAGAATTCAAAGACTAGAGGGCAGATAGCCAAGACCCGGATGGGGCAGATCATTATGAGCCACCTCATCTGCATCTATGCTGTTTGCAAATTCAACTGTGTTTCTGGCCTTTTTAGTGATATTCTGGGACATTTTGCACTGCATAGTTGGTTCCACATCATTTTCAATTTGGAGCATGTCATGTTTTTTCCACAATTTTTAAAAAGAGAAAAAACTTTACTTCCTGTTTGCTTCCCCTTTCAAAAATCAGGCGTACACCCTACTGAGAAAGGAATTTGCCTGTAGGAGCAAATTCTTTAAAGAGTAGACCCCTATCAAGTAGGGAGACAGAAATGATAACAGCAGAGTTGTTTACTCTGAAAGTTTAGACATTCACCTTAAAGGTCAGAGTGAGTGAGTGATTTGATGCTTAACGTCCACGGTAAACAGCTATGGTCATGTCGGGATGGTCAGTTAACCTAACAACACTATTCCTGGGCAGGCTTAGACCTCCTAAGCGGTTAACCAGTACTAAGTGCACATACCTTCGCCAGTAACTGACAACTGCCCTTCTTGAATCAGCGGAAGGGGAAACAAAAGTAAGTGGTCAGACCGGGTTTCGAACCCAGGACCTCTGACTTATGAGACAGGTGGCCTACCGATTGCGCTACGCGGCCCAGCCTTAAAGGTCAGATGTTGTTCAAGGCAAGTCAACGATAAGCAAAGACGTGAAGGTATTGTTACTTTATACATGTCACATAAACAAGGTTTTTAGATATAGAATAACTCAGAGCTCTAACCAAGAGGGGTATTTGATGATAATTTAGGGATAATTTTTTTTATTTCTCATTGAAACCATATGTTGTGATCCCTCATCTGAACCATCTCGTCGAGACAGTTCAGCTGAGGTCACAACATATGTTTTTATGTAGAAATAACAAAAGTTATCCTTAATTATCATCAAATACTCCTTCTTATCTAGAGCTCTGATAACTAGTATTCATCAACATCTGACAACAAGAACAGTTTGACTGTTTTATTATTTTTTCACCCTCATATGTTCACTCCACTACACAGGAAAATTGCACCATAGCTTCACATTTACAATTAAGTTCAGCATTTTAAAGAAGCTTCGACTTCTGAAGATCAGGCCCCACTATATGCATAGGCTAGTCAGAGTCTCAGCTATTTGCATTTGAAATAGTAGTAAGCAGCTGTTTGGCATGTTTTGTTTCAATTAACCCTTAAAGACCAATAAAAACAAACGACAAATTATGTCTGCAAAATTTCAAAAGTTTCGTACAAGCTATATCAACTGAAAAGTCAAACACTAGGGGGCAAACAGTGTAAGCCCAGATGAGGCCTATCATGATGAGCCACCTCATCTGGATCTATGCTATTTGCAAATTCAACCACATCCATTTTCATTATCTTTGGCGCTTTAAGGGTTAATAGCACATATGCCTCACAACTAAGTAGTCTTTAGATTTAACAAGACCTGTCTGCATCCTGGATAGCTCGCCAGACAGGGCCTTGCCCATCACATAACAAACTTTAACATAAACTTTGACATTTTCATACGCCAAGGTAGTGCAATAGCTATTCCTGTACATTCACACAGGTGAGCTAAAACGGAATCTGGTTGAGATATGAACTGGCAAATGCTGCTGACCCTGATCAGACTGCTTCTACTATCAGCAGTCTGATCAGTGTCTATACTATTAGCTCATGACTGCCAACATTTAGGGATATCACAGTATCTAATGACTGTTAAGACTTTTCTTTCATCATGTCAATCACAGTTTTTCCACGACCATGTTTCTGACCAACTTTCTCAAATGCCCTGGGAAGCTCTTCTAAACTGAAGACCTCATCTATCACAGGTCGAATCTGCAAAATATAAAGTCATTATGGAATTACATATCATGTTCTTTCCATTTCGGTTACTGTATTCCTTTTCACTCTCCAAAAGTATTTTCAGACACTGATTCACTCACCCTACCATAAAATTTCTGAGTATTGGTTCTGAAAGGTTTGAGCAAAAAGGAGCAGTCTGATCAGGGTCTACACTATTTGCCATTCCATCTGCATCTTTTGGATGCATCACTTCATTGTAACACCAAACTGTTCCATTTTCAGGACAAGTACAGTAATAATTTTAGGTGTCCCAATTTTTAGAATTTTTATTTGACCAATTTTTATACGCCCATTTTGAAAAAATGGATGTATTATAGCATGGCGCTGTCCGTCCGTCTGTCCGTCAACATTCTTGTGCACACCATATCTCAGTAACCGTTTGAGATAGCTTCTTGAAATTTCGTAGGAATATATATTAGGATGAGGCAAAGTCTCGTGTTTAGTAATGGTTGCCCCCCCCTTTCTTAGTTACCAAGTTATGTCCCTTTGATTATCTTTTACCCAACTAGTCTTGTGCGCGCCATAACTAGATAACCATTTGGGATATCTTGATGAAACTTAATAGCAATGTGTATGAGGGACCAACGATGTGTCACGTGTGACAATGGCTGCTCTCCCTTGCTTTGTTTTGGAGTTGCACCCCTTTGATTAGATTTTGTAGGCTATTATCATGTATACTAATCTTGTGCATTCAATAACTTAGTAACCATTTAGAATGACTTGATGAAACTTTATAGCAGTAGGCATGATCACAAGACAGTGTGTCACATATAAGAATGGTTGTTCCCCCCTCCTTAATTTTGGAGTAACCTCCCTTTCATTAGTTTTTTTAGACTCACCCCATTCTCCCATTCACTCCATATCTCCTTAACCCTTTGAAATATTTTAATGAAAATTTGTAGGAATCGGCAATGTATCATGAGCATGAACCACAACTCTAACTTACTTCTGAATTATCAGCCCTTGCATCAATTTCCGTTTTACTCTGTTACTCCTTAACCACTGGAAATATTTTAACAAAACTTTATGGTGATGTGTCAAGAGAATGTATTATGACGTCAAGAGAATGTATTATGACCAAGAATGGTACTCTTGTTTACTTAGTTTATAAATTAACTCCCTTGTTTAACTTTGGCATTTCTCAGCTTCTGAGCTGCTTCATCCTGGAAGCTGATTTTTGGTATACTAACAGTATTTGATATGTTAGATGTTTTAATTACATTGCAGTCATTAATTACTGAGTTGTTTCCCCTGTTTGTCTGCATGTCCATCCTTTTGTAAACAATCTTGTTCATTCTGTGACTCAGTAATGACACTGAAACGGGCGTATTATGTGCCGCGAAGCTCTTGTTGTAATTATATACCCTTCCAACTTCAAATTGTAGAACATAACTATTCCTTTCATAAGATTTTTAAACTCTTGGCTGAATGGCAAAGATTTATCTGCTTTAAAGTTTCTTAGTGATTCTGTCCAAGTATCAATACTTACATCTCCACTGTCCACCATCTTGGCAATTTTCTTGAGAGCATTTCCATTTGGTATAAACAAACCCCATCTGTAACTTCTACCTCTGCTGAAACCCTGAACATGAAAAGTAAACAACTGTTCATGAGCAAATTTAGATTTTAGAGAACTTACATGTGAGCCACGAGACGAGAAAACCAACAATGTGGTTGTGCGCCCAGCGCAGACTCAGATCAGCCTGGGCATCCCCCCAGTCTGATCAGAGTCTTCGCTGTCCGCATGAAGGTAGCTTGGACCCTTAGCTACCCTTCAAGTGCTTAGCGAAGAGTCTGATCAGCCTGGGTGGATGCCTAAGCTGATCTGAGTCTGTGCTAGGTGCACAACCACATTGTTGGTTTTCTCGTGTCGCGGCTCATGTAAGCAATTCCAGCACAAACCCAGTGAACACATGAGGCTGATACAGTTAATGGTCTACCCAACATTGTCCAAATGTCACGGAGGTTGTCAGCACTGGGTCAACATTAACCAATTTTTGGATTTCCAGTCCATTTAATGCTTGAAATATACCATATGCATGGTAATTTTCGCGGTGTTCCATTTTTCGCGGTCACTTAGAAACCGCGAATATTAAAATCGCGAATAATTTTCTGTTTCTTACAAAGTGTCTCCTGTAGACTCAGTGTTCATATATTTTATGTGTGTTTGTTTCGGTAGTTGCTGGTACTTTTCTCTTGAGCCAGTTCTTTCATTAACCTCCGGCAGTCCTGCCGCAGGTTAATGAAAGAACTGACTCAAGTGAAAAAGAAATAGCTTTGCTTTTTGAGCATGTTGCTAACCGCGAAAATTAATATTTATGTTTGTGACCCTTAACCGCAAAAAGTTGAACCCGCGAAAATTACCACGTATACGGTATTTATAAGAATAAAGCTCTGCGAGGTAAAAGAACTCAAAATTTGTGGTAGACATGAGCGTTAAGGTGTCAGACATAAAGTCATGATACACCAATATTTTTCTTTGCAAAAAATCTATATTGTTAATTCTTGGGCATTTTGTGGCAATATAAAATTGATTGTAGAAAGATGTTAATATTAACTGAATTTATTTTTCTTGTTCAATGCAAGAAGCTTTCACAAACTTTCTTTGGCTGCTAAAATTGTCTAATAATTTTCTGAAGCAATACTCGTATCCGAGTAGATCTCGTCAGCTAGTAGTTCTCGTCATTCTGCTTAAAACGAGTTTTTCGCGTATTTTTTCTTTACTTCGACTGCCTTAATCCTAAGTTTATGATACATTTGGTCAAACTAGTGCAAAAACTCATCAAGATATCGAGCCATGTATATATAAATGCCGTTTTTTTCTCTTTTGGATTTGCAAAGTCGCGTGATTACGTCAGGGGCATTCACGTGAGCACGTTCAAGCCACTTGCTGACCTCTCTTAATTGGGTCAGGCTTTCCAATATTATGTCTACTTTGCAAACAAATTCCGAATGTAAGTCAGCTTTGCAGTAAAAACACAAAAATATTAAAATAGCAAACATGACCCAGTCATCATTTATCGTTTTCAGCAGCCTCGTGAACAAGACGAACTCTTCGTCTCAGGTTTGTGTTTGTTTTCGTCTGCTGTGACCTCATTAAAAAAATTGAGCGCATTCGGCATACGAGCGGACTTTGTTACATGAATAAGATGTCAATACTCATTATATAGGAACAACAGCAAAATGGATTTTATATTCATTTTAAAATCGAGCTCAAAAGCAACATGACGAGAACTACTTCTGGACGTGACGTTGTCTGTGCGTGATAGCATATCAAATAATGATCGCTCCCTGAGGTTCGTTTCTATAAATAAATTCATGACGTGTGTGTCGAAACCAGAGTTTTTAGGTACACAATACATAACTACCGCAAACTGAAAGAAAACCTGCTTGTTTGGGAGAAAACAGGAAATTATTGGTAAAAAATGACGAGAACTACTCGGATACGAGTATATCTTAAGAAGTTTGCATTCACAATACAGCTTCGTTGCAAATAATGAAATTAAAGACTAATATTTTTCAAATAGCTACCCTATGGCACTTTATCTGTGACATGGCTAAAATACATGCTTCCTTGAAAAGGAAAATGTCTGTAGGTGAATAGATACACTTTCAAGGGAAGAAACCTGGGCATTTTTGTTTTTGTCTCCCTTTTCAATTGGGGTCTACTCTTAGAGGAAAGAATTTGCTCCCCAAGGGTTAACTCTTAAAAGAAAGAATTTGCTCCTACAGGAGCAAATTCTTTCCTTTAAGAGTAGACCCCCATTTGGAAGTGCTTTACTTTCCAGAAAAGCAAACAGGAAGTCACGAAAGTTGTTCCCCTTCGAAAAAATGGCTGAAAAAAATAGCGACATACCAATACACCTTAAACCTGCTAAAAAATTTACCAACCTTTAGCACATTAAAACTGAGATCTGTTGCTGACTGTATCAAGCCACCTGGTATACCATATTTGTCAGTAGAGGGCAGCAGTGGCATCACCAAGGAGATGTATTTGGCATTGGTCCAAGATTTTAAAAGATCAACAGAAAAACTTGGTGTTTCCCCTCCCAGAGGATCTAGTATCACATCAAATCTGAAGAGTGGAAAAACAGAAATGATGTGAGCCGCGACACGAGAAAACCAACAAAGTGGTTGTGCACCCAGCGCAGACTCAGATCAGCATCGGCATCCGCCTAGTCTGTGCAGAGTCTTTCCTAAGCGCTTAATGGGTAGCTAAGGGTCTCAGCTACCCTCATGCGGTCAGCAAAGACTCTGATCAGACTGGGCGGATGCCCAGGCTGATCTGAGTCTGCGCTGGGCGCACAACCACATTGTTGGTTTTCTCGCGTCGCGGCTCATGTGTTTACAAGAAAACCAAAGAAATATAAGTCTTGACATATGTAAAGGGTTTCCAACATGTGTGAACAGCAAGGCCTCAAACCAGCCTGTGCATTTATGCATTCTGATCAGAACCCTTGCTGTTCATACACACATTGTACAGTCAAGCCTGTCTTAAGGGGTCAACTAAGGGAAGGACAAAATTAGCTGCTAAAGACAGGTGACCTCTAAATACAGGTTCATTTGCACTATATTTTTGTTGAAGGTACCCAAAATATGTGGCTGCTTAAGACAGGTGATCCCTTGATAGAGGTGACCACTTAAGGAGGTTTGACTGTATATGCGGTCAAACCTGTCTTAAGGGATCACCCTATGGGACCCCCAAAAAGTGGCTGCTAAAGACAGGTGAACCCTTAATACAGTGACCCCTTAAGACAGCTTCAACTGTATTTTAAGGCAAATGGACACACTTTCATAGGAAGCAAAACTGTCATTTTCATTTTTGCCTCCGTTCTCCATGAATGTCAACTCCTGCTCCTCAAGGAGCAAATTCTTTCCTTCAAGAGAAGACCCCTTTTGGAAGGGTTTTGTCATTCAAGGAAGTCTAAAAAGAAATAGAAGCTTATTATGCCTTAAAATAATCACTACAAATGAAATTGTACAGCTAATCATGTCTTAAAATATTGGCCCGAGATGAAATCATCCCGCTTATCATGTCTTAAAATATTGGCTACAGATGAAATCGTACAGCCTATCAATTTTTTAAAATATTGGCTACAGATGAAATAGTATAGCTTATCATGCCTTAAAATATTGGCTACAGATGCAATAGTACAGTTTATCATGTCTTATATTATTGGCTTCAGATGAAATAGTACAGCTTATTATGTCTTGAAATATTGCTTATTATATCATTAGTATTGGCTACAGATGAAATAGTACAGCTTTAATTATAACTTATAATATTGGTTTCAGATGAATAAGTATAACTCACTTTTCTAATTTTGCCAATTCTCTAGCTACATCACAGGTTTTGTAGTCTATAACAGTGTCAGCTTCTAGAGATTTTACTAAGTCTATGGCATCTGTTGAGCAGGTAGTTGTAACATCAGCTCCCCATGATTTCATCAGCTGAAAATATTAACAACACAGAATTAAATTACTTCAGAATAATTATTTGTTTGAGAAAATCTGAAGTTTCTGCTGAAAAAATTTCAGGTTGTAATGTCATTGAAAAATTGGCGGAGCATGGAATACACTGTTTGCTATGCTCCGATACCGATGACATCATAGATCTGTTACCATATCAACTAAGAATTCATACTGATGTCAAAATGACATCATCAAGATGTCATTCCGCCAGGGTACTAAGCACAAGAGATGTTACTTCCATAGTTGCTATGAAAACAAATCTATGACATCACCTAACTTCTAGTTCGAGAAGAGCAATGCATACAGTGTATGCCATGCTCCTCTTGAATTACAAGTGAGATGCTACCTGAAATTCATACAATGAAAAATTGTGATTTTCTGAAACCTATGATCAAACTCCAATAATTTAATTACTTTCAGGGGCAGCCACTCTACCCATTTCTTTTTGCTTCCCTTCTTCTACAAGTGGTCAACTTTTTATGCCCCCGTGACGATAGTCAGGGGGCATTAAGATTTGCCCCTGTCTGTCTGTCCGTCTGTCTGTTCGTCACGCTTTATGGCATAGAGTTTGTGTAATCAACTCCTCCCACAGTTTTCAATGGATCTGTTTCAAACTTTGCATACATGTTGGGGACATATTGAAGATGTGCATGTGGATTTTTGTTGGACCTATAATTAATTTTGACAGAATTACGGCCTTTTGAACTTAGTCATTTTAGACAAATTTTTGCATTGTAGGGTATAGAGTTTGTGTAATCAACTCCTCCCACAGTTTTCAACAGATCTTTTTCAAACCTTGCATACATGTTATGGACATATTGAAGATGTGCATGTGGATTTTTATTGGACCTAAAATTAATTTTGACAGAATTACGGCCTTTTGAACTTAGTCATTTTAGGCAAATTTTTGCATTGTAGGGTATAGAGTTTGTGTAATCAACTCCTCCCACAGTTTTCAATGGATCTTTTTCAAACCTTGCGTACATGTTGTGGACATATTGAAGATGTGCATGTGGATTTTTGTTGGACCTATAATTAATTTTGACAGAATTACGGCCTTTTGAACTTTGTCATTTTAGGCAAATTTTTGCATTGTAGGGTATAGAGTTTGTGTAATCAACTCCTCTCACAGTTTTCAATGGATCTTTTTCAAACTTCGCATACATGCTGTGAATATATTGAAAATGTGCATGTGGGTTTTTGATGGCACTAGAATTAATTTTGACAGAATTATGGCCTTTTGAACTTAGTCATTCTAGGGAAATTTTGCATTGTAGGGTATGGATTTTGTGTTATCAACGTGCTCCACAGTTTTCAATGGATCTTTTTCAAACCTTGTCTACATATGGTGGACATATTTGAAGATATGATGAGGCATATTGATAGGTCTAGAATTAATTTTGACAGAATCACAGCCTTTTTAACTTAGTCATTTTGGGCAGTTTTTTTCATGGCAGGTTACGTTTTCAATGGATTCTTTGTAGGTGCTTTATGGATATACATATCATGTGACAGGCGCTGCAAGGGGGCATCATTAGTGTCTTACAGACACAATTTTCTAGTTTATTCTTTAAAAAGCAGACCCCTTTTTTGCAAGGGCTTCATCCTCGAGGGCCTCATGGAAGATTAGTTAACTTGCTAAATGTTGTCATCCTCGTTAAATAAAGTCTTTACTTACTTACTTCAAGGGACGCAAAAAGTTACGAAGTTGTTTTCCTTGGTAAAAATAGTGGGAAAACATGGAAATGTACCTATTTATGGACACTCTAAAGAGTTTGCCTCCTTTTTATAGTATATAGTATGTAGTCACTATTGTGACTTCCTGTCTACTTCCATGGGTGAGGAAGCCCATCCAAAATGGGTTCTACTGTTAATGGGAAAGCCCTGTTTCTAAGGGAGTTAAGAATTGACCCTCATTGAGAAAAGAGGCAAGTATGAAAATGGCAAAGATGCTTTCCCTGAAAGTGAACCAGTCATCTTATATCCAAAGCATTGTCTCCTCATTCTTTAAATGACGCCAATCAAAGTATGAAAGCAAGTTCCTTGCTTGCACAGCAAATACCGGTATACCTGAAAGAAACCATGTGAGCCATGACACGAGAAAACCAACAAAGTAGTTGTGCACCCAGCGCAGACTCAGATCTGCCTTGGCATTTGCCCCGTATGATCAGACTCTCTGCTTAGCGCATAAAGGGTAGCTAAGAGTCAAAGCTATCTCCATGCGGACAGCGAAGACTCTGATCAGACTGGGCGGATGCCCAGGCTGATCTGAGTCTGTACATGGCACACAACCACATTGTTGGTTTTGTCATGTCGGGGCTCTTGTATACTTTGCTAGCAACCACTATTTTTTATTGTGTCTTTATTTTTGTCACTTTCTTTTTTTTGTCTACTTCCCTTGAAAGATGCTCTCCAGGGGGCTCATGGGAATGAATCCTCCTGACACCTGAGCCTATATATGTCCTCTCCTATATGAGGGGAGAGTACTCTTGAACAAGAATTCTGCCAAATGTGGTTTCTCGGCTGTCAGCGCATTGTCACAAAACAAAGCTTAACCTGAAAACTTGATTAAAGTACAGGCCACAGACACCCATGAAACCAGAAAAGTAATAAATATGTCCTGCAAATGCTAGTCCCAGCAAGACAAAAACAGTGTTAAGCATAATCAAAAACAGACCCCCACCCCCTCTCAGTTTTCCATATGTGTATTTCAACAAAAACATCAGCATCATAATATAAATTCTATTTTGACATACATTCACATTTTTCAAATGAACTAATGTTTTGGTGATGTCGGAGGTCACATCACATGAGCTGTCACAGGATAAAACCAACAAAGTGGCATGTGGGTCCAGTGAATGCTCAGATCAGCCTGGGCAGCCACTCAGTCTGATCAGAGTTTTTGATGTGCACTTCAAGGGTAGCTAAGGGTTTAAGCTAGCTCAAAACAGAGAGTAAAGAGTCTGATCAGACTGGGCTAATGCCAGGGCTGAAGTCATTCATTGCTGGGCGCACATGTCACTTTGTTGGTTTTGTCGTGTCGACACTCAGACATGATGGTGTACTTATGTTTTGGTAATGTCAGAGGAACTGGCTTCATTTCTTACAAAGACATTGCGTTTACACAGTCTCATGTGAGGAAGGTCTGTTGAGACTGAATCATATTCAGAGCTCTAAATAAGAGGGAGTATTTGGTGATAATAAGGGACAATTTTTGTTAATACTGTATAAAAACATATGTTGTGACCCCTCATCTGAACTGTCTCGATGAGACGGTTCAGATGAGGGGTCACAACATATGGTTTCAGGGAGAAATAAAAATAATATCCCTCAATTATAATCAAATACCCCGTATCTAGAGCTCTTCTCCTTCAGTCATAAAATCACAATGCTTTGGAAAACACAAGTGTTACAGCAGATGTATGGCTGATTGCTCAGATCTAGTTTAATTTTAACCCTTAAAGCAACAAAAATTAAAATAGTTAAATTTGCAAACAGTGTAGATCCAGATGAGGTGGCTCATAATGAGCCACCTCATCTGAATCTACACTGTTTGCCCTCTAGTGTTTGAATTCTCAATATGATATCGCTTGGACGAAACAGTTTTTGAAATTCTGCAGACGTAAATTTTGTCATCTGCTTTTTGGCGCATTAAGGGTTAACACTATATTCAACCTAATTAGGAAACATGCTCCCATAAGTGCAAATCATGGGCATTTCTGAGGCATGATAAGCACAAATAATTTTGCTGGTTCATCCCCTTATTGTTTACATTGGCTGACATGCTTATGAATCTTTCAGGTTTCACTTGCAAAGCTTCTCCATCCTTTCTGCAACAATTAGCAGTGTTTCTCTGATGTGTTAACATTATTACTGCCTCCATGAGTCTGATGGATGGATGACTTACAGTTTTATGGCCCTTTCAACAGTATTTCAGTCATATCAAGCTAATGGAAGGGTGATAATGAAAGCTGTAGTCAATGGAAACCCACTTATTACTGAAAAGATTTCTGCCACCAGTGAGAATCCAACCCTGGCAGCTAGCTTGGCAGGCCAGCGTTTAGCCAACAGAGCTATCCACCCCCCCCCCCCCCCCACCCCCCCCCCAAGTCTGACAATCAGGCTCTGTATTTTTGCCTACTCCCAGTTATTTACCTGTATTGCAAATGTCCCTATGCCACCTGAACCTCCATGAATCAGTACCCTGTCAAAATATAAAATCAGATATGTTGTAAGAAACTTGTTTAAAGACATAAGATGAATTAGATACCGTGAAAATTCTATAAGTGTTGGGACAGTTAGGTCTGAGTAATCACTGCACCCCCCCATCCTAAAACCAGTCTGATCAGTGTCAACACTGTTTCCATCTGCATCTTTAATCTGCAGTACTGCATTGTAAAACTAAACTGTTCGTTTTCTGAGTTGTTGTTCTTGTTCAAATTCTTGTAATGATGATTCAATTTTTGAGACTGTCACAATTAACATAATTATTTTAGGGTCCCAATTTTTAGATTTTGATGGTATACATTGGCTGGAAATGCAGTTGCAAAATGAAGAGTTACTAATAAATCGTGAACTGCACACAAAAACGCTGGTTTGTGTATGTATCTGCATTTAAAATAAGCAGCAATCGCAGCACGCTTGGCCAGTTCCATGAATCAGACCTCGGGCGTTCGTATGGCAGCGAAATATGCAGCAAAATCCAACATTTTGTTTGCCAGAACAATATATATGACGAAGGCGTAGCTCTGTATGTCTGCGAATTATAATTAATTCTCGACCTGCGACCTTTTTCAGCTGTCGCACAGACATTCGTTTAATGCTTTGCTGTTGTCAAAAAAAATAGTCAATTAATAATGCCGAGATAGAAAATACATTTGCTTATTTTCATTTTTATATTTACTTGGTGCTACAGTGCTGCCATCTTAAGTGTTTAGCGAAGAGTCTGATCAGACTGGGCATCTGCCCAGCCTGATCTGAGTCTGCGCTGGGCGTACAACCACTTTGTTGGTCTTCTCCTGTCCCGGCTCATATTCTGAAGAAGCATATCTGTAGATATCATTTTGAAAGAGTTTCTTCCTCCAGGAAGGCAAATAGGATGTCAAGAATTTTCTTTCCTTTTGTAAAACGGCAAGAAATTTCCTTGTGCCAAAAATTCTAAGCTCACCCATGATATCTCAACCAGGACCCAATAAAAATTCGTGTGAATATTGTGTAGTCAATGTATTGGTTGTATAGAAGGTCACACATCTATATTGTCAGGTGCAGCTGATTGTACAGACCATGACAAGAGCCTCGACACAAGAAAACCAACAAAGTGGCATGTGCTCCCAGCAAGACTCAAATCAGCCTGGGCATCTGCCCAGTCTGATTAGAGTCTTCCCTGTCTGCGTGGAGCTAGCTTAGACCCTTAGCTACCCTTTAAGTGCAAAGCATAGACTCTGAAATGACTGGGCGTATGCCCAGGCAGATTTGAGTCAGCGCTGTGGGAACATGCCACTTTGTTGGTCTGCTCTCGTTGTAGTTGACATGATGAAGATGGCAAAATGACATCAGTACATTAACGAAGGAAACAAAATTAATGTTGGCCATTAAAACTGCCATCTTCTTTCAAATAAAATAGAAACATCTCAAATTCTAAATTAAACAGAAACATCTCAAATGGCTAAAATTCAGCAAATAAAAAATCTAACAAAATTTTAAGTTCAAATTCAAACATTGAAATTCAAAAGGTGTGCAAAATAATTTTTTCATGGGTGTGAGGTGCAGATAGAAAAATCAGTATCACGAGGCCTTGTGATGCTAAACAGTGACCCTACGAAAAGATTTTTCACTCCACATCTCACATCCATGAAAGACACTATATTATTCGTGGATGGAACCTTCTGGCTCTAAAATACCACATTTGACTGGATCATGTTGGAAATGCCTGACACAGCCAGAAAATTTAATCACTGAACACTATATATGTGTGGTTTCGGGAAATATAGGAATTCTGGCTTGTCAACCCTTACCTTTTCAATGCAGTATTATCTTCTGTGAGTTCTCCAGCTGTACACAGTGCAGACCATGTTGTCATGGCAACATAGGGTATGGAAGCAGCCTCTACATGAGACAGTGATTTAGGCTTTGGTGAGATCTGCGGTTAGAGAAACAAAGACATTAAACAAACACGTCTTTAGAACTTTTTTGTATTTCTACAGCAGAGTTCTGCCGTATTCATAAAACAACTTAAGCGGTTGCTATGCAGTTGTAAGGCTGAATTTCTATGAAGGAGATTCCCCGCAACTATGAACTTTGCTCTGGAGGAACAGTCTTTTTCAGACTGTTCCTCCAGAGCAAATTTCATAGTTGTAGGGAATCTCCTTCATAGGAATTTGGCCTTAGCAACAGCATAGCAACGACTTAAGTGGTTTTATGAATACGGCCCCAGAGTTTTTTAAGAAATGCACTGAAACTAAAAGTGTTCTTAAAACTAGTCTGAAACACATATTTTAAGGTGAATTGGTACACCTCCTTGTTTTCCCACCATTTTTACAAAGGGGAACTACTTTTGTGACTTCATATTTTCTTTCCTTGACAATGAAAGCCTTGCTAAAAAAGATCTTCTCTGAAAGAAAAAAAATTTACTCCAAAGCAAAGAGTTCTCTACTTTAACCCTGTTGCACTCAGAACGGCCAAAACTCTATGAGTTTTGGCCGTAGTTTTGGCCGTTCTGAGTGCAAAAGGGTTCAGAGTTCAGCTCAATTAAGAAATGAGGTAAAACAACAGAGTAAAAAGCTGACCATACTGTCCTGTATTGCTCCTGAGAACTCAATATGAGCGGCAACATCAGAAAACCAACAAAGTGGCTGTGCACACAGGGCAGACTCAGATCAGCCTGGGCATCTGCTCAGTCCAATCAGATTCTTCCCTTAGCACTTAAATGGCAGCTAAGGATATAAGCTACAGTGGAACTTCAATGGCTCAAACAGGCTTGGGACTATGAAAATTAGTTCCAGCAAAGGGTAGTTCTAGCCATCCAGGGTTAGTTTCTATATAAAGTGACCTCTAGGGACCTAGGAAGGAGTTCTAGCCAGGCAGGGCTAACAAGCCATGAGGGTTCAAGCCATTGAAGTTCTACTGTACTTCCATGTGGACAACAAAGACTCTGATCAGGCTGGGCGGATGCCCAGCTTGATCTGAGTCTTCGCTGGGCACACAACCACTTTGTTGGTTTTCTCGTGTCGCAGCTCAATCTTGGTACATAATGCCCATTTAAACTTAACCCTTAAAGCCCCAAAAATTAAAATTGTTGAATTGGCAAACAGCGTAGATCCAGATGAGGTGGCTCATAATGAGCCACCTCATCTGAATCTACACTGTTAGCCCTCTAGTGTTCAAATTCTCCATATGATATCACTTGGACGAAACATTTTTTGAAATTCTGCAGATGTAAATTTTGTTGTCTGCTTCTTGGCGCATTAAGGGTTAAGAATCACTTCTGCGCTGATGTATCAGTTGGCTACTGAGAAACAGACTTTGTATACTTTGCCATTTTTTCAGCATTTTGGTAGTAATGGCAACTAAGCCAATCATCAGCTGGTGTCAAATATACTCAAAAAAAATATTAAAGGGTAAAACCTTTACCCTGTGATTTCTGGAACATTTCAAACATTTGGTAAAATAAATCATTTCTACCTTCCATTTTATTCATTTTGCAAGTTTTATCCATATGAAGCTTGAGCCTATAGCCTTTTTCTTGACCAAGGTCAAGCTTTAAGTCAAACTACCCCTAAAATCAAAGTTGTATGAATTCCCATAGAGAATTGATAGTGTGTCAGTTTGCTCGGGAATAACTTCTAAAATTGCTATGAGTTTTAAACTTCTTATAGCTTGCTGACATTAAAAATGATTAAACTTGATGACTATCGAGAAATTTTTAAAAAATTTCATGAATTCGTGAAATCCAAAATTTTGGTGAATTTGTTCCCTATGGACTTCAAACAACTCTGATTTTGAGGGTAGTGTGAATTGAAGTCTGGACTTGGTCAAGATATAGGCTATATTTTCGAACTTCATGTGTAGAAAACTTGTAAAATGAATGAAATGGAACGTGGAAATGATTTATTTTACCAAATGTTTGAAATGTTCCAGAAATCGCGGGGTGAAAGTTTGAACCTTTAATATTTTTTTCGAATATACAACAGTAATTATATCTGATGGAGGACTATCTAGGCAAAATATCTGCAAAGCCCTGTCATTATATCTGCTGAAATAAGCATTAAGAGGCAGTTTTCAATTCTCCCATTCAAAGTCAAAGTTTAAAGTTGCGTAGTGATATAGTGAAAGATGATAATGCCATTTTTGGGGAAATTTTCTGGCCCCAAACAGTGGGTGGAGTGTCTTTTTTCTGCAACAACATTCATAGAGGGCCTTGCAGGGGTTATAAATGGTTATAAAGTGTATTTAGGCATATGTGCAGCACATTCGAACAGAAAAAAGAATATTTTATTTATTCAACCAGGCTGGAATGTCACTCTGTTTAGTTGACCCCCTGAAGGGCCATCGAGCGATAAAAAAACTATGGAGTGCAACCTGAGTTCTTCAGCTCTGTTGAATATAGATGTTTACCTCTGTTTCCCCAGCTATTGTATATTGGGCGTGAGTTCCTTGTCTATGACCGGCTAGTGCTCCCCAGATCTGTAAAAATAAATTCAGCCTTATATTGGGAGACATTACTGGCATATCTCTCTTCACATATGAAGACTCTTACTTAATATTGGTTTCCTCTATTTAAAACTATGTTTACTTCACTTACTTCATAATGGAGTAAGTGAAGTAAACATTTTTTCAAATAGAGGAAATTGAGATTTGAAAGTTTCCTCTATTTAAAAATGTTTACTTCACTTACTTCATTATGAAGTAAGTGAAGTAAACATTTTTTTAAATAGAGGAAACCAATATTAAGTAAGAGAAATCAGGTATTTTATGACGGGAGGCAATTTGATTGCCTCTCTTTGCAATATATTTACTTACTTAATACATATGAGCCGCAACACGAGAAAACCAACAAAGTGGTTGTGCGCCCAGCACAGACTCAGATCAGCCTGGGTGTCTGCCCAGTTTGGTCAGACTCTTCATTAAGTGCTCAAAGGGTAGCTAAGGGTCTCAGCTACCTCCATGCGGACAGTGAAGACTCTGATCAGACTGGGCGGATGCCCAGGCTGATCTGGGTCTGCGTTGGGCGCACAACCACATTGTTGGTTTTCTCGTGTCGCGGCTCAATTATTTATAATGTCTCCCTTTGCAAACTCCTATTATTGGTTATGAGAAGGTATGATCCATTAATATCTTCCATTCTACAGCAATTTAAAATGACAAGCATTTCGATAATTCTAATAAAAGCATTGTAAATGACTGGGTAAAACATTGCCAGTGCAATCCAGCTTCTTTTTTCTTTTTATAAAATGGTTCTTGATTTCTTATATGTATATAGCTCCGGAGCAGGGGCAAATAACCTCCTTTGTATAAAATATGATAGTCACAGGGAAAACATCCACTTTAATCCATCAAAAAACAATCAAGTTATCGAAAGGAAATGAGGCTCTTAAAGATGGATGGACAGACATAATTATGTAACATGGACCGCCAGCAGAAAAACGTAATACTTTGCCAATATTGGGTGGCAGTATATAAACTATTGTGTGGCGGGGTACAAAAAGACAGACCAAAGTCGCATGATTTGTTGTTTTTTTTTGCTTTGTTTACTGTTATTTGTTCGGAAACTTTACAAAATTACCTGTTAATTATGTGAATTAAATTTCTGAGAAACAAGCAAATTGAACTAATCTGTGTCCCCATCCCAATATTCTTAGAGTAAGAAAAGGTGTATAACTCTAGCAATAGCCATTTTACAAAGGAAATGATTTTAGCAGAACAGTTTTGGGTGAATCTTGTCTCACAGGACTGGAGTCAGCCTAGAGCTTTCAGACAGGGAGAAGTTTTGTGACATTTACAGGACTTTGGGGAGAAGTTTTGGTCCAAATTTTGGATTTCCTTATATGTTCTTTACATTTTCACTTCTCCCTCAGCTCAAAATAGGGAGAAGTCAGCCAGCTTAGGGCGACTATTTCACCCAAATCACCCTGTAGGCTGAGCCCTGACACAGGAGGCAACTATTAAAGGAAAGAATTTGCTCCCTGAATCCACACTCCTTAACCACCCCTCTTATTTAACCTACCTCATCTCCAGGTTTGAACCTGCTGACCCCTCTTCCTGTTTCCTTGACAACACCGGAGAAGTCACGCCCCAAGGTCAAAGGGAACTCAACACCAGAAGGGGTCGTACCAAATCCTCTCCTCATAGTGTTTATGAGTTTTCTACCATAACCGTCTATTAAACAGATAAAACAAGAAGAATTATGAAAGTGTAAAATTTCAGTCACACAGACTGATGATGATATATGGTCAAAATTAGTAGAACATACATCAGCAAATCTGCCATTAGGAATTTCTTTCATGCTAAATCAGGACCAGTCCTTGTACAGGATATCTTAGGAGCGGCTGTAGTGTAGTGGATAACACTCCGGACTACCAATCCAGGGGTCGCAAGATCGATCCCCCGCTTCTCCGGTCTTTCGAATGAGACTTTAAACCAAGGTCCCGTCTCCATACAACCTCGTTGTTGGTGGGACGTTAAACCAGAGTTCACTCACTCACTCACTACAGGATATCTTGCCTGACAGTACTTTTCTCGTCAAATAAAATTTGTTAACCAAGTCTTTGGCGCAAAGTGGGTTGCCAGTGCTGATGCCACGGTGCAACATTTTTTCCCACACATTTTACAGGTGAGCTAAAAATTGGTTGGTTGGTTGTGTTATTGTTTAACGTCCACGGTAAACAGCTACTGTCATGTCGGGACGGTCATTTAACCTAACCACACTATTCCTGGGCAGGCTTAGACCTCCTAAGGGGTTAACCAGTACTAAGTGCACTTACTTTCGCCAGTA
Organism: Ctena decussata; assembly: GCA_963989385.1. Taxonomy (NCBI): domain Eukaryota; kingdom Metazoa; phylum Mollusca; class Bivalvia; order Lucinida; family Lucinidae; genus Ctena; species Ctena decussata. Next base: position 17,753,238 of record OZ022502.1, read on the forward strand.
ACTGACAACTGCCCTTCTTGAATCAGCGGAAGGAGAAATGACAGTAAGTGGCTGGACCGGGTATCGAACCCAGGACCTCTGGCTTACAAGCCGGGGGCCCTACCGACTGCGCTACGCGGCTCGGCACTAAAAATTGGTAACTGCTATCAAAATGCTTCTATACGGAATATTTCAAATATCCCGCATAGAAGCATTTTGATAGCAGATAATCTATGATATGATGGGAATTGTTCTAGTTTGTAATATGATGGAAATTGTTCTCTTGATCCTTTGTCTAATTAAGTACCCAGAATTATTATCAAATACACCTTTGATCCTGGAGCTCTGGGGCCGTATTCATAAAACAACTTTAGTGGTTGCTATGCTGTTGCTAAGGCTGAATTTATATCAAGGAGATTCCGTACAACTATGAAATTTGCTCTGGAGGGACTGTTCCTCTAGAGCAAATTTCATAGTTGTAGGGAATCTCCTTCATAGAAATTTAGCCTTAGCAACAGCATAGCAACCACTTAAGTCATTTTATAAATACGGCCCCTGGTTCTTTGCAAAAATTGGGCAAATTTTGGGGGTCATAATTTCCTCAAACTGATATTATAAATTTCAAACTTTAACACTATAAATGTTCTGAGAAATTTTATCACTGGGGGCATATGTCCCACTATTTTCTTTTTTTTTCTATGAGAAAACACTGACTTAGCCAGAAGTCCAGTATTTTGGTGATAATTACAGATAATATCTATCAAGTCTGAATAAAAACATATGATGTGACCCCGCATATGAACCATCTTAGGGTTCACATGAGGGGGCACAAAGTTTTGAGGATAAAAAAAAAATTATCCCCTCTCAGTCTCAGTGAGATGGTTCAAATGTGGAGTAACAACAAGTTTTAGTGGAGAAATATGGAAAACTATCCCTAAATTATCTTGAGCACTACCATAAATATCATCAAATATTCCTCTCATTTGGGGCCCAACATACAGCCTCACCTCTCATGTTGACATCAATAGGATTGACACTAGCAGCATGTACTTCTACTAGAATGTCCTTGGGATTCTGTATGTTTGGAACTCTAGCTGTGGTAGACAGTGATAACTCTTCATTTCCTGAAATTATACTTCACTGGTTAAACTATGTTATCATTCTAACGTAATGTGCGTATATATTGGGACACCTAAAAATAATGAATTTTCCATTTGGGACAAATGGAAAATTCATTATTTTTAGGTGTCCCAATATATAAGCACATTAGGGTTATACAGTTATAGAACAGTCTTTCCCCTTCCTAAACAGCCTCAGAAATCTAGATCCATCTTATAAGATGGATCTAGAGTTCTGGGATTGTTTTGGAAGAGAAAAACCAATCTTACAACATGTTTGCAGAACAGAACAAAACTTTATTGATAAACTTCGGCCACTCTATGGTGGCATAAGAACAAACGGTACAAATACATGCAAAAATCTAAAAAAAAAAAAACCCAAAAAACATAAGCATGTGCAAAAAAGTTGTACAGAACAATGAAAACAGTGATTTTAACAATACTCTGAATACACCAAAAAGAAGAGTTTCACCAGTGCAGTTAAGACACAGTTTCTAAAGATGTTAAATATATTTATGAAAACTTATTCATAATCGTTTTAACAAATTTTGAGAGATCCGAAAGAGCTTTTTTATTTGCACTTGTCATTAGTGATTTAAATTTTAGCATATTAGGCCTTCGGTAACAGAATGGTTTGAGTAACTTGCTTCTGTCATCCTGGAAAAAAGGACAAGAGAAGAGATAATGGAATTCATCTCCCATATCATTTTTATTACATAATGAACATTTTCTATCTTCAAAGGGGTATACAAGACTGGTTTAGATATCTGGAGTAATTCTGGAGGGGGTACCCCTTTCATATGAGCTGAATTATTTCAGGAATGAATTTCATTTTTCTGAGGTTTATCGAAGTGTAAACTTCATTGGGTCACCCCGAAGGGGTTCATGTAAACTTTGCTAGTGACCCAATGTAGTTTACACTTTGATAAACATCAGAAAAATTAAGTTCATTCCTTATATTTACATTCGTTTCAACCAAATCTTTCATGAACAAGGGCTTCGCAAGCGGCCCATGATACGCCCGTTTTAATGTCATAAAGGAGTTACAGAATGAACAAGACTGTTTACAAAAGGATAGACCGGCAGACAAACAGGGGAAACCACTCTATAATTAATGACAGCAACATTATTTGAATATTTAACACATCAAATACTATTAGTATACCAAAATCAGCTTCCAAGTGGAAGTGGCTCCTAAGTTGAGTAATGCCAAAGTCAAACAAGGGCGGTAATTCATAAACTAAATATACTAGCTATACCATTCTTGGTTCTAATACATTCCCTTGACAATATACACATCACCATCAAGTTGTGTTAGAATAAACGGTTAATTTAAGGAAATTTATGCAAGGGCAGAAAATTCAGTAAGTAAGCCTGAGTTGTGGTTCTTGCTCAGGATACATTTATCCATTATTATACACATTCCTACAAAGTTTCATTCTAATATTTCAAAAGGTTAAGGAGATATGGAGTGAATGGAAAATCCTAAAAATACTATTCAAAGGGAGGCTACTTCAAAATTAAGGAAGGGGGAGCAACCATTCTTATATGTGACACATCATCTTATGATCATGCACATTGCTTTAAAGTTTCATCATGATATTCCAAACAGTAAACAAGATAAGTATACACAAAAATGATCTAATAGAAATAGTAAAAGGGATGTAACTCTGAAAAGAAGAAAGGGAGAGCAACCATTGATAAACCCGACACATCGTTGGGACTTCATACACATTGCTATAAAGTTTTATGAAGATATCCCAAACAGTTATCTAGTTATGATGCACACAAGACCTGCAGGCTAAAAAAACAATCAAAGGGGCATAACTTGAAAAGTAAGGAAGGTAAAGCAACCATTCTTACATGTGACACATTCACCTCACCTAATACATATGCCTATAAAATTTCATGAAGATATCCCAAATGGTTACTGAGTTATGGAGCGCATAAGAATGTTTATGGATATTCAAAGGGGGGTTACTCCAAAATTAAGAAAGGGGAGCAACCATTTTTATATGTGACACATCATCTTGTAATCATGCACATTGCTTTAAAGTTACATCATGATATTCCAAACAGTTACCGAGTTAAGGGATGCAAAAGGAAAGTATACACAAAAATAGTCTAATAGAACTAGTAAAAGGGATGTAACTCTCAAACGAAGAAAGGGAGAGCAACCATTGTTGTGCGCGAGACATCGTTGGGACTTCATACACATTGCTATGAAGTTTCATGAAGATATCCCAAACAGTTATCTAGTTATGGTGCATACAAGACCTGCAGGGTAAAAAACAATCAAAGGGGCATAACTTGAAAACTAAGGAAGAGGGAGCAACCATTCTTACACGCGACACATTCCCCCTACCTAATATATATGCCTATAAAATTTCATGAAGATATCCCAAATGGTTACTGAGTTATGGCGTGTACAAGAATGTTTACGGACGGACGGACAGCGCCACGACATAATACGTCCGTTTTTTTCAAAACGGGCGGATAAAAATCTTATATAAGCGCTAAAATTTAGCATTAAAACATGTACACACACTTTTTTACTGCTAACAGCAGAACGGCATGCATGACGTCATGACGTTGCTGACGTTCAACCAGTTTGTAGAGAGCCATTGTTTATTTTTACGTCATTGGAGTTGCGTGTCTCGAAGTAATTATTGGAATGTAAACTACATTACGTTCCAATGGATTACTATAGGGCTTTTCAGTAAATAAACCAAGAATGTATATATTATAGTACAGGTATCCCAAATATGTTAAGTGATATACATGCAATATGACTGCATAATCACAACTGTCTGTATTCTAGGAATGTATAATTGATTGTAAAACAGGGAAATGCATTATGGGTAAAATGAGCATCACTTTCTAAAGTTAAGTGTAGGATGATAATATGAACTACAGTTACTTTTTACAACGACAGCATTTGTTCCCTCTATTTTGATGTTAAAGTGAATTTGCTGTTGTGAAGAATGCATATTCAGAGCAATATAGCCATTTCTTGCGTATCAAAATGACGTTATAAAAGAAAGAATTTTTCTGTTGTAATGAGTGTTGTTGTAAAGAGGGTTGACTGTATATATCCAAATGTATTAACCCTCGAAAAATAAAGTTGTTACATTCTTACTTACTTACTTACTTACTTACTTACCTGTACTTTAATTCCCATGATGACTATAAAATACTATTATACAACACTATTTTCCATAACATGAATTACATGAAAGTCATTTTGCTCTATCAACTGATGATCCTAGCCACAAGAAAACCTTAGTGGTATAATGTGAAGAGCAAACTCAATCACCCCCTGCACATCTATGTGATCAGAGTCTTTCCTATTTGTATGAGGAACTTAAATGTCCGGGAGATCCACTGCACAGAGCGTATCCAATGTAGACTTATTGTATTTATTCTGATAATCAGAGCTCTAGATAAGAGGGAGTATTTGATGATAATAATTTTCCTTATTTCTCAACGAAACCATATGTTGTGACCCCTCATCTGAACAGTCTCGACGAGGCGGTTCAGATGAGGGGTCACAACATATGTTTTTATGCAGAAATAACAAAAATTATCCCTAATTCACCAAAATTAATACTCTCTCTTATCTAGAGCTCTGAGTTACCTCCATACTGATGTATCTGCCATGCTTTCATTCTTGTCTTTACTTTTCTCTCTGGTTTTGAAGCTGTGGCCGTGCTACAACATCGCTGGTGTCTATGGCAGAGTAATCTACATCTGATGATGTGTTTTATACTGGTGGGATGTACTGTGTGAAATAATTTATTTACAGCAGCAGCCATGATCTTGGTCTATTAGAACGTTTTCCTCTAAAGTTGTCTTACAGTTCTTCGAGTGGCAAATGAGCAGCTGAAATTTAAACAAACTCTCAGCCCCGGATCCAGGGGGAGGGCTTTGGGGCTTCAGCCCCGCCATTTGGGCCTCTGTGTTTTGTATAATATGTAGGCCTTCAGCTAATAAGGAGTATCAGATGACAATTTGAGATAATTTATCCCTGTGGTTAGATTAAAATATAAGTTGCGACATCTCATTAGAGTTGTCTCGCCGAGGCAATTCTAATGAGATGTCACAACATTTTTTCAAGGCAAAAAAGACATTATCAAAAATTCTCATCAAATTCATGCCTAATTATGTCATATATTTTAAGCCCCTTTCCTCCACCCCCCTCCACACACACACATTTTGGGACCTCCCAGTCCCAGCAGTACCTGGTGTTCTGGATCCAGGCCTGACTCTATTAATTTAAATGTCTCTTCTAAAACATATTGGTATTGACTTGTATTCAGCAAGCACCTTGATCACAGGCTCTTCAAGACTTGCTAATTAGATATCACACTGTGCTGAAAAAACTTTACCACAGGTAACTTTGAGCTTTAGAGACATGGTTTTACTTAGTGATCCTTAGTATTTACAACAAGAAGCATGTGGACAGGGAATCCACTTCCCCAACCCCATACTATTTTCTGGTAAAATGTGGAGTGGAGAGGGAGAAATCTCGATGTGTGTGTGTGTGTGGTGCTGGTCAGGTGGTAGGGGGGATGATGGGGTGGGCTTGATCCATGCAGATATGTATCAGTGACCGACTGAGCTGATCATTTGCTTTTATGAACCAGTCATTTGATATCCAGCTATCTCATCCACGGTGAAGCCTTTGACTTTTCACTCTGCAGAACCTAGGTAGAGGCCCTGCGCTGAGGCGACAATTTTATCAAATTCCAGTTAAAAGGCACCCCCTCACAGGCACTTGTTTCATGCAATGTGAGCCACTCATACCCTAGGATTATGGAGGTTTCGCCACTAAACAAGTTCGCCATCGGAGGTTTAGCCACTAAACCGGTTCGCCCCCTTGAGAGGTTTCGCCCCTAGGAGGTTTCGCCACAAGTAATGTAAAAAGGCATTGGTCAGAAACGGATACAAACAAAGTCAAAAAAACTGATAGTGCTTTGACTTATCTCCATGTTTTCAGCATCAAATGGTGTTAAAGCGTTTTCTTGGGGATCCGTAACCCAGTGCTGAGTACTACAACTCATGGATGATGTTTCCAACATGACTTGTATTCCTTCAACGCCTGCAGCCAGTCCACTGCACATCCTCTATCGGGGAATTCGGGGACAGAAAAAACAAGGACTGTTGCTTTTAATGAAATTTCATATACATGTTAACCCCAAACTAGATTATCCTGGTGGAAGAAAAACAGCACTGTGTGTGGTTAACTATATCATAAAGTAGTGTAAAAGGACTGGAGCAGGAACTGATACAACCAATTAACCACTAGCGAATAGCAAATTGATTAGCCCTTGTCTAGGTAGTTGGTCACAAAGCTAACCACATCACATAAAACTTCTATTTGCCCATTTACTATTATATATGTCAAACATAGTTCAGAATAAAAAGGAGAATGTCCAATTTTTAGAGTATTTTTCATCAATGCTAATTCATATGAGAAAGATTAAAATGTGGCGAAACCTCCAAAAACAAATATGTGAAAAGTGGCGAACCCTCTCATCCAGGTGGCGAAACCTCTTGTGGCGAACTTGCAGAGTGGCGAAACCTCCATCACCCCATACCCTATACACTATCACAGTGTATAGGGTATGAGTCACAGTGACTCACATTGCATGAAACCAGTGTCTGTGCACCCCATCGGATCCACTCCAGCCCTGGTGAGCCTATCAATAATCAAGGCTGGACAGAAAGAAAGGACAGAATTTTCATGATACACAGGGTAGAGACCAATTTATAATGCACTTATGCAGATTAGGAAGTTAGACCATCCTTTCTAACGCGCATCATTCAGTTCTGCTCAGGCTCCTGCAGGAAATTATGAAACCTGTATAGGACCTTCACATTTTCCAATTTTTCTCTCACTTCATGAACACCGGTTCCGGATAAATTTACTGGACATAAAATCAACATCAACACCGGTGATGAAGAGATGCGGTAAATTTATTAACTAATTTTCTTGATTATCAAAGTATTTAGCAAAGATTTTCAGTAATTGGTACCAGTTTTCAAAAGATACATACTCAGACTATTGAATTGTAATACTGAATGCATTGACCTAATTTCCACTGCTGAATTTAAGCTTGAGAAAAAAAATGGTGTGTGCATTTCTGAGTGGGTGGGGTGAGCAAAAGTAGAATTTGAAGCAGTTGCTCGAGAGACTCTAGTTCTGTACCAAACCCTCAGTTTTTTTCGTCTTTTTCATCGGATATCTATGTTGAAAAAAAACTGGCATGTTTTTGACATAAACGTCCGATGAAAAAAACGAAAAAACATAAGCGGAGTGCCGCAGGGCTCAATATTGGGGCCTATTTTATTTCTTACTTTTGTCAACGATCTGCCTGCCACAGTTGAAAGCGTTGCTAAACTTTTTGCCGATCGGTCCGTGGAAACACCCCAAACCACCCCAAAACATCCCAAACCACCCCAAACCACTTCCATACCACCCCAAACCAACCTCCCTGGATATAAACTAGAACCCCACCCCCTCCCCCACCCTGGCACCAACATCTCAGGTCAGTTGGCGAGTATTTTTCAATCTATAATTTCTTTCCTTCCCTCCACCCCCTTCATTCTTTAAAGTAATTTGCCACTGCTAGAGGGGTGGGGTACAATTTGTATCTAGGGTGGTTAATTGGGTGTATAAATGGTTGCCCCTCCTCCCTCACCCCACCCCACCCACACCCTACGTGACATACACAAACATACAAAATAATTTAATTTATTATACTGTGATTATTAATTTTTCGTTAATATTTAAACTTGAAGTTATGAAAAGAGAAACATACATACATATCATGGGGCAACCACTTATTGAAATGTTCTTTTTATTTTGAATCTATTTAGATACTGTTTGGGATGGGATGGAAGCGGTATTGGTGTATGTGTGGAGGGGACATGGGGTGCTGTGAGTCCAGGGAGGCTGGTTTGGGGTGGTTTGGTAGAGGTTTGGGGTGGTTTGGGGTGGTTTGGGGTGTTTCCACGGACCCTTTGCCGATGACACCAAATTATATAGACCTATTCAAGAACAGAAAGATTGTGAGTTACTGCAGCAGGATTTAAATGTTTTGGATGCATGGTCAAAGACTTGGTTGATGAAATTTAATGCCTTAAAATGTGTTGTTTTAAAGTTACGTGAGTCCTTATCATATATTTATACGTTAAACGGATATGATCTACAGCAAGTGCATGAGCAAAGAGATTTAGGTGTAATTATATCTGATGATCTTCATCCACGTAAACATATACTGGAAATCACAAAGAAAGCAAATCAAAGAATTGGAATGATTCGGAGATGCTTTTCAAATATTACACAGAGGAAAATCTCCATACTTTATATAACAACTGTAAGACCATTATTGGAATATGCATCAGTAGTATGGAGTCCTTGGTTTAAAACTGATATTGACTTGTTAGAAAAAGTGCAACGACGATGTCTTGCCTTGTGCAGTGATCCACCAGTCTTACAATCATTGGAGTCGAGGAGAAAATATACAGACTTAGCTGAAACCTATAAATTACTAAATAATGAATATCGTACCAATCCACTGACTCTCTTTAACACTCCAAACAGAAATTTAAGGGGCCATGATTATAAACTGCATAAGGAGCATGTTAAAACTGAGGTGAAGAAAAATTTCTTCACATCCAGAGTGATAACTCCATGGAATAATCTGTCTCAGGACGTCGTCGGAGCTTCCAGTGGAACATCCTTCAGAAACAGACTGCGAGCTGCGCCTAAGTGATGAAGCAGCTTATGGGCCAATGGTAAATGGTAAATGGATGTTTTGGTACAGAACTAGACCCACTTCAGCAAGTGGTTTTTCGAAGTTTATACATAAAGGATAAAGAAACAGCAAATTCCACTTACATGGTTCAATTTACTACCTTTTCTCATAGTCAGATTTGTCCAGTAGAGTTTTTGAAATTCATTGGCATGCTTTCAAGCTTGAAAAGTAATCTCTTGCAATGTATTTTTTTCGGTCCGTGGAAACACCCCAAACCACCCCAAACCACTTTCATACCATCCCAAACCAGCCTCCCTGGCTACAAACTAGAACCCCACCCCCTCCCCCGCCAAAACACCAACATTTCAGGTCAATTGGCGAGTATTAGTTTAAACCCGAAGTTGTTATAAGAGATACTTAGTACATACATATCATGGGCAAACACTTATTGAAGTGTTCTTTTTATTTGAATCTATATAGATACTGTTTGGGATTGGTGGGAGCGGTGTTGGTGTATGTGTGGAGGGGACAGGGGGTGATGTGAATCTGCGGAGGGTGGTTTGGGGTGTTTCCACAGACCCTATTTTTTTCAGTTTCAAAATGGCGGCTTCAAGATGACCATTATTGCTGTAGGGGTGGCATGTTTCAAGCACATTCTTGAAAATTACCATTTCATATAAAATTAACATGAAATCAGTTCAGAATAATTTATTCTTATATCTTATAGCAGTTATTTTCATTCGTAATATCTTTTTGGAAAACAAAAAGATGCATATGTGTAGCTGACACTGCAAGCAACCCTTTGCTGAAATGATCATATTCCAGAACAGATCAGGTGATTAGTGATGACATCATTTCTGTTGTGATGTCATGATAGGTGGTTCCCAGCTGAATTAAAATTAAAATTAACCTCATCAAAGGCTGGAAACCAGAAGGAATATTTTTACTATTGGAATTTAACCCACCTCCAAACAATAAATGATAAAAATAGACAAAAGAGGTCATGCAATATGCTGCAAGTCAGTATTTAGCTACGAGAAATGGTTTTGGGTATGTTAAACCTAAAATTTTGATATTTATGCATCCTTAAAGAAAAAAGTTCCACTAAAAACCACTTGCTGGAGTGCCTCAACAAGAGAGTAGTCTAATATCTTGACGTAACTCCGATTTTATTTTTGGATTGGTCTCCGTTTTTCCGGATGTTTCAGAAAAATACAAAATGATAAAAACAATACCCGGTATGCAATTTCGTTGCTCTAAGGAGAAAACCAAATCCTGGTTGACATCATGAACAAAGGAAATAGATGGATGGATGACTTGCAGTTTTACGTCCTTTTCAACAGTATTTCAGTCACATCAGGCCCCGGCTGCATAGCACAATCGGTAGGGCGTCCGATTTATAAGCCACTGGTCCTGGGTTCTATACCCAACCCGACCACTTCCTTTCATTTCTCCTTCTGCCAATTCAAGAAGGGCAGTTGTCAGTTACTGGTGAAAGTAAGTGCACTCAGTACTGGTTAACTTCTAAGGAGGTCTAAGCCTGCCCAGGAATAGTGGGGTTAGGGTAATTGACCGTCCCGACATGACCATAGCTATTTACCATGGGCGTTAAATAATAACACAACAAGACAACAGAAAGAGAGGAGAAATGTGAGGTGTACAGGTAGATAAAAGACTTCTGTCATGCTGTAGAAGTTTGCTTTTATGGCAATGCAGTAGAATGTCCAGAGATTATTGAAACTTCAGCAACAAAGTACCAGGTTACTTGGTTGGTGATTTCTGTTACATAATATGAGATGGGACACGGCAAAACCAACAAAGTGTGGTGTGTACCCAGCACAGACTCTGGTCAGTGCTTTGCGAAGAGTCTGATCTTGATGGTTTTCTTGTGTCGCGGCTCATATGACCTGGCTCATCAAATGTCTCTCATATCAAGGTATTTTGTATTCTTTATTTTTTTAGGTTAAATGGCTGAAGCAGAGTAGACTAGACAATGCCACCAACAGATCAACAGCTAGCCCTGCCCCCTGGAGCCCATGCTGTAGGGGGTGGGACCATATCATTGGCAACGTTGATAGATTACATTGTACAGAGAACCTACCACGAGATGATAGTTCTGTCAGAATTGTAAGTTACAGTTTCATTTTTAATTTACCATATTGATTCGGCTATATAACAGATGTTTCCGATTCCCTTCCAAAATTTTTCCAGATTTGTTTAAATAGTCTTGTGCAATTCAGCTGCAAGATAGGGTTTTCCATTCTAAAATGATCCCAAAAATCCAGATCCGTCAGTTCTATTCCAAAAATCTAGATCCATTTAGACAAATCTGGATTTTTGGGATTGTTTTGTTTTTATACCTGACCGGAAGGTTTTTGGAATAAAGCGATGAGCCTGGAGTCCATCCGTACATCTGCCCTTCTGTTAACATTTTCTTGTCTACATCTTTAGGAATATTTTCATGATACTTGTTAGGTACTCACAACTAGGCAAGACGATGTGTCGCATACAAGAATCAGGGTTTTCCCTGACACAGAATTCTGCATCATTTACTCCCAAAATCAGCCCTGGGACTCTGAGAAAAATATTATCTTGAGAGTCCTCTTGGACTCTCAGAGTTGGACTTGAGCATTAACATGCTTGAAATCCTGGCTGCAGCTGCTGAGTAACATAATTACATAATTACCGAAAAAAAAATCAAATTTTGGGACCATGGGTCAAACAATGCAAACCCAGATCAGACTGCTCCAAATCGGAGCACTCTGAGCAGGTATATGGAACAGTCTGATCAGGGTCTGCACTGTTTGGCTTTCCATCTGCATCTTTTAGACACATTACTGCTCTGAAAAAGGAAAAAATAACATCAAATTTTATGGACAATTATGGTAATTTAATTTTTTTGAATTTTTATGCTTCCAAAAATATTGGGACACCCAACCAATTATCATAATTATCCTAAAAATTGAAGAAGTTGTGTTTACTTTCTGATGACATATCAGATGACAAAATAGTGCAGCTCCTGATCAGACTTCTCTGCAAGAATGACGGGCTGATGATCCCCGCTGATCTGGATCATCACAGTTCGCAGAGGGACATACATCGAAATATTTCGGGTCATGACACTGAAACTGTGTGACAGGTATGTTTTATTTTTTTTCTTTCAGATTACCAAGAAAAACTGATATGGAAAGGTAATATCACTGTTTCTTAGAAAGTGAATGTGTATAAAAAGTTTATTATAGCAGTTCAGTGTGTGTGATTGGACAACTCTTAAAATACAGGGTAAAAAAATTTTTTTTTTTTTTATATAATATTAAGTTCATGGCTTACTGTTCACTGTTAGCAAAAACGATCTTGAATAATGTTGGTTTACGAAGTGTGTGAAATATAATCTGAAGCAATATGAAGAATAAGGTGATGGTGTTTTTCACCCAGAATTGTTCATTCAGTCTGGCATAATGATATCATAAACACCCAATTTTGGCACCATTTAACAAGGGAAATGACTGCAACAGAATATATTTGTCTGGTTATTTTCTTCTGCAAGAGGGAAAGGGTTGTGGGACTGCTCTTGAAAAAAAAGCTTTCCATACTGTTTCATTATTTTTTTTCAGGAAAATAGAAATAGTCACATTTGCCAGTAGAACAAGGCAGCTGTTCATCCGACTCTTGGCCTTGGTGAAGTGGGCCAACAGTGCCAGCAAAGTGGACAAATGTGGGGTAAGATACTAATGAGGTTCATAACAGATGTTTTATGGAGACTCTACAGAAATGTATTGGAATTAACTTCACAGGGCTCATCATTGAGTTTCTTAGACAGGGAGAAGTTTTGCAACAGTTTCAGGATTTTAGGGAAGAGAGAATATTGGGTGTTTTATTGAGGAGTGGTCTTTAATATTGAGAGGTGGTCTTTAAGACAAGGTACTTTAATACTATGTTTTGGGGTCTGTAGAAAGGCATAGTATTGTACGTATCTAGTGTGATATTGAGATTAAACTACAAAGAAATATAAGGCAAATGAGCATTAATGCTCATTTGCCTTATATTGCTTTGTAGTGTAGTCTCTCTGGGAGCCATGACAAGATAGCATTATTAAATCTATCCAAAATAGAGATATAATGATAAGTGTATTATAAGGCTTTGGTGTATGTAGTGTTCTGTTAATTACACTAATAATTACAAGGAAGAATAATATACTGAACAAAAAAAGTTAAGGATCAAACATTAGACTGAAATTTTTTATATTGAAAACAATAATTTTCAAAAAACATTTAATTCTGTATAATACATCTATCAATGCTGCACAAGACTGCATGACACATATTGAAATCTGATCACGTGACGCACCAGCAGACATGAATAAACAGGATTACCCCTAAAATCAAAGTGAAAACTGGCAGTAACACAAAACTGAATGTCCATTATTTTTGGCTTTATCCATGCAACATCATTTTCAGTTCTCAGTGTGACCTGTAAGGGCCTGAAAAACTGCATGACAGCCACTCAGTATGCTTCTGGTTAATCCCCAGAGGTCCATTTAGGGCTTCGTTTGCCAGTTTTTATGAAAGGCCTGAATGAGCTCTTCTTGAGTTTCAGGAAGCCTCTCATGAGCAGAATTGGCAGTGTAACATGTTCAAAGCATGCTCAGTCGGATTTAAATGTTGTGATCATATTGGCATGTCAAAGCAGGCGATTGTTTCTGTAACTAGGTACTGATCCACCACTTTTGCCCTGTGATTCGATGATGACATCGCCAAAAACTTTAGCAAACGATCTCGTAATTGGATAAAACATGCCATTTCTAGCTCGAACACCAATCAGAGAGCATCTCTCTGGCATGCGCAAGTCCACACAGCTGCCAATCCAGATGCCGGACCATACCATCACCGACCCTCCTCGAGAGATGTCATATTCCACAACATCATTTCATTCATCGTATACTTGGCAGGCTTTACACCCTTCTCTTATCACTGTGGATATCTACATACAATTCTGAGCTCATCTGTGAAAAGAACACGGGTCCAATGACCCAGCTGCCAATTTGTGTCACTTTTAACCGACTGCCGCCTCGCATTTCTATGGCATCGCGTCAATCCTGGCCTCATTACCAGCCTGCAAGTGCGCAAACTAGCTGTGTAAAGTCTGTTTCTAATCGTTTTTGCTTAATTTGGCCGATTAAATCATTTTAATGGACAAAAAATGCATATCCTCACGGTGTTATTGTGACGAACCAGTAGCTTGGAGCAGAGACTGTCATCCGTATGGACAAGTCTAGTCGATCGCAAGTTTTAAATCTGATTGAACATGCTTGACACATGTTACAACACACCAATTCTAATCACCAGAGGTTTGAGGAAACTCCTGTAGAGCTAAATCATGCCTTGCATGCAAAATGGTAAACGAGTCCCCAAATGAGCCTCTAGTGTTTTACCAAAAAGATACCGAGTAGCTGTCATGGAGTCATTCAGACCTCAGGAGATATCGATGGGCACTGGCAATGGTTTTGCACGGATAAAACCAAGAATCATGGACATTTGATTTTGTGGTGATGCCAATTTTCACTCTAATTTTAGGGGTATATCTGTTTATTCGTTTCTACGGGTTTGTCACGTGATCCGATTCCCATATTTTCATGCAGTCCTGTGCCGCTTTAACAGCTGTATTGAACAGAGGAAAATTATTTTTGGAAAATTAATTTTTCATGATTAGAGCTCCAGTCAAATATTTGATCCCTAACTTTTTTTGTCCAGTATATAAAGATGTTCTATATTTACTACCAGAGAGTGCATTGCTCAAGCATGTAGAAACATGGAATTATGTTTGTACAATATGCTCTGCCTACATTATTAAGGTGCCAGCTTCAATGTCTGTGTGGGCGGTGCTTTCCCAGAGGTATCATAATCTTTTTACTACAGTGTACAAATTGGATGAATATTAAGACTGATACCATTTGTATTGTCTGTCCTGTAATTGCCAAAAAGGGAGATGGGTTTTGCTATTCCTACATTTCCTTTGTTGGTGGTGGCTTAAACTTATGTAGAGTTCTGGTTGAGCTATGTTCCTGTGGCAGTGCTTAGAAGGTGAGGCACAGTATTCTGCAGGGTACTCATTTTTTTGCTGCGTTAGATGCATATGTTGTTATCTTTCAGGAGATAGTAAATATCCTTGAGCAGCAGTCCATGTTGTTTGTAGAAACAGCGGACACATTGGCTAGAATGGCAAGAGAAACATTAGTGAATGCCAGGTACTCTAAAATAAGATTTATTTGCTGGAGTTATATTTCAATGACTGGTTGTAAGAGGTTACTGTAACAATAGAAATGTTTGTGGTGTATTAATGTTCCCCATGTTCACAATAAGCATTAACCCATTCCATCAGGGAAACCCCTTTAGGGATATCTTGGCAAACAGTTTGGATCCAGATCAGGCCCCACAGATGTGGGGCCTGATCTGAGATCCAAACTGTTTGCTGCCTAGACATCATTTCTGCAAGAGTTAGTTAGACCAATATTGTCAAAATATTCTTGATTTTTGATGGAGACGACAATTTCAGCAGACGACAAAAAATACCCAGAATGCAATGGGTTAATACACAAATACACTTGAATGTGATGCTTTTATAAATGAATAAAATAACATATATGATATCTGGGAACTTTATTTTCTTTGAATATATCCAGAGTAGCAAAACCACAAACTTCTGTCGGTGCAAACATATATGCAGTGACAGTATGGTGACAAAAGTTATGACAATTATTTACTAACAAGGCTGTCACCATTATAAAAGGTCAGTATGCAATTAAAATTTGAGAAGTGAGATAAAATAGTTCCTAAATCATGCAAATAAGCTTTGTTGAAATTTTCGCGGGCAAGATATTATTACCATTCTTATGTTTTAAGGCTGCCCAATTTTTCTCTGCCATGTGCCATTGATGTGTTGACATTAGGAACCTATCCACGGCTGCCAACCTGTATAAGGGTAAGTTGCTGCAGATGTCATTGAAACTGAAAGCAGACTGATTGTATTAGACTGGTTCAGTCAGAGTTGTACTTGGGAACATGTACATTGCATTTTTAAAAATTCCTAAAACAAGCTGTATTATGCATTTTTCCAGTCAGGAAATTGTATGAAACGTGTCAGTTGTACTTAGTGGCTTATACCCTAAATATAAACCGGCCCTTTCTTAAAGGCTAGTAGGTACCAGCCATAGCTACATTCCCGGAACGATATGGGTGCTCTCAAGAAGGCTTAATATCTGAAAGGCTAAAGTCATCGTCACCTTTCCCTGTTTTGACCACTATTATTGAGAAAAAAAACAGCATTAACAGTTCACTTTAATAGTAGCAGTTTCACTGATAGATGAATGTTTTTGCTGTGTGGCTGCTATTAAAAGAAAGAATTCTGTCTGAGGGCAGATTCCTTATGAAAAGGGCAGCAAATACCATATACAAGGTGATTTTCGCAGTGTTACATTTTTCGCGGTATTTCGCAGTCACTCGTTAACCGCGTATATTAAAATCACGAATATTTTCCTTTTTCTTACAAAGTGTCTTCTGTAGTCACAGTGTTCCTATATTTTGTTTGTGTTCGCTTCCGTAGTTTGCTGGTACTTTTTACCCCTGCCGCAGGTTAATGAAAGTACTGACTCAAGTGAAAAAGAAATAGTTTTGCTTTACGAGCATTCTGCTAACCGCGAAACTTAAAAACTGCAAAAATTAATATTATGTTTTTAACCCTTATCCACAAAAATTTGAACCCGCGAAAATAGGGCTGGCACGATTAATCGAAATATCGGTTAATTGGTCGATAAGCAAAACGAAAACAATTATTGATAGACGAAATTAAGTAATCGATTACCTGCTGAATATGTCCTGTCACTTTCTGCAATAAAATATCAGAAATTTCTCTCGTTATTCACTTCTTATTTCCTTCCAAAGGAAAACGGAAGTCTCGGAGACCAACCGGAAACGTTGAAGAGTATTTGTGATACGGTGAATAGGTTGTAACGAATAGCATAAACCTGTTGTGTTCTGGTCAGTTCAGACGACCAAGTTAATGTTTTCCGCAAAACCCAGAACATTTTATCAGTTCAGTAGTCTCGCTTATAATTTTAATCCAGTCTTTTTAATAAAATGATTAGAATTTAGGCCCTTATTAACACGCAAATCGATAGATATTGTCCCGGTAGTTGTACTGAAAGTAGGTACTACCAACTACCGAAGGTTGCTTATCTGAATCTGAATAGAACAAGATGGTCGCTTGTTGCCAATCAGCTGCCAATAAGGAAGCCAATTAGCGTGGATTGGCATATCAGAAGACAAGATTTAATCAAAGGTAATTGATAATTTGAATAGTTATCAACTGTATTGTTTGTTAGTGTACCTTGTCAAAACGTTTTAGCACAAATCTGTGCCACCGAAGCTTTTAAACATACCCATTTTCAATTTGCCTCGTTCAGCGATTACTAATCGGTTAATTATCGAAACGACCAGACCGATAATCGATTACCATTTTGGATTCGATTAGCCAGCCCTACGCGAAAATTACCACATATATGGTAATTCTAGTTCAGAGTGATCTTCCTTTGAGATATGACTGGGTGAACCTACAGGGGCAACCACTTTTCCATAGGAATCAACCCTTACAGGAAAGACTTTGCTGCCATAGGAGAAAATTCTGTCTTTTAAGGGAAGACCCCATGTTGACCAGGGAAACAAGCAGTATATGCTAAAGGCTGTTACCCTTTGTAAAACTGGCAAAAATAAATGAGCCGCGACACAAGAAAACCAACAAAGTGGTTGTGCGCCCAGCGCAGACTCAGATCAGCCTTGGCATCAGCCTAGTCTGAGCAGAGTCTTCCCTAAGCTCTTAAAGGGTAGCTAAGGATCTAAGCTCCCTTCAGGCTGACAGGGAAGACTTTGATCAGACTGGGGGGATGCGCAGGCTGATCTGAGTATGCGCTGGGGGCACAACCACTTTGTTGGTTTTCTAGCGTTGCGGCTCAAATATGGATATGAACCCATACACTTTATATAAAACAATTAGGATACATACCAGTGTCATAGCCTGTAGACCATGAGGAGTGATGATTAGTGAGCATTATGACTTTTTATTAATAAACTAATAGTAATACAGTACTGTATGGCAAAAGCAGTCCGCATCATACCAGTCATAAACTGGGCTTATTTTGACACACTTGGCCATTACAGGTCAACACAGCCAATACAGGCGAAACTCGACCACTGCTACTCAGCCAATTTGATGATGACAAACTCAGCCAGTATAGATGATGTTAATTAATAAAATTGTCATCAATCAAGAAACTTCGTATTGACCCAGTTTGCAGGTCCTTGGACTGCTATATTGGTCTGAGGCTTCAGAGCTCTAGATAAGGGGGGTATTTGATGATAATTGAGGGATAATTTTCTTTATTTCTCATTGAAACTATATGTTGTGACCCCTCATCTGAACCGTCTCGTTGAGACGGTTCAGATGAGGGGTGGGTCACAACATATGTTTTTATCCAAAAATAACTAGAATTATCCCTAATTACCACCAAATACTCCTTCTTATCTAGGGCTCTGGGCTTTTGGCCTCAGGCCAATACAGCAGACATTGGACTTGTAACTGGGCCAATACAAAATTTCTTGATAAATAGCATTATTTTACAGTGAAAGACATATTGCTCAGACAGAAAACTTCAGAACTTAGTATGTTGTTAGGAAAGGTCACCAAAGATGATTCTTATAAATTTCTACAATTGTGTCCGAGAATGAATCAATTGAAATATATTCTTTCATGATCTATATTTATATCACACAGGAAAAAATAGTTCCTCCTGACCCAATCACTCCTAGTGAGAAAAAGAGGACATTAGAGAGGCTGAACCAAGTCATTCAGTACAGACTTGTATCATGTGAACTACCTACACAGATGAGAAAACTCAGTATTGGTAAGTGTTATGTGTGTTATTGTTTTACGTCCACGGTAAACAGCTGTGGTCATGTCAGGACAGTCAGTTGACCTAACTACACTATTCCTGGGCAGGCTAATCAGTACTAAGTGCACTTACTTTCACCAGTAACTGATAACTGTCCTTCTTGAATCAGTGGAAGGGGAAATGAAAGTAAGTGGCTGGACAGGGTATCAAACCCTGGACCTTGGCTGTTGAGTCAAAACGCACTACCGACTGCGCTACATGGCCCAGCAGTATTGGTAAGTGCTTCTTGCTTCTGCTAGACATGTGTCCTAATATCATTGATTCTTGATCAAGTACAATCAACTCTCGGCTGTTGGTAGTCAAAGGGACAAGAATTTTTGCTTTGAGATAACAGAATATGGAAATTAGAAGAGCCGAAATAGAAAAAGTAACAATTGTAGAAATAGAAATTGCAACCAGTATAATTTACTTTGCTTTAAGGAGTATGGAAACCACACAGTTAAACATGAATATAGTTTTCATTCTCACTTGTTAGCCCATCTGTCCATTCTTCCATCCATTCATTAGTCCATTAAGTTTTGCTTTAATTTTTACATGAAGTTTGATTTTGTTAGGTGCTGACTATAGCTGAAGGTATACCTAAGCCCCATACTACCTCTGTTAGGAAGTAGAATGAACTGAAAAACTCATTTTTGATAGACTATATTCTATCAAAATATAACACAGCATTTTCATTTAGTTTGTAAGGAAAAACACAGGTCCCCACTGTTCCCCTCTATACTTTCAGGGCACACTTTTCTTACAGAGTTACCTGCTATTTTATATGACAATGTTTTCTTATTGTATGTTTTATTTGCTTAATTTATTTCTTTTCAGAGAATGGTAGAGTTAAGTTCCTGGTGGAGCATGAGTTTCAGGTATGTGCATACATAATGGTGGTGTAATTCATTGTGTATACGTCACATATTTTATATCAAGCTGCAGTCCATCTTGTTTATTAGCGTGAAAATTGGTTTTAGAGCTCTAGATAAGAGGGATATTTGATGATAACTGAGGAATTATTTTTTGTTAATTCTTCATAAAAACATATGCTGTGACTCCTCATCTGAACCGTCTCGTTGAGACGGTTCAGATGAGGAGTCACAACATATGGTTTCAATTACAAATAAAATTATTCCTCAACTATCATCAAATACCCCTCTTATCTAGAGCTCTGGGTTTTCTTCATTCTATTTGATAAATGCTTTAGTACACAGGAGCACATAGTTAAAAGTGATTTTCGATGAGTTTGCCATGTGGAAAGGTAACAGAAAGCATGCTTGGACAACACAGACTTACGTTATAATCTTCCCTGTTTACTGCAACAGCTTGTCTTGATCTGTAAAAAGAAAAATGAAGGTTCATATCATTCTATACAGTTGACTGGGCTGCATACTAGTAGTTGGGTTGTTTATAAGCTCACCTGAGCCTTTAGGCTCATAGGTGAGCTTATAGTATAGCCAGGCATCCGTCGTCCGTCCGTCCGTCCGTCGTCCGTCCGTCGTCAACATTTTCAAACATCTTCTTCTCTGAAACCACTGGGCCGATTGAAGCCATATTTCATATGGAGCCTACCTAGGTCGGGGGAACAAAAGTTTGTTCGCGGTATCTGGGTCACATGACCAAGATGGCCGCCACGCCCATATATGGTAAAAACCCTTCAAAAATCTTCTCCAGAACCAAAAGGCCTATGACCTTGAAACTTGGTATGTAGCATCGGGCATGCGGGCCCATCATAGTTTGTACAAATCATGACCTTGTGTTGACCTTGACCTAATTTACGGCATGGTCAACTTTGGTACATTAGGCTTTTATATGGGAAAACACTTAAACAGTGAATTTCTCAGAAACTATTTAAGTCTAAGGTTTAATACTTGGTAAACATGGTCGACTAAATGACCAGATGAAGATATTATGTCACTAAGGTCAAGGTCATTCCGTTGGACCATCCGTTGTCAACATTTTCAAACATCTTCTCCTCTGAAACCACTGGGCCGATTGAAGCCAAATTTCATATGCAGCCTCCATGGGTTGGTGGAACAAAAGTTTGTTCGCGATATCTGGGTCACGTGACCAAGATGGCCGCCACGCCCATATATGGTAGAAACCCTTCAAAAATCTTCTTCTCCAGAACCAGAAGGCCTATGACCTTGAAACTTGGTATGTAGCATTGGGCATGCGGGCCCATCATAGTTTGTACAAATCATGACCTTGGGTTGACCTTGACCTAATTTACAGCATGGTCAACTTTGGTACGTTAGGCTTTCATATGGGAAAACGCATAAACAGTGGATTTCTCAGAAACTATTTAAATCTAAGGTTTAATACTTGGTAAACATGGTCGACTAAATGACCAGATGAAGATGTTATGTCACTAAAGGTCAAGGTCATTCCGTCGGACCATCCGTCGTCAAGATTTTCAAACATTTTCTCCTCTGAAACCACTGAGCCGATTGAAGCCAAATTTCATATGCAGCCTCCATGGGTTGGTGGAACGAAAGTTTGTTGGCGGTATCTGGGTCACATGACCAAGATGGCCGCCACGCCCATATATGGTAAAAACCCTTCAAAAATCTTCTTCTCCAGAATCAAAAGGCCTATGACCTTGAAACTTGGTATGTAGCATTGGGCATGCGGGCTTATCATAGTTTGTACAAATCATGACCTTGCATTGACCTTGACCTAATTTACGGCATGGTCAACTTTGGTACGTTAGGCTTTTATATGGGAAAACGCTTAAACAGTGGATTTCTCAGAAACTATTTAAGTCTAAGGTTTAATACTTGGTATACATGGTGGACTAAATGACCAGATGAAGATATTATGTCAGTAAAGGTCAAGGTCATTCCGTCGGACCATCCGTCGTCAAGATTTTCAAACATCTTCTCCTCTGAAACCATAGGGCCGATTGAAGCCAAATTTCATATTCAGCCTCCATGGGTTGAGGGAACGAAAGTTTGTTCGCGGTATTTGGGTCACATGACCAAGATGGCCGCCATGCCCATATAATGGTAAAAAACTGTCAAAAATCTTCTTCTCCAGAACCAAAAGGCCTATGACCTTGAAACTTGGTATGTAGCTTTGGGCATATGGGCCCATCATAGTTTATACAAATGATGACCTTGCGTTGACCTTGACCTAATTTACGACATGGTCAACTTTGGTCTGTTAGGCTTTTATATGGGAAAATGCTTATATAGTGGATTTCTCAGAAACTATTTAAGTCTAAGGTACAATATGTGGTATATATGGTCAATTAAATGACCAGATGAAGATATTATGTCACTGAAGGTCAAGGTCATTTTGTCAGTCTGTCCGTCATCAAGGTTTTCAAACATCTTCTCCTCTGAAACTACTGGGGAGATTGAAGCCAAATTTCATATGGTGTCTCAGTGGGATAGGGGAACTCAAGTTTATACCCGGGGTCTGGGTCACATGACCAAGATGGCCGCCATGCCCATATATGGTAAAAGCCCTTCGAAAATCTTCTGCTCGAGAACCAAAAGGCCTATGATCTTGAAACTTGGTATGTAGCATTGAGCATGCGAGCCCATCGTAGTTTATACAAATGATGAGTTTGCATTGACATTGATCTAATTTACGACATGGTCAACTTTGGTAGGTTAGGCTTTTATATGGGAAAACCGTTATACTGTGGATTTCTCAGAAACTATTTAAGTCTAAGGTACAATACATGGTATATATGGTCAACTAAATGACCAGATGAAGATAGTATGTCACTAAAGGTCAAGGTCAATTTGTCGGTCTGTCCGTCATCAAGATTTTCAAAACATCTTCTCCTCTGAAACCACTGGTCTGATTGAAGCAAAATTTCATATGGAGTCTTAAGTGTGATCGGGAAATAAAAGTTTGTTCTCCGGATCTTGACCAAGATGGCCGCCATGCCCAAAGGTGGTAAAAACCCTTCAAAATCTTCTTCTCCAGAACCAAAAGGCATTGAATGACCTTGAAACTTGGTATGTAGCTTTGGGCACTCAAGCCCATCATAGTTTATACAAATGATCGTGCTTTGACCTTGACCTAATTTATGACACTGTCAACTTTGGTACATTATGTAGGTTTTTATATGGGAAAATGCTTAAACAGTGGATTTTTCAGAAACTATTTAAGTGCAAGGTACAATATTTGGTATATATGGTTGACAAAATGACCAGATGAAGATATTTTGTCGTTAAAGGTAAAGGTCATTCTTTGACTTTTGTACAAGGTCATTGAGATTCTGTCTCCCGTCAACATTTTCAAACATCTTCTCAGAGGCCACTGGGGTCAATTGAAGCCATATTTCACATGGAGCTTCACCGGCTTAAAGGAACCATAGTTTGTTCAGATGGTCTTGGTCACTTGACCAAGATGGCCACCATGCCCATATATGGTAAAAACTCTTCAAACGTCTTTTTCTGGAGAACCGAAAGGCCTATAACCTTGAAACTTGGTACCGGTATGTAGCATTGGGCACTCAGGCCCATCATAGTTTATACAAATGATTACTGTATTTCATATGTAGCTTTTATACTGGGTCAAAGGAATCAAAGTTTGTTCAGATGGTCATGGTCACATGAACATGGTGGCCACCACGCCCATATATGATAAAAACCCTTCGGAAATCTTTGTCCAGAAACAAAAGCCCAGTGACCTTGTGGCTTGGTATATAGAATTGGGACTCAACATTAATCCCCAAGGGAGGGGGGCTTATCTGCCTCTGCCCTGGTGCTATATACATGTATAAAAGCATTAAAATATATACCAGGACCAAGTGTCAGGTGAGCTACAGGACCATTGGTCCTCTGGTAATTGATTACTCCTAAGTTTGGGAAGCGAAAATGATAAGAGTTGCTTCCCTGAAAATTTACCCATTAACGGGTAAATTTTCAGGGAAACAACTCTTATCATTTTCACCTCCTAAACTCATAAAGGAAAGAATTTGCTCCTTTAGGAGAAACTCTTTTCTTTTAGAGTAGACCCTATATTGGAGGAAGGATTTCATTGTCCAGGGAAGCCAACAGGAAGTTGTTCCCCTCTGTAAAAAATGGCATAAAACGTGAAGATAAAGACATTCACCTTTAATAATACATACTTGCAAAGTAATTGCATTTATGTATTTTTGCTAGTGACATATGAGATATTTGAATAGTTAAACATGTAAGTGAAAGATTTTGTTCATTTGAAATTCTCTGGTTTATTTAGGTGACCTTGACCTTGATGGGTGACAGTCCCACAATTCCATGGCGTCTGCTGGATATAGAAATTTTGGTTGAAGATCATGAAACGGGAGGTAAAATTAGTTGACATCAGATCAAACTGAATTAATTAAATTACCTTGATCTTGACAGGTGACAGTACCACAATTCCATGGTGTCTGTTTGATATAGAAATTCTTTTCAGAGAAAGTGAAATAGCATTTTTTTTTCCATGGACTCCATAAATAGAGATTTTTTTTTTCCATGGACTCGATTATAATGACATATCAGAAGTAAACAGAATTTACCCTCTCATTTTGTTTCGTAAATTTTTGTAAAAATTGGCATGCCTAACATTTTGTGAACATCTGTTGTACTATAAATTCCGAAAATTTAACAGTTTTCTGAGCCAAAAAAATATATGTAGTTTATAATAGAGATGAATAGTGAAAAATGGGGAATCTTTCATCAGTTTTGAAAACAAAAAGTTTTGCAATGCAGCCAAAGAGCATATATGACAATTCCATTTTGCACAGGTCATATGATATGATTTATGGTATTTTTCAGATGGAAAATCTTTAGTCCATACTCTTCAGGTTAGTCACAGTTGATTACTATGGTGATTTCTTATTATTAGAATGATTGTGTTGAAAAATCTCTAGCCCATAATCTTGAAGTTAGTAACATATGATCACTACAGTGTTTTCTTCTTAAGAACAATTGTGTTAAAAAAAGTTTTACACTTTTACTCCATGACACATTTCCAAGTAGCAAATTCAGACCTTTTTTTATACGCCCGTTTTGAAAAAACGGACGTATTATGTCGTGGCGTTGTCCGTCCGTCCGTCTGTCCGTAAACATTCTTGTGCGCGCCATAACTCAGTAACCATTCATGAAATTTGGTAGGCATATGTATTGGGTTGGGAGAATGTGTCGCGTTTAAGAATGGTTGCTCCCCCTTCCTTAGTTTTCAAGTTATGCCCCTTTGATTAATTTTTTCCCTGCAAGTCTTGTGCGCGCCATAACTAGATAACCGTTTGGGATATCTTCATGAAACTTCATAGCAATGTGTATAAAGTCCCAACGGTGTGTTGCGTTCAAAAATGGCTGCTCTACCTTTCTTCCTTTTAGAGTTAATCCCTTTCATAAGTTCTTATAGACTATTTTGTGTATATTTATCTGGTACAATATATTTTCAGGGGAGAATAGTAGAACAAAAAATGGTATCTCTAGTATATTTAGGTTATCTCACTTGTCCACTTTGACAAGCAACTTATACAACAGTATTTGATGTGTTTTAAATTTTAAAATAATGTTGCAGTCATTATACCCCCGCTTTGAAAAA
The DNA here is from genome assembly GCA_963989385.1 of Ctena decussata. Classification (NCBI taxonomy): domain Eukaryota; kingdom Metazoa; phylum Mollusca; class Bivalvia; order Lucinida; family Lucinidae; genus Ctena; species Ctena decussata. The sequence goes on from OZ022502.1 coordinate 17,778,620, forward strand.
GTGGGGGGGGGGGGTATACAGGTTTACATCATGTTTGTCCGTCCTTCCGTCTGTCCTTCCATCCCCTTTTAATCAAATTTTTCATCAAAGATTTCTTCACAACCATACAAGCTAGACTGGTCATATTTGGCATAAAGGTTGATGACGACATGTTGTATCATGGGATTGAGAACCAGCCTTCTCCTGCTTATTCTTCCCTGTATTTGTCCAATATTCTTTCTTTCCATACTTTGAATAATGATTTTTTTTGTCAAAGATTTCTCCACAACCTTGCAAGCTAGAGTAGTCATATTTGGTATGCAGGTTAATGATTACTTACTGTATCGTGGGATTGAGAACCAGCCTTCTCCTCTTTTTCTTCCCTGTATATGTCCAATTTTCTTTCTTTCTTTACTTTGAATGATGTAATTTTTTGTAACAGATTTCACAGCAACCATTCATATTTGGTATACATGGTAACAATGATTTCTCTCTCTCTCTATGCTTTTTGTTATGAAAATAACACCATTTGATTTAAGCAGTTAAGCAGGGGTATAGTCAGATTCGCCAATGGTTCTACTTAATTATAGAGTGGTTGCCTCTGTTTGTCTGCCTGTCTATCCTTTTGTAAACAATTTTGTTCATTCTGTAACTCCTTTAGGACATTGAAACGGGCGTATTATGCGCCGCTTGCGAAGCCCTTGTTGGCATTGTCATTGGCGGCATAAACTTTGATAAAGTTTTCTGGTTTATCTTTGTTAGTATTGTAAGAGTTCACAGCCAGGCAAGACGCTGTCCTTCGCAGAATTCTAGTTCTTATTTCTGCATTAAAACAGTTGAGCCATGACATGAAAAAAACAAACAAAGTTACATGTGCGCCACATGACTCAAATCAGCAGGGGTGTCCACAAAGTCTGATCAGTCTTTGCTGTACATGTAAAGGGTAGCTAAGGGTCAGAGCAAGCTCCATGCAGACAGCAAAAACCCTGATCAGACTGGGCGGATGCCCGGCTGGTTTGAGTCTTTGCTGGGTGCACATGCCACTTTGTTGGTTTTGTCATGTTGCAGCTCATTTAAATTTTAGGATAATCTTATTTTTGTATAGAAGCATGTTATTTCCTCTTATTGAAATACTTTACTGAGGCAGATCTGAAAGATACATTATTTTTTACAAAATGAACTAAATGTGTTATAATTGCCACCCCTCCAACCTGAAGCCCTGATCATTATTGTCTCTGTTTTCTCCTTGGTTTCAGATAGGGTATATTCACAGACTAGCCCAGTCAAGACTTCTAGATAATGACAAACCACTGCATGATCTCTACAGAGTCTTACGTATCCTTTCAAAATAGTCATTTGCAGATAAAATTTATATGTTTTTGTCCGTAAATAATGAAATACTACAAATACAGTACTTTTTCCAGTTTTAAAATTGGTTATTATTAGTGAGGTGTGGTACATGTATTTGTCTAAAGTGGATACAATGCAGTCCCTTCATAACAGAAGGATTATGGTCCATAGGATGGAATGGCATTATAAGCAAATGGCATTGTAAGGATACAATAATGTTTAGTTATTATGATGAACTAAGCATTTATACTATCTTGAGCATAATAGTAATATACATTTTAGTCTCATTAGCGATTAAAACTATGGGAGCCGTGAAAGAATTGCATTATATTCAAAATGGCTTTACAATGAAAAGCATCATGTTGTTTTGCTGTATATAGCCAGACTTTTATACTAGAAATGTATTAATACATTCCTAACAATTTGGGGGTGGTCGGGTGGTGCGATGGTGCTGAGTGTAACTTCCAGTGCCGGGGCGTCCTGCTGATTTGGATAATTGTAGGGCAAGGGCCTACTGTGCTTGCAGTAGGTGCGGGTGGGGGTTGTTTGGACATTTTTTCTCTCGTCTATCATTTCTACTCTTTCTCCCTCTCTGGGATACGGCCCGATATAGACTGAAATACTGTCTCAAAGGGCCGTTAAACCCAAAACAATCAATCAATCAATCAATCAATCAATCAATCCTAACAATTCAGTATGTGTTGTTCTCCAGATAAGAAGGGGTAACAGGGATAATTTAGGGATAACATTCCTTATTTTCCATAGCATATGCTGTGACCCTCAGAACTGTCTCGCTGTGATGTTTCAAAAGTGGAGTCACAACAGAGGTTTTCATTGAGAAATGAGAAAAAAATTTTCCCTAAGTTGTCCTCAAAACCTCACCTTATCTGGAGCTCTGAAATTTCAGTAAATGTTGCACTTACAGCACATTAAGTCAGTACTGTTGTGCAATACATTTCATACTGTAATTGTACAAATGTTTGCAGTGTACCGATGTTCGTGGTGTTTGATGGTCAATACACATGCAGGAACTTTAATTATCCACAAACATGATGATTTCACAAAGGAATAATAGGAAAGCATGACAAATTTGCACTTAAATATCCATGTTGCAAAACTCTGAACTTTTGTCCCAACAAACCTAAATACAATTACAGTATTTTCCAAGCACTTTTCCCACTTTTCACAGCTCATATTTAACTTGCTCAAATCTGCAGACAAATTTTTCAGTCAGCTGTAAAATTTCTAACAGATAATGCATATTCCTTAACACATTCAAGATTCATTCTGTCAGTCTTTGCAGTTAGAAGTTCTTCATTCACAGGTGAGTAAAGACATATTTAATTAGTTGTGAGAGCCAGCAGTGTTGTCCTGAAAATGTACAAAAAGAAGAGTGAACCAGCCATATTTGAGCCGCGACACGAGAAAACCAACAAAGTGGTTGTGCGCCCAGCACAGACTAAGATCAGCCTGGGCATCCGCCCAGTCTGATCAGAGTCTTCGCTGGCCGCATAGAGGTAGCTTAGACCCTTAGCTTCCCTTTAAGTGCAACGCAAAGATTCTGATCAGCCTGGGAATCCGCCCAGTCTGACCAGAGCCTGCGTTGGGCGCACAACCACTTTGTTGGTTTTCTCGTGTCGCGGCTCATTTGGATGTTTATAACAAAGTAAGCCGACTTAGCAGAGTATGGTTGCTTGACTTTGATGTCTTGAGGATCTTGGGCCATGTTGGACCAGAGTTATGACTAAGGGGAGATTATAAGTATTTTTCATGGGTGTGAGGTGCGGATAAAAATCTGTCACAACGTGACAAGGATCACTGTTCTGCATTCCGAGGCAAACACCGTAATAGATACTTTTTCTTGCACACCTTTTGGCGGTTTACAACATTTGACTGTATAAAATGTATTTGATTTGAAAAGAAATGGTATTACTGAACCCCATTTGGTTCTTTATGTAAACGTCTGGTGTGGCATATATTTACATCATTTTGGCATTTTCTTGGCATCATCTCTTTAATCAACACCACTTGTTGACACAGGTATGTGACTTCCTATACAACCAGTGCATTGTCTGATTCTTACCAATTCCTAGGTGAGATAACATGGGTAAGAATTGTCGGTACAGGTGGAACACGAGATATCCTTATCCGGTGTGCAAGAAATATACAATAAATCAAATTACACATAGGGAAGTAAAAAGCACTTTTTTAGGGCACTGAGTGTTGCTGAGAGGTGACCACTTTTGGAGGTTCCACTATAATTAGTTTACATTGCAGACACAGAAGTTGGTGCGGGAAAGACTGGGTGACAGCCTGAGAGTTGAAGATTATACTGTTGGCAAATGCCTTGTAGCTTCTTACTGGCGGTAATGTTCTGAATTTCAGATATTTAACCCATTGCATTCTGGGTATTTTTTGTTGTCTGCTGAAATTGCCGTCTGCATCAAAAATTAAGAACATTTTGACAATATTGGTCTGACTTACTCTTGTAGAAATAATGTCCTGGCAGCAAACAGTTTGGATCTCAAATCAGGCCCCACATTTGTGGGGCCTGATCTGGATCCAAACTGTTTTCCCAGATGCCCCTAAAGGGGTATCCCGAATAGAATGGGTTAAGTAAAAAAAAAATAAAAAAGAATCATGGGAGATATTGTTGACATTTTTTATATCTTCACACTGACATTTAAGTAGCCTGCATTTGGGTGATTCTAATAAGAGTCTGGACCACAGTAAAGTGAAAATAGGAAGAGCATCAAAAACTTAGGATTTTGTGTTAACTTCTGGACTGTCACTGAGAACAAAACATGCGTTTTAGTTTCTTTTTTAAGGATTTTGTGCATACCTTTATAAAAAAAATACAATGTTTATTTGATGCTGGGATCATATCACGAAAAAATACTGTGCAGCCAAGCTCATGTAAGTTTTGTCTTTCATAAAGATAAGCAGAATATGAAATCGTATGTTTCTATTGATCGCTAATTGGGACTTGCTGTACATTCTCTGAAACACCTATCTTAACAGTTATATTCTAATATTTACATTCTTGGTGTATTTACTGAAAAGCCCTATAGTAAACCATTGGAACGTAATGTAGTTTACATTCCAATAATTACATTGAGACACGCGACGTCAATGACGTCAAAATAAACAATAGCTCTCTACAACCTGATTGGACGTTAGCAACGTCATGACGTCATGCATGCTGTTCTGCTGTTAGCAGTAAAAACTTCGTGTAAATGTTTTACTGCTTCAATTTTAGCGCTTATATAAGATTTTTCATGAAAAATTTGATTGAAACGAATGAACTTAATTTTTCTGATGTTTATCGAAGTGTAAACTACATTGGGTCACTAGCAAAGTTAACATGAACCCCTTTGGGGTTCATTCACTTTGCACGTGACCCAATGTAGTTTACACTTCGATAAACCTCAGAAAAATGAAATTCATTCCTTAATTACACAACACATAGTAGGAATTGATGTGAGCTACACAAACGTTAGATAGACTGCTTTCTGACCTTTCATTTTCTTTTATTTACTACTTAAGTTCTTCTGTTTAAGATAACTTAGAAATTTTGAACATTTGAATAACTGATCAGTTATTATTCAAAACTTCTAAAGTACATGTATCATACTGTAAAACACATAATATTTGGGGTATCAAAATTTGGCGGTTTAAAGAAAATGACATATTGGCGCATGTTAATTTTGGCGGTCTTGATGTACCATAGCTCCAGAGAATCTGATGCAAATTTGTGACAATTTTTCTCACTTTTCTATTTAACTATGCATTGTGGCATCTATTAGAATCGCCTCATCGAGGCGATTCTAATAGGATGCCACAATGTACAGTTTAACGGAAAGGTATAAAAAATCTAAAATACTCATCAAAAACTCCATCTTATCTGAACCTCCGTTATGCTGTGCCTATGTATATTCATAAAATATATGTAATATTGGCGGGCTTATATTTTAGCGCTCTTTTCCTTAACCGCCAATATCGCCAAAATTCAGTAACCGCGAAAAAATAAGTGTTTTACAGCATATGATTTCTTGCAGGGACCAGCTTAAGAAGGATAAGACACAGGACCCAGTCTGTAAGTCTCTTTGTTCAATTTAAGTAAGACATAAAGTAAGAGTAAGGGTAATGACATGGTTGTCTACTTGTACAAATAGCAGTTATGACAGGAAAAGGTTTTATCCTTTGCAAGAGCAACATGTAATAGAGGATCTCACAAGAGTGGTCATTTCATATGAAATTTATGAAACGAGCCTTTGGCTCGTTTCATAAATTTCATATGAAATGACCACGAGTGTAAGATTCTGTTTATCATATGACCCTTTCGAATGGGATTTTTTTTTTTGGCCTTCAAAAGAACATTATGTCAATAAGAAAACTCATTGTTGACACAGACATTGTCATTGACGTAACATATGCATGCCAAAGTGTTATTACACGTGTGGTCATATGGTTTTTATGACACGACGCTATCCACTGAATAACAGAGACGTTATATGATAAAAATGTTTCACGGACATGAACAACACACAGAGGAAAAATCTGAGAAGTACATATACATACAAAAAAGAGGGAATAAGTTTTTCCAGCTGCAAGAATGTGACGTTAAGACTAAAAGTATATATCTGTCTGTCATATGAACCAAACAGGCATAAAAAGATTTAAGCTTGAATTCAATTGCTTCAAGAGAAAGATTGTTTGAAACAGTAAAATGCAGAGATGTTTTTTGCATGGCAAGTTTGTGTCATGGGTTTGATATCCAGCATGGACATGTGACAGGTTAGTGGTCTTCAATCCTGGATCAGTGGTTTTCTTAGGTTTTTGGTTTCCTCCACTACGTAGACCACAGAACACCAATATCCTTGCCTTTTAGAACTTGTTTATAAGTTAGTTCAGCTTTCTATTTAAATGAAGTAATATGAGATTTAATGTTACATGGAAGAATTTAAACTTTTTTTCATGGCTGAAGAAAGGTTTTCTGACAGTGAGGCTCATATGAGCCCTGACATGACAAAACCTACAAAGTGGTATGTGCACCCAGCAAAGGCTCAGATCTGCATGGGTATCCATCCAGTCTGATCAGAGTCTTTGCTGTGCACTTAAAGGGTAACTAAAGATTTAAGCTACCTCCATACCTATAGTGAAGACTCTTATCAGACTGGGCAGATCCCTGGGCTGATTTGAGTGTTAGCAGGGGGCACATCCCACTTTGTTGGTATTTTTGTGTCACGGCTGGTATAATCATAATCTGTTTCAGTGTACAAACTAAGCATGCATGTGAATGATGAGGATGACGGCAAGCCACTGTGTATTACCCATACACCCCCAATGTCACCAGAGGAACGCAGAAGAGTCGGGCTCACTATACAGGTATGGAATTTGAAAAACTCACAAATAATTGAACACAGCACAAAGTAAATCCTATACCTCTGCACTCTACATCCATTCTCCACTTTGCCTCCATGCAGACTTCCCTTAAATGTTTCTTTTATTCAGTACAAGAATTATGCCATTGAAATAGTCGTAAGAAATAAGACTAGAAATACAAGAAGTTACATATTTTTCATTAAGTCTCCTGCAAAACCTATGTGTTGAACCCTGCATTAACTTCTCACCACTTCAGGTTAAATGAGGGTCCACAATATACAATTTTTAGCCCGCCTTTGTGAAGCAAAGGAGGGCTTATGCTCTATTCCCAGCATCATAGTCCTAGTATCCATTAACGTTAGCGTCAGTGTCCTTGTCGGTGTCCGTGATCAGGTTAGCCATTGTTAACTTTTGCATTTAACTCGATGTTTCACTTTATATTTTACAAACTACAGCAGCTTTAGTCATGATACTTGCTACATATATACATCCATATGACTGCAGCAGCTGCATGACACAATTCTATGTCCTTTATCTACATATTATGGATGACTGACTTTAATGTTTGGCACAGTTTTTAAGGCAAAAGCTTTATTTTAGGATGACTCAGATAACTAAGACATATATATATTTGTCAACTTTATTATTTGTGGATGGGAGTTGACTGGCCGCAAGGCGGAAAAATTAAGACTGCATGGTTAATACCATGTCAGTCTTTTGTGAGAAATCCCAGCCCCCCATGAAGCCGGCCGATATTTTGCACCGAAATTAATTCCCCAATGCTTCATCTCACAGTCAGAGCTCTTTGCATCATTTCATTTCACAACTTAGAAATCACTTGATCCTCGGACAGAGGCACAAGGTTGCAAATGACTAGGGTACCGTATCCTCATGCACTAACCTGCAACATATGACACTGACTTGCAACTTGACACGGGACATTTGACGGACAGCAATCTTCAACAGTATATTATAACCTTTGACAGTAACCCTGTGGCCATGCACCTCGCCTCAAACTGCAAATATTTGTCACTCTTGAATTTAATTATTGAATTTAATATGGCGGACATCCCTGCAGTAAATTTATGCAAGAGGCTTCAAGGGGAGCTGGAATTTCTTTAGAATTTCCGCTGATGAAAGGTGTGCCTTGCGACAAATCTTTCCTTTTTACATCTGAAGTTAAAATTCAACAAAGTATGAAACACTCACTGACTCTTCAGGTCAATTTATGAATATGATTCACCATTACATGCTGAAGTTCATGTCTATTGAAATGAATTCCTTATTTCTGAATCCCAGTTTGTTTTACTTAGCCTGTCTCACTGACACAGTATCTGAATTCATACACATTCCTCGTATCAGTTTGTAACGTGCATTTACAGTTCATATTAAGATTACTGTTCCCTTCGTACAGTCTTTGGGGATCTGTACAGTCTGTTCATAATATCTGAGGTCCAATATTCTGTTGTTGCTTCATCCTAGTGAGTCACAATACCAGCAAAACCTGAAAATATTAAACTCCTTGGCAGTATCAAAATCTAAAATACGGCATTTCTAGATGTAAACATTGAGGGTAATAGCTCGCCAAAAGTGGGAATGCTAAGTCTGTGCACCACAGCCCTAGATACTAGCCCTGTTAAAATTGGGGAGGGTTGGGAGGGTTTGTTCTTGCTTGACATGCAGACAGGAAAAGGAAATCGGGCTGAGCTGGCTCCTGGTTTACCACATGGCGATGACATCACGACTTGGCCAGTGACATCACACTTTTTGATTGACAGATGTATCAGATCAATTAGTGATCCAATTACTGAGACTCAGATCAATAATTGAAGCAATTAAGAAGTAAAATGCACAGATCCAGCATCCTATAAGGCACCTAACAATACTGAGTCACCAAAATAAACTGAGAATACTGTTTAGAGCAGTATTCATCTTTATTTTAGGATGACTCAGATAACTAAGACATATATATATTTGTCAACTTTATTATTTGTGGATGGGAGTTGACTGGCCGCAAGGCGGAAAAATTAAGACTGCATGGTTAATACCATGTCAGTCTTTTGTGAGAAATCCCAGCCCCCCATGAAGCCGGCCGATATTTTGCACCGAAATTAATTCCCCAATGCTTCATCTCACAGTCAGAGCTCTTTGCATCATTTCATTTCACAACTTAGAAATCACTTGATCCTCGGACAGAGGCACAAGGTTGCAAATGACTAGGGTACCGTATCCTCATGCACTAACCTGCAACATATGACACTGACTTGCAACTTGACACGGGACATTTGACGGACAGCAATCTTCAACAGTATATTATAACCTTTGACAGTAACCCTGTGGCCATGCACCTCGCCTCAAACTGCAAATATTTGTCACTCTTGAATTTAATTATTGAATTTAATATGGCGGACATCCCTGCAGTAAATTTATGCAAGAGGCTTCAAGGGGAGCTGGAATTTCTTTAGAATTTCCGCCACGAAAATATCATGATATTTTCCCCCAAATTCTGAAGAAATTTATCGATTTTTTTTTTTTTTTTTTTTTTTTTTTTTAATCAGTCTTTAATGATTTTGCTCATTATTAAAGTTATGAATTAAGTTTCTAAATGTTTGTACATATGTAAGGTTGCCAAAATCAGACAGATGGACTCCGTCATTGCTGAACAGCTCTGTCATATACCAAAGTATATGAGGACTGAGAACTCTACCTAACACAAATTCAGAAATGTACTGATGTGCAGCCCTGTTGACTCTCTTACATTTTAAATTCAGCCCTTTTGAGTCATCAGTTTTGTTATTACGCCAAAATAGTCTGGGTAAAATGTCACACCAGATCAACAGAGAAGACTGAAAAACAGAATGGATATATTTAAGATCATTTTTGATTGTTTCTATAAGGGTCTTCTGGGGGACAGAATCAACATTGTTCCCACCTAAATGTATGATGATCATTGTTGGATGGCCTCTGGTGATCATCTGCAGTTGTAGCTTGGGCAAGAGCTGCTCCCATCTCATTCCAGGTGTTCCTAGCCATATTATTTGGTGTTGGGTCTGTCCTAGCTGCTCACAGCCCAGTTGTGTTGCATACTTTCCCCCATGTTTAACAATGGAATCACCCATTATCCACACTTCTGCAAAATAAAACTATGTGAATATTTAGGAATCATTGGTGGCTGTTTTCAGCCGCGAATGTATTTTTGAAATGTGTTAGAGCTCCAACGTCCCAGCTTCTTTATGGTGTCTGTTGGTACACCTTCTTTAGCCAGATCGGTTGCACGGCCGATTCTGAAAGAATGTGTTTTAAAAATTGATGCTGATAAGCCCATTTTTAAGATGCACTTAGTCAATACACTGGTAAACTGATACCTTGTTAGTGGATCTCTGTTTTTATGACAAAATAGATAACCTTTGATACTGGGACGAGCTCTTATAAACATAAGCAAAGAATTGACACAACAGATGCTGCCGGTCTCAGCAGGATATATTTTCAGTTTTATTGCTTTTCCTGTTTGATCTGTTTTAGATTTCCGAATTTGTATGAAAAGTATTTTGTTTTGATGCTCATAAGATACATCAGACAATTGTAACGGCCGATCCTTATGCATTTGCCCTGTGTAAACTAATTCACTGATTCTTAACAACCCGTAATATGCCAATGTAAATGCAGCTTTGAACAGTAAAGTCTCATAATTGCTTGAACAAATTTTATTTAAATTGGCACAAATGCCAGTCAGCAAATCCTTTGAGATGGGTGCTCTGTTATCAATCTGTTTTCGTGACCTACGACATCCTTCAAGCATCTTTTGTATGATAAAAGTGCTTGTTGGATCTGAAAGATTATTAATTTTGTGGAAGAAACTAATGCCTGAACAGTATGTATATATTGTGGCGGGTGAGAAACCCTTCTCAAAACAACTAGATATGAAGTACTGGACTTGCATGACTGAAGCAGGCCACTGAAACCCTAGGTTATGGTGCAACCTAAATCTGTTGAAAGCTGTGACTGCATTTTTGTATGCTATTTGTGTATTTGTTGCCAAACTTGACCTCAAAAGGACTCTGGATCTAGATCGAATATGCTCCATAGATGGTTCGGAATGACGTCTGGGTCTTTTTCGGCCTGTGGAGCTAGTCTCCGGAACTTGTCGAACTGCAAACGCGACAGACTGTCTGTTATGTTACTCTTACCTGGAATGTGCTGTGCTTTGGCCACTACATTGAGCTGCAAACACTTAAGGGTCAGCGCTCTCAGCAGGGTCATGACATTGTTTGATTTCGAAGTCATGGTATTCACTGCATAGACCACAGCCGCATTGTCGCAGTGGAATAGGATCTTTTTGTTGCGCAGTTCATTACCCCAGAGATATAATGACACTAGAATAGGGAACAACTCCAGTACCGTTATATCTCTAGTGAGCCCTGACTCCCGCCATGTCTGCGGCCATGTAGCATATGACCATTTCCCTGCAAAATAGATGCCAAAGCCAACACTGCCTGCACTGTCAGAGTACAACTCAGCATCTGCACTGGAAATCCAAAATCGGTCATGGAACACAGAAACACCATTGTATTGTTTAAAGAACGAAAGCCACATTTTCAGGTCCTTTCGAATATTCTGTGTTACACGAATATGGTGGTATGGCTTTGACACGCCACAAGTTGCATTAATGAGTCTTCGGCAAAATGGACGGCCCGGGATAATGGCCCTGCATGCAAATTGCAGCACACCTATGAGAGACTGTATTGCCTTCAAGGTTGCTTTCCTTTTTGACAAGACAGTCTCAATTATCTGAATGATTTCATGGACCTTGTTCATGGGCACACGGACTACCATCTCATCAGAATCCAACTCCAGCCCTAAAAAGATCAGCACCGTTGTAGGGCCTTCAGTTTTTTCTTGTGCAACAGGGACCCCCAGCTCAGACATACAAGTTTGGAAGTGCCCCATGATGATTTGGCAATCCTGGGTATTCTTTTTACCGCCAAAAAGGAAGTCATCCAAATAATGTAGCAGCCTGCCGACTGGGGATCGCCTGTGTACCGCAAATTCGAGGAAAGTAGCAAATCTTTCAAATGTGGCACAACTTATTGAACATCCAAAAGGGATGGCTTTGTCAAAGAAATATTTATTGTTGAAACAAAACCCAAGCTGGTCAAAGTCTTTGGATGCCACAGGAAGAATTCTAAATGCATTTTTCAGATCAGACTTTCCTAACAAACAGCCCTGCCCTAACTCTTGCACTATTGCTACAGCTTCATCAAAACTAGAATATTTAACATAGCATAGCTTTGGGTCTATGAAATCATTGACCGATTCATTTTTGGGATATGACAGGTGATGGATCAATCTGAAGTCACTTCCATTTTTCTTTTCCACCAGTCCCAGGGGAGAAATTCGCAAATTTGGAAATGGGGGAAATGGAAAAGGACCTGCTACTCTCCCCTCTGATACTTCCTTGTCAATTTTTCGCTGTGTTATTTCTGGCCGAATTAGAGCGGATTTGAGATTTTTGGACTCCGATGGGACGCGTGGTCCTACATAATTCAGAGAAAACCCATTTACAAAACCATTTAAGATAAATTCTGCCTCATTTGAGTCATAGAATTCCAGTTCTTGTTTTAAGGCATCAATACTCACAGGTGTCTTTGCCAAACTGTTCAGTTGTGAGACTGTATTGTGAATTGTTTTATCTTCGATTTGGGCGGTTACCTCTGAACATGAATCGCCCTCTTGTATATCCCCTGCCTCGAAAAAAGTTATTGGTTTGGGGTGGCAAATCCTGACTCGTCCCATTTGCAGACTGCTGCCACATGTGTGGGCAGCTAGACTGGCCATGCAATGAAGAATTGCAAGCTGAACATGCATGTTTATACCGACAAACTTTCCAATAATAGTTACCGTCATTGAAGGCATTGCATGTTTGTGAATGACTAGGGGTAGTGGCAGATCCTCCTGCTACATGTTTTAATGTGCTTGAAAATGTGTTGTTTTGAGAAGGATTTGACATGACCCTTAGCCATAGCTCTGCATTCAATGTACTCCAAGCCTGTCGAGTGTTTTCATTTGCCTGACGTAATCTGAACTGCTGGTCATAGCTGGTCCATGCACTTAATGGATATCTGGTGGCAGCTTCCCTAATGACTGACATGTACTTTAGGATTTCAATGTTTTTCTCAGGGAATTTTTGCAGATAGACGCTAGAAAAGATGATGAAAGCATCCGTCCACTCATTAATATTACGGATGGTCTGCTTTGATATTTTTGGCCTAGATTCAATACCACCTTTCTCATTAATGTGCAAGGTGCTGCCAGAGCAGAGTTCTGAAAGTTCAATGCTGCCTTTTAAAAGCAGTGCAAAATTAATGTATTGGTGGTTTAAAATTTTATCCTGGATTTGCTTTGGTAGATGGACAGCCAGACCCTCATCACCACACCTCAAGGGTTCAATTTCCAGTGTTGACCCTGTAAAATCTAACTGAACATCTTTGAAAATATTATCAAAGTGAATTATACCTTCTGGCTTCTCCTGACCATTACCTATACCTGAATTGTCAGGGGAATTGCCCATTAATGAAATTGTCTCTACGACCTCATGCTCTGGCTGCTGGGCTTCCCTTTTCTGCTTCTTTGCACATTGTTCTTTTTCACTGGCCTCAGATTGCCTTCTACTTCTCTTGACCTTAAGAGCATCTTTTCTTGCCTTTCCTCTTCCAGGCATCTCCTTTTTTTAGCTGGATTTCTTAAGATTTTTGCGAGAGAGATTTGAAGCTTTGTTCTTGCTTGACATGCAGACAGGAAAAGGAAATCGGGCTGAGCTGGCTCCTGGTTTACCACATGGCGATGACATCACGACTTGGCCAGTGACATCACACTTTTTGATTGACAGATGTATCAGATCAATTAGTGATCCAATTACTGAGACTCAGATCAATAATTGAAGCAATTAAGAAGTAAAATGCACAGATCCAGCATCCTATAAGGCACCTAACAATACTGAGTCACCAAAATAAACTGAGAATACTGTTTAGAGCAGTATTCATCTTTAGTTTTGATGATACTGTGAGACAAGAGAGTTGATAATTTGTCAAATAACATATCCTTATAATTTCAGCAGCTTCATAGCAGCCATTTAGGCTCCAGTGCCCTTGACCTTTATTCATGGCCGAGTGATTTTTGCCTTATAATTCCAACACTGTTTGATGGATTAACTTCATATCTGGTACAGTGGATAAGTCTGACTTTGCAAATGACCTCATACTATTTTTAGAACACTGTGACCTACATTTCATGGTTGGGTGACTTTTGAAATACCTTAAGCACTATTTAGAAGATTTCCAGAAATATCACCCAATTCGGTCTCATATGCAGCTTTGCTTGAAAATGTGCATTTTCAAGACACATACTGAACATTTCAGTATTATGTATTTCAGAGTGATCACTTATCTGTAGAGAAACTGTTGATGCAGACCATAGAAGTTAGGACCCATGTGAAGCTGAAAGAACTGGCCATGTCTATACAGAAATATGTGGATGGAAAATGTAAGTGGCACTATTGTACTTCGGTCTTTTTTTCCGGTACATGTGACAGTATAATATAAGTATCTCTCATGGGTGTGAGGTGTGGATTGCAAAATCCGTCATGAGGGTCACTGTTCGGCATCACAAGGCTTGCCGAGTGACGTTATGTTTTAACTTCAGAACTTCTTACAATGCGTAATTCTAGTGCTTGAGAGGCTTCAATTTGATTTTGAAAGAAGGTGCCGCTTTCAACGACCACCATTCGCTCTTTACGTCATGGACTGGTGTGCATAAACTGACATCATTTTTGCCGTCTTCTTGACGTCATCATCTTAAATGCCTTTTTTGGTTCCAGGTAAGAACACCTGGGTAAGAAACGATTTTCTATCCCAGGTAAAAAGAATGGTATTTTCTATCTGGTGTGCAAGAATATCAAATCCTCAGATAAATTGGGGTTTTGATGAATTTCTGAAAATTCTTTCACTTCTTGATAATATTATATGTTTTGGCTCCTGAACTAAGAAATAATTTTTCCTTACCAATGAATTATTGCTGATTAACACATGATGTTTGAGGGTAAAATACTATTTCACAGCAGCAAAGCCGGAGTTAATTAATATTTGCGTCTGCTTGAGAAGACCTGTTAATCAGCAATAATTTACTGGTAAAGAAACATTGTTTCAATTTTAACATTATACTGAAGAAATGCACAATTACTGGGATGTTTCATGACTGTCAATTTAAAGGCAATGGTCAACAGAAGTAAATCTTGACATACAATATCTAGTTTCAGATTTTTTAGACCTTGACATTATTTATGGATGTGATATATCAGAAATTTTATCACCTTGTTGCTTCAATATATGAGCCGCAACACGAAAAAAAAAACAAAGTGGTTTTGCGCCCAGCGCAGACTCAGATCAGCCTGGGCATCCGCCCAGTCTAATCAGAGTCTTTGCTGTTCGCATGGAAGTAGCTTAGACCCTTAGCTACCATTTGGGCAGTTAACGAAGAATCTGATCAAACTGGGCAGATGTCCAGGTTGATCTGAATCTGCGCTGGGAGCACAACCACATTGTTGGTTTTGTCGTGTCTCAGCTCATATATGCTTAGCAGGGAAAAGATTAATGGCATAGTAAAATTAAAATGAGAGTGGCTTATCACAGAGTATCTTTGTTTAATCTTTTTTAAAAGTTATGATTCCCGTATGCATCTTAAATATTGGAAAACTCAGCCATTTAGGGGATACATGTATATTCAAAATTGTCATTTGGGGCGCTAAATCGTCAGTTTTTTGGTGAGAAATTTTATTTTACAGCGATGCATCAGTTGAACTGTAAAATGCAGTTGGTGACCATGAAACCAATGTTTGGTTTAAATTTGTTTATTTGCATAATATCTAACAACTCAAGAAGAAGACACAGTAATTAATATATCAGTACCAATGTTTTACATGTACCTCCCAGAATGACAATTTTCAATACAGTTATCCCTGTTTTAATGCACTTTATCACATTTTCACATTTTATAATGTACTACTTTGCACCCGTTGCAAGCACT
This sequence comes from Ctena decussata, assembly GCA_963989385.1. Lineage (NCBI taxonomy): Eukaryota > Metazoa > Mollusca > Bivalvia > Lucinida > Lucinidae > Ctena > Ctena decussata. The sequence continues at coordinate 17,794,412 of OZ022502.1, forward strand.
GTCAGGAACGTAAAACAACATTGGCCAAGAGAAGCAATGTTTAATAGCGACATCTCATTTCTGACAGCATATAGCAGGATATACTGTCACAAATTTTTTATGTTAACCAATCAGATGTTGCATTATCCATGTAAGTGCATTAGAATGGTCCATAGAAGAAGTCTGGCCTGTAGGTTCACTGTTTGCTTAGATGTTTTTGTCAAAATAGTTGGGGTATTAGGTATTTATGATAAAATATCACATTTTTCTGATTATTAATCTGACAGGTGAAGTTCGAGATATGCCAGTAGCTCTACATATCCCTGTACTCTACCCCTGTATGTCATCAGAACAACTTAGAATCACTATAGATTCTCAAAGAGGAACATACCTGGCTTCATTGCCATCACATGGTAACTTTCAGACTCTTAGGTATTTGATGATAATTAGGGGTAAACTTTTGTTTTTCTGCTTGAAAAAATACCTTGTGACCCCTCATCTGAACTGCCAAGACTAGACTGTCTAGGCAATTCAGATGTGGGGTCACAACATATGTTCTTAAACAGATTGACAGAAATTATACCCATTTATCATTGAATAGCACTCTGAACTTGTCTTAAGTTAGAGTCTTCATGTTTTAAAGATATAAAGGTGAATATTTGATTATAATTCTTAGATAACTTGAAATAACCCTTCATTAAAACTATTTTCTACCACTGTGTTTATGACTATGACTCTGTATATTGAACTGTTCTAAGATTAATTTTTGTCTGATTGTTTGGAAAGCTTTTGTACACTGTGTTAACAAGTGTTTGGTGACATCATATATAAATGATTGCAAAAGTGAACATTTTTAATGTGTATTAGCATTGAATCAATTTATATTCCCGCAGTTTAAGTCTACTCATACAAGTGGATTTATAGTACTGATTGAAATCTTTTTCAGAGCTCCATATAAGGTGGGTTCTTAAGGATAATTTTAAATAATTTTCTTATTTTTCAACGAAAACGTATGTGTTGACCCCTCTTTAGAACTGTCTCAGCTGGACAGTGCTAATGATGGATCACAACATACGTTTTTATGGAGTAATATGGAAAACTGTTCCTAATTTATCGCTGTTACTCTTTCTTATCTGGAGCACTGCTTTTTGGTAGACTGCTACTGTGGTCTGACAAATCTTACTTTCTGTTTGATCTTTTCAGAGATGCAAGTATTATATGACCTTGAAGACTCTCTGAATGGAGATAGAAAAGGATTTGATAAACTCATTGTCACTCTCAGGTTAGTGCCTAGCTGGACATTCGTTTAGAAAGACTTATTCCATATGTCCAGATGAGAGGTCTAGTGGATAAAACTTAAGTGTCTGTTTGGGTGAGCAAGTGAGTGAACTGGGGTTTAACCTCCCATCAGCACATAAGTTGTACAGAGACAGGACCTTGGTTTAAAGTCTCATCCGAAAGACCGCAGAACTGCCTGTTTTGCATAAGTTTATGTGTGTCTGCCTACCCTTCTGTTGACTCCTTTTCCATATTGTAAATATTCTAAAAATTAGAGCTTTTATGTCTCTTACAAAAGTGCCAAGGCAAAAAGTATAGGCCCTGATCAGACTGCTCCTGAAGGAGAGTCTTATCAGGGTCAACACTCTTTGCAGTCCACCATTTGCTTTCAGGACAAAATAGCCAAAAAATCATTTTAACATGCTTTTTGAGGCACCAGTGGTGTGTTTGATTTACTAGAAACAGATAAAAATTCTTCCCTTTAAGAGTTGACCCATTTTAGGAAAGCTGCGTCGTTGAAAGTCTCTTTCCCTTTGCCAAACACAAAAAGAAAACATACAGGTGTAAACATACGCCACTGCACATATAAAGTAATTTTTCTGTGACACTTCTTGCAGATTACAGTTAACCCTGCTCAGGTGTGAGAAATCTGTGCAGTGTTTAGGATGTGTTGCTAAGCGACAGATCCCTGTGGTGAATATAGCGGGTCATGCTTTAGAGAAACTGCCGAGATATAGACTATTTATACAAGTTCCAAGACAACCCCACCATCATGTTGTAAGTAATTCTGGATCACTGATAAGGTATTATTGTGAGTTTAGAATAGTACATTAAAAAGAACTCTAAATTTTCTTGACATAATTCCCAATATCTTCCAGGCTCTTAAAATTAACGTATAGATGGTAATTTTCGCGGTGTTCCATTTATCGCGGTATTTCGCGGTCACTTAGAAACGGTGAATATTGAAATTGCGAATAATATCCTGTTTCTTACAAAGTGTCTTCTGTTGACATAGTGTTCATATATTTTGTTTGTGTTTGCTTTGGCAGTTGCTGGTACTTTTCACTTGAGCCAGTTCTTTCATTAACCTGCAGCGGCCCTGCTGCAGGTTAATTAAAGAACTGACTCAAGTGAAAAAGAAATAGTTTTGCTTTTCGAGCATGTTGCTATTACCGCGAAAATTAAAAATCGCGAAAATCAAAATTTATGGTTTTGGCCTTTAACCGCAAAAATTTGAACCCGCAAAAATTACCCCATATACAGTATTTTCTGAAAGTTAGAAATCCTTTTTCAGTATTTGTGTTGGCATCTGCTTGAATTTTGTGGCGTTCTGATTCAGCTCTGTTTTGTGAAAATGTGCAGACAGGCGAGACATAGGTGTCTGCGGAATTCTTATTACACATCTATGAGGAAAATCAACAACGTAGCAAAAATATGCATTTGTGAACTTTTCCAGCATCCTAAGATTGCAGACTTTTGTTCTTGGAAACATATATCCAGAAACATATTAACAATTTCGTAAATATATAAATTTTCATGATAGCTTATTTAAAAAATTTAGCTTCTTCAGAAGTGTTGTTAGTAATGAATAAGCAAAACACATCTTGGTGCTTGTTATTGTTGTTAGTTTTATGAAGTTTTTACACTTTAACACACAATATGGGGTCGCCCATAATAGAAAAAAAAGATGCTGCCATCTCAGGGGGGAATGTGAACATTTTTGGAATAACGCTTAAATTTTTTGAATTGAAAATAGTTGAATTTGCAGACAGTGTAGATCCAAATGAGGCAGCTCATTATGAGTTACCTCATATGAATCTGCTGTGTTTGCCCTCTAGTCATTTAATTCTCAATATAAAGTAGCCTGGACAAAACATTTTTGAAATTTTGTAGACGGAAATTTTGTAGTCTGCTTTTTTGATGCTTTAAGGGTTGAATGCTCGAAGGGCATTTCATACCAACTGTAGACATAAAACTTGTATAGAAATGTCCTGTACTGTCTATGGCTTACATTTTGTACATTTTTTATGCCCCCGCCACGAAGTGGGGAGGGGCATATAGTTTTGCCCTTGTCCGTCCGTACGTACGTACGTCCGTCACACTTTGTAGTACTGTTCTTGTCTCCGCAAGTCCTCCTACAATATTTGATGCAGGGAGTTGAAACTTGCAACACAGTTCAGACATGCATTGAACATGTGCATAAAGGAAACAGAACTTTGATTCAGGTCTGTATTGCAGAATTATGTCCCCTTGAATAACATACATATTTTGACCATATTTCATTGTTGCAGTACTGTTTGTGTCTCCGCAACTCCTTCTACAGTATTTGATACAGGGAGTTGAAACTAGCACCACAGTTCAGATATGCTTTGAACATGTGCATAATGGAAGCCGAACTTTGATTCAGGTCTTAATTGCAGAATTATGTCCCCTTGAATAACATACATATTTTGACCATATTTTACACTCGTAGTACTGTTCTTGTCTCCGCAACTCCTCCTACAGTATTAAATGCAGGGAGTTGAAACTTGCAGCACAGTTCAGACCTGCATTGAACATGTGCATAAAGGAAACAGAACTTTGATTCAGGTCTTTATTGCAGAATTATGTCCCCTTGAATGACATACATATTTTGACCATATTTCAGTGGCTTATATACAAGCTCACCTTTTGTTGTGGCTCTAGCGGCCTCATTTATGAACTGATTTTGATATAAGGTCACAGCTATATTGAGTATGACAATACCTCGAACAAGTTTGCGTTTCAGGTTGGAAGAATCAAGGTCAAGGTCACAGTTGCTATTTTCCGAAAAACTTTGGCATCACTCTAGCGCTTTTATTTATGGATCGATTTCTATATAACTTCACACAAATGTTAAGTATGACAATATCTTGAATAAATTACCATTTCAGCACTGCAGGTTCAAGGTCAAGGTCACAGTCGCTATTTTTAGAAAAATCTATATCATCCCTCTAGCCCCTTTATTCATTGACAGATTTTGATGTAACGTCACCCAAATGTTTAGTGTGACAATATCTTGGAAAATTTTGCGATCCCGAATTTTAGGGTCAAGGTCAAGTCACGGTTGCTATTTTTAGAAAATACGTTGTCGTCCCTCTGGAATGATTTTGACATAACTTTGCACAAATATTTAGCATGGCAATATCTGGGACAAATTTACATTTCAGCATTGTCAGTCCAAGGTCAAGGTCACAGATGCTATTATAGGTACATGTAAAACTTCGTCAAGGTTCTAATACCTTTATTTGTTAACTGATTTTGATATAACTTCACACAAATATTAAGTGTGAAAATTTCTTAGACAATTTCACCTTTCAGGGTTGTAGAGCCAAGGTCAAGGTCACAGATGCTTTTTTTTTAGAAAAAAAAATTGTCATCCCTCGAGCACCTTTATTATTGACAGATTTTGATATAATTTCACACAAATGCCTCTTAATACATTACTCATCTATTGAGGCATATGGCGGGGGCATTCATCACCTTTAGTGATTGTCTAGTTTTTCTTACAGATTGTTTCACTGGATGAGAAGAAGCCAAGAGGAATAGAGTTTAACTATTATCTCCTTGAGACAAGATCATGTACTGGAGAGGGGTCAGAAATAGATGGTCCAGATGAAATATCTATCAAATCATTTCTCAAAGCTGGTAGACTTATTGACTTGGACACATTTTCTTTTGTTTATGGGCCTTACACTATGATATGTAGTAAGTATATTTATCATATGACGTTGCTGTTATTCAGTGGATAACGTTGTGTCATAAAAATCATATAACCACACATGTAATAACACTATAGTGCGTACATGCAACATCACTGTCAATATCCACGTCTTTAATGCGTTTTTAGCTCGCCTGAACGAAAGTTCAGGAAGAGCTATTGTTGTCACCAGGGCGTCGGTGTCCGCGTCCGCGTCAGCGTCGGCGTTCGGATTGGATGTTTTGGTTAAAGTTTTTTAAAGACCTATATCTCCTTAACCCATGGATGGATTCTTTTGATACTTGCACTGTAGTTAGATATTGGTCTAAGGTTTAACAGGGTACCACCCCCACCCCACTCCATGACCTTGATGTCAAGGTCATGGACTTAGAAAATTGGTAGTTTTTTGGACTGGATGTTTTGGTTTAAGTTTTATAAAGCCCAATATCTCCTTAACCCATGGATGGATTCCTTTGATACTTGCACTAAAGTTAGATATTGGTCTAAAGTTTTCGAAGGTACTACCCCCAGCCCCCTCTGTGACCTTGATGTCAAGGTCATGGACTTAGAATATTGTCTTTTTATTGATTGGATGTTTTGGTTAAAGTGTTTTAAAGACACATATCTCCTGAACCCATAAATGAATTCTTTTTATATTTGCACTATAGTTAGATCTACAGAGTACTACCCCAACCCCGCTCAGTGATCTTGATGTCAAGGTCAGGGACTTAGGAAATTTTTGTCTTTTTTAAAGTTTTGTAATTGTATACTGATTCATAATGCTTTGCAGAGATTTAGTCTGTAATTGAACTGATGTTAGACTCTTTTTTGAGTTTTTACAAAACACCTTATACTTACCCCACTGGATGACCTTGAAGTCAAGGTCATCGACTTAGAATTTTGTCTTAAAGATTTTGGTTAAAGTTTAATATTTATGAAGACATAATTTCACAGTGCCACGATGATGGAATCTGTTGATACTAATACTTGGACTGATGTTAGATAATGGTTCAGGGTTTTGATACATCCTAGCCCTCCCCCCCCCCCCCCCCCCCTACACGTCAGTTTTTTTTTACCTCGAGCTCATGGACTTTGAAATTTCATTTCATTTTTTTACATTTTAATTTTATTTTAAGACTTATTTCTGAGATAGCTTTTGTATATAGATGTATAAATGTGTTTTCATTATGGACATGCTTGCATGAAGTTTTATGCATGGCAGTCCACATAGCACCCCCCTCCCCCTCCCCCCCGCCCCCCCCCCCCCCCTCATGGACTTTGAAATTTCATTTCATTTTTTTACATTTTAATTTTATTTTAAGACTTATTTCTGAGATAGCTTTTGTATATAGATGTATAAATGTGTTTTCATTATGGACATGCTTGCATGAAGTTTTATGCATAGCAGTCCACATAGCCGCCCCCTTCCCCCCCCCCCCCCCCCCCCCCCCCTACCCGTCAGTTTTTTTTTACCTCAAGCTCATGGACTTTGAAATTTCATTTCATTTCATTTTGATTTTATTTTAATTATATTTTAAGAATTACATGTATTTCTGAGATAGCTTTTGTTTATAAATGTATAAATGTGTTTTCATTATGGACATGCTTGCATGAAGTTTTATGCATAGCAGTCCACATAGCCCCCACCCCCTCCTCCTTACCCGACAGTTTTTTTTTTACCTCAAGCTCATGGATTTTGAAATTTCATTTCATTTTTTTTATTTTGATTTTATTTTAATTTTGTTTTAAGACTTATTTCTGAGACAGCTTTTGTTTATAAATGAGTTGTCATTATGGACATGCTTGCATGAAGTTTTATGCATAGCAGTCCACACCACCATAGCGGCTGTGTGATGGGCAAGCACCAATTCAGGCGAGCTATGCTGTCAGGCGACAGCTCTTGTTCTTATTGAAATAATGTTCAGTTTGAAGGTGTTAAAATCCAATTTTTAAAGGGCCATATGAAAAATAGAATCGTACACTCATGGTCATTTCATATGAAATATATGAAACTCGCCAAAGGTGTGTAAGATCCTCTATGTACAGTGAACTGGGAAATTTTCACAAAATTTGGTTGATAGGAATTCAGATTCCTTATAATGGGTCTATGCATTGACAAGAGTCATTGTCCTTTCACAATAGTTTTGACATTACAACGTTGGAAAAAAACAGGCTAGATAGTAGATACCTGTATACATGCCAGGTCCCACCAAGTGAGATAAAAGCTCAATTAACCTTGCTTACCATATTAATCGTAATAAACATCCCTGCTCTAATAAATGCCTCCTGTCACTTTTCCAAAAATATTAATATATAAACTTGCATGAATCCCTGCTTGCTGATCTGGATATGTAGCTTTTTGACATGGAGTCTACTCTTAAAGGAAAGAATTGCTCCTAGTTGACCCCTACTGAGAAGGGAGGCAAAAGTACTAGTTGCAAAACTGTTGTTAGAGGTATTTTTGCAGTGGTTGATTTACTACACTTTTAATTCTCTAAATAGCACCCTCTTCCGTAAAATGCAATGCCCCCAGGGTGTTTGATAGGAATAATATGTTATTCTTTCTTAAACTGTAAAATTAGATGGAGCACTCCAACCAGTTATATGTATACATTTCAAGAACATTAGGGACTGCCTTTGATGAAAACTTGGTTTCAGGGACTGATTTTGCTCAAATAATTATAATGTAACCTTTATATCTTTTCTTTTGAAACTGAAATGTTGACAGCCTTAAGGAGGGCGTTTGTATGAAGTCAGTGCCTTGAGTAAATGTTATACCATGGTTTGTCCACCTGTATGAGATAATCCATGAGCTTTAGAGAGTGGATTATCTTCCGTACAGGCAGACAAACCATGGTATAACTGTTTTATACCACTCTTATCAGTGTAGGCCTTGCTTATTGTGAAATATTTTGTGCTAAAGATGGCGTTTTCTGGCAAGTATGGTAAAATTTTCAGTCATTGAATAATAACCACAGTTTTCATTAGATTGAGCCAATATAAAGTCTATAGGTCAATTGTATATTTGGCAACCTGTTTGATATTACAGTCTATGGTGCAAGCCTGACATCCCAAAATAATAATATGATCCCATCATCTCAGAAATTTAAGTTTTATTGATAAATTCATGAAAATGAAGGGACATTTCTACCAGGCCAGTGATGAGTACATCCTTGCTCACATATAACTGTCCCTGTGGACAGTGTGCAGAAACAAGCGGCACCTTCTAGTTGGCATGTGGCCATACTGGGAGACTGAGGGCTGGTACATTTACAGAACTTCAGGGCCCAGTTGTTCGAAACTAACCAAATTGTTAGGAAATGAGACATTAAAATTTCAAAAGTTAATATCTCAAATATGGCAATATTTTTGTTGAAAAAATATGAGAAGCTTTTGCATTACAAAAGCTTCTCACATTTTTTTCCACAAAAAATATCAGTGAATTTGGTTTAAGTCATAAAACACTTAATGAGTTGACCACTTAACAAGCTTGTTAGGCTAACGATGCTTTGATTAACTGAGCCCAGGTAGATTAGTGTTTTGATGACAGTTTGTTTTTTACTGCACAAAACATGTTGTTGAATCAGGATAAAAGGTTAGGTAGAGAGGCGCTGTGGTTGAGTGGTCAGAGATGGATGTGAATCAGAGTAAAATTCCATTGTTTAGAGATTCTAATTAGATTTCAAACAACAAAAGTTTTTGAAGAGATGCCATAAAACAATTACAAAAGAAGAGCAACCCTCACACCAATAAAACAAAGAACAGTTAATAAATATCCCTCATGCCCCCCCCCCCCCCACCTCACACACACACACACACGCACACACTTCAAAAAAGAACTTTGCCAATGTGAAGTATGCCATCATCACTATAGATATTTGGACACCTCTCTTCTATTTTCTGTTCTATTTTATCCCATAATCTTACAAGGTCGTTGGACACCTCAGTTATTACTTTAACCCTACTGCACACAAAACAGCCAAACTCCATAGAGTTTTGGGTGTTTTGAGTGCATTAGGGTTAAGGTGAATGAAGGACAACAGGTTGTGTGACTTTCTGTTTGCTTTGGTTGATGTAGAAGCCCGTCCAAATCTGGTTTATGTCTAAAGAAAAGACTTGCTGATATGTGAGGAATTTGTTTTTGTTTTCCTTTCAGCATTGATCCCTATTGAGAAGAGAGGTAAAGTAAAAAAATGGAAGAGTCATGACACCTGAAGTATCTATTTGCCTCTGCAACCTGTAGTTTGGATGTCAGTATGGTCTTCTGTCTGGGAATGTTCTGTAATATTCCAAACCTTGTCAGGCAGATCTGGCCTAGAGGTTATAAAACTTGAGTACTTTCTCAAACTCAAAATAAAGCACACTGATTGGCTGCTTCTGAGCACATGCTCGGAAGCAGCCAATCAGTGTGCTTTGTTTTGAGTTTGAGATTATTCTCAAGTTTTATAACCTCGAGCCCTGGATCTACACTGCTTTCTCAGACATGTTTGTTTCAGTATTTAGAATCGTCATATTATTTATTTTTTAGAAGAAAAAGAAGTAACAGAATTGGAAAGTTTCCATAGAAAAAGAAAGGTCAGTGATAAGTGTTTTTTTTTTTTTTATTATTTTATCCTTTTATACAGTAGAATTTCATTGGCTCGAACAGGCTTGGGACCATGAAAATTAGTTCCAGCCAAGGGTAGTTCTAGCCATCCAGGGTTAGTTTCCATATAAAGTGACCTCTCGGGACCAAGAAAAGAGTTTCAACCAGACAGGGTGAACGAGCCATCAGAGTTCGAACCATTGAAGTTCTACTCTATATAGTGAGGATATTTTTTTGCAATACGCTGAAAATTTTATCTTGTGATGGGAATTGGGGTAGTTTTAGGGCACATGTATCTAAATCAGGCCCCGAGGTTATAAAACTTTTTTCATGCTCAACTCAGCTGAGCATGAAATTTTACCTGATAATAAATAGCAAATACGGAGAAGTATAGTTGTTTTCTTGCTCAGTTTAGCTGAGTGTGAAATTTTTTCTGCTTATGAATTTGAAGATGCCAACATTAGTTGGCATTTTCATATTTATTAGCAGAGAAAATTTCATGCCTAGCTGAGTTGAGCACAATATAAGTTTTATAACCTCGGGGCCAGATTTGTTGTTATGGGACATAAGCATATTGGTAGTAAGATACTTTGTGAATCTGTATCTCTTCATGGCCATTATAGCATAAAACGGCGTTCTTTCATTCCCTGACTTATTTGAATGGAATAACATTTTGCTACTCATTTGTGAAGAAGATTGATGAAAGTTGCATGCATGTAAATCTTTTATTTGGCAATTTTAAAATGCCATAGCAGTCTTTCATATATACAGTGCAAAGAGCATATTACTCAGAGCTGCCAGCTTGTACTATAACCTTTCACCGGCTGCGGTTTTAGCAGATTTTAATCTCATTGGATGTTTTGCAGAAGGATAACAGCATATTCCTAAACTCTTAGGGGTCATTAGAGTCAAATGTTTATTTCTTAGAGTGTTTGATTACTAACAAGCTTTATCTTAATCTAAACATTCCACTGCAGAGAACCCTGATAATCATCATTCGAGCCGCAACACGAGAAAACCAACAATGTGGTTTAGCGGCCAGCACAGATTCAGATCAGCCTGGGCATTCCCCCAGTCTGATCGGAGTCTTCCCTGTCTGCATGGCGGAAGCCCAGGCTGATCTGAGTCTGCCCTGGGCGCACAACCACTTTGTTTTTTTTTTTGTGTGTCGCAACTCATTTAATGTGTGTGTGTTCATAAGCATGGGTTTACATGTAAATGAAAGTATTGAATTCAGGTTTATTGTCAGCCGACGTAGGCGGAGGGGGACTATAGAAATGACCCTCGTCCGTCCGTGTGTGCGTCCTTCCTTCCGTCCGTCCTTCCGTCCGTCCGTCCGTCCGTCCGTCCGAAATCTTGTCCCCGCAACTCCTCCTACGTCTTTCATCATATAGTTTTGAAATTTTACAGATTGTATTCTTATGATATGAAGATGTGCATGTGGTTTTTGATTTTTGTTTCGGCCATTTTTGATGGAGTTACAGCCTTTGCTGACTCAGACCTTCTGAAATCTTGTCCCCGCAACTCCTCCTACATCTTTCATCGGATTGATTTGAAATTTTACAGATTGTATTCTTACGATATGAAGATGTGCATGTGGTTTTTTATTTTTGTTTCGGCCATTTTTAATGGAGTTACGGCCCTTGCTGACTTAGACCTTGTCCCCGCAACTCCTGCAACATCTTGTATCAGATTGACTTGAAATTGTGCAGAATGATTCATCATGATCTGAAGATGTGCATGTGATTTTGGAATTTCAATTGTCCTATTTTTCACAAAGTTATGGCCCTTTGTCGGTTTTTGATATTTTTCCAACTTTTGAACCGTTTGACCGAGAGAGCTGAAATTTGGTATGCTATTAGCATTTGGTAAATTGAGTATTCTGATTATTGTTAGGATGTGCTAAATTATAGGTGACAGAGTTATTCCCCTTTCATAGATAATAGACATTCACTTAAAGGTAAAGGGATAACTCCAGAACTATTCATATTAATGGGCTGAATTTTCATAAATGCATTGTTCATTTTTCATCAGATTCATATAAGCAGGATTATGGCTCTTGTATTTTTGTTACTGGGTATACAGTCTTGATGTTTTGGTCATTTTGTAAGGGCCTATAGTTTCAGTAACCTGATTTTTTTACACATATATGCCCCGTTCTGAACTTAAGTATTTTATAAAGAGGCCCAGTAATTGGGTATATGTCTTTGCATATGTTCAGTTATCATTTGCTTACCAGGTTCTGTAATATATATATTTTCTGTTTTTGGCCGTACATTTACTCTGAAACAGAATGAAGGGCTGAAGTTTGTGACACATTTCAAACGTCGGGTGACACTTGGCCGATGGCCTTTTATTTTATAAAAATATTGGACAATATGAGATAAATAAGTGCTTTTTTATGTTTTTCTATGATGAAGAAAAAAATAACAGTGAAATAGCAAGGGGAAGGTGTATTACATCCAGCTGTTTGTAGCAGTAAATTAATGGGTCTGGCATGCCAGTCTGACTGCAATGTTTAGATAAGGATTCAATCACCCTGTCTGAAATAAACCAATGGGAATGATTTCTGCTAAAAGAGAAGTTGGGATACCTCAAAGCTCTGTCTCATAAGCTACTTGACAGTGCTAATATACTGTAGACATTTGAAAACTTGAAAACTTCATTTATACAGGACTGGACAAGTAACAATTCAGCCAGTATGCATTTACCATATTTGTTAAAGAAAAAGATCAGCCCTAGTAGTGAATGTTGAATAATAATTCACTGTTTGGAGGTCTGTTGTAAAGTAGATCATATCACGCAAGCGGAGCACAAGTGATATATCTACTAACAACTGACCGACAAACAGCAAATTATTACTCAACAATTCAATGCTTGAGCTGGGCCATCCTTAGAAATATTCTTGTTTCCCCTTACCCGACCCTTTTTCTCAATGGTGGGTAGGTCGGTCGGGATTTTATTTATTTTTTTTTTTTCGGAAAAGTCAGAGCTCCAAATAGTCTTTTTAAGCGGGGACATGCTGACGCCTCACTCGAGCCGCTTCATCTGATAGTTTTTCCATCCCAAATTAAGACGTAGGAGTGTTTTTAAAAGTACTTGCATATAAGTCCTATAAAAATAGACGACGCAGTTTTTATAATTAAATAGGGACGGGCGAATGGGGCCCCGTTGCTGCGAATACGGATACATTCCGCTGAGGTGCCTGGGGCATGGAAGTATAAGACACACACGTACAAAACATGCACACACTCATAATTAAATGTAAGTGTGAACGTGCCATATCGGGGACATGTGTAATGCGCATTCTGATTATGGTCTATTCTGGTTACTTACGTAGTTGTTTAATCAAGCAGTGTAGATATCAGGTGACAGTCCAAACTGGTACACAGATTTTTTATAAAGTCCGTTGCATTCCTTCTTTAATGTTGGCCGTATAGCCAAGAACAGTATATAAAACGTTCATTCAGGTTTTACGATAAGAGTGTGACCCCGACGAGGCTGCATTGTTAGCAAATATGGGATCGGATGCACCGGAGATAAGCACATTCTCGTTGCATCTTCGTCCATACACTTTTGTCACATACATTGTACCCTGTTTTAGATATTGGAACAACCCAAATATGAAGATCTATCTCCGTAAGATGAGTTTATTAGGGTGAACGGGTCAATCTGTATCAAAACAACATGCAAACATTAATTATGGTCATTGCGAGTTACGCATTCTCATCAGGGAATACGCTATAACGGAGTGTAAAGACGGTAGTATTTTTTTTTTAAATACGGTAACCACCTGCATGTGGTTATGTTGATCAGACATCAAAGAACGCCGCATTGAACTGGACACGTGTCATATAAAACCGTGAGACATGCAAAGGTACCTTATACCATATGCCCCGATCAGCCTGCGCAGTAATGCAATGCGACTGGTGTTTCCTATTCACAACTTTGATCTTTGGATTATGAAAACTTTTACCATAAATTAGAAAAGCGAATATTTTCTGCGCGTTCGCGTTCCGTTGGACACATTTGGCACCACTGGAGACATTTTGATTAGCGTCGGCAAAATGAGATTTCAGCCATATGCGTTTCCTGATAATCGAAATAGTTTTCAACCTAATACTAGATGAATTGTTTGTCCAGACAGGGATGACTCTGATCAGACTTAGCCAATACACATGCTTATCTGCGTTTTCCCTATATGCACACGTCGTAAAGTACCCTAAAAATGTAGCTTTTAAAGCATAATTTTATGCGATTTTCGCTAGTCTAATAACTTCAAATCCGATTTTACTTTTATGAACTGTCTCCGTGTATTTCAGAAAAAGACAAATTGAAAATAACAATACCCGGAATGCAATTTCGTTGCTCAACAATTTTCGCATGCCGCTCTGTATCAAAGAATGACCCTTTGTTTTTGCCCGACACCGAAATTTTCAGCTCCAGGCTACTCTACATAAAACCTATCGGCACGTGCGTTGAGCGGCGGCCAGTGACTTCAAAAGATGACTGAAATCCTTTGATCTTTTGCCAGTCTTATCTAAGGTAGTTGAGCGCATTTTTGTTTGGCTATTCTGCTCTGCTTCTTTTGTCTCCAAACATAGTTAAAAAGACGATGCCGTTCGTTTTTATGATGGATAATCCTGTTTTAGTGGGAGTAGCATATTCTTGACTCATTAGTTTGGGACTGCAAGCGTCTTTTGTCAGAAACACCTTTATCTAGAGCTCTGAAGACCCAGTTTTTTGGTACACGGCACAAAGGTAGAAAAAAAAATATTTTTTTTTTCAAATCGGAAAAAAATATTTCCGGTCGCTACGATTTTTTACGGTCGGTCGCGTAAGGGGAAACATTTAATATTTTATTTTTGGCCCTGAACTATTTCAATTCTAACACTCAAAAACAATGGAAAAAGTATTCTTTTCATTCAAACTCTCCCAACCGTCTTGCCAGCGTGTTCATGCTCCCACTAATATTCTGAACTGTATCAAAGATAAATGTAAGGTTTTATGGCGATTTTAGAAAGAAAAAGAGACGTTACACTGTCTAAGTTTCAAAATGTCACAAAATTACAACTATGATGTCAGCAATTAGACTTACATGCTCCAAAACAATGAATTATTGCAGAATAAAACACAGAAACATTCCATTGTTCTATATGTGCACTAGAGAGGCGCGGTAGTCGAGTGGTTTGAGTGGCTCGGCTATTGAGCAGAAAGTCACTGGAAGGTCGTGAGTTCGTGGCTCACCGTCGCCATCTGACGACTGGAAAACTCTCTCAGTCAACCCAGCAGTAAATGGGTACCTTTTTCAAATTAGGGAAGGATAAGGCAGCGAAAGGAGAGAGATGGGCTCCGCCTTTCATCAGCTGTGCCCAAGATACAGTGGGTCTCTAACCCCCACTGCCCCTACGGCTATTAGGCTATGGGAAACCTTTACCTTTATATGAGCCGCGACGTGACAAAACCAACAATGTGGTCATGCGTCCAGCGCAGACTCAGATCAGCCTGGGCATCCGCCCAGTCTGATCAGAGTCTTCGCTTTCCGCATGAAGGTAGCTTAGTCCCTTAGCTACCCTTTAAGCGCTTAGCAAAGAGTCTGATCAGACTGGGTGAATGCCCAGGCTGATCTGAGTCTGCGAGGGGCGCACAACCACATTGTTGGTTTTCTCGTGTCGCGGCTCATATGTGCACTGTGTTAGTATTGGCTATAAAAACACGGTTTTCCACTCTTTAGAATGACTCTGAAATATCTAAATAACAGAGCTCTAGATAAGAGGGGGTTATCTAAATAACAGAGCTCTAGATAAGAGGGGGTATTTAGTGATAATTTTTGTTAATTCTGCATAAAACCATATGTTGTGACCACTCATCTGAACTGTCTCGAGGAGACGGTTCAGATGAGGGGTCACAACATATGGAGGAGACGGTTCAGATGAGGGGTCACAACATATGGTTTCAATGAGAAATAAAAAAAATATCCCTCAGTTATCATCAAATACCCCTCTTATCTAGAGCTCTGAAATCAGTTCTATGATCTTCTCATAAATTATCCCAAGTAGAGGAATTATAACACAGTTTAATGAAACTAAGTTTCATTAAACTAAGTTCTATGAGTTTCTGCTATAGGAACTTAGGAAGGTTTTTTTCCTTTCAAAACAATCCTGAAAATCTAGATCCATCTTATTGGATGGATCTAGATTTTTGGGATTGTTTTGATATGGAAAATCTGGTCTTATAATTGAAGAAAATTGTTGTATATTCATCAGCTTTACAATTTACAGCTTCTACTGGGAGAGTACATTGAGCCGCCTGTGAAGAAGACTAAAACATCTCCATATTTTGTATCAGAATTGGCACATATTGTCTCGGCCTGTGAGGAGAGGCTGCCTTTTGTCTATCTAGGTGATGAGGTGTGTGGTTTCTTTGAAATGAGCTTTGTCCCAAATGTTAAATAGCCTGTTTGTGCTTATATGCCATAAAACCCTAATCACTTCTTGAGCCATGTCATGTAAAAAGTTGCCATCATCGTTTTCAAGTGATGAAATTTGAAGGTGTATCGGTTTGACACCATGTTTGTCCAACAGTTTTTCTAAGGGATGCATTTTTCAAAGGAATGCAAGTTTTTAGCTTGCCTGTACGAAAGTACAGGGAGCTATTGTTGTCACTCTGATGTCGGCGTGGGTGTTGGCGTTGGTGTGGGCGTTGGCATCACACTTAAAAGTTTTACGTCAAAGTTTTTTTATGTGATGGGTAAGGCACTGCAGGCGAGCTATCCTGTACGTGGACAGGTCTTGTGTTGCTTCGTTTTTGCCACCCGAATAATGAAGCTATTACAAAATACAAAATGGGGGCTACCTTAAAAAGAAACAGTCTGCTTCTTCTTTGCTTTAAGCATTGACCTCCATTGAGGATGTAGGCAAAGCGTAAGTGGCATAGTTGCTTCCATTGAAAGACTTCTTGTGCCCATTCATTAAGCCAATGGATACACTTTCAAAGGAAGCAGCTATGCTACTTACACTTTGAATTTTGGCATAAGCCTTTGATAAGCATGAATATTGCCCATGCTTATCAGAAGGCTTTGCTCTTCCCCATATGCAATCGGACCAGTATCAGTGATCATCTAAGTGACAGGATAATCTGTCTCTAAACCTATCTTTTCAGGGCTCCTAAAACTGAAATAGAGTGACCCAATACAATGACCTGCCAAACATTTCCCTTAATGACACGGTTAGTGTTATCCAAGCGAAACGTTTGACAGGTGATCCACTAATATTGAGTTGGGTTACCTGTCAAAAGTTCCCCTTTGATGACTCACTTAGGGGAACTTTTGACATGAGACCCACTAATATTGAGTCAGTTTATATAGGTTTGACTGTTCAGGCTGACCTGAGTCTTTACAGTTGGCACAAGCTGTTTTTTTATTGCACCTGCCTTAGCACGGTGCAGTATAGGAGTTCATTTTTCAGTCTGTCAGTTTGTCCGTCCATTTGTCTGTCCGTCTGTTAACAGTTATGTCGATCCTAGTCTTTAAATCAATTTCTCACAAACTATGATACCTACAATCATCAAACCTGGTATAATACATTTTACGATGGAGGGTACTCCTTGTGGTTTACCACCACTTTTTTAAGAGGAACAACTTTTTTAGACTTCTTGTTTGCTTCCCTGGATGTTATAACCTTTCAAAAATGGGGTCGAGTCTCTGAGAAAGAATTTGTTCCTAAGGGCACAAATTCTTTTACTTCCTAAGGACTTCTTTAAGTTGCTTCCCCTGAAAGTATTCATTTACCTTAAGTGTCTGATATGGGTCAGCACTGTTTGCTGTGGCATTAGTCTCCAGATAGTTACTGTACATAAATATAGTAAACATTGGAGAAGTTTCTATTTGCCACTCCTAGGATCTTATTTATGATTGGTATTACCGTATTTACCCTAAATTTTCGGACACCTTAAATTTTCGGACACCCTATATTTTCCCAAAAAGCCACCTATATTATGTACCCTATATTTCCGGACACGTACTGACCAGGGTATTTTTGTTGTCCGTAAATGTTCGGACACAAAAAAAAGTCCCTTGTTCTCTCAAAATATTTTCATGTATAGGCTATCAGTTTTGTCTGTTTGCTAGGTTTACCTTTGCCTTCGGCTAGATGAGGTACCATAATTCTTCGGCTATAAGGCGAGTCGTTTATAAGCCGGGGGGGGGGGGGGGGGGGGGGGGTGTAGTTTTTGGACTGTCTGGGCAAGTATTTAGCTTAGCCTCGCCTATAAGACGGACCTATCTTTTTGCCAATTCCCCAAAGGTCATCACCAGTCGCCGATGTCTACATGTATTTAAACTGGTTATGCAGTTACCTTAATATGCATAAATATTTTGGATTACATACCACATTATGTACCGTATGTATATTTCCATAAGTTATCCACATCCTAACTCTGATGTACACAACTGAAGAAAATATATTCGTGACATATTCCAATTTGCAATTTGAAGATGAAAGGATCCATACTAAACAAATTTTTCCACAGGCCAAATATTTAGCGTAAATACTGTATCCAAACTACTAGCACGTGGTCAGTCTAACACACCAGTACGTCAACAAACAAATTGTGTCACCTCAAGGTCATTGACCGCTTTGATGTTTTTGTGTACTCTAGTCCAATACCACATCTCAAATTACATAATTGAGCCTTGACAGGTTTGAGAAGTTGGGATTACCAATAAGTAAAGAGAAAAAGTGCCTTATTTGTTTACATCTAGGTTGAAAGGAAAATACCTGAGAATGTTAACTTGAGGAAATAAAAATAAAAGGATGATATTGTTACACATTGTTTGCGGATGTGGAATTGAAAAGAAGAGTTTAATGGGTTTGCCAGATGCAATCACTGTTCGCATAAGGTATTATTTCATGTGATCGGTACCTGATGTATTGTTTATGTCTCAACACCTGGGGGGAATAGACTAGACGCATTGGACAGTGACCTCTTTGTGGAAAATAGCCACGGTGTCCAAAGCCTCTTCTATAAGATGGGTACAAATTTTGGGGGTCATTTCATGGTTCAACACCTACCAGCTAGACAATACCAGAAGCCATTATGATATAATCTAATTGATTAAACAATACATTAGTTAAACAAATTGTTTACTTTCACACCTATCGGTATTATATACAAAAAAGATACCGTATATATGCCGGTGCATACCCTTGATAATTGGTTATTATTCGGCGTTCGTAAATATTCGGACACTTAAAAAAATTAT
This sequence comes from Ctena decussata, assembly GCA_963989385.1. Lineage (NCBI taxonomy): Eukaryota > Metazoa > Mollusca > Bivalvia > Lucinida > Lucinidae > Ctena > Ctena decussata. The sequence goes on from OZ022502.1 coordinate 17,813,234, forward strand.
AATTTTCTGCCAAATTAAATGTTCGGACAGTAAAAAAAATAATTATTTTAATCCATCCGAATAATTAGGGTAAATACGGTACTGAATTTCTTGGGTCATAAGACAAGGTCTTGCTTTCCATAACAATCCCAAAGATCTAGATCCATCTTATAAGATGGATCTAGATCTTTGGGATTGTTATGGAAGAATAAAACCTATTTTGCCGGGCTGCGTAGCGCAATCGGTAGGGCACCTGACTCATAAGTCAGAGGTCCTGGGTTTGATACCCTGTCAGGCCACATACTTTCGTTTCTCCTTCCACTGATTCAGGAAGGGCAGTTGTCAGTTACTGGAGAAAGTATTTGCACTTTGTTCTGGTTAACCGCTTAGGAGGTCTAAGCCTGCCCAGGAATAGTGTGGTTAGGTTAACTGACCATCCCGACATGACCACAGCTGTTTATCGTGGATGTAAAGCAACAAATCATTTAATCAAAAACATATTTTATAACTGAATTACACAGGCCTGATAGACTTGCGGTTATTTTGGATGGGTAAAATCCTGTCTTATAACTGAATAAATATGGTAATTTATATGTGTATCAATTTTACAGTTGAAACATCAAGGTGCCTGCCATACCAATATACAGGTTGACTCTGAGGGAGTGTGTCTAATGATGAATATTCTCTTGTAAGTATAAGCAATTTTCTGTTGCAAATTGGAGCCCTAATAGCTCAGTAGGTTACGCACTGGCCTGCTGATCGATCTGTCCTGAGTTTGAGCCTCAATGTAGGCAGGAATCTTTTCAGTCATAAACGGGTTTCCATTGCACACAGCCTTTTATTATCACCCATCCGGTGTCCTGGTATGACTGAAATACTGTTAAAAAGGATGTAAAACACAAGTCAACCATCCATCCATTTTGTTGCAATAAATGTTAGGTTCTTATTATTCTCAAAAATTGAACTGAATTCTGGTTCTTTGCTTTCAGCGTACTTGTCTTTAAGAATTTTTGGTACATGGCTAGAAATTAAATACATACTCTACATGAAAATTGATAAATCAGCAGTGTAAAATGAATGAATATTTTAAAGATGATCTAATGGTTCTTAGCAGACACATTTGTCTGATACAACTTGAACATTATTGAATGGCCAACTAAGCTTTTAGGTCCAAAGGAAAAAACAAGTGATGTTATCAATGTTTCAGTTTTCCTGATGCTGAGGGTTGTTCAAAAGAAGACTGTGATTTTCTGAGAAGAAATCTTCTATCATGTAAAGTGAGAGTAATCACGAGGCCCATCAGATGTTGGCAAGTTGAGGTAAAAGAACAGACTACCATTTCATGGATCTTAAAATTATGCCTTGGGGGAGAAGTTGCTTTCATTCATATCCAGTATCTTGTTTTTGTTGAGCTTGTATTCAAAGTATTTTCATGATTTCCGTTTGATAGTATTTTAATTAGGTAGCTGTTGAATTTATAAGTATGTGGTAAGTGCAATTTGTCGAGGTCAAACTATTTTAGCCACGACAAGACCAAAACAACAAAATGGCAGTGCACACAAGGAAGGCTCAGTTCAGCCTGGACATTGGCCCAGTCTGAACAGAGTCTTCACTGTCAGCAGGGAGATAGCCTAGACCCTTAGCGACCCTTTAAGCCCACAATGAAGACTCTGATCAGACTGGGCAGATGCCCACTCTGATCTGAGTTTTTGCTGTGTGCACATGCCTCTTTGTTGGTTTGTCATGCCACTTCACAGACGTATTACTACTGTACGCCATAGTCTTAGAGCTACCGGGACGAAGAGTGCATACATCTGAATACCCAAAATTACATAGTTAACCTTGAAACTGGGTCACATTTAATAGGAAGTGTAAGGGTCATTTAAGTGTCATTTATGGCCTAGACCTAAAGCAGAAGTTAAATGTAATTCACTTTTGATATTTCAATTTTTCATGAACAATAATACAGTTGGAGTAAATATTAATGGGCATTGTGGGGTTGGGATGTATAAAGAGAATTTAAGAAACAAAATAAGAAACAAATAGTCGCTCCAAACATCTTCCAATTTTTAGCTCATCTAAACGAAGTTCAGGAGGAGCTATTGTAGTACCCCCTGGCATTGGCGTTGGCGATGGCGTTAGCAAAATGTTAAAGTTTTTTAGGTGATGGGTAAGGCGCTGTCAGGCGAGCTATCCTGTCCCGATGACAGGTCTTGTTATGATAACCTATTCAAATCATTGTATGTCTGTTACAGTATCTGTTAGTCAACTGTCCCTTGTTGACTTCAAACCCAAAGGAATCAGGTAAATTATATTTTATCTTCAAATTGTAGGATTTACAATTATTGTACACCCAGCAGTAAAATTGATACCTGAATTTTAGTCAGGTATCAAGAGTATTTCCCATAAATTTATTCATAGCTTTGTACATAAGCTGCACTGATTTGGAAACCTATTGAAAGCTGAATGTTACAGCCAGCTCTCAGTATCTCGAAGGCAAAGTCGATCTCAAACTTCTGATATCTCAAAATAAATTTTCTGGTTCCAGAAAATTTATTTTGAGATATTAGTAGATTGAGATAACAAGAGGTAAAATGTAAATAAAAATAGAAAATGTGTCCATATTATTTTCTTTGATATAAGAGGGTACTTTGAGATATCAGTGTTTGAGATAACGAGAGTCAACTGCATATTAATATTAGCCGCGACACGACAAAACCAACAATGTGGTTGTGCGCCCAGCGCAGACTCAGATCAGCCTGGGCATCCGCCCAGTCTGATCATAGTCTTCGCTGTCCGCATAGAGGTAGCTTAGACCCTTTGCTACACTTTAAGCACTTCGGGAAGACTCTGATCAGACTAGGTGGATGCCGAGGCTGATCTGCGTCTGAGCGAGATGCACAACCACTTTGTTGGTTTTGTCGCGTCGTGGTTCATATGATATTCTTGAGGAGCTGTGTGGTTAGGATTTCTGTTGCTAAGCAACATCTGTTTTCCTTGCTCTGGTGTTCTTTCAGGGGAAGCAACTCTGCCATTTTCATTCTCACCTCCCTTCTCATAGGGATCAGCTCTTAAGGGATCTACTTTTTAAGAGTAGAGCCCATTGAGAAGGGCGTTGTTGTCCAAGGAAGCAAACAGGAAGTCACAAAAGTTGCCCCCCTTTGTGGAAATTTCAGAAAAACATAGAGGTTTACCTATACAACCAGACAGGTGGTATTGTCCCAATTAATAAATGCAGGAGACCATTGTCACAGCTGTCTTCTGTTTGCCTGAATATTTACGGAAAACTACACTGAACAAAAACTGCAGTGTATGCAGCTGTTCATGTCAACACAAAACTGTATTAAAGTTTTCCCCTGGCATTCAAAGTCTTTTGAGAGCTATTGCAACTAAGTCCCCCCCCACCACACACATACACACAACTACTTCCTTCCTATGACCAGGCGACCAGCAGAAATGCAGAAGTGAGACTGGTATTTCTTCACTTTGAGTTTTCTGGTGTAGTTCTGCTTTATGGCAATGCACAGACAGGTGAAACCCTGCTGACAGAATTCTTGTATTCAGTTGTTTTGGTTGTTGTGTTCTCAGGACCAGTTCAGCGTGTGATATATTCCTACGAGATGACAGCTGAGAACCATCCCAAGGTGGTAACAGACATGATCAATGATTGGACAGCCATGTGTAACCTCTACACCATAGTGAGGCAGTTTACCGATGCATATAATGGTAGGATATTACTAGTTATACAGTTATAAGAGCTTTTCCCTTCCAAAAGAGTCTCAAAAATCTAGATCTCTCTTAAATGATGGATCGAGATCCTTTAGATTACTTTGGAAGAGAAAACTCATTTTATAGCTGAATTGCATGAGGCTGATACACATGTACGCAGTAATTTTGAAAGCATTAACTTCAGTCTTACAACTGAAAAAAATATGCTACATGTTTCTTTGGTCATCATATGTGAATACTATGTAGAGCCACATCATGTGACTTCCAACAATGTGGCAATTTTGTCATGTTATTCAGATCCTCCTCCTCATTTATACAGGGTTACCAGAGACATCACTATTGGCTATGTGGTTTGGGTCACTTCTATAGATGGTTGTTGTGGCAAGCAAAGGCTCTGATCAGACTGCACATATGTCTTTGCTTGTCACCTGTGCCACATTGTTGAAAATCACGTGATGTGGCTCATGTAGAGTCTCATCTTAAGGATACTGTATAGGTACATGGTATCTATACAATGGGTACTTCATAGGGCCATGTTGTAATACTGTTGTGTTTCTGTGGTTATAAATTGGGTTTTTTCCCTTCCAAAACAGTCTAAAAAATCTAGATCCATAAGATATGTAATAAGTTTATTACTCTTAAACCTTAAAAAATCTTTGCCTGCCTTTGAGTGCACTGAATACTAAGAAAATCATGTCAGCATATCTTTTATTTATTTCATTGTTCAAAAAGTTGGAAGTCCTGTTATGAAATTAATGTTAAATTTTCGTTTCTCTCTAGATTTGCAGACTGGCTTCATGAGTATAGTAGAGGTTAAATCTTATGCTTACAAGAAACTCTGTCTGGTTTATGGAATAAATGGTACCAGCTTGGTAAGGCAATACTATAGTGGTTGAAGCACCAAAAAGCATACAACAAAAGTCTGCAAAATTCTGTACAAGCTACACTGTACATAGTATTGAGAACTAATACACTAGAGGGCACACAGTGTAGATGGGGAGAATTGTCCTAGCAAATAGTGCAGACCCACATTAGACTGCTTCTGTATCAACTGTGAATTTTTTGTGAACTATGTGTCTGCAGAATTTTCAAAAAATGTTTTGTCCAAGCTGTATCATATTCACACTTCAAAGATGGATGGATGGCTGGATTACTTGCGATTTTACATGCTTTTCAACTGTTTTTCAGTTAATTAAGACAATGGAAAGACAATAGTGAAAGGCTATGTGCAGTTAAATGCTGTTTATAATTGGAGAGATTTCACCTCTAAAAATCAAACTTGGGACCGCTAGATCAGCAGGCCAGTGCTTAACCCACTGAACAACTGGGGTTCCAGAATTCAAAGAAGAGATGGCAAACAGTGAAGAGCCAGCGACAGCTCATTATCATCAAATCATGATCTGGGCTGTTGGCAAATTCAACTATTTTCATTCTGACACTTTATGTTTTGAGCCCATATTTCATCTACCATAAAAATTGAGAAACCTAAAATAATGGCTGTAACTGGCCTTAAAAATAAACTGTTTGGTTTTGCAATGCAGCAATCACAGGGTATAATCGATTCTGCCAATTTTCGCTTCCTGCAGAGACTGTCCGTCATATTTGGCTTCTGCCGAGACTGTCCGCGAACTCTTGCTTCCTGCAGAGACTACTGTCCTCGAAAAATGGCTTCCTGCCGAGACTGTCCGCATGATTCTGCTTCCTGCCGAGAGCCTCGGCAGGAAGCAGAATCACGCGGACAGTCACTGTAGGAAGCCATTTATCATGTACAGAAGTCTCGGCAGGAAGCAAGAGTTCGCGGACAGTCTCGGCGGAAGCCAAATATGATGTACAGTCTCTGCAGGAAGCGAAATTGGCAGAATCGATTATACCCTGTGGTAATGCATCCAAATAATGCAGATGGAAGTGGAAGTATGAGGCAAATGTAACATAGTTGTTCAATAAAAGTCCTTTTATAAGCTTTTGTTTTTTGAAATCTTCATGTTATATAAGGGTAATTGATTGATGGATGATTTGCTGTTTTATAGCCTATTCAACTGTAATTCAGTCATAAAGAACCAGTGGGATGGTGAAAATGAAAGGCTGGATGAAGTGGAACACCATTTTAGGGTTGAAAATTATACAGTTTCTGGAAAGGATCTAATCCACTATCACTAGCTTACCAAGCCGGTGCTTAACCCACTTAGCTATTGTCACTCTGTTTATGTTATGAATATGTTAAAGGAGCTATGACATTATCTGACAGTATATGTAGACTAGAATTAATACTGCATTTTGCAAGTGGAAGTCACATTGTCAGAAACTTAGATTGTTATTTTCGAACAAATACTGTATACGCGGTAATTTTCTCGGGTTTAAATTTTCGCAGTTAAGGGTCAAAAACATAAACATCAATGTTGGCGATTTTTAATTTTCACGGTTAGCAACATGCGCGAAAAGCAAAACTACTTCTTTTTCACTTGAGCCAGCTCGTTCATTAGCCTGCGGCAGGGCTGCCGCAGGTTAATGAAAGAACTGGCTCAACTGAAAAAACCCCAGCAATTACCGATGCAAACAGAAACAAAATATATGAACACTGCATCTACAGAAGATACTTTGTAAAAAAGAGGAAATTATTTCGCGATTTTAATTTTTCGCGGTTTCTATGCGACCGCGAAATATGGAACACCGCAAAAATTATCTTGTATACGGTAGCTTATGTTCAAATCATTTAATAGGTATAACTACAACCCCTTGAGTTCTCAGCCATTTTAACAAGTGATAGAGAATTTCTTCGAGTGACCCCATTGAGAAGGGAGGCAAGAAAGAAATAGAGGATCTTACATGAGTGCTCATGTATTATTGAATGTATTAAACGAGTTGGAGAAAAAGATAAGATGTGAGGCTATGCCGAGCATCTTATCGATTTTCCCCAACGAGTTAATAAATTCAATAATGCAGGAGCACGAATGCAAGATTCTATTTATCATATGACACTAAAATCGCATTTTATGAGCAAATTTTGCACCAAAACGTTACGTTTCCGCCATTAGAAAATGTGACGTTTTTATGGACGTCCACATATAACGTTACGACATAATTTACATATTTAATCCACTAGTGGATTATCGTTTTTGATGCATGGCTTTATTACACTCTCAGATGCGATGTCATATGATAAAACAGTAAATTTGCTGCCCCAAAAATGTACCCAATGCCTCCAGTTGAAATGTTTTACATGTATATTGTAGGTAAATGTTGAATGGAAGAAAGACAGTAAACAGTTTCACCTTTCATTTGGTACTCAAGGTCAGTCGTCGACCATCAACCCTCATGTTGTCATGGAAACACAGCTACAGCAAGAGCTGAATGAAACTAGGTCACTTCCACATCTGGTTCAGGTAAGAGAATGATGTCATGACCTTTCTCTGTAACTCAAGGTTGTATTTAGTGCACCACAATGTGACATAGAAGTCCAGAGACCAATTTTTGGTGCATCCATTCACAATCTCTATGAACATAGAATTTTAGTCCATTTCTGTCCATTTGTTATACATGTACCTACATTCACCAAACCTGGCAAAAAGTTTTTCCTTAGGATGGTCTACTAGGATGTTGACCCCATGTATTTCATGGCCTGTTGACACTGTAAATTTTTACGTCCAAATTGCCTTGACCCGGAAGGTAAAGTCCATTTCTCCTTAACTGCCATCTGTCCCAGTTATGACAAAATGAAAGAGAACAACAACAGCAACAAAAAAAAAAAACAAAAAAGAATAATAATAAAATGATAAATATGCAATATTTCTGAATGAAATAACAAACTCATTAGCTTTCAAGAATGCCATTTTATGAAAGGCTTACCATTGCAAAATTTCATTTATTCTCTCCTTGGAAACAGAGTTCCGGTGCAATATTTTTTACATGGCTAGCATTTCAAAAGACACATTTAGGTGAAATGATATACCTCCATGTGTACCTGGCCATTTTTACAGAGTGTAAAATTTTTGTGACATCCTGTTTGCTTCCTTAGATGACGGAGCCCTTCCAAAATTAGAAGCCGTTAATTAAATGGGAGACTAACTGGTCTTAATAAGAATTACCTCCCCTGGAAGCACTCTCATTCAACTACCCTAATGTGCTTAAATATTGGGGCACCTAAAACCCATCAATTTTCTATTTGGGACAAATGGAAAATTGATGTTTTTTAGGTGTCCCAATACTTAAGCACATTAGGGCACAAAACATTAAGATATTGAGGTTAGACTTCTCTGGCACTGTTTTACTTGTATTACAGATTTTGACGGATACATGGGCGCCAATGTTATCCTTACACAAACTGTCATCAGCAGTGATACTAGGTGTTGGAACGGTAAGTTATTGTCTGACACACAAACTCAGGTTCTAATGGCAATAAACAGGCAAAAATTGGAAATTCAATTTTGTTTCAGTTTCTTTGCCAAGATTTTTCTGACTTACTGATAGGGAGAATTGAAATTTCAAAAATGAGAGTAGAGATACAAAAGGAAATTCAGTCAAACCTGTTTATGTGGTCACCTCTATCAAGGGGTCACCTGCCTTTAGCAGCCACCTTTTCCAGGTCCCTAGAACTAAAATACAGTGCAAATGAACCTGTATTAAGGGGTCACCTGCCTTAAGCAGCCAATTTTTCAAAAAATGAAGTTACAGTTAAGATTTTAAATATTGAGACAGATAGGGCTGACCAAACTGTGCAGATCTAGGTGTAGTCTGATCGGGGTCAACACTGTTTCCATTTCATCTGCACCTGCAGGATGCCATCTGAAATGTTCCATTTTAGGATGGTTACGGTAATTATTTTAGGTCTTCCAATTTTAAGCTCGCCTGAACAAAGTTCAGGAAGAGCTATTGTACTACCGTCAGTGTTAGCAAAATGTTATAAGGTGGAATTTGTACATGTATATGGTAGCAAACTTTTATTTTTCAGTCCCCGAAGACATCTACCCAGAGTTTTACGATCATACCACAGTCAACAACCCATGTGAGAATCTCATTCAGAAGCTTGTATCCTTTTGAACTTCAGCTATCATCACAGATTTTAGCAAAGCATTGATGGAAATGTTAATTTTTTGAGTACAGAAGTTACCTTGAAAATGCACTTGTTCATGTGTACAAGCATAATTGCCCAATGTAAATCAATTTCCTAAATTATTGCAACAGTAAACTTCATTGATTTTTCATCTGCAGGCAAAGAAATGGAGTGCAGAAAAAAAATTGATAAAAGGTACATGTATCTATGTTTGTATTCAGTGGTTATGAAACAAAAATTTGTAATTTGATTTCTGAGTATTTGGATTGATTATTTCTTTCTGTAGGAATCATAAGAGTTAAAGCTCTGTTATGATTATAGCTTCCATAAAGGTTGTTGTTATAGCCTCGCTAAAGTTATATCATCAGGGGCGGTATTTATAAAATGACTCAAGGGGTTGCTATGCTGTTGCTAAGGCTGAATTTCTATAAAGGAGATTCCCTACAACTATGAAATTGGCTCTGAAGGAACTGTCTGAAAAAGACTGTTCCTCCAGAGCAAATTTCATAGTTGCAGGGAATCTCTTGCATAGAAATTTAGCCTTAGTAACAGCATAGCAAAGACTTAATTCGTTTTATGAATACACCCCCAGATTAGCAATAAGAATTACAACAGACATAAAATCCCTAACAAGAAAACAGTTATTGTCTTGATGTCTATTGCCGAGCTAACAAGGTTGTAGCTATCAGAGATGGAGCGTACAGTGTGTTCAATACCAGCAAGGCCACAGAGGGATTTAACCCTATTCCTATGTTGAAGGTGAGTATCACTTACTTGTAAATGTTGTAAATTGGGAGCAGGACTCCAGATAAGCAAGGGAAACTGGGATAATTTAGGGATCATTTTTCTCACATACATTGTGACGTGTTCAAGAACCGCCTGGTGGAGGAGGTTCTAAGACAAGAAGTTTCTAGTTAGGTACAAAGAAACCAAGAGCCAAAGAATACTATATAATTGAGCCCGACACGACAAAACCAACAAAGTGGCATGTGCGCCCACAAAGTCTCAGATCAGCCTAGGCATCTGCCAAGTCTGATCAGTCTTTGCTGTGTGCTGAAAAGATAGCTAAGGGTCTAAGCTACCTCCATTGCGATAGTGAAGACTCTGATCAGACTGGGTGGATGCCCAGGCTGATTTTAGTCTTAGCACGGCACACATGCCACTTTGTTGGTTTTTGTCGAGCCCGTTTGTGGTGAGTGAGACATAGTTGTTACAATGTCAGTTCGGTGTATGTCCGTGCGTGCGTGCGTAAGTCCGTGCTTGCGTGCGTGCATCCGTCCGTCCGGATTTGTCCGCGCCATAACTTCTACATTTATGGATGGATTTCAAAATAATTTGGCACAGTTGTTCTCCTTGATGAGTAGAAATGCCATTTGAAACATTTGTGCAGTCTTTGATCTGGTTACATATTGTTTTAGGCATTCTTGAACATGTATGTTGATGATTCTGTGACTGGTGGTAATGTACGACGACGATCAATGACAGAAGATGACAATCCGCCATCACCAGTGGATACTATGGATGTGTTTAACTTATCTCAGACAAACCCTGCAGGGTCAGGGTCTCCCAGTTCTAGGGGTAGGCAAGATGGAGGTGGTGCAAGGTTTCACAGCCCCATGACATCCCCAAATCCCCACACTCCAGCTTCTCCAGGTCCAAGACTGTCAGGGGTAAGACTCCTATATTTATTTTCAATATCTGGTGAAAATATGCTTTAAAAGTACAAATGAGCCACGACACAAGAAAACCAACAAGGTGGCATATGCACCCAGAAAAGACTTAGATCAGCCTAGGGATTTACCGTGTCTGATCAGAGTCTTTGCTATTGGCATGTAGGTATCTTAGACCCTTAGCTACTCTTAAAGTGCACGGCAAAGACTCTGATCAGACAGGGCATCTTCCCAGTCTGATCTGAGTGTTACATGTAGCATTGTACACATGCCACTTCGTTGGTTTTGTGGTGTTGCAGCTTAAAAGTACAAACCAGCCACAACATGAGAAAGCAAACAAAGTGGCACGCGTGTGCCTAGTGAAGACTAAGATCAGCCTGGGCATCTGCACAGTCTGATCAAAGTCTTTGCAGTTGGCATGGAGGTAGCTTAGACCCTTAGCTACCCTTTAAGCATCTAGCAAAGACTCAGAAAAGACAGAGCGGATGCCCAGGCTGATCTGAATCTTCACATGATGCACATGCCAATTTGTTGGTTTTTGCTGTGTCATGGCTAATATGAGCTGCAGTGTCTGAAAGGAAAATAGACCATGCTAAAGCTGCAAATAATAAACTGTATGCAGACTGATCAGAGTCTTTGCTTGACTTGACTCAGATTCTGCAATGGCCGTAAATAATTATTGTTCATGCACAGGGAGAATACTGATCAGATTTCATGGCTGTGCAGGTTAATCTGATTCTTGACTAACTGTACTATTCATATCTTAACATGTAAGAGGCCTCAGTTATTTTCAGATGGTTGTAGATAATAAACTATCCAAAAAAAATACAAAAAAAAATACATTATACTTAACAATATTGATTATCAGTTTGTGTGACTATTGTTATCAGGACTTGACAGTACATGTGCAACTACTGCTCATTGTTTCAAAGTTCAAGGGACCGTAAAATTACATGTACACTGAAATATCAATACTTTGAGTTAACAAGAGCTAAAATGTGAAGAATATATTGGAAATCTGTCCAAATCGGTCATAAATTTACTTTGACATAACATGGTACTTTGAAATATCAGTGTTTGTCATAAGTGTCAGCTGCCTTTAATATAGAAATTCAGCAGATTTATGGAGAACCTTGACTTCTATAGGTCCATCTACCATAAAAATACTATATATTGGGACACCCCTAAAAAGTTTGGGTTTTCAATGCAGCAATATGTCTAAATGATGCAGATGGAATGGCAAACAGTGTAGAACCTGATCAGACTGCTCCTAGAACCTGATCAGACTGCTCTAGCAGAGCCCTAGATAAAAGGGAGTATTTGATGATAATTAAGGATAATTTTTCTTCTTTCTAATTGAAATCATATGTTGTGACCCCTCACCTGAACCGTCTCATCGAGACGGTTCAGATGAAGGGTCACAACATATGTTTTAATGCAGAATTAAAAATTATCCTTATCACCAAATACTCCCTCTTGTCTAGGAGCTGTCTGATCTGGGTCTACACTGTTTGCTCTGGCCTATCTATCCAAGTATTTAGAATTTTACAATAATACATTTTAAAATTTATAAAGGAAATGGAACAAGCAATAATAAATTATTTTCTTCTCAAGGTCACTCCTTCACCTTCGACCTTCATTGGTACACCATCACCTGGCAACATCCTGGCAGCTGGTTCCCCTGGCAACCCACAGTTACATGTTCCATCGCCTGGTTCATTTGTACCGGCTCCCAGCCCTAGCTCACTTGGAATAACCATGCAGTCACCAGCTGGATCATTCATCAGTCCACAAGGTAAGTTTTCAGAGGCTGTTTTGGGGTGAATGGACAGGGTTGCCACAGTCAGGGAGAATCATAGGAAAATCAGTTTTTGTCGCACCTGCTTTAGCAAGGTGCGATATAGGCGTCCGGTTTTCCATCCGTCCGTCTGTCCGCCAACCCGTTCGTCCGTCCGTCCGTTCACATTTACGTCGACCCTAAATTTTAAGTCCATTCAAATGACTTTTTCTCTGAAACCACTGCACCCATGGCTCTCAAATTTCACATGCTGCATGACCAGACTGCAGGGCTTCTGAATGACAAAATTCAGCTTGGTCCAGAATCCAAGATGGCCGCTGTTACTAAAAATAGCAAAAACAATAAAACACTTTTTCCTCCAGATTTTCTTGGTATATTTGCCTGAAATTTTACATGGAGCATTAATGGGACCTTGGTGATAAATATCATAAAAATGATAAAAATCTGTAGTGGAATTAGGTCACAGTGACCTACTTTCTGTTTACGAGTCTGAGTTTGCAAAAACGCCAATATCTCAAAAAAACTTGAACAGATTTAGGTCAAATTTAGTCAGACTGGTCCTTAAATACAGTTCTTTGAAATTTAAGCGAATGGAGACCATCCAAGATGGCCGCCAGCCACCGTTACTAAAAATAGAAAAATATGAAAATGAAAATATCTCAAGAGTCTCTGAATGGAATTGGACTAAATTTGTATCAAAATGATCCCTGCATGAAGCTGTTGATTGAATTTATCAAATTGACCATCCAAGTTTGCAACCATCCGCCGTTACTAAAGATAGCGAAAAACATGAAAAGGATAATATCTCGTAAACTACTGTATGGATTTTGACCAAATATGTTTCAAAATGACACTTTTATCAAGTTCTTAAAGTAAAGGTGTTAAGCAGGTGCGACATAGCATTCCGCGGAATTCTTGTTTTCAAGGTTTAAGGAAAAGTTGGGGAATTTTGTAGTTGGTCAGGAAAATTTGGAAAGGACTTGAAAAGTCAAGGAATTTAAATCAATGATTATGGCAGTCTTCAGAAGATATGCTTATTATGTTCAAGGGAGAAGATTGTACTTTTTAGAGGTAGCATTAATTCACTGGTAAGGAAACATAATTTCATATATATCAGTCTTGTTAATGAAGTCAAAAGCACTGGAACAAATTGAGTACCATTCCATGTGTGATAATATTACCCATTTGAAGACAGTCTATAATACGTAGAATTTTGTCAACTGTAGCAAACTGTTTCTGTCTGTTTAGCGCTTTTACGAATTTACTCCAGAACAGCAGAGGGAGTATTTGATGATAATTAAGGATATTTTTTCTTATTTCTTATTGAAACCATATGTTGTGACCCCTCATCTGAACCGTCTTGTCAAGACGGTTCAGATGAGGGGTCACAACATACGTTTTTATGCAGAATTAACAAAAATATCCCTCTAATCTAGAGCTCTGGAACACATAGTGCTCAGTCAAGACACATAGAATTCAGTCAGTGAGACATGCCAATGTTTCTTTTTAACAGGTGTTGCAGATAGTGGTTCCCCATACCCCAGCACCAGCCTAGCTATGCCCTCCCCAGGACAGAGGAACTGGCCTAACTCCCCATCAGTACCAGCATCAAGACATGGAATGATCTCTTCCCCGGGACACCCCACCCTTCACTCACCTCAGACACAGCTGAAGGAAGAACATGCCAAGGCTGCAGGTAAGTAAAGGGAAATCCAACTGAGAAGATGGCAAAAATCCAAGTGAGAAAAAGTCCACTAAGCATAGGAAAATTTCAGCATGTAAACACACAGACATGGGAAAACACATTGAAAATCTGACATATTCAGGGAAAACCTACTGAACATGGGAAAATAATGATAATAATAAAAAAAAAAAATGGCATATGTGAGCAGTGGAAGTGCTGTTCACTCTCCATGGGATATCATTGAGCCCGCTTTTCTCAGAGGTCTTGATAATTATATACCCAAGAACCCAAAAAGCTATTGCATACTTTTGACCAGTGCTACAATTAGTACATTATTCAGCTAAAACAGACTGGTTTTGATGAGTTGTTTAAGAAAAAGCAAGTCTAATAGGTGTTTCAGTTACAACAAAGTAGCGAAATCTAGCCAAGATATTTGCACTAGGACAGTAACATGGGCAAATCTCATTGCCATGTGAACCATTGAAAGATTCTACTCTAATCATGTTTATGGAGCCTAAAAGTTCATTTAAACAGTAGGATACTCACAAAGTTGCCAAGTGCAAACTTGTTAAAATATATACAGCATGAATCATTGTGCTTTACATTAATCTGAACTGATGTGTTTTCAGTGATGAGTCCTCCATCAAGAATCCTCCCGCAAAGAGCCTGGGCTGCTGCAATACCAACCTTACTGTCTCATGAGGCATTTGATAGTCTCTTGAACCCCAGTAGCCTTCCAGTGTTACCCTTCCATATACCCCTGTCACCATTAGAGAGGTTCCTTGGATGTAATTTCATACGCAGACATATTCTGAGAATGATCACCACAGAAAAACATGTAAGTTTGATTTTGTTTTAACCCTGTTGCATTCAGAACGGCCAAAACTCTACAGAGTTTTGGCAGTTTTGAATGCAATAGGGTTAAGGGAAACATTGACACAGTCTGTCAGTAGTAACAGAAAAGACACAGATCAGACTGCTGATGAAACATTTCCTGATAGGGTAGTTAAATATGTGGGAATATGTTCATTTATGGAGCTAACCAGATTGCAAATAAGGCAGTCCTTGGGGTATGGATCAATACAATTTGAGCTCATCAAGACCTAGTGTCAGAGTAGATTACATGATTATATGGTCCATTCCTCTGTCCATCTGTCTATCTATCTGTATCTATAAAATACATACTTGCAGAGCTACAGTAATATATTGTCCATGAGTTTGTGGCAAGAATAAATTCAGATATATGAGAATGAGATTTACTCAGAATAGCTGTATCTTCCATGACTGAATCTAAACTCATTAAGTATGCAACTTGGGCTATTTCCCTACATAAATATCTGAATGTCCATGAAAAATTGGTCAAACTTCTTCTCTAAAACTGCAACTCCTGATGTTCTTCAACTTGAACTACACATGTACCGGTATGTCTAAATTGTTAGCAGGCACAGAGCAGAGGCAGTTGTAATGGAGGGATGCTCTGTTTTATATGGAAATAAGAAAAATTCTCAGAACTATGATTAGACTCCGAGGCTTGTGACTTACCCAATCTTATCTGGAGCACTATATCATTGGTGAAAGTTTGAAGATAGGGCATTTGATAAAGTGTGGATCATGCAGTACCTTTTTAGCTCACCTGAGCCATAGGCTCAGGGTGAGCTATTGTGATCTCCCAGTGTCCGTCGTCCGTCGTGCGTCGTCAACAATTTGCTATAAATGACATCTTCTCTGAAACAGCTAGGCCTAGGGCTTTGATATTTGGTATGAAGCATTGTCAAGTAGTTCTCTACCAAGTTTGTTCAAATGGTGGCCCCAGGGTCCAAAATGGCCCTGGGGCAGGGGGTCTTGGGTTCGAAACTAAAAAATACTTAAAAATCTTCTTCTCCAGAACTGCTTGCCTCAGATGCTTGAAATTTGGTATGTAGCATTGCCTAGTGGTCCTCTACCAAGTTTGTTCAAATGGTGGCCCCACAGTTCAAAAGGGCCCTGGGGCAGGGGGTCTTGGGTTCGAAACTAAAAAATACTTAAAAATCTTCTTCTCCAGAACTGCTTGGCTCAGATGCTTGAAATTTGGTATGTAGCATTGCCTAGTATTCCTCTACCAAGTTTGTTCAAATGGTGGCCCCAGGGTCCAAAATGGCCCTGGGGCAGGGGGTCTTGGGTTCGAAACTAAAAAATACTTAAAAATCTTCTACACCCGAACTGCTTGCCTCAGATTCTTGAAATTTGGTGTGTAGCTTTGCCTAGTGGTCCTCTTCCAAGTTTGTTCAAATGGTGGCCCCAGGGTCCAAAATGGTCCTGGGGCAGGGAGTCCCAGGTTTGAACCATAGAAATACATAGAAAAATATTAAAAATCTTCTACTTCAGAACCTCAAGGGGCAGATGCTTGAAATTTGGTATGTAGCATTGCCTAGTAGTCCTTTACCAAGTTTGTTCAAATGGTGGCCCCAGGGTCCAAAATGGCCCCGCGACAGGGAGTCCTAGGTTTGAACCATAGAAATATATAGAAAACTATTTAGAAAATCTTCTTCTTTAGAACCACTTGGCTCAGATGCTTGAAATTTTGTATGATGCATTGCCTAGTGGTCCCTTACCAAGTTTGTTCAAATGAAGGTGCCAGGGTTTAAAATGTCCCCGCCCCAGGGGATCCTGGGTTTGAACCATAGAACTACATAGAAAAAAATTAAAAAATCTTCTTCTTCAGAACTGCTTGCCTCAGATGCTTGAAATTTGGTATGTAGCATTGCCTAGTGGTCCTCTACCAAGTTTGTTCAATTGATGGCCCCAGGGTCCAAAATGGCCCTGCGGCAGGGAGTCCTGAGTTTGAGCCATAGAAATACATAGGAAACTATTAAAAAATCTTCTCCTTCAGAACCACTTGGCTCAGATGGTTAAAATTTGGTATGATGCATTGCCTGGTGGACTCCTACAAAGTTTGTGTAAATGGTGGCCCTGGGATCCAAAATGGCCCTCGGGCAGGGATTCTTGGGTTTAAAATTAAAATGTACTTAAAAACCTTCTTCTCCAGAACCCCTTAGTGCAGATGCTTGAAATTTTGTATGATGCATTGCCTAGTGGTCCCTTACCAAGTTTGTTCAAATGAAGATGCCGGGGTCAAAAATGGCCGCTCCAGGGGGTCCTGGGTTTGAACCATAGAAATACATAGAAAAATATTCAGAAATCTTCTTCTTCAGAGCCACTTGGCTCAGAGGCTTGAAATTTAACTGTTAGCAATGCCTAGTGACCCTTTACCAAGATTATTCAAATGATGGCCCCAGGGTCCAAAATGGCACTGCCCCAGGGGGTCCAGGGTTTGAACAATAGCAATACATAGAAAAACATTCAAAAATCTTCTTCTTCAGAACCATTTGGAAATGGTTGCAAACTATGAGGTTTGTTCAAATTATGACCCTAGTTTGACCTTTAACCTTTTTGCTCAGGTGAGCGATTTAGGGCCTCTTGGCCCTCTTGTCTTAAATGTTCAGACAGAATGTTTTAGAAAAGAGTGTAGACCCAGATCAGACTGCTCCTTAGGAGCAGTCTGTTCAGGGTCTGCACTGCTTGCCAACAGTTTTATAAAACATGGCTACGTAAAATTTGTTTTTTTAAAAACGTAGTTGTAGT
Source organism: Ctena decussata (assembly GCA_963989385.1). Classification (NCBI taxonomy): domain Eukaryota; kingdom Metazoa; phylum Mollusca; class Bivalvia; order Lucinida; family Lucinidae; genus Ctena; species Ctena decussata. Next base: position 17,830,762 of record OZ022502.1, read on the forward strand.
GCCCAGATGATGTATATTGTATTGCTTTATCTGACATAACCATCATGCCATCATGCTAATTTTCTAGCTGACAATGCTAGAGACACGGGAGCCAGGAAGTCACCTGTTCCAGGCTGATACTCTACAGTACAAGGTGACCATGAATACATCAACACTTCAATCACTACATATGAAGATACAGCCAGTTCCAGGTATGTCCTTCTTTCTTTGATGCTGTAAAGGGGGTAATATTGATGATTGTGTATTTTCAGGAATTAGGGGATAATGGTAATCAAAATTGTCATTTCGGGAGGTATATTATTGTTGGTTTTATGGTTTCAGATTTTGTTCTATGGTTATGTGTCAGCAAATCCATAGTCCCCCCTCCCCCAATATTACAACTTTTTCCCCATTCTAATGTACTGTTTCACCGTTGCAACATCTTATACTGGCATCAGGTTTTCAACTATATGTATGTCACAGAATATACTGTTCCATACTCTTGACATAATCACAGAGCTCTAGATAAGACGGCGTATTCGATGATAATTAAGGATAATTTTTCTTATTTCTCATCGAAACCATATGTTGTGACCCCTCATCTGAACCGTCTCGTGGAGACGGTTCAGATGAGGGGTCACAACATATGTTTTTATGCAGAATTAACAAAAATTATCTCTAATTATCACCAAATACGCCCTCTTATCTAGAGCTCTGAATCATTTTGGATGTCGCGCTAAGTGCATTAGAATTAGACTTACAGGAGATATCACAGTGTTTGGTATTTGCCAATTCTCATTTTTGGTCCCTGCATTATATTGATAAAGATCATAAACATTTCAGGATAACATGTTTTAAGGGTTTAGTTTCCCTGCCATTATTTTAGCATACTGCAGTGACTTAGATGCTGAGACACCTTGACCATCCGAAACTTAAAAGTTAATTTTACATTTGCTTTTGTGTTGTGTCTTATGACAAAACAGGACAGACCCTAACCAATAGTTCTTAACAGTTTAAATAGTCAGACTAGCTTTGCCATTCTGTGACAGTTATTATACCCCCGCTTAGAAAAAGTGGGGATAGACAGGTACTGGTTTACATCTGTCGGTCTGTCCTTCCGTCCCTCCGTAACCCTTTTTGATCAAATTTTTTGTCAAAGATTTCTCCACAACCATGCAAGCTACAGTAGTCATATTTGGTATGCGGGTTGATGATGACATGATGTATCGTGGGATTGAGAACCAGCCTTCTGCTTATTCTTCCTTTTATTTGTCCAATTTTCTTTCTTTCCATACTTTGAATGGAATTTTTCGTCAAAGATTTCTCGACAACCTTGCAAGCTAGAGTAGTTATATTTGGTATGCGGGTTGATGACGTGTTTTATCGTGGGATTGAGAACCAGCCTTTTCCTGCTTATTCTTCCCTTTATTTATCCAATTTTCTTTCTCTCCATACTTTGGATAATGAATTTTTATGTCAAAGATTTCTCACAGCGGTGCAAGCAAGAGTAGTCATATTTAGTATGCAGGTTGATGACATTGTGTTGTGGAAATGCAACCCAGCCATCATTTGCTTATTCTTCCCTGTATTTGTCCAATTTTCTTTCTTTCCATACTTTGAATAATGAAAATTTTTGTCAAAGATTTCTGTGCAACCCTGCAAGCTATAGTAGTCATATTTGGTATGTAGGTTAATAACAACTTATTGTATCATAGGATTGAGAACGAGCCTTCTCCTCTTTTCTTCCCTGTATTTGTCCAATTATCTTTATTTCCATACTTTGAATAATGAAATTTTTCGTCAAAGATTTCTCCACAACTGTGCAAGCTAGAGTAGTCATATTTGGTATGTAGGTTAATGACAACTTATTGTGTCATTAGATTTAGAACCAACCATCTTCTGCTTATTCTTTCCTGTATTTGTCCGATTTTCTTTCTCTCCTTACTTTGAATAATGCAGTTTTTTGTAACAGATTTCACAGAAAACCTTCAACTGCCTTCAAGGTAGAATGTTCATATTTGGTATACAGATTGATAACTTATTATATCCTGGGATTGCAAACCAGCCGTATCTGGCATATTCTTTCCCGTATTTGTTCAATTTTCTTTCTCTGCATACTTTGAATAATGAATTTTTTTGTCAAAGATTTCTACACAGCCATTGCAAGTTAGGGTAGCCACACTTTATATGCAGGTTGATGATAACTGGTATTTTGAGATTGAGAACCAGCCTTCTCCTGTTTATTCTTCCCTATATTTTTCCAATTTTATTTCACTTTTTACTTTGAATAATGTGATTTTTCGCAACAGATTTCACAGCAACCCTGCAAGGTAGAATGTTCATATTTGGTATACAGATGAGATTGATAAAGGAATTTAATTAGAATATTGATATTTGGTATACATGTTGACCATGAATTCTCTCTCTATGCTTTATGTACCAAAAATAACACCATTTGATTAAAGCAATTAAGCAGGGATATAGTCAGATTCTCAGACAGTTCTAGTTGCTTTTACTTGTCTCACAACAGGTTTATTGTTCTGTTATAGAATGCAAAGACCAGTGGACAGCTGAAGAAATTCAGATACTTGAAAAGTACTTTGATTTGAAGGTCAGTATATCTCTTTGTATATGTCTTCGCTCACAATTCTACGTGTAAGGACTGAAAAAAAAAATACCCTAATGTGCTTAAGTATTGGGACACATAAAAACCACTAATTTTCCATTGGGACACATAAAAACCACTAATTTTCCATTTGTCCCAAATGGAAAATTAATGGTGTTTAGGTGTCCCTATATTGTTTTTTTGGTAGGCAAAAATTGTATTCTTCCAGGTTGCCTGTCCAAATGGAAAATTTATGGTGTTTAGGTGTCCCAATATTGTTTTTTTTTTGATAGGCAAAAATTATATTCTTCCAGGTTACCTGTCCAAATGGAAAATTAATGGTGTTTAGGTGTCCCAATATTGTTTTTTTTTGATAGGCAAAAATTGTATTCTTCCAAGTTGCCTGTCCAAATGGAAAATTAATGGTGTTTAGGTGTCCCAATATTGTTTTTTGATAGGCAAAAATTATAGTCGTCCAGGTTGCCTGTCCAAATGGAAAATTAATGGTGTTTAGGTGTCCCAATATTGTTTTTTTGATAGGCAAAAATTATATTCTTCCAGGTTGCCTGTCCACCATACAAGTCAAATTCCCTGACATCATTTGGAAGACTTCTGAAGGCCCCATTGAGAATCCTGAAAGATTGTGTCCAGATAATGAGATTAGAACTGGTAAGAAAAGTATGAAAATAAATATGAACTGGCAAAACAAAGTTACATATGGATGCATTGATAAGAATGCAGTTGCCTCCCATTTTCTTGCACACCGGATAGAAAATGCCATTCTTTTCACCTGGGATAGAAAATCTCATCTTACCCTGGTGTTCTGACCCAGGACGGGAAAAAAATCACGAGCTGTCAATGCATTGGTTGTATAGGAGCTCATGTACCTGCGTCGTCAAGTGACGTCGGCATTTTAGATGATGACGTCACGAAGACGTTAAAATGACGTCAGTTTATGCACGCCAGTTGTTGACGTAAAGAGCCGAATGGCAGTCGTTGAAAGCGGCGCCTTCTTTCAAAATCAAATTGAAACCTCTCAAGCACTAGAATTACGCATTTTAAGAAGTAAAACATGGTGTGCAAGAAAAAGTATCTATCATTGGTGTGAGGTGCGGATAGAAAAATCCGTCACTTGGGATCACTGTTCGGCATCACGAGGCAAGCCTCGTGATGCCGAACAGTGACAGATTTTTCTGTCCGCACCTCACACCCATGACAGATCCTTATAATCTCAACGATGTCTCTAAGTACCATATTACATGTATATCAAAGAATTTAGTTTGAAGACATTTCTTATTTTTCTTTACATTTCAACTCCTGTTATCTCAAACTAGAGCTTTAACTTAAGATATCCAGTGTTGACTGTATTTGAATAGGTGAGACTAAGGTGTAATGTAGGTGAACTGGTAAGATAAAAGTTTAATATGAATGAACAGGTAAAAGTAGTTTAACATGTAAAAACTGGCAATGCTTTGATATGGGTGAAATAGCAAGTTAATTTAATTGATTTATTGCTTTATGTCCACGGTAAACAGCTATGGTCATGTCGAGACGGTCAGTTAACCTAACCACACTGTTCCTGGGCAGGCTTAGACCTTATAAGCGGTTCACCAGCACTAAGTGCATATACTTTCGCCAGTAACTGACAACTGCCCTTCTTGAATCAGCGGAAGGAGAAACTAAAGTATGTGGCCAGACACGGTATCGAACCCAGGACCTCTGACTTATGAGTCAGGTGCCCTACAGACTGCGCTACGCGGCCCGGTGTGAATTAGTAAGACTGTGTTGACAAGTTACATATGGAAATTTATATGAACTGGTGAAAATAGTGTAATATGTATGAACTGTAAGAACAGTATAATATATATGACATGGTTGTAGTTTATATGGATGAATTGTTAAGAATGTTTAATTTGCATGAACTGGTAAGAACACTTTCAAGAACTGGTAAGAATAAGGTTAAATCTGCATAAACTGGTAAGAGCAAAGTGTAATATGTATGAGCCGGTTAAGTACAATGTTCAGTACTTACTTTTACAGTAAAGCCATAAATAAATCTTAAGACCCATCATATTTCATACAGTGATTGTTATTACATTGGCCCAAGCTGTATGACCTCTGAAGCCTGCTGTAGGAGATACAGAGCTCTAGATAAGAGGGGTATTTGATGATAATTGAAGAACAATTTTTTTCATTTCTCATTGAAACTTTTTGTTATGACCCTTATCTGAACCGTCTCCTCGAGACAGTTCGGATGAGGGGTCACAACATATTTTTATGCAGAAATATAAAAAAATTATCCCTAATTATCACCAAATACTCCCTTTTATCTAGAGCTCTGAGATAACAGTTTCACATATTACAGCTACCATATTCTGATCGTATTCCAGATGCCTAATCAAGATCGTAATCTTAAATGGTCAGTTCAGTGGTTGCTTACCATTCCTCCATTGTATGCCCACATAGCCCCGGCTGGTACCCCTGCAGTGGTTGTCATGGCAAAGATGGTTCTTATGGTAGGTACCACATTTAGCAAAAATATTTGGTCAGACAGCCTCAGCTAAGTCACCAGATCAAATCCATCCTAGATTGAAATTCTGACTCCATGGGTGAGATTTCTCTATCTTACGCAGATACTCGTGATACATCCACATGTATTTTTTAGCTCACCTGTACGTAAGTACAAGGGAGCTATTGTAATCACCCATGTGTCCACAATGGATGTTTTTGTTACAGTTTTTATGTGATGGGAAAGGCCCTGTCAGGTAAGCAATCCTGTACACATATAGGTCTTGTTTGTGTACGTCTTTGCCATTGATATTGGGTACATAGTATATGGATCTCTCCTGATGTGCATACCTCTAGGTGCATGCATGATCTATCAGACTTGATTTGAGATGTTTGTGAGCAGTTACCATCTGAAAATGGGTAATAGGTTTGGACAATGTCCGAAGAAGGAGAATCTAGTTTACTACTGACACATCAAAACACTGAATGCACCAGAGCATACCAGAATTCATATGGAACACTAAATGGCAGTAACATAATTAAATGACTTCAGAATAATTATTTGTTTGAGAACATCTGAAGTTGCTGTTGCAAGAATTTCAGTTTGTAATGTCATTGAATAATGTGCAGAGCACTGTTTGCCATGCTCCGATACTAGTGACTATATATCTGGTACCATAGCAACTATGAGTACATATTTATGTCAAAATCATGTCATGAAGATGCATTCTGCCAAGGTACTAAGCATGACGGTACAGGTAATTTCATAGTTGCAATGGTAACAGATCTATGTCATCATTGGTATCAGAGCATGGCAAACAGTGGATGCCATGCTCCCTTCAAATCATGAGATGCTACCTGAAATTAATACTGTGGAAAAGTGTGATTTTCTCAAACCTATAATTCATTCTCATCTTCATTTTATGTTGAGTATGAAATTGCAGTTTATTCCAACGAACAAGTTTTTTTGAATACTTAAAGCCACTGCTTCTTTTGAATTACAGCTTCAACTAACTAGGATTGGTCTCCAAGTACCACAGGAACCCCAGTCCATCACTATACCACTGCTGTACGATATTGCCAACAACAGCATCACACTGGTCGAGAAAGAGCCCTCGCTGCCTAATCCGAATCTACAACAGGTCATGCAGATGCTGAAGAGGTTTATGGACAGATATCACCAGTCGCAAGAGTGTGCTATTTATCCCGCTGTTAGAGAACTTATGACAAATCTTGTATTGCCTGTGGGTTAACAGACATGAATATACCAAACAAAAAAAGAAAAGCACCCAGAAATATTTTGGTATTTTCTTGGAAATTACAAATATTTTTAAAAAAAGTACTCATACATTGTTAGAGGTAGACACTCGGACAGTTAAACCCGAAAATTTCATTGAATCATTTGTGTCAATTCAGTAGTTTGTGACGCATCTCTGAACAAGGCAGGGGTCAGTTTTCAATGTCTCAGTTTTCAATAAGAGGTCATTGTCAACGATTTCATTAATGCGTATTTTTCATGCATATGGAAGGTACAGATACTTATCAATGCCATGATAAAGTCTGAGCAAGATTTGATCAGAAATACAGATTTTTAGACATTTTCTAATCATGCTATAAAAGGTAAATTAAACGGGAAAATCTTACAGTGTGCTGTTTTTTTTTTGTTTGGTATATAACCCCCTCTTTGAAAAAGGGGAAGGGTGGTGTTCTGTTTCCCTTAGGATAAAAGACAAGATTATTGCCATATTTGCCCTAAACATTAAGAATAACTGGGCAAACAGTGTAGACCCTGATCAAGCTGCTTGATCAGGATCTACACTGTTTGCCAGTATTTTCACAAAACATCTGGATAACACAAAATAAATCAAGACAATCAGAGAACATTATAGAAATGGTTCCAGCTTTGGATTTATCCTACTAAACAGAACTGATGACAAATCGTGTGCAGTCCATGGGATTAGCATTGTGATTACTTGCGTCATTATTTTTGAGTGCTATATATGTCTCTCGCTATAGTCCTGTAAAATGTGACCCTTTGCTGGGATCCACTATGCTACTCTCGTAAGAGTGAAGCAAATCAGAACTGATAATGTGCTCAGGACTACCTCTGTTGTTGTAATTTCCATGGGGTGATGATTGTTACTGTGTTGTTTTTTCTCTGAATATTCTGACAGATTGGCTGAGCTAGCAGTGTAGACCCAGCTGAGGAAGACCTTGACCTGTGTCTACATTGCTTGCTTTGGTATTTGTCATAATACTTGGAGAATTTTCATGGTATTTATCCCATTTTGAGAGTACTTTTCTTGTGTTGCCTGTAGGCTAGCGAAGGTTCTAATTGCTTGCCTATGCAGGGCTGTCGAAATACTATGCCAGACTTGTCCTATTTTCCCGTTTCACTCTTGACAAGTGAGAAATTTTAGTTTACTTGTCCTGTGACAAGTATTCAAAGTGTCATCAGTGGAATAATCCTGGGATATTTTTCATATTTTTTTCATGAAAACATATGTTGTGGATTCCTGGAGGCAATTCTAACAGGTGCCCACAACATATGTTTTGAATTAAAAACTCATCAAGTTCAATTCTCCCTCTATTCATTATCTATTATTCTTTCCTTAATTCATGTGTACTTTTTCTGGGCAAGTAAATATTTGTTTGGACAAGTTAATTTTGTCTATATACTTGTTCATGGACAAGTAGAAAAATTTGATATTTCCACAGTCCTGCCTGTAGCATAATTCTCTTGTTGTGCTGAGGTGAGATTATGTGTGACAGAAATTAATGTTGTAATGTTATAGATATATACACAGATCCCAGCAGGTATTATGAGACAAGTATACTTTTAGGTTGGATCAAGTCTGACACTTTGAGAATCACACACTTTGTACTACCATCAAAATTCTGAATATTCTAACAGACAGGTCTGAGCAACCACTGCAAACCCAGGTCTGACATGTCTGATCAGGATCTACACTGTTTCAGTCTATCTGCATCTTTTGGATGTATCACTGCAGAGCTTTAGATAAGAGGGAGTATTTGATGCTAATTTGGGATATTATTAGTTAATTCTGCATAAAAACATGTTGTAACCCCTCATCTGAACCGTCTCGACGAGACAATTCAGATGAGGGGTTAAAACATATGGTTTCGATGAAAAGTAAGAAAAATTATCCCTCAATTATCATCAAATACTGCCGCTTATCTAGAGCTTTGCATCACTGCATTGTTAGACTGAACTGTTATAGTTACACAATTACTGTCCCAATTTTTAGAATTTCTGTGGTACTTTGCTTAAGGTTGTAAATAGGGAAGTATGTCAGCTTTAGGCAGGTATACTGTCACTATTTTTGCAAATAGAGGAACATTGCACAATGGTAAACTTGTCTCAAAATAACTGCTGATATCTGCAGATAATGATGTTTTCAAGATGCCAAAAATACAAAAGAAAAGTTTCATTTTTTGTCAGTTTGTCCTTTCCAATATAGAAGTATTCCTATAGCCATGCAAGTGGCTGGTGCTCCTGACTTCTGATCACGGGATTGCAATTTCCACTTACACTGGAGACAAGAGTCTGTATTAACTAAACATTTCATTGCAGAGAGCCTTTCATATTAACCCTCCCGCTGTCCTGACTGAAATACCACAGAAAAAGATATAATATCGCTGGTCATCTATCCATTCAACCCTTCCAATATAGGCATCCATGATACTGGAAGATTCACAGTCAATAAGGCTTATGTAACATAATTTTTTTAAAGATGTTCCACCATATTTCAGCACTGCGATAACTTTACCGCACAGCCATGTCCTTCACTTATGATCCTGGCTCTCGCAGCCTGAATTTCTTTTCTGAATCTGCTGACTTTGAGAAGAGGTGTCTCAATGCTGTGCAAATACAAAAAAAATCTGATCCTATGCAGACTGATCAGTCTCGCCTGCCCACAGCAACATTCTATGGATCATGAGGAAAATGGTGAAAATAGAAGTCTTTTTTAAAAGTACTGGCTGACTGAACTCTTCTCTATTCACACATACTGTATAGCACCAACACAGCTAGTTTCACTATTTTTATCACAGCTATATTATTTCAAAGTTCATAGGTTTAGCCTAATTCCAGCACTGTCAAGCAGTGTATGCACCATTGTGTCCATTACTGCACTGTCATGTCCATTACTTGCTCTGGCCCTGGCTCTCATAACCTGGATTTCTCTGGATCTGTTGACTTTATAAAGTTAAGGCTTTATAAGCTGTACATAATGGCATTACCGAAATATTGGGGCATAAGTGTCCAAGCAACGAATGTGACACCCAGATCAGACTGCTCCTAAGGAGCAGGCTCATCAGGGTATTCACTCTTTGCTAAAACATGAACAGTCAAATCTGTAAATAACAGTTTAACCAACGGTGTCACAAAACAAGAGGGCCATGATGGCCCTGGATCGCTCACCTTAATATCCGGTGAACTTAACCTCAGAGACATCCATATGACTGACAGAGTTTCACAAAGATTAAATGGAAAATGAACCCTTTATTGTGTACCTAAGGTTTTTATAAGATTTAACCTAATGACCTAGATTTTGACCCTACATGACCCAGTTCCAAACCTGGTAAAAATTTCTTGGATATGAACATTCTGGCAAAGTTATCAAAACTGTGCCTTCTAGAGTGTACACAATGTTTTTCTAAGGTTTAATCTAGTGACCTACTTTTTGACCCAACATGACCAAGTTGCACCCTTGGTCCAGATTCGTTGGAGACAAACATTCTGACAAAGTCTCATGAAGATTAGAACAAAACTGTGTCCTCAAAAGCGTTCACACTGTTTTTCTAAGAACTGACCTAGTGACCTAGTTTTTGACCTGACATGGCCCAGTTTCAAATCTGGTATAAATTTCATGAAAGTAAACATTCTGACAATGTTTCACGTGGATAGGATCATAACTGTGCCCTCTAGAGTGTACATGAGGTTTTTCTAATATTTGACCTAGTGACCTAGTTTTTGACCCCACAAGACTCAGATTCAAATTTGGCCTAGATTTTATATAAATAAACATTCTGACAAAGTTTCATGAAGATTGGATCATAACTGTGCCCTCTAGAGTGTGCACAAGGTTTTTCTAAGATTTGACCCAGTGACCTAGTTTTTGACCCCACATGACCCAGTTTCGAAGATGGTCTAGATTTCATTAAGATAAATATTCTGACAAAGTTTCATGATGATTGGATCATAACTGTGCCCTCTGTGCCATTCTAAGATTTATTTCTATTTTTAGCTCTGGCGGCCATTTTGTTCAGCGGAGCGGAACCGTCTGAGCAATTTTTGGTCAGAGCCATGAGTAAAACATTTCTGTGAAATTTTTTTGAAATCGAGCCATTGGCTTTAGAAACGATGATATTTAAAGCTTTTTTCTATTTTTAGCTCCGGTGGCCATATTGTTCAGCGGGGCAGAACCGTTTGAGCAATTTTGGTAGAGGGTCTCCTAAGGAACATTTCTGTGAAATTATTTCAAAATAGGCCAAGCAGTTTTGGAGGAGAAGTGTTTAAAGGTTTTTCTATTTTTAGCTCTGGCGGCCATATTGTTCAGCGGAGCGGAACAGTTTGAGCAATTTTGGTAGAGGGTGTCCTAAAGAACATTTCTGTGAAATTATTTTAAAATCGGCCCAGCAGTTTTGGAGGAGAAGTCGTTTAAAGGTTTTTCTATTTTTAGCTCTGGTGGCCATGTTGTTCAGCGGAGCGGAACCGTTTGAGCAATTTTGGTAGAGGGTCTCCTTAGGAACATTTCTGTGAAATTATTCTAAAATCTGCCCAGCAGTTTTGGAGGAGAAGTTGTTTAAAGGTTTTTCTATTTTTAGCTCTGGCGGCCATATTGTTCAGCGGAGCAGAACCGTTTGAGCAATTTTGGTAAAGGGTCTCCTAAGGAACATTTCTGTGAAATTATTTCAAAATCGGCCCAGCAGTTTTGGAGGAGAAGTCGTTTAAAGGTTTTTCTATTTTTAGCTCTGGCGGCCATATTGTTCAGCGGAGCGGAACCATTTGAGCAATTTTGGTAGAGAGTCCCCCAAGGAACATTTCTGTGAAATTATTTTGAAATCCGGCTAGCAGTTTTGGAGAAGAAGGTGTTTAAAGCAAAAGTTGACGCACGACGGACGCTGGACGACGGACAAAGACCGATCACAATACCTCACCTTGAGCACTTCGTGCTCAGGTGAGCTAAAAATAGATCCTTCAAGCTCCATTAGCCGGGCCGTGTAGCGCAATCGGTAGGGCACCTGACTCGTAAGTCAGAGGTCCTGGGTTCGATACCCGATCTGGCCACATACTTTCGTTTCTCCTTTCTTTGATTCAAGATGGGCAGTTGTCAGTTACCGAGAGAAATTATGTGCACTTAGCCCTTCAAGCGCCAAAAAGCAGACAATAAAATTTACGTCTGCAAAAATTTCAAAATGTTTCATCAAAGCTATATCATATTGAAATTTCAAAAACTAGAGGGCAAACAGTGTAGATCTAGATGAGGTGGCTCATTATGAACCATCTCATCAGGATCTGCACTGTTTGCAAATTCTGCCATTTTCATCACTGGGGCTTTAAGTGTTAGTACTGGTTAACCGCTTAGGAGGTCTAAGCCTGCCCAAGAATAGTGTGGCTAGGTTAACTGACCGTCCCGACATGACCACAGCTGTTAATCGTAGACGTTAAGCAACAGATCAATGAATCAATCAATGAAGCTCCATTCCATAAATTTTTACTGTCTTTTGGATCAACAGACCTGGCAAAGGTGACCACTCAAGATGTAACCACAATAGTAGATAAGACAGCAGTTTATCAGAGCTCTAGATAAGAGGGAGTATCTGATGATAATTAAGGATAATTTTTCTCATTTCTCATCGAAACCATATGTTGTGACCCCTCATCTGAACCGTCTCGTCGAGACGGTTCAGATGAGGGGTCACAACATATGTTTTTATGCAGAATTAACAAAAATTATCCCTAATAATCAGCAAATACTCCCTCTTATCTAGAGCTCTGTTTATGAAGTGTACCCACCCTGACCGAATTCAATGGTCGGTTAGTCCTTCACATGAATGGTTGTGAAAAGAGAAAGGATACATGGAAGAACTCAAACCATGGAGCTGAAAAAAACAAAGAATCTTTTCCAGCTTTTCAATGGTAAAGTTTGAGCACTGCCACAACAGAAGTGATTTAAAGTCTGTGCCATCAGTAAAGACTGATAAGCCTCAGTCTACCAGAGCTCTAGTTAAGAGGGAGTATTTGATGATAATTAAGGATAATTTTTCTTATTTCTCATCGAAACCATATGTTGTGACCCCTCATCTGAACCGTCTCAATGAGACGGTTCAGATGAGGGGTCACAACATATGTTTTTATGCAGAATTAACGAAAATTATCTCTAATTATCACCAAATACTCCCTCTTATCTAGAGCTCTGCTACAGTCTTCACCATTAACAGGCCAGGATCTTAGGAAATCTGTGTGTTAAGACAGATGGGTACACTGCCATGATTTTCATCATTACTGCCATGTTTTCACGTTTTTGTAAGGGAAATATCTTTTGTGATTTTTTTATTTGCTACCTGGGGTGCTACACCCTTGGAATGGAACCCTTGACTATACCAAAGACTAATACTTATTATTGACTTTACTCTATCGAACCTATATATGTACAATTTTCTTCATCTGCTGGTGAGGGACTGTTGCACTCATGTAGTGATGTCAAACATACAAAGTAAGATAAATGAGCAAAATGATTGGCCATCATAACATTTGAATATCATCCAGTTATTGTTATGGCTGTGTGTGACAGGGCCTTTAAAAATTTTATGTACCAAGAATTTTTTGTGTTTTCCCATTTACCAGTCAAAATAAGAAGCAAAATTGGCTTAGAATAAAGTATAAATATAAGAATTAAAATAACTTTGTGACGTCCATCAGGTGATGAAGCCAGTCTATAAAAATTCTTCATGGAGCACTTAGCGCATCTTGGATTTTTAACTTCACCCAATGAAAGTCAAAATGTGAAAAGTTCATATCTTTCAGCTACAAATCATTGTCAAGTAAAAATTAACACACCTTTTCAATCATTCTAGTCAAATTTTCATTATTTCTAGCTCTGGCCTCTTCTGTATCTAATCTGAAACAGAGATAAGGACAAAGTAGTAAATACCCAGCAGACACATAACGTCGAAATGACGTCATATTGACGTCGATGCGACGTCATTAAGTCGCATCAACATCAGTACGATGTCATTTTGACGGTATATGCCTTCTGGGTAATTATGCCAAGGCTATTTCAAACATCAAGTGATCACATAACGTCGAAATGATGTCATATTGACGTCGATGCGACGTCATTACGTCGCATCGACGTCAGTACGACGTCATTTTGACGTCATATGCCTGCTGGGTAATTATTCCAAGGCTATTTCAAACATCAAGTGATCACAAAAATGTCTTGGCAACGTGTGTAGGATCTATATCAGACTGAAGGAGCAATCTGACTAGAATATAGAGAAATTGATTAGAATCTATACTGCTGCATTCCATCAAGTTTTTTCAGGAATTGATTGATTTGATGCTTAACGTCCATGCCATGGTAAACAACTATGGTCATGTCGGGGCAGTCAGTTACATGTACCCTAGCCACACTATTCCTGGGCAGGCTTAGACCTCCTAAGCGGTTAACTAGTACTAAGTGCACATACTTTCGTCAGTAACTGACAACTGCTCTTCTTGAATCAGCGGAAGGAGGAACGAAAGTATGTGGCCAGACAGGGTTTCAAACCCAGGACCTCTGACTTATGAGCCAGGTGCCCTGCCGATTGCGCTACGGGGCCCGGCGAAAATTATTAGGAGGAAAAAAAAAATAAGATATTTCCATGATTTTTGAGAGATGAGGTACATATAATTTTAGAACAACTACAACAGATATTCATTATCAGAATTTTCTTCTTATCAACAAAAATACATGTTGTGACCACTGATTAGAACCGTCTTGGTGAGGCAGTTTCATTGAGGAGCAACAGCATGTGTTTTATGGTGAAATATGGAAGACTGTCCCTAAGTTATCCCCATTACACGTTATCTGGAGCGCTGAATGGAACTCTACATTACCTTCTCATGTCTTGTTGAAGGTCCAGTTCAAAATGTAGATGAGCTAATTGTTCTTGTTTCTCCCGTATCTCATCCATCTTATCAAAAGTATCAGTGCCCCCTGGGAATAGAAAGGCAGTGCTCCAGATAAGAGGGGGCATTGAGGATAATTCAAAGATAATTTTTCTTATTTCTCGACGAAAATATTGTGACTCCAAAATGTTGTGAAAATGTTGTGACCCCTCATTAGAACCTTCTCACCGAGACGGTTCTAATGTGGGGTCACAACATACGCTTCTGTTGAGAAATAAGGAAACTTATCCCTAAATTATCTCTGTTACCCATTCTGATCTGGAGCACTGGAAAGGGTCATATTTTCAGCACCCTAATATGCTCTGTGCTACAATACTGGTACTCATAAGGTATATGGGCACACAGCCATGTTTTCCACATTTTTACAAAGGGGAACAACTTTGGTGACTTCCTGCCCTGAAGGACTGCTCTATTTCACATCCAACTTAGTACATGGATTAGTGTTTGGAACACCAAAATTTTACACTGCCCCTTACGGTAAAATAGACCATGGAAATGTTAATCTGAGTTGTAAATGTGAAGTGAAATCGGGCCCAAGTCCTTCCAAAAGAGGGTAAACTCTTAAAGAAAAGAATTTGCTCCATGGAGCAAATTCTTTCCTTTACGAATTTATCCTATTAAAAGGGCTGCAAAAATTAAATGGAAATCTCAGTTGTTTTTTCACCTGAAGGTGTAACCATTCACCTTACAAAACCAACAAAGTGGGATATGCAAAGACTCAGATCAGCCTGGGCAAGTGTAAACATTCACCTTAATTGATAACTACTATTGACTTTTGAGCCACAAGACAACAAAACCAACAAAGTGCACTATGCAAGGACTCAGATCAGCCTGGGCATCCGCCCAGTTTGATCAGAATCCTTGCTGTGGGCTTAACTGGTTGCTAAGGGTATAAGCTACCTCCTCGCCATCAGCGAAGACTCTGATCAGCCTGGTGACTGGGCAGATGCCCAGGCTGATCTGTTACTTTGCTGGGTACTCGTGCCACTTTGCTGGTTTTGTCGTGTCACTGCTGAGTTACATTTAATATTGAAAAATTTCACTACCCAGTCAGTGGTGTGTCAACTGGCAAACAGTTTGGACTATATTAATACAACACTTATATCAGACTGCTTCTCTAAAAGTACATGTAATCTAATCTGGAGCTACACTGTTTACTCAAACATGAGAGTTATTATTCAACTGATAACTTCTATAAGAATTACCAGCATTTTTATGTTATCAAATAAATCGTATTTAGAGGCTGGACAACGTATATCATGGAAGCCCCAGTAGCTCAGTAGGTTAAGCACTGGCCTGCTGATCTAGCAGTCATGCGTTTGAGCCCCACCAAAAGCGGGAACCTTTTCAATTGTAAACAGGAATCCACTGCACATAGCCTTTCATTCTCACCCACCCATCATCCTGATATGACTGAAATACTGTTGAAAAGGACGTAAAATCGCAAGTCATTCATCCATCTATATGTATGTCATGATGGGTCAATATAAAAACATCTGTCCTCTTACCAAAAGCTTGCAACTTTCCAGAATGGAAATCTTCAAGGAGTTGAATAAGTCCTTGTTCCATAACCCGCACATCGGCAACATCAGTTAGAAACGTATGCTCCTTGCATGGTCTACGTACAATGGCTGGAGGTGAGGTGGCCCTACCTGTGAAAACAGATATAGATCAAGGTAAAAGTAAGTGTTATGGTGTACAAAATGGACAGACTCGTTGCCAGGAGGTGAAACTATGGATTAATCATATTAAATGCCATCGGGCCATATCATTTTACTAAAAAGGGGGTGTTACTTAGAGCCTAAATTATGGTAAATCAGCCACTGCCAAACTACCTTTAATGAACAGTATTAAGGTGATGAGATAAACTTCAGTAGAATATTATAATTAAACTCTACTGTTTTTACATCTCAGTAGGAGTGGGGGTCAACTCCTCAAGGAAAGAATTTGGAGCCCTGATAGCTCAGTGGGTTAAGCGCTGGCATGCTGATCTAGCGGTCCCGGGTTTGAGCCCTGCTGGAGGCTGGAATCTTTTCAATTGTAAACAGGGTTCCATTGCACACACAGCCTTTCATTATCACTCACCCATTGTCCTGATATAACTGAAATACTGTTGAAAAGGATGTAAAATTGCAAGTCATCCATCCCAATGGGCAATTTATTAGTTTTAGTTGTAGTTCCAATAATTAAACACAATATTGGAACACATAAAAATAAATGACTATATTACTTTTAAATGTTCGAATATTTAAGCGCACTATGGTATTTCAAAACTCCATTAACCTTTTGTTCTGTCTGGGGAAAGCAATTTTCTGTCCGCCATGCTTGTTATTTCTATTTGCAGCTTGGAATTTAAGGTTTCAAAACATTGGTATCTCCTTTTCACTTCATCTTCTCCTCTGAAAATTAAATTGTTTAGAAATTAATAATTAACCCAAATATCAGACACCTTGCACATTTACATACAATGTATTGTATGATTAACAACACAAGAGGTAATGCCAATATCAATATCATTAAATGATATTAATATTAATGGCCATTGACTGACTTGATCTTGCTGCTGATTGTCTTGGTGAAGAATAATTACCGATCAAAACAAGTAGCGGTAGTGTAACGGTAGCGGATTCTAAGGCCCTATTTTGTAGGTCTACTCAAGAATGTAATGAATGGTATGACATACCTGCCAAGTTTCACGATTTATGCGTGACCCTCACGAATTTGGACATCTCCCACGACCTCACGATCGTATTTTGAAAAATAGCCATAACTCACGCTTCCTTCGCTTGCTCACGGTTTCACTTTAAACCGGAGAATACTGAAAAAAATGTCTTTTTTTGCGCTCTCTCGATCGTCAAAAACGTGTTTTCTCTCAACTTCCGCTACATTCGGATAATCTCGGTCACCGAATCTATACTTATCTCCGGGAAAATTCGTAACCTGGTCTAAAAATAGGTAAAAGTAAAGGTTTCCGATAGTCTTAAAATAGCGTGGGTAAAAATAACTCGAGTATTCGATAGCGATTAGAGCCGAAAACAACCAAATGTGTACTTCCGTTTTTATGTACATGAAATATTGACAACATGAAAACGCCGGAGAAAAAGAAGGTTTTAACTCAAAGTACCAAAATGGATGGGAGATCGAGTTTACCTGGGTTACGAAGATTGAGAAGGGCAACAGCTTTGTGTTTTGTAAACTTTGCCAAAGGCATTTCAGTGTTTCCCACGCCGGAAAAAACGATGTAAAAAAAGCACGGTAACACAGATTTTCACTTTCGGTCACTGAAAACGTCAAAACTTTTGCAATCGGTATCTGATTTTGTTGTCACCAAGACAGACCAAGATTGTATCAGAGCTAAAATTCTCTTTAGCAACTTCATTGCAGAACGCCATTTTGATAGCAGACTACTTTAACAAACTCAATGTATAAAATTTTAGTAAATAGGAATACTTGGAGTTTATCTTCATTTAAGAACTACCTACTGATCCTACTCCTCTGCACTGCCATCCCCAATCTCATAAAGAGGAAAAAAATGACACAAAAAATCTCACTCTTTTCCATTGTTAATGGGTTTCTCCGCGAATGAACTAACGCGGAAAAGGGGGCTAAATCGAGGCTTCGCGCGCAGTCTCACTCTTTTGTTAATTGAAAACTTGGCAGGTATGGTATGAACATATAAAATTTTGAATATTCTCAAGTTTTGATCGGTAATTATTCTTCACGTCTTTACAAAAATAATGGGATTAAACGTTCTGGGACGAATTGTCCCGGGCCTGTGGCTGTGGCCTGTTTTTTGGACGAAACAGTCTGCTGCGAAACGTCCCGTGCGAATCGATTACGATATTGCGCTTTTCTGCGCCCGTTGAAATAAACGCACCGTTCGTTTTTAAAGCTGATGTTTATTTCTTAAGTTCTACACTATCAATAAGCCTAAAGAACAGCAGAAGAAAGAATAATATGAAGAAATCGATGGCCATTTAGTGATTTCCGCATTCCGGATTATCGTTCTTGCTTATATCTGCATGACGGCCGTGCGGTTACCCTAAATAGCGAAATGGACTTTTATTTGCGAAATGGACGAAATGGAGATTTTTTACGAAATGGAGTTACAAAATTCGATTTTATTCGTTATCTGGAAAAATTGTTTATTTAAATATTAAGGTTAGTGACACATAACATGTACATGAACTATTTAAAGTATTTCAAGCATTTTTGTTTCCATTTTTAAGAAATGTGTGGCTGTTTTTCTTTACGAAATGGGGTTTCAGTTTACGAAATGTAGTCAAAATATATGCTTTCCCTAGAATCTAGTTTACTGTTTTACTCTATCAAAGTTAGACACAAATAAAACTTAATTAAACTGTTTTAAGAATACTTTGCAGATTTTTCCATGTTAAATAAAAATAATGGGATTATTTTCGTCACGAAATGAGGTTTCATTTTAAATCTCTTTTCTTCTGACATATAGGTTACTATTTCCTATTTGTTATAATATCAAAGTTAGACACAAATCAAACTTATATTAAGATTACTTTATATTTTATTTTTATTTATTTATTTATTTCATATTCAGGGTAATCACGGGATTCTTTTCTTTACGAAATGGAGTTTCATTTTTACGCAATGGAGTCATAATATCTATTTGTTTCACTTTTACTTTACTGTTTTATGTTAATATGGCAAAGTTAGACAAAACAAACTTATTCAAACTATTTCAAGATTCTTTTAAGATTAGAGATTTTTTGCATGTTCACGGGATTATTATCTTTACGAAACTGAATTTCATTTTACAAAATGGAGTCATAATTATCTTTTTTTTCTGACATTTAGTTTACTGTGTTACTGTTATGTTAAAGTTAGACCTAAAGTTAATTTATTCAAACTGTTCAAGAATACACAGTATTTTTCCCCTTGTTTAAGGTATTCTTTTCTTTAGGAATTTCTTTCTAATATTTAGCGGATTGCTATATTGAAGTATGAAAGCTAGTCACGCACATGCGTTAACGTAAGCGTTCCTTTTAGGACTAAAAGTTTTATGTGATGCGGACAAGGCGCTGTTAGGCGAAGTATTCTGCACAAGGACAGGTCTTTTTTTGTGTGTGTGTTTTTTTTCAAGAAATGGAGTTGCGTTTAATCGTGAGGTATCCCTGCAAGCTCCTCACCATACTGTCGTCATTGTATATGACCGTATTAGCAAAAGCATACCTGAGTTTCACATGAAAATGTTTGATAAATGATAAGGGTCATGTTAGTTGACAACTAAAATGACCTTCTTCCAGACTTCCAATAGCATAAACCTAAATAAAGTGATAAAAATACAATTTACAGGCGTGTGGGCCCTATTTAGTTTAAATTTCATCGCTGGAAGGGAAATCAGGAAAGAAAATGTTTTGGAGCGATCTGTCGCATTTCAAAAACAACCCCCTGCAGTTTCCCAGTTGTATGACTATTATAAGCACACCAACCCACATGTATCACCAAATGTGAAGGTTGAAGCGCTTTTCATAATGATGTGTGTTTTGCCATTTAGAGTGGACTATGGAGACTGTAATAATGTGAAGATTGTCTTATTCCTAAATTCAAGGAAATAATGTGCATATTTGTGCCCCACCCTCCCCCCATTCTGCCTCATATTTCCTAACCCCCCACCCCGCACACACAATATTAATCCCTATACATCCACTACAAGGAAACTTTTGAAATACAGTGACGGAATTTCTATTCGATAAGAGTAAAGTTTGTGAGCGAAATGCAAGAGTTTTTTTAAGATTTTAAAACACGCGAGTTAATTTCTGGGATAAAAAAATAACAACGGTTTAATATAAGAATGAGAAATGATTAAACAGGGCGATGCAACATCCATGCCTGTTCTAACGCTTTCAGAGAGAGAGCGAAAGAGAGAGAGAGAGAGAGAGAGATGTTTTTCCGATATATAGAGTGGGTAAGCATAGCAGAATTTCTTATAGGGATGCCTAAAATACGAGGAATATGTATTTTACAAACAAATACAGTAGCTATGAAATAGAATATTTATCTTTTTAAAAACGAGGTCTGAAAAGAGGTTTGTCATATCAGCTGACTGGGAGCGCGTGCTCGTTTTATCTTTTATTTATTGGATCATCATTGACCTTTAATTGGATAATCCGTTAAAAGAAAGTTGTGAGAATCAAATGATATAAATGGATTATCACACCTAACCGATTACCTAAGTGACAAAGATTAACACCTTTTTACACGGAAGCGTGTCCATCAAATCTTCAAAGATCTTTTACCGACTTTAAAAATCTTCAACGGAAAAATTTGTTGTTCGAGTAATGACGTTATTATTTTTTTTAAGCATGTAGATGTAGCTATAAAATAATTAACTTTCAATGGACATACCCCTCCCCACTCACCACGCCAAGCCCCGCGCCCCCGCAGGCAAACGTTGATTCAACATTAAATCAACATTTCTCCGACGTCATAACATTGAATCAAGATATCACGTTGGATCAATGTTGATTCAATGTTGATTTAACTTTGTGTGCCCAGTGGGCCCGTACTGGGAGATGCAAATTATGGTTTACTTCCTTTTAGCCTAATGGGTTGGTTGGTTGGTTGATTTGATGCTTAACGTCCACGGTAAACAACTAAGGTCATGTCGGGACGATCAGTTAACCTAACCACACTATTCCTGGGCAGGCTTAGACCTCCTAAGCGGATAACCAGTACTAAGTGCACATACTTTCGCCAGTAACTAGCCTAATGGGAAATATCGTTGCGAGAATTACATCAAAATATAATTTACTTTCGCTGAGCGCCTAGTCTAGTGGATATGGTGTTCACTTTTCACGCATGGTATCGCGGGTTCGACTCCTACGTGCGGCACATGTCCGATCGATTATTCCAGTCCAGAGAATAATTTTAGCTTCATAATTTTGTTGGTTGTTTTGGGTTCAACGGCCCTTTGAGAAAGTATTTCTGTCCATATCGGGCCGTCTCCCAGAGTGAGAGAGAAACAAAAGAGAATGATAGATGAGAGAATAACATCCGAACAAACCCCACCCGCACCTACTGCAAGCAGAGTAGGCCCTTGCCCCTCTGTTATCCAGATTAGTAGGACGCCACAGCACTGAAAGTTACCGAGCACCATCGCCCGACCCGGACATCCCCTTAGAACTGCTCTCAAAACCACATAAAAGCCTTAATTAGGTCGTTCTAATGAGTCACAACATAACAGAACAGAACAGAACAGAACAGAAATTTTATTCAGACTTGAACTATACAGTTCTTTGTCTACAACATATTTAGCATACAACTGTGGTCAAAAGAGAAACACAGCAAATGTATATACAAGAGCATATGAAATATGCCAAGAGGATGGATTTTAATTTGCACAATCACTGATTATGCAAAAAACAACAACTGGTGATCGTTGTGTATGCAACAGCCAGCCACGTACACAACGACCATCAGACGTAAACTACTAATCCATTAATTCTGTATTATTCTATTACGCACAACATATTTTTTTTTATAGAGAAAGGCTTATTCTTATGTTGAAATCATCTGGATGCTGCTAAACTATGATCAAGATCTCAGATGTAGAAATTTGTGTAATTTTGCATTGGTCACTGACTTAAAAAAATCATATCATGTTGCACTGAAGCTACATTTTAAGTTTGTTTTCAGAATGATGCTATACACGTTGTGACTAACATATGATGCTATATCAATATATCAAAATACTTTTTAACTTTCTTTCTTCAAAGTATACTCCTAAATGCTTAAATACTATTTTATTCTGTCCAATGTCATAAATCAAATAGAGAAACGAACATCTGCCGGATTTACAAATGTTGATTCTGTGACTGTGACTCCATTTCGTAGAAACAAAAAGCTCCATTTCGTTAGAGAAGTTGTAGGTAAAATGCTCATATTCAACCAACTATGGGCATAAAAAATCTTTAAAACGCCTCAAAGGTTCAATCCTTGGTTGGTTGGTTGATTTGATGCTTAACGTCCACGGTAAACAACTAAGGTCATGTCGGGACGGTCAGTTAACCTAACCACACTATTCCTGGGCAGGCTTAGACCTCCTAAGCGGTTAACCAGTACTAAGTGCACATACTTTCGCCAGTAACTGACAACTGCCCTTCTTGAATCAGCGGAAGGAGAAACGAAAGTATGTGGCCAGACCGGGATTCGAACCCAGGACCTCTGACTTACGAGTCAGGTGCCTTGCCTTCTATGTTTATGTTGAACTCAATTATTTTAAATGAGTCAGAGAAATAAACTTTTGATTTTGTGAGTGCATTTCGTAGCAAACAAACTCCATTTCGTGAGAGAAAACTGTACTTTGTATCCGAAAACTCTTTATTCAACTCCTTTTTGATAAAAAAATAGCATTTTCTTTTCTTAATTTTTATTCTAATCATTGTTTTACTGAAAATTGAAGTTATAATTTATAAATTTTGCTTCTGTTAGTCCATTTTGTAAAGACAAAACTCCATTTCGCAAGAGAAAACTCCATTTTGTAGATAAAATATAATTATTCAGATGCATTTACAAACAAAATACGCTTGCATTCGCTTCAGAAGTTGCATTTAGTATTGGTCATTGTCTGACTCTAGTAATAAAACAAGAAAATAAATTCTTGAATACCAAATTAGGATTTTGTGACTCCATTTCGTAAAAAAATCTCCATTTCGTCCATTTCGCAAAAAACAGGTCCATTTCGCTAATTAGGGTAACCCACGGCCGTGCATTATATCTGGCTGCAAGATTGCCGTGCACAATTTTGGATAATCGAATTGTGTGTGGGATGCCAATTTACTATTTACTCCCTACACTGGATATCCATAATTCCATTTAGTGATGTTGCTGTAAGCTCCTTAAGAACACTTGGCTCATAGGAGCTAATAATAGTAATAACAGAATAAAAATAAAATAAAATAATAAGTGCTGGGCAGTACTCGGCAGGCAACGAGCTCCGAGACAGAAAAGCCGTAGACATTAGATAAGAGCCTGCGACAGAGAACACCACGGTATGTAGGCAAATTTACGGACACGAAAGTATTACGTACGAGATATTGCGGGAAACTGCGCGTGCCAGGTAAACAACTTTTTTTCTGACAGTTTTTCTTAAATATCAATGCACTTGGCCCACCGTATGCTCTGGGCACACTGTTCCTCGAGATACGGAGGTGGTTCGTGGAGAAGCTTAAAGTGACACTCCGGTTCCAGTTCCCTGACGGGTCAGTATGTGATGGCCTGCGGGTTCGCTCCCTTGGTCCACTTGTGTGTGTGACAGATATGACCTTTGGTTTTGTCTTTCCTCTTCGAGCACTCTTCGGTGATAAAAATCTTCCCTTTTATAGAGCTTTCAGTGTTAACCTGTGCAATATTTCATACTTTTCCGTGCCAAAGTCTTGTTCGTACCTGAATGGACCCCATTGGAAATAAGCCATTTAGGCTTTATGGGCTATCCATGGGTATTAAGATCGAATCTTTCGAATCAGTGAAAATGGGTGTGGGTGTTAGTTTTTTACTTCTAGCAGCCTAGCTCATTCCAAAACTCCTTAAGTTCTAGTCAAATTCACTGTGATAATTTTATTTTTCTTAAATTAAATTCATATAGATATATACATAAATATCACTTGTTGATTAATTTTTAAATTTTAATTTCAAAAATCGCTTTTAGATAGTATATGTTACTTTGTTAAATGATCTTAATTCCTGAATAAATCTTAATTTTAATCTTAATCTAACAAAATATTTTACAGATCTGTTTTTACCATTATATCATATTTCCTTCTATCTAGAACCGTTGAGACGCTGAAGATGCACTCACCGAGTTAAGCCTGTTTTTTTTTAGAAAACCGTGTAGATTCTTGTACTTCGTCACAAAGCAGCATGTACCGTCTTTGTTCCTTTATCATTTACAAACCTGAACCCATCAGCGAGTGGCCTACTTAGTGCTCCTTACAACCACGGTTAAACCATAGTTCAGCGTCATACGTTATAAGAATAAACAGCCATCTTTCACAGGAGGGGTCTAGCTTTTTGCATTTACGACCATCTCAGCATTCCTTTTAAACATTTACGACCATCTGCGCAACAAAACACAAATCTTGACACGACCATCGACAAAAACCGTCAGCTGTTGACTATAAGCTTTTGCCTAATCCATATAGGTCATATTTTCTGTGTCATTCTACTGCTTTGAGGGTATGCCGTATGTTGTCTAATATATGAGTCAGGCCTGTTTTAGTCTCTTAACCGAATTTTCGACTACGCAAACGATAGTATATTAACTTCACTGGCAATGAGACAACTAGCCCTTATCTTGGCTATTTTATCTTTTTATTTCTGTCTCTCTAGTTTTGAAAGTCTGACGGCAAAGGTGATAATTGTAGTCTTACGTGGCATGACTTACATGTACATACTAAAAGCCTTCCACTTTACACACTGGTAAGAAGCTTCTAAACCAAGTCGTTTGAGAGAGAGAGAGAGAGAGAGAGAGAGAGAGAGCATTGAGATATACAAACGGCTACTTCTGCAAACGGCGGATCATCAAAATTCTGCTTCCCTTCTCAGTAGGGATCAAATCAAAAAAAGAATTTGCTCCTCAGATAGCAAATTCGTTCCTTTTTAGAATTGACCCTTTTTGAAAGGGGTCCGTTGTACATGAGAACAATATCATAGTCGCACCTTCACTGTACTTCCACAGTAACAGATGTCATGGTGAAACATTTTGATAAATTTATGCATAAAAAATTGAGAGAACTGATGCATTATACGATTCTGGACGCAAATAATTCTGACAAAACTTTTGTAAAAATCCATTGGCAAGATCTTGAGATATTGGCAGTTTCATATTTTTCGCTATCTCTTATGGCTGGTCAGTTTGCAACAAATGAAAATTGCTTTAAGCAAAGTTCGTTCTGTCATAAAGTTGGTCCAAATCCATTCAGGTGTTCCTGAGATACTGCAATTTTCATGTGTTTGCTATGTTTAGTAATGGCAGACTGCCATCTTGGATGGTCCATTCATTTTTTTTTTTTTTTTGTGTAAAAAAATATATTTTATTCAAGGATCATCGGCTTAAATTTGATCAAAATCTGTTCAGTTGTTCTTTAGATATTGGCGTCTGAGCATAAGTGGGACTCGTAAAGAGAAACAGATTTTTTATTGGACAGTTTTGAAACCCAAGGCAGGACTGATGTTCCGTGCAAAATTTGATCTAAATATAGCAGTTGGTTCTGGAAGAATCGTTGATTTTGTAGCTTTTACAATTTTTAGCAACGATGACCATCTTGGATTCTAGATCTGGCTGAAATTCACCATTTCGAAGCCCTGCAGTCTGATTATGCTCCAAATGAAATTGGGAACCATGGATGCTGTGGTTCTGGAGAAATTAATTGAAAAATCTTTAACGCCAGGGTTGACGCAAATTTTTAACAGTAGGATTGACAACTCGACACAAATGTGAACGGACTGACGGACGTGCGGAAAACCGGACGCGTATATCGCGCCTTGCTAAGCAGGTGCGACAGTAACGGAGAAACATGGATGTGTACCCATACACCTGAAACAAGTGTTTTTATACAATTCAGTTGGCAGAGCATAGGAATGGTAGCTCGATGTCTTGCGTGGCCCTCAATTGTAATGCTGCACGTTCATTCATATTTTCATGTTGGTCTCTCTCTCTCTCTCTCTCTCTCTCTCTCTCTCTGTTACTGAGAACCCAGAGGCCGTGTTCTCTGATCATTTTAATCCCTTATTTTTTGCTACTTCATCCTTCTCTCCAACTTCTTGAGGGATGAATTCGTACTGTAAAACCTCTCACACTATAAAAGACGTGATAAGATGTGTTCCACGATACAACTTGGACACACTACATGCTGGCATTCATAACAGACAACGACTGCAACGTTTATCCCAGTGAAAATGTTGGATTATAGAACTCGGTCGTTTTTTCCGCATCATTCCTCCGGTGGGGGGGGGGGGGGGGGGGGCACAAGACGTTAGAATGACGTCTTATTAATATCGGTACGACGTCACTATGACGTCGCAATAACGTCAGTAAGAAGTCATTATGACAAAAACTTAAAAAGGTTATAGTTTTTACAGACCCGACAGTTTGTTAGAATTCTAAGCCAGACTAGTTTTTCGAATGAAAATCATGTGGTAAACCCATCGTCCTGCAGTGGCTTTTGAAATGCTGCTGAAAAGGACATACTATGGTACGACACCTCTTTGTAAGATTAGAATGCATTTTGGAAGGATCTCGTGGTCCAGATAAGCAAACAGGAACTAACCAAAGTTACCCTCCCTTGTAAAACGGTTGAAATACAGCGATGTACCGATAAACCTAAATTCGGAGTAACTGCCCATTTGCACTGATCATGTGAAGAGATCATATCAGACTGCACGGTAGCGCAAGCTGGTCTGAGTTCACTGTTCGTTCATGTCGTAACATACTCTTTCGCTTTTACCAACTGGATATCTTCATACAATATACTGAGTTTGTGTAATTTATGCCTTGAAGGAAAAAAAAGCTTGTGCCACTGTTTTTCTTGGTTATGGTGGTTATCACTACTTATGGCATTTAGGGTGTGTGGGTGCACCTATATATTCTTATGCCACTTTTACAAAGGGGAAACACTTAGGTGGCTTCCTGTATGTTTCCCTTTAGTGGAACCCTCCTGCTAGGATGTTCTCTTGAGGGGAAGTTTACTTATAAGGGAGCAAATTCTGCCCTTCAGGAGTTTTGTCTGCTCCCAAAAGGTGACTAAGAAGAAAAAAAAAATTGGCAGGGTGTTTCCCATGAAGTTTGACCCATTCATCTTGAAAAGTTTACCAGGTTTAACTTACACTTATAACTGTCCTACTTATGGACAGAAATTGATGTGGGTTTGTTAGCAGATGATCAATGAACATATCGCTTGTATCTTTACATGAAAATGGGGAGGTCTGTCGTTGCTCTTGGCATGTAAGGTGGAAGGGTGCGCTTCAATATCTTTTTTCTGCCTTTTTTTTTTTTAAAGAGGGTGACTTATTGTGACTTCCTGTCTGCTTTGGTAACTGTCGCAGCCCTTCCCAGGTGTGTGTTGGGGGGGGGGGGGGGGGGGGGTGGGGGGGGGGCGTTGCTCTCGGTGGAGGAGTTTGTTCCAAGGGGAACAGGTCGTACATTGTAGTTGTGACGCAAGTTAAGCGGCGACGACTAAGGGCGGGTAAACTACAAAACGTCAGTCTGGACGTGTCTGTTGTGGCTGAGTACCTGATACTTAGCTAGCAATCCCCATCCTTCCGTTTTATCAATAAAATCTCATTCGAAAGTTAGTCGACCATCTTACAACTATTATCACTGGACTGAAAATCTAGATTGAGGAGAAAACACGATTAAGTGCAAAAAATCCAAATATTAAGGATTTCGTACATGATTTTTGTCGATAGTCGTGTCATGATTTGTGTTTTGTTGCGCAGATGGTCGTAAATGTTTAACCCCTTGAGTGCCAGCGGGCCACTTTTGGGCCACTACATGGTATCCTTTGAGTGCCAACGGGCCACTTTTGGGCCACTGTGTATAGGTAATAAAGTAAATGCGTTTTCGGCCAATTTATGCTCTTACAAATATAAATGTTGTAAAATAAGAATTATTTTAGCAATAAATGGCAAGAAAAAAGGGGAAACGTCGTTTGATTGTGACGTAATTAGTCTACATACACGACGTCATTCGTGCACGTACAGTAACGTCATAAGGTACGCAGACGTCATTACGCAGAACTCGGCAGGCATTTGGTAAAGGGGCTTTCCGCCTGAACCTTAGGTGGCGGTGAATTTCATTTAACAGCCTTGACCGAAAGACATGCCAGCTGGGGATTCCCGGCCAATTCATTCTTCAAACTTTTTAAATGACGATGACCCTTATAGGGAGATGTGCCCGGAATTCCTGGCTGGCATGGTTTATGGTTGAAAAGATTTCCGCCTCCAGCTGGAATCAAACCCGGGACCGAGGTCAACAGGCCAACCCTTAAACCTCTCATGCAGCTATCGAGGCACATACCTCCTAAATACCCTTAGCTCCAATTCGTAATAGAATGACTGATAACAGCATATTATAATATGATTGAAAACAGATCACTAGTTTGAATACTTTTTTCCCTATTGCTCTTGTTTGGGGACCCCGGAAGCTCAGTGGGTATAGCGCTGGCCTGCTGATCTAGCGGTCCCGGGTCCGAGCATACGGTAAAAAAATCCGTAGATTTTAAAAATCATTTACGGTAAAATAACTGGCATCTGGCTGCCAGTTCATTTACCATAATTCTTTTGGGCTTCTGCCGGTAGAACACTTGCGGAAATCATGGTATAATTCGATTAGCTTGTGTTAACAGAAATCGCTCGAAAATAGGGCTATATGACAAAACAATGCCTATCTAATTCTACCTTACTCTGCAGAAAAAAGAACGTTTTACAATATGTTTTTTCTGGTTTCGTCACCAGATATTTTCAGGGTCACTGACGAGGCTTTATTAGCCGAAACTACGTAGTCTGGCCCATATTCCTTCTTCTGAATGCATTCTCGGCTCTTGAAGGAACTATTTAAGATTTTAGTTGTCCAGTCGTGTTTGTTTCAACGGGGCCATAGATCCTGGGAATGAAACCATAACATACACATTACCTCAGTATATGTTGTGTTTTGTATCCATATGCACAGTTTTGCCAGTTTGACAAGACTGAGGCCTACGCTCAGCGATACCACTGTACACTTGACGCTGATTTTCTGGTTTATTAGATTGAAATTAATACTGAATCGGTGTCCCGATGAGGGTCGAGCCCACGACTTCCCGCATAAATGGCGAACACTAAATCTATTTGCCCAGGCACTCCGTTGCGCTTGTACATATGACCGCTTGCACAAACAATTATACAAACGTAAACGCACAACCACGTACACACATCCCCTTTCTTGGCAGGCACGGACAGACAAAATGCCAACCTGCTTTTTCCAAAAAACAACAACAAATAAGACAATTAGACACATACATGCGGTTCTAGCATCTGTTATCCGGCAGATTCTCCCATTTCTGTTTCAATTTTTAACATCATTATTATGAGTAAGGATCGAGCAATGTTTTCCTGCTATTACCAGGGAAAACTCCACTATTGAGGGTAAAACGGCTATGCAAAAACACACATACTAGATTTTCTCGGGGAAATAGCCATATAACCGTGGAGAAATTTTCCTATTTAGCCATTTTTCAGGTGAGAAATTCTACTGTAAAAAATCCATAGCCATTTTTCCGGCGGACGGGAAAGTCCTAGGGGAAAAGCGACTCTCTGACTGGGGTCATTCAAGCCCGATCAGTATTTGATTTATTTCCAATAGATTCTGCATAACATGTCAGTTCTGGTACGTTTAAGGCTTCGTACTACAAGGGCGTAGCCGGATCTAATACTTTATTGAAGCAAAAACTCTCCAACTTAGGATTTATATCTAAATGCATACACCTCCGTGGAAGATCACTCTAGTCTGGAAACATCTGCCCCCTTCCCAGATACAGGGCACAGAAGCCAAAGAAATGAAATTTGTCATTTTCATGTTTCCCAGTTGAAAAAAGGCTTTTTCGAAAGAGTTGTCCTCCCCGCTCCTCCCACGCACAGTGAATGAAATCGAGAAATTGTGAGGAATTGAGTAAGTGGGGCGAGGGGGCGGGCGGGGGGGGGGGGGGGAGGGGGCAGCAAATGAAAATCTGCTAAAGTTGTCAGCCGCCAAAACGTGGTATACCAAACACGTTTAGATGTTTAGATATGAAGGTATACAGCTCCAGCTTTACCCGCGATTTTTACAAAGAGGAACAACTTTTGTGACTTTCTGTCTGCTTCCCTGGACACAAATAGGGTCAAGTATGAAAAAAATGTGGCTCCTTTAATAATTGACCCTCAGTGAGAAGGGCGGAAAAATGCAGAGTCCTTGTAGCTATGCCCTTGTACCTTTTATGCTAGTGTTGGCACTTATGGATGTTAAAATGACGGAACTCACGTCCTTGTGACCTCAGTATGACGGCATATCACAATGGTAAAATTAGCACTTCACGAAAGAAAAGAAAAAAAAAAAAAAGAAAAATAGAAGAAGAGAAAACGCAAAAACCCTTTTTAAAAAATCATTTACTTTTACGGAATATCGATTTTCATTTTCTGACACAAGGCGGGACCACATTATGTTATATCCGTCATAACGCATGCCATCTTAGGTCCATCTTCGCAAGCAATGGTACTTAGTCCATTTTGTTCCACGAAATGGACACAGTAGCCTTGAAAACATAAAGGCATGCTATTTCAAATGATATTCTTGCCAACAGTAAATTATGTGACAACATACATCAGTGTTCTCACATCACAATGGTATTCTATCACAATGTCTTTGTACATGTAATCAGAGAGAGGGAGAGAGGGAGAGAGAGATTTATTTCTCTAACCTCGCAATTTCGCCGAACGAGAACGTTATATAGATTTACCTCGCAATATCGCCGTTTGAAAATAACGAAATTGCAAGGTTTGCTTAAGATTTGTCGTGCATGCCTTCTTTTTTTTTCTTTTCTTTCTTTTACCGGCCTTATAATATGAACAACAATATGGGCGAGGGTTGGTCGACCATAAACCGGTTAAGCCCCCAAGTAATTTCATTACTGGCCGTACCAATGCGGCAGTTCGTTCTGTACTGTTTTTTCTTGGTTGTTTTATGAGTTGTTTGTTGCTACGTCTGTTTTTGATATATTGTTTGAGATTGTAGGCTAGCCCGATGACCATTTACATGGAAAAAGGCTGTTCACATGGGCTGCCGCTGGTAATGTCCTTGGTGGTGACTAATTTTGTGTTGTCTTTTTCCCACATGGTGTCTTGGGTGGGATCTGGGATTGAATTATGTCAGTTCCTGAGAACTTTCCTACTTACTTTTGCATAAGCGGGAAACGTTGAGAGGTATGCGAAAGGATTGTCTCGCAGCAACCACGTTCGCGAACTAGCGAGTATTATGAGATGCGATGACTATACTTCATTTCAATCAAAGATAATAATAATAATAATAATAATAATAATAATGATAATTTCATATTAATTAAAATTGATAATAATGATATAACAGTTATATAACAAGTCCTACAGCCTCTGTGTAAAACTGCACACCACATGAACAGGCCATTGGAATAAAAGCTTCATCCTCGAGCAGTGCGGAAAAGGTTAGTAAAAAGTTAGAATAGTTCTACAGAGGGCTGACTTAACATTGGTCATATCTACACATCTACAAGTCATAGCTTGGTCACATTTAGTAGCAGCATACGTTTGACTGGCGTCGCCTGAAACGAAAGCTTACGCCATGTGCTTACTGTGGACCCTTACATCAGTCTGCGCATAAACTCAGACTTTCTCCGTTTTGTAAGAGTCATCAATTTTATATGAAAAAAAAAGTTTCTGCCTGGTTTCTGTCGAGGTTCCATCTATGTGTTGGTGGGACATTAAACCCGAGTTCACTCACTCACTCACTACTATAGAAATCAATTTAGTATGCTTTGTACGAAACAAGAAATATAATATTGTTTAAATCAATTCAGTATGTCGGCGACAACAAGGTTATATTCTAATCAGACAGCGTGACTTTGCAGACTGATCTGTGGCTTAGCATAAGGCCTGTGGAATAGAGCTGTGAAAGCGGTCAGTCCGCATGAGCAAAGAAGATTAAGTTCAGCGTGCGCTTACGCACAGTCGGATAAGAGTCTGCCATATTGTATCAGCATTGAATTTTGGAAAACTTTATAGCGACAATGGAATGGTGTGAATAGGATGCGCAGACTGACCTGATAGAAAGAAAAATATAAAAAAATGACGATCACGCTTTGAAGATAACACTAAACTGGCACAAAATTTTACATTAAATGAGATCTATACGACTTGGGTGTCAAAAAGGTTAGCCTTTACAGTCACCGGTCGACGCAAAAGCATACGTCAAGACAACAAGTGCGCCAATCTTATAAGCGCGTTTAACGCCAAGACGCAACGTTGAAAAGTTGTTTGGACGTCAACGTCATTACGTTGCAAATTTGGCACTGTACGATTTTTGCTTGGCACTCAAAAGGTTAAAAGGAATGCTGAGATGGTCGTAAATGCGAAAAGCTAGACCCCTCCTGTGAAAGATGGCTGTTTATTCTTGTAACGTATGAAGCTGAAATCTGATTTAACCGTGGTTGTAAAGAGCACTAACTAGGCCACTCGCTGATGGGTTTAGGTTTGCAAATGATACAGGAACAAAGGCGATACATACTGCTTTGTGACGAAGTACAAGAATCTACACGGTTTTCTTATAAAGCAGGCTTAACTCGGTGAGTGCATCATTTGCGTCTCAACGGTTCTAGATAGAAGGAAATATGCCAAATATAATGGTAAAAACAGATCTGTAAAATATTTTGTTAGTGCAGAGATATTTAAGAAAAACTGTCAGAAAAAAAGTTGTTTACCTGGCACGCGCAGTTTCCCGCAATGTCTCGTACGTAATACTTTCGTGTCCGTAAATTTGCCTACATACCGTGAACACTGGCGTCCCAAATCGCTCTTCAATGGCCCGAGAAATACGACAGACAAAATTGCCAGAAAGGAGATGGTTGATACAGCGAGAACCTAACCCAGCTGGCACATGACGTCGAAATGACGTCTTTTTTTTGACGTCGATGCGACGTGATGACATCGCATCGACGTCAGTACGATGTCGGGGCACATGAAGTTTAAATGACGCCGTTTTGACGTCGATGCGACGTGATGACGTCGCAACGACGTCAGAACGACGTCGTTTAGACGTCATGTGCCCGCTGGGAAGCCGATCCAAAATAATCCAAACGAGTGGAAGCCAAAACAACCGCTAAAATTCATGCCGCCATGACAAGTTTCAGACGATCATACCAGGAAAAACGTTGTTGAGTTTTTGTTAACAGTGTTGAAGAACTGGCCCAAATGCCTAGGAACCAGAATCAGCACTGAAGCACTGATTACAGACTTCATGATATTCTCGAGGACATTTACTGTAGACTGGCAGCGATATCGAGCATCGACCTAGCCATTTCAACATTGTTGTACCGTTTCCCCTTTATTAGCAAGAGAGTAAGCTTCTAATCGGCTGATGATCTTTAAACTAAGGTCACGCCGCTCACAGTAATCACTCAGTTCAGTATTTTGTCATTTAGCTTTTACATATGTAAACGAGAAAATATCTTGTTTTGCTGCTAACTACCGCTGGCCAAAGATGCAGAAAATGTAAAAGTATTTCCCCCCCCCCCCCCCCCACACACACACAAAGTCTTTTGGTTGACCCGCCCCCCCCCCACACAAAGTCTTTTGGTTGAAAACTATAATACAAAGACTGACTAGAAGTTTCTTCAAATTGCTCATATTATCAAAGCAGTTACTCGAGTGTGCTGGAACAGACTTAGCTGAATAATGTGTCTATATTTCCTTAAAATGTCCTTCAGTGCAGAGTTGTAAATTCCTTTGTACTATCCATGTGATATATAATGTTCCAATGTCTTCTGATATAATAAAACATACAATATAGTCTCATTCAGCACCAATGAATATACAACACATTTGCAAACTATCGCCCCCATAGAATATGAGTGTTTTTCACTAGAAACCGAGGGAAAACATAAGTGTAATAAATTAAACTTCAAACAACACCATGTTTGAGAGAGGAAAAAACAACAAAAAAAAACTCAATACAACATCAATTTACAGTTTGTATAGATGTTCTAATCATAAGTCACATCACATAGTCTTTTTGCCAGTCAGGGGGTCGGCTTGTCCTACTACATCGTCGTGGGGTAGGTGGTTTATCTTTAGCCGGGGTTCCACTGGGAAAGCATGGGGCTTTCAGTAGCGCTATGCGTCGGGGTTTGTGAATCAAGTGGTATGTCACCAAAGGTCCATTGGCGTTTCGTACTCTAGGCCAACGAAGGCGGCCGAGGCGTGTCATTTCTAGGGGTGTTTTTTAGCATGCATAGGCGTAACTGGTGTCTCAATGGGAGTGTCTGTAGGCATAACAGAGGGCACATCTAGTTCAGGAGAACGAGACTCTTTGGATTGGCATGGTTTAGCAACGCCCTCAGAACCTGATTGCGAAGTGGTTGGCCCATGAAATCTAGTGTCATTGTCAACGGTGAGTCTGCGTGGTGGTAATTGAACTGAAATGTATTTACGAAGAAATTTCCGGTTTCGTAAGGTAACAAGCCTGGAACCGTCAACACGAATAACATACTGATCATACTGACGCACCTCGATCAACACACCAGTCTTATCCCATTTGCGAGGGTGGTGACCGATTTGATTTTGGAGGCGGACATGGCCACCGACAACCAGAGGGGGTAGGCGTTTGGTATGTTCTGTGAGTTTCTCTGCGCAGCGCATGTGTCTGTTCCGAAGTGCTTCTTCTCGGGCAAAGTTCTGATGTTGAACGCCAAGTCTCATGTGGTTGGTATTTACCTGGAGGAATGGGGATAAAGTCCCTGATGGGGCGACCAAATATACACATCGCTGGGGAAAGTCTTGTATCCCTATCTGGGGTATTGTGATATTGTAACATTGCTCGTTGAAATTTGTCGGTATCAATTGTACCAGATTCGCTGATATTGTCCATCAATAGGCGCTGAACTGTCTTTACTCCAATCTCAGCGCGACTGTTGCTGTGTGGGAATGGTACTGACGCTAATCTAAGATGAACACGGTTACACCCCAGTCATTTAAGAATTTTCTTGTAGTCGTAGCAGTAAACTGAGGGCCACCATCAGAAGCAAGTTCATCGGGAATTCCATAGGTGACAAAGATCCGTCTGAGACAGGAGATAAGCCCGTCAGCACCGTGGTGTGACCTCTCCACAATAGGCCATTTGAGTACCGATGTACAACCACTTGATAATCATGACCTTATATTGTAGTCATTTTGGAACATTAAGGGCATAATTTAATTAAACAAAACAAACACACTTTTTAGATCATTTTATAGCAATAATAATTGTTGCATTTGCTAGAATGTTAAAATTAGTTTAAAGGAGTTTAGTACGTAATTCTACCTACTTGTATTAGTATTAGATTAGATCTAGGCCATTTAAAATTGCTACCAAAAATTAATGTTTTGTGAATTATAAAATTAAACAGATGAAAATTACTACAGTTTGTTTTGGTGCTTTATTGCATGCATAAATTGGTGAAAAAAGAACATAAGTGCCAAAAGTATATTTACGGAATAAGATAATTTATATTCGTAACAATATGTAAAGTAATCAGCACAAAGTGCACTGAAAGGGGTATTCCGGGGTTGTTGGTGGTATCGGCGGAGCGTTGGGGTTGGAAGGAGCATTGCGGTTGCAGTGAGTACAGTTGTAACGGAGGGCACTGATTGCTGGTGTAATACCCGGCCAAAACACAGAAGACTCTGCTGGGCACCGGGAACCAATTCCTATAGGAAACCGCGAAATTCAAAAAGGTGCAGGGAAGCTCGGGACTATTATTGTCACGTGGTGCTCTTTGATTGGTTAATAATGCTGATGAGGTTGAAAGTGATGTTTTAGTGACATGTAGAAATCAGTTTTGTTTGATATTATGGATATTGTAAAGAAATAAGTAATTTGGATTTGGTCTGTGGAGCCAAAATTAATGACAGGTGATTTTTAGCAAATCTTCTGCGCTTTTCTGCGGGATAGGTAGTTGCTGGCTATCAACATCCTGTAGAGGTAGAAAGTGCAGGGTAAGGTGGTGTTTCTCTTATTTCATCTTCTTGATGAACATTTTAACTTGAAATTAGAGCAAATCTGGATAGTGAAGTAACAGTGTATAAAGGGAGGCACACTGTCACAGGCAGTAGGGGTCACTGTAGAAGTCTATGGGAGAAACAATTAGTTCACGCTGCCCTGCTGTAGCAATCATTGAGGTGACACATTGGTGTGCAGCATGTAGGGCAGCGAGGACCCCGTCCCACAGCGACTCTGGAATGACAATGCGGTCTTTATATACAGGATGACTCCATCCACAGTTGAAAGGTCATGTCGAAACTGAAAAAAGTCCCGCAATGTTTCAGGAGTCTGATGGCGATCTTCAGGCATGCCATTCTCTATTATATCAAGTAATGTAAGCATATCTGGTTCACTCGCTGTTGCCATCCGAACGCGATGCTATGTAACTGATCGAACATTAAGCCCATTCAGTGGGGATATTACGGTTGAAACAACTTCTTCTAACTCAGTATGAGAGTCGTCCTCTGGGTTTCTCCGAGCAGACAAATCAGGAGGTCCTGATGCAACAGTGGCTACGTCATCAGGTAGGAGTAGTTTCACAGGGTCACTAATAGGATGTCTGGATAGGCAATCCGAGGCACAATGCTTGACTCCTGGGATATGCATGATATGGAGTCTGTATCGCAATGTCTTCTCTTTTCAAGTTCCGCAGACGTGTATTCGATATATCTTCAAGTGATCTGTCATTGAAAATCTTGAGGAGTGGTTTGTGATCCACAGCTATGATGAGATTGGAGCAACAGGTAATAATACCTTAATACAGGTACATTTCAATGTAGTTGCCTGTTTTGGGAAATGAATACAGGCTAGTTGCTTAATACAAATTGCTTGCTTAATAGAGGTGTCCACCAAGAGGTTTTACTGTATTCCGCATCAGGTTCAGATGTCATTTTTGTTGTCCTTGGTCAAGGTGGCTAAACTGGCAAGGTCGTAAGATTTGTCTTAATTTCACTGGACACATTTCACTTTCTTATTCTATTACACGATCTGATATGACTTCCTTTATTATACTCAATTAAGGCATACGAAGTCTGTCATTTCGTTCGTCCGTTCGTTAGTCATTTTTTACGTCAAAGTTTTGTGATAAATCTTTTAGATTGCTAATATCTCTGTAAATCCATGTCTTATTCAATTCATATTTGTTATACAATATCTCTATAGGATTATCTTTAGTATGGAATGTATTAGTCCCAGAGTCGGGCTCCTTGGTTGAGCCAGGGTCAGTAATTAGGACTTAGGCATTTTAATTACGTCAAAGTTTTTCTGATTGCTCGTATTAACTCTGTAAGCAGATGTCAGTAGCCACGGGGGTGGGGGGGGGGGGCACTTCCATTATAAAGCAGGGTACATATGTGCCGCTGGAATAGCCCTTCTTTTTGATCTCCCAGATACATCAACAGGTACGGTTGAATTGGCCAATATACAGGGGAATAGGTCTTATTTCTCCAGACTCTATATTCATAAATAGTTAGCATATCTGATTTTTATTACGAGAGAGAAACAAATATCAATTCACTTTATTCAGAAAGCCATACAATTACATTATAGCGTATTCCAATATAACAGACAAAATACAAGCAAAACGAAGATTACTTAAAACAATCGAAACAAAGTTAAGTTTGAATCAGTATTCAACTAATTCAACAACAAGAGTTAAATGTTGTTCTTTCTAATAGTAAGAGAGTTATCAATATAATTTGATACATCCCTTGCTAAAGAAAATTTTTCTGGGTTAAGCAAATTTATTATAGTGGTCAGGTCATTCTGGAAAGGATGCTTGCTTCTCACTAAATTTAAATGTTTATTAATATAAGATTCTCTTATATTAGCATATTTATCACAGTGAAGTAAAAAGTGTGTTTCTGATTCGACAAAGCCCGGACAAAATTGACAGAATCTTTCATTTCTTGGAGTTTTGGGTCTTTTGTATCTGCCAGTTTCTATCATTAAATTGTGGGAACTGAAACGAAATTTGGTGAACAAAGATCTTTTGTACTTAGGAATGTTAAATACTGTGTATTTAGTCTGACAGAAATTATTAAATCCCGCACAGAATATTTGCAGTTTACTGTCTGTGTTATCTTTTTGCTTTCTTATTAACTCAGAGATTTTTTCTCTGTAAATACTTTCTACCTTATTCACAAAGCTGTGTTTGCTAAAGGAGTCTAGATCATCTATTTTTTCTTGTTTTGCAAAACCAGCTAGGCATCCAACCAAGGATTTACTTCCACTAGTATATAATTCTTGATCAGTAAGGAAAATTGATTTTAGAAATCTACCTGCTGGAAGTTTTTGCAATCTTATATGATAATTAAAAACTTGTTTTAATATTACAATTAAAATGGGAAATCGACCTAAATCACACTTACAGAGATTGCTTGTTTTTCTGTTTACACCTAGTATAAATTTGCAGTTTCTGAGATGAATTTTTTCGAAAGGGTAATTATTATCAAGTAAGTCAATTTTGAAGTCCGAAATCCAAATTTCACTACTGTAAGAAAGAATTGGCAAGATTAAGGTGTCAAATAGTTTAAGGAGTATTCTGACCGGTATTTCTTTAAAGTCTTGTAACTTGCTCGGCAATGAAAAATGTGCTTTTAATGACTTGTCTGCTACATGTAGTAGCTTTGCAGCTTCTTTCAGAAGTCCATTGTTTTGAAAATTTACACCTAAATATTCGAAATTATCTACCAATTCTAAATCTTTTGAATTGAATTTAAAAGGTGTTTTAGGTTGTATTTTCCTTTTATTAAATATCATTACTTTGGTTTTATCATTATTAACTTCCAGCAGCCACTTTTTACAATACAACTCCAAATTGCCTAGACAACGATGTAGACCAGATTCTGTAGTAGACATTATAACCAAGTCGTCAGCATATTGTAGTGAGTGAACTTCTGTGTCACAAATCATGACTGGATCACAGCCAGCTGAGAAAGTGTCATTTAAATCATTAATGAAAATATTAAAAAGCAAGGGACTTAGTCCATCTCCTTGTTTTACTCATCTATAAGAGTTACATATGTCACCGAGTGAGTTGTTCTTTTTTATTTGACATTGCGTATTTGAATACATGTTGTATAATAACTTGAAAAACTTGCCTCCAATCCCTGCTTTCAACAACTTATAGAAAAATCAACAAAACAAAAATAAAGAGGTTTCTTTAAATGAAAAATGTATTTATTGATTATCGTTTTAATAGCAAATATGTGGTCTGCTGTGCGATAATCTGGTCTAAATCCTGCCTGAAACTCACTTAGAAAGCCTTGCTTATCAAGATATTTATATAATCTTTGGTTTAACAGCGAAGTAAATAATTTACCGAGGCTGCTACAGAGACTTATTCCTCTATAGTTGTTGCAATCATTAAAATCACCCTTTTTAAACAAAGATGAAATGAGTGAAATATTCCAGGTTGAAGGAAACACTGTCTCATGTAATATTAAATTGAAAAGTTTTACAAGTGGAAGGACAAGTAAGGCACCACCATATCTAATCATCTCATTGGATACAAGATCAATTCCACCCTGTTTTTGTAATTTCAATTTTTGATACCTTCTTTAACTTCTTTACAAGTGAATGCAAAATCTAATTCAATATTGTTTTGGTTTTGTAGAAGAAGTGATTCAAACTCAGAATCAATCATAGAGTCATGTTGTTTTTCTTTATAAAGATTTTCATAATATTCAGACCATTTTTTGAATGAAATATTATTGACATAATCATTTTTGTTTTTGTGACGGAGTGAATTTACAGCTTCCCAAAATGCTTTTGGGTTTGAGTCATGTAATGAATCAAGTTTCTCGGTTAATTCATGTACAATTTTTCGCTTTTTTGATTTTTTAAAGCTTATTGTACTCTCTTGTAACACGGGCAAAAGTATTTCTTATGAGATTGCTTCGTGGATATAATTTGAGTTTTTTAGCAAGAGATCGCAATTCATGTCTCATTTTAAAGCAATTTTCATCCATCCAAACCCTTTTTCTTTTCCTCTTATGTTTCTTTTGTCTTTTTTGGAAGGTTTAAAAACAACTGATTCTTTAGCTGCTGACAGCAAAATGTCAGAAAATGACTCTACTGCTGAGTTTACATCAGTGTAATGCTTAGTATCAATATT
Source organism: Ctena decussata (assembly GCA_963989385.1). NCBI lineage: Eukaryota > Metazoa > Mollusca > Bivalvia > Lucinida > Lucinidae > Ctena > Ctena decussata. Next base: position 17,870,981 of record OZ022502.1, read on the forward strand.
TGCCATAAATTCCCCAAGGCAGGCAGTAGCATGGTCACTGTTAATGGCGGTGATGTACTTATCCTTACTTGTAGAATCCCAAATGAATTTTCCTGGCAATACAGTTGAAGAATCATTGTCAATAGTTTGTGACACATTAAAGTCAAGCCCACACCATATTAGGCAATGGTCAGAAAATTCATTTGGTAAGTGAACATTGAGAAATTTTATTTTTTGGAACATAATCTCTGGGGCTGTAATGTAATCAATGGTGCTTGAATAGCAGTGGTTATCATGAAAAAAGCGTAAAAGCCCATTAGATCTCCAACTAATCTGCCATTTAATATTCGAAGGTTTGCTTCACGACATCAGTCTGTTAAAAGCTTTCCACTTTCATTAACTGAGTCATCTAAATTGTTCCTTTGCATGACCCTGTCATTTTGGTAAAAATCTGGCAAGTTGCAGAAATGATTATTCTTTGAATTGTCATCATCTGCAATATAATCTAGTAATTTTGAAGTCCTAGCATTAAAGTCACCCATCAAAATGATGTCTCCAGAGTCACAAAATGATGAAATTTCTTCAAGTAAGTTTTCGTAAATCTTATGGTTTTCTGAGCTTCTTTTGTTTGGGTGCATGTAGATACAGGCCAAATAAATTGGCTTGTTTAAACTGAAAAATGAAGCATCCAGTTTAATCCATAATGTGTTATCAGATTGTTTAGTTTCACAGATTCCTGGGGCCAAATGATCTTTGAAATAAAATATGATACCCCCAGACCTCCTACCTCTTGACTTTTTTCTTTTTCCTGGAACATGTATAGACTTGTAATCTGGCAGATAAGTTGGGGAATCTATATGGGTTCATGTTTCTACTAGACTAAACAAATCAAACATATTTACAATATTTACAAAGTCCGGGTCCGCCAATTTGTCTCTATTGAGGCCTTTTACATTCCAGCTAGCTAGCTTTATCAGTAATATATGATGAGCTATATCCAGTGAAACCATCTAGGCTACGATGAAAGTAATAATTGAATTGTCAACTTATGTACCATGTGGAGTACTTTTGAATTTATTAAAAATGGATAAAAGTACTTCAATAATCATTGTTTTCTAAAATTTCAGATGCAAAAGACATAGCTAACAGTAAAGATCCAGATTAGTCTGCTCTTCCCATTAAGTTTACTACTCTGTCTACACAATTGGGTGCCTTTAACAGTCTGAAAATGCAGTTAAATAGTGTAACGTGGGCCGACCTGCAAACAAACCCCGTCAGTGGAAAAGCATGCTCACCCACCAAGGGCGGTTTATTTGCTTATATACCCCAACATTTACTCGACCACAAACTACCGAGTTTGTAATTTGCATATCTATTTATATCCGTGACCTTATGCCGTCACATTACTTCCCCCTCCAAGAAGTCGTCCCGAGACTTGGCCTGGGAATGACATGGGTAATACAACTCCGGTCTGGCAGTTGACCTTATCCCACCGCTGCCACCAAATGTAACGTGGGCCGACCTGCAAACAAACCCCGTCAGTGGAAAAGCATGCTCACCCACCAAGGGCGGTTTATTTGCTTATATACCCCAACATTTACTCGACCACAAACTACCGAGTTTGTAATTTGCATATCTATTTATATCCGTGACCTTATACCGTCACAATAGTTTAAATTCTATTTATTGCATTATTTAATAATTCATTGTGAATTTACTAGAGGTACAAAGTGAGAAGTAGTGTCTTTCATGCACAACTCAAAATTTTCTTTTAAGCAAGGCTTTAAGTACAAGTCCTAGAGCCTCAGAATTGCTCATATCCTCTGAGGCCTTTCCTCCCCTTTGTTACCAAATCAACAGGTGCACCAGCTGAAATACTCTCAGCACACTGTCTCAGCATGCATGAGCTCTGAATTATCTTAATGGCTCAATAACTCACAGAATTCTGACCTAATGATCTGTTATTATAAACAAATCGCCAAGAATGTTTACACATGGTGTTTTGACAGCAAGACTGGCCCACTGCAAAATCAAGAGTTCAGAAAATAAAAACAAACATTTATGAGCATTTTGATTCCTGTTATATGTTTTTATTCTGTGTCAGTCGCTGCTTTATTTGCAATTCATTTTACAGCTAAATACAGTGACTATGTTATATATATATATAAAAACAATAAGAATTTGTGCATAGATGATTAAAAATCCCATGCCACGCCCCCTCCCCCATCCCCTCCCCCCCAAGTAATAATGAAAATACCCTTTCAGAATCATCCAGTTTCCAGTATTATTTTCTCACATGTTCTATCACAAAGATAACATATTTGTCCTAAAACAACTAGCAAAAACAATATAATTATATGAAGATTTTGTGAAGATTAAGACTTTTTTTCATAGAAATTTGGCTTCCACGAAGCCACTGAATAATTACTTCTTAAATACATGAATAGGATTTAATTTTGATAGTGAATACATGAACAGGTATATATTTTGTCATTTGTGTTATACATGAATAGGGTGGGTTTTCAAAGTTTCAGCGGCACATCTATACCCTTTCAGCGGCCAAGTGACCCCCCCCCCCCCCCCCCACCTGTGTCAGTAGCAGTACTGTTGATATGGAATACCTAAAAGCCCCTGGGTCAGGCCCACTGATCTCGGCGAAAATCATGAGCATTTTCTTTTGCCGATGTGCCGTAAAACTCATATCGCTCGCTCACCCACTCACTCAGGTCCCTTGGTGAGACTAGGGTCAGTAATTAGAACTTAGACGCTTGGAATTTAATTTTCTTTATTTTGTTCCAATATACTTGAATAAAGCCTTTGATTTACTTTCTAAGGTTGATTCATATTAGTTGCTGATCCAGGGTCAAGGCCACATGCTTGGAAATGTGTTTTAAGATTTGCTTTAAGTATTTTTAAGAATGTTTCTATGTTAGGCGGTGGCACTGGCAGGGTATACATGAGCCCTGCCAACTTGCTCTAGTTTCACAACTTTCACTTTGGGTTGTCTTACAAGGGCGAATGGAGAAAATCTCACATTCATGATACACTTTGAGCATGTTTATTTATGCGTTTATGCATTATTTAATGGGACACTTCTAATTTTTTTAAGTGGAGGGTTATTACGCAGTCGGTGCGATTCTTTTATTATGTTCCGGTTCAGGGCCGACATTGTCGTGGCCGATTTTAACTCTTGCCGAATTAATGATACAGGGCGCTGCTTATGGTCGACCGTCGAACAGAAACTGAGTAAGTGAAAACAGTAGTTTTTATTCTCAGCCATTGACTGTGATATTGAATGTTTATTTTCGCCCTTTAGAACTGACAAAATAGACTGATATATGCCTATGAGATGAAAATAAAGCTAAGCTTGGTTTCGGTGCCTACTTCCTTGTATAAAAGTAGGTCTCATGGGGGTGGTCTCAAACATAATTGTGTATGAAAGGAGCGTATATGGGGTTTCGACTCTAGATGCCCGATCATGCCGCTGCGGGAAAGTTGTAATGGCGCTATGCAATCGGAGCACCTCTCGGCCAATTCCGTGAATCGTGTGATTCACGGAATTGGCCGAACGGTGCTCTGGGCGCTTTGTTCTGTTTTGTTCTATGTATAGATTCTGCCAATGAAGGCACACCTCCGCAGGGGTATCACAATGACTGTCTTCCCGTCGCCTATGGTGGCATAGGAGTGCCACCTAGATAGTGAGATAATAATTCGTCAATTTAAACTTTTAAGTCGACTTATTACGGTTACTCAGTTTTAAAATCATTCTGGCTGGTTTGTGATGCGGCTATCTTTTCTACTTGTTTTCTTATTTCTGACTCTCTTTCTTGCAGTTAATGACAGTCTTTTATACCGTTCAGCATGTGAAGCATGACACATCCGTCTTACAGGTCTCTCAAAAGTTGGACAGTAGGGTAAAGTCGGGTAAATTCGGACAGCTGATAAATTCGCACAATGGCATTGTTTCTTTTATATGTCAGTTGTTTGGAATTAAAACAAAATTAATTGGGCAAACACGCCAAACAGTGAACATCCTGATGAGACGGCTCATTCATTATGAGCTGTCTCATCTGGATTTGCACTGTTTGAAATGGTATGTCCGAATTTACCCGCTGTCCGAAGCTACTTGACTCCACATGCTTGACTCTACCCTAGAGGGTGCTACTTCTAGGTTTAGCTGCTGTTGAATGCGTGACCAAGCAGTCTAGTATAGTCTGATGAAGATGAACTGGATTTTCTCCATATAATTGACTAACTGTATTCACATTGTTGACCCAGTATGTATGATCTATGCAAGAATGGATTGCTTTACTGCCTCTTAAGGTGCGACAGTGTAGAATAAAGTGTTCCATGGTCTCGTCATCCCTCTGGCACAATAGCCACATAGGGCTAATCTGATCTGATTGAATGACCCTCTATTGGTTTGCTGATCCAGTTATGTATTCGTGGAATGTCCATCGCCCCACTTGCATCTTGTATGCATTGATACTTGCTACCCGGAACATATCCCGCAGAATGAAGGTATATCTAAGACTTGGATGTACAAAGCTGCTCTCGACCTTATTGCATCATACCTCTAGTTGTCTACAAGCTTATGCTACGTGAACATTATGTTGCCGGCGGCCACGGCAGCCCCGTTTGCCCGAAACGTAGGGCGCCGTGGGCCCGATTTGGGCCATTTTTTCCTCCGTAGTGAAGTTTTGTTAGGTCTTGCTAAGTTTTTTCACGGTCGATCATGGTATCCGTGACGGGTCGTGGACGGGGGAAAGGGGCTGCTCAAAGGTGCACTATGGTTGGCCTGCGGCAAACAACGTATGCCAGTACGTTCCCTCCAGGCCTATCACGTTCTAATGGGGTTCCTCACGTTCTGATAAAGGTCTGGCGCGTTTTCACGTTCTGTCAAGGCTTTTACGGGTGAAACGGGAATTAATGCCGGGCAGCTTTGGAGCACGTTTGTTCCCACGGTTTAAAAAGAAGTCCTCCCAAGCAACAGCAGTCTGTATATCTTGAGCCTTCGACGAGACATCGTGAATGCCAAAGATGAAGAAGATTTTGTGTTTGCAAGTTTGCTGGGTGCATACATCCAGCCCAGAGACTGGGTCAGTAGCAGCTGCTCGCTGACTTCATCTGGCAGCGGTGAACTGCGAGGATAGGACCGGAGGTGCGTGTGTGTGTATGTGTGTTAGTGTGTGTGTGGAGGGCAGGGGGGGAGGGAGGGGGGTGCTTCCTACGGCATGGCTTCTTCGGTAGCATAGCTTGGCCTTCTTTCTTCAAAGCTTGGTCTTCTCTGTTCGTATTGTAGATACAGCAATGTGTCGTTGGTTGATCTGACTCATATGAAGCGTCCCTGTCGGGCTCGGTTTCTTAGGGTTGTCCGTCCGTCCGTTCGTCACGCATACCATATCTTAAGAACCCTTCATGTTAGAGTTTGCAAATTTCACATATGGATTCATAAAAAACTGACTTATAATTTTTCTTGCCTGAGTTGTCTCCTTTTTGGAGTAATGCCCCTTTGGAGCAATAAAATCTTGTCATCTAGATATCTCGTAAATTACTCATGTTGTGGGCATGTAACTTTGCGAGCTTATTAGGAATGATCAGTAAATGAACTGATTAACTTTTAAACAAATGCCGTCAATTATGTTTTGAGTTATGCCCCTTTGAAAAGTTCAGCATTTTAACCTGGTCAGCAAGAGCACCCTGGTCTGGCATTCAACACAGCCAACGAAGGCAACGTACTATAAAACTCGATTGTTTTCGCATACTTCTTTGTTAGACCTCTTAGTCAGACCAGATTTTCGAAGAAATTCCGTCTAGTATAAATGCAGTGCTTGAATAAGTTTTTTCATCAATTCGTTGTCTGGTCGTTGTAGCCCAAAAATTGTTTCCAAGTATTTCTTGAATATGCATATCATTACAGGTAAACTTTTGATTCCTGTTTCAAGAGTAGGAGGTCGGATGGTCCGTGAGACTATACTTCTGAAACAAACTTATACTGATGAGCAGAAAAAGCAGGTTCCGTAACGTTGGCTTCGGTGGCTGTGTTGAATGCCAGACCAGCGTGAAGATATCTAAAAAAGTATCAATGCTAGGGACTTGAAACTAAACTTGACTGCTGATTAGAGATGATGAGTAAATTAACCGATTAACTTTTGAACGATAATTTTGTCATTTTTTTAGTTATGGCCCTTTGAAATTTTCACCATTTTAAACTTGTCAGCAAGATATCCCGAAAAGTATTTGAGCAAGAGACTTGAGCTTTAGTCAGCTTATTGGAGATGATAAATAAATTAACTGATTAACTTTAGAACGAATTTCCTTTAACTCTTTTTTGAGTTATGGCCCTTTGAAATTTTCGGCATTTTAAACTTGTCAGCAAGATATCGCAGAAAGTATTTGAGCTTGAGACTTGAAACTAAATCGTTTGATTGGAGACGATAAGTAGATTAACTGATTAACTTTTGAATAAATTCCATCAATATTTTTTTCTGAATTGTGGCCCTGTGAAATGTTCAGCATTTTAAACTTGTCAACAACATATCTCGAAAAGTATTCGAGCAAGGCATAGGGAACTTAATGCTTCAATATGGCGGAAACTACCGATAGCGACTTACGGGTTTATCCGAGAGCTTACCTGTTCAAATAATGTCGACTGTTATATGCAATTACATAGAAATATAATATAAAATGTGAAATTAAATACATATATGATATTACGACAATTTTTTATAAGTTATGATCATAAACTTCAGTCTTTGTCCGTTAATATGGTATAAAAATATACAAATTAACTTCATGTTTTGATACTTCCATCGGCTTTTGAAGTTTGAAGCTTCAGTCACATGAAAGTATATAAGAATAATGTCAAAAATGCCTAAGAAGCTATGTTCAGCCTAAAATTTGAAAATGATCGGATTTTCTATAAAACTTTTATAAGTTATCACCACTGAGAGATTTTTATAAGGTTTACATTGATGTAATTCATTTTAAAATAAGTATACTATAAGTTTCTTCCATCGATCTCTAAACATACAGAAAATCGCGTTTCGAAACAACCTCGCTCATAATGGTTTCAAATAGTTAAAGTCCAAATCCGCCTATATTGCTCAAAGGCTTACCACTTTATTTCTTGGTATTCGTGTTTTGTTTATGTATTTATATATGTGCTTTTATGATCTAACTAAGAAAGGAAGAATGTTCATAATTGTCTTATTAAGAAAGAAAGAAGGAAAGAAAGAATAAACGAATGAACACAAGAAAGGAAAAAAGAGAAAGAAGTCACGTAACTCCTACACGTGACCATCAGAAATGAACAGACAGTTAATCGACTACTTGTAGTTTTAAAAATCCCTTTATAAGCTAAAAAAAAACCTTTGCAAACCAATTATATATTTTTTGGTAATGTTCGATCAGTCTATTAATTATTATCATAATTGCTAATGTTTGTTCTAACATTTTTGATTGAAATTTATTTGAGTGTGGTGGGGCGTTTTTATCAAAGAAACCGAAATATGTTTTGTGTATCCCAGGGTAGAATCTTAGAATCCATAGAATTATATTTTTGACTGGCAGATTTGCTCATTTATATTCAGGAGACACGAAGATACATACGCTGTATTGCTCTCTTAAGATATGACTGTCGAAAAAAAATAATGTAATAATCATGGTGAAGATTTTCTCGTAACCGTGGTAGTGTAAGAATTAATCGCTATGGGAAAAAATTGCTATGAAACATTTTTCTTGCAAGGCTATAAATTAACTTTATTAGTATAATGCAAGTTTGTCACTTTAATTTTATGACTGTTTTAGTGAAGCTAGCAAGGAATATTAAAAAATATTTTTGTGATTTTTTTTGTATTTTTCCTATAAGTACTTACGATAATAAACCTGTGCACCTGCGGACACTTATCAGCCTCTGATATGTGCAAACTGATAAGACTGAACAATGTCTGATCAATTTGCGCAAGCTGATCGGAATTTGTTGACAATATACAGTACAATTAACATACTTATAATTACACGAGGATTAATCGATTATCGATCAATATTTACATTATCAGTGTAGAGCTTTCTGTTAACCCAATTAAGTGATGCGGGCGTCAATGTTGTTTAAAAGTCAATAATTACATTGTATCACGCGCTTCAGAGTGACAGCTTATCTCGCTAACTAGCACGTGAAATCTACAACATTCCATGTACTTGAATGGCTAGTAAACATTGAGTGACAGCCCGCTACGCCTACTTGCACGCGAAATCTACAGCAGGAGGTGGAATTTACTGGTAGGCAGTGACAATGCGGCTGTTCCAAACCATTGCTAAATTCGGCCGTTAATGTTTTTTAAACAATCTTTATATATGTATTTCTTAATTTTGTTTATCTTTTTATTGATCAAAAGCATCGTTTAATAATATAAATATAAGGAATGAATGTTATTTTTTAAACGTTTACTGAAGTATAAACTACATCGGGTCACGAGCAAAGTTTACGTAAACCCCTTCGGGGTTCACTTACTTTGTTCGTGACCCGATGTAGTTTATACTTCAGTAAACGTTAAAAAAATAACATTCATTCCTTAATAAAATCCGATATTACCTCTAAACTGTTTTCGTAATTGTCAAACCGTTAAAGTTTGTTAAAGTCATCATGACTTGAACAAAAATATATGCAAAAAATATAAAGCTGCAATAGTCAATTTATGGAATTAATTATGTATGCAAACTGACTCAGACCAACGTATGCACTTGCAAAACACTAGTCTGAGTTTATTAGTTGAATTTGAGTTTGTACATAACCTTACCCGTGTTTCTGCACAAACCAAACTGATCCGAATTTCTGTTCAAAATATTTTGAACACGTGTTATTAAATCAGGCTGTGACTGTGCGAAAACCATTTAAAATTATCATGTGGAAATTAAATTGAGATAGAATTAAATGCAGTAAGAAATACGGAAAGAACAGTTGAAAGCTGCAAGGCACTCGTCAGCGTTGGACAGGTCACTTTCTTTTCTGCTCAATGTTCAAAAGTTTCCTCATATGAGGCGCAATACGAAAAGACGAACAAATTGGAATGTGCGCCCAACGAAGACGCAGATCAGCCTGGACAGCAACCCGGTCTGAGCAGAGTCTGAACTATGCGTTTAAAGGGTAGCTAAGACTCTAAGCTACCTCCACACCGATAGCGAAGCCTCTGATCGGATCATGCGGATGCCCAGGCTGATCTAAGACTTCGCTGGGCGTACGTGCACCTTTGTCGCGGCTCATTTAATTGTTTGCTAAAGACATCAACTGAGTAGTCGCTGTCGGTCGGAAGGTGTGAAAATACAGTTGGTCACACGTCTTGTCAAAACAATGCAATTTCAAAATTAACACCTGCTAACGGCAATGAAGGTCAGAAATGGATATTTAATCCGAACGTCATTCTTGTGATTATTTCGGACTTGAAACACGGTCAGTTGAATGGAGATGATGAGTAGATTGACTGATTAATCTCTGAAGGATTTCCGTTGATAATTTTTAGTGTAGCCCATTCCCTTTTAGGATCAGGCATAGGGTTTGGGGCATAGTGTTTTACAAACACCTTTCTAGTTATATTATCTCTCAGACCGCACGCGCCGTGTCAGACTTAAGAAGAACGCAACGCTCCGTAGCGCCCGGCCTGTAGACCGTTATGAGCCGGGAAGTGTGATTAAATGCGACGAAACGGCTACCATAAACCCTAGCCTGCCTTGACAAAACGTGACAAAACGAACAGCAGCCGTGAAACAACCGTGACAAAACGCGCACTAAACGCAGCAAGACGTGACATAACTTGAAAGGACCATCTGATACCGGGGTATACACATGTTTCCCGTTCCACTACGGACCCTCTCCAAGTTCTGTTACGGCCTGTAACGTACTGTCACGTTTTACTGCGTTCATCCCGTTATACTACGGCCTGTTAGGTTTCTCATCCGCGCCGTGACTGCTGTGGCAAATGTTTTGACAGTTTAAAAATCTGGCCCGGCATCCACGGCAATCACGGCCTGTCACGTTTGCCTATCCCGTTCCCCCGCGTTGTCTCACGTCCACCCCGTTTTGTCCACGGTGGCCTGAAACGTGATTGCCGTGGCCGCCGGGAACATAATGTAAACGCAGCATTAACCTGTCTCTTCAATGGGGAGCATATCCAGCTTTTCCCACGGCGCTAATACAGATAAACCAGCTACTTGACCTACAAATCAAATTTGTATTTCACTCAAAATTGATCAGGAGTTAATGTCTTACAATTGTAAACGGAAAGAATTTGGGCCGCGACACGACAAAACCAACGCGCAGACTCAGATCAGCCTGGGCATCCGCCCAGTCTGATCAGAGTCTTTGCAGTCCGCATGAAGGTAGCTTAGGCCCTAAGCTACACTTCAAGCGCAAAGCGAAGACTCTGATCAGACTGGGCGAATGCCAAGACTGATCTGAGTCTGCGCTGGGCGCATAACCACATTGTTTTCTTGTGTCGCGGCTCATTTATTAACTGACTTTATTTTATAACATATACAAAATCCAAAAGAAAACCGTTATATTTAGAACATAACAGAACAGAAGTTTATTTGCACTGAAATCCAAAAGGCTACGAAGCACATGTGCACATATTAATTTATGGCGACTAGTTGATACGCAGACATACATTATCATTAATGATATTACGACGAAGCATTGCATTACAAACATGCTAGTTATCAAAAGTTTTACGAATATGAAACCAATACATATCGCAGAGACTATGTTTTATATTTATAGCCTAGTCTACGATGGCCCAATTGGCTCACTTTTCATTTCCATACTAATATACTAATTCCCAATTCTGAATTCCGAATTCCGAAATTCGTAGGACAAACTGGACGCTTGATTATTCTTATTTCATATGAAATGATTGATACAAATAAGATTCAAAATACAAAATGACTCTTTGGAACGTAAATTCAATTAAAAGGTCATGAAAATCTCTAAAAACAAACGAAATTTACCCCAAAATAAAGCGGGGGATAGTTCAATAGAACTTGAACTCTTAATATATACAATCTTACATCGTTAAACAACGAAGGCTTGCCCCCCCCCCCCCCCCCCCCAAGGGAGAAATAAAAAAAATTATCCCTCAGTTATCCTCAAATACCCCTCTTATCTAGAGCTCTGTTTTCAGGTAAATCAAACTCAAAATGTCGTCAGTTGATGGTGCTCAGTCCGTGTTGGCAACTTCAGATGAAATTTTGGGATACACTAATCATCATTTTCCTACAGATTGTATATACTTGTTTATATGTTTAAAATAAGTGCTTATATGTGTTTCAATGATATCTGGATCTGCATCACAATCTTTTTTCTGGATAGGTTTTGTCTCTCATTTTAAAATGTTAAGGAAAGTTTAGGTGACTATGCTGAAGTACGGAGTTATAGCAATTATACCTACAGGATGAGATACGAAACCGGAAAATGAGAGGTTTTATGCTCTACTATCTCTTTCTGTCTTTCTGTCGTCTTAACATCCAAAAAATGAGGTTAGAGAAAGTGAGTCTTACTTCGTTTCTAGCGATTTTCGTTTTTGTACTCCGTTGCATTGAACAGGTAACAACTCTGTTATTACATTTTGACATCATCATCATATATAGTAAATTAGCTTTTTCATTATTTCGTAGCTTAGATATTGATTATTTGATTGACGTGGCAGTAGAATGGTGCGTTTGCTTGTCCTATTATTTTAATTTTGAATTAAAAAATACCTTTTTGGTATATGGTGAATATGGCTGAACAACTAACTCTTTTCTCCCAAAACTGCAGAGGTGGTCTTTCAGTAGCTTCTAAGAGGCGTGATTTATTTCAGTATTTTAGAGTTAAGAAATATAATATTATATGTCTTCAAGATGTGCATATAAATAACAAGTTGGAAAACTTTATTAAAGCAGAGTGGGGTTATGATGCATATTTTAGTTCATATACAAATATGAGTCGTGGGGTCATGGTTTTAATAAATAATAATTTCGAACAAACAGTTAAAAATGTTAGGACGGATAAAAATGGAAATTTTATAATTCTAGATATGGAAATACAAGGTAAAGAACTAACGTTAGTAAATTTATATGGCCCAAATGAAGATAGTCCTCAATTTTATGAAAGTATATTACAAAAAGTTTCAGAATTCGAAAACGAAAAGGTTATAATTTGTGGTGATTGGAATTTAATTTTAGATGAAAATAAAGATTGCAATAACTATTCACGTATAAATAATCCAAAGGCGAGAAAGGTTGTTTTAGATCTATTAGATAAAGAAAATTTTGTGGATCCGTGGCGCGTAATGAACGAGGAAGAAAGTAAGTATACATGGCGACGTTTAAATCCTACAAAAAAGCAAGCTAGGTTAGATTTCTATTTAGTAAGTAATTCGATATTTTCTTTTGTTATGGATGCTGATATAGTACCCGGCTATAGAACTGATCACTCAGGTATAACTCTGAAAATAAAATTGCAAGAAAATGAACGTGGTAAAGGGTACTGGAAATTTAATAATACTTTATTAAAGGATAAAAAATACATTGAAGAAATGAAAAACACTATAAAAGAAGTAAAAAATACATATATCATAAGTGACGAAAATGTAGATATTGAAAATGTTCCCGACTGTGATATCAAATTTAATATTAATGATCAGTTATTTTTAGAAACCTTGTTGATGATTATCAGAGGAAATACAATAAAATATAGCTCAATAAAGAAAAGAAAGAAAAATGAAGACGAACAGAAATTAGAAGTAGAAATAAAATTGTTAGAAGCTGAAATAAATAAGGATTTTTTTAATTTAGACGATGAAAAACTGATTGAGTTAGCTCTTAAAAAAGAACAATTAACCGATATTAGAAAGGAAAAAATTGATGCTGTAATGTTTAGGTCCAAAAGTAGATATCAAGATTTAGGGGAAAAACCGTCTAAATATTTTTTTAATCTTGAAAATAGAAATTTCACAAATAAGGTAATGACAAAATTGATAGATGACGACAGTTTGGAATATACAGAAACAAAAGATATATTAAACTATCAACGCAGTTTTTACGAAAAATTATATGATAATGTTAATATTGTAGAAGATAACCCTATCGAATCTATAATTGGTGAAAATTTAACAAAATTGTCAAATTCAGAAGCAGATTCATTAGAAGGAGAAATATCATTACATGAGTTATCTGAAGCATTAAAACACATGAAGAATGAGAAGAGTCCAGGTATGGATGGTTTTACGGCAGAATTTTTCAAATTTTTCTGGATAGATTTAGGGGTTTTCGTTTTGAGGTCAATAAATTATGGATATCGAGTCGGCTCATTATCTATAACACAGAAACAGGGAATTATAACTTGCTTGCCTAAGCCAAATAAATCGCGTCATTTGTTAAAAAACTGGAGGCCTATATCTTTATTAAATGTAGTGTATAAACTGGCGTCAGCTGTAATTGCTAACAGATTAAAAACAGTATTAGATAAACTTATTTTTGAAGAGCAAAAAGGTTTTATTGCAGGGAGGTTTATTGCTGAAAATGTAAGAACAATTTATGATATTTTATTTGAAACAAAAAATCAAGAACTCCCTGGTTTAATTTTGTCAATAGACTTTGAGAAAGCATTCGATACAGTTTCTTGGAAATTCATAAAGAAAGTTTTAAAATATTTTAATTTTGGTCCCTCAGTAATTTCGTGGATTAATCTCTTTCAAAATGGATCAGAGTCTTGTATTATACAAAATGGTTTTATATCTGAATTTTTTAAATTAAAAAGAGGATGCAGACAAGGAGATCCCATCTCACCGTATATTTTTATTTTATGTGCAGAGATTTTGGGTAAAATGATAAGAAGTAACGATAAAATAAAAGGGATAAAAATAAATACAAAAGAATTTAAACTAAGTCAGTATGCGGATGACACTCAGATATTTTTAGATGGCACGGAAGATTCATTAAAAGAAACCTTGATAATTTTAAACAAGTTTTATTTAATGTCAGGACTAAAAATTAATGTTGAAAAGACTAGGGCTATATGGATAGGCTCTTTAAATAACTCGAATAGACAGATTTGCAGAGAATATAATTTAGATTGGACTCAGGGACCCTTTAAGATTCTAGGAGTTACGTTTACAGTCGAAGTTTATAATATATGGGATGTTAATATTGATGAAATTTATTCAAAAACAGAAAATTTACTTAAACAGTGGTCTAAGAGAAAGTTAACTTTACCAGGGAGGGTGACAATTATAAAATCTTTAGCTTTAGCAAAATATATTCACCTATTTTTAGCTTTACCAAACCCCCCAGGGGAGTTGGTTAAGAAATTGGAACGGTTATTTTATAAATTTTTGTGGAATTTTGGACCAGATAGAATAAAAAGAAGTGTTATCATTAAAGATCTAACAGCTGGAGGGCTGAGAATGATAAATGTAAATATTTTTATAAAAGCCTTAAAGATATCATGGTTACGACGAATAGTTAAAAATTCAGATAGCATTTCGTGGCATACATTATCTCAAATCAATTTTCATAACTTATTTTCACTGGGGCAGGGGTATGTAAATGAAATAATAAGGAATATAGATAATCCTTTTTGGAAAGATATTTTAAAAAACTGGCAAGATTTTTGTTATTTTATAGAAATTGAAACTGTACATAATGTCCTTGACTCTCCCCTCTGGTATAATAAAAATTTGGTTAGCGGGTATAACTTTTGCATATGGGACTGGTTTAAAAGAGGAATTAGATACGTTTCTGATCTCTATGACGAGCATGGAAATGTATACCCGTTTGAGGCATTAAAAGCTAAATTTGGTTTAAAAGGAACTTTTTTGGAATATCATTCAGTTTTTAAAAAAATCCCTACGTATTGGAACATATTAGTAAACTCAAATAAATCAGTGTGTATTATGAGTAGATTTCATGTAAAGTGTAATGTTTATATGCAACATGTACTAAAAGATAGAAAGGGGTGTAGAAGGTTTTACGATATCATGATAAGTGCCAATAAACTCGAGCCAAATTATAAATGGATTCAAGAAATAGGAAATTTAAGTGTTCAGGAGCTAAATAATTACAATAGTGTCATAAAGTCTATCAAAGAGGTTAAGCTGAAGGATTTTCAGTATAAAATAAATAATAAAATACTAGTTACCAACTCATTTTTATACAAGATTAATAAGGTAGACAATGATTTGTGTGCGTATTGTCAACTCCACTCAGAAACCATTTACCATCTTTTTATAGACTGCGAAAAAGTTAAACAGTTTTGGAATTCACTGAGGCTATGGCTAACAAATAATTTGAACATACATATGGATTTAAATGATAAAAGTATTTTGTTCTCTTATCAAGATAAAAGTGTATTAAAAAATTATGTACTGGTATTGGCCAAGTATTATATATATGCAAATAAATTTTGTAAAAAGGACCTAATTTTGAACAGTTTTGTAGGGTTGCTAGAAAAAAACTTCCACATTGAAAAATATACTGCCTATCTGAATAATGCAATAACAAAGTTCTTCACGAAATGGACGCCTGTGTATAACTATTTTAATAGAAATGTTAATAATTGAGAATGTCCACACATACAAACACCTATTGTAACTCACTCCCAAATATCAAGTAACTCTTGCCTTACATACTATTGATCGGTGGGTGTTGATTAGTTGTAACCTCTGTGTTTTGAGAGATAAGAATGTCTATAAAGGACAAGCAAACGTAACTAATTCACACAGATATGAGATAAAATAATCACACTATTATATAGCCTCTATTTTATGCTTTATAAATAGAGATGCGACGAAATACTCAAAATCTAATATGTTTTCTATTTTTTTAAATATATTTCTTTCTATTGATGCAGGTGTTTAAACGGAGGATGTATAGTGTTATACATCATTATATGTACAATATATATTCCTCTCTCTATATATATACATGTGTGTAAGACTCAAAATATTGTAATTTTGTATTATTATGTTCAAAAATTGTGTTCAATAAAATTATAAAAAAAAAAAAACTTCAGATGAAATTTTCACAGACATATGCGGTCCTTGCCACTACAGCGGAACGGAGAAAGAAGCCACCCAGTACTGTGACAGTTGCCAAGATCTTCTATGCCGCAATTGTTCAGCCACCCACAAAGGACATAAAATCTTTAGAAATCACAACCTGATTCCCGTAGAGCAACGCCGCTCCAAGACAGCTGTTAAGAAACCAGAGAGTTGTGTCATAATTTGCGAATGCAACCAAAACATGTTTGTGGCCGTTTATTGTAACGACCACGATGATGTGGTATGCCAGGGCTGCAAAACAATAAAACATCGAAAATGTAAGACTGTCTCCATAGGTGATAAGAGTGCATCGTTTGCTGCTAATGAATTCAGTTCTATCGCTGGCAAGGCAAAGAAAATGATGGATGAAATTCGCAAATTACTGAATGAAAGAAATAAGGATCTACAGGTGCTGGCGGAAACGAAAGAAAAATGCAAAACGGAAGTCAAAGTGTTTCGAAAGGAACTTGATGCATATTTAGATAATCTGGAGAAAGACATGTTTCAGGAAATAGAAAGTGTTGAAGCGCTAGCTAAACAAGAAATAGAACGTCATCTGTCAACATTGTCAACATCAAAACAAATGCTTGAAACTGACGACAAACTCATACAAAATGCCAATAAGACATCGAAGAAAAGCGACATGTTTGCTGCAGACGTCAAAGTCTCAAAACGCTTGCATGATTATAAAACCGTGCTTGAGGACATTAGACAAGAGATCAAATTGCCAGTAATAACATTCGAAAGAAACATAGAATTGCTAGGTATGAAAACCAGAGTTACGAGACTAGGGGCTGTCGATACGGATTACAAACAAGGTCTTAAACCACAGAGAGATTTTGGAACCAGGCAAGATAAAAGGCCAGGGCGTATACTATTTCCAAATATGAAAGTTCAATTCGCAACCCAACTGTTTACAAATTTTCAAGGTGAAAACGATGGTCCTAATATTTCTGGCTGTGTATTTATGCCGGACGGTCAGATGGTGCTATGCGATGCTATGAATGAAAGAGTTAAAGTATACGACAGTCCATTCGTAAAGAAAAAAAAACTGGCTTTAAAAGGCTTTCCATGGGATGTGTCAGTGGTCAGCAGTGGCAGCGTTATCGTCACAATACCAGAACGACAGCAGTTGCAGTACATAATTGTGACACCTAGACTGAAGGCAGGGCGTGTCATCAAACTTGACATGATGTGCTGGGGAGTAGAGGCTGTCGGCGAAGAAATCTATGTCTCGTGTCAACCGTGGGCAGGAGTAGGTGAAGTCAAGCAACTTGACATGAATGGTAACCTGAAGAGAAGAATAGGTGTGAACCAAGATGGATCGTTTATGTTTACCCAGCCGTACTATCTGACAGTCAGTGGCAGATCAGGAAAGATCTTTGTCGCCGACGGGACCGCCTCGACAGTGACATGTCTGACGTCTAATGGCCATATCGTCTACCAGTACAAAGATCGTGATTTGAAAGGTCCACGAGGAATCTGTGTTGATGATGAAGACAACATCATTGTATGTGGTAAAGAGTCTAACACGGTACACGTCGTCACCGCAGCTGGCAAAAAGCACAAAACACTGCTGACAGCATTTGATTTTGGTATAATAGAGAATCCGTGTCCTATTGCGTACAGGTGTGCCGATCGTTCTTTGATCATTGGCTTTTATGGTCAAAGCGATTTGTTCGTGTTTAAATTGGGATGATACGGATGACAGAAGTTTTCTAGACCATGTTAAAGAGCTCTAGTTAAGAGGAAGTATTTGATGATAATTAAGGATAATTTTTCTTATTTCTCATCAAAATCATATGTTGTGACCCCTCATCTGAACCGCCTCGTCGAGACGGTTCAGATGAGAGGTCACAATATATGTTTTATGCAGAATTAACAAAAATATCCCTAATTATCACCAAATACTCCCTCTTATCTAAAGCTCTGTGTCAGAGCGGTTGTCATCATAATTGGCACTGTTTTTGCCCTTGGAAAGGAATCCATGTACAAAGTGGTGGAGATGTCCTTATTAGAAAGTTACTTTAGAATTTTTGTTCATGAATATATATAGACATATACCGTTTACGTATTGTAGATTGCTATTATATTAACGAGACATCAATTCAAAATTAGAACTACTTTATGTACAGAGTACACCTATATATCACGAGACCATAATCGTGCCTGTCACTGTCTGGATCGAGATTCGGAACATCCTTTTTTAGGAAACGGAACAGCCCATCAAATAGGGCGGAGCGGTTTACACACGCTAGGTTGATGCTTCGTTTTATTGAATTTTATGACTATCCATCGTATGCATCTGTCAAACTTGCCATAATGTACAGGCAGTAATGTGGCGAAATCCATTGAGATTTTCAATTTTTCATGAATTTTTGCAAGATGTTCCGTTGACATTTTCCTGCACACAGACACATAATTTGTTTTGAACTAGCGAGTATGTTCCGGTGACAAATGCAAATTACACGGCAAATAAAAATGGAAATTTTTCAAAAGCCAGGCAAGAGATTTAAACATGGTTCTCTGGGTCAGAGACAGAATTGAAATGGGCATCGTATTTAAAATATATTAATAAGGTTTCCTAGGAAAGTCAAGAAAATATTTGAGTCACCACTAAAAATTAAAACTGCAAATAACAGACTTGGAAAAAATATGCCAATACAAGCGAGTGTGTATACTTTGCACCACATCACTGCCTGTATGTATTCTTTGATCGCTCACATGGCTCGTTTGAATAATCCGTACGATATATAGTCAGAAAACTCGCTAAAATGAAGCACCTACCTAACGTGTGTAAACCGGTCCGCCATCTTTGGTGGTCTGTTCCGTTTCCTAAAAAGGATGTTCCGGATCACGATCCAGACAGGGCCTATATATCACAGGACCAAACTGACTCCAGATAAATTCAAATGTAAATGCAAAATTAGAAATGCTTTATGTAGAGAGAGCACCTATGTATCACGGGACCATAACCGTGCCTGTATACCACAGGACCAAACTGACTCCAGATTAAGATTTCCGGGGTCGAATTGATATTGAAAGTAATTTTGGATTAGAACTACTGTGCCTGGAGGTGCACTCCTGGGGTCGTATTTATAAAACGACGTAAGTGGTTGCTATGCTGTTGCTAAGGCTAGATTCCCTACAACTATGAACTAGGAGATTCCCTACAACTATGAAATTTGCTCTGGAGGAACAGTCTGAAAAAGACTGTTCCTCCAGAGCAAATTTCAAGGTTGTATGAAATCTTCTTCATAGAAATGTAGCCTTAGCAACAGCATAGCAACCACTTAAGTGCTTTTATAAATACGGCTCCTGGTACATGCGCAGTGCCTACGGTTGAGAATGACGTTTTCAATCGGACATCCTCCTTTACGGAATTGGCCGAAGTGTTACGATTGTGACATTTTATGAATGATATAGTTCACGGACTTTTCGTGCCGGTACTCGGACAAATAGACGATATTTTCTTATTATACCCAGTCGATTGTCATGCACTAACGTGCACATACACTGTAAAAAAATCCGTAGATTTTACGGTAAAATAACTGGCAACCAGCTGCCAGTCCTTTTACCGTTATTTTTACGGGCGCCCGTAAAAATTGCAGGAATCATCAAGCAGATTGGGACAGAATAGAGTAGGTGTCGTTTTGGTCCGATAGCCCTTCAACTATACAAAGTTATTTTCGAGTGCGTCCAGTTAACATAAAACTGCCATTTCGTGATTTCTAACAATGTCTTACAGGCAAACGCCCGTAAAAATAACGGTAAAAGGGCTGGCAGCCGGTTTCCAGTTATTCTACCGTAAATTCTACAGTATTTTTTACAGTGTACCTCCTCATTATTCGAAGCAAATACTCTTCAGAGTTTTCCACTATATGCAGTAGTTTTTCTCGCAAGTCTGAGATAACTTGTTTCCAATTTTTCGACTTTGCTCGAGGTTATGTGGAAAACTACTGCATATTTTGAAGGGGAAGAAGCAAGATCTCTTAGATAAGCATTTCATTTATGCCTCAAATTATTGGAAATTCTAATTCACTTACAAATATAACGCGCCATCTGATTGGATGTCAAAAATTTGCGACAGTATATTCTGCGATATACAGTCGCAAACCCGACGTCATTATAAAACGTCGCTTCTCATTGGCTGACGTTTGGTTTTACGCTGCTGAAAGCGCTTGCAATGGGTGCAAAGAAGTATACTTTGAAAGGTGAAAATGTGAAAAAATGCATTAGAATGGGGATAACTATATTGAAAATTGTCATTTGGGGAGGTAAAACGTCGGTTTTATGGTCACAAATTCCGTTTTACGGCTCCGCTGGCGCGTTACCGTAAAACGAAATTTCCGACCATAAAACCGACGATATACCTCCCCAAATGACAATTTTGAATACAGTTATCCCCTAAGTATGTCAATACTGTTTAATAAGATTTAAACAGTGGCACAATAAAAGTTTCACCCTGTAGCACGCCAAGAAACAAGTGCATAATTGACGTGTGTGGTAGTGTGTGTGGGGAGGAGGGGGCGGGGGCGGGGGGGGGGGGGAAATGGCCTTTCAAGGCAGGTGAGGGTATTAACGAATAGAAAGCTATGGAATTTTCGTTTCTCCAAATCTGGGTCCCTTCCTTTTTTGTTCTAAATAAAATTGAAAGGGGAGTAACAAACTGAGTGAATCTTTCGGCTTTTTCAGGCTTAGAAGCGATTTTATTTTCTTCAGAAAATGATGTTTTAAAATACGCACTTAATCCTTCAAAACGTTTGTACTTTCAGTTTCTAATTATAGATGCGTTGTAATATCATGTAGCTTCTATCCGAATGTATGACCTTGCTAATTATCTGGGTGTACATATAATAAATCTTTTAAAATTATGAGCTGTTTTATAGGTGTGAAAAACTTTCGTTCCGAACCTTTAGGGAGAGATCCGGCACTGCTTAGACTAGTCTGCGTAAATGCGCATTCTATTCGGAAAAAATATAGTACGCACTGAAATTGATATGATGTTGCGTGTTTTGATAACCTGACTCTCCCTGCACTTACTGAGCAGACTGCGCATATGTGAAAGCTGATATGCACAGTTCGCTTATGCTCACCTGAAGTGTTTTTTCGCGCGACACAACTCTAAATATTCTAACCTCATTCAATGATTACAGATTTGTGCCTCAGGTTCAGCTGACACAGAACGCTGAAACAACGGCGTGGCATTGACGTGGATTAAACGTTACTATGACGTTGAATTGACGTTGATATTGACGGTTTACATGTAACTTGAGACATAGCTGATTATATGAGGTGCAAATTTGTACTCAGTAATAAGGAGGCTCATTAAAGATGTCTTTCTATAGTTTATACACTGGGCACACACCACTGAATCACATTGAATCAACGTTGATTCACTGTTGATTCAGCGTTGATTCAATGATGATTCAGCATTTAATTTCCGCAGGCTTGGTGAGGCTGAACCGCAAACAGCGCAGATCCTGGTATGACTGCTCTGCTAGGCCCGCAATGTGTGCCCCGGTAGTAAGAACAGCAGGATATTATAACTTTTACTGATCTCAAACTCTCGCGGCAGTGCAGGCTCTCTCGTAAACGATGCACTGCACTTACTCTGATAGACAACGCAGTTACATGGACTTATCCTGGTACCCACTGTTTGTGTATAGCGTCAAACATATTTTACCCGGACAAGGCTAATAACATTTAAAACAAGAGATGAGCATAAAATGCACGTGAAAATAAGATCGACACTTGATTATCCTGATTGCCAATGATGTAACCCAAGAGCCGCACCCTCGGAAAATTGCCACATGCGACGAGAAGAAGCAGCCCAGTCTGTGGTAACATGTATGCGTTCACAACATGTATAAGCAATCTTGAGCATCATACACTGTGGCGTCGTAAAGAGCGCGAAAAGAAAAGACACTAATGGGACTGCATTCGCTTTTCCCAAGATGGGGTGAAATACATTTTCCCTTGCGCATACCTCGTGTCATGATAAAACCAGTCTTATTTCATAAGCAAAACGCGCGTGTCTTGACTAGACGCATGCGCAATCAGAGCACGGTAGACTACACATGAGCGTAGACATATCTTGGTACCTCCTGGTTGCGTATACATACATATTTCGCTGAAAATATTATGGGTTGAAGCACATTTTTTTCTTGCGCAGGCCATTTGAGTCGTGTCGTGATAAAGTCAGCCTTGTGGTGTATGCAAAACGCCTATGTCCAGACTAGTCTGTGCACTAGCACAATCAGAACAGGTTAGGCGCAATAAGTATGCCTTCTGGAAATCAAACGGTGAACTGCACTTACTCTGACAGACTACGCAGTTGCATAGACTTATCTTGGTACCCACTGTTTGCGTATAGTGTCAAACATATTTTGCCCGGACAAGGCTCATATCGTTTAAAGAGATGAGCATAAAATGCACGTGCAAATATAACCGACCCTTGATTATCAATGATGTAATCCAAGAGCTGCAAGATTAACAAAAAATAAATAAAAATAACCGCAGTGATCCAAAATTTTGGGATAGATGTATCTGAGAAATCACTTTAGAATCAGATCAAGATGTGCAATGCGTCATATCCTATCAGTATTTTTGACACACTGTCAGCTACTTTTAGCATTTGTTTAAATTTTAGAATAATCTGGTAATTTAAAGGTGTCCCAATAGAGAGAGTACATAAAAACGATGGAAATTGTTTGAACAGCATTGCAAGACACCCAGCAGGCACATGACGTCGTAATGATGTCAAAATGGGGTCGATGCGACGCCACCATGCCGCATAGACGTCAATACGACGTCATTTCGACGTCATGTGCCTGCTGGGCAGTAAGTATTTCCCAGCGGGCACATGACGTCAGAATGACGTCGATGAAATGTAATGTTTGCGTCCACGTCAATGCGACGTCATTATAACGTTGTGTGCCTGCTGGGTAGTATGTATCAATGTGAAGATCTGATCCGTCTCCTTGAGCTTCCAATTAGGTATCCGTTTATCTGAATCAGAAAAAAATGAGCCGCGACACGAGAAAGCAACAAAGTGGAAGTGCGCCCATCGCAGACTCAGATCAGCCTGGGCATCCGCCTAGTATGATCACAGTCTTTTCTAAGCGCTTTAACGGTGGCTAAGGATCTAACGTGGCGCGCTACCTTCATGTGGACAGCAAAGACTCTGATCAGACTGGGTGGATGCCCGGGCTTATCTGAGTCTGCGCTGGGCGCACAACCACTTTGTTGGTTTTCTCGCGTCGTGGTTCAAAATAATGATATTGGAAGTCTGCCCACAGTCATAACTAATTTATTCTAGGTCCACGTTTCATTAACATCGATCTTCAGACGAAAGAAGCAATTCTCTAGGGAAAAGAAATAATGCCAGAATTTGTGCATATTGCCAAAATTGATAAATTCTGCATTTCTATCATACAAAACTAAAATTGACAAGAAAAATGTCAGAACTGCCTTTTTAATTTACTTGTTATTTTTTTATTTGTTTTAACTATTGCAGAACTTAAATGTACAGAAAATTAGATGTGCCTGCGTGTGGGTTTTACTGCCCAAATATAGGTATGTGCTACATAGGAATTTTTGCAATCCTTTATTAGTCTTACGGGCCACCAGGGTTCATCTCCCATAAAGTGCAGGTTACTATGATGCTTATGTTGGTTTCATCTGTTTGTGCGACTCCACTTTGGTTGAAGGTACATCATTTTAGAGTCCAGATGCGCTGAAACAGGCGCACATGCTGCGACTTTGTACCCATGCCCCTGTGCTTGCACCACATCCATGTTGTAGCAGACAGACCGCAGTAAACAGTATCCAGGACGCAGTAGACAGACAGTAGACACTTCACTGGACAGTAAATAGTATACAGAAAACCGCGAACAACATGCACTACTTTTCAGCATGCTCCAAAGCGAAGGGCGAGTGGACAGTGCACAGCAGACGGTAAACGGTCTATAACGTTGAGGGAAAAGTATTTTCCTTCGCACAGCTTTGAGATACATATATAGTGATCGTGAAATTGGGGGAAGAAAACTATCAAAGAAAAAAGAAATAAAAATAGAAAATAAAGAAAAGCAGACAAAAGTCTGCAGCACCCGGTATTCCCAGGCGGTCACCCATCCAAGTACTAACCGGGCCCGACGTTGCTTAATTTCCGTGATCGGACGAGAACCGATGTTTTCAATGTATTATGGCCGTAGACAACAAAGTACCGATTTTCAACATTTACAAAGTGTACTTTTGAGAGTTTGCGATCAGTAATAGCCTATCCTGCAGTTCTTACTACTGGGACACACATTGCAGGCCTAGTAGAGCAGTCGTATCAGGATCTGCGCTGTTTACATTTCAGTCTCATCATGCCAGCAGACAAAAAAAGTTGAATCATCATCGAATCAACGTTGATTCGATGTGATTCGATGTTTTGTGATCATCGATTAAACTATGGCAAAACATCTTCGATAAGCCTCTTTATTTCGGAGTACTAATTCGCGCCTCATATGATAAGCTTTTGTCTGAAGTAAAAAGTAACCGTCAATATCAACGTTAATTCAACGGCACAGTGACGTTTAACCAACGTTAATGACACGACGTTGTGTCAGCGTTGTGTGTCAGCTGAGCATGAGGAATAAATATGTTATCATTGAATGTGGCTGGAATATTTAGTGTTGCGCCACGCGAAGAAAGTCTTCAGATGAGCATATGCACAGTCTGCTCAGTAAGTGCATGGAAAGTCAAACACGCAACATCTTACTAATTCCAGTACGTAATACACTTTTTCTGACTAGTCTAACATCTGGCAGAAAACTCGTTACGGTGTAAAATCGATAACTCTGTACTACCTGTAAATTTTAGCCCTTGGCCATAAATGGAATTGCTTCCCTTTCCAGTGTTTTAATGGTTAATAGAGAGAACTTAGAAAAATTTCGACCAAGCTTCGAATCAATAGTAAGCAAAATTAGGCGTTCAGGGAAGAAATTTCCCAATTAGCTATGTATGTATAAAATACATCATTGTAATCAGTGGAATAACAGCTTCTAGCTCATACGTTATAATAGATTCGCAAATGTTAATTTATATGTGTTATTTAGGTCCAAAAACGAAGATTCGCGTAATTTGAATAAATTGCGTTAAAAAACTTATGGTTTATAGAAAGAAAACTATGGGCTCTGATGGAAGAAACTTCTCATTGACACATTTCTATGATTTTTATACCAGATTAAAGAGCTTGAAATGCTCTTTCGTGCTAGACGTTATAATTTAATGTCGGAAAATATATTAAATAAGAAAATTTAATTTATTTATGAGCTTCTATACATTTCCCTATTAAACTGAGAACCGCATACAGGTAACCGCTTATCTCCGGCCCTCTTGGAGATTATCGGAAAATCCCGTCACTATAACGAAAATTCTTCCCTATGGAATACTGTTTAATAAGATTTAAACAGTGGCACAATAAAAGTTTCACCCTGTAGCACGCCAAGAAACAAGTGCATAATTGATGTGTGTGGTAGTGTGTGTGGGGAGGAGGGGGCGGGGGGGGGGGTGAAATGGCCTCTCAAGGCAGGTGAGGGTATTAACGAATAGAAAGCTATGGAATTTTCGTTTCTCCAAATCTGGGTCCCTTCCTTTTTTGTTCTAAATAAAATTGAAAGGGGAGTAACAAACTGAGTGAATCTTTCGGCTTTTTCAGGCTTAGAAGCGATTTTATTTTCTTCAGAAAATGATGTTTTAAAATACGCACTTAATCCTTCAAAACGTTTGTACTTTCAGTTTCTAATTATAGATGCGTTGTAATATCATGTAGCTTCTATCCGAATGTATGACCTTGCTAATTATCTGGGTGTACATATAACAAATCTTTTAAAATTATGAGCTGTTTTATAGGTGTGAAAAACTTTCGTTCCGAACCTTTAGGGAGAGATCCGGCACTGCTTAGACTAGTCTGCGTAAATGCGCATTCTATTCGGAAAAAATATAGTACGCACTGAAATTGATATGATGTTGCGTGTTTTGATAACCTGACTCTCCCTGCACTTACTGAGCAGACTGCGCATATGTGAAAGCTGATATGCACAGTTCGCTTATGCTCACCTGAAGTGTTTTTTCGCGCGACACAACTCTAAATATTCTAACCTCATTCAATGATTACAGATTTGTGCCTCAGGTTCAGCTGACACAGAACGCTGAAACAACGGCGTGGCATTGACGTGGATTAAACGTTACTATGACGTTGAATTGACGTTGATATTGACGGTTTACATGTAACTTGAGACATAGCTGATTATATGAGGTGCAAATTTGTACTCAGTAATAAGGAGGCTCATTAAAGATGTCTTTCTATAGTTTATACACTGGGCACACACCACTGAATCACATTGAATCAACGTTGATTCACTGTTGATTCAGCGTTGATTCAATGATGATTCAGCATTTAATTTCCGCAGGCTTGGTGAGGCTGAACCGCAAACAGCGCAGATCCTGGTATGACTGCTCTGCTAGGCCCGCAATGTGTGCCCCGGTAGTAAGAACAGCAGGATATTATAACTTTTACTGATCTCAAACTCTCGCGGCAGTGCAGGCTCTCTCGTAAACGATGCACTGCACTTACTCTGATAGACAACGCAGTTACATGGACTTATCCTGGTACCCACTGTTTGTGTATAGCGTCAAACATATTTTACCCGGACAAGGCTAATAACATTTAAAACAAGAGATGAGCATAAAATGCACGTGAAAATAAGATCGACACTTGATTATCCTGATTGCCAATGATGTAACCCAAGAGCCGCACCCTCGGAAAATTGCCACATGCGACGAGAAGAAGCAGCCCAGTCTGTGGTAACATGTATGCGTTCACAACATGTATAAGCAATCTTGAGCATCATACACTGTGGCGTCGTAAAGAGCGCGAAAAGAAAAGACACTAATGGGACTGCATTCGCTTTTCCCAAGATGAGGTGAAATACATTTTCCCTTGCGCATACCTCGTGTCATGATAAAACCAGTCTTATTTCATAAGCAAAACGCGCGTGTCTTGACTAGACGCATGCGCAATCAGAGCACGGTAGACTACACATGAGCGTAGACATATCTTGGTACCTCCTGGTTGCGTATACATACATATTTCGCTGAAAATATTATGGGTTGAAGCACATTTTTTTCTTGCGCAGGCCATTTGAGTCGTGTCGTGATAAAGTCAGCCTTGTGGTGTATGCAAAACGCCTATGTCCAGACTAGTCTGTGCACTAGCACAATCAGAACAGGTTAGGCGCAATAAGTATGCCTTCTGGAAATCAAACGGTGAACTGCACTTACTCTGACAGACTACGCAGTTGCATAGACTTATCTTGGTACCCACTGTTTGCGTATAGTGTCAAACATATTTTGCCCGGACAAGGCTCATATCGTTTAAAGAGATGAGCATAAAATGCACGTGCAAATATAACCGACCCTTGATTATCAATGATGTAATCCAAGAGCTGCAAGATTAACAAAAAATAAATAAAAATAACCGCAGTGATCCAAAATTTTGGGATAGATGTATCTGAGAAATCACTTTAGAATCAGATCAAGATGTGCAATGCGTCATATCCTATCAGTATTTTTGACACACTGTCAGCTACTTTTAGCATTTGTTTAAATTTTAGAATAATCTGGTAATTTAAAGGTGTCCCAATAGAGAGAGTACATAAAAACGATGGAAATTGTTTGAACAGCATTGCAAGACACCCAGCAGGCACATGACGTCGTAATGATGTCAAAATGGGGTCGATGCGACGCCACCATGCCGCATAGACGTCAATACGACGTCATTTCGACGTCATGTGCCTGCTGGGCAGTAAGTATTTCCCAGCGGGCACATGACGTCAGAATGACGTCGATGAAATGTAATGTTTGCGTCCACGTCAATGCGACGTCATTATAACGTTGTGTGCCTGCTGGGTAGTATGTATCAATGTGAAGATCTGATCCGTCTCCTTGAGCTTCCAATTAGGTATCCGTTTATCTGAATCAGAAAAAAATGAGCCGCGACACGAGAAAGCAACAAAGTGGAAGTGCGCCCATCGCAGACTCAGATCAGCCTGGGCATCCGCCTAGTATGATCACAGTCTTTTCTAAGCGCTTTAACGGTAGCTAAGGATCTAACGTGGCGCGCTACCTTCATGTGGACAGCAAAGACTCTGATCAGACTGGGTGGATGCCCGGGCTTATCTGAGTCTGCGCTGGGCGCACAACCACTTTGTTGGTTTTCTCGCGTCGTGGTTCAAAATAATGATATTGGAAGTCTGCCCACAGTCATAACTAATTTATTCTAGGTCCACGTTTCATTAACATCGATCTTCAGACGAAAGAAGCAATTCTCTAGGGAAAAGAAATAATGCCAGAATTTGTGCATATTGCCAAAATTGATAAATTCTGCATTTCTATCATACAAAACTAAAATTGACAAGAAAAATGTCAGAACTGCCTTTTTAATTTACTTGTTATTTTTTTATTTGTTTTAACTATTGCAGAACTTAAATGTACAGAAAATTAGATGTGCCTGCGTGTGGGTTTTACTGCCCAAATATAGGTATGTGCTACATAGGAATTTTTGCAATCCTTTATTAGTCTTACGGGCCACCAGGGTTCATCTCCCATAAAGTGCAGGTTACTATGATGCTTATGTTGGTTTCATCTGTTTGTGCGACTCCACTTTGGTTGAAGGTACATCATTTTAGAGTCCAGATGCGCTGAAACAGGCGCACATGCTGCGACTTTGTACCCATGCCCCTGTGCTTGCACCACATCCATGTTGTAGCAGACAGACCGCAGTAAACAGTATCCAGGACGCAGTAGACAGACAGTAGACACTTCACTGGACAGTAAATAGTATACAGAAAACCGCGAACAACATGCACTACTTTTCAGCATGCTCCAAAGCGAAGGGCGAGTGGACAGTGCACAGCAGACGGTAAACGGTCTATAACGTTGAGGGAAAAGTATTTTCCTTCGCACAGCTTTGAGATACATATATAGTGATCGTGAAATTGGGGGAAGAAAACTATCAAAGAAAAAAGAAATAAAAATAGAAAATAAAGAAAAGCAGACAAAAGTCTGCAGCACCCGGTATTCCCAGGCGGTCACCCATCCAAGTACTAACCGGGCCCGACGTTGCTTAATTTCCGTGATCGGACGAGAACCGATGTTTTCAATGTATTATGGCCGTAGACAACAAAGTACCGATTTTCAACATTTACAAAGTGTACTTTTGAGAGTTTGCGATCAGTAATAGCCTATCCTGCAGTTCTTACTACTGGGACACACATTGCAGGCCTAGTAGAGCAGTCGTATCAGGATCTGCGCTGTTTACATTTCAGTCTCATCATGCCAGCAGACAAAAAAAGTTGAATCATCATCGAATCAACGTTGATTCGATGTGATTCGATGTTTTGTGATCATCGATTAAACTATGGCAAAACATCTTCGATAAGCCTCTTTATTTCGGAGTACTAATTCGCGCCTCATATGATAAGCTTTTGTCTGAAGTAAAAAGTAACCGTCAATATCAACGTTAATTCAACGGCACAGTGACGTTTAACCAACGTTAATGACACGACGTTGTGTCAGCGTTGTGTGTCAGCTGAGCATGAGGAATAAATCTGTTATCATTGAATGTGGCTGGAATATTTAGTGTTGCGCCACGCGAAGAAAGTCTTCAGATGAGCATATGCACAGTCTGCTCAGTAAGTGCATGGAAAGTCAAACACGCAACATCTTACTAATTCCAGTACGTAATACACTTTTTCTGACTAGTCTAACATCTGGCAGAAAACTCGTTACGGTGTAAAATCGATAACTCTGTACTACCTGTAAATTTTAGCCCTTGGCCATAAATGGAATTGCTTCCCTTTCCAGTGTTTTAATGGTTAATAGAGAGAACTTAGAAAAATTTCGACCAAGCTTCGAATCAATAGTAAGCAAAATTAGGCGTTCAGGGAAGAAATTTCCCAATTAGCTATGTATGTATAAAATACATCATTGTAATCAGTGGAATAACAGCTTCTAGCTCATACGTTATAATAGATTCGCAAATGTTAATTTATATGTGTTATTTAGGTCCAAAAACGAAGATTCGCGTAATTTGAATAAATTGCGTTAAAAAACTTATGGTTTATAGAAAGAAAACTATGGGCTCTGATGGAAGAAACTTCTCATTGACACATTTCTATGATTTTTATACCAGATTAAAGAGCTTGAAATGCTCTTTCGTGCTAGACGTTATAATTTAATGTCGGAAAATATATTAAATAAGAAAATTTAATTTATTTATGAGCTTCTATACATTTCCCTATTAAACTGAGAACCGCATACAGGTAACCGCTTATCTCCGGCCCTCTTGGAGATTATCGGAAAATCCCGTCACTATAACGAAAATTCTTCCCTATGGAATACTGTTTAATAAGATTTAAACAGTGGCACAATAAAAGTTTCACCCTGTAGCACGCCAAGAAACAAGTGCATAATTGATGTGTGTGGTAGTGTGTGTGGGGAGGAGGGGGCGGGGGGGGGTGAAATGGCCTCTCAAGGCAGGTGAGGGTATTAACGAATAGAAAGCTATGGAATTTTCGTTTCTCCAAATCTGGGTCCCTTCCTTTTTTGTTCTAAATAAAATTGAAAGGGGAGTAACAAACTGAGTGAATCTTTCGGCTTTTTCCGGCTTAGAAGCGATTTTATTTTCTTCATAAAATGATGTTTTAAAATACGCACTTAATCCTTCAAAACGTTTGTACTTTCAGTTTCTAATTATAGATGCGTTGTAATATCATGTAGCTTCTATCCGAATGTATGACCTTGCTAATTATCTGGGTGTACATATAACAAATCTTTTAAAATTATGAGCTGTTTTATAGGTGTGAAAAACTTTCGTTCCGAACCTTTAGGGAGAGATCCGGCACTGCTTAGACTAGTCTGCGTAAATGCGCATTCTATTCGGAAAAAATATAGTACGCACTGAAATTGATATGATGTTGCGTGTTTTGATAACCTGACTCTCCCTGCACTTACTGAGCAGACTGCGCATATGTGAAAGCTGATATGCACAGTTCGCTTATGCTCACCTGAAGTGTTTTTTCGCGCGACACAACTCTAAATATTCTAACCTCATTCAATGATTACAGATTTGTGCCTCAGGTTCAGCTGACACAGAACGCTGAAACAACGGCGTGGCATTGACGTGGATTAAACGTTACTATGACGTTGAATTGACGTTGATATTGACGGTTTACATGTAACTTGAGACATAGCTGATTATATGAGGTGCAAATTTGTACTCAGTAATAAGGAGGCTCATTAAAGATGTCTTTCTATAGTTTATACACTGGGCACACACCACTGAATCACATTGAATCAACGTTGATTCACTGTTGATTCAGCGTTGATTCAATGATGATTCAGCATTTAATTTCCGCAGGCTTGGTGAGGCTGAACCGCAAACAGCGCAGATCCTGGTATGACTGCTCTGCTAGGCCCGCAATGTGTGCCCCGGTAGTAAGAACAGCAGGATATTATAACTTTTACTGAACTCAAACTCTCGCGGCAGTGCAGGCTCTCTCGTAAACGATGCACTGCACTTACTCTGATAGACAACGCAGTTACATGGACTTATCCTGGTACCCACTGTTTGTGTATAGCGTCAAACATATTTTACAGATAAAATTTTGTTTACTGTCGTGTCAATGCACTTTTAATTTTGGACCAAACCTTGAAATAGGTTGAGCAGCTTGTCACGGAAAAAGTCGGCTCTTTCCGTATCAGTCAGAACACTTTTATATATAACCATTTAAAACAAGTCGGTACATGTAAATGTAGTCCAGAGATTCAGCTTGTAGTCTATTGGACTAAATATCTTGATTCAGTGGTTCGAATCCCGTATTTCCCTTTTCTTTTTTCTTTTTGCCCCTCCCCCCTCGCCTCGCCCCCTTTATTTGGCCTTTTTTACTTATTTATTTTATTTATTTTTTGTCAATTTCATTTTATTTTAAGTTCTCCACTTCTAATAACGAATTTCCCTCTTCTTGTTTTACTACAAATTATGTGAAACTACATTAAATAGCTAGGGTTATATAATGCAAAGGGTTTCTTGTATCAAAACGAGAATTCACAGGATGAATGGATAAAATGGCGGCTTAACGTCTATTCAACAATATTTAAGTCATACCAGGACGATTCAAGGGTGATTGTGAAGGATTATGTGCATTAAAGCACCGATTAGGTTTAAACAGAGTCTTGTCTGCCATCTGGACTCGAACTCGCGGCGACCCAATGATCAAAAGTCGGGAGCGCTAACCACTTGGCTACGCGGACGCTTCAGCATCAACTGCAACTCCAAAAATAACGCTCGACTGTGACAAAACCGAATCTCTGTCTGACCTTGTGAAAGCATAAATTTTGTCATTTTGAGCAGCGGGGGATTGGTTGCGGTCGTGCCGGAGCGTCCAACTAATTTGGATAAAAGTAGGGCAAGGGCCTACTGTACTTGCAGTAGGTGCGGTGGGGTTGTTTGGATATTTTGCTCTTGCCTATCACATCTCTTTTCTTTCTCCCTCTCTCTGACAGACGCCCCAATATAGACTGAAATACTGTCCAAACGAGTCGTAAAACCCAAAACAATCAACCAACCAAAATTTTGAGCTGAATTTTCTGCTTTGTCTTATCAGCAATATCCTGGTCAGTCTGCATGCCGCCTTGAGGCTGTGTTTCGCTCTTTCCTTGTTGGACAGGCAAGTTCATGAGTCCTCTAAAAGAGACTTTTTAAACAGATTGATTATGCAATTTTTTGCCAGACAAAACAGCACGAAAGAGTACCTAAATCTACGTGACAGGCAATCGTCCAGCCATATTATGTATGAGTTCAACAGTATTTGGTTCAATTCTTGTAGAAGAGTCGCCATGCGTTATCCCAACTTTGTCCGAAATGTAGGAGGAACGGAAAAAATGAAAACAACAAATATGTGAACACCTTCATGTATCATTTGAGTATACGACCAGGGCAACGACACAGTAGCTCGATAGTATAAATTGCTCAATGCCAATGAGACCCATAAACAGTTAAAAAATCTTCCCACGATGCTATATCGGCATGATCGGGGAAAAATACCCATCCACCGCCCCTGCTGCTGAAAAAAAAAAAAAAAAAAAAAACACTGACCCAACGGTATGCCCATGTTAAACTTATTTTAAGCTAATAGTGCTTATTGCTTTACCCACTTAGCCACAGCGGACAGAGTATTTTTGGCATTATTACTCAAGTTATACCATGCACTTTGCTGACGGATAATGACGAGTGCATTCGGGTATATTACGGAGAAAGGCGGATGGTTGTTTTGCTGCAGATATAGTCGTGGTTACCCATTTACGAGGTTCGAATGGAATCGGCGACCTTTTGACACGACAGGCTAGAAATTTTATTTATACCCGGACAAGGCTAATAACATTTAAAACAAGAGATGAGCATAAAATGCACGTGAAAATAAGATCGACACTTGATTATCCTGATTGCCAATGATGTAACCCAAGAGCCGCACCCTCGGAAAATTGCCACATGCGACGAGAAGAAGCAGCCCAGTCTGTGGTAACATGTATGCGTTCACAACATGTATAAGCAATCTTGAGCATCATACACTGTGGCGTCGTAAAGAGCGCGAAAAGAAAAGACACTAATGGGACTGCATTCGCTTTTCCCAAGATGGGGTGAAATACATTTTCCCTTGCGCATACCTCGTGTCATGATAAAACCAGTCTTATTTCATAAGCAAAACGCGCGTGTCTTGACTAGACGCATGCGCAATCAGAGCACGGTAGACTACACATGAGCGTAGACATATCTTGGTACCTCCTGGTTGCGTATACATACATATTTCGCTGAAAATATTATGGGTTGAAGCACATTTTTTTCTTGCGCAGGCCATTTGAGTCGTGTCGTGATAAAGTCAGCCTTGTGGTGTATGCAAAACGCCTATGTCCAGACTAGTCTGTGCACTAGCACAATCAGAACAGGTTAGGCGCAATAAGTATGCCTTCTGGAAATCAAACGGTGAACTGCACTTACTCTGACAGACTACGCAGTTGCATAGACTTATCTTGGTACCCACTGTTTGCGTATAGTGTCAAACATATTTTGCCCGGACAAGGCTCATATCGTTTAAAGAGATGAGCATAAAATGCACGTGCAAATATAACCGACCCTTGATTATCAATGATGTAATCCAAGAGCTGCAAGATTAACAAAAAATAAATAAAAATAACCGCAGTGATCCAAAATTTTGGGATAGATGTATCTGAGAAATCACTTTAGAATCAGATCAAGATGTGCAATGCGTCATATCCTATCAGTATTTTTGACACACTGTCAGCTACTTTTAGCATTTGTTTAAATTTTAGAATAATCTGGTAATTTAAAGGTGTCCCAATAGAGAGAGTACATAAAAACGATGGAAATTGTTTGAACAGCATTGCAAGACACCCAGCAGGCACATGACGTCGTAATGATGCCAAAATGGGGTCGATGCGACGCCACCATGCCGCATAGACGTCAATACGACGTCATTTCGACGTCATGTGCCTGCTGGGCAGTAAGTATTTCCCAGCGGGCACATGACGTCAGAATGACGTCGATGAAATGTAATGTTTGCGTCCACGTCAATGCGACGTCATTATAACGTTGTGTGCCTGCTGGGTAGTATGTATCAATGTGAAGATCTGATCCGTCTCCTTGAGCTTCCAATTAGGTATCCGTTTATCTGAATCAGAAAAAAATGAGCCGCGACACGAGAAAGCAACAAAGTGGAAGTGCGCCCATCGCAGACTCAGATCAGCCTGGGCATCCGCCTAGTATGATCACAGTCTTTTCTAAGCGCTTTAACGGTAGCTAAGGATCTAACGTGGCGCGCTACCTTCATGTGGACAGCAAAGACTCTGATCAGACTGGGTGGATGCCCGGGCTTATCTGAGTCTGCGCTGGGCGCACAACCACTTTGTTGGTTTTCTCGCGTCGTGGTTCAAAATATTGATATTGGAAGTCTGCCCACAGTCATAACTAATTTATTCTAGGTCCACGTTTCATTAACATCGATCTTCAGACGAAAGAAGCAATTCTCTAGGGAAAAGAAATAATGCCAGAATTTGTGCATATTGCCAAAATTGATAAATTCTGCATTTCTATCATACAAAACTAAAATTGACAAGAAAAATGTCAGAACTGCCTTTTTAATTTACTTGTTATTTTTTTATTTGTTTTAACTATTGCAGAACTTAAATGTACAGAAAATTAGATGTGCCTGCGTGTGGGTTTTACTGCCCAAATATAGGTATGTGCTACATAGGAATTTTTGCAATCCTTTATTAGTCTTACGGGCCACCAGGGTTCATCTCCCATAAAGTGCAGGTTACTATGATGCTTATGTTGGTTTCATCTGTTTGTGCGACTCCACTTTGGTTGAAGGTACATCATTTTAGAGTCCAGATGCGCTGAAACAGGCACACATGCTGCGACTTTGTACCCATGCCCCTGTGCTTGCACCACATCCATGTTGTAGCAGACAGACCGCAGTAAACAGTATCCAGGACGCAGTAGACAGACAGTAGACACTTCACTGGACAGTAAATAGTATACAGAAAACCGCGAACAACATGCACTACTTTTCAGCATGCTCCAAAGCGAAGGGCGAGTGGACAGTGCACAGCAGACGGTAAACGGTCTATAACGTTGAGGGAAAAGTATTTTCCTTCGCACAGCTTTGAGATACATATATAGTGATCGTGAAATTGGGGGAAGAAAACTATCAAAGAAAAAAGAAATAAAAATAGAAAATAAAGAAAAGCAGACAAAAGTCTGCAGCACCCGGTATTCCCAGGCGGTCACCCATCCAAGTACTAACCGGGCCCGACGTTGCTTAATTTCCGTGATCGGACGAGAACCGATGTTTTCAATGTATTATGGCCGTAGACAACAAAGTACCGATTTTCAACATTTACAAAGTGTACTTTTGAGAGTTTGCGATCAGTAATAGCCTATCCTGCAGTTCTTACTACTGGGACACACATTGCAGGCCTAGTAGAGCAGTCGTATCAGGATCTGCGCTGTTTACATTTCAGTCTCATCATGCCAGCAGACAAAAAAAGTTGAATCATCATCGAATCAACGTTGATTCGATGTGATTCGATGTTTTGTGATCATCGATTAAACTATGGCAAAACATCTTCGATAAGCCTCTTTATTTCGGAGTACTAATTCGCGCCTCATATGATAAGCTTTTGTCTGAAGTAAAAAGTAACCGTCAATATCAACGTTAATTCAACGGCACAGTGACGTTTAACCAACGTTAATGACACGACGTTGTGTCAGCGTTGTGTGTCAGCTGAGCATGAGGAATAAATCTGTTATCATTGAATGTGGCTGGAATATTTAGTGTTGCGCCACGCGAAGAAAGTCTTCAGATGAGCATATGCACAGTCTGCTCAGTAAGTGCATGGAAAGTCAAACACGCAACATCTTACTAATTCCAGTACGTAATACACTTTTTCTGACTAGTCTAACATCTGGCAGAAAACTCGTTACGGTGTAAAATCGATAACTCTGTACTACCTGTAAATTTTAGCCCTTGGCCATAAATGGAATTGCTTCCCTTTCCAGTGTTTTAATGGTTAATGGAGAGAACTTAGAAAAATTTCGACCAAGCTTCGAATCAATAGTAAGCAAAATTAGGCGTTCAGGGAAGAAATTTCCCAATTAGCTATGTATGTATAAAATACATCATTGTAATCAGTGGAATAACAGCTTCTAGCTCATACGTTATAATAGATTCGCAAATGTTAATTTATATGTGTTATTTAGGTCCAAAAACGAAGATTCGCGTAATTTGAATAAATTGCGTTAAGAAACTTATGGTTTATAGAAAGAAAACTATGGGCTCTGATGGAAGAAACTTCTCATTGACACATTTCTATGATTTTTATACCAGATTAAAGAGCTTGAAATGTCGTGCTAGACGTTATAATTTAATGTCGGAAAATATATTAAATAAGAAAATTTAATTTATTTATGAGCTTCTATACATTTCCCTATTAAACTGAGAACCGCATACAGGTAACCGCTTATCTCCGGCCCTCTTGGAGATTATCGGAAAATCCCGTCACTATAACGAGAATTCTTCCCTATGGAATACTGTTTAATAAGATTTAAACAGTGGCACAATAAAAGTTTCACCCTGTAGCACGCCAAGAAACAAGTGCATAATTGATGTGTGTGGTAGTGTGTGTGGGGAGGAGGGGGCGGGGGGGGGGGTGAAATGGCCTCTCAAGGCAGGTGAGGGTATTAACGAATAGAAAGCTATGGAATTTTCGTTTCTCCAAATCTGGGTCCCTTCCTTTTTTGTTCTAAATAAAATTGAAAGGGGAGTAACAAACTGAGTCTTTTTCCGGCTTAGAAGCGATTTTATTTTCTTCATAAAATGGTGTTTTAAAATACGCACTTAATCCTTCAAAACGTTTGTACTTTCAGTTTCTAATTATAGATGCGTTGTAATATCATGTAGCTTCTATCCGAATGTATGACCTTGCTAATTATCTGGGTGTACATATAACAAATCTTTTAAAATTATGAGCTGTTTTATAGGTGTGAAAAACTTTCGTTCCGAACCTTTAGGGAGAGATCCGGCACTGCTTAGACTAGTCTGCGTAAATGCGCATTCTATTCGGAAAAAAATATAGTACGCACTGAAATTGATATGATGTTGCGTGTTTTGATAACCTGACTCTCCCTGCACTTACTGAGCAGACTGCGCATATGTGAAAGCTGATATGCACAGTTCGCTTATGCTCACCTGAAGTGTTTTTTCGCGCGACACAACTCTAAATATTCTAACCTCATTCAATGATTACAGATTTGTGCCTCAGGTTCAGCTGACACAGAACGCTGAAACAACGGCGTGGCATTGACGTGGATTAAACGTTACTATGACGTTGAATTGACGTTGATATTGACGGTTTACATGTAACTTGAGACATAGCTGATTATATGAGGTGCAAATTTGTACTCAGTAATAAGGAGGCTCATTAAAGATGTCTTTCTATAGTTTATACACTGGGCACACACCACTGAATCACATTGAATCAACGTTGATTCACTGTTGATTCAGCGTTGATTCAATGATGATTCAGCATTTAATTTCCGCAGGCTTGGTGAGGCTGAACCGCAAACAGCGCAGATCCTGGTATGACTGCTCTGCTAGGCCCGCAATGTGTGCCCCGGTAGTAAGAACAGCAGGATATTATAACTTTTACTGAACTCAAACTCTCGCGGCAGTGCAGGCTCTCTCGTAAACGATGCACTGCACTTACTCTGATAGACAACGCAGTTACATGGACTTATCCTGGTACCCACTGTTTGTGTATAGCGTCAAACATATTTTACAGATAAAATTTTGTTTACTGTCGTGTCAATGCACTTTTAATTTTGGACCAAACCTTGAAATAGGTTGAGCAGCTTGTCACGGAAAAAGTCGGCTCTTTCCGTATCAGTCAGAACACTTTTATATATAACCATTTAAAACAAGTCGGTACATGTAAATGTAGTCCAGAGATTCAGCTTGTAGTCTATTGGACTAAATATCTTGATTCAGTGGTTCGAATCCCGTATTTCCCTTTTCTTTTTTCTTTTTGCCCCTCCCCCCTCGCCTCGCCCCCTTTATTTGGCCTTTTTTACTTATTTATTTTATTTATTTTTTGTCAATTTCATTTTATTTTAAGTTCTCCACTTCTAATAACGAATTTCCCTCTTCTTGTTTTACTACAAATTATGTGAAACTACATTAAATAGCTAGGGTTATATAATGCAAAGGGTTTCTTGTATCAAAACGAGAATTCACAGGATGAATGGATAAAATGGCGGCTTAACGTCTATTCAACAATATTTAAGTCATACCAGGACGATTCAAGGGTGATTGTGAAGGATTATGTGCATTAAAGCACCGATTAGGTTTAAACAGAGTCTTGTCTGCCATCTGGACTCGAACTCGCGGCGACCCAATGATCAAAAGTCGGGAGCGCTAACCACTTGGCTACGCGGACGCTTCAGCATCAACTGCAACTCCAAAAATAACGCTCGACTGTGACAAAACCGAATCTCTGTCTGACCTTGTGAAAGCATAAATTTTGTCATTTTGAGCAGCGGGGGATTGGTTGCGGTCGTGCCGGAGCGTCCAACTAATTTGGATAAAAGTAGGGCAAGGGCCTACTGTACTTGCAGTAGGTGCGGTGGGGTTGTTTGGATATTTTGCTCTTGCCTATCACATCTCTTTTCTTTCTCCCTCTCTCTGACAGACGCCCCAATATAGACTGAAATACTGTCCAAACGAGTCGTAAAACCCAAAACAATCAACCAACCAAAATTTTGAGCTGAATTTTCTGCTTTGTCTTATCAGCAATATCCTGGTCAGTCTGCATGCCGCCTTGAGGCTGTGTTTCGCTCTTTCCTTGTTGGACAGGCAAGTTCATGAGTCCTCTAAAAGAGACTTTTTAAACAGATTGATTATGCAATTTTTTGCCAGACAAAACAGCACGAAAGAGTACCTAAATCTACGTGACAGGCAATCGTCCAGCCATATTATGTATGAGTTCAACAGTATTTGGTTCAATTCTTGTAGAAGAGTCGCCATGCGTTATCCCAACTTTGTCCGAAATGTAGGAGGAACGGAAAAATGAAAACAACAAATATGTGAACACCTTCATGTATCATTTGAGTATACGACCAGGGCAACGACACAGTAGCTCGATAGTATAAATTGCTCAATGCCAATGAGACCCATAAACAGTTAAAAAATCTTCCCACGATGCTATATCGGCATGATCGGGGAAAAATACCCATCCACCGCCCCTGCTGCTGAAAAAAAAAAAAAAAAACACTGACCCAACGGTATGCCCATGTTAAACTTATTTTAAGCTAATAGTGCTTATTGCTTTACCCACTTAGCCACAGCGGACAGAGTATTTTTGGCATTATTACTCAAGTTATACCATGCACTTTGCTGACGGATAATGACGAGTGCATTCGGGTATATTACGGAGAAAGGCGGATGGTTGTTTTGCTGCAGATATAGTCGTGGTTACCCATTTACGAGGTTCGAATGGAATCGGCGACCTTTTGACACGACAGGCTAGAAATTTTATTTATACCCGGACAAGGCTAATAACATTTAAAACAAGAGATGAGCATAAAATGCACGTGAAAATAAGATCGACACTTGATTATCCTGATTGCCAATGATGTAACCCAAGAGCCGCACCCTCGGAAAATTGCCACATGCGACGAGAAGAAGCAGCCCAGTCTGTGGTAACATGTATGCGTTCACAACATGTATAAGCAATCTTGAGCATCATACACTGTGGCGTCGTAAAGAGCGCGAAAAGAAAAGACACTAATGGGACTGCATTCGCTTTTCCCAAGATGGGGTGAAATACATTTTCCCTTGCGCATACCTCGTGTCATGATAAAACCAGTCTTATTTCATAAGCAAAACGCGCGTGTCTTGACTAGACGCATGCGCAATCAGAGCACGGTAGACTACACATGAGCGTAGACATATCTTGGTACCTCCTGGTTGCGTATACATACATATTTCGCTGAAAATATTATGGGTTGAAGCACATTTTTTTCTTGCGCAGGCCATTTGAGTCGTGTCGTGATAAAGTCAGCCTTGTGGTGTATGCAAAACGCCTATGTCCAGACTAGTCTGTGCACTAGCACAATCAGAACAGGTTAGGCGCAATAAGTATGCCTTCTGGAAATCAAACGGTGAACTGCACTTACTCTGACAGACTACGCAGTTGCATAGACTTATCTTGGTACCCACTGTTTGCGTATAGTGTCAAACATATTTTGCCCGGACAAGGCTCATATCGTTTAAAGAGATGAGCATAAAATGCACGTGCAAATATAACCGACCCTTGATTATCAATGATGTAATCCAAGAGCTGCAAGATTAACAAAAAATAAATAAAAATAACCGCAGTAATCCAAAATTTTGGGATAGATGTATCTGAGAAATCACTTTAGAATCAGATCAAGATGTGCAATGCGTCATATCCTATCAGTATTTTTGACACACTGTCAGCTACTTTTAGCATTTGTTTAAATTTTAGAATAATCTGGTAATTTAAAGGTGTCCCAATAGAGAGAGTACATAAAAACGATGGAAATTGTTTGAACAGCATTGCAAGACACCCAGCAGGCACATGACGTCGTAATGATGCCAAAATGGGGTCGATGCGACGCCACCATGCCGCATAGACGTCAATACGACGTCATTTCGACGTCATGTGCCTGCTGGGCAGTAAGTATTTCCCAGCGGGCACATGACGTCAGAATGACGTCGATGAAATGTAATGTTTGCGTCCACGTCAATGCGACGTCATTATAACGTTGTGTGCCTGCTGGGTAGTATGTATCAATGTGAAGATCTGATCCGTCTCCTTGAGCTTCCAATTAGGTATCCGTTTATCTGAATCAGAAAAAAATGAGCCGCGACACGAGAAAGCAACAAAGTGGAAGTGCGCCCATCGCAGACTCAGATCAGCCTGGGCATCCGCCTAGTATGATCACAGTCTTTTCTAAGCGCTTTAACGGTAGCTAAGGATCTAACGTGGCGCGCTACCTTCATGTGGACAGCAAAGACTCTGATCAGACTGGGTGGATGCCCGGGCTTATCTGAGTCTGCGCTGGGCGCACAACCACTTTGTTGGTTTTCTCGCGTCGTGGTTCAAAATAATGATATTGGAAGTCTGCCCACAGTCATAACTAATTTATTCTAGGTCCACGTTTCATTAACATCGATCTTCAGACGAAAGAAGCAATTCTCTAGGGAAAAGAAATAATGCCAGAATTTGTGCATATTGCCAAAATTGATAAATTCTGCATTTCTATCATACAAAACTAAAATTGACAAGAAAAATGTCAGAACTGCCTTTTTAATTTACTTGTTATTTTTTATTTGTTTTAACTATTGCAGAACTTAAATGTACAGAAAATTAGATGTGCCTGCGTGTGGGTTTTACTGCCCAAATATAGGTATGTGCTACATAGGAATTTTTGCAATCCTTTATTAGTCTTACGGGCCACCAGGGTTCATCTCCCATAAAGTGCAGGTTACTATGATGCTTATGTTGGTTTCATCTGTTTGTGCGACTCCACTTTGGTTGAAGGTACATCATTTTAGAGTCCAGATGCGCTGAAACAGGCGCACATGCTGCGACTTTGTACCCATGCCCCTGTGCTTGCACCACATCCATGTTGTAGCAGACAGACCGCAGTAAACAGTATCCAGGACGCAGTAGACAGACAGTAGACACTTCACTGGACAGTAAATAGTATACAGAAAACCGCGAACAACATGCACTACTTTTCAGCATGCTCCAAAGCGAAGGGCGAGTGGACAGTGCACAGCAGACGGTAAACGGTCTATAACGTTGAGGGAAAAGTATTTTCCTTCGCACAGCTTTGAGATACATATATAGTGATCGTGAAATTGGGGGAAGAAAACTATCAAAGAAAAAAGAAATAAAAATAGAAAATAAAGAAAAGCAGACAAAAGTCTGCAGCACCCGGTATTCCCAGGCGGTCACCCATCCAAGTACTAACCGGGCCCGACGTTGCTTAATTTCCGTGATCGGACGAGAACCGATGTTTTCAATGTATTATGGCCGTAGACAACAAAGTACCGATTTTCAACATTTACAAAGTGTACTTTTGAGAGTTTGCGATCAGTAATAGCCTATCCTGCAGTTCTTACTACTGGGACACACATTGCAGGCCTAGTAGAGCAGTCGTATCAGGATCTGCGCTGTTTACATTTCAGTCTCATCATGCCAGCAGACAAAAAAAGTTGAATCATCATCGAATCAACGTTGATTCGATGTGGTTCGATGTTTTGTGATCATCGATTAAACTATGGCAAAACATCTTCGATAAGCCTCTTTATTTCGGAGTACTAATTCGCGCCTCATATGATAAGCTTTTGTCTGAAGTAAAAAGTAACCGTCAATATCAACGTTAATTCAACGGCACAGTGACGTTTAACCAACGTTAATGACACGACGTTGTGTCAGCGTTGTGTGTCAGCTGAGCATGAGGAATAAATCTGTTATCATTGAATGTGGCTGGAATATTTAGTGTTGCGCCACGCGAAGAAAGTCTTCAGATGAGCATATGCACAGTCTGCTCAGTAAGTGCATGGAAAGTCAAACACGCAACATCTTACTAATTCCAGTACGTAATACACTTTTTCTGACTAGTCTAACATCTGGCAGAAAACTCGTTACGGTGTAAAATCGATAACTCTGTACTACCTGTAAATTTTAGCCCTTGGCCATAAATGGAATTGCTTCCCTTTCCAGTGTTTTAATGGTTAATAGAGAGAACTTAGAAAAATTACGACCAAGCTTCGAATCAATAGTAAGCAAAATTAGGCGTTCAGGGAAGAAATTTCCCAATTAGCTATGTATGTATAAAATACATCATTGTAATCAGTGGAATAACAGCTTCTAGCTCATACGTTATAATAGATTCGCAAATGTTAATTTATATGTGTTATTTAGGTCCAAAAACGAAGATTCGCGTAATTTGAATAAATTGCGTTAAGAAACTTATGGTTTATAGAAAGAAAACTATGGGCTCTGATGGAAGAAACTTCTCATTGACACATTTCTATGATTTTTATACCAGATTAAAGAGCTTGAAATGTCGTGCTAGACGTTATAATTTAATGTCGGAAAATATATTAAATAAGAAAATTTAATTTATTTATGAGCTTCTATACATTTCCCTATTAAACTGAGAACCGCATACAGGTAACCGCTTATCTCCGGCCCTCTTGGAGATTATCGGAAAATCCCGTCACTATAACGAGAATTCTTCCCTATGGAATACTGTTTAATAAGATTTAAACAGTGGCACAATAAAAGTTTCACCCTGTAGCACGCCAAGAAACAAGTGCATAATTGATGTGTGTGGTAGTGTGTGTGGGGAGGAGGGGGCGGGGGGGGGTGAAATGGCCTCTCAAGGCAGGTGAGGGTATTAACGAATAGAAAGCTATGGAATTTTCGTTTCTCCAAATCTGGGTCCCTTCCTTTTTTGTTCTAAATAAAATTGAAAGGGGAGTAACAAACTGAGTCTTTTTCCGGCTTAGAAGCGATTTTATTTTCTTCATAAAATGGTGTTTTAAAATACGCACTTAATCCTTCAAAACGTTTGTACTTTCAGTTTCTAATTATAGATGCGTTGTAATATCATGTAGCTTCTATCCGAATGTATGACCTTGCTAATTATCTGGGTGTACATATAACAAATCTTTTAAAATTATGAGCTGTTTTATAGGTGTGAAAAACTTTCGTTCCGAACCTTTAGGGAGAGATCCGGCACTGCTTAGACTAGTCTGCGTAAATGCGCATTCTATTCGGAAAAAATATAGTACGCACTGAAATTGATATGATGTTGCGTGTTTTGATAACCTGACTCTCCCTGCACTTACTGAGCAGACTGCGCATATGTGAAA
Source organism: Ctena decussata (assembly GCA_963989385.1). NCBI lineage: Eukaryota > Metazoa > Mollusca > Bivalvia > Lucinida > Lucinidae > Ctena > Ctena decussata. The sequence goes on from OZ022502.1 coordinate 17,915,634, forward strand.
GCTGATATGCACAGTTCGCTTATGCTCACCTGAAGTGTTTTTTCGCGCGACACAACTCTAAATATTCTAACCTCATTCAATGATTACAGATTTGTGCCTCAGGTTCAGCTGACACAGAACGCTGAAACAACGGCGTGGCATTGACGTGGATTAAACGTTACTATGACGTTGAATTGACGTTGATATTGACGGTTTACATGTAACTTGAGACATAGCTGATTATATGAGGTGCAAATTTGTACTCAGTAATAAGGAGGCTCATTAAAGATGTCTTTCTATAGTTTATACACTGGGCACACACCACTGAATCACATTGAATCAACGTTGATTCACTGTTGATTCAGCGTTGATTCAATGATGATTCAGCATTTAATTTCCGCAGGCTTGGTGAGGCTGAACCGCAAACAGCGCAGATCCTGGTATGACTGCTCTGCTAGGCCCGCAATGTGTGCCCCGGTAGTAAGAACAGCAGGATATTATAACTTTTACTGAACTCAAACTCTCGCGGCAGTGCAGGCTCTCTCGTAAACGATGCACTGCACTTACTCTGATAGACAACGCAGTTACATGGACTTATCCTGGTACCCACTGTTTGTGTATAGCGTCAAACATATTTTACAGATAAAATTTTGTTTACTGTCGTGTCAATGCACTTTTAATTTTGGACCAAACCTTGAAATAGGTTGAGCAGCTTGTCACGGAAAAAGTCGGCTCTTTCCGTATCAGTCAGAACACTTTTATATATAACCATTTAAAACAAGTCGGTACATGTAAATGTAGTCCAGAGATTCAGCTTGTAGTCTATTGGACTAAATATCTTGATTCAGTGGTTCGAATCCCGTATTTCCCTTTTCTTTTTTCTTTTTGCCCCTCCCCCCTCGCCTCGCCCCCTTTATTTGGCCTTTTTTACTTATTTATTTTATTTATTTTTTGTCAATTTCATTTTATTTTAAGTTCTCCACTTCTAATAACGAATTTCCCTCTTCTTGTTTTACTACAAATTATGTGAAACTACATTAAATAGCTAGGGTTATATAATGCAAAGGGTTTCTTGTATCAAAACGAGAATTCACAGGATGAATGGATAAAATGGCGGCTTAACGTCTATTCAACAATATTTAAGTCATACCAGGACGATTCAAGGGTGATTGTGAAGGATTATGTGCATTAAAGCACCGATTAGGTTTAAACAGAGTCTTGTCTGCCATCTGGACTCGAACTCGCCGCGACCCAATGATCAAAAGTCGGGAGCGCTAACCACTTGGCTACGCGGACGCTTCAGCATCAACTGCAACTCCAAAAATAACGCTCGACTGTGACAAAACCGAATCTCTGTCTGACCTTGTGAAAGCATAAATTTTGTCATTTTGAGCAGCGGGGGATTGGTTGCGGTCGTGCCGGAGCGTCCAACTAATTTGGATAAAAGTAGGGCAAGGGCCTACTGTACTTGCAGTAGGTGCGGTGGGGTTGTTTGGATATTTTGCTCTTGCCTATCACATCTCTTTTCTTTCTCCCTCTCTCTGACAGACGCCCCAATATAGACTGAAATACTGTCCAAACGAGTCGTAAAACCCAAAACAATCAACCAACCAAAATTTTGAGCTGAATTTTCTGCTTTGTCTTATCAGCAATATCCTGGTCAGTCTGCATGCCGCCTTGAGGCTGTGTTTCGCTCTTTCCTTGTTGGACAGGCAAGTTCATGAGTCCTCTAAAAGAGACTTTTTAAACAGATTGATTATGCAATTTTTTGCCAGACAAAACAGCACGAAAGAGTACCTAAATCTACGTGACAGGCAATCGTCCAGCCATATTATGTATGAGTTCAACAGTATTTGGTTCAATTCTTGTAGAAGAGTCGCCATGCGTTATCCCAACTTTGTCCGAAATGTAGGAGGAACGGAAAAAATGAAAACAACAAATATGTGAACACCTTCATGTATCATTTGAGTATACGACCAGGGCAACGACACAGTAGCTCGATAGTATAAATTGCTCAATGCCAATGAGACCCATAAACAGTTAAAAAATCTTCCCACGATGCTATATCGGCATGATCGGGGAAAAATACCCATCCACCGCCCCTGCTGCTGAAAAAAAAAAAAAAAAAAAAAACACTGACCCAACGGTATGCCCATGTTAAACTTATTTTAAGCTAATAGTGCTTATTGCTTTACCCACTTAGCCACAGCGGGCAGAGTATTTTTGGCATTATTACTCAAGTTATACCATGCACTTTGCTGACGGATAATGACGAGTGCATTCGGGTATATTACGGAGAAAGGCGGATGGTTGTTTTGCTGCAGATATAGTCGTGGTTACCCATTTACGAGGTTCGAATGGAATCGGCGACCTTTTGACACGACAGGCTAGAAATTTTATTTATACCCGGACAAGGCTAATAACATTTAAAACAAGAGATGAGCATAAAATGCACGTGAAAATAAGATCGACACTTGATTATCCTGATTGCCAATGATGTAACCCAAGAGCCGCACCCTCGGAAAATTGCCACATGCGACGAGAAGAAGCAGCCCAGTCTGTGGTAACATGTATGCGTTCACAACATGTATAAGCAATCTTGAGCATCATACACTGTGGCGTCGTAAAGAGCGCGAAAAGAAAAGACACTAATGGGACTGCATTCGCTTTTCCCAAGATGGGGTGAAATACATTTTCCCTTGCGCATACCTCGTGTCATGATAAAACCAGTCTTATTTCATAAGCAAAACGCGCGTGTCTTGACTAGACGCATGCGCAATCAGAGCACGGTAGACTACACATGAGCGTAGACATATCTTGGTACCTCCTGGTTGCGTATACATACATATTTCGCTGAAAATATTATGGGTTGAAGCACATTTTTTTCTTGCGCAGGCCATTTGAGTCGTGTCGTGATAAAGTCAGCCTTGTGGTGTATGCAAAACGCCTATGTCCAGACTAGTCTGTGCACTAGCACAATCAGAACAGGTTAGGCGCAATAAGTATGCCTTCTGGAAATCAAACGGTGAACTGCACTTACTCTGACAGACTACGCAGTTGCATAGACTTATCTTGGTACCCACTGTTTGCGTATAGTGTCAAACATATTTTGCCCGGACAAGGCTCATATCGTTTAAAGAGATGAGCATAAAATGCACGTGCAAATATAACCGACCCTTGATTATCAATGATGTAATCCAAGAGCTGCAAGATTAACAAAAAATAAATAAAAATAACCGCAGTGATCCAAAATTTTGGGATAGATGTATCTGAGAAATCACTTTAGAATCAGATCAAGATGTGCAATGCGTCATATCCTATCAGTATTTGTCAGCTACTTTTAGCATTTGTTTAAATTTTAGAATAATCTGGTAATTTAAAGGTGTCCCAATAGAGAGAGTACATAAAAACGATGGAAATTGTTTGAACAGCATTGCAAGACACCCAGCAGGCACATGACGTCGTAATGATGTCAAAATGGGGTCGATGCGACGCCACCATGCCGCATAGACGTCAATACGACGTCATTTCGACGTCATGTGCCTGCTGGGCAGTAAGTATTTCCCAGCGGGCACATGACGTCAGAATGACGTCGATGAAATGTAATGTTTGCGTCCACGTCAATGCGACGTCATTATAACGTTGTGTGCCTGCTGGTAGTATGTATCAATGTGAAGATCTGATCCGTCTCCTTGAGCTTCCAATTAGGTATCCGTTTATCTGAATCAGAAAAAAATGAGCCGCGACACGAGAAAGCAACAAAGTGGAAGTGCGCCCATCGCAGACTCAGATCAGCCTGGGCATCCGCCTAGTATGATCACAGTCTTTTCTAAGCGCTTTAACGGTAGCTAAGGATCTAACGTGGCGCGCTACCTTCATGTGGACAGCAAAGACTCTGATCAGACTGGGTGGATGCCCGGGCTTATCTGAGTCTGCGCTGGGCGCACAACCACTTTGTTGGTTTTCTCGCGTCGTGGTTCAAAATAATGATATTGGAAATCTGCCCATAGTCATAACTTATTTATTCTAGGTCCACGTTTCATTAACATCGATCTTCAGACGAAAGAAGCAATTCTCTAGGGAAAAGAAATAATGCCAGAATTTGTGCATATTGCCAAAATTGATAAATTCTGCATTTCTATCATACAAAACTAAAATTGACAAGAAAAATGTCAGAACTGCCTTTTTAATTTACTTGTTATTTTTTTTTATTTGTTTTAACTATTGCAGAACTTAAATGTACAGAAAATTAGATGTGCCTGCGTGTGGGTTTTACTGCCCAAATATAGGTATGTGCTACATAGGAATTTTTGCAATCCTTTATTAGTCTTACGGGCCACCAGGGTTCATCTCCCATAAAGTGCAGGTTACTATGATGCTTATGTTGGTTTCATCTGTTTGTGCGACTCCACTTTGGTTGAAGGTACATCATTTTAGAGTCCAGATGCGCTGAAACAGGCGCACATGCTGCGACTTTGTACCCATGCCCCTGTGCTTGCACCACATCCATGTTGTAGCAGACAGACCACAGTAAACAGTATCCAGGACGCAGTAGACAGACAGTAGACACTTCACTGGACAGTAAATAGTATACAGAAAACTGCGAACAACATGCACTACTTTTCAGCATGCTCCAAAGCGAAGGGCGAGTGGACAGTGCACAGCAGACGGTAAACGGTCTATAACGTTGAGGGAAAAGTATTTTCCTTCGCACAGCTTTGAGATACATATATATTGATCGTGAAATTGGGGGAAGAAAACTATCAAAGAAAAAAGAAATAAAAATAGAAAATAAAGAAAAGCAGACAAAAGTCTGCAGCACCCGGTATTCCCAGGCGGTCACCCATCCAAGTACTAACCGGGCCCGACGTTGCTTAATTTCCGTGATCGGACGAGAACCGATGTTTTCAATGTATTATGGCCGTAGACAACAAAGAACCGATTTTCAACATTTACAAAGTGTACTTTTGAGAGTTTGCGATCAGTAATAGCCAATCCTGCAGTTCTTACTACTGGGACACACATTGCAGGCCTAGTAGAGCAGTCGTATCAGGATCTGCGCTGTTTACATTTCAGTCTCATCATGCCAGCAGACAAAAAAAGTTGAATCATCATCGAATCAACGTTGATTCGATGTGATTCGATGTTTTGTGATCATCGATCAAACTATGGCAAAACATCTTCGATAAGCCTCTTTATTTCGGAGTACTAATTCGCGCCTCATATGATAAGCTTTTGTCTGAAGTAAAAAGTAACCGTCAATATCAACGTTAATTCAACGGCACAGTGACGTTTAACCAACGTTAATGACACGACGTTGTGTCAGCGTTGTGTGTCAGCTGAGCATGAGGAATAAATCTGTTATCATTGAATGTTGCCGGAATATTTAGTGTTGCGCCACGCGAAGAAAGTCTTCAGATGAGCATATGCACAGTCTGCTCAGTAAGTGCATGGAAAGTCAAACACGCAACATCTTACTAATTCCAGTACGTAATACACTTTTTCTGACTAGTCTAACATCTGGCAGAAAACTCGTTACGGTGTAAAATCGATAACTCTGTACTACCTGTAAATTTTAGCCCTTGGCCATAAATGGAATTGCTTCCCTTTCCAGTGTTTTAATGGTTAATAGAGAGAACTTAGAAAAATTTCGACCAAGCTTCGAATCAATAGTAAGCAAAATTAGGCGTTCAGGGAAGAAATTTCCCAATTAGCTATGTATGTATAAAATACATCATTGTAATCAGTGGAATAACAGCTTCTAGCTCATACGTTATAATAGATTCGCAAATGTTAATTTATATGTGTTATTTAGGTCCAAAAACGAAGATTCGCGTAATTTGAATAAATTGCGTTAAGAAACTTATGGTTTATAGAAAGAAAACTATGGGCTCTGATGGAAGAAACTTCTCATTGACACATTTCTATGATTTTTATACCAGATTAAAGAGCTTGAAATGCTCTTTCGTGCTAGACGTTATAATTTAATGTCGGAAAATATATTAAATAAGAAAATTTAATTTATTTATGAGCTTCTATACATTTCCCTATTAAACTGAGAACCGCATACAGGTAACCGCTTATCTCCGGCCCTCTTGGAGATTATCGGAAAATCCCGTCACTATAACGAGAATTCTTCCCTATGGAATACTGTTTAATAAGATTTAAACAGTGGCACAATAAAAGTTTCACCCTGCAGCACGCCAAGAAACAAGTGCATAATTGATGTGTGTGGTTGTGTGTGGGGGGAGGAGGGGGCGGGGGGGGGGGGGGGGGTGAAATGGCCTTTCAAGGCAGGTGAGGGTATAATCGAATAGAAAGCTGTGGAATTTTTGTTTCTCCAAATCTGGGTCCCTTCCTTTTTTGTTCTAAATAAAATTGAAAGGGGAGTAACAAACTGAGTGAATCTTTCGGCTTTTTCAGGCTAAGAAGCGATTTTATTTTCTTCATAAAATGATGTTTTAAAATACGCACTTAATCCTTCAAAACGTTTGTACTTTCAGTTTCTAATTATAGATGCGTTGTAATATCATGTAGCTTCTATCCGAATGTATGACCTTGCTAATTATCTGGGTGTACATATAACAAATGTTTTAAAATTATGAGCTGTTTTATAGGTGTGAAAAACTTTCGTTCCGAACCTTTAGGGAGAGATCCGGCACTGCTTAGACTAGTCTGCGTAAATGCGCATTCTATTCGGAAAAATATAGTACGCACTGAAATTGATATGATGTTGCGTGTTTTGATAACCTGACTCTCCCTGCACTTACTGAGCAGACTGCGCATATGTGAAAGCTGATATGCACAGTTCGCTTATGCTCACCTGAAGTGTTTTTTCGCGCGACACAACTCTAAATATTCTAACCACATTCAATGATTACAGATTTGTGCCTCAGGTTCAGCTGACACAGAACGCTGAAACAACGGCGTGGCATTGACGTGGATTAAACGTTACTATGACGTTGAATTGACGTTGATATTGACGGTTTACATGTAACTTGAGACATAGCTGATTATATGAGGTGCAAATTTGTACTCAGTAATAAGGAGGCTCATTAAAGATGTCTTTCTATAGTTTATACACTGGGCACACACCACTGAATCACATTGAATCAACGTTGATTCACTGTTGATTCAGCGTTGATTCAATGATGATTCAGCATTTAATTTCCGCAGGCTTGGTGAGGCTGAACCGCAAACAGCGCAGATCCTGGTATGATTGCTCTGCTAGGCCCGCAATGTGTGCCCCGGTAGTAAGAACAGCAGGATATTATAACTTTTACTGATCTCAAACTCTCGCGGCAGTGCAGGCCCTCTCGTAAACGATGCACTGCATTTACTCTGATAGACAACGCAGTTACATGGACTTATCCTGGTACCCACTGTTTGTGTATAGCGTCAAACATATTTTACCCGGACAAGGCTAATAACATTCAAAACAAGAGATGAGCATAAAATGCACGTGAAAATAAGATCGACACTTGATTATCCTGATTGCCAATGATGTAACCCAAGAGCCGCACCCTCGGAAAATTGCCACATGCGACGAGAAGAAGCAGCCCAGTCTGTGGTAACATGTATGCGTTCACAACATGTATAAGCAATCTTGAGCATCAAACACTGTGGCGTCGTAAAGAGCGCGAAAAGAAAAGACACTAATGGGACTGCATTCGCTTTTCCCAAGATGGGGTGAAATACATTTTCCCTTGCGCATACCTCGTGTCATGATAAAACCAGTCTTATTTCATAAGCAAAATGCGCGTGTCTTGACTAGACGCATGCGCAATCAGAGCACGGTAGACTACACATGAGCGTAGACATACCTTGGTACCTCCTGGTTGCGTATACATACATATTTCGCTGAAAATATTATGGGTTGAAGCACATTTTTTTCTTGCGCAGGCCATTTGAGTCGTGTCGTGATAAAGTCAGCCTTGTGGTGTATGCAAAACGCCTATGTCCAGACTAGTCTGTGCACTAGCACAATCAGAACAGGTTAGGCGCAATAAGTATGCCTTCTGGAAATCAAACGGTGAACTGCACTTACTCTGACAGACTACGCAGTTGCATAGACTTATCTTGGTACCCACTGTTTGCGTATAGTGTCAAACATATTTTGCCCGGACAAGGCTCATATCGTTTAAAGAGATGAGCATAAAATGCACGTGCAAATATAACCGACCCTTGATTATCAATGATGTAATCCAAGAGCTGCAAGATTAACAAAAAATAAATAAAAATAACCGCAGTGATCCAAAATTTTGGGATAGATGTATCTGAGAAATCACTTTAGAATCAGATCAAGATGTGCAATGCGTCATATCCTATCAGTATTTTTGACACACTGTCAGCTACTTTTAGCATTTGTTTAAATTTTAGAATAATCTGGTAATTTAAAGGTGTCCCAATAGAGAGAGTAAATAAAAACGATGGAAATTGTTTGAACAGCATTGCAAGACACCCAGCAGGCACATGACGTCGTAATGATGTCAAAATGGGGTCGATGCGACGCCACCATGCCGCATAGACGTCAATACGACGTCATTTCGACGTCATGTGCCTGCTGGGCAGTAAGTATTTCCCAGCGGGCACATGACGTCAGAATGACGTCGATGAAATGTAATGTTTGCGTCCACGTCAATGCGACGTCATTATAACGTTGTGTGCCTGCTGGGTAGTATGTATCAATGTGAAGATCTGATCCGTCTCCTTGAGCTTCCAATTAGGTATCCGTTTATCTGAATCAGAAAAAAATGAGCCGCGACACGAGAAAGCAACAAAGTGGAAGTGCGCCCATCGCAGACTCAGATCAGCCTGGGCATCCGCCTAGTATGATCACAGTCTTTTCTAAGCGCTTTAACGGTAGCTAAGGATCTAACGTGGCGCGCTACCTTCATGTGGACAGCAAAGACTCTGATCAGACTGGGTGGATGCCCGGGCTTATCTGAGTCTGCGCTGGGCGCACAACCACTTTGTTGGTTTTCTCGCGTCGTGGTTCAAAATAATGATATTGGAAGTCTGCCCACAGTCATAACTAATTTATTCTAGGTCCACGTTTCATTAACATCGATCTTCAGACGAAAGAAGCAATTCTCTAGGGAAAAGAAATAATGCCAGAATTTGTGCATATTGCCAAAATTGATAAATTCTGCATTTCTATCATACAAAACTAAAATTGACAAGAAAAATGTCAGAACTGCCTTTTTAATTTACTTGTTATTTTTTTATTTGTTTTAACTATTGCAGAACTTAAATGTACAGAAAATTAGATGTGCCTGCGTGTGGGTTTTACTGCCCAAATATAGGTATGTGCTACATAGGAATTTTTGCAATCCTTTATTAGTCTTACGGGCCACCAGGGTTCATCTCCCATAAAGTGCAGGTTACTATGATGCTTATGTTGGTTTCATCTGTTTGTGCGACTCCACTTTGGTTGAAGGTACATCATTTTAGAGTCCAGATGCGCTGAAACAGGCGCACATGCTGCGACTTTGTACCCATGCCCCTGTGCTTGCACCACATCCATGTTGTAGCAGACAGACCGCAGTAAACAGTATCCAGGACGCAGTAGACAGACAGTAGACACTTCACTGGACAGTAAATAGTATACAGAAAACCGCGAACAACATGCACTACTTTTCAGCATGCTCCAAAGCGAAGGGCGAGTGGACAGTGCACAGCAGACGGTAAACGGTCTATAACGTTGAGGGAAAAGTATTTTCCTTCGCACAGCTTTGAGATACATATATAGTGATCGTGAAATTGGGGGAAGAAAACTATCAAAGAAAAAAGAAATAAAAATAGAAAATAAAGAAAAGCAGACAAAAGTCTGCAGCACCCGGTATTCCCAGGCGGTCACCCATCCAAGTACTAACCGGGCCCGACGTTGCTTAATTTCCGTGATCGGACGAGAACCGATGTTTTCAATGTATTATGGCCGTAGACAACAAAGTACCGATTTTCAACATTTACAAAGTGTACTTTTGAGAGTTTGCGATCAGTAATAGCCTATCCTGCAGTTCTTACTACTGGGACACACATTGCAGGCCTAGTAGAGCAGTCGTATCAGGATCTGCGCTGTTTACATTTCAGTCTCATCATGCCAGCAGACAAAAAAAGTTGAATCATCATCGAATCAACGTTGATTCGATGTGATTCGATGTTTTGTGATCATCGATTAAACTATGGCAAAACATCTTCGATAAGCCTCTTTATTTCGGAGTACTAATTCGCGCCTCATATGATAAGCTTTTGTCTGAAGTAAAAAGTAACCGTCAATATCAACGTTAATTCAACGGCACAGTGACGTTTAACCAACGTTAATGACACGACGTTGTGTCAGCGTTGTGTGTCAGCTGAGCATGAGGAATAAATCTGTTATCATTGAATGTGGCTGGAATATTTAGTGTTGCGCCACGCGAAGAAAGTCTTCAGATGAGCATATGCACAGTCTGCTCAGTAAGTGCATGGAAAGTCAAACACGCAACATCTTACTAATTCCAGTACGTAATACACTTTTTCTGACTAGTCTAACATCTGGCAGAAAACTCGTTACGGTGTAAAATCGATAACTCTGTACTACCTGTAAATTTTAGCCCTTGGCCATAAATGGAATTGCTTCCCTTTCCAGTGTTTTAATGGTTAATAGAGAGAACTTAGAAAAATTTCGACCAAGCTTCGAATCAATAGTAAGCAAAATTAGGCGTTCAGGGAAGAAATTTCCCAATTACTGTCCAGTTAGGCTATTGTGACAGTGACGTCACCGTTTATTTACTATTTCGGATTATGCCTATTGTTCATTAAAGGGATGTTAGGTTTTCATATAAGCAATATAGACATTATTTTAAACGTTTATAGACATATATAGTTGTGGCCTAGTGGTTAAATAGAGGGACTAGTGTAGAAGTATTGGTGTGGGGAAACAAGATGGCACAGGTTCGTGTCTTGGTCTGATGTTGTTTTTTCTTTGTTTTTGTTTTTCTGTTGTTTTTTTTGGTGCGTGTGTATTTGGAAATATGGCGAACGGTTTTCAGTAAATGATGGCTAAGGGTCCTAGCTGCTTTGCCAATTTGCCAAAATAAATGGATTTGTCAGTTTGAAGATACATGTATATTAGACAAAGCGAACAGAAGATGTTGAGTTACCTTTTACAACATCGTATAAGTCAAAATTAAAATAAGATGCAGATAAAAGATTATAATGCAAGACTGGAGAACTGTTGGTAAGAAATTATAAAGTTGCATAATACCAGACAAAAACAAGAAGAAAAAAAATCATAATTTCGAACTAACCTGGATTTGAACCTGCAATCTTTTATCTGCGAAGTCGCCACGAAACCTCTACACTACACCATTTTGCTTGATAGAAGACCATTCGTTTACTAACTTAATTTTTACAGGCTAAATATTTTTACGATACACTACGGTTTCACCCATCGCGAAATAATGGTTCAGCCTGTTTACATTCTGAGTATCCTAACTGGACAGTAGCTATGTATGTATAAAATACATCATAGTAATCAGTGAAATAACAGCTTCTAGCTCATACGTTATAATAGATTCGCAAATGTTAATTTATATGTGTTATTTAGGTTCAAAAACGAAGATTCGCGTAATTTGAATAAATTGCGTTAAGAAACTTATGGTTTATAGAAAGAAAACTATGGGCTCTGATGGAAGAAACTTCTCATTGACACATTTCTATGATTTTTATACCAGATTAAAGAGCTTGAAATGCTCTTTCGTGCTAGACGTTATAATTTAATGTCGGAAAATATATTAAATAAGAAAATTTAATTTATTTATGAGCTTCTATACATTTCCCTATTAAACTGAGAACCGCATACAGGTAACCGCTTATCTCCGGCCCCCTTGGAGATTATCGGAAAATCCCGTCACTATAACGAGAATTCTTCCCTATGGTGCACTTTTCCTGCATGGAAATCGACTGCGTACTAAATTTTCTTACCTGTTTTGTCCAAATACCGGTTCAAATTTTCGTGAACCCTTTCATTTATGCCATGTGATTCTCCGCCTTGACGCCCTTCAATCCTGGAAATTGAATAGTCAAACTCTGCAATAAATAGACAAATTGCAACAATGATCGACTCGTTTCTATGAAAAGCAAGTTTGCGCTGAAAAGAACTCGTGTAATTATCACAAAACTCCTGAAAGTGGCCAAACCAAAAGTTTGGTTTGGCCGCTTTCAGGAGTTTGTGAGGATTCAACCAGATTTTCTTTCATAAAACTGCATTTTTTTCACCAGCATGCTTTCTATACATATATGTGGATGTAATGTTTGTCTCTGTTTTCATTGTGGGATGGGGGGGGGGGGGGGGGGGAGGATGGGGAGCTTCTCAAAGGAAATCCTTTACCCATAAGGGGAGCAATTCTTACCTGTGGGAATCTGGGAGAGCTATTCAAAGGAAATCTCTTGCCCATAAGAGGAGGAAATCTTACCCCTGGGAGTCTGGGAGTAGCACTCTGAAAATGATTCGAGATATTTTTATGCTCCCCGAAGGGTGAGCATATAGTCGCCGCTTTGTCTGTTCGTCTGTCTGTCCGTCCGTTCCCACGAGAGGGTACTTACGTGGCTTAAAATCAGCATTTTTAATACTTTGGTGGCAAATCAGTTTTGTGGGGCTAGCCACGAATGCAACTATATTTGGATATATATAATATGATATAAGGGGGGTAACCCAAGCAAGTTTAAAAAAAATGCCACTTATTATTGGAATTCTATAGGTCCATCAGTATAATACTTCCACATACTAAGGTGGCTAGGCCCATCACTCATGGAACATGTCCATACAGCTTGTGGCTTGTTCTTAAGCGGCTACTCCAATATAAAAGTATAAAGGGGGAACTAAATGAAACTGAAAGTATAAGGGGGAACAAAATGAAACTTCACACATTGATAGAGGACAACGTGGGGAAGTGCAGTACACAAGAACCGTAACCCTGTCACAAGTATTTACGAAGTTAGCTCCCTTTCCAGTTTTTTTTCAATATTTTGCTTGTCCGGAGCATATCTCTGAAAGTATAAGGGGGGATTGATCGAAACTTCACACATTGATAGAGGACAATGAGAGGAAGTGCAGTGCTTAAGAACCATAACCCTGTCACAAGTATTTACGAAGTTAACCCCCTTTACAGTGTTTTTCAATATTTTGCTTGTCCGGAGCATATCTCTGAAAGTATAAGGGGGAACTAAACGAAACTTCACACATTGATAGAGGACAATTAGAGGAAGTGTAGTGCACAAGAACCGTAACCATGTCACAAGTATTTACGCAGTTAGCTCCCTTTCCAGTTTTTTCCAATATTTTGCTTGTCCGGAGCATATCTCTGAAAGTATCAGGGGAACTAAATGAAACTCCACACATTGATAGAGGACAATTAGAGGAAGTGCAGTGCTCAAGAACCGTAGCCCTATCAAAATATTTATGAAACTAGCTCCCTTTCCAGTTTTTTAGCTCACCTGAGCACGAAGTGCTCAAGGTGAGGTATTGTGATCGGTCTTTGTCCGTCATCCGTCGCACGGCGTCCTTCGTCCGTCGTCCGGCGTCAACTTTTGCTTTAAACGACTTCTTCTCCAAAACTGCTAGCCGGATTTCAAAATAATTTCACAGAAATGTTCCTTGGGGACTCTCTACCAAAATTGCTCAAATGGTTCCGCTCCCCTGAACAATATGGCCGCCAGAGCTAAAAATAGAAAAACCTTTAAACGACTTCTCCAAAACTGCCTGGCCGATTTTAAAATAATTTCACAGAAATGTTCTTTAGGAGACCCTCTACCAAATTGCTCTAACGGTTCCGCTCCGCTGAACAATATGGCCACCAGAGCTAAAAATAGAAAAACCTTTAAACGACTTCTCCTCCAAAACTGCTGGGCCGATTTTGAAATAATTTCACAGAAATGTTCCTTAGGAGACCCTCTACCAAAATTGCTCAAACGGTTCTGCCCCGCTGAACAATATGGCCACCAGAGCTAAAAATAGAAAAAAGATTAAAACATCATCGTTTCTAAAGCCAATGGCTCGATTTCAAAAAAATTTCACAGAAATGTTTTACTCATGGCTCTGAACAAAAATTGCTCAAACGGTTCCGCTCCGCTGAACAAAATGGCCGCCAGAGCTCAAAATAGAAATAAATCTTAGAATGACACAGAGGGCACAGTTATGATCCAATCATCATGAAACTTTGTCAGAATGTTTATCTTAATGAAATCTAGACCATCTTTGAAACTGGATCATGTGGGGTCAAAAACTAGGTCACTGGGTCAAATCTTAGAAAAACCTTGTGCACACTCTAGAGGGCACAGTTATGATCCAATCTTCATGAAACTTTGTCAGAATGTTTATTTATATAAAATCTAGGCCAAATTTGAATCTGAGTCTTGTGGGGTCAAAAACTAGGTCACTAGGTCAAATATTAGAAAAACCTCATGTACACTCTAGAGGGCACAGTTATGATCCAATCTACATGAAACATTGTCAGAATGTTTACTTTCATGAAATTTATACCAGATTTGAAACTGGGCCATGTCAGGTCAAAAACTAGGTCACTAGGTCAGTTCTTAGAAAAACAGTGTGAATGCTTTTGATGACACAATTTTGTTCTAATCTTCATGAGACTTTGTCAGAATGTTTGTCTCCAACGAATCTGGACCAAGGGTGCAACTTTGTCATGTTGGGTCAAAAAGTAGGTCTCTAGGTTAAACCTTAGAAAAACATTGTGTACACTCTAGAAGGCACAGTTTTGATAACTTTGCCAGAATGTTCATATCCAAGAAATCTAGACCAGGTTTGGAACTGGGTCATGTAGGGTCAAAATCTAGGTCATTAGGTTAAATCTTATAAAAACCTTAGTATAGGTACACAATAAAGGGTTCATTTTCTATTTAATCTTTGTGAAACTCTGTCAGTCGTATGGATGTCTCTGAGGTTAAGTTCACAGGATACTCAGGTGAGCGATCCAGGGCCATCATGGCCCTCTTGTTTCAATATTAAGCTTGTCTTGTGCATATCTCTAAAAGTATTTGAGGGAACTTAATGAAACTTCATACATTGAAAGAGGGTAATAAGAAAAAGTGCAGAGCACAAGAACCATAGCCCTGTCTTAAGTATTCGCAGACTTAGCCCCCTTCCTATTTTTACAGTATTTTGCATGTCCAGAGCATATTTCTGAAAGTATAAAAGGGAACTTAATGAAACTTCACACACTTATAGACGACAATGAATGAAAATGCAGAACACAAGAACCATTACCCTGTCATAAGTTATTACAGAGTTAGCTCCCTTCTTAATTTGTGCTTTATTTTGCTTGTATGGAGCATATCTTAGGAAGTATTGTAGGAAACTAAATATAATTTCACACATTGATAGAAGGTAATGAAAGGAAGTGCAGAGCTTAAGAACTATAACCCTACCTTTAGTAATTATGGAGTTAGCTGCCTTCCTAATTTTTTCTGTTATTTAGCTTGTCTGGAGTATCTCTCTATACATGAAACTTCACATATTGATAGTAGAGGGCAATGACAAGAAGTGTAGAGCAGAAGAACCATAACTGTATCCAAAGTTATTTTGGAGTTATTATTTTTTCTCAGGTGTATGCATGTCTAGAGCATTGCTCTAAAGGTATTGATTTTTCCATTTTAAATTGCATTTAATTTACACAGAAAGTCATTCCTTCACCCATTCTCCTTATCCACACATTCGGGGAGCATCCATCGGTTCCACCGATTTTCTTGTTTTACAAGAATAGGCTATCTTGGAAGTAAGAATTAAATCTTTTCAACTAAGAACGTTCCCTTTTGTACTTTTCAGTTTATCTTAAATATACTTCACGTAGGAGATGAGCAGTACTGCTTCCATGTTAAACACAGCTTAATCATGTAGTCTGTCTCGACGGGTCATTCAGAGAAATCAGGCTTAACATTGTTCCATGAAACTCCTTTTTTTAAGGAGCGTAGTGGCGCAAATGGTTAAGCTGGTGTCTTTGAATGGCGAGGCGGAGTTGTTGTAGTCTTCTGATCGCCTTGTGGGTAGTTCTTTATTTCTCAACTATATATAGAGTAGTGTTTCCGTGCAGAAATAACTTTGTGTCAGTAGCGTTGTATCATTTGCTGCTGTTTCTTTAGGAAGTCCAATGTACATGTTGTTAAGGCTTATGGGTATCCCTCTTTTTTTCTATTTCATAACGAGACAACTATTGTGAATTCCTGTCTATTTTCCTGGAATACGAAGTCCTTGCAGAACACGGTCACATAGACACCGAAAGAAGACGAGTAGTGTCACTCCTGGTTAGCTATGTATATACAAGGACTGTTACGAAACGAAAAAGAGTCCTAATTCCGAAACGACCTGGTCATCGAGGCTAAACAATTTGTTTAGCCACGATGGCCAGGTCGTTTCTGAACTATGACTTTTTCGAAATTGTTTAGCCACGATGACAGCCTTGGAAACATAGTTAACCAGGTTTGCGCCTCGCACGCATATCAATGCAGGTTATGCACACCTAAGAAGGGATGATTTAAATTTTTGGTTGGTTGTTTTAGGTTTAACGGCCCTTTCAGACAGTATTTCAATCTATATCAGGCCGTCTCCCAGAGTGAGGAAGAAAGAAAAAAGAATGATAGATAAGAGAAAATAATTTCCGAACAAGCCCCGTCCGCACCTACTGCAAGTACAATAGGCCCTTGCCCTACTTTTATCCAAATAAGTAGGCCGCCCCGATACTGGAAGTTATAACCAGCACCATCACCCGACCGCCACTCCTAAGAAGGGAGGAACATATACGATAAAATCATCCTCGACAACAAACACGCAATACCTCAAAGATAACCATATTTATTCGGTTATAAGGTGGAAGTTTATCCTTCCAAAATTATCACAAATATGAGCCGCGACACGAGAAAACCAACAATGTGGGTGGGCGCCCAGTGCAGACTCAGATCAGCCTGGACATCCATCCAGTCTGATCAGATTCTTCACTAGGCGCACAAAGGGTAGCTACGGGTCTAAGCTACCTCCATGCGGACGGCGAAGACTCTGATCAGACTGGGCGGATGCCCAGGCTGATCTGAGTTTGCGCTGGCCGCACAACCACTTTGTTGGTTTTCTCGTCTCGCGGCTCATATTTAAAAGTAAAAAGTATGCAAAGACCAGGAACTGAAACAATCAAAATCCAAATCCAGCCCTCAAACCATAGTTGGAAACAACTAAGATTACAAATAATCAAGATACAGAGAACATATGGCCAACCGAGTGAGCAGCTTGTTCCCAAAAGGTGGCCACTCAGCAACCCAAACCGAACCAAAAATAATAAGAACATACATAAGGTAAAACATCACAGAAACTCTGACACCAAAAACAGGCAACAGAGAACCACAACAGAACTACCGCCTTGGAACGGTCAGTAATGAATTACTGGGGGGCTTAAATCGATTTTACAGGCCCAACCTCACCCTCAGTTTCTGAAGTGGTACAAAACATTTAGTTGGTAGTTCGGTTCGCATGATAACCCTCTAACTCGTCAATGCTTAAATCGGTATTGAGAAATTCAGCTATGAGACGTTTTGTTTTTCCTTCAAAAACAGTCCCAAAATCTAGTTTAGTCTAGTCTATCCCATAACCTGGTGAGGTCGTTGGGCACCACAGATCACTCTACAACAATCCATTTTCTCCTAGTCCTGTCTTCAGCTGCCCCAGCTGAGCTAGCAAAATCCATCCTGTCCATTCCTTAATTCTGTCTTCCCAACTTTTCTTCTGTCTACCTCTCTTTCTCTTTCCTTTCACTGTGCACTGCAGAATAGTCTTTGCTAAACCAGAAGACCTTGAGACATGCCCAAACCATCTCAACTTCCGTTTCTTGACCAAGGTCAGGACTTCGTCATATTCTCCCATGGCTGCTTGGATCTTTCTGCGAACCTCCTCATTTATTATATGGTCCGTGTACGAAATGTTCAGTTACCTTCGGTAGCATCTCATCTTAAAGGCCTGCGTTCTTTTCTCTCACTCTGCTCTCTCAAGGTCCATGACTCACAGGCATACAGAACAACGAAAAAATCTAGAGCAACAGTAGCGGGGAGGGGGGGGGGGGGGGATAGTGGCATGGCTGGGACATTGATACAAATCAAGAATAAAATCCTTAGTTAAAACCTTATATAATTGAGCCGTGACACGAGAAAACCAACAAAGTGGTTGTTTGCCCAGCGCAGACTCAGATCAGCCTAAGCATTCGCCAAATCTGATAAGACTCTTCCCCAAGCGCTTAAATGGTAGCAAATGGTCTAAGCTACCTCCATGCGGACAGGGAAGACTCTGATCAGACTGAGCGGATGCCCAGGCTGATCTGAGTATTCGCTGGGCGTACATGCCACTTTGTTGGTTTTGTCGTGTCGCGGCTAATATTTGCACTCAATACAAGCAGTTGGGTCGGACCACAAGTTCTATCAGCATAAGTTACGGTCCCTCCCTCTTTGAATCAAATCCTTCAAGATTCAAAGAAAATTAATTTATCCATATGCCAAAGTTGGAAATGCAGCTGCATAAGAAAAACTACCCCATTGGGCACACAACTTTGAATCAACGTAGGTTCAATGTTGATTCATCGTTGTGTGCCCGACGGGCTTTCTTCCGGGGTTGTTCAGGTCCTTTCATTTGGGCTATAAACTGGCATGGATTCAAGGGAAAATACTATAACATTAAATCAGAATATAAGGGGGGTGTTCTATAACATCGAAGTGTCAAAAACTTCCTGCCCTTATCCGAAGTTGGCTGAACGGAGATTTTAGCTTTTGCCTTAAATCTCCACTTACACAGTCAGGGATCACTTATAATGCTTTATAATCACGGTTGTTTTTTTTTTCTTTCTTTCCTTCTTCCTTTTCGAAGATGGTTCAACGGGAATTTTAGCTCGTCTTCTTTCTTTCTTTCTTTCTTTCTTTCTTTCTTTCTTTCTTTCTTTCTATTCGAAGTCTTTCTTTCTGTCTGTCTTTCTTTCTATTCGAAGTTGGCTCAACGGGGATTTTAGCTCGTCTTATTTCTCCGCTTCTTTCTCTCTTTCTCTAATATCTCGCAGTCGAAGTTCAGCTCAAGGAACTGATATCTCAAAGTAAATTTTCTGACCCCAGAAAATTTACTTTGAGATACCAGTAGTTTGAGACAAAAGGAAGTTGAAATGTAAAGAAAATGTGTTCAAACTATAATTGAGCCGCGACACGAAAAAAAAAAAATGTGGTTGTGCGCCCAGCGCAGACTCAGATCAGCCTGGGCACCCGCCCAGTCTGATCAGAGTCTTCGCTGTCCGCATGAAGGTAGCTTAGACCCTTAGCTACCCTTTGAGCTCTTAACGAAACTAGGCAGATGCCCAGGTTGATCTGAGTCTGCACTGGGCGCACAACCATATTGTTTGTTTTGTCGTGTCGCGGCTCATATTCTTTTAGATAGGAGGGTTCTTTGAGGTATCAGTGTTTGAGATAACGAGAGGCAACTCTTTCTAATTTCTATAAAGAATAAAGTGATAACGGATATTAACATACAGGTAAACATTTCTTATCTTGTAAGTAAGACAATATTAACTGTGTATCACTGAGACAATATGGACGTGCATTATTTTCTTCTCACGCTCATCATATTTACAGGTGAGTAATATATAAGTATTTATTTCACGTATACTATATACAGCTTGTTTTTTTCTCTATTTTTTTATTTTATTTTATTTTTTGTCTAATTTAATTTGAACTAGATATATTTACGTGTGTTTTTCTGTGTATCTAGCACATTTAAACCAGATTAATTGGCTTTTTTTTGCTCTTTTTTTCATTTTTATGTCAGTGTAAAGTACAAAGGATGAAATAAGAATGGCAAAAAGGTAAATATTTCCCGTAGCCTTGTAGCTGTAGGGGTAGTGGGTATAAGATGCCCACCATATTATGGGACACACTATAAAAGATGGAGTCCATTACTCACCTTTCATTGCCTTTAATCTTCGCTGATACGAAAAAAGGAACCCATTTACTGCTGGGTTGAGTTTATTTAAAAAGTGCAGAAAAGAAGCCAAATGGGATATTTCTGTAAGTGCCTTGAATAATTTTCCATAAAATAAATGGTGTTGTTTGTTTGTTTCTTTTTTAGAGTAACTGGTATTTTTTTTTAAATTTTAACCTACTGACTAAAAAAATTAAATACATGTTTTATCAAAAAAAAAAAAAAAAAAAGAAAAAAAGAAAAAAAAAAGAAAACTTGTAAATAATACAAAACAAGAGGCCCAAGGGCCACAAAGCTCACCAGATCTCTAGCTCAAAATTGCTATCAAATTTGTATAGGCTCAAAATTGCTGTCAGTTCGTATAGGCTAATACAAAATATACAACTACAAAGTCTCAGTCTGACAGTCTGTTGAGTTGATAACAAAATATATAACTATTTTCCATATATTGATTGCAGTAAATGCCATTTTTTTAATTTTCCCCATTGCAAGTCAATGCAACCCTAAGTTGCCATAGCGACCAAACTAAAGAGCCAATTTTATAAAAACAAACAAACAAAAAAAAACATAAATTTTCAATCATCCTGCCTTAGGATACTACAGATGAAATCTGGGCCTTATCAGCCCAGTGGCTTGGGGGAGATAATTTTTTTTAAGTATTTTTTTCCATCTTTTTTGCATTTTGGTTTCCATGGCAACCAATGAAAGGAGCAGTGGGCAAAAAAACACATAGCTAATAAGAGACTTCTCAAGGAACAATCTATAAAAGTTTTGTCAACATATATGCGATGGCTTGGCAGTAAATGCCATTTTTCAGTTTTCCCCATTATTAGTCAATGCAACTCAAAGTTGCTATAGCAACCAAACTAAAGGGCCGACTTTCAAAAAAAAACCCATAAACTTTCAATCCCCCAGCCCAAGGATGCCAAAGATGAAATCTGGGCCTTATTGGAGAAGATAATTTTTTTCCATTTTTTTACATTTCAGTTTCCATGGCAACCAATGAAAGGAGCAGTGGACCAAAAACCTAAAGCTGACAGAAGACATCTCAAGGAACATTTCTATAAAAGTTTTATCAACATATCTGCAATGGCTTGGCAGAAAATGCCATTTTTCAATTTTGCCCATTATAAGTCAATGGGAACTCTAAGTTGCCATAGCAACCAAACTAAAGGGCCCATGATCATAAAAAACACAAACTTTCAATCCCCAAGCCCAAGGATGCCTCAGATGAAATCTGGGCCTTACCGGCCCAGTGGCTTCAGAGGAGATAAGTTTTTAAGTACTTTGCCATTTTTTTGCATTTCGGTTTCCATGGCAACCAATAAAAGGAGCAGTGGGCAAAAAAACATATAGCTGATAGAAGACATCTCAAGAAACATTTCTATAAAAGTTTTATCAACATATCTGCAATGGTTTGGCAGAAAATGCCACTTTTCTATTTTCCCCATTATAAGTCAATGGGAACTCTAAGTTGCCATAGCAACCAAACTAAAAGGCCAATTTTCATAAAAAACACAAACTTTCAATCCCCCATCCCAAGGATGATACAGATGAAATTTGGGCCCAATCGGCCTAGTGGCTTCAGAGGAGATGTCGTTTAAAAGTGTTGACGGACGACGACAGACGACGACGACAGACGACGACATACGACGACGACGGACCACTGCCTATCCTATAAGCTCCCCCGGAGCCTTCGGCTCTGGTGAGCTAAAAATATGAATATAATCTTCACAAACCGTAATTTATACCTACGGCTTAATTGCACTCGCGTCCTACAGAACTAGCGCCCTTGATGATGGTTGATACTAATTATAAACGCATGTGTTCATAAATGCCCTACAAGTTCGGTGATAATTAGCTGTCGCAAGATGTAGTGGCCAACTGCAGCCACTTAAGATGAATGGGCACATTTCAGGGGAAGCAACTCTGTCATTTTCATTTTTTCTCCTTTCTCAATAAGGGTCAACTCTTTAAGGAAAGAATTTGCTCCTTAAAGAGCAAATTCTTTTCTTTAAGAATAGACCCGGTTTTAGAAGGGCTACACTGTGCAGGGAAACAATGAGGGAATCACAAAAGTTGTCACCCTTTTGTATAAATGGCGGAAGAAAATTGACGTGTACCCTTTCACCTTAATATAAATTCATCAAGAAAATAGATATGACCGTGCAAAATTTCAAAATTGTTCTGCATTCGCCTGACCAGCCGCATGTGCCAATGCTATGTTGTTGTTGTTGTGTTTTTGCTTAACGTCCACGGTAAAAAAAACTCTGGTCATGTCGAGACGGTCAATTAACGTAACCACACTAGGCTTGGACAGGCTTAGACCGCCTAAGCGCTTATCCAGTACTGATTGCACTAACTTTCGCCAGTAACTAGCAACTGCCTTTCTTGAACCAGCAGAAGGGGAAGATGGATTGATGGATGACTTGCGATTTTACGTCCTTTTCAACAGTATTTCAGTCATATCAGGACGATGGGCTTGTGATAATGAAAGGCTGTGTGCAATGGAACCCCGTTTACGATGGAAAGAACTCCGCCTCCAGCGGGGCTCGAACCCGCGACCGCTAGATCAGTAGGCCAGCGCTTAACCCACTGAGCTACCGGGGCTCCTAGAAGGGGAAGAATCAAGCTCTATGAAAGCAAATTGCCGGACCGGGTATCGAGCCGGGACCTCTGGCTTTTGAGTCAGGCGCGCTACCAATGTTTTAAGACAAAAACAGAGTTTTTCTACGCAGTCTTATTTAACCCAGTCATGTCTGGAGACACATAAAAGGGACATTGGCATACAGTGCAGCCCCAGATCAGAAGCTGGATTTTTTAAAATAAAAATTAGCACACTGTAAAAAGTATCCGCAGATTTTACGGTAGAATAACTGGCAACCAGCTGCCAGTCCTTTTCCCGTTATTTTTACGAGCGTTTGCCTGTAATGCACCAGTCATTTGCAACCACAGACCCCCTGGGGCCGGGGAATAGCGGGGATGTTGACTTTTCACTCTGCAAAGCCCTGATATAGTACCTGCACTGTGGGGACTTTTTTTTATGTCAAATCCCTGGCAAAGGTCTGTGCCCCTCAGGGGATCATATAAGTATAAAATCAATATTCTGACAAAGTGTCGCGTTAAAAACACTCCACTATTTTCCCGCTGTTTTGACGGGAATCAAAAGCCCGGCGTATCCACAGCACTGCTGGGACACCTCTTAGGTAAAAACACTGTACTTAAGCCCCGATATGCCCCCGCTATCCCCGGCCCCATGGGGGCCGTGGTTGCAAACGGCTGGTGCATAATACATTGTTGGAAATCACGATATGGAAGTGTTATGTTAATTAGCCGCTACCTGACAGAAACGACTCATATCTTCTATTCTGCCCTACTCTGCTCGATGATTCCTGCAATTTTTACGGGTCCCCGTAAAAATAACGGGAAAAGGACTGGCAGCTGATTGCCAGTTATTCTACCGTAAAATCTACGGATTTTTTACAGTGCAAAAATAAATCTGACCTAACACCACTTACATTGGAAATGGACCTGTGCAAAGAGCCAGGTAGCAGAGTCCATTCGTCATCAATAGGTTGAAACATACTAACCCACCAGAGCTACATTGTATTAGCGCTCATAAATTTGAAAGAAAAATATATTAACGTACTAGCCTAACGTTGTTTTTTTTTATATATAGGCCTATATATATACTTTTTTATGAAGATGAAAGAATGCTGTTTACCTTTGTATACGATCTACAGCAACATTGTGCCACAATGTTGCTTTTGATCGTATACAACGTTAATTCTAACACTGGTCGCCTATATAGCAAATGCTAAAATATAGTGATATATTGCGTAACAAATCACTGGGCGGATTAGCGTGACGTAATGTAGCGCCGTTCGGACGTCATTTTTATTCGTTTGGTGACGTCAATTTTCATTTCCATGAGGATAAACGGTGTAACGTCGTTTTCTCGCATCAAAAACTTACGAAATACATGTGAACGCCTCTGGTACAGTCAAAGTTGTTGGCGTGATTTCTTCACGTAACATGGCAGAAAACTGGAAAAATCTGAAGGAAACACTTGAGTTTTCGTCATTTTTACGTTAGAATCGACTGGTTGTCGGTCAGTCGTCAGTGAATATATCACTCGCGCTTCGCGCTGGTGATATATTCACTTCACGACTGACCTCCATCCAGTGATATATTGGGCAACAAATCACTGTAAGCAAGAATCTACAGTCGAACTTCGATGGCTCGAACTCGCCGGGACCACCGAAAAAGGTTCGACCGATCGGTAGTTCGAGCCATTGAAGACCCAGCTCAGCATGATCCAACTTTATGTACTAGGTTTTTCTATCATAACTACCATAACTTCCTGTATTTTGATCGGTCACTCTTTGAACCTTTGCACTTTCAGGTAGATAAAAAAAAAACAGCACAGATAAGAATTTTAATTACAATATAAAAAAATAAGATAAGCATTGGACGTAGCAGACCTGATGACCAATACTTGTAATCGGTAGGATCTACATTTAGTCCGGTCATTAATCTTGGAAATGTTTTACAAGGAAATAGGTGCGAGCCATCGGTGATTTTTTACATGGACAGTGGTTTCTAAGGACCAGACTTGGGGTTCGAGCGTTCGAGCCATCGTTGTTCGAGCCAAGTGTGGCATGTTTAGTTAAAATGAATAGGGATTTTGCCGGGACTGGAAAGTCAGTTCGACCGAAACATGGTATTTGAGCCTTCCGAGTTCGAGCCAGTGAAGTTCGACTGTATTTCTTAAACAACATTCAACACACAATCTGTATCAACATAGATTCAACGTCATAACGTTGATTCCAGGTGTTAGCGTATAGATCAGCGTTGTCTGTCCGCTGGAAAACACTATTTATGAAAGTTTACTTTTTCTATTATTTGTCGACCTAGAATGACGAGACCACATCCGTAACACAAAGTTTGTTTTGTTGTTTTTTTACTTGATATGGGACGAAATCCGGCGGCGTTTATTTTCTTTTTGGTCCAAATGGTATCTTTTAATATACATTTGGGTCAATGCCATACAGACATAATTGTGAAAATATCTTTAGATATAAAAAAAACTTCCTCACTTTTAAAGTGTTCAATAAGATTCAACGAAAGTGACAAGACCTTTTTTTCATGACCGAGATTTTTGATTCCACTTTAGTTGCAAAGGTATGAAATGTTTATGTAACCGTGTGACCAGGCCCCGAGGTTATAAAACTTTTTACATGCTCAACTCAGCTGAGCATGAAATTTTCTCTGCTGATAAATATGAAAATGCCAACATCAGTTGGCATTTTCATATTCATAAGCAGAGAAAATTTCATACTCAGCCAAACTGAGCAAGAAAGCAGCTGTAATTATCAGGGATTTGCCATTTATTAGCAGGTAAAATTTCATGCTCAGCTGAGTTGAGCATGAAAAAAGTTTTTATAACCTCGGGGCCAGGCTGTAAGTGATAAAACGCCAGCAAAGCTGTTTAAAATTTTGGTTCACAATCATTCTTAAGGACAACCTTAACGTGAAGGTGAAAATTTCACGCTGTGAAATTATATATGTAAATTATGCTGAGAATCGCCGTGCTCGCATTGGTCGTGGACTCGTTATCAGAAAGAGAAATCAAACAAAGTTTACTTTTGTAAGCTTTTATTTACACATGAAACTTTCGACACCAAATTTAAGGACGCCCTTAAGTCTTAGGAATGATTGTGAACCTTGGCCCTGAGTCTCATTGGGAATATTAACAACAACTCTGTCTCTGTTTGTCTATCTGCCCATCTCTCCCTCTTTCTGTGCTTCTTCAACAGTATTCCAGCTGAGCCCAGGCCCCGAGGTTATAAAACTTTTTTCATACTCAACTCGCCTGAGCATGAAATTTCACCTACTAATAAATAGCATATAATTAATAAGTACAGTTGTTTTCTTGCTGAGTTGAACTGAGTATGAAATTTTTTCTGCCCATGAATATGAAAATGCCAACATTAGTTAGCATTTTCATATTTATCAGCAGAAAAAATTTTACGCTCAGCTGAGTTGAGCACGAAAAAAGTTTTATAACATTGGGGCCTGGACGTCACCCCCTTGGCCAAACACAATGGGAATACAGACAGAAAAATCACCGCTAAAGCTGGACTAGAACTATAGCGGCCTTTGACCAGCAGGACAAACTAGGCGATAAAATTAAAACGGCCATGAATAATATACTACAAGAAATTCAACAAGATTGTATGCAGCTTTTATGATGGTACATAATTAGTTCGGGTTGTATGAAAACCTGTCATGGGGCGTTTAGCGATCTGCGCATGCTCAAACCAGTCTCCGTACGTGCACTCTGGTCAGGACAAGCGCAGCTGCTCTGACACTATTTTGACCATGTAAACGTTAATAAGCGAACTGCATATATCCTGACTAGCCTGTGACAAGTCTGAGATGCACAACTCACAAATGGCTCTGGAAAGGTTTTCGAGCAATGATGCACATAACAGCATAAATTATTCTCTTAATTTTAACTTGTCATAAAACAATTATGTTTACAGCCGTACTTATAGTAATGGTCTTAAGGTGAACGGATATACCTCCACGTTTCTACACATTTTTTCAAAGGGAGACAAAATGTGTGGCTTTCTGTTTGCGAATCCCTTCTAAAATGGATCTACCCTCAAAGGAAATATTTTTTTCCTCTAATTGGGGTTTACTCATAAAGGAAAGATGGAATCTACTCACAAAGGAAAGAATTTGTTCCTCTAACTGGGATCTACTCATACAGGAAAGAAATTGATCCTAGAAGAACATATGGTTTCAATGAGAAATAAAAAAAAATATCCCTCAATTATCAGCAAAACTCCTCTTATATAGAGCTCATTTTAATTTACATACCCTGATTTTTAGGGTAAATACCGTACGTTAACGATACATCCTATTCACATTCTAAGATTTGTTTACGAAACCAAATTAAGTGTTGAAAAAAAGTCACAATATTTCGTTTAATGGAAGGTCGATAGTAAAAGGCTGTAAGCAATGAACTCCGTTGTCGCTGTTCAAAAAGAACACCGCCTCTAGCGAGATTCGCACCCAGACCGCTAACTTAACAGGCCAGCGTTTAACCCGCTGAGCTACTGTAGCACATGTATAGTTTCACCATGGTATGCAATTAATGATTCAATGATAAAAGAAATGCGCATGCTCTGATCAGGCTGCATATTTGCGCAGGCTTGTCTGGGCTTGCGGTTGTTCTCGTATGATTTAGATTGGTTGCAGTTGGCTGCAACGACTCTTTGAGTAGCCCATATCGAGCCGTCTCCCAGAAAACAGATAGGGATAGGGGAGAGAAAATCCTGGGCGACAACCCCAAGCACAGTAGGGGAGAGTCGGGTAACTTCGGACAGCGGGTAAATTCGGACAGTGACATTGTTTCCTTTATATGTCAGTTGTTTGGAACTAAAACGAAAATAACTGCCAAACAGTGAAAATCCTGATGAGACGGCTCATCATGAGCCGTCTCATCAGGATTTTCACTGTTTGCAATGGTATGTCCGAATTTACCCCCTGTCCGAAGTTACCCGACTCTCCCCTAGGCCCTTGCTTTACTATTATCTAAATTAGTAGTACGCCCCGACTCTGAAAATTACATAGCATCAACAGCCGACCACGACAATTCTCATATGATTAAAAAGCAGGTTATATACACAAGTGTTTCCAACATTTGCCACCGAAAACTCCAGACAGTGTTTGTAATTATACTCAGAATGATAACAATTCCTTAATTACCGAGCTGTTCATTAGACCCCATTCCTTCTGTGAGAAACTTCAATGCATAAGGCTGTCAGATCTGCATTTCTAGCGGTGATTATCATACCTGAAGCAGTTCGAGACGAATACCTTCATTTCTAACATGTTTCGCACAGCTTTGCAAAGATAACACAGATGATTTCTGAATATCTCTCTCTCTCTCTCTCTCTCTCTCTCTCTCTCTCCCCACGACACATTCTCAAACACATTCACCCATTATATACGTACATTTAAGTGACTTATAAAAAAAAGCTCTTATACAAATTTTAAGAACAGGTCTGATGCGGAACCACCAAGTCCACTTTTTGCTAAGGTTGACTGCGCATTTTAGCACAATTTAAACCTATTCTGCAACAGCTGACTGCTGTTGCCTGATATAATACATTATCATAGCAGCTTTAATATTGACAGAAGCCATCTCTGCAGCAGATGCCACTGTAAACCTAAATTCAGTTGATTTTACCAGAAGCTTCACTGATTTGACTATCATCAATTTGGCACAAAGGTGCTGGCAGAATGGGAAATACTATTGCAGTCCCTGAACAGTCTGGTCTTGGTCTACAGTGTTTGCCCAGACATTCCTGTCACAATACTTAGTGAGGTGGTGCAAGTTTTACAGATCATTTAGGAGCTTTATTTGCTTGTAAGACAACATTCACACCTGTGTTTTTATATCACTTTGAGTAAAAATCCAAGTATATGCATGTACATGGTAAACAGTAAAATGAATAAGATGAAGTGAATCCAATGCAAAGAGATATATACTGGACAAACTAAGTTAGGGATCAAACATTAGACTGAAATTTTTATATCGAAAAAAGTAATTTTCCAAAAATCGTTTTCTTCTGTTGAATACATCTAACAATGCTGCACAAGATTGCATGACACATATTGGAATCTGGTCACGTGACACACCAGCAGAAATGAATAAACAGACATACCCCGAAAATCAAAGTGAAAACTGGCATTAACGCAAGACTGAATGTCCATTATTTTTGGCTTTATCCATGCAAAATCATTTTCAGTTCTCAGTTTGACCGCTAAGGGCCTAAAAAACTGTATGAAAGCCACTCGGTATGCTTCTGGTACATTACAAGAGGCCCATTTAGGGACTCGTTTGCCATTTTTCACGAAAGGCCTGCATGAGCTCTCCTTGAGTTTCAGGAAGCCTCTCGTGATCAGGATTGGCGGTGTAACATGCCCAAAGAATGCTCAATCGGATTTGAAACTTGTGATCAGATTGCCATGTCAGTGCGGGCGACTGTTTCTGTCGCTAGGTACTGGTCCACCA
Organism: Ctena decussata; assembly: GCA_963989385.1. Classification (NCBI taxonomy): domain Eukaryota; kingdom Metazoa; phylum Mollusca; class Bivalvia; order Lucinida; family Lucinidae; genus Ctena; species Ctena decussata. Next base: position 17,944,694 of record OZ022502.1, read on the forward strand.
CATTTGCCCTGTGATTCGATGATGCCATCGCCAAAAACTTCAGCAAACAGTCTCGTAATTGGATAAAGCTTGTCATTCCTAGCGCGAACACCAATCAGAGCGCCTCTGTCTGGCATGCGCAAGTCCACACAGCTTCTAATCCAGATGCCGCACCATACCATCACCCACCCTCCTCGAGACATGTCATATTCCGCAACAAGATTTAATTCTTAGGCTACTGGAAGTGTACCTGGCAGGCGTCACACCCTTCTCCCATCATCGTGGATCTCTACATACAAATCTGGACTCATCTGTGAAAAGAAGATGGTTCCAGTGACCCTGCTGCCAATTTGTGTCACTTTATGCCGACTGTCGCCTCGCATATCTATGGAATGGCATCAATCCTGGCCTGATTACCAGCATGCAAGTGCGGAAATTAGCTGTGTCAAATCTGTTTCTAATCGTTTTCGCTGAAATTGGCCGATTAAAGAATTTAATGGATAAACAATGCGCATCCTCACAGTGTTATTGTGATGAACCAATAGCTTGGGACAGAGACCATCGTCCGTATGGACTAGTCTAGGTAATCGCAAGTTTTAAATCTGATTTAAATGCTTGACAGATGTTACAAAACACCAATTCTAATCACCAGGAATCTTCAGGAAATCCTGGAGGGCTAATTCGGGCCTTTCATGAAAAATGGCGAAAATGTCCCCAAATGAGCCTCTAGCACCTTACCAAAAGAACACCGAGTAGCTGTCATGCAGTAATTCAGACCCCCAGAGATATCGACGAGCACTGGCAATGGTTTTGCATGAATAAAGCCAAGAATCACGGACATTCAATTTTGTGGGGATGCCATTTTCACTTCAGTTTTAGGGGTATATCTGCCTATTTGTTTCTTCTGGTGTGCCACGTAATCCGATTTCAATATTTTTCATGCGGTTCTGCGCCGCTTTGACAACTGTATTGAACAGAAGAAAATTATTTTTGGATAATTTATTTTTCATGATTTAAGCTTCAGTCAAATATTTGATCCCTAACTTTTTTGTCCAGTATATTAATAAGCATCAGTTCTGCAAAGCCTAAACTGCCATGGCGAAAGCCAGTCAACAAGTTCTTATAAATAGTTTGAAAACTGTTTCTCAAGACCTTCAGTATTGCATATGTCCTTTATTCAAGATCTTCTGAATAGCTGTTTTCAGGTCCAGTTTCCACAAATATCTAGTTTTAGTTAAGAAACCAGTTCAAATATTTCAACAGGAGAGTACTAGTATTAGCATTCGAATCATGAAGTCGTCCCCAACAATTCTCCTCACCTCGATATAGTCACGCGCGGTACTGAAAATTCAGTTTTTGGATGTAGGGTAGAATTAAGTTTGTAAAAAATGACCGCACTAATATTTCTTTGATTTTCCTACAAAATATATCAAACATTTGTAAGATAGTGTAGAATACTAGGATAACACAACATTTTTGACTTAAGATCCCAGCTTTAAGAAAAACGTAGAAAACGGAGTAACTTTTTGCTCATTTTCTCTATTTTTCCTATATACTATTAGGAAATGATGACCATATTAATCAGAGCAAAAATGACCGCATTAAATGTAAACTTAAAAGTTTGAAAAAAAATATCTATGTGCAGCTAAAAAAGTGCACTATATTGACCTAACACAACATTTTTCAATTTTTATTCAGGGAAGACTAAAAAAGAGAAAAACTGTCCATGTCCTATCTAATTTAATGCTATTTTAAGCTCACGCGATATCGTCGTTTACAGGTATATTATACGGGGCTGAGGAAAAAGTTGCCCATGTCAGAATTTGGCCTTTTTAAGGTGTCATAGGATGCATGGCTTCTAAGCATGTATTTACGCACAATTAGCCAGGTAAGAGATTTTGAACAGTGCATTGATTGCACATGCATAGTATGCTAAATCAGACAGGTGTGACATCCCTTATTCAGTGAATAAACCTTACCACCACTGAACTAGAAAGTGTAAACAGTTTTTAAAATTCGTAGGAGATCTATAGTGAGCTTACTTTTATTCGCAAATTTTGCACTAAAGCGTCACTATTTCGCCATTAGAAAACGCGACGATTTTTAAGGAATGAATTTCATTCTTCTGGTGTTTATCGAAGTATAAACTACATTGGGTCGCGTGCACAGTAAGTGAACCCCGAAGGGGTTCATGTAAACTTTGCTAGCGACCCAATGTAGTTTATACTTCGATAAATACCAGAAAAATAAAGTTCATTACTTATATTTTCATTCTTTTCTATGTATTAATTGACCACAAATTTGCGTTAGGGGGTACAGTTGAAGAAGAAAAACATGTACATGTATACGCAGTTTTTCTGCTAAAAGAGGAACAGCGTCAACTACGTCATAACGTCGCCTATGTCCAATCAGGTTGGAGAGAACCATGGTTTATTTTGACGTCACATAACTTCATGTAACGTCGCGTGAATCGATGTAGTTATTGAAGTATAAACTAACATACGTTCTAATGGTTTACCGTAGGGCTTTTCAATAAATGCACTGAGAATGTAAATATATAGACGTCAACGCATAACGTTACGACGTAATCTGCATATTTAATCCACTATACTTGATTATTGTTTTGAATGCATGGCTTTATCGCACTCTCAGAGGCGACGTCATATTATAAAATGTTAAACAGCACTGCAGCTCTGCAAAATTAATTCTTAAATTAACGTTGATTCAACGACACGACGTTGACTTAACATTGATTCAATATTGATTCAACGTCGAAAATTTACTTAATCTTGAACAACATTAGATCCAAAATGCGATGTTCGGAAATGGAGGATTCGACTACTATTCATTGACTGCTGAATATATACGGGTGTACAGGCTGATCTGAGTATGCACTGCTCGCAAATGCGGCTTAACGCGCGTTTTTTTTTGTAGCTTGGCGCAGTACGATCTTGTTTATAATTGTCATAAATACAATGAAACGCATTATGATTGCAGGCTGTGCCGTCCGAAGTTCCCCAGTAGAGAACCACATACGAGTCAGACGGCAAACGGCCGACTTAACCCCTGGAAACTGGAAAAGCTGTGAAGAGGTATGGCACTTAAAACCTTGAGCTCTAAGAACTCTTTAAGAAGTCTTATCTCTAATGAAATAAATATATTTGCTGCAGTACCTTGGTTTCGAGATTTTTTTATTTGCAGCAAATGAGAATCGGCCCTCAGTCGCAGATATTTGAGGCCATTGTTACACCCACAATCCAAAATTGGCATCTAAGATGGGCCTGTTAAATTTATGCGTATCTGCCATGATATGATTTACAATGCTTAGCATATAACAAGGGCGTAGCTACCTATACGCAAATACGCAGGTGCGTATTGAAATTTTGTCAAATTGACAAAATTTCAACACACACCTACGTATTGTCATGCTGAAATGTTGTTTATTGAGCTTAATTTTAATACTAACTGCCAACAGACACGAAAATTTAAAATAGCTTAGCGTCTTAGCCCCCTATTATTACCCTTAATGAGTATAAAACATGATTGTGCGTACTGTGTAATTGCCCCTAGATACGCCCCTGTATAATCGAACAGCATGGATTCAGACCAACCTGCTTTTCTGCACAGTCTGGGCAACACCTTACCTGTTCACTCGCAATTGAATTTTTGAAGAACCGTACACAGGCACATTAGAAGTGTTTAACCACCGGGCACACAACGTTGAATCAACATCGAATCAACGTTGATTCAACGTCATGACGTTGAATCAACGTTGATTCAATGTTGATTCAATATTGATTCAACATTGTTTACATGCTGGGTAGCTAGTCTGGGTTACCGGTCTTGTCCTGGCCATACTGTACTTGTGTGCAAGCTTCCCTGTCAGCCATAACCCGTTATCACGATATGACCGATTTAGTTTATGGGCCTACCAGTCAGAGGGAATAATTTTTACCTATCCTTACTTAAGCAGCAGTCAGAAAAAAGGTTTTGTATGATGATAGCTGTTTCAAAGAGACAGCTTAATCTCTGTTATAGCTCGTCAAGTACGTTACTTAGTGAAATTATACCAATGCGGAAAAAATACAGAGCAGTATTCTTTAAGGTTTTATTTTCTAAAATAATGCAATTTCTGTATATTTCTTTCAAAACAGCATTGATTTTGAGATTGCCAATGGTTTGTATAGCTAATTTAGCCAGTTATATATGTTATCCATGAAAACTCAAGTTTTGACATTAAATCGTTCATCCTGAAAACATGCCTTCAAAAACATTCTTTTTGTACATTGTTCATTATAAAGGGTTATCAAAAGTTTGGGACTGCTTTAATTTTATGAAGAGCTGGTCAAGATTACAAACTTATGTTACAAAATATATCATTGGTTGGCTTACAAATAATGTACAGCATCCAAAATCATTATCAAACAATGATCGGCCATATTGGTTAAGCAGTTATAACGTAAACTACAACATTAGTAACATTAGAATGCGGGAATACCAGTTATGAACATGGGCGGATTTATAGAATTGTGATAGAATCACTTTTTTCCTACCTTCAATACCGTATTTTGCGAGCTATTATATGCTTCTATAGTAAATAAAACTTGCTAACATGGTGACTGTCGCAACGTTTTGTTGTTATAATTTATTTATAACATGAGCCTACAGAACAATTTTGACATTTGAAATTAAGACTAAATTTCAAAGACATGGAAATTAAGTCATAAATCTGGAGTTTTTATACTTGGGTAAACAGACCAATATGAAACTTCAAAAAAGGAAGAAGACGAAAACAGTCATAATAGATTTGTAACGTATATAACAGTAACAAAAGCTATAAGTACACAATCCGATTCAAAATAAATAAACATAATGGGAGTTCATGCAAAGTGACGTGATAACGTAACAGTAAGGTAAATTCTCAGGAACTGACAAAATTCAATCCCAGATCCAACCCAAGACACCATGTGGGAAAGAGACAACACAAAATGTGTCACCATTAAAGATAACACCAGCGGCAGCCATGTGAACAGCCATTTCCCATGTAGGTAGTCAACGGGTTAGCCTGAACATCACAAATAAGATAAATAACAGACACATAAAACAACCAAGAAGAACTAAAGTAAAATACCACAAAAGTCTTACAGAAACAACACACACACACACACACACACACACACACACACAGAGCAGGCACATGACGTCGAAATGACGTCAGTACAACGCCATTTTGCGTTAGGTGCCTGCTGGGACACTTCTAGCGAGCCGTCATGTTTGCTGCCATGACAAAAAGCATGTTGTGCTTTAAAACCATATTCAATTTTAAATTTAAAATTACTGTATCTGTTTTGTGTGCTCTTAATGTGCCTCATAGTTTCAATAAACTAGATGACGACAAGTTTTTTAAGCAGATTACCTGTAGTTGATACTGAATATCAGACAACTGTTGAGGTTTTAATTCATCAGAAACACCGTATGTTGCTTATTTTTATCCCTTGATATAATAATGCCCGCATACAACAGCAGCATTTTCCCCTATCTTAGTGTTTTTTAATTACCATTTTGTTTTTGTTTTTTGTGACTTAACATTACTTAAATTCCCTGAAGTGCGAGAAAACTGATTATTTACACACGCATGCCATTTAAAAATGTTGATTTCTACTACCCAAGCAAAGTAAGAGCAAAAAAAAAGAAAAAAAAAAACAACAACACAAAAACATGTATTTACAGGACAGCAGTTCAAACCTCAAAACGTTTCAAGTTTGGGGCATATTACCGTGTCATGTATAAAACACACCTCGTAGAGTCAGGCAAAGCAACAATCAGTCGAATTGTCACAATATTTCAATAAAAAGTATCTTAGAGCTCATAATAAGAACTTCCTGTGTGAGAGGCGGAGAAAAAATAGCAATTACTGCAGTGGAATATATGGAATTAATGTTATACACGTTACTAACTGTAACAGCTAATAATAAAACGACCTTACTACAATAATTTAGATATCCGAAATGAGTTTATGTGGAAAGTGGTTATGACAAATAACACAAAGAAACTATCTATAAATTTAATTATACAATATAGGGAAAATATGCTTAGGTAACCAAACGTTGATAACCAAACCTAAAGAGCCTACACCCATAACGTGCTAGCTCTCTTTAACTAGTGTCACCCTTAACGTGCTAGCTCTCTTTAACAAGTGTCACCCTTAACGTGCTAGCTCTCTTTAACTAGTGTCACCCTTAACGTGCTAGCTCTCTTTAACAAGTGTCTATAGATAACATGGTTTTGGCGAGTCTGATAACAGTATTTACCAAAATCACCTCTATCACAGTGTCTATGGGGAGGGGATCTATTGTCCTCCTTAAGTGACGATCAAGGCAAAGGCATGTGTATATGATACTAAATGAGTTAGAATTTTCAGTCTAGTTAAAGGATTACACACTTATTGTATCATTTGTTGAAAAAAAAGAAGAAAGATATTATTTAAAATGTATTAGTTAACATGTTTGAACTGCTTTAATTAGTTTATGTAAATGGATACTATGATCATCTGCTTTGTTTGTTTTAAACTATTTATGCCCAGTGGAATGTTCTATCCTTATAAAATGAATGAGTCCATTTGTCACTCAAGGGGTGTCTGTTTTAGTTTATTAATATCAGTTTTTATTTTATTTTATGAAGAAATGCCCATTGGTCTTATGCAAATAGTGTATACCCTGATCAGACGCCGCGTTTTGCGGCGTCTGATCTAGGTCTGTGCTATTTGCTTATGTCCCTTTTACTGGTTGCTAGGCATTATGGCCCTAACTGTTCGTTTAATAATATAAAACGTTAAACATGGGCAGCCTTACGAAGGTACATTTTCAGAGCATAAGCTCACACTGATCTGGCATTCAACACAGGCAACGCACATGCCAACGGAAATGTTTGGCCATGAAACTAGATTTTATTCACATACTACCTAACTTCGAATTATCTTAGGGTCCCGATAGTTTGTAGACCATTTTTTTTTAAACAAATGCCTTCTGGTAAAAATACAGAGCAAAAAAGTTTCTTCACCAATTCGTTGTCATGGTTATTGTACAACGACCATGACAGGGAAGTGGTGGAGAAACTTATTTTATTTTTGCACTCCATTTATACTAGGCGGCACTTGTTTAAAAAAAAAATGGCCTACAAACTATCGGGACCGTAAGAATGACAATTCGAAGTTAGGTAGTATGTGAATAAAATCGAGTTTCATGGCCAAACATTTTTGTGTGGATATACGTTGCCTTCGTTACCTATGTTAAATGCCAGACCAGTGTGAAGCTACCGCTTTGAGACAGCTGTCATGCTTAAACGTTAACTTCAGATGTTAAACTATTATATAGATCAAAAAGTGCTGTTAGAGTAACTCTCTCCAGGTGGTACCTATCGGCTAAAAATCCGGGCCTGGCTCATGAACTGATTGCTAATAAAATAGCTTGGCTAATAAATATTTCAGTTTTGAGAACACTTACTTGCCACCCATATAGTAGTTTTATATCACTTCAAAATTCAAAGTTTAGGTAAACGCCATATAGAAGTTTTATATCACTTCAAAATTCAAAGTTTAGGTAAATATAGAGCCCTCAAGGAAATAGCAGAATCACTACACGGGGTGTACAGTGTGTTCGAGATTTTCTTATGTGATAATGATAGATTTTAGAGTATATGTATACAACACGAAAACTGTAGATGTACTTTTATTGTAACCTGCATTGAATTTCTGATATAAATCATTCGTTTGAGATATAAACTAAATCAAACCGAAAAGTGCCTTACATGCCTTACAGTCTATTGACGCTAAATCCCAAAAGTTTCGAAAACGGGTGAAGTGCAGGTACTAGTTTCTGCAAGTAGCGGGACTGTCGTGATTTGCAAAGAATCGTATACATCCATCATCGCAAGCCAAAGGTACTAAGTCCACTTTGTTCCTTACGTACCTTTGGCTTGCGAAGAAACATACATCAGGCAGTGGACGCTTTTATATATTGCTACCTGTACTGTTTTTGAAAGGCGTTCCCCACATGGCCAGATCAGCCCATTGGTCAAACTGAACTGAACGGAATAATAAAGAAAATAATAAAATAATTAACCCATTCCATTCGGGATACCCCTTTAGGGATATCTGAGCAAACAGTTTGGATCTCAGATCAGGCCCCACGTTTGTCCAAACTGTCTGCTGCCTACACATCATTTCTACAAGTGTTGGTTAGAGCAATATTGTCAAAATATTCTTGATTTTTATGCAGACGACTATTTCAGCAGACGACAAAAATACCCAGAATGCAATGGGATATAGACAGCCATTACAAAAGGGATGTCTGATTCGGATGCAGCAGAAACACGCAAAAAGCCAAACTAAATGCCAAACTCCCGTAAGGTTCTCTTTTCGGCTAAGAAGATTATCTTAGAAACGTTATTCAGCACCGGAAATTGTTTAAAATTCTTATACATCAATATTTACCTACTGTATGCATTGCACCAAATATGACAAGAGATCCTTCTGTATTTAACTTCTTTCTAATACCATTTATCCCCAAAGTCTTGAAATCGTTATGCTGCTCATATTTCCATGTGTATTCTCGAGCTTGTAATCCGCATTCATTCGTTGGTCAACGGGTGCTAATCCCGGTGGAAGCAAAATTCTTTTCAACGGTGAACATGGCCCCAAGGTTATAAAACTTGATTACAATCTCAAACTCAAAATAAAGAACACTGATTGCTGTACTCGGAAGCAGCCAATCAGTGTGCTTTATTTTGAGTTTGAGATTATTCTCAAGTTTTATAACCTCGAATCATGGTTCAATTACACACATCCTTTCATTATCACACTTCCAATAGCTCGATATGACTGAAATATTGTTGAAAGGGTCGTAAAGCCATAGCTTATCCATACATTAACTATTTTCTCTATCGCCATCAGTGAAAGTGTTAAATTAGAAAACAAGAAGCTTCAATTTCAAATATTCTTTGCAATAATTTCTTTTTTTTTTTCAGGGTGCCACGCCTCCAGAAACTAGAGTTGATACTGCTGCCCGTGTAGCGGCCCTGCGCAACTTGTTTAATGAAACTGGAATCCATGCCTACTATATACCCTCAGAGGATGCACACCAAGTATGTGTAAATGCATAAGAATCCTTAATGCACCAGTCATTTGTAACCATGCCCCCTCCCGTCCAAGGCATATCAGTGGTTTTGACTTTTCACCAAGGAATTCCCCGCCATTAGTTCCGCCTTGCGGAGGCAAACAGTTTGTAAAACCACTGCTCTTAGACCCCGCAGTCTGGCCCCAAGGTTATAAAACTTGAGTACATCCTCAAACTCAAAATAAAGCACACTTATTGGCTGCTTCCGAGCACATGCTCGGAAGCAGCCAATCAGTGTGCTTTATTTTGAGTTTGAGATTATTCTCAACTTCTATAACCTCGAGCCCTGTTATGTTTTCATTCCACTGATATTTTTGCCTAAAAGACAAAACCTCGTCATTTTTGCACAGCACTGCCGGGACGATGCAACTGCAAAAAAATCGGCTTATTTTCCCCGAGAATCCCCATCCTGCCCCGGGGATGGGTGGGTCAAGGTTACAAATAGCTGGTGCAAAACGTGCTAGCTTCCAATGACTTTGATCTAGTCCGCTATGGTTGCCAGTGATATCAATGGCAGCCAAACGGTAAAATTCTGAACGTCTTCGGTAACTTACCAAAGAAGGAATACGTTTATTTTCATTAGAGCCGCGACATGACAAAACCAACAAAATGGCAAGTGCGCCCAGCGCAGACTAAGATCAGCCTGGGCATCCGCCCAGTCTGTTCGGAGTCTTTGCTGTGCGCAGCGGCTTGAAAACTTTCCGAACTTTGGGTAATTAGTGCATTCTATGTTAAGGTGACTGGATGGTCTCGCGGGGAGTTTGGTTTGTGCCTCGTTGAAAAAGTGGGTCAACTCTAAAAAGCAAGAATTTGCTCCTGTAGGAGCAAATTCTTCCTTTAAGAGTAAACCCCCTTTTGGAAGACTTTGTCCCCCAGGCAAGCAATCAGAAAGTCACAAAAGTCGTTACCCTTTGTAAAAATGGCGGAAGTACATGGAGGTTTACACTTACACCTTCAGTCTGGCAAAACAAATCTTATTTTTGTCGAGCCCGCTTGCGGAGAGCGAGACATAGTTGTTACAATGTCAGTTCGGTGTATGTCCGTGAGTGCGTGCGTGCGTGCGTCCGTCCGTCCGGATTTGTCCGGGCCATAACTTCTACATTTATGGATGGATTTCAAAATAATTTGGCACAATTGTTCTCCTTGATGAGTAGAAGTGCCATTTGAAACATTTGTTCACGTAGGTCCAAGGTCAAGGTCACACTTGAAGGTCAAATGATAAAATAGCCATAAATTGAGCTTGTCCGAGCCATAACTTCTACATTTATGGATGGATTTCAAAATAATTTGGCAAAATTGTTCTCCTTGATGAGTAGAAGTGCCATTTGAAACATTTGTTCAGGTAGGTCCAAGGTCAAGGTCACACTTGAAGGTCGGATGTTAAAATGGCCATAAATGGAGCTTGTCCGAGCCATAACTTCTACATTTTTGGATGGATTTCAAAATAATTTGGCACAATTGTTCTCCTTGATGAATAGAAGTGCCATTTGAAACATTTGTTCAGGTAGGTCCAAGGTCAAGGTCACACTTGAAGGTCAAATGATAAAATGGCCATAAATTGAGCTTGTCCGAGCCATAACTACTGCATTTACAAATGGATTTCAAAATAATTTGGCACAATTGTTCTCCTTGATGAATAGAAGTGCCATTTGAAACATTTGTTCAGGTAGGTCCAAGGTCAAGGTCACACTTGAAGGTCAAATGATAAAATGGCAATAATTTGAGCTTGTCTGAGCCATAACTTCAACATTTACAAATGGATTTCAAAATAATTTAACACAGTTGTTCTCCTTGATGAGAAGAAGTGCAATTTGGAACATTTGTTCTAGTAGGTCCAAAGTCAAGGTCACACTTGAAGGTCAAATGATAAAATGGTCATAAATTGAGCTTGTCCGAGCCATTACTTCTACATTTACGGATGGATTTCAAAATAATTTGGCACAATTGTTCATCTTGATGAGTGGAAGTGTCAAGTGACATATGTGTTTGGGTAGGTCCAGGGTCAAGGTCACACTTGAAGGACAGATATTGTAACAGTCATAAATTGAGCTTGTCTGGGTCACCACTTCTACTTATTTTCCTTTGTGAAAATTTGAAAAAAAAGAAGAAAATGCTGGCTAAGCAGGATGTTTTTTGGTTTCTTTCTAGAGTGAAGCAGTTACTTAGTCTTGACACACTTATAGGTCACTAAAGCAAACAGCGGGCTCGACCAGTTGTCCCTGGACAACCTTCTAGTTATAAGACACAAAGGCAGTTCTAAAAATGCCCACACTATACATTTACTTACGTGTTTTCAGAGTTACCCATCATTTGTTGCTCTAACTTGTCATCATTGTTATTATTTTTTTTTCTGTACATTTTTAGAGCGAGTATCCATCAGACTATGACAAAAGACGAGGTTACATAACTGGATTCCAGGGATCAGCTGGTAAGCCTTTGTTTGTCTGTTTCTTTCTTTCTTTCTTTCTTTCTTTCTTTCCTTCTTTCTAAACGCCAGTACATGCGCTGCGTTTCTCAAAACAAAGCTAACAGCATCAGTGGCTGTTTGTAGAGTACTTTAATTGAAGACCCTTGAAACTAAAAACAAAAAATATGAGCCGCGACACGAGAAAACCAACAAAGTGGTTGTGCGATCAGCGCAGACTCAGATCAGCATGGGCATCCGCCCAGTCTGATCAGAGTCTTCGCTGTGCGCATGGATGTAGCTTAGACCCTTAGATACCCTTAAAGCGCAGAGCAAAGGCTCTGATCAGACTAGGCGGATGCCCAGGCTGATCTGAATCTGTGCTGGGCGCACAACCACGTTGTTTGCTTTCTCGTGTCGCGGCTCATATGTGTCTGTCATATTGTTCTCTATTATGTCCGTCTGTTTGTTCATCAGAAATCTTGTCCGATCAATAACTCTAATTTCACCAAACTAAAGCATACTAAGATGATGTGCACATAACAAAACCCATACTTTCATGCGTGTTTTTTTTTGTCAGAATTATGCCCTGTATATAATTTTCATTTTCGTGTCCGTTCAGTAAGCATTGAAGGTATTTCCGCAAACCTTGATAAAATATGTAACAGTACTTCACTGTCCCCAGCAAACAGCTGTTAAAATCTGATAAGCACACATATCAAATATACATAATTACTTCCACGATTTGGAAGTAAATAAAGGGGAGAGTGATGGACTGTGTAAAGCATTATCAAACTATATACAGAGAACGAAAACTGTAACTACATTTTCATTTATAACAGATTTATGCCCCTTTGTAATGTTTGATCCCCGACACGACAAGACCAACAAAGTAGCATGTGCGTCCAGCAAAGACTCTTATCAGCCCAGTCTGATCAGAGTCTTCGCTGTCGGCATGGGGTAACGTAGACTTATGGCTACCGTTTAAGCACACAGCGAACACACTGATCAGACTGAGCGGCTGCCCAGGCTGATCTGAGCCTACACTGGGCGCATATCCACTTTATTGGTTTTGTCGTGTCACGGCTCATTTGTGATATAAACTGACCAGTACCTGGAAACTGGTATGGATTGTATAAAAGACTGTTGCTGGTATACTTAGATCTATTAAAAGTTCGAATGTAGAGGGTTATAAAGTGTTTTTATAAACGTCTTGACATAGAACTACATTACTTAGTGTTTTTCTTTATCTATGTTCATAAATCCACATTAGATCTCCTTGTAGTTTGATGTATAGCCACTTATCAAACGATAAAACGTGCGAAAACATAGGGTGACATGTCGTTATTATTATCATTGTCACTACTCTTGACTACGAAAAATTATATTACAGAAGTCAGGTAAATTCGGGCAGCAGGTAAATTCGGACATTGAAATTGTTTCCTTTATGTGTAAGGTGTTTGGCATTTAAACAAAAGTAACTGGGCAAACAGTGAATATCCTGCTGAGCCGTCCCATCTGGGTTTTCACTGTTTGCAATGGTATGACCGAATTTACCCGCTGTCCGAAGTTACCCGACTCGACCTTAATGATATAGTTTCTTAACTACAACCGACTGGACTTGCCGGGGTAGTTGGAACACCTTTGTGACCCTCAACCTTAGTACTAGGGGACGTTCTATCAGTATGCAGATGTACGTGTATGTATTGATACTGTTCGACACACTTTTTGTTCGATTATACGAGGGGCGTTCAGAAAGTTTGCAAGTGGCCTCATAACTTTGTGCAGGGGAATGCTGGGACAATGCTATGCGTTTACTGAAAACACTACAATTAGCCTTTCAATGAAAACAGACAGTATGCAAAAACACTTTTTTTATTGAACTTAAAAGCATTTTATTAGGCCCCAAGTCATAACGCTGAACTAATTTCGTATGCGAAAAGTTTTCAGTATGAGTCATTCAAGTCAAAAGTCGTTGTAAATACAAAACAGTTTGTCCATCATTGCTTCAAAAGTTAGAAGGGTGGCAACTGTTAACGACCCATTCTTTGCAAAGCCATGCGCAGTTTTTATGACCATACTGAATTGGACATCAATGCCGTTTATGAACGATTGCAGAGGTTTTATCTTATTTTTTATCATTTTTATTTATTTATTTATTTATTTTCGAGGCGCAGCCATGTATAATTTCGATATTGTTCCATAGTTCACAAGATTCCATTGGTCAAAATTTAGCCAATAATATCAAAGGTCAATATTTAATCTTCGTTTTTTCTCGTCGTACTGCACTGCGAATATTAGCACTCTGTCTTATATTAATTCAAAATGTTTCTCTTGTTTGTAATTTTACAATAGAAATGTTATCAAAAACAGACGCAGATATTCAAAGCTTTCTTTTTTTCGTCGTAGATCTACTTTCGATTTCCACTTTCGGTTTAATACACACAAACAAACAAACAGTGCAACATGTTGATAACTATTTTGAAATCAGGTCAATTTCAAGATTGACCGCGGTTCATTTCAGAATTCCAAATTGGACAGCTCAGTTTCGAGATAGGTCGTTGTCGCTACCCGGTGTCAAAATTACGGTTGTGTGTGCCTACCGGCATAGCTTACTTATTCATGAAAGTTATTGTCAAATCTTCAACTAGAGACATATAACAAAATACACTTCCATTTAATCTGCGCCGACTATCTTTTTTTTTTTTTTTTTAAAGATTTTTCTTGTTTGCATTAATTCCAATTTTTCGACAGACTTGAACTGGCCCATGCATAGGCTCTTGCTGGCAAGATTTCGGATGCTAAGGCACTTGTTGTCATTACAAAATAACTATAACTATAGTAGAAAGGGGGAATTCCTACTACATAAATTGCAAACCATACAAATTCACGGAACAGTATGGAACCTAGATTAAAGATAATTTCAATTTAATTCAATTCTTTTTTTAGATTGCCAAATACATTCTAATTTCAGCGATATTTACAGGACACCATTGCCCGGAGATTGTCTTTCAGTAACAGGGGTATACCTTTTTTAAAGATGTTCAAAACTGTGAGCTTTAGGAAAAAATAAACTGCATTTGCAGATTTGTCCAGGCATATCACAGCCTTGTGTGTGTGTGTGTGTGTGTGTGTGTGTGTGTGTGTGTGTGTGTGGGGTTATCTCAGAAGTTCTGCCTTGATGGCGGTAACAAAGATATTACGTCACTTGCAGAACTTTCTGAACGCCCCTCGTACGTCAATCCGAGTCCCTATGTTCGCTGAGGGTGAACAGATAATCCTTACTCTGAGCCGCTCGGGTGTAAAAGAAGGCAAACCCAACCCCTACAGAGTGGGTGTATGCAAGTGTTTATATAACGCAGCTTAGTGTGCACGTTTTTTAATCATGCGGCAAGAATTGATCCGCGACACGAGAAAACAAAGTGGTTGTGCGCCCAGTGCAGACTTAGATCAGCCTGGGCGTCCATCCATCCTAGCTAAGGGTAGCAAAGGATCTAAACTACCTCCATGCAGACAGCGAAGATTCTGATCAGCCAGGGTGCATGCCCAGGCTGATCTTAGTCTGCGCTAGGCGCACAACCACTTTGTTGGTTTTCTCGTGTCGCGGCTCATTAATGTTTGGCGGCTTTTATTTATGTTTATCAAGAAAGAGGGCATGGTAAGAAAACTTCTATAATACCTGTTGAGTGTGAAAAATACACAAGGCCACCCCCAAGCCATAGAGACTGGGCTGTAGAATGTGTCAGATGGGCTGTAGAATGTGTTAGATGGGCTGTAGAATGTGTTAGATAGACTGTAGAATGTGTTAGATGGGCTGTAGAATGTGTAAGCAGCATGTGTTGTTGTTATTTCAGGATATGCAGTGGTTACAGAAAACAAACAGGGCTTGTGGACAGACGGACGATACTTTCTTGAGGCAGAGGATACACTGGATTGTAACTGGATTCTTATGAGAAGAGGTAAATCACATGTATTCTGGCCCGGAGATTATAAAACTTGAGTACATTCTCAAACTCAAAATAAAGCACACTGATTGGCTGCTTCCAGCCAATCAGTGTGCTTAATTTTGAGTTTGATATTAAACTCAAGTTTTATAACCTCGAAAACTTGAGAACATTCTCAAACGCAAAAATGAAGCACACTGATTGGCTGCTTCCAGCCAATCAGTGTGCTTTATTTTGAGTTTGAGATGAAACTCAAGTTTTATAACCTCGGACCAAGGTGTGTCTTTGCGAACCCCGTCTTACGGAAGATTTGCGACCCAGATAGAGCTCTTCCTAAGGTGTAAGGGCCCCTTTCATGTTTCCCGCCATGTTTACAAAGGGAAACAACATTGTCTCTTCTTGTCAATTTTCATGGACGACGCAACCTATCAAGACGGGGTCTACTCTTAAAGAGTTGACCCCCATTTCAAAAAGACCTTCATCGGCCAATACGCAATACAGATATGATAGAGTACTAAAGGAACCAAAATCTACTGATATTTGCACTATTAAAGACCAAATACTAATGCTAATAATAGTAATAATGATAATAAAAACAGTGCACACACGACAATGCATCCTAAGGCATCTTTTGGTACGCCATACTAGTGCCTATTGCTATGCTACTGCTATATGTAAACCTATCTGAAGAGGAAGGCATGTTGTGCGACGTGTGCTTGAATATAGGGATCAAACAGGGTTTTTCATGCCTTAACGTTTGCCAGGTCCCAAGGGAGATGCTGGAAACCGAGACCGAAGGCCGAGGTTTTCAACATCTCCCGAGGGACCTGGCAAATGTTAATGCATTGGAAACATATGTTTGATCGCTGTTATTGCATAAATTCAACAAAGTATTCGTTATAATTTGAGAAAAATCTTGACACTATATTTCGTCACCGTTTGACAGCCAACGCGCTGGTGCATCTTTTTACTAATATTCATCTTCCGGGCCTGAGAGCATTCAGCTATTCAAAATGGCTGCCATCATCCTATTCGACCTCAATATTTCGGAAAATTGTCCAACATGGTCGTTGTAGTTGATCCAAAATAGATTGCGAATTTATCAACAAAAAGCAGATACCTTGAGCAATAATTTCCATGCAGAAAATCCATTCATATAGATCTACCATCCTGCAGTTCTTGATCGCTGAAAGCTTGGGATGCATGTTTTCTTTAACACTTATTTACTCTCCATTTGGCATCGTAAGAATGTAAACAACATCGCTTTTAGCAAACCTGAGTCACGAAGATGGCGTCAGATTACAGGCATGATGACGTCATAAAGACATACATAGGTAGCGCACCACCAATTTTTGTAATTCGACCGAAACGGGAGAGACAAAGTTGCATGGCGGATTTTTAGTGGCCCGGCACAAGCATAATGAAAGTTCTGTCATCGTTCATCAACAGCGCGTGAAAACCCTTGTTGAAACACGGTTTTTCGCCGGTTGATGCAAGGTTGTTAATACGTCTCGGCACTGCTTTTTATGCAATAACATACCGTTTACACATACCGTACCGCACGCGTCGCACGACAAGCGAGTGATACGCGCTGCTCTACGGAACATAAAGAGTCGGGGACATTGCAGTTGACAGTTCAAACTTCACAAGTCGCACTTCATACTTCACAGTTTTAGATGAACAAGACAACATATAATTCAGAAATCATAGTCTATGCTTAACACACTTCACAGTTCTTCCTTCATAATTTCATTATTCTTACTTCACGCTCACACTTCAAGTTCACACTTCATAGCTCTTCAGACTTCACAGTTCGCGCTTCATACTTCACAGCTCACACTTCAGTTTCTAATTTATAGTTCATACTTCAAAGTTCATACTTCAAACTGAATTCTTCTGAGTTCATACTTTTCACTTCACAGTTCTTACTTCACACCTCAGAGTCCGTACTTTACAGCTAATACTTCACAATTCACACTTCACACAGTTCATACTTCACACGGATATCCTTTCATACACGATAGTGCATGTCGCGTTACACTGTCTAGTCGATATCTACCTTCATTTGTAGAATTAAGCATTGGCGATAGTCTTTCAGTTTATCGTACAGCGTTTGTCTTTATATAGGAGAGACAGGGGTTCCCACTGCGACCAAATGGATGGCTGATACTTTGACCAGTGGCCAGGTTGTCGGTGCCAGCCCATTCCTGGTTGGAAGCGGTAAGTATGAGTATATTCTAGATAAAGTTAAGATCTAATGAGGGTGGAGCGGCGGTAATATAGTGGGTAACACGCTGGACTACCAATCCAGGGGTTACAAGATCAAACCCCAGCTTCTCCGGTCTTTCGGATGAAACTTTAAACCGAGACCCCGTCTCCATATGACCTAGTTGTTGGTGGGGCATTAAACCCAAGTTCACTCACTAACTAATGAGCGAATGGTTAAACGGTCCAAGATTTTTTTCAAATGCTGTCGCTAGAGCTATCAGTAAAATCGTTGTTATATTTAAGGACAAAAGTTCTGCACAGATGTTAATTTAACATCCGTGCAGAACTTTTGTCCTTAAGTATAGTTAAGGCATTATTGTCTTAATCTAAATGCAGCTCACTCCAGTAAAACTCGTGCAGAGAGAAAAATTACTGACATGTTAGAGGGCGGATTGATTCTCATATTGCATGGCAAAACTAAGTACATAAGAGCTGACTGACTCAGGGGCGTAGCTGGGGCATTTTTATCATTCGCACAATCTTGATTTACACTCCTTTATGGGACGGGTAGGAAATAAGTTCCCCAAGAATATTCAGATTTTTATGTCCATTGGCAGTTGGTATTAAATCTTGACTAATTTATATAAATTCAGCATGCAAAAACGCAGGAGTGTGTTTTGAAATTTTGTCATCTTGACAAAATTTCAATACGCGCCTGCGTATTTGCGTATAAGTAGCTACGCTCTTGATTGTCGCATTAGACAACATACAGTAACAAGAGGACCATTGGTCCTGTAGCTCACCTGGGTCCATTCAGCCTCAGTACTCTAGGGTAAGTTACTCTAGGGCCATTGGTCAATAGGTTCTGGTGAAATTTTTTTTAACAGTTTTAACCATATATGGGCATGGAGAACATGTAGGTCATGTGACCTCGACGTTTGAAACCCCCCTGGAGGCTCTATATGAAATTTGGTTTCAAAATTGGCCCAGGGGCTTTTGAGGAGATGGTCTGATATTGTCAAAATGAAAGAGTTCTGGGTCTAAATTCAAAGAATGACCTTGACCTCTTGTACTCATGAATCTTCATGTACTCATTAAGATGACTGTAGATACCAATTTTTAGGCATAAATCTTCAAAACTTTCCATGAAATCTTATGTTCTAGCATTTTCCCACGCTTGACCTTGCAGTAAAATAGTCAAGGTCAACCCAAAGTCATTATTTTGAACAATCTTGATAGCACTGGAGTTCCCAATGCTACATACCAAGCTATAAGGCCATGGGTCAATTGGTTCTGGAGGAGAAGATTTTTAAAGGTTTTTATCGTATATGGTCCTGGCGGCCATGTTGGTCATGTGACCTGGACTCTTTGAACAAAGTTTTATTCCCTCAGTCCCTGGAGGCTCTTTATGAAATTTGGTTACAATTAGCCCAGTTTTTTAGGGGATTGTTTGATATTGTCAAAATATTAGAGTTCTGGGTCAAAGGTCAAAGAATGACCTTGACCTCTTGTACTCACAAATCTTCATGTACTCATTAAGATAACTGTATATACTAATTCTTAGGCATATCTCTTCAAAACTTTCCATGAAATCTTCTGTTCTAGCATTTTCCCATATTTGACCTTGCCGTAAAAAGATCAAGGTCAACCCATGGTCATAATTTGAACAATCTTGATAGTACTCGAGTACCCAAAGCTACATACCAAGTTTCAAGGCCATCGGTCAATTGGTTCTTGAGAAGAAGATTTTTAAAGTTTTTTACCGTATATGGGCGTGGCGGCCATGTTGGTCATGTGACCTAGACCATATGAATAAGTTTTTGTTCCCTCAACTCCTGGAGGCTCTATATGAAATTTGGTTACAATTGGCCCAGGGGTTTGTGAGGAGATTGTTTGGAATTGTCAAAATATGAGAGTTCTAGGTCAAAGGTCAAAGAATGACCTTGACCTCTTGAACTCATAAATCTTCATGTACTCATTAAGATGACTGTAGATACCAATTTTTAGCCCAAAATCTTCAACAGTTTCCAAGATATCTTACGTTCTAGCATTTTGCCATATAAAAGCACAAGGAAGCAAATTTGACCTTACCGTAAAAAAGGTCAAGGTCAACCCAAGGTCATAATTTGAACAATCTTGGCAGTACTCGCGTACCCGATGCTACATACCAAGTTTCAATGCTATCGGCCTATTGGTTCTGGAGAAGAAGATTTTTTTAGGTTTTTACCATATATGGGCATGGCGGCCATGTTGGTCATGTGACCAGGACCGTTTGAACAACTTTTTGTTCCTAAGGTCCCAGGAGGCTCTGTATGAAATTTGATTACAATCGGCCCAGCGGTTTCAGAGGAGAAGCCGTTTGAAATTGTGGACGGACGGACGGACGACGGACGGACGGACGGACGACGACGGACGACGGAGCCTGGCCATACTATAAGCTCCCCCGGAGCCTCTGGCTCAGGTGAGCTAAAAACTGAAAAGTCATACTGAATTTCATTGTTATGGGCATATGTAAGTCAGGTCTTTTGGCGATTAGCTACATTACAGCATTTTTAACTGTTTCATTTTCGAAAGTAGTACCCTTGGCATCTATTTTTCATGACGTTTTTATAATTGACCTTCATTATCAACAATTATTTATTTTTTTGTTCATTCACGATGCGCACTCGTGATGCATGGGATACTCGCGATGCGCATTCGTGATGCATGGGATACCCATTTATGGCATTGGAATGTTGTATCCTTATCAAATGGATGAGTCCATGTGTCAATTGAGAGGTATCTGGTTTCGTTTATTAATATCTGTTTTATTTTATTTTAAGAAGAAATTTCCATTTGTCTTATGCAAATAGTGTAGACCCTGATCAGACGCCTCGTTTTGCGGCGTCTGATCTAGGTCTGCACTATTTGCCTATGTCCGTTTTATGGGCCGCTAGGCATTAATGGGTTAATAGAGACATACATTCAGTGGATAACGTCGTGTTATAAAATCGTATGACCACACGCACTGGGTGGTTGCTTAGTCCCGGTAGGTTGTGATTTTTTCTGACAATTGTCAACGATTTTTTCTGACAATGGTCCCAGATTTTTTCCAAAGTGTCAACGATTTTTTCTCTGTGACGTCATAACATAAAACTGATGCGACAAAAGATTGAATTTTGTCAATTAAACCATTAATTTACAAATCTTAAGCGTATTCCTGGTAGATCTGCGGCAGATTAGATACAATACAAGTGTTTAACGTTGTCAACAGATAAATTAAACCCGAAAATTTTCATTTAGAGTCCATCTTGACGAACTGTCCACTCTGTCTATGTCTTCGAATTTTACCATAGGGAAAAGCTATTTTTAATCATAAATCGGTGTTAGGAAACATATTATATTACTTTTTGACACTTTACAATGATATAAATGGGTTTGTAAGCAAATTTTAATTTTTCATAAGTCCCGGATTTTTTCCTACAAGTCCCGGATTTGCTCATACAATAGATTTTAAGCGCCTGATTTTTTCTGACAACGCAAACTTCCAAATGAGCAGTCAGTATGATACTTTATTGCGCATAGATTGAATAGCAAGATTTAAGCATGTCTCAAACTTTAATTGTGATGCATAAATGGAAGATGAAATACTTGTTGTTCATTAACAGACCAGCCTTTTCATTATATACAGATCATTCTATTGCTACATATATAAATATTTACAATCGAATATCGTGTAGTAAAGAGCTGAGATTAAAACAATATTCAGTGGCCTTCACAATGCAGGCGATACTGCTATACAAACACTACCAACTGAACGACGTGGCCACATGGTCGTCCAATGCCAGGCAATCTCAGTTGGCAGAGTAGTCCTGATCATTGCCTATCTCAGTAGTACCGAGAAGGTTGAAGACTCGAATTCCGCCGCGGCCAGGGTGTTTTCTGGCTTAGCGGCGTAGAAGATTTATATATTTTCTTCAAAATTGTGCGTGCGTGCCTCTGTGTGTGTGTGTGTGTGTGTGTGTGTGTGTGTGTGTGTGTGTGTGTATGTGTGTGATTCCAAAGCATCAATTTGTACTATCCTTGGTGTACAAAAGCTACCTGTTCCTCACTATAATGTAGTTAATGTGAGGCCTGATAATCCTAAAAGCAGTGCACGGGTCCAGCAGGTGCTGGAGTGGAGCCCCGGTAGCTATGTAGGTTAAACGCTGGCTTGCTGATCTAGCGGTCCCGAGTTCGATCCCCGCTTGAGGCGAGAATCTTTTCAAACGTAAACGGGGTTCCATTGCACACAGCCTTTCATTATTGTCCACCCAGCGTCCTGATATGACTGAAACACTGTTGAAAAGGACACAAAATCGCAAGTCATCCATCCATCCAGCCAGTACTTCTCTTGAGGGCCTGTACAGTTTTGTATACGGCACTGCAAAACTTTAACAGAAAAAGTTCTGAAAAGTCAGATCCTTTGAAAGGAAGGAAAACACCAAAGAAATGAAAATAGCATACTCGGTTTAACTGCGGCTGCTCATGACCAGTCATGAAATGTGCAACTCCGGCCATTCCCCTAGCAGCGGCTACTGTATTATTAAAATGACTCGCAATGAAATAAGTGATTCCAAAGGACCAGAACTTATACAATCTACACTATGAATGAATATCTAGGGACGATTAAGGGCCGTCACACGGTACCTAACACAGTTTCAGTGAAGTTTCAATAATATGTACAAACCCAGCCATGCCTTCTAGCAGCAGCTGGGCTACTCTGTTTTCTGAATGACTCGAAATGAAATCATTGATTCGAAAGGACTAGAAAATATATAATCTGTACTATGATGGAGTACGGGGAGACTTAACGGCCGCCGCACAACACCTCCAGCATCCTGTGAAGTTAAATAAGATTTGAAATATTAGAGGTTTTGGAAGCAAAAAATGGTCAGAAAGAATGGAAAAAGCAGACTACGCTACTTGAGTCTGCATTTGAAAAGAGGACTCAAGTAAACAAAGACTTCTGATGTTATGTCTTTTACGTATTCTTTGCTTCTAAAGGGTCCATATTTTCGATTTCATCACCATGATAAGGCATGCACGACAGAAATGCTTTTGATGCTCATTCGGTGAAATGAAATAAGTTCCCACATGCTGAAATGCAGTATAAGTGGTAGGAAAAAATCCGGGATACTGTAGGAAAAAACCCGGGGCACTAAAGCCGTTGTAGGAAAAAATCCTTGACATTTGCAGTAATTTTTGTCCTTGGTTTGCCGAGGCTATTTCACAAAGAAAAACATAAAAAACAACAAAATACACCTATAGAATGCTCAAGTAAACAGCCTGATTGCAAAATATCCCAAGAAAGTATTGAAAATAAGTTTGTTTACTTACCTTATTACTCCGTCACGCTTTTGAGACATATATTGTCAGAAAAAATCCTTGACGATTGTCAGGAAAAATCATCGCCTACCGGGACTAAGCAACCACACAGTGACACGTGTAATAACACTTTTGCGCGTAAACGTAACGTCATTGACAACGTCCGTGTCAGCAATGCGTTTTCTTATTGAAACAATGTTCCTTTTGAAGGCGATAACTGTCTTATGATAAACAGAATCTTACACTCGTGGTCAATTCATATTAAATTTATGAAACTCGCCAAATGCTAGTTTTATAAATTTCATATGAATTGACCACTCGTGTAAGATCCTCTATGTCATCGTTAGTTTTC
Source organism: Ctena decussata (assembly GCA_963989385.1). NCBI lineage: Eukaryota > Metazoa > Mollusca > Bivalvia > Lucinida > Lucinidae > Ctena > Ctena decussata. Next base: position 17,968,100 of record OZ022502.1, read on the forward strand.
CCGAAGTTAAATGTTACATATTTCGTCATGTATTTCAAATAGCGACATGGAAAACCATGGAAGAAACCCTCAGTAAAAGTGGGATAACTCTGAAGAAGATTGAGCCAGAACTGATTGACCAGATATGGCTGACTGACAGACCAGATCGGCCAAACTCTGGCATCAATGCACTGCCTATGGAGTTTGCAGGTATGTAATTCAATAAAAAAAGCTATGCCTACGCAGCTATACACCAGACATATTTTGATACGAACCATTTCCATGGATATTCCGTAGGAATAATTTTTAAAACACAGATTTGAAAGTACTCAGCATCTTTTCATGTACATTTTTTCATAATTGAAATTTTTTTTTATCTGGCATTCTAAGATTAACGTGTTTTGGAAATTTTATCATCTCAAATCATCTTACAGAGTATTGAAAATAGCCTATAGCAAATTTTGAGTACTGTTCTTCGAGTATTTTACCAGCTATAGCAAGTTCAGCCATTTCCTTAGAAAATGATTTGTAATAAAAACAATAATGACCACAAAAGAAAACAAATGAATAACTTCTGACAATGGTTACTTATCGACTGCACCTGGGAACATTCGTTTCAGCCCCTGTTACCCGAACCTACTGCATATCTAAGAGATTGCACTTGGCCTTCATAATGAGCAGACCCATCAGGATCTACACTGTTTACCCTCTAGTCTTTGAATTCTCAATCTTCTATAGCTGAGACGAAACTTTTGAAATTTTGCAGATTTTGTCGTCTGCCTTTTGGCGCTTTAAGAATATTTTTTGGGTCGACTTTTTTGCTTTGTAAAGTTTTGACGAAACAGTTTTTATAATTTTGCAGACACACATTTTGTTTCAACTTTTTGCGTTTTTTTTGGAGGGGGGGGGGGGGATGGGGGGATGGACTGTCATAGATCTGTAGGGATAATTTCTCTGTGCCTTTTGTTCTCTGTTCTTTCCTAGGTCGAAGGTGGCAAGATAAAGTAAGTGACATGAGAACCGCCATGACAGACGAGGATGTTGATATGCTGGTCGTTACTGGTCTAGATGAAACTGCTTGTAAGTTAACAGGGGCGTAACTAGGGGCATTTACATGTTACGTATAATTATGTTTTTAACCCCTTGAGAGCAAGAATAGGAGTTTAGCTCGAAGATATTTCACGTAGTCGTGTCTGTTTGCAGTTACTACTCCAAATCTTGTCCAATTTACAAAATTTCAGCAGCATCAAATATGCAGGTGCGTGTTGAAATTTTGTCAATTTGACAAAATTTCAATACGCACCTGCGTATTTGCGTATAGGCAGTTACGCCCTTGGCTAATGTACACTTCCAGTGAAAGCAACTTCACGGAGTTGGCTGCGGAGAACGTTGTCTAAAAACTGTGTATGTTTATAGGTATAATAACCATTCCGAAGAACGGAAAGGCCAGTGCGAATGAAAGGCTTGAGTTTTGCAAAGCACATAATTTGCGATAGCGGCTGTGTTTTGCTTCTTGACTAAAATAACAGCATAAGAAGATGCGCAAAATTAAAAGAAAACAAAGAAACAACAAGACACTTCAAAAAAATAAAAAAAATAAAAAAAAAAATAATAAAAAAAAAATAGTGATGCTAATACATTATTGTGCAACACAGGAAAACGGTCCTAAAGATCGGAAATGTATACTACGTTTGGAACTCATTAAGGTACGACGATGATGTTTTGTTGAGAAGGAATAGTAAAGTGTTTAATCTATGAACGAACAACTATATATCTAATAATAAGTAAAACTAGAAAATTGTGTCTGTAAGACACTAATGATGCCCCCGTGCAGCGCCTGTCACAGGACATGTGTACATCCCTAAAGCACCTTTCAAGCACAAATGCTATTTACAAAGAATACACTGAAAACATTTCACAAACTTTATACCCTATAGTGCAAAATGCAGCCCAAAATGACTAAGTCTATAAGGCTATAATATCTTCAGAATTATTTTTTTCCTATCATAACCAACCTGCACATCTTCACTGTGTCCACAACAAGTCTCCAATGTCTGAAAAACAGCCAATGAAAATTGTGGGAGGAGTTGATTACACAAAGTACTTACCCTACAATGCAAACATATGCCTAAAATGACTAAGTTCAAAAGGCTATAATTCTGTCAAAATCAATTCTAGCACCAACAAAAAACCACATGCACATCTCCAATATGTCAATAACATGTATGCAAAGTTTTGAAAAGATCAATTGAAAACTGAGGGAGAAGTTGATTACACAAACTCCTCACCCTACAAATGTAAAAATTTGCCTAAAATGACTAAGTTCAAAAGGCCGTAATTCTGTCAAAATCAACGCAAGTTCCAACAAAAACCCACATGCACATCTTCAATATGTCCACAACATGTATGCGAGGTTGGAAAAAGATCCATTGAAAACTGTGGGAGGAGTTGATTACACAAACTACACACCCTACAATGCAAAAATTTGCCTAAAATGACTAAGTTCAAAAGGCCGTATTTCTGTCAAAATTAATTCTAGCTTCAACAAAATCCCACATGCATATTTTCAATATGTCCACAACATGTATGCGAGGTTTGAAAAAGATCCATTGAAAACTGTGGGAGGAGTTGATTTCACAAACTACACACCCTACAATGCAAAAATTTGCTTAAAATGACTAAGTTCAAAAGGCCGTAATTCTGTCAAAATTAATTCTAGCTCCAACAAAAACCCACATGCACATCTTCAATATGTCCACAACATGTATGCAAGGTTTGAAAAAGATCCATTGAAACTGTGGGAGGAGTTGATTACACAAACTGCATACCCTACAATGCAAAAGTTTGCCTAAAATGACTAAGTTCAAAAGGCCGTAATTCTGTCAAAATTAATTCTAGCTTCAACAAAAACACACATGCACATCTTCAATATGTCCACAACATGTATGCGAGGTTGGAAAAAGATCCATTGAAAACTGTGGGAGGAGTTGATTACACAAACTACACACCCTACAATGCAAAAATTTGCCTAAAATGACTAAGTTCAAAAGGCCGTATATCTGTCAAAATTAATTCTAGCTTCAACAAAATCCCACATGCATATCTTCAATATGTCCACAACATGTATGCGAGGTTTGAAAAAGATCCATTGAAAACTGTGGGAGGAGTTGATTACACAAACTACACACCCTACAATGCAAAAATTTGCTTAAAATGACTAAGTTCAAAAGGCCGTAATTCTGTCAAAATTAATTCTAGCTCCAACAAAAACCCACATGCACATCTTCAATATGTCCACAACATGTATGCAAGGTTTGAAAAAGATCCATTGAAACTGTGGGAGGAGTTGATTACACAAACTGCATACCCTACAATGCAAAAGTTTGCCTAAAATGACTAAGTTCAAAAGGCCGTACATGTAATTCTGTCAAAATTAATTCTAGCTTCAACAAAACCCCACATGCACATATTCAATATGTCCACAACATGTATGTGAAGTTTGAAAAAGATCCATTGAAAACTGTGGGAGGAGTTGATTACACAAACTCTATACCATAAAGTGTGACGAACGGACGGACAGACGGACGGACAGACAGGAGCAAATCTTAATGCCCCCTGACTATCGTCACGGGGGCATAAAAAAAATAATTGCATACAGTCGGTCTACTGTAGCTGATTGGCCACGAGCTAAAAGATAAACTAAACTAATAACTGGGTCAATACAAAAACACTTGACCTACCTTTTTTGCCGCACCTGCTTTAGCAAGGTGCGATATAGGAGTTCACTTTTCCGTCCGTCCGTCCATCAGTCATTCCGTCCGTCCGTCCGTCCGTCCGTCCACAATTACCTCGACCCTAGTGTTTAAGTCCATTTCTCTCAAACTATGATACCTACAATCATCAAACCTGGTATAAAGTTTCTTCTTGGAATGATCTCGAGGTATATTGCACATTTTTCTACCCTTGACCTATATTTCACGCTCTGCTGACTTCGTAAAATTTGATGTGCAAAATTACCTCGACCCTAGCGTTTAAGTCCATTTCTCTCAAACTATGATACCTACAATCATCAAACCTGGTATAAAGTTTCTTCTTAGAATGTTTTCGAGGTATGTTGCACTTTTTTCTACCCTTGACCTATATTTCATTCTCTGCTGACTTTGTCTAATTTAATGTGCAAAACTACCTCAACCCTAGTGTTTAAGTCCATTTCTCTCAAACTATGATAACTACAATCATTAAACCTTGTACTAAGTTTCTTCTTAGAATGTTCTTGAGGCATGTTGCACTTTTTTCTACCCTTGACCTATATTTAGCCCTCTGCCGACTTTGGAAAATTTCACGTCAAAAATTACATCGACCCTAGCATTTAAGTCCATTTCTTTCAAAATATGATACCTTGAATCATCAAACCTGGCAAAAAGTTTCTTCATAAAAAGGTCTCCAGGGATGTTGCACTTCTTTCTGCCCTAGACCTTTATTTTAAGGGCTGCTTTTACGCCCAACATTGCATTGACCCTAGCATTTAAGTCCATTTCTCTTTAAACACAATGGTATAAGCATCAAACCTTGTGCTTGATGTATATATTTCATGCTCTATTGGCTTTGGGAATTTGTAGGTTAACCTGGCATCCACATTTGTATGTACTCTGGCATTGAAGTACATTTCTCACAAACTAACCCACTTTAATACAATCATCAGACATAGCAATAAATGTTTTCTTAAGCTGGTTTCTTGGATTTTTTACCTACTTTATACTTCTAATGATTATTTCATACTCTGTTGACTGTTGAATTTTATGTCCAGGATTGCAACCTTCTTTGGTTGCAAGTCCAGTTTGCTCAAATTTTTATACATGAATTCATCAACCCTAATCTAACCATGATCTCTGCTACTGTGGAAGAGCAAGGCAGGTGCGACATAGCATTCTGCGGAATTCTTGTGTTTACTAGAGGGCTTGTCCATCCTTATTATTGGGATGAGTCTGTTGTTAGTTTGAGGGGTTTTTAATAATTGTTTTCACTTGTATTGTATGTTGCATGAAATTCCTATATGCAAACAGTAGTAACCCAGATCAGACGCCGCATGATGCGGCGTCTAAAATGGGTCTCACTGTTCGCATATGTTCCGAAAACGGGTTTACAGTCTAAAAAAGGTTAATAAAATTATATCGTCCCTTTGTTAGCCCCTTTTCCATCCAATATAACATGCAGTCAATTTCAGGGCTTTTCAACCTGCGGGCGAGTGATATTTCTTATAACCCATTCTTCATCTCGTATGCAATATTGGAGCACACCAGGGTCAGACTGTACATTATAGACAAGAATACGAAACTAACAGCAAACCCATCAGACAATATGACGGACGTTACCATGGAAACACATCTAAATACAGGAAATACAGGAAGCTGTTCCGGTAAAGCTGAAGAGTGTGTTGAGGTTAGTCTTTTTGAATTCGTTTACATATATTGCTTATGAATAATATACAAGCAAATGGGTGAGGCCACAAGTTTTTTTTGTTATGTCCCCCACCCCAAAGGTGATGGGTGGGGGGGACATATTGTTTTTAGTGCGGATCCCGGCCGTCGGCGTCGGCGTGACAATTTCTTGTGTGTGCGATATCTCTTGAACCAATTGATGAAATTTCACTAAACTTGCACGGATACATTATTGGGACAAGTTTAAGAGCTGATTAGATTTTAGTGACCTTGACCTCATTTACAAAGTCACTGGAGGACTGAGATGACAATTTCTTGTACCCAATATATCTCTTGAACTAGTAGATGGAAATTCACCAAACTTACATGGATACATTATTGAGATAAGTTTAGGAGCTGGTTAGATTTTGGTGACCTTGACCTTATTTTCAAGGTCACTGGAGTACTTAGATGACAATCTTTTGTACCAACTATATCTCTTGAACCAATGAATGGAATTTCACCAAACTTGCATCGATACATTATTGGGACAAGTTTAAGAGATGATTAGATTTTGGTGACCTTGACCTATTTTCAAGGTCACTGGAAGGCTTAGATGACAGTTTCTTGTACCCACTATATCTCTTGAACCAATGGAGGAATTTCACCAAACTTGCATGGATACATCATTGGGACAAGTTTAAAAGCTGATTAGATTTTGGTGACATTGAACTCAATTTCCAGGCCACTGGAGGACTGAGATGACAATTTCCTATTACCACGATATCACCTGAACCAATAAATGGAATTTCGCCAAACTTGCTTGGATACATCACTGGGACTAGCTTAAAAGCTTATAAGATTTTGATGACCGTAACCTTATTTTCAAGGTCACTAGAGGACGTAGATGGCAATTTCTTGTACCCATAATATCTCATGAACCAATGGATGGAATTTTACCAAACTTGCAGGGATACATTACTGGGACTAGCTTAAGAGTTGATCAGATTTTGGCGACCTTTACCTCATTCTCAAGGTCACAGGAGAACTTAGATATGTGAAAATTTCACTGAAGATGATATATATCATTAACTTTTGGCTTGATTCCCCTTTTACTTTCATAGATAAGCCTTTGGGACAATCTCAAGAGTTTACTGTGTTTTGATATGTTTTGATTACCTTGTCCCCATTTTCAAGGTCAAAAGCTAACTTAAAAATGCTTTTTTTCTCTTAACAATTAATTGTATCTTGATCCAAGTGACAGATATTCATCAGACTTGCATGAATATATCATTGTGACAGGTTTAAGACATGTTTAGTATCTGGTGACCTCGTCCCATTTTTCAAGGACAAAGTTATCTATGTATGATATCATTAGAACCAGTGGATAGACTTTCTCCAAAGACTCCTAGATATTTTACTTGTAGGGCTTTTTATTCATTAGAAGGGATAAGAAATGTGCTGGTTTCTCTGAAAAACAGTTCTAGGTACTTAATTCGTTAAATACCACTTTGTCCTTTTTGTTACATATACAGATTTGTAGAGTAATGTTACGTATTTTGTCATTTGTATTTTGTTTTACGATGTGTTATTCTGGTCCTTGTATAATAACTTAAAAATATTATATCTTATTGGAGTAAGTAAGGTGATGTGAAGAGGTACACTTTCAGGGGAAGCTGTAAAATAGATTAGGATATAATAGTAAGCTTTTAGCTCATATATATCATCTCCTGGAATATAGATCGTCTCCTGGAACTGATATCATCTCCTGGTTTCGTTTTCATTTTGCTCCATTCTCAGTAGGAGTCTGATGGATATTCGTCTTTACTTAAATTCTTGTTTTTAAAGAACAGAACCTATTCTAGAAGAGCTTCTCCGCCCATGGAAGAAACAGAAGTCACAAAAGTTGTTCCCGTCTGTAAAAAGGCTGAAACATGGAGGTGTACAATATAGGGATCAAATATGGGGTTTCATGCATTAACGTTCGAAGGTCCTGAGGGAGATTTTGAAAACCTCGGCCATTGGCATCGGTTTCCAACAATCTCCCTCGGGACCTTGCAAACGTTAACCCATTGGGAAAAATGTTTGATCGCTATTATTATATTAATTTATATAGGAGCAGTAAATTCCTATAAATTCTACAGGAGCACTCTGATTTACAATGTTTGCCATGTCTCAGCATCTAAGATCATTACAGCAGTGTAGGTTTTGTCCCTTTTCATTTCATTTATATGACCTCACATCCATATATACATACATAATACATACATATATACACGGGCCATAGGATGTGTGTATGTATGTACATGTATCTGATGTAATGGAACTTGGAATAAATAAACAAACCATTCCCATATTTATTTTGTAAGGTATTGGAGTATGATCCGGCTACTGTCGTAGCTGCTGTCAATGCTTCTGCTGCAGCCGTCGCAGGGAAAGTCTGGCTCGGATATTCCTGTAATTATGCCATATATTCAGAAGTCGAAGAGGTATTAAAAATTTCTTCTTTACTTACATATGGCATGTCAAACGTTGCATTATTCGATGTTTTCCTAATTGTATTTGACTTCCGTTCATTTGTGTTGTATGATTTAATTTTTTTATTAAATCACTGTTCAGTTATATTGTATTGTTTGGTTCAATTCTATAATCGCTCATTTGTATTCAATATCTGTTCATTTCTGTTGTTTTGTTTAATTCTATATTCGATTATTTTAATACAATAATTAGTGGTTTGTATGCTAGATGGTTTCATTACCATCCATTGTTTTTCGTTTATATTCCACATTTTCCTTTTACATTCTAAATTACTACATTTGCATTGTATACTTGTGATTTGTATTTAATATTTTCATATTTGTATTAAACTTTTGTTCATTTCTGTCCTGTATTATTTTATTTCTACTGTATATTCCTTTCTTTGTATCCTATATTTCGATATCTACATTCTGTACTTAGTGATTTATATTTGATATGTTCGTACTTGCTTTCAATCTTATTTGATTTCTATTCGAAATTAATTATTTCATTTCTATTGTATATTTTTTTATCTTCTTTTTTGGACATGTATTTCTAGAATTATATTAAGTAACTATTGTTTCTATTTCATGTTTCCATTTATATTTGTAAATTGCTTATTCATACTCTAAACTCGTTGATTTCTATTAAATATACTGTCGTATTTGCGTTCATTGAGGCGACTGTTAATATTCAATAACAATCTTACATTCGTATTGTATGATTTGAATACATGTACTTTGTTAAATGGTATTTCATTTGCTAGGAAAAAACTGGGTATGTCTAGTTTAAGGAATCTTTATTAGTCCAGCCAATATAGGCTTACCACCTACATACTAGATGGTTATAGTAATAATAAATAAATAAAAAAAGATAAGACTGTACACGTAACACCCAGAGATTCCTATTCTAATTCTATCTCATAGTCGTACAAGGTCGTTGGGGCACCAAACATGACTTTGAAACAATCCCTTTCCACCTTGTCCTGTTTTCAGCTGCCCTAGTTGAGCTGGCAAAATCCATTCATTTCCACTACTTGATATTGTCTTCCCACCTCTTCTTCTGTCTACCTCTTCTTCTTTTTTCTTTCACTGTGCCCTGAAGAATCATCTTTGCTAAAGACCTTGAGACGTGACCAAACCACCTAAGTTTCCGTTTCTTGACCAGCGTCAGGAGTTCATCATATTCTCCAGTGGCTGCTTGGATCTTCTGCAAACCTCCTCAATGGTTATATGGTCCTTGTATGAAATGTTCAGTAACCTTTTTTTTATATTATTTGGATCCTTTTGAAATTAATCAGTCTTTGAATCGACTGCCTAATTAAAATGAAGAAATTACAGTATGCTTTTTTCTGGTTTTGTCACCAGATATTGTCAGGGTCACTGACGAGGCTTTATTAGCCGAAACTACGTAGTCTGGCCCATGTTCTCTGCTCTTGAAGGAACTTTTTAAGATTTTAATTTTACTTCACTGCAGCTGGTGTTGTGCCGTGTGGAGGCCGTAAAAAGTCTCCCCGTACATCATCCATAGTGCAGATTCTGAGTAATCTAAAATTTGAGATTGTTTTAGACTGTTATTCTAGATCATCGTTTTTTTTTATATTATTTGGATCCTTTTGAAATTAATCCGTCTTTGAATCGACTGCCTAATTAAAATGAAGAAATTACAGTATGCTTTTTTCTGGTTTTGTCACCAGATATTGTCAGGGTCACTGACGAGGCTTTATTAGCCGAAACTACGTAGTCTGGCCCATGTTCCTACTTCTGTATGTATTCTCTGCTCTTGAAGGATTTTTTTTTAGATTTTAATTTTGGTAGAATCTCATCTCAAAGGCCTGCGTTCTTTTCTCTAATTCTGCTGTCAACGTCCATGATTCACAGGCATACAGAAATATGGAAATGACAAGGAACGCATAAGTTTCACCTTTGATCCAAGAGATATGTTGTTATCTCTCCAGATTGGCTTCAGCTTTGTAAGAGCTGAAGTGGCTTGTACAATCTCTCAGAGAACCTCCTGTTTAGAGCCATCACCTGAGACAATTGCTCCAAGGTACTTGAAGCTTGTAGCTGTCCCAAGCTTGTGTCGTTTAACCTTGATCTTCCTCTGGATGCCATTTGCCTTTGGTTTTCTCAGCACTGATCTCCATCTTATACCTTGTGCAGGTTTTGTCGAGACTGTCAACTGGGGGTTGAGTTCCTGCGCTTCCTAAACTAGAGCATCTGTGTCAAGTGAAAATATTAAATGCAAATCAAAATTGTACAATACAAATATAGTAATTTAGAATATGAATGAAAAAATATGGAATATAAAAGAAAGTCAATGAAGAGTAATGAAACAGTCTAGCATACAAATTATGAATTATTAAATACAATAATCGAACATAAAATAAAAACTAACTTACGTCTCCCCGTACATCGTCCATAGTGCAGATTATATTTTATTTTACATCCTTTGAGATCAGAGGATAGATTCGGAGAAATCAAAAATTTGAGATCAATTTAGACTATTATTCTAGATCATCGTCTTTTATATTATTTTGATGCTTTTGAAACTTATCAGTCTTTGAATCGACTGCCCAATTAAAATTAAGAAATTACAGTATGCCTTTTTTCTGGTTTCTTCACCAGATATTGCCAGGGTCACTGACGAGGCTTTATAAGCCAAAACTATGTAGTCTAGCCCATGTTCCTACTTCTGTATGTATTCTCTGCTCTTGAGGGATCCTTTTAAGATTTTAATTTTACCTTACTGCAGCTGGTGTTGTGCCGTGTGGCGGCCGTAAAACGTGTCCCCGTACATCATCCATAGTGCAGATTATACTTTATTAACATCCTTTGAGATCAGAGGAAAGATTCGGAGAAATCTCAAATTTGAGATCGATTTAGACTATTATTCTAGATCATCGTCTTTTATATTATTTGGATGCTTTTGAAGCTAATCAGTCTTTGAATCGACTGCCCAATTAAAATGAAGAAATTACAGTATGCTTTTTTCTGGTTTCGTCACCAGATATTGTCAGGGTCACTGACGAGGCTTTATTAGCCGAAACTACGTAGTCTGGCCCATGTTCCTACTTCTGTATGTTTTCTCTGCTCTTGAGGGAACCTTTTAAGATTCTAATTATACAATAGAAATGAAAAGATATTGAATACAAATGATCAATTACAGAATATAAACAAATGATCAATTACAGAATTTAAACAAAAATATGCAATAGATATGGTCAGAGATTGACTTCAAATATGAAAGTATACAATACAAATAAATGAAAATCAAATACAAGTATAAAAATATCGAATACTGCAACGTTTGACATGCCATACTTACACTACTTATCCAGTCATTTCATCAAAAGTTTGCACCTAATCTATTTACACATATATAATTATACCAAAGCCATGTAAGTGAATTTTACTTTAATTTCATATCCAGGCAAATTATAAATACAACGTCTGCCATTAATAAACGTTCTGTTCTGCGAGCTGGTGTCATTTGAAGTACTGTTTTATTATACAAGTACATGGCTCGAGTAAATCCCCTTTTGTTCTATGACTAAATCGATTTTGTGATTTTGTGATATCACTATTTTGAAAATGTTCAATGGCCCTAAAGTGTTATTACCATGTTTTTATTTTCGTTTTTTTTTTTTTTCAAACAGGCAAAAATCTACCAAGACAATACACCCGTTGCAACCACGAAGTGTCGGAAGAATGAGGTAGAGAGGGCTGGAATGAAGAAATCACACGTATGTTATTTATAAAAATTTATTTCATCGATTCTAATTATTGATTCCTCATCATATTAAATAGACAATGGTTGTGCAATTAGCTGACTGTCATTTAAGCTTATCTGTATTAGCTAGGAAACGTCTCATGAACTAGGAGTTGAATAAGGGCTATACTTAATAGAGGATCTTAAATGAGTGCTCATGTATCATTGAATTTATTAAAGGAGTTGGGGAAAAAGATAAGATGCGAGGCTATGCCAAGCATCTTATCGGTTTTCCTCAAAGAGTTTAATACATTCAATAATACCGGAACACGAATACAAGATTCTGTTTGTCGTATGACATTAAAATCTCATTTTATTAGCAAATTTTGCACTAAGACGTCACGATTCTGCCATTAGAAAACGCGATTGTTTGGACGCCAACGCATAACGTTACGACGTAATTTGAATATTTAATCTACTAGTTGATTATTCGTTTTTAATGCATGGCTTTGTACGACGTCATAGGATAAACTTAGTTCTCTTTGTTTGGTGATAAAACTATTTCTTAAGCGTGAATCAGAGAACTGCATTGAAAGGGCAGTAATCTATTTTTTCGTATTGATATTTCAATTTTTCTACCTATGCAAAATCCAAATAGCTGATTTTGAATGTTTTTAATGCACAGTCTATTGACTCCTTTTGCAAAGCACAAGGGAAATAAGCTCCCCTCAGTACATGTACTAGGGGATTTCAACTTCAAAGATATTGCTTGGCCAGACCGACTTAACAAGTCAGGACCAGTGTTAAGTCAGTCAGAGGGACAAATGTTGATTGATGTCATGAATGACCATGGTTTAGAACAACTGGTGAATTTCCCGACTCGGGAGAAAAACACATTGGATTTAATTCTCACTTCGCTTCCTGGCCAGTTTCAAGAACTACATTCCCCAGACAAACTTAGTGATCATGATGTGATATCAGGAACATTGAAAATTTATGTCCCCCCCAAAAAGAAACCTCGGAGGAAAGTGTTTTTGTACCAAAAGGGAGATTTTGAATCAATGAGGAAAGAAGTATCAGACTTCGCAAAACATAGGTACTTCAATGGTTACTCGGACAATCGCTCAGTTCAGGAAAACTTTGACTTGATAACCTCCTTTATTCAGGAGTCTGCTGAAAAGCATATCCCCTCAAAAACCAGTAGGTCAACCTCTTCTGTTCCTTGGATAACCCCTGAGATAAGAAGGAAGATTCGTAGAAGAAATAAGACACATGCGAAGGCCAAAAAGACTGGCAGTAGCAAACTTAGGTCAAAATTTGAATCTTTGAGAAGGGAAATTAAAGCTGAGGTGAAAAAGCAACATGATTTGTATGTCAATAACTTGGTTGGTGACATAAAGGCTAATCCCAGAGACTTCTACAGGTACATTAATAGTCAAAAGAAAGATACTCAAGGTATCCCACCCCTAAAGAAGAGAAATGGTGGTGGTGTTGCCGAGTCAGAGTTGGAACAGGCTGATGAATTTAACGGTCAGTTTTCGAATGTGTTCAACAAAAGTGAGCACACCCAAGTCCCCCTTCCTAATCGCTCGGCTCCTTTCATGGAGGACATTTATGTTTCGGCAGAAGGTGTAACGAAACTTTTTAAGGGCTTGAACCCATCGAAAGCTTTAGGACCTGATGAATTGCATCCTAGAGTCTTAAAAGAACTAGCATCTGAATTAGGCCTAATGTTTGCTCATCTCTTCCAACAATCTATTGACACGGGTGAAATCCCCATGGAATGGTCTCTTGCAAATGTATGCCCACTCTTCAAAAAAGGAGATAGGTCTTTGGCTTGCAATTACCGACCGGTTTCTCTAACTTGTGTACCATGCAAGTTACTCGAACACATTGTCTGCTCTAATATTATGGCACATTTGGATAAACATAAACTTTTGTCAGACAGACAACATGCTTTCCGTAAGAAACATAGCTGTGAAACTCAATTGATCACGGTTATAAATGACTGGGCTAAAATCTTGGATAAGGGCGGTCAGGTGGACACTTTTATCTTGGACTTCGAGAAAGCTTTTGACACTCCCCCTCATGAATTACTTAAATGTAAGCTATACGGCTATGGTATTGGAAGGAAGACTCTGAAATGGATAGATTCTTTTCTCTGTTACAGGCAGCAGCGTGTGGTGGTAAATGGAGTTAAGTCGGATTGGGCCCCGGTTTTGTCAGGTGTCCCCCAGGGCACCGTACTTGGACCATTGTTGTTCTCGTTATACATTAACGATATAACAGAAAATATTGACTCGGAATTAAGACTTTTTGCTGACGACTGTGTTTGCTATCGTGAAATCAGAGATATTGAAGACACTGTAAAACTTCAGGAGGATATAGATCATTGAGGTTGTTGGGCAAGGAGTTGGGGCATGAGATCTCAACCCGTTAAATGCAATATAATGCAAATTACAAGGAAACGGATCAAGAAGATCAATGCTTCCTACACCTTAAGGGAACGGTCTTCAGTAATGTAGAAACTATCAAGTATCTCGGCATAACCATTGCCAATGATTTGAAATGGAACACACATGTCAGTAATATTTGCACAAAGGCTAATAGGACCCTCGGCTTCCTCAGACGTAACTTGGCAGCATGTCCACAAGATGTTAAGGAGTCAGCATACAAGGGACTGGTGCGTCCAGTCCTGGAGTATGGCAGTTCAGTTTGGGACCCTCAAAGTATACTTCTTCAAGATGAACTTGAGAAGGTGCAGAAAAGAACAGCTAGATTTGTAATGGGAAATTACACATATGAAACTGGGAGTATGACTGGCATTCTGGAGAAACTTAAGTGGGAATCCCTAAAAAAGAGAAGGAAAGATAGTAGACTTATAATGCTTTACAAAGGTCTGAGGGGTGCAGCCAGTATACCCATAAATGACCTTGTTCCCCCAAATAGGCGTACCAGGAATCATCATTCCCTGACATTTCAAACCCCATTGGCTGGGACTGACATTTACAAGTCCAGTTTCTTCCCCCAGACTATTAGAGATTGGAATTCCCTGGAAGATTCACTTATTTCTGCTGCTGAGGGTGCAGAGGATTCAGTTACTAAGTTTACTTCTCTTATAAGGGCTAGGGACTAGCTTCCCTGATTCACAGGTCCTGGTGAATGATTGTCCTTGGACGTATCACCAGTTAACAATTCTGATTCTGATTCTGATTCTGCATGTTTCTGTGCACTAATAGTTTTATCACTTGCTTATTATGTTTGACAGATTAGAGATGCTGTAGCACTTATTTCGTTCCTGGCCAAGTTGGAGGCAGAGGTGAGGATTTATTTTATGGCACATATGATAAGGTGGGGTTTTGTAAAAAATTTCAAGATATTTTTTCTTTTTCTCAACGAAGGCATATGTTGTGACCCTTCATTAGAGCTATATCGTCACAAAATATATCTTTTATGAAAAATACGTAAACTTATCCCTAAATTATCCCTGTTACCCCTTCTTATCTGGACCATGTAATTGTTTAATATTAAACGACTTTCAAATCTTAGTTTGATGCTACAAAAAGTGCCAAAAATAGTCGAGAAGGTCAGTAAAATAGTAAATCTAAATGGATGTTTTCTTTACAAGATTAAAGTAGCCCGGAATGGACAACTATTTTCATTTTAATTTGAAAAAAATGCAACTTTCTGAGATTAATGTCCACTTTCATTACACATGAATTCATAAGTATTTTGCTGTAACGAAAAGTATGTATTAAAAGCAAGTGGAGAAATCATGCTTAATATGCACTTTACAGAGCAAACTGCCCTGTACGGCA
The DNA here is from genome assembly GCA_963989385.1 of Ctena decussata. Lineage (NCBI taxonomy): Eukaryota > Metazoa > Mollusca > Bivalvia > Lucinida > Lucinidae > Ctena > Ctena decussata. The sequence continues at coordinate 17,983,542 of OZ022502.1, forward strand.
CATCAACATTTTAGTTTTGCAACATCAAACACATCGGGGTTCTTTCAGTGTGAAAATGTTAAGAAATGAAAACCGATAAGCTAAATGGGGAAAATATAGTGTCCAGTTCATGAAGATTACTAGAAGTTTTTTTCATGCCCACAGGTTACTGCTGGCACACGCTGGACTGAAGTTTCAGCAGCTCAGGAACTAAAAAGACACAGAGAGTGAGTAGTTTGGGCCCGTTAAGATAGCATATGCACCTACCAAGATGATATAGGATCTTACGCGAGTGGTCATTTCATATGAAATTTATGAAACGAGCCTTCGGCGAGTTTCATACATTTCATATGAAATGACCACGAGTGTAAGATTCTGCTTATCATATTTTACTTTAAAAAGGGATTTATCGCTTTGAAAATGAACATTATTTCAGTGAGAAAAGACATTGTTGACACGGTCGTTGTCAGTGACGTTACGAGTACGCGCCAAACTGTTATTACACGCGTGGTCATACAATTTTTATGACAGAGCGTTATCCACTGAATAACAGCGACGTCATATGATAAATTATACAATCGGGTGCGCATATCTACAGTTCTACACAACAGGTTTATCCAAGTACATGTAAATATGAAATATATACACTTTCTGTCTATTTTTTTCAGTATCTTTACAATAGTATCTTTAAATGTTGAATGTACTTTTTATAGCTTTGTCGAAGTCTGTGAGTTACGGATTGATAATCATTTCAAATCTGGCCCCGAGGTTATAAAACTTTTTTCATGCTCAGCTCAGCTGAGCATGAAACTTTCTTTGCTGATAACTATGAAAATACAAACTAATGTTGGCATTCTCATATTCATAAGCACTGAAAATTTCATACTCAGCTAAACTGAGCAAAAACAGTTGTACTTACAAGTTATTTGCTGTTTATTGCCAGGTAAAATTTTATGCTCAGCTGAGTTGAGCATGGAAATATTTTTATAACCTTGGCGCCAAATTTCATGTACGTCTCTTATATCCCCATTCCACTGGATGACGCTTTGACTGCGCTCTTGGGGATCATGGCGCTTCTCCAAAATTTTCGAAATCGCAGCAGAAGCGTAGGCATTTGCCAAAACTTGGAACTTGTGCGCTTCCAGTACGCTGCCAGTACGCTTCTAATACGATCTCGCCACGCTAGTCACGATGCTGCCGCGATTTAGCTGCGCTTCTGCCACGCTCAACGGACTTCGAGGGCGCAAGAGCCTGGCCCCCTGTCAAAAGCAGAAGGCGAAATCCACACCCAGGCCTGGTCAGGAGACTATTTTTACGCAGCCTTTACCGCAGGAGAGGGTATTCCAACTCCTGCTCCTGGCAGCCTGCATCTTGAAAGAAACGAGTTATGAAACGTCGTGGAAACGCGGCGTTTTCATGCCCAGATCGCCATAAGAGCAGAGGAAACGCAGATAAAGCGCCAAGAGCGCAGCGGAAGCGCCGTGGTCGCGCTATTCATACATAATAGAGTCCCAGCGGAAGCGGCAAGAGCGCAACGGGAAAGCAAAGAGCGTAACAGAAGCGTAGCTGGGTCGCAGACGAATCTCACGGCGCTGTCGGCACGATCACGCTGCGCTGGTGCTGCGTTGCTCCCGCTGCTGCTGCGTTCATGAATTTCGAGCTACGTTCTTACTACGCTTTCGTTGCGCTTTGAGTCCACGGCGCTTCCGCTACGTAAATTTTGAGCAGAGTCAAAACAAGCGCCGTGACTTGGCGATCATGCCGCTTCTGATACGCTTTCACTGCGACCTAGAAGCTTCTCCTGCGCTGCTGCCGCTTTTGCTACGATTCATGGCGCTTTGTCCAAAATTTCGGAGCACAGCGGAAGCGCTGTCCAGTGGAATGGGGTTATAGTACTTAATACACACGTGATGCGACTTTTAGTGAATATAGTTCGTTTACTTCATAGAAAACTTGTACAAAGCTTAATAATCGGGTAAACGCATGTAATATAAAATGGCACATAATTAACAGTTTGCATTTTTTAAACAATTTATAATTTATTTTAAGGCAGCAAATGTACAATAGAGGACTGAGCTTTCCTTCTATATCGAGCAGTGGCGCAAATGGTGCAATAATTCATTATAGACCTACGAATCTTACTGATAAAGCAATAACCACAGATGAAATGTACCTCCTTGACTCAGGGGCTCAGTATTTGTAAGTGACATGCATGTTGAATGCATGTGCATGAATGATTCTTGGCATTTTGTAATATGCTTCGTGTATCTCACAGGCTGTCTGTTTATGTTAAAGATCACGGGTGGTAATCAGTGGAACTAGCTCCAAAATGAGTCAATGGAATTTCGTTCCCTCGTCACATCCGGGAACCCGCGAGCTAGTGCTGTCGACAGAAAATCAGTAAACAAAGGTAGGTCTTGAAGAATTTTATCAATTTTTATTTCTTTATTAGCGATCCCAGCAAACAACTGCCGATGCTATTGTGTGTAGATATGATTCAACTTTATTCCCCGTCGGAGTTCGCCGCAGAAATGTGCAGGGCTTGAACTAACTTGTGGCCAATGTTTGAAAAACCAAAATAAAAATCCACCAATTTCTGTCAATATGGAGATTTGGGTAAACGATTTTTTCATTTTCCGTCCAAACTATAGCGTTCAGACCCTCTAAAGCACCATCCCTGGTAAATTCAAGCATGAAAAGTCACAAATAAGCAAAAAAGTGTGGGTGGAGATTACGTACCTGGACAATATTGACAAAATTTCTGCCTGAGCTAGAGCGCTCGACATGGAGCTAGTGCGTTCAACAAGGAGCTAGTGCGCTCATCCACCCCTAAGATAAGGCAGAATTGTTGATTTATTGTTGATAGATGATTTTAACCGTTTTTTTAGGTTTTGCTCTGTACCCCTTTGAAACCACTAAGAGATGACTTAATGTACATAGATAATTCCATCGTCATTCATCGGATGAGTGTAGTATTCATGCCTTATTATGGCGATTTTGGTAATACTCTTCTGTAACATGGATATTGTCCTGTTATTTCATGCCTGTTTGGTAAATAGTCAAAATTATGCCTCGAGGTACCGTGAACAGCTCCATTCACTGTTGCCCGAAGCCACAAGGCCTCAGGTAGTAGTGCATTGACCTGTCCATGGTAATGAGTAACATAGTATTGACTATTCTGCCAAACAGCAATGAAATAGCTTTCGTATTACTCAACCGAACCTGTAACCAACCATATTCTACTAGCAATCAACTGCATGACAGGTGCTCGAATTCGGCAAGCTCGTGATTTTCCAAGTCATTCTCGTGACGCTTGACGACATGGCATATAGACAAATCTATACCGCTGTTTTCTCATTACATTTACATGAGTGGCATCATAAGCATGGCATAGTCTAAGCTGTTGGTTGGTTAATAGTTCAGTGAAATGCGTTGTGGAGGCCAACCAGTGACATGGCAAAGCATATACCATTATCTGTATATAGTGGGATGGATAATAAAAGGTATAAAAGTAGGTTGGGTAATATTAAAAGTTATTGCCCCTCGGCACCTTGGGTGGCCTGATACACCATTATCCTTGGCCTCAGGCAATAGTGCATCAAGCCATCCTCGCATACATCCTCGGGTACCCGGGGCAATAGTTTTTATTATCATTCACCAAACAGCCAATAGATGACTGTAAATTATAAAGAGTTACGTAGATCGGATATATTTTCAGATGGGAGTGTACAAGGGGAAGACATCCAAAGGACTGTATCTTACTACTGCTAAACACCGGAGCATTCGCTAAAGACACGTTTACAACTATTCAAGGAAAGAAAAACACATATTTTCAAAAAGTTTGACCCCATGTAGAAGAAGTACACCACATTCTCAGAAAATCCAGTCTCCCTTTAGGAGAAGAACACAGTTATCAGTCTCGTTTCTGTCTCCAGTAAGGAGGAGTACACCGCATCCTGTAGTATCAAAACGGAGAATTGTCAGCTCTGTGAAGAAAATATCACCTGCAAAATCTCCTTTCAAATCACCCCTGCGAAAGAAATTGTGCAGTAGTCTGAGAAAAAACACATTTACCCCAACAAAAAGCAAACGGAGTTTAACGTATGGACCTCTTGAATCCACACATAGGCCTTCTTGGGTGCATGAAGACTCGTTAAGAGAGGAATCAATCTATGGCGGTAATTTCGTCTCCTTTGCTATGGGACTCTAATCTTTTTATTGCCTCACTAAACAGTTCATGGGTGTTTGTATCTGAACCTCCAGCAGGCTCATTGAGCTTATCACATGCACTGTCACTACTAGTTCCTGAACAATCGTCAGAATATAATATGGTATCTTCTGCGTCACCTCCATAGATTGATTCCTCTCTTAACGAGTCTTCATGCACCCAAGAGGGCTGTTGTGTGGATTCATCTTCTGCGTCGCTTCCAAAGATTGATTCCTCTCTTAACGAGTCTTCACGCACCCAAGAAGGCCTATGTGTGGATTCAAGAGGTCCATACGTTAAACTCCGTTTGCTTTTTGTTGGGGTAAATGTGTTTTTTCTCAGACTACTGCACAATTTCTTTCGCAGGGGTGATTTGAAAGGAGATTTTGCAGGTGATATTTTCTTCACAGAGCTGACAATTCTCCGTTTTGATACTACAGGATGCGGTGTACTCCTCCTTACTGGAGACAGAAACGAGACTGATAACTGTGTTCTTCTCCTAAAGGGAAACTGGATTTTCTGAGAATGTGGTGTACTTCTTCTACATGGGGTCAAACTTTTTGAAAATATGTGTTTTTCTTTCCTTGAATAGTTGTAAACGTGTCTTGAGCGAATGCTCCGGTGTTTAGCAGTAATAAGATACAGTCCTTTGGATGTCTTCCCCTTGTACACTTCCATCTGAAAATATATCCGATCTTCGTAACTCTTTATAATTTACAGTCATCTAATGGCTGTTTGGTGAATGATAATAAAAACTATTGCCCCGGGTACCCGAGGATGTATGCGAGGATGACTTGATGCACTATTGCCTGAGGCCAAGGATAATGGTGTATCAGGCCACCCAAGGTGCCGAGGGGCAATAACTTTTAATATTACCCAACCTACTTTTATACCTTTTATTATCCAACCCACTATATACAGATAATGGTAAATGCTTTGCCATGTCACTGGTTGGCCTCCACAACGCATTTCACTGAATTATTAACCAACCAACAGCTTAGACTATGCCATGCTTATGATGCCACTCATGTAAATGTAATGAGAAAACAGCGTGGTATGGTTTTGTCTATATGCCATGTCGTCAAGCGTCACGAGAATGACTTGGAAAATCACGAGCTTGCCGAATTCGAGCACCTGTCATGCAGGTGATTGCTAGTAGAATATGGTTGGTTACAGGTTCGGTTGAGTAATACGAAAGCTATTTCATTGCTGTTTGGCAGAATAGTCAATACTATGTTACTCATTACCATGGACAGGTCAATGCACTACTACCTGAGGCCTTGTGGCTTCGGGCAACAGTGAATGGAGCTGTTCACGGTACCTCGAGGCATAATTTTGACTATTTACCAAACAGGCATGAAATAACAGGACAATATCCATGTTACAGAAGAGTATTACCAAAATCGCCATAATCAGTCATGAATACTACACTTATCCGATGAATGGCGATGGAATTATCTATGTACATTAAGTCATCTCTTAGTGGTTTCAAAGGGGTACAGAGCAAAACCTAAAAAACGGTTAAAATCATCTATCAACAATAAATCAACAATTCTGCCTTATCTTATGTGTGGATGAGCGCACTAGCTCCTTGTTGAACGCACTAGCTCCATGTCGAGTGCTCTAGCTCAGGCAGAAATTTTGTCAATATTGTCCAGGTACGTAATCTCCACCCACACGTTTTTGCTTATTTGTGACTTTTCATGCTTGAATTTACCAGGGATGGTGCTTTAGAGGGTCTGAACGCTATAGTTTGGACGGAAAATGAAAAAATCGTTTACCCAAATCTCCATATTGACAGAAATTGGTGGATTTTTAGTTCGGTGTTTCAAACATTTGCCACAAGTTAGTTCAAGCCCTGCACATTTCTGCGGCGAACTCCGACGGGGAATAAAGGTGAATCATATCTACACACAATAGCATCGGCAGTTGTTTCCTGGGATCGCTAATAAAGAAATAAAAATTGATAAAATTCTTCAAGACCTACCTTTGTTTACTGATTTTCTGTCGACAGCACTGGGAACGAAATTCCATTGACTCATTTTGGAGCTAGTTCCACTGATTACCACCCGTGAAGATGTTCAGCTTTCATTTGAACTCTTTTTAATGTGTAAATGATAATGATTTATATATTCTTTTTCTACTGTTATCATTTTCACTTTCTAAATTATCTTTTATTTCATAGTTCCTTAATTATTTATAGATTTTGTAATTGTATGATTAGATTTTGATTGTTTCTTTTTTTCTGTCATGGCCTTTGAACAGAGATTTTGCTCTAAGAACAGTACGGAAAAGGTTTATGCGTTCTCTGAAACATTGATTAGAAAAAAAGAGGATTCAAATGAAAACTGAACAATCTTTCTAGTTATCAAAGAGACGTTTTAATCGATACCAACCTTCAGTACACAACTGTTCTTGTTACATTTGAGCCGCGGCACGAAGAAACCAAGAAAGTGGTTGTGCGCCCAGCGCAAATTCAGATCAGACTGGGCATCTGCCTGGTCTAAACAGACTCTTCGCTAAGCGCTTAAATGGTAGCTAAGGGTCTAAGCTACCACCATGGGGACAGCGAAGACTCAGATCAGACTGAGTGGATGCCCACTTTGTTGGTTTCTCGTGTCGTGGCTCTTTTTATTTACCGGTATTTTCGGCTCATTTTATTTTCATGTCCGAAACGCAAAAAGTAAACATTAAAAATTAATTTACAAAGAGGTTTCCGCTTTTAAATTATAACCTTAAGAAAAGTATAGGTTATTTTAGATACATGTTTAAAACGTCTCAAAATATTCCAAGCCGCTTTAAATCTTGCTAGATTAAACAATTTTTTGATTTTTAACAGTCTTTCAGTAGAACGCCTATGCAAAAAAAGAGCTTGCTTTTCAAAGAAGAATAAGTGTCTCTTAATCTAAATAAATTCTAACAGTCTCAGCTGTTGGAAACAACAAACACTTAATAAAAATGCCTTAAAGAAGATCTTATGAGTCATTCTAGCAAGTTTTAGGGACGAGTCATTTATTATTAGGTGGGGGTGGCGGATACATTTTCATATGGTTCACCAAAGATTTTGCGACCCCCCCCCCCCCAGTCTCACCATAATTATTTTCCGACCCCCCCCCCACGCCCAGATACGTGACAAAAAATTTTTTGACCCCCCTATCCCCAGTGCCAGCTACCCTTCACACACACATACCATATTACCTATTTTATGTCAGACTGACTTCAATCAAAACCTAGCTGTATGAAACACAAAGAACATTTTCTTATTCTAACAGGTTAATTACATGTAATCATGGTCTGTTTAAACTTTGTCCGAATTTCTTACACTTTTTCTTTTTCTGCTAATGGCTATCCAGAAATCTGTTATCGAATGCTTAATAATTACAATTGTAAATAATATTAAGTGGGACTCTGGGAAGCGGGGGTCTGGGGGCACAGCCCCCAGAAGCCACAGTAGTATTGCTGATGAAAAGGCACGTGGAGAGCTGATATCACAAATGCAAGCATTAAATTTAATTGAGCACAAAATCATCTACTTGACATGATTTTATAGACACTTTCATACTGTTCTTTCTAGCAAATCAATGAAAAGATCTGCTTTTGGATATGAAGCTGCCCAACTTTTGTGTGTCATTTCCATAAAGTCTTTTAAGTTTAAGTCTTGAGTTTGAAAGAAAAGAGTCTGAAATTTTAGGAGTAATGGGGGGTCTGGGGGTGAAGCCACCCTCCCCCCAAGAAGCTAAGACATTTTAAAAAATGAAGACTGATGGAAGCATTCTGACCCCCCAATATGCTTAATAAAATATATGACCCCCCCCCCCCTATTTCGAGGCTTTTTTATTTCCGACCCCCAGTACATCTAAAAAAAAATAATTCAGACCCCCCCCCCCCCTAGATGTACCCCCCCCCCCCCATCTGATAATAAATGATTCGTCCCTTAGCAATTCAGCCTCTCAGAACTGAAAATCAGAGACCATAATAGGAGAGGGACAAACTGAACTCAAATTGATTCGATGAATTTGAACTTTGTTAACTTAGGTACCCAGCCATTCAAAAGTGTGTTGGTCCTTCTATGGCACCCAGCCATTCAAAAGTGTGTTAACTTTGATAACTTTGTTAACACACTTTTGAATGGCTGGGTGCCATAGAAGGACCAACATGGACAGAAACTCATATAAGAACATACTTATTTTTTTTTCCAAAAGCCAGAACACATTAATAGGTTTAAAGCGGTAGGGACATTTATCTTTCGAATTCTACTGGGATGCTTTAGTGTTTAAGTAATACGTGTTAACTGGCTTGAACTATTTTTGTTATCCTTTATGAGCCACATCATGTGATTTCCAACAATGTGGCATGGGTGACAAGCAAAGGCTTTGATCAGACTCAAGTGCAGTCTGATCAGAACCTTCGCTAGTCACTTCAGCCTTCAATAGAATTGGCAAAGCCACAGAGCCTGTGGTGAGTTCTGATTACCTTGTGTAAATAGACATACGATCTGAATATCACATCACAAAATTGCCACATGGAAGTCACATGACACGGCTCAATTTTTTATTCATACACAGAGCACAGCAATATAATCGTGGCTTAAGTTTCAACAGTATTTCTGCAACTGGCTCAAATGGTGCGATCATACACTACTCACCATCTAACACTACTGACAGGGACTTGTCGACAAATGAAGTTTACTTACTTGACTCTGGCGGACAATATCTGTGAGTTTTTAACCGCCCACAGGGCAAACTACGTTTAATCAACATTGACCTAACGTCGATTCAACGTAATCACGTTGAATAAACGTTGATTCAATGCTGATTCAACATTGTGTAGCCTGCTGGCCGAGTAAAACATTTGATTTTTTCTATGTACAATCCGCTTAAAATCATTTGTTATTTTATTAGCGATTTTTACAAAGTTTTCAGTGAAATCGACCTGATAGGAGTAATAAAGAATAATAAATATCCTAACATGGGCAACTTTTTTCCTCCACCCCGTATAATCTACCTGTAAACGACGATATTGCGTGAGCTTGAAATAACATTAAATTATATAGGACATTGACAGTTTTTCTCCTTTTTTGTCTTCCTTGAATAAAAATTGAAAAATGTTGTATTAAGTCAATATAGTGCACTTTTGTAACTGCACATATATATTTTTTAAAACTTTTAAGTTTACATTTAATGCGGTCATTTTGCTCTGATTAATATGTCCATCATTTCCTAATAGTACATAGGGAAAATAGAGAAAATGAGCAAAAGGTTACTCAGTTTTCTACGTTTTTCTTAAAGCACAGATCTAAAGTCAAAAATGTTGTGCTATCCTAGTATTCTACACTATCTTACAAATCTTTTGATATATTTTGTAGGAAAATCAAAAAAATATTAGTGCGGTCATTTTTTACAAACTTAATACTACCCTACATCCAAAAACTGAATTTTCAGTACCGTGCGCGACTATATCGAGGTGAGGAGAATTGTTTGGGACGTGTGTTTAAATATTGGAACACCTAAACCATTAATTTACAATTTGTCCCAAAGATTGACACGAAAAAAACATGGACTAATTTCGTGAATGTCAGCATGGCATATATAATCATTTTACAGAATCAGCTATCATATAAAATTCCAATTATTAGGGCCCCGCCAGACGAAGTCTGCGGAGGCCCTATAGTAATCACCTTGTCCGTCCGTCTGTCTGTCTGTCCGTCCGTCCGTCCGTCTGTCCGTCCGTCATCATTTCGTGTCCGCTCAATAACTCTGAAACCGTTAGAGATATTTTTACGAGACTTGGTACAAATGTAAAGCATCATCAGACGATGTGCAGAGAATAAGAACTATAACTCTGCCCACATTTTTTACTGAATTATGCCCCTTTGTAATTTTGAGTACAGAAATCGTGTCCGCTTCATAACTCTGAAACCGTTAGAGATATTTTCACGAGACTTGGTACAATTGTAAAGCATCATCAGACGATGTGCAGAGAACAAGAACCATAACTCTGCCCACATTTTTTACTGAATTATGCCCCTTTGTAATTTTGAGTACAGAAATCGTGTCCGCTTCATAACTCTGAAACCGTTAGAGATATTTTCACGAGACTTGGTAAAAATGTAAAGCATCATCAGAGGATGTGCAGAGAACACTAACCATAACTCTGCTTACATTTTTTACTGAATTATGCCCCTTTGTAATTTTGAGTACAGAAATCATGTCCGCTTCATAACTCTGAAACCCTTAGAGATATTTTCACGAGACTTGGTACAAATGTAAAGCATCATCAGACAATGTGCAGAGAACAAGAACTATAACTCTGTTTACATTTTTTATTGAATTATGTCCCTTTGTAGTTTTGAGTTCAGAAATCATGTCCGCTTCATAACTCTGAAACCATTAGAGATATTTTCACGAGACTTGGTACAAATGTAAAGCATCACCAGACGATGTGCAGCGAACAAGAACCATAACTCTGTCTACATTATTTACTGAATTATGCCCCTTTGTAATTTTTAGTACAGAAATCATGTCCCCTTCATAACTCTGAACCCGTTAGAGATATTTTCACGAGACTTGGTACAAATGTAAAGCATCATCAGACGATATGCAGAGAACAAGAACCATAACTCTGCATATGTTTTTTAACTGAATTATTCCCCTTTGAAATTTTGAGGGCAGAAATCGTGTCCGCTTTTTAACTCTGAAACCGTTAGAACTATTTTCACATGACTTGGTAAAAATGTAAATTATCATCAGACGATGTGCAGAGAACCAGAATCCTAACTCTGCCTACGCTTGTTACTGAATTATGCCCCTTTGTAATTTTGAATATAGAAATCATGTCCGCTGTATAGCTTTTAAAGCATCAAAGATATTTTCATAGAACTTGTACATAATATGAAGCATCATCAGACCATGAGCAGCGAATAAGAACTGTAACTTCATCTACATTTTTTACGGAATTATTACCCTTTCTAGTTGACAGTCTGGAAAACATGTTCAACCTCTTACTTTAAAATTGTTGAAGATATTTTCACTAAACTTTGTACAAATATAAACATCATCAGACAATGTGTAGAGAAAAAGAACCATAACTACAACTTCATTTTTAACAGAGTTATAACCCTTTGTTATTTTAGGTATGGATCTTGTCCACTCTGTAACTTTAAAGCCTTTGAAAATATTTTTTTATAAAACTTGGTACAAATATAAAGCATTATCAGATGAGCTGAAGATGTACAGAATGCAAGAATGGTAACATCAGTTTCCAGCTTCATAGAGTTGTTGCCCATGTTTTAATCAATCGTGATTTGGTATTTTGCCCATATCTTGATGACACTTCCAGAGGCTTAATTTCAAACAACATATTGAGTATGAAGGAACAACATGATAACAGAAAGCTGGTATTGTTATTTCTGGTTGGGCACATATGACTTAAATGTTGTCAACAGTTTCATAAAGGCGGGGCCCTATTAGTTACCATGTGTCTAGTTCAAATCAGCTCATGCACCCAGTTTCAAACCTCTGGTATTTTATTACGGACTTTCCATCTTTTAATTTGGTCTAGTTCATTTAACATTGAAAAGGAAGCTTAACCAAGAAAAAAAAAAAAAAATAAGAAAAAAAAAGTACAAATATCGTTGAGGTTGGAAAGGTCTGATTTTACAGGGTTGGCAGCTACGTATATTAAATTTTATGCCTGCAGCTGCTTAAAGCTTGATACCCGAGAGGTGCAGTGCAAGTTATGAATTTTTTTTCTTGACCCTACTGGGGAACATCGTTTTGAGAATGAGAACAATATACTATGACATACCTGTTACTGTCATTATAATCATTTGAGCCACGACACGAAAAAACCAACAAAGTGGTTGTGCGCCCAGCGCAGACTCAGATCAGCCTGAGCATCCACCCAGTCTGATGAGAGTCTTTGCTGTGCGCTTAAAGGATAGCTAAGTGTCTGAGCTACCTCCATGCGGACAGCGAAGACTCTGATCAGACTGGGTGGATGCCCAGGCTGATCTGAGTCTCCGCTGAGTGCTTATGCTACTTTGTTGGTTTGTCATGCCTCGGCTCATATTTTTTCTAAATATAAATTTATGTACTTCACAAAGCATGTTCTCGTTGTTTTTATTTACTGTTTGCTTATTATCAAATTACTAGCTCACATGTTTATATGTTTAAGCAGTTTTAGCATGTAAATTTCTGCACTTCCGAATATTCATAAGTTGTTAGAGACATTAAAACTTTTAAAAATTTCATGTTGTCGGGGTTTAAAATACCTTTATTTTTCATTTCTGGAAATAGACCTTGAGCTGACAATAGACCCCCCCCCCAGGGGGAGTTTTGTACCCTATGATTTTCTAAAACTACATTATATAAGAAACAAAATGACGCATGTTAGCTCTCTGTACGTTGGGGCATTAACGTATGACGTCAACGTCAATTACACTACCCAAATTTACATATTCACGTTATAATAGAAGATACGCATTGTTGTACACATGTTAGTATTCGCCCTAAATAATGTTGGGTTTTGTCTGCTAGTACATAAATCACTGTTTCAAAGTTATTGACATTGTCAAGGATAAGTTGACTAACCCGTATAACGTAGTTTACATTGCGTTTGACGTTTTTTCCCCCTCAGTGTCTACATACATGTAGTATAAGGAGCAAATTTTAAGAATTTAAGTGTAGCGAAAAGTTAATGTCATATATATGACTGTTTCATATTCTAGTATAAAAAAGAAACAATCTAAAGTCTTACAAAACTCGTCAGCAGTCACGATAACTATGTAACGTATATAACCACAACAAAAATACGGAGAAAAAAAAAACCAAAAAAAAAAAAAAAAAAAAAAAAAACAGACTAAATCGCTGAATTGGTGGACTGAAGTTTATACGTGCTCCATCAATCTTCTTTTATTCATGCTCAGAGTAGATGATTTAGGCAGCAGTTAAATTAGCAGGGGATACATTAAATGAGGACAGAAACTATCTTATTTTTGAAGAATTTAACCTACAAAATGACGAGAAAAGCTACGAAAGCCAACATTAGCTGCATTTTTTATTTCAATGTAATTGTTGTCTTCATTAGATACTGTTGTATATGTAAATATGAAGAAATGTCAGTGTTATGTGTCCTCAAACTATATAAAAAAACATCTAATAGTGGATATTTGAAAAGCAATCTAACAGTAACATTATGTTACATAATTGTAATATGTCGAGGAATAAGATTTGTGAGTCATCTGTTATCAAAAGTTTAGTTCCCTGGCGGCATGAAGTATTACCACTGGTAGTCAGATGGCAAATTTAGCTCTTTGAAATAGACAAGAGTTCAGCAAGACGCACATAGATTGTTACAGCTGAAGCAGCTCGACCTTGCCTTCAATTCATTCTCACTTAAAACTGACTTCATAAAAATGAATCTTTTTTTAATTTATGCATTAAATGAAGTAAGTTTAAGTTGATATATGCTGCAACTGATTAATATTTAGGTTCTCGTTATGATGGGGATAAAACCAGTTTCGCTACCTGTGCTGTTGGCTGAGCCATTCAATTACCCTACACACAAGTATGCAACTGTGACTACCAGCCGAGACAATCAAAAGCAGTACCAACTCTGCCAGCATGCATTAACACCATTTTTCTATGCTGTCAGTCGAATCATCAGCCACGAGCCTCTTTGCACAGAAACTGCTTTACATGGAATAGCAAATATGTGTGGCCCCCGTGATCATATCTTATATGTTAATTTGTGATCTACGTGATCTGTTTATGCAGCTCCCGGCCATCAAATACATTACAAAATGTTAACAACGTGAAAATTTAAGGAGTATAGAAAGTGACATACTTTATAATGCATACAACATTCTGTCTTCAGCCTGTTAAGGAGTTCTAATTTTCATTATGTTGTTACAAATATCCAAATGGTCAGGTAATTTTGCAAACCCCCATGGTTTTATTCCCACTTGTTGTTACTATCAAGGACTAAATGTGTTGCGAAATACAAATTTCAGTCAGACAATTTTAAATAATGTAACAACTAAAATTGGGACTTTATTCTCTAACAGTATTTAACATATTTGGACAAGGATGATTTGATAAGCAGTAAGTTATTATAAATAAGCAGTTTACAATCACATGTATTGCTAAAAAGTAAACAATATGGTAATACAAGGTCACGGAGATCAAATGCAGTAAGTTACTTAGGTAAGCCCTTCCTTGGCATGTATAGGTATGCACTATTTCTATTGTTTGATTATGTGCTCTTCAGAAATACTGTATTACTAGTTAAGGATATCGGAAATAAAGAATTCATAAACTCTCAATAAATACGTTGTATGCGTTACTTGTTTGGTCTTTCTTTTTTTCCAATATATTATGCTGCAAAGCATATAACTACAGTGTAGGCAAATACATTCTGAAGGAGAACAACTAATATTTGCTCATAGATGTCTGAAAAGCGATGACCAACATTAATATATTCTGTCATTTTCATTTGCCATTTTATTATGTGTGCAGAGCTACTGGAACACAGTTCCTAAAAAAAAAACAACAGTTTTGTCCAACTAAACGTGTCCTTATGTTCTTTAGTGAATAGATTCTTTAAGAGATGGTTGAATGTAGTTAGATTCTTAAGGAGATGGTTGAATGTAGTTAGACTTTAAAGAGCAAGAAACAAAAGCATAGAAATATAGATCATCTTAAACACAGCATTTATAGATTTATATATTGCTACAGTATACTAGTAAACTGCCAGTGTCTCTTTTCTGTATTAAATATTTCTGATACACTATTCTTCCAAACTCCTTGTTGACACATAAGTCTTAGTTACATAAATGAACTAAGTAAAGCAATGTATTGACACTACCATTAATTATTTTCAGGAGTTTGTTTGTTTCTTAACCGTAAATCAGCAATATTGTTTTCTCTGGTAACGTAAAATATACGATAGTCTTACAAAAGTAAGTATACGCTGCCAGCAAATATCTACATTAACTTTGATGCCGAACTGTATTTGGCTTAAGCCTTTAAACTGCAGGTTACTGTTCTGCTTTACAGTTATCAGTGTGCACGTAAAAGCTATAACAAATCATGTCAATAAACAAGGTGGAACTCCAGTTTGCATTGTCGATTACTAATTAGTTTATAGTTTTAAACTAAACACGTCAAAACCGCTTAGCTTTTAATGGTATCAAACTGACTGCATATCATTTTATTCGAGCCCTATATGCAAAATCAATGCTGACTTTTAATAGCTGCGGCTTTGTCTTTTCTGAAGTATTTTTTATCTTTTATTTCATTTTATTTTTTATTTATTTATTACTTTTTGGGGGATTTTTTGGATTTTTCAGCTGTATATAACAAATTTCAGGTATGTTACTGTCTTTAGAACTCAGATGTACAATTTGTAAAAGAAACAAACTGGCCAATGTCATTATGAAATACTTTTATATTTGATATAATAACAAAGAACGCAGCAAAACCCGTTTTACATGTGCAGAATATGTCAATGCCCTTAACATTACAATTTGAAGTATACTGTGTTTAATCACATATAAAACACACCTCAATCCCTAAAAGTAATAACTGAGAGAAGTGTTGATAGGTCCAAGTACACAATATATCATAAGAACTACCAGATTTATATGTGTTATTTTTAATGTGACAGTGGCAAAAAACCTGATTAAAGATATTATAATAAAAAAATTAAATGTTAATGTTATTTACGTTACTACTAGTAATAGCTTATCATAGAAAATAAACCAGAATGCACTTTTCTCTTATATTAAAAGACTCTTTTATGAAGAAACTGCTACCAAAGAAAATAAAATGATTCTATCTTCAAATGATATGATTTTAACAAAAGTAGCCATAGGTAAAGTATATAATCGATCATTATGGCCGACTAAAATGCATTCAAAATATTGTTGAACTGCTCCTTGCTGTTTAAATAGGCTGGCATATTCAATATTACCTTTTACTGTTGTTTTCAATTCCAATAGTGTAGTTCAAGCGCTTGAATTATACGGAAAGTGATAATTGTAATATGGAACATTCATAAGGGGTTACTGTGTTAAACATTCTATATCTCCCAAAGTATACAAGATAGGATAATATATTTTGCAGATCTGAAAAGACCAATAAATTTTCTTTAACACATTAACAAACATTTGGTCTAATATTAAAGGAATAACTTACCAAAAGAAAGTATTTTGGATGGAAATTGCAATTTTAATGGAGAGTAAAGAAAAACGTCACGTATATTACACCACGTAGGCTAAAGTGACGTTTCAAACATCATAACTTTTAGCTATTGGATTGTTCTATTAGATTCCACTATAATTTTAAACATAGGAAAGTGACTTCCATTTTTTATAATTTTTGATAATTTTTATTTTATGTTTATTATTTTAATGTGTAACGTAATGTAACAGGCTGTTACGGCTTAACGCCCCACTCGCCAGAGGGCTAACATGCTGCAAAATACTCCTAAGATGCTGGTCTTTAAGAAAAGTATGGTCTACAAAACTCCCCCTGTGGGGGAGGTAAACCATAGCTGGCTCATGGCCTAAAAGTTTAATTACGATTTCGTCTAAACAGTTTATTAGCATTATAAAATCATTTAAGAGACAAGAAGACTGTTGTACAATTTATGCATACAAAGATAGTGTATTATAAACTGCTCAAAATATTTAAAGTCTCTAGAGTCGAGTCTGGTAAATTCGGACAGCAGGTAAATTCGGACATACCATTGCAAACAGAGAAAATCCAGATGAGACGGCTCATAATGAGCTGTCTAATCAGGATTTTCACTGTTTCCCAGTTAATTTTGTCTTAATTCCAAACAACTGACATATAAAGAAATAGTGTCACTGTCCGAATTTACCTGCTGTCCGAATTCACCCGACTTGACCCTTTATGAAACTCTTGATAATCTGATAATCCAAAATAATACACAGGCTAGTCATGAAATAGCTGCAAATAGACTTTCATGCCATGTAATCTGATGCTAAAGAGTTTTTTTTATATAGATACGGAGACCGTACAGTGCTCCTTCGAATATTTTGAGCAGTGTAGAAATTTATTGTTCACACTGCCACAGAACGAAACTAATGAAATTCATACTGAACATTGCATTCATATGTGACATAGTACAATAGTTAGCTTGTAAGAAATTTTGGTATGTATATCTAAGGGATGGTACAACAGATGTAACGAGAACCTTTCATTTTGGCACACCTACAGACTTTCAAAAGGTAATTTCATTTTTCACATTTCTTTAGTTGTAAACTATATTTTACGTATGCCATGCAAACTATAAAAACCAGGGTCCGGTTGGTCAAAACTAACGACATCGTTAGTTAACGTTTCGTTACAATTTCAAACCTAAATATCTCAAATACGCAAACATTTTTGTTGAAAAAATTTGAGAAGCACATTTTGTCAACAAAAAATATCAGTGTATTTGGTTTTATAGTCAGAAAACACTTGACGTGTTGACCTCTTAACGAGCTCGTTAGGCTAACGATGCTTTGAACAACTCGGCCCAGGCTTTTACTTACTACATATGGAATAAAACAGTAAACAATCATAAATTTGCCAAACTTTTTTAAAGATAATCGCGGAAAAAAAGCATTAATAAATGTGTTTACTCTCAAATACACTTAGGAGCGGCTGTAGCGTAGTGGATACGATCCCCCGCTTCTCCGGTCTTTCGGATGAGACTTTAAACCGAGGTCCCGTCTCCATATGACCTCGTTGTTGGTGGGATCTTAAACCCGAGTTCCCTCACCCGCACGCTCTCAAATACACTTACTAGAAAATGGAGATTTTCTCGATGCTGTCCAATTTCGGTGACAGTTCTTCGTACGAAACTCGCTTCTGTGCAATACGTATGTCTCAGCAGCAGGGTAATGACTTCTCACGATTTGTGGAAACAGTTTCAACAAATTCATTAAAAGTAGGTTCCTGTACTTTGGAATGCATCATAATTTTGATGAACTTTCATCCAAAGTGTTGGAAAGCACTTATAAAAGGGAATTAATAAGTTTCACTAAAAAGTGTAAATCAAAAAAATATTAGAAAAGTTGTTTTGCAAGGGATTTCCTAACTCTGCTTCGCACACCAGTTAGCGCTATTTTTAGTTCGCGCCAAAAATAGATAACGCAGCTGATGTCATGCTGCATTACATTTTGGGATAGTTTTAACCCATCCGCCATGCCAGAACCTCTAGGAGAGCTCACGTCAAGGGAAAATTGACCTTTGGAGAATGGCATCAGAAATTGCGCACTTATAGACATAATAAACATAGTTATTTTTAGAACTGGAATTCCAATGAAAGAAAATAAACCAAAAGGGAAAACGACTATTTTCTTCAACATCTGACGAGTTTCTCAGTAGCAACAAATTCAGAAAAATAAGAGAATTCAATACTGCTCAGAAAAAGACGAAATTATTTTGTGGACATAACTGACATCGCTAGCCCAGGAACCTACTTTTAAAGGCTGGTTCAAAGTGTTGATCAGCACTGATTCCATTGGCTATTGCCATGTATATCATCAGTTGGTTGAAACGTTTTATGCACCAGTGAGAATAGTCAGGGGGGCATTAAAATTTGCTCTTGTCTGTCTGTCCATCCGTCTGTCTGTCCGTCCGTTCGTCACACTTTAGGGTATAGAGTTTGTGAAATAAACTTTTCAACAGTTTTCAATGGATCTTTTTCAAACTTTGCATTTATGTTGTGGATGAATTGAAGATGTGCGTGTGGATTTTTGATGGAGCTAGAATTGTAGGATAAATACTATAAATGTGTTATCAACTTCTACAATTTTCAGTGGCTATTTTTCAGTTGTGGACATACTGAACATGTGCATGTTGATTTTTGATTAAAATAATTACTCATTTTGCCGGAATTATGGCCTTTCAAATTTAGTTTATTTAGGCTGCATTTTTGTACTAGAGGGTATGGAGTTTGTGTAATGCTTTTGGTGGGTTGTGCTTTAAAAAAGGCGCTTTAGGGATGTACACATGTCCCGTGAAAGGTGATGTATGGGGGCATCACTAGTGTCTTACAGACACAATTTTCTAGGTTTTTGATAATTCTATTTTTAGGAGTGCTACACAAGAGTATTAATGGGCCATATAGACTTGTTTCATGCAGTGTGGCCAAAAGGCCTATATGGTAAATATTGCTTTTAACATACACCTCTTTCTTTGAACACAACAAATAGATAAAGCAAGAATTAATACGAGGGGCGTTCGAAAAGTTTTGCAAATGGCCTTAGAACTTTGTTTAGGGGCATGCTGGGTACACATGCTATGCATGAACTGAAAACACTACTTTTGGTCTTTACAATGGTACCAGACACTTTACAAAGGCACTTTTTCTTATTGAGTAATAATGCATTTTAGTAGACACCAGTCGTACCACTGGGCTAATTTCACATGTAAAATCTTTTCAGTGTTAGGCTCTAAATTCAAATATCGTTGTAAATACAAAATATTTCTTTGTCAACTGCATGTCTATCGTTGCCTACATTATCCATACATAAGTTAGAAGAGTGGCAACTGTTATCGATTCATTCCTTGCAAAGCAATGTGAAGTTCTTATGACGCCATTAAAATCGACGTTAACGTCATTTTTGATAGATTGTAGTGTTTTCATATTTTGCATTAATTTTAATTTATTGACAGATTTTAGTTGATCAATGCAAATGCTCTTGCTGACAAGATTTGAAATACTGATAGACTTGTTTTCATTACAGAATCATTATAACTTTAGTAGAAACGGAAAATTTGCTATTATATAAAATACGGAAAATACATATTTACGGGACTGTATGGAACCGAGATTAAATATAATTTCTGCGATATTTACAGGACAATATTGCCTGGGCATTGTATTTAAGCAGCAAAGATTTTAAAAAATCAAAGATTGTTCATATATGAATTACGGCCTACTAAAGCAAAATTCTGCAGTGCCTTTAGGGTATACCTCTTTCAAAGAAATTAAAAACGCGTCTTTTTCAGAAAAATATACCGCGTTTGCAAACATCTGTAGGCATAACATAGCTTTATGTGGTTTTGCTATCAATAATTCTGTCTTTATGGTAGTTACCAAGAAATTATGTCATTTGCAAAACTTTCCGAACGCCCCTCGTATATATATACTCAGAGGCAATAGAAAGTATACAGTTTTTGATTTTGAATACTGGGTCTCGTGTAAATGGCCGCATTGAAATATAAATAATGCCATTTTGGGCAAACGTTTAGCTGTGCAAAACACAAACACAAATTGTTTTGCAGTCACTAATAATGGAGTTAAGTTTCTTAATTCAAATTCAGCAGTTCCAATCAAAACTCGCTTTGCACATGACAAATAGCATTTTGCACTTCACGAATGTCTAGCGCTTATGTCTGTGAGTAAAACCACATCGTCATTTAAACTGAAACCCCCGCCAAACTTCTTCAACCATAGTTAGAAACGCTGCATGTCTCAAATTATCTCCCTTTTAATTAAAAGTATAGAGAATTAAATGTTTCTCTATCTTACCTGGTATTAGACGTTTTCACTTGAAATTTTCGGAAAATTGTTGTGAGGCTTCTTGCTTTTGTATGCACTTGAAAGAAACCTTTTTGATTTGTTTGTTTGAAAGAAAATTGCAAATAAACATCCCATAAGAACTCAATGCATATTCAATGCATGTTACCACAAGACGCCAAATGCATCATTTCTTGGTACGAAAATTTGATGCTTTAACCCGTTCTTCATATGAGAGTTTGATATATCCTTACAGATCTTTTATCTCGTTTTCGATGTAATGCATAAGAATGCACAGTATTAATCTCTATTGTCCGAAGTGTATGTCTAAAGGGGAGCTACTCCCGCGACAATGTTGACTTTGACCCCTTGTCTGTTTAAAACCATGTTATTTCCTGATCCTTTCGCCGATTGTACTGAAAATTGTCGCAAATTATGTGAAATTGATTGTATTTATCAACAGTGCCATGGTATTATCAGATGTGAAGACATCTGAAGGAAAATCAAGACTGCGTTATCTGTATACTTTCTTTCGCCTCTCAGTATATATAAATAAAATAAATACCTCGGACTATTTTTGAACATGTTATACATGGGTTGGTTTCGGAGGCGATTTGTAGTTATGCCGTGCTTGGTTTCTTAACACTGGTAGTGCTTCTTGACCGTCATAACATTACCAAAAATTTACTTTCGTGTTTCTGTATTTACGAAACAATCACGCGACTCTTAAAAGAAAGAACAAGAAGAAGAAGAAACAAGGAGAAAAGTATAATATAAAGTTAATAAAACAAAATTTAACCAATGAATGCCTGATCGATTAGTATATTCCACAGTTCGAACAGATCCATTGTCATAGGGGGTGTCTTATTTAATTCCAGGTATACACCTTTTTTTTTAAAAAAAAGTGTATTGACTGCAAAGAGTGCATCCCGAGATCAGAGGACGAGTTCTGCGGCGTCTGATTTTGGTCTACACTGTTTGTCAAGGTCCCTTTTACGAGACCGAACGTTAACATGACATCGTATTGACGTCCATGCGACGTCATGACGTCGCATCAACGTCAATACAACGCCATTTTGACCTCGTGTGCCTGCTGGGTAGGTATTACTGGGGTAACATGCGATTTACACGATGATATTGTAATAAAGATTGTCAACTTCCCATTTCTACAGGAAGGGAAATCGACGCCTTTGCACGAGCTCCGCTGTGGAATGCTGGTCTTATTTACAGACATGGTACTGGGCATGGTATAGGAATGTACCTCAGTGTACACGAAGGTAATATAATGGCATTTGTTTGAAATGGTAGTTGCTTCATACTTGAATATAACCTAAATAAAATCTTGGCTAATATATTTCATCTTCATCTAAATAAAATTTTGGCTTATACACTTGATATTTAGATCAAATATGGCTTATAGACTTGATATATCTTGATAAATGTACTTTGATCATCATGTAAAATGAAACCTTGTCTTATATACTTGGTCTTCCCCTAAATAAAATCTTGGCTTATTACACTGTAAAAAATGTGTTTAGAATCAATGCAAAAAATGCAGTCCGATTTTTTATGTGTTTAAATCGTAACATGTTCAATTTGCAACATGTTTAGGTTTATGTTTAGAAATTAAACATGTACAAAACTGGTCATATTTACCTTTTATTTTGAAAATTTCCTCTGTCAACATTTTCGTCTCTTTTTTCGTTCTTCAACGGGGAAAAGAGAGAATGGATTCATCCGAAACGCGTAACAGAATAAAACGTGTTTAGCAGACTTTGTCCGAGAAAATAATAGAAAAAGGCGTACATGTTTAGCTATATGATATATTCCTAAACATGTTTACACCTAAACATGTAACCACTTGTGTTTTATAGCTAAGCGCGATTTTCACAGTGTAGTCAAGATTTTGTTCACGCGAAGATCAAGTATAAAATATACCATATTTCTCTTTCCGAAGACAAGAGTAAGTGAGCAGAGGCTCACGTATACCCCCGACCAGTGCCACTGCCTAATAAAAGCATACTTTACCACAAAGCTACAATGGAAATGTTATATATGAACAAAATCCAAAGTCTGTGACCGTGACCTTAGGTCAGCAGCAGCATCCATATGATGTCAACTAGTATGAAATAAACCTAGTCAGGTATCTTTAGGCTCCATCGAAGTACATTAGAACTATAAACCAAAACAATACAACAAATGGCTAAGTCCTAGTTATTGACCTTTGGCCCTACCCATGAGCCCGACCCTGCAGCTTAGGTAGTCCAGGTCAAAAGTAATGCTATAGAGATAATCATGAACCAAATATGGAAGAAATCATCAATGCAGTTACAGAGATATGAGAAATCAAAAAGGTTTAACGCAAAACTTTGACATAATGAAAATGCCTAAGTCCTAATTACTGACCCTTGGCCCCGCCCTGGGACCTGTCACAGGGGCTAAGATAGTTTACACCAAAGTCAATGCTATAGAGATACCATATACCAAATATGAAAAGAATCTGATGTGTAGTTACAGAAATATGAACAATCAAAAAAGGTTTAACGCAAAACTTTGACGTAAAGTTGACGAACGGATGGACGAACGGACGAACGAACAAACGGACGAACGGACGGAATGACAAAAACTATATACCCCCTAACATACTTCGTATGTCGGGGGTATAATAAGAGTTTTAGAAGATACAGAACAACAGAAATGATAACTTGAAGAACGTTTGATGATTTAGGTTGTATCTGATTGTAAAACCAGTATGTTTCTTTTGTGATATGCTTAAATTGTAACAAGCTTGAATTTTAGTTTTCACAATTTAAAATATAAACTGACATTACTTATTAATGCATTTTTTTCTTGTATCTAAGCATTATTTATAAAGTGAAAGAACTTTTACAATTTTGTTTCCATTAAATGCATTATACATGTACATGTATATGATTGAAAACATTATGTATGAACACAATGTGACATAAACATTTAAAGATCTATACATCAGAATCTATAACTCAGCCTATATGCCATATTCGTACATATTTATCATGCTCTAATATAGTAGGGGAATTCTGGCTGTGTCCCCTGGCCCCTGATCTGGAAGTGGTTCGGGTGGACCGTTTGGGGACAGTGTCTGGAGCAGCGTTACTGATAAAAGTTGTACTACTCTGAACTCTCCGTCTTGACTTTCTATCCCGGCCGTCCAGGGTATATGGCCAGAATACCGCAGCTCTTAAAGGTATACGTGTTTATACCATTGTGTTGTTTCCTTGATATGTTATGGATGCACTAAAATGTATTTGGCAATCTGAATAAATAACTGAAGTAAATTTTGAATTGTTTTCTTGATGTTTAGTCTATACAGATAAGTTTTTTTAGTTTCATATGTGGATGAGGGTTCTTCTGTCATTGTTGTAGAAGTATTTTGATTGACTGTCTATGAGGTTTGATGAAATGCCTTTAAGGATTTATGAAAATAACCCAATGATTGTTGCTTTAAAGTACTTAATACTTATATTTAGTTTTGATTACATTATTTCATTTTTAGTATTTTTGATGTTAGTTAATGAGTAACAATTCACAGTTTGTTGGTCAATTGTAGGTAGACTGGCGCTCTGTCGCTCGTTATTCTGATCTATGATTCTCCAAGTACCTTACATTTGCATTAAATTTTTGTAAGACCTTTATGCAAAAAATTGGAAAAAAAAGAACCGAATATCACGACATAGTAAAACTGTTATTTCTAAAATCTGTTATGGTTTTCACACAAGCTAATTACGTGTACATAAGTTACCTTTCAGGACCAGCATACATATCAAAAAGTACTCCATCTTTCAAAAATGTTGTGCTGGATGAGTACCAATTTCTATCTGATGGTTAGTTTGATCGCCGATCTGTGTTCTATTTAAACTGTGAACCTACAGTTTTCACGTCGAAAGAAATTGATTAAACTATAATTATTTTGTACACGATTTGTACCAAGAACGTATTTATATATTATAATGACGTCCTTCCAACGTCAGTACAACGTCAGCACATTGAATTGACGTTGATGGGGCGTTATTTTAAAGATGCGTGTCCATTGCCAGCCGTAAGCCGACCTTTGATGCTATAATCTGTCAATAAAAAAACAATAAAATTGAGAAAGCTGAAGGTTTACTTTCATTGTTGTTGCTTTGAAAGCATTGTCATGACTGAAACAAGATTGGCTCAAAACATTATATGCGAGCGTCTGTCAAGAAAAATATTGGAAACAAAGAACTTTGAAAAGCGGCGTCATATAACGAATGAAAATTCACACAAAATTATAATGAAGTAAACAAAATGGAATTTCTGTTCACCATATACAATCGATTATGTTGGCAATAATATGTCAGGGTTTTTGATTGTCATAATTTAGTTATTTACAGCAGAAATCAGTAAAGGACTTCTATGGTTAAGGCGTGAATTTTCCCCATGATTAAAAAATTATACGGATCACTGACTTCTGCTTTGAATTTATGACTATGACATGTAACTTGCATGACAAATGAATTTTCAACTGTTTGTGTCTATGTAAAGTACGTTAAACATACGTTGACGTTGCCGTCATTGTTGAGATAAATTGTAAATTATCCTTAAACTGATCGTTGAAATAATGATTTATTGTATACATTTCACCCTTTTTTGACTTACATTACTTACATAACAGACAACACTGGATAGTTTTGACTATATGTATGTGACCTTGACCTGATTTCAAGGTCATGGTACACAATATAATCCTTGAAGATCACAGTGCTACTGTTGACCATTCTTCTTCTTTGGCTTACTGAGTATCGTTCCCCCCCGTGACCCAGCTTCCCACTCATATATATTACGTACTTGCATAGCATAAGTCTGCTGCATGAAGGAAATGCTGGGTCACGGGGGGGGGGGGGGGGGGGAAGTATTTGTACTTTAATTATAGTGAAGCGTTCTATTTTGGCTAGTTTGACCGGAAGTGTAACTGTGGTTTTGCATGTTTAAATGCCAGTCAGGCGTAACAAGAAGAAAATCATTGCTAATGTATTGTGATATGCGTGTATTTAGCATGCATTTATGACAAAAATGTATGGAATGAATGACTGGTTTCAATACTTTTATTACCTCAAAAGATGAGGTATGCGAAAACCTTGAATTTAGGGTAGGTAGGGTCAGAATGGATTATCTCCCCATGTCTTTGGGTCTGAATCTCAAATGATCTGATTTCATACGGTTAACATATTTGTGGAAGCTCTGCTAAGAAAAAATTGAACACTTTATACTTTTGAAAATTCGGACCTGTCGCGCCGGTCTAATGGGGAAATTCCTCGCCTTAATCATAGAAGTCCTTTGTTATACGAACCTTTTTTTCTGCTGGAAATTTTGTACATTTTGACGCTCGAATATATCGATTGGCTGGCTTTTCTGCATGACTTGTGAATATTCAATGCATGCAAATGCTATATTTACACAGGGCCAGGGCGTGTCTCCTTGTCCCATTCCTCCTTCGACCAGGATGAAGAACTGGATGAATTTCAGTTTTACTCTGATGGTAAAACATTTGAGC
Organism: Ctena decussata; assembly: GCA_963989385.1. Taxonomy (NCBI): domain Eukaryota; kingdom Metazoa; phylum Mollusca; class Bivalvia; order Lucinida; family Lucinidae; genus Ctena; species Ctena decussata. The sequence continues at coordinate 18,009,824 of OZ022502.1, forward strand.
CGCGACACGACAAAACCAACAATGTGGTTGTGCGCCCAGTGCAGACTCAGATCAGCCTGGACATCAGCTCAGTTTGATTAGACTCTTCGTTAGATGCTCAAATGGTAGCTAAGGGTCTAAACTACCTCCATGCGGACAGCGAAGACTCTGATCCGACTGGGCGGATGCCCAGGCTGATCTGAGTCTGCGCTGGGCGCACGACCACATTGTTGGTTTTCTCGTGTCGCGGCTCATTTCATATCATGACAGATGTAGAGAAAGTATTAACGTAAAAATCTAATTATTGGGACATTCTGAGTGAGCAAAAAGTACTCACCCAGATCAAACTGCTCATTTTATGTGTTCAATAGTTAAAATTTTACGGTATATATACATATGGCTTTTGGTAGACGTGGGGGGGGGGGGGGTGGCTTTCTACGAGAAAAAAAGTACTGCATAACATGTAAGCTTTCGTACTTCGGCAGAGTCTTAAGTTGGATGTTTTGCTTCTTCTATATCTAATCCCTAGGGTGCACGGTTTGCCGGTAGAGAAGAATCTGATCAGGATGCGCGTATGTGGAGTCTGATCAGAGTTTTCTCTGTTTATACTTGCTAAAAAGATGCCCCTTTTTCGAGTCACCGTTTAACTGTTATCATAATTAACCTCAATTTAGAGCAGCTTGAATTTAACCTTGTTTTTAATCATTTTATATTTCTAAGTTTATTTACCAAGACCAAATTTCAGCCAGTTTGCATGGCCATATCAGATTTAAGTCATATCGTCTTTGCTGAGAAGTACATACTGTAGTCTTTCATTATCACCACCTACCTATTTGTTCAGTTCGGTATCAAAATGCCTAAAATAACGGGATCACCCATTTCTCTTATTTCTGCCTTTTTGTAATGTATTCAGAACCCATATAGATAAACACCCCTTGCTTTTAATTGTATGGCAGTAGGACTATTTGATAGTTATAACTTTGTCACGATCTAATGACCAAAAACAGTTAAGGACAGGTTTAACTCGATCTGGCAGTTTATTACAAAACATTTACCAGAAGCATGTGGAATTTTTTCAATACTTTTTGACTGGTGGTCACGAAAGTTACAATACGGGTTTGCCGTGATTTGTAAGACCAATACAAAGATTATAAAGAAAAGACATAACTTCTGTTCGTTGTAAGTTTTTCAAGCATTTTGCGTTCAAACGGAGCAAACTATTTGCCAAAGGAAAATGTGATATAGAATCCTTGTTAAATAGATTTCGCAATGAAATATTTGCTGCAGTGTTCACGCGAATGAAGGTTTGTCGTCGAGATTTCATGGACAAATAAACTCTATTACACGTGTGAACGGCCACGTTTTCTTTGTTGTTGTTGTTGTGTTATTGAGATACGTCCACGGTTATCAGCTATAGTCATGTCGGGAAGGTCAGTTAACTTAATCACATTAAGTAAATTAATTAACTAATTCCTGAGCAGGCTTAGACCTCCTAAGCGGTTAACCCGTACAAAGTGCACATACTTTCGACTGACATACTGACAACTGCCCCTCTTGAAACAGGGGAAGGGGAAACAAAAGTAGGTGGCCAGACCGGGTATCGAACCCAGGACTTCCGGCGTTTGAGTCAGACGCGCTACCGACTGAGCTATGCGGCTCGGCCATTTTCTTTGTAAAATATGCTTTGTTTAAATTCAGACTGATTTGATTTTGAGCAAAGTTTTCTATCTTCATCTCCACTGAAATAATAAATTTATTTTATTATATAAATTATAGATTTATTTTATTATATAAATTATTATTGTAATATGGTATGTTTTGTGTTATTTTATTTGTTATATACTCGTAATTGATTGTATGTTCTGTGTTATCAGAGCCCGGTTATTATGAAGACGGACAATTTGGTATACGCCTAGAAAATATTGTTATGGTGAAGAATGCAACAACGACAGTAAGTGGAATAATTCTTTATTTTCATGCACTGGTTAGTGATGGGGCATCTTTAATTTGTAATTTATAGTTGAAACACAATTAAGAAGTACAGCCGAGTGTCAAAAGTCTTTCCCCTAAAACGCTTTTCCATAGATTTCAATACATTTTCAAGTGTGCGGGGAATTTTGCTGTAGCAATACTACTTACGGTGTGATATCAAATTTTGTATGGATAGAAAGAAGGATAATTTTGACTACATCTAATAATTTTGGTTTGAACTCTAATTAGTTTTTCTTTTTTGAAGAAAACACCGGGGTTTTTTTCAGCAAATTTTGGACAACGTCACCATTGACGTCAATAGAAAACTGCATTCCTGAAAATTTTAATGAAGTTCAAACACTTGTAATTTAATTGTGAGTAGGTAAAGAATAAAGGGATGCAAAAATTATTATGTATAGTTGAACTCAAGTCACACAGTTAGATTTCTTGCACACTTGCAAAGGCTATAAAGTCAATGGAAAAAATATCTAGGGGAAAGACTTGTGACACTTGGGTGTAATATTAATTAAGCGTCATACTAACCCATTTATGCCCAGTGTCCCATAAAATGGACACTGGCAAACAGTGCAGACCCAGATCAGACGCCACAAAACGTGGCGTCTGATCAGAGTCTTCACTTTTTGCAAAAGAATGGGTATTTTTCCTTAAAATAAAACAAAAATGATAAAACTTAACCAAGCCAGACATCCCTAAATGACAAATGGACTCACCCAATATATAAGAATAGAGGAGTCCACTAAGAATGAGTGGGGTAACTTTTACTCACTGGTGAGTGAGTTGGTCTCTTTTACTTGTAATTTGTAACTAGATCACAATTAAGAGGTAGCATTTATCCAGCTTCATATTTAACTGATATTGGGGAAATGACAAGTCAAACATAGCTAAATAGGAAGATTATTAGTGTATGTAGAGCTAACAATATTTCTTGGCAGTTTCATAAATGTTCGTGCGTTTGCGTGAAAATATTGTTCCGTTATAGTGTATATATTTCTTCACTATGAACTAGTTAAACGATTATTGAACTGATAAATATGCATCTTCATTTTTCATGATTACATGTATGTAACTTATCTGATTCTTGTTTCAGCATAAATTCCCGGGAACACAGTTTCTGACCTTTGAACACGTGACATTGGTGCCATATGAACCAAATCTGATTGACTACACCCTGCTTAATGAAGATCAGGTCAGAACAAGTGGCAAAAAGCGATGACTCAGCCCAGCTTTTGCACCTTTTCAGTTAAAATATATGAATAAGAGAATCTGTTAGGAGAAGCAATTCTGTCATTTTCAGAATTGTCCGTCTTCTCTTTGAGCTTTGAGTACTTTCTCTTAAAAGATGGTCGGGAATAGACCCCTTTTGAAATCGGCCTCTTCTTTCATAGAAATTAATTCCAGGGGCCGTTTTTTATAAAACAACTTAAGTCGTTGCTATGCTGTTGCTAAGGCTACATTTCTATGAAGGAGATTTCCTACAACTACGAAATTTGCTCTGGAGGAACAGTCTAACAAGACTGTTCCTCCAGAGCAATGTCGTAGTTGTAGGGAATCTCCTTCATAGAGATCCAGCCCTAGCAACAGCATAGCAACGACTTAAGTCGTTTTATGAATACGGACCAAGATCCTGCGGTTTGTCTCCTGTTGGAAGGCTGCAGAAAACCGGAGAAGTGTTTACATTCACCTTCAGCTATAGCGAATACTGATTCAGCGAAGGTTCTTACAGGTTGGTCTGAGTCATCGCTGTTCTCATAGGGAAGAATTCTCGTTATAGTGACGGGATTTTCCGATAATCTCCAAGAGGGCTGGAGATAAGCGGTTACCTGTATGCGGTTCTCAGTTTAATAGGGAAATGTGTAGAAGCTCATAAATAAATTAAATTTTCTTATTTAATATATTTTCCGACATTTAATTATAACGTCTAGCACGAAAGAGCATTTCAAGCTCTTTAATCTGGTATAAAAATCATAGAAATGTGTCAATGAGAAGTTTCTTCCATCAGAGCCCATAGTTTTCTTTCCACAAACCATAACTTTCTTAACACAATTTATTCAAATTACGCGAATCTTCGTTTTCGGACCTAAATAACACATGTAAATTAACATTTGTGAATCTTTTATAACGTATGAGCTAGAAGCTGTTATTCCACTGATTACAATGATGTATTTTATACATACATAGCTAATTGGGAAATTTCTTCCCTGAACGCCTAATTTTGCTAACTATTGATTCGAAACTTGGTCAAAAATTTTCTAAGTTCGCTCTATTAACTAAAACACTGGAAAGGGAAGCAATTCCATTTATGGCCAAGGGCTAAAATTTACAGGTAGTACAGAGTTATCGATTTTACACCGTAACGAGTTTTCTGCCAGATGCATATATATTAATGACCCCACATTTTAACATATGACCCTTTTATGCAATGAAAGGATTTTGGTAGCTGCAAACTTTGCAGCTTCCAAAGTTCTTTGATTGCATAAAATAAACTTTGCAGCTACAAAAGTCCTTTCAGTGCATGCAATAATACTTAACGGCTGTCACAGTCCTTCGATTGCATGAAATGAAGTTCGCAGTTACTCAAGCCCTTTGACCGCATTAAATAAAGTTTGCAGCTACCAAAAAACATTTGTTAGCATGAAATGAAGTTTGCCTTCACCAAAGTCCTTTGTTTTGCACAATACGTTTGCAGCAAGCAGAGATCTTCATTGCATGAAATTAAGTTTGCAGCTACCAAAGTCCTTTACCTGCATGACTTGAAGTTTTCAGCTTCCAAAGTCCTTTGATCGCATGAAATGTAGTTTGCACCTATCAAAGTTCTTTATACACATGAAATAAAGTGTGCAGCCACCAAACACCTTTGTTTGCACAATATGAAGTTTATAGCTACCAAAGTCCTTTGATGGCTTGAAATAAAGTTTTCAAGCTATGATAGTCTTTAATTGAATGGAATGAAATTTGAAGGCACCAAAGTCCCTTGATTCTGTGAAACAAAGTTTGCAGTACAAAAAGTCGTTTGAATGCATGAAAATATGTTTGCAACTACCAAATTCCTTTGATTTCATTGAATGAAGTTCGCAACCACCAAAGTCCTTTGTTTGCACTATAAGTTTAGACTTACCAAAGTCCCTTGATTGCGAGCAATAACTTTTGCACCTACCAAAAGTCTTTGGTCATATGAATTGAAGTTGGCAGCTGCCGAATTTCTTTATTTGCACAATATGAAGTTTGCAGCTAACAAAGTCCTTTGAATGCATGAAATGAGGTTGGAAGCTACCAAAGCTCTTTGATTGCATGAAATGAAGTTTGCAGCTACCAAGGGTCTCTGATTACATGTACTTAAGTTTGCAGCTACCAAAGGTTTCTGATCGCATGAAATGAAGCCTGCAGATAACAAAGTTCTTTGGCTACATCAGCTGATGATCATGTTAGTATAAATCACGATTAAGTATACCAACAAGTAACTTTCTTTTTTTCTTTTTTGGCTTATTTATACTTTATTCTAAGGACTACTACAGGATGTCTATAGATATCAAATGCTTGCTGGCATGAAATCTTTCATTGCGATCTGAAAACTTTAAAAACTAACAAACAACAACAACAAAAATATGAATTAATAAAAGATTAAAATTTCTGCAGATTCAGTATATATGACATTTTCAGCTACTATTTTGTCACGGAAATTAGCAAATCAGTTTGTTCAAAAAGCGAAGGTTATGTATAAAGTTGCCAACAATATAGCCCCGGAATACGTGACAGATCTGTTTCATTTGCGAGGTAACAACTCAAACGACACTACTTCTAATTTACGATCAGTTTGTAATAGGAACTTTTTGATACCTAAACCTAACATAAGCCTATTTAAAAGTAGCCTGTCTTATTCTGGCGCACTTGTCTGGAACGGTATTCCTATAGATATCAAAAATGCGACAACTATACATTCGTTTGTAAATAAATGTTCGGCTTGGTTGCGAAATTAGCTTAATCAGATTTATGCCCCCACCGCTATTTCAATCCCTCAGAATGAAGTTCTTGTTTACAAAAGATCTTTTTTTTATTATCAAATTAATATGTAAATATTTAAATGTATATTGTAAATGCCTAAGAGAGAGAGAGAGAGAGAGAGAGAGAGAGAGAGAGAGAGAGATGTTTTTTTAGAGAGAGAGAGAGAGAGAGAGAGAGAGAGATGCTTTTTTTTTTATTATTATTATTTGATTAGTGTCTGTAACATGTATTGTTTACTGTATATATGTATGTGACTTAACAGAGGGCCTCAAGGAAGATTGGTTCGCCAATTGAGTTACCCTCTTTAAATAAAGACCTTACTTACTTACTTCTATCTGTCGCGGGATGCTGATAGCAAACATCATCATTATACGTTAGCAAACGCCAGTTTATGCGCTAGATGTTTCTGCCTCATTTTTCACACTGAATTGGACGCAAACATTTCATATTGTATTCATGCAACAGAAATGAATAAACAACTTCCGTCTTTGTTACTCAAAGAACAGTTTAAAAGACTTCAGCAGACATCCGTCGGTCAGAAACACCTATTTATCCCACATGAAAAAGAAACGACTTAGAAAATTGAAAAAAGGGAGAAAAATGAAATAATAAAAAAAAAAAAACTTTTAAAACGCACCATGCAGACATCGAAATTTCATAAAAAACCTTAAAAAATTTTGTACCCTAATGGGTAAGAATGCTGCCTCTTAAACATTAGACCTTTCATCGCTGCGCCCGGCGCATAAAGCTTTCGGAGGGTTATGTGTTTTTCCCGGGATTTCCGGTTTTCCCTCACCTCTGCTTAAAGAACGAAAATATTCTTGAAAAGGCCGTAAAATAAATATGAGCCGCGACTCGAGAAAACCAACAATGTGGTTGTACGCCCAGCACAGACTCAGATCAGCCTGGGCATCAGCCCAGTCTGATCAGAGTCTTCGCTGAGCGCTTAAAGCGTAGCTTAGTCTAAGCTACATTCATGCGGACAGCGAAGACTCTGATCAGACTGGGCAGATGCCCATGCTGATCTGAGTCTGTGCTGGGCGCACAACCACATTGTTGGTTTTGTCGTGTCGCGGCTCATTATTATCAATAACACTGTCAATAACAAATCCACAGAAGCCTGTCAGCTGCAGAGAGACAAGGAAATTCCGTAGAAACAGACTATGGAATATCCATGTCTTTCTAGAAATGCATCAAAAAAGCATGAAAGTGCCATACGGAAATCAACAATAACCACAACAACAACTAAAAAAAAAAAAAAAAAAAAAGAAAACATAAAAAAAACATGGATATTCTATGATGGCATTTCTATGTCTTTTTAATGCTTTCCTTTTATGTATTTTTTTAAGGTGTCTATGGAATTTCTGTCTCTTTTTTATGCATTTCATACATATTTCTATGGAATTCTCTGTCGTATACTAGCCAATCCGTAACAGGTGCACAGTATTATCTTAAATAGTTTATGTATACTGTTTCAGGAAATGTTTTGCCTGTCTTACAGATTAATTACTTGAACGACTACCATAAGATGTGTCGGGAGATTGTCGGTCCAGAACTCCAACGTCAAGGCAAAACAGCAGGATATGATTGGATGATGAGAAAAGCTAAAGACGTTCCATTACCCGGCACCCGTACAAGCAGTGCCGTCCAAGGAGCCGGAGTTTCCGTTATGCTTCTTTATATTTTTGTTTCTTTGATTTATTTATTTTGAACAAAAGTGCCATTCTTTTTTGCCATAAGTGAAGAATTCCATATTGGAGCCACATCATGTGAATCCTAACAATGTGGCATTGGTGACAAGCAAAGGCTCTGCTCAGACTGCACATAAGTGCAGTCTGATCAGAGCCTTCGCTTGTCACGTCAGCCATCTATGGAAGTTACCCAAGCCATAGAGCCAACAGTACGGTCTCTAATGGGAAGGATGATCTGAATATCACTTGACAATATTAGCACATTGTTGGATGTCACATGATGTGGCTCAGTGAAGTTGTGGGTATACGTTGCAGATCACTGTGACATTGATTCCTTTTCCTCGCTACCCTAGCTATGATCCGGTCTTATATCTAATCCATACCAGACTGTTCTGTATTCCCGCTGATCTCTACCTTTTCACGCCTATTGTTTTCGACCTAGGTGTAATTAAATTTCAAATACTTTCATCTATAGCCACTCTAAATCTCATACAGGTACCCGATTTTAAAACCTGTCACTTCCACCATTTAAATTTACCTGCCTCCTATTTTTTTTCCTGTCTTTGTAAGATTTGTATTACTAATGATATCGTTGATCTGTTACCATAGCAAGTGAGAACTCATATGATGTCAAAATTACGTCATCGAGACGTCATTTTGCTAAGGTACTAAGCACAACAGTAGGTAATTCTATAGTTGTTATGGTAACAGATGTATGGCGTCATCTCACTTATAATTCGAGAGGAGCATGGCATAAAGTGTATGCCATGCTTCTCTCGAATTATTAGTGAGATGCTACCTGAAATTCATACAACGGAAAAGTGTGATTTTCTCAAAGCTATATTTCATTCTCAAATAATTTACTTCTGTGTTTATCGTCTGAAAGCTTTTTATGATGCTTTGTTGTTATTATCTGGTTTCATTTTCATGGAAAATAAAGCTCATCCTATGAATTGTTTTGTACTAGCCATCTTTTATAGGTTTCCTTCAGAAAAACGAAAAAAAAAAAAAAAAAAAAATTAAAAAAAAAAAAAAAAAAAAAAAACGCGAAAATTCTAATTATTAGGACATAAATATCTGCTCAAACAGTGCAAACCCAGATAAGACTGCTCCTAATCGAGCGCTCTAATAAGGATTTTCACTGTTTGCCGTTCCATCTGTATCTTTTGGACGCCTTAATGTCTTGGTTAGCTGAATATCTGAAAGTCAGCAGTAAAACTGAAAAAAAAATCTGAATAAGAAATATTTAGGCCTCACTGGAGACTGACAGGATTGGATGGCAACTGACCATTAAGGCAACAGTGATTCTGTTGTCTAAAGGTTGTGACCTCTGGCATAAAGTTCACATTCTCCATGGCCATTGGCTGTTGGGACAAGAATGTCTGAGCAAATACTGTAGACAAAGATCAGATTGTCCAGGAACAGCAGTATTTCCCATCCTGCCAGCACTGTTGTGATAAATTAGCTGATAGTCAAAGCAGTGAAAGTTAGATCAGTTTAATTTATTTGAGCGGCGACACGAAAAAATAAAACAAAACAACAACAAAACAAAGAACAACAACAAAGTGGTTGTGCGGCCAGCGCAGACTCGGATCAGCAGGGCATCCGCCCAGTCTGATCAGAGTCTTCGCTGTCCGCATTGAGGTAGCTTAGACCCTTACCTACCCTTTAAGCGCTTAGCGAAGAGTCTGATCAGACTTGTTGGATGCCCAGGGTGATGGTGCATAACCACTATGTTGGTTTTCTCGCGTTGCGGCTCAATTACTTTTTAACTGCTGCAGAGCTGGCTTCTGTCAATATTTTTAAAGCAGTCATGGTAAGGTAGATGTCATAAACAGTAAAGTAGTCAAGCAATCAGCTGTAGCAGAATAAGTTTATATTATGCTGCAATGGGCAGTCAGCCTCAAAGTGAAACCGAAAAGTGTTTGTCGGGTAGATACAGTAAGCAGTTAGTCCCTTAAAATCGACGTCGGTGTGTTTTTATTATTGGCTGACACCTCGACGTAATAAGGCCAACTAAATACAAAAAAAGAAAATGTCCGATATAAACGAGAAACGTAAATATGGCCAATTACGTTCGGCATTGTAGAACTAATGCCCCATTCACATGCGCAAATTTGCTCACGTAAGTATGTTTTGCATATATGCAAATTTTACTCACGTAAATAAATTCGTGTGAACGCAAATGCATACGAAAGTAAATTTGCTTACATGAGTAGGTTATTCAAACGCAGAGCATTATCCAGGTAACTTTTACTCACGTGAGCAAATTTACTTATATGTAAATATACTTACGTAGGTAAAACTGTGCATGTGAATGGGGCATAAGTAAGCAGTCAGCTGTAGCAGAACAGTTTATATTGTAATGAAATGGGCAGACAGTCTTAGCGAAAAGAGGCTTTGTCGGTTACGGTTCAGAAATGTGTTTTTTTTTATTCGTAGAAAACCTATAGAATACGACGCACAACAAACAATCTTTACTCTTATCGGATCCAGACCAGCACGTCTTTTGAAATTGAAGAGGCCTGTGATACATGCAGATCTTAAATACAAAAGTATGCCTGAAATAAACAGTTCTTGCAATAACTTATTTTTCCCCAACTAAACAACTTAGAATGACTACTAAATGTATTTGCTTTAGAACAGTCAAAGGAAGACAACTCCTTTTTCCATAGTACTGTATGCACATTTTGATTCATGGAAATTAAGCATTTAGAAAGGAATGTTTTCTGTTTGTGCGTATAATCTTTTCGACGGGTATGGTCTGACCTGACCGTCCAGACTGCATGCACAAATCTAATTTTGGTGCTTTAACATAATGAGCCGCGACACGACAAAACCAACAAAGTGGTTGTGCGCCCAGCGCAGACTCAAATCAGGGCTTAAATGGTAGCTAAGGGTCTAAGCTACATCATGCGGGCAGCGAAGACTCTGATCAGACTGGGCGGATGCCCGGGCTAATCGGAGTCTGCGCTGGGGACACAACTACTTTGTTGGTTTTGTCGTGTCGCGGCTCAATATTAATATGGAAAACATATGTTGTGGACTTATCAGAACTGTGCCAGAGAGAGAGAGAGAGAGAGAGAGAGAGAGAGATCATCATTAACATCATTAGAGTGGCCTCTAAGAGGAGGTTATAATGATGACACATCTGTTTCAACGCAAGCTATGACTTCAATTAGAACCGCCTCATTGAGGCAGTTCCAATTAATCTCCTCAGCATGCAGCTCTTATGGGGAGCTACAACATATGCTTTTCAGGCAAACATAAGTGAAGAGAAAGAAAGTCCCATATTAATTATCAAATGGTCTCTCTATTTAGAAGTTTCGTTTTATCAGTGTTATGAAACCATCAGTCAGTAAAACAACATGCCGTCAAAACTAATAAAATGCCCACAAGTTTTGTTCCGAGAGAATATACGAAACTGTAAATGAATTGAGCAGTGCTCAATGAAAAAACAAAACAAAAACAACTGAAGCTGAGAGTCTTCTCCGTTTGCAGTATCGTATGAACCCCAGCATGCTCAGTAAAACACACAAGGATGCAAATGAGCCACGACACGAGAGAACCCACAAAGTGACTTTGCGCAACGCAAAGACTCCGATTAGCCTTAGCATTTACCCAGTCTGACCAAAGTCTTCACCTTTGCACTTAAAAAGTAGATAAGGGTGTAAGGTAGATCCATGCGCAAAGCGAAGACTCTGATCAGACTGGGCGGGTGCCCAGGCTAATCTGAGTCTTTGCTGGGCGCACATGCCACTTTGTTGGTCTTGTCGTGTCGCCGCTCAAATAAACAAAAGTACGAACCGGGCTATATTGTGCAACTGAAGCCAAAACTATAACTTAAAGCTGAAATTATGACTGCAATTTCCTGGCCCTGGCGAGTCTATTACCAAGTTCTGCAAGGCCCTGGGCTGTCCTATTGTCCGTGGCAAAAGAGTAGCAAGAAGTCCGAAATCTATCCAGAACAAAAATGAACAGTGCAAGGTCCATAAGTCCATTTTTACAGAACGCGATTCTAAATTCAAATGATTGTTTTTTATGCAAACCGAGATTTGACATACTTTCGAAACATCTAACTGTTTTCATGTAGCACTCCTCATGGGCAACTGGTCTACAATTATTTTTCTGAGGTTTATCGATTTATCGAAGTGTAAACTTCATTGGGTCACTAGCAAAGTTGAGTAAACTTCATTGGGTCACTAGCAAAGTTGACATGAACCCTGAGTGTAGACTACATTGGGTCGCGTGCAAAGTGAATGAACTCCAAAGGGGTTCATGTAAACTTTGCTAGTGACCCGATGTAGTTTACACTTCGATAAACATAAGAAAACTTAAGTTCATTGCTTATATTAACGTTCTTTTTAATCAAAACCTTGACAAAAAAAACCTTTCATAAGCGCTAAAACGGAAGCAGTAAAAAATTTTCACGCAGTTTTTTTCTGCTAACAGCGGAACAGCATCAAAGACGTCATGTCGTCACATACTTTCAAATATATTGTAGAGAGCCATGGTTTATTTTTACGTCATTACGTCTCGTGGCTCAATATAATTATTGGAATGTAAACTACATTACGTTCCAATGGTTTACTATAGGGCTTTTCAGTAAATGCACAAAGAATGTAAATATTAATCTTTAATGATAGCATTCTGACAGCCTATGAGCTCTTTCCATTGTTTGAGTCCCGTCTGGTGAAGGAACAGTATATTCTCCAAATCACGAATTTTCGTGCTCTCACCCATCTGTGCATGTATTGGTTCAAAGCGAAAACTGGATTTATTTCTGCAAATCAGTTTTGAGCTTGTGCCTGAAAGCTTCTATGTTTGCTGTAAGCACATGCAAAACCAGAATGTGGGGTTCCATTTTTGGAATCGGGGCTATCTCGAGGAAAAATAAACATGCAAAGTCCCAGTTTAGGTGGCACTTCAGTAAAAGATGCCCATAGCTCACAGTCCTATAAAGTCGCTGCAACACCACTTTTCTCCTGGTCTAAAGTTTTCAAACTGAGGCATGACATTGCATAGACAACATATTTACCTGCCAGCAACAGCTTAAAAAGTGGGAAGGGGCTGTGCGGTATATTTTGGACTTGATGTACTTTCAGTATAAACAAACCAGGTTCGCGGTAAATTAATCCCGAAACTTTCAGCAGACCCCCTGTACATTTTTCAATCCCTAGAAAAATGCAGGAAAACAGTTAAATTCCTAGAAAATGCAAGAAAACAGTTTTGTAAATAAACCCTATTTTGAATAAAAACAAATATGCATAGCATTAACAATAGTCTGGCTACATTGACAAGAATATTGAACTTTGAAAAGTATTTAACTTATAAACCAATTAGGAGCCAGCAAATTTTCATTATACTACTGAAAGCTCTTCCCAAAAGAGGCGGGACTTACACAATGAGCATTTTCTACTAGAATGCAACCTTTATGCAGAGTAAGACTGGAAAATGACGTCGAGTACTTGTTAACGACAGCGTTTGTTTCCTGACGTTACGTCCGATATTGAAACGTCTTTTTCATTTTCGCGGCATTGGGACCTGTTTAAGGATGTATGAAAACACTAAATGGCATAATGTTATATCAAATTAAAAGCAATATTTCGGTTGATAAACCGATATTGTATCTTGATTTCTTATGAAGAGAGTGCTGGTGAAACTAGTAGAACTAGAAATGTGTCCATAGGACACGGATGCCCCCGCCTAGTGCCCTAAGTAAGATGGCGCCTTGTTTAAGGTACTGGCACTTGTAGCATAACTAGGTTCACAAAAGCAGACCTTTGTGGTACATGTTTTATTGTTTTCCTTGGGCAGATGTAGTGTGCTTCTTGGATCAAGAGAAGTCGAAGAAGGGCTATAACTCCCACAATAATAGACGGATTTTACCAAACATCGGACTTGACCTGTATTTTATGCTTATATACCTGTGTATAAAATATGAATTCAATATACCAATGTTTTCAAAAGATAATGAACAGAAACCTGTTTTTCATACAAAATGAAGTTGAAAAAGGGTCATAACTCCCACAATAATAGACGGATTTTACCAAACATCGAACTTGACCTGTATTTTATGATTATATACCTGTGTATAAAATATGAATTCAATACACCAATGTTTTCGAAAGATAATGAACGGAAACCAGTTTTTCATAAAAATTTAAGTCGAAAAAGGGCCATAACTCCCACAATAATCGACGGATTTTGCCCAACATCGAACTTAACCTGTATTTTATGATTATATACCAGTGTATAAAATATGAATTCAATACACCGATGTTCTCAAAAGATATTGAAGGAAACCATTTCGTACGGACAGCGGTGGTATTATATGCGCCCCGCCCATTTTTAATGGCGGGGGCATAAGAATATTAAAGCTATATTATGAAAAGATTATTGAAGTTAAATCGTGAAATATTCGTCACTGGAGACGCACCCGCAAGCTCGTGCATTCTTTGTCATATGAACTCATGCCTATTATTTCACACACAATATAAATTCAATAACCTATACATGTAATTATTTCGAATGCAACTGAGAACTATGTAATAGTTACCGGATGAGTGCGAGGGGTGTATGAATTGGAAAGACCTGAGCACGGGGAAATGGGAACACCGAGCGGCTTTAGCCGCGAGGTGTTTTCATTTGCCCGTGCTCAGGTCTTTCCAATTCATGCACCACGAGCACGAATCCGGTAACTGACTTACATTTCGACACAGTAATGCTATCAGCTCCAAACTGATCTCTCGTGCAGTTTATGAATCCGTCGAATGTAGCTGTAAACATTGTACAGAAGTAGAAGTAAAAATTGTCTGTGTATCTGGATTTAACCTGCCCGTAAAAGTGGTAAAAACTTTTAATATACTGCAGAATTTCAAATTTTAAAGTCACCATTATTGGTTAGATAAATGTTTTCTGATATTTCTACACCGTTTAAAAAAAACGGACATATTTGGCCATGGCGCTGTCAGTCCGTCCGTCCGTAAACATTCTTATGCCCGCCATATATAGCACAGTCACTGTTCGAAATTTTATTAGAATATGTATAAGGTCAGGGTGACGTGTCGCGTACAATAATGGTTGCCCCCTCCCCTCCCCTTTTTTTTTTAGTTTTCGAGTTATGTCCCAAGGTCAGGGCGACGTATCGCGTACAATAATGGTTGCCTTCCCCTTCCTAGTTTTTGAGTTATGTCTCTTTGATCATGTTGATTAGTTTTTTTTCCAGATTAGTCTTGTGCACGCCACCATAACTACATAACTGAATGGGATATTTTGATGAAACTTCATGGCAATGTGTATGAGGTTCCGACCAAGTTTCGCGTATAAAAATGGTTGGTCTCCCCTTCTTTGTTTTGGAGCTACGACCCTTTGTAAAAATGGACTTTTGGAGACCAATCAGAAGAATGAAGAACAGATCAGCCTGCATAGTCACACATTTTGAGTCGTGACTTCCTCGTATGGATGAAACATTTGAAGACCTTGTTCTTTCTGCGCAGATGCTGATCCGATTTTTGGTTGTTCTCATAAGGCAAAAACATTTCCTTCTCATATTTTTCATTATGATTACATGTGGCGTCGCATGGAAATGACTCATTAGCACATGCATACGTTAGAACAGCAAAATCAATGTTCAGCTCAAATAAGCTAGCGCATCGCTGTCGGTTGATCAACGTCTTCATTTTTTATGCATATGGGCAAGATTCGGGTAAGACAGCGCAGTTGCGCAGTCCGCGTCCCTCTCGGTAAGGTGGGTTTTGTAAATACTCTAACCAATGTGCGCAGCCGTACAGACTGTTCGAAGTGTCTGCTGCCAAATACATGTACATTTCCCAGGGTCCGTAAATTGTTTTGCGAACAAGGTACTATGATCAGACTGGCATTATGCGCAGGCTGATCAGAGTAACCTGTTTGCAACAATCAAAAGGTATATTTTCACATGACACTAATCATTTTAAGTCAGCTAATCATGTAAACTAGAATTTGCACGGACCCAGGTGTTTCTTTGAGGAACCACCTGGGCACGAGCCTTTTTGTATGGGAGTCTATGGAGAAAACATCTCACGGTTACGCAATCTTAGGGTGTTCAAGTTGGTTACTAACCCGAAGGAAACAAATGAAGCGAAGTGTAAGGAAAGATATTTGGCATGTAAGTAAGATCTCAGTAATTTAAAATTATGATGTTAACAGGTTATGAGAGGCAATTTTTAACACAAGGTTATATTAATTTATATCTCTCTACATGTTTTTTGTTTTGTTTTGTTTTGTTTTTTTTTTGAGAAAAAAAAAAGTGATCTAGAAGTATCAACAGCTCCAATAAGATAGACAGGATGATGACTGAATCATATTATTGCATAACAGCTGATGACATCATACAAGATGGCCGCTATGCCCATATGTGGTAAAACGTATGGTAAGTTGTTTGATTGGGAGAACAGGCTTAGACCACAAGCCGAAGAGATAATCGCTGATGAACAGGCTGGGTTCCGAGGAGGAATGACCACCACAGAACAGATCTTCAACCTTAGAATCCTGTGTGAAAAGTATCTCCAACATCAGCAGAATCTGTACCATGTCTTCATTGATTTAAAAAAAAAGCCTTTGACAGAGTATGGCATGCAGACTTGTGGGCCACCATGCGGAAGTACAAGAATGGCACAAAACAGGAGGTTCTCTCAAGGATTGCACAATCCACTTCAACTGTTACCAAGCTGAAACCAATTTGGAGAGATAACAAAATATCTCTTGGATTAAAGGTGACACTTATGCGCTCCCTTGTTATTTCCATATTTCTGTATGCCCGTGACTCGTGGACCTTGACAGCAGAGTTAGAGAGCAGACCTTTGAGATAAGATGCTACCGAAGGTTACTGAACATTTCGTACAAGGACCATATAACCCATGAGGAGGTTCGTAGAAAGATCCAAGCAGCCATTGGAGAATTTGATGAGCTCCTGACGCTGATCAAGAAACGGAAACTAAGGTGGTTTGGCCACGTCTCAAGGTCTTCTGGTTTAGCAAAGACAATTTTACAGGGCACAGTGAAAGGAAAAAAGAAGAAGAGGTAGACAGGAGAAGAGTCGGAAGACAATATTAAAGAGTGGACATAGATGGATTTTGCCTGACCAACTAGGGCAGCTGAAAACAGGACAAGGTGAAAAGGGATCGTTTCGAAGTCATCTGTGGTGCCCCAGCGACCTAGTAAGGTTATGAGATAGAATAGAATAGAATAGAATGATGTTGCTAAGGCTAAATTTCTATAAAGGAGATTTTCTAAAACAATGAAATTTGCTCTGGACGAATAGTCTTTTTCACACTGTTCCTCCAGAGCAATTCTCATAGTTTTAGGGAATCACCTTCAAAAACGTTTAGCCTTAGCAACAGCATAGCAACCATTAAAGTCGTTTTAAGTCGTGGTTCTCTTGGGAGCGACACAGGACTATCATGGCCTTGTTGTTTTACTTGTTGCAATGCACAATTTTAAAAATACAAAAAACGCAATGTTAGCAATGATGGTGAGAGCCTTCTTTTCCCATTAATGCCAACATTCACCTTTTCTCAAAATGTGCTCCCGATTGAATTTTCTCACGTGAAGTTTAGGTTTTCAGATTTTTTCATGATCAATTTCATTTGTACTTACAAAATTAAAATCTAAAGACATTATTGAGTTGTGACTGGTTATTTGAAGCTTAGGCGTCCAGTCTGACCATATATTTATTCTAGAGGATGTACATGTACATAATGTTAAGTAAACAATAGAGGCCCCGTCGAGCATGGACTGGCGTGAAGGGTGGCCAGTGCTTGTGTCGTTTGCGGACACCAACTAGCAGAATTTCTCATGATGCCCCCTTGAAGATAGATCTTTCCATCTCTTATTCTGTCTGCCTCTTCTTCTTTTTTATATTTTTTATCTTTCACTGTGCCCTTTATTATCGTCTTTGTTCAGCCAGAAGACCTTGAGATGTGGCCAAAACCACTACAATTTCCATTTCTTGATTGGCCATAGTCTCCAATTTCAGCAAACATCCTCATTAGTCATGGTCCTTGGATGAGATGTTCAGTGACAAAGTACTCGGCTCTGAAGAGGTTCAATAGCATTACTTTCCATCATCACGATCACAAGAAATCGTATGTAAATGTGTTTTTGTTTTGTTTATTTAAGCTGCGACACGATAGAACCAACAAAGTGGCATGTGCACCCAGCGAAGCCTCAGATCAGCCTGGGCATCTGCCAAGTCTGTTCAGTCTTTCCCAAGCGCTTAAAGGGTAGCTAAGGGTCTAAGCTACCTTTATGCGGACAGCGAAGACTCTGATCAGACTGGGCGGATTCCAAGGCTGATCTGAGTCTGGGCTGGACGCACATGCCACTTTTTTGGTTTTGTCGTGTCACGACTCAAATGACCCTTGTCTGGGATGTTCAGATACGTAAGTACTTTGAAGAGGTCCAATAGCATTACTTTCCATAAATGAACAAATACTTGGAATTCGCTTTAGATCATTACCATAAAAGAAATCGTATGTAAATGTGTCTAATGATTTGCTAAATAATTTGTTTTTGACTTTCTGATTGTGATATGGGTAAGAGTCAGAGCGCACGGCATGGAGTCAGCTCAGAGTCAATGCTGTGCACCTGCTCTTTAACATTTCAACTGGCTTGTTTGTATACCAAACAAAAAAAGAAACGCACATAGTAAGATTTTCCCATTTAATTTACCTTTTATGGCATGATTAGAAAATGTCTAAAAATCCGTATTTCTGATCAAATCATGCTCAGACTTCATCATGGCGTAGATGATGATCTGTACCTTCCATATGCATAAAAATACGCATTAATGAAATCGCTGACAATGGCCTCTTATTGAAGACTGTGGCATTGAAAACTGACCCCTGCCTTGTTCAGAGACGCGTCACAAAGTACTGAATTGACACAATTGAATGAAATTTTCGGGTTGGACTGTCCGATTATCTACCTGTAACACTGTATGAATTATTGTTTGAAATTATTTGTTATTTCCAAGAAAATACCAAAATATTACTGTGTGCGTTTCTTTTTTTTGTTTGGTATATTTAAACACTGTAATATTTCACAACGCCAACGCCATAACCATTATTGTATGAATGTTATTGTTGATTCTCTTGCTGTTTACATGTAAACCAGAGATGATCAAATAAACTTGGAAACTTGGAAACAGATTTAGCTCACAACTTCCTTTTATTAGAGTAACAAAGTTCTTTCTGTATGCCCTGCTCCCTACGCCTGTGCCCTCTACATTCGACGGGCTAACCCAAACCCCAAGCTAACTTGCCCTTTTGACTTAGGTGCTTTAATTTTGACCTTTTACCAACACAGTTTTACTTTATAATATGTGTGTGACATAAATCACGCTAAAGAATCACTGTACTCTAAAAATGCACTGGTTGTGGGCTGGCCCAATCGACTGGGCCATTTTTGAGCATCTATTTATTTACCAGGATAGTTTAAACAAGTTAACCTTTGCTATTGTTTATTTGGAAAGTATATTTCCTACTGAATATTGTCACTTAAATTTTTTTGTCCATCATGGTGTTTAATCATTCGTCGGGGGCACTGTCCCATTTGTCGGGTGTTCGTTGATCCTCAGCTTCTGGGTATAGTGGCGGTCTGACTACTAGGCAAGTGCCCGCGACAATGACTAGTGAGTGTACAGTGTGGAAATCTCTCATAACTTTCTGATTACACAACCTGCAAATTTCAAAACTAAGTAAAGATATCGTTATTTTCCTTACGCCTACAGTCAAACAGTGCTCAATGTATTTCCATAAATGAACAAAACTTTGTTTTAATTTTTTTTATAAAAAAATCACAGGCTCGGGCGTAAATAAAAAAAAGTGCAGAAATCTTACCGTGACCTTCTTTCAAAAGCGCGAGAAATCATGGTATCAAATGCGCAGATGCCTATATATAGGTCGTTTAGCCGATAAGCATTCTGAGAATTGCTCAAGTTACCTGTTTTGTTCTCAAACCTTCTTTGGCCAGCTTAAAAGCCGTTTAGTCAAACTGAACCAGAATTTTAGATAGTTTGACCCTTTAACAAGTATTTTATATAGCAACTTTTAACCATGGATTTTAAATTTTCTGACCCAAACAAAGGAAAGAAAGCCAGTGGGCACATGACGTCAAAATAACGTCGTTCTGACGTGGATGCGACGTCATTACGTCGCATCGACGTCAGAACGACGTCATTTCAACGTCATGTGCCTGCTGGGAAAGCTTGTTATGCGAAAGCAATGTATTCCGAATCAATGCTTGTGTTCTAAAATGCGAGGATATTTCGTGATGGTACACAAACAATTTAAAGACGTAAAGGTGCTATGACAACCCTATTGCCCATTAACATGGCAACAACTTCGAGCCCAAGTCAAAGCAAGGCCACAGATGAACTTCAAAATCCGCGCATTTGAAACGCGCTTTCGATAGTAAATTTTCCGCGGTTTCGTAGAAAAATTCTGCGCTTCTGATATATATTGATCCGCGCTTTTGTAAAACGCCTACAAGCTCGCATAAAACTTCTTGTACATCGGTGTTCTTTAGTTTTCATGCTTGGCATCAGGCCAATGTGAAGGTTGCTAGATAAGTGATAATATAACCGTCGTTATATCTAATAAAAGCAATTGTTTCAAAACATCCCGAGATCCTTTATTTCCAGCCATGACCTTTGCTAAAGCAAATAAACCTGATAGGAAAGGTCACTTTACAAGATCTGTACAATTTGCTAGGGATATGCTATGGACTGAAAATGCATACCGTTTTGAATATCCAGAAAAAAAAATCAGTAACAAAGGCAGCACCACTCGGCTGGGCCAGCTCACAACTACTGCATTTTCATAGCATAGTGATTCTTAATCTGATTATTTCATCTAGTGACCTAGTGTAGAGTCGGACAACTTTTTATGTCAGTTGTTTGGAATGACAACAAAATTAACTGGACAAACAGTGAAAATCCTGATGAGACGGCTCATTATGAGCCGCTGTCCGAAGTTACCCGACTTGACCCTAGTGAGTTCTATATTGAATTCTTTTCACTTCTGAAAGGAAACATACATGCTGCCGCCGACTGTTGTTAATTTCAACTCTATAATATAAATTTAGTATTGTCACAAATAAACATAGTATTGTCACAAATAAACATAGAATTGTCACAAATAAACATAGTATTGTCACAAATAAACATCGTATTGTCACAAATAAACAGTACTGTCACAAATAAACATAGTATTATCACAAATAAACATAGTATTGTCACAAATAAACATAGTATTGTCACTAATAAACAAAGTATTGTCACAAATAAACAATATAACCCATTCATGCCCAGAGCGTTCCACAAATGGGACATAAAAACAGCACAGATCCAGATCAGACGCCGAAACACGCGTCATCAAATCAGCTAATCAGAGCCTACACTAATGGGTAAGTCTCCTTAGAATAGAATAAAAATGATACAAATAAACTTAACAAGACTTAAAGTTACATTGACAAATGGATTCATCCATTTTAATAAGCTAGATCATTCCACTGGACATAAACGATTTACCTTAGAAAGCAAATTCAAAACTACATGTGTGGTAAACGCACGTTTCCATTCCTGCTTGAAAGTTATCATTTCAACCTTCCACAAATGGATCGCCAAGCTACATTGCTAGTCGACCCATATGTCAGTTGAAGTATATTAGAACAAAATCTCCCCTAACTGGTGGAACCTGCAAGCTGCCCAATCAAATTTTTAGTTTTTCTGTGTGTGTGTGTGTGTGTGGGGGGGGGGGGGATACTGTCAGGATTTATTGATAGCTCCACCAGATTGTTCACTTCAAAGCGAACATTTTTGGGTAAATAACAGAAAATTAAACTACTTAAAGAATGAATTACAGGTTTGAGAAAATCACACTTTTCAATTTATGATTATCAGTTAGCATGTCGCTTATAACGTGAGAGGAGCATGGCAAACAAGAGGAGCATGACATACACTGTATGCTATGCTCCAAGAGGAGCATGGCAAACACTGTATGCCAAACTCCCCTTGAATTATAAGTGAGATGACGCCATCGATCGGTTACCAAAAAAATTATGGAATCGCCAACTGGTGTGATTAGTGCCTTGGCAGAATGACTTCTCGATGACATCACTTAGCCATCAATATGAACTCCTAGTTGTTATATGACGTCATGCGTTCAAGAGCATGGTAAACAGTGAACATGTACCATGAAATGAAGCAAAGAAGATGAAGCAAACTGTATTCCAAACATTTATGGTATTTGGATACTGAATAGATATATTGGCTAGGCTTTCAAACTATCATACCAGCTGAATAACCCAAAGAGCTATGAATCATTTGGATAAGAAAAAAACATTAACCGTTTTGTTTACCTAAAAACCAATATTTTGTATTTCTGCATACCTTATTTTACACATTTTCCATCTAAATTAATATCTCTAGCACATGAATATACTTTCATTTCTGCAAATCACATATCATATAATATTTGGTATTTGAAACAACTTGGTGAAAAAATATGCAGTTATCTTGATAATAGGGAGGTTAAGATTTTTAACTTGTACGTGTACGTGTACGTCTAGCGATGATTTGTGTGCATACGTCATCAGAAATTGCATACTCGCTACCAGTTTGAAGTAAATTCTAGACGTTGACTACTTCTAGGAGGCCGTTTACACGTTGCTTAATAAACATGTACTTTGAACTCATTTTTTGGATTGAATACGAAAATGTAAATTTTATTTATGGTATCAAAGTTGAGAGCATATATCTAAGAAATGACTTAAGAAAAACCAATAAGATAGACCAATGTTTACAGTGAGGGTGGTACATGCTCAGTAACTGTTGTAGATATCTTCGCAGTTGTAAAGATGGATGGATGAATGATTTCGGGTTTTACGGTCCGTTCAACAGTATTTTAGTCAGGTGCGGCATATGAGCAAGTATATGAGATACGGAACCAGATGCAGAAAAGGTTTGTGACTTTAGGAATCGAACCCACGATCTCTGAATCATGAGAGCATCAACCTCCCAGCCAACAGTTAAAAATCATGTGATCACATATCAGCATCATAAATGGGAATGAGCTGGGGAAACTGGTCGGAATCAATTTTATCCTAATTAAAATGGAGAAATTGGACTTAGGGGTGGGTGGATAGGTATGGTTTACATTACCTATAGCATGGGCGTAGCTAGAGGCGATTACATGATACGCACTGCCAGGCTTTAGGCGCCTTGACATGAAACATAAGGGTTAAGCCCCCAGGATATTTCATATTGCCATGTCAGTTGGCAATTGGTATTGACATCTGGCCCATTTTGAAACATTTCAGAATGTAAATATGCAGGTGTGTGTCATTTTGCAGGCGTGTGTCATCTTGTCTTTTGAGAAAATTTCAATACGCAACTGTGTATTTGCGTATAGGCAGCTACGCCCTTGTGTAGGATTGTGTCGATCGATGTAATCACTTAAAGTTTTTTTTTGAAAAAAAAAAGCGGATGTGCCTGGGAAGAAGTGAGTGAACGCAGACAGTGAACTGACAATAGTAAGGACCTTCTTTTACCATAAAGAGTACTGGGCCTATGTGCTCGAAGCTGTCGTTACAGTTAACGATATCGTTAGAGCATCGTTAGTCGTTTTCCGCGGTTCTCGAAGCAGTCGTTAACGCTGTCGCTAGTTTGAGAATCGTTAACAATGTCGTTAAATAAACGACAGGGTCAGGGGTGTCGTTAAGATTAACTAATATCGTTAAAAACCAATATCACAAGTATTAATTGGTTCATAGTACCAGCAAAGTTATGCAATTTTTAATTAAATTTGTTTTTTTATTATTTTTTCTGTATATGGAAAATTGTATATAAAGTATTAAGTTGAACCCTTTCGCATAAAACGCCGAGAGCTTCCGTCAGAGAAAACAAAACGGGCTGGCAAGTGACCACCATGAAGCCAGTTCTGAGGCCATGACCGCGACTTGGGGATCACTAGGCGAGCGCACAATGAACAGACTCAGTTAATCAGAGTCTGCTAATTTCTCTTCTCTGTTGTGTTCCTTGCTTCTACAGGATCTTCCATCAGAGCTTATTTTTTCTTGGAGCTTGTGCTAAGTGCCTTGTAGGTTTCAAGATACACGTCTGCATGTTAAAGTTTTGTCATTTTTAAAGGTTTTGAAGCTTTAAGTCTTTCAAGTTATTTTTGACAAACCAAAATTATATTTTGAGTTCATGGCATACACACATTTTAATTCTTTATGTTAGGGACGAGTCATTTATCGGGGGGGGGGGGGGGTACGTTTTCAGATGATTCTGATTTTTTATGACCCCCCCCCCCCCCCCCCCCCCCCACACACACACACCCTCAGCAGTCTCACCAGAATGTGTTTCGACCCCCCCCCACAAAACAGGTGACAAAAAAGTTAATGACCCCCGCCCCTCGCCCCCCCCTACCACACACACACCCCACAACAACCCCCCTCCACATGATAATGACCACCTATTTTATGTCAGACTGACCTCAATCAAACCTATGAAAGTCAATGATCTTTTGAACATTTTTTCATTTTTACAGGTTAATTATTTATACAGAATAATAGTCCATTAAATGTTTTCTTCATCGTTTCTGCATATGGTCACCCAAAAACTGATTCTGAATGCTCTTTAAAGCTGTTAATAATATTAAGGAGGACTCGGGGCGCAGCTCCCAGAAGTCAAAGCAGTTTTGTTTTGTTGATGACTGGCACCTTGAGATTTGATTTGACAAACGAAGGCATTTAAAGTCTCCTTAGTCCCATCCGTGGTAAAAACGTCTAAACACAAATGATTGTAAAAGGCGATTAAACCTTCACGTTTGTTAATAAAATGTTGGTTGATGTGCATATATTGAGTCATATAACTGGCAAAAAGTAGAGAAAACAAATTTTTGAAAAATAACAAACCGCTCCATAAATCAAAATTTCCTGTTCTGGTTTCCCGTCTAGCTATGCTATATAAACATAGGTGGGATAGTGATTTTTGGACGGACACACGGCGCCAAGTGTGTGCGGCTATGGTTACGTACCGCTGAGCCACTTGGGGAACGTCGTTAGGAGAATTCTAACTTAACTTGATTGGGATTCCAAGCCTACAGGTACATTGTATTTTTACCATTTTATTCATCTTAATGAAATCGAAAGTAGGTCATTTTAGTTGCCAACTAAGTTGGTCCAAATAAATTTTCAAACCCTTTTTATGTGAAACTCAATGCTGTTTTAGTTGTTTAAAGCTGGCTAATAATGGTCATTTACACTGACGAAAACTTTACTGAGAAGCTTGCAGCGATATCCGCGCGTGGCAAAATTTTTCACGCTGATAAAGCAATGCGGCCTTTACAGATTGGCATGATTTCAAGATATAGAGGATCTTACATGAGTGCTCATGTATTATTGAATTTATTAAACGAGTTTGGGAAAAAGATAAGATGCGAGGGTATGCCGAGCATCTTATCGGTTTTCCCAAACGAGTTTAAAGACATATGCGACCTTTCCGCCATTTTGTTGTATTTGCAAAAAATGAAAGTTACCCCGGAGTCAATATTTCATTATAATTGGGTAAGAAAAAGGCTAAAGTGTGTGGTTTGAATATCATTTTGGGCTCATTTTATTAGTTTGGGTGTTAAAATTGGCCATAAACTTAAGGAAAATAGTGATATCATGATTTTGGCAGTTTTTGCAATTTTCATATTTACTCGTCATGTGAGCAAGCTAAATGGCAACACTCTTACCAATATGATTTATTTCAATGCATATTATGCTTATTTGTTGTGTGCAAGCTAAATCCAAGTTATCTGGATGTGATACACTGTCTTTTTAAGCTTTTTATATAAACGTTTGCCACGTAATAAATGTGGGGGTAGGGGTAGTGTTTGTTCATTAGAAAATAAATAAATACGGGGACTCCTACTTTTCTTTTAATTTTCTACTTGCTGAAAAGTTCGTCTCAGGAAAATAACTTGTTTTGTGCGACTCTCAATGTAGAGTGTTTTTGTAAGGTCCAAAATATAGCGGACAGGAAGATATTTTTAAGGATTTTTCGGACGGCGACTAAAATTGGCTTTGCAAAGTTTTGTTTCATCTTGAAATACAAGCTTTTGGGTGGTAGGAGTAGCATTTCCTATATCGTTTTGACGAGACAACGTAATTATAAGCTACATAAAATACATCATTTAATTGATATTAACTACCATGCTTGTTTGGTGTTTTTTTCGGGAAAGCAGTCGAGGGTGGTATCTTTCCAGTTCAGATATTTTGAAATTTAATACGATGACATACGGTTTTTATTTCAAGACTGATTAGCCAATATATGATATAGACTACATACAGAATTTTATGCAGTTTTCAATGCAGGAAGTATTTGGTCGCATATGCCTTTAATAAATTCAATAATACAGGAGCACGAATGCAAGATTCTATTTATCAATATGACACTAAAATCGCATTTTATTAGCAAATTTTGCACGAAAACGTCACGATTTCGCCACTAGAAAACATGACGTTTTTATGGACGTTAACGCATAACGTTACGACGTAATTTGCATATTTAATCCACTAGTTGATTATCGTTTTTAATGCATGGCTTTATTACACTCCCAGATGCGACGTCATATGATAAAAATTGTTCTACTATCAACGCAAATCAATGACAATATTATTTTCAGGACTTGAAGCAGGCACTTTTTATGCCTCCGTGACGATAGTCAGGGGCATTAAGATTTGCTGCTGTCTGTCTGTCCGTCTGTCCGTCCGTTCGTCACACTGGTATTGAGCTTGTGTAATCAATTCCTCCCACAGTTTTCAATGGATCTTTATCAAACTTAATGTTCATGTTGTGTACATATTGAAGATGTGCATGTGGAATTCTGATGGAGCTAGAATAAATTTTGACAGAATTACGGCCATTTGAACTTAGTCATTTTAGGCAATGTTTTCCATTGTAAGGTACAGAATTTGTGTAATCAACTCCTCCCACAGTTTTCAATGGATCTTTTTCGAACCCTATCTACATGCTGTAGACATATTGAAAATGTGCATGTGGATTTTTGATGGAGCTAGAATTAATTTTGATAGAATTACGGCCGTTTGAACTTAGTCATTTTTGGCGATGTTTTGCATTGTAGGATATGGAGTTTGTGTAATGAACTTCTCCCACAGTTTTCAGTGGATCTTTTTTAAACCCTGCATACATAATGTAGACATATTGAAGATGTGCATGTGGGTTTTTGTTGGAGCTAGAATTAATTTTGACGGAAATGCAGCCTGTTGAACTTAGCCATTTTAGGCAAATTTTGCATTGTAGGGTATGAAGTTTGTGTAATCAACTGCTCCCACAGTTTTCAAACCTTGCATACATGCTATGATCATATTGAAAATGTACATATGGGTTTTTGTTGGAACTAGCTTTAATTTTGACAGAAACACAGCCTTCTGAACTTAGTCATTTTAAGCATATGTTTGTATTGTAGGGTAAGTACTTTCTTTGGTCAATTGCTCCCACAATTTGAGCGGCTGTTTTTCAAACTTTGTACATGTATACTTGTTGTGGACATTGTATATGTTGTTTGCGCTTAAAAGGTGCTTTAGGGATGTTCACATGTCCTGTTACAAGCGCTGCGAGGGCATCATTAGTGTCTTACAGACATAATCTAGTTTTTTTTTTTTTTTGCAAATGTTTTGACAATCTGAAAATGTAAGGGTAATCGGGGTAATGGCTTTAAAACCATCAAGTTATTTTTGCGAAACTGGGAACAAATATAAAGCGACATCAGACAATATGCAGAAATGAAGAAACACAGTCCTGAATTCCGCTTTAATGCTATGTCGCACCTGTATTGCGCGTCCATAGTAGCAGAGGTCATGGTAAGAAGAAAGTGAAAGCTTTAAAAAGTTTCAGGCAAGGATTATTCTGACACTAAATTTTGTCAATATCTGTCCAGTGGTTCTTAAAGTACTGCCATTTTGTTTGTCATGTATCTGCTTATTTTAGTGTGAGCGGATGGCAGCCATCTTGGATGGCCAATGTGCCAAAATAAAAAGTTGTTGCTATATACAAGAATCATCCAAATCTTTTCTTTCTTTTATCATGACATTTGCTACTGTGGAAGTGCAGGGCTGGTGCGACATAGCATTCCGCGGAATTCATGTATTTCTGGGGAACAAGGATACAGATGCCCACCTGGAGGGTCACGACTTCGCGCACTGGCTTTCTCATACCCACGGGTCAATTCATTTGAACATGTCAACAGCGATATAAATCCGTCCATGCATATTCTAATGAAATTCTTAGCGCGGTTGGTCATCGCTGCATTTGCATTAAATACGCATAAGAATATTGACTATAAACGGAAAAATGGGTTCAACTCCATGTCTTTTTTCCTTTGCTTGCTGTTTTAGACGACAAAAACTGTCCCGAATAGAGACTGTCAGAGAGTGGTTTTTCCCCCTTTCCCCCCGGAAAAATGGCTATAGGAAGAACGACTATATAGTGGAATGTCCGTACCTCATAGAGCCACTTTTCCCCCATAGCCCTTTTTCCCCCACCGGGAAATTGGACATAAGTGAATTTGGTATAGCTGTTTATATTTTGCGGAACGGAACGAAACGGAAAGGAATGGAACAGACACATTTTACGGAATTAATCACATAAGAAATGTATCAGTACTTCAACGGAGGTAATAAACGTGATTATTTCCAAAAAATCAATATGCAAATTTAGCAACCATATTTTTTTAATAATCAATAATTACTAATTAAAGGAACGAAAAAGGTGTTATTTTTTTTTTTATTTTTTTTTTTTGGACGGACACCCGGCGCCAGGTGTGTGCAACTATGGTTACGTACCGTTGAGCCACTTGGGTAACGTCGATACGAGAATTGAACAGAACAGAACAGGTGTTATTTTTCTTCCCATCGCAGATATTTATATTACATACACATACGCATGCAAGCTTAAAGAAATATGTACTAACGGGTGCTTTGTCCAGTCATGTTTGATTTATTAGGGAGTTTATTACATTGAAAATAATAATCGGCCGTGTGTCCCGGTGGGAGTCGAGCCCACGACTCCTGCATGAAAGGCGAACACTAGTCACCCCACTCCGCTGCGCACACGCACAGATGAACGCTTGTACAAACACAAAATTATACAAATTTATGCACACAACCACGTACACTCATAGCTGTTTTTTGGCTAACATGGAAAAACAAAATGCCTGCCTGTTTTCCCAAACACAAAAATAAGACAGACTGATAGACACGTGCATGCGGCTCTAGCATCTGTTATCGATCGATATTTTACGGACAGATACTCGTATTTCTGTTTCAGTTATGAACCTCACGATTATAATTGGAGAAGGAGCAAATTCCACTATGTAGCGTCTTTTCCTGCAATCATATTACCAGGGGGAAAATCCACTATAGAGGGGAAAAACGGCTATACAAAAACACATATAGTAGATATTCCCCGGAGAAATGGTTATATTTCCGGGGGGAAATTCTGCTATATAGCCATTTTTCCGGTGGGAAATTCTACTATGGAAAAATCATAGTCATTTTTCCGGGGGGAAAAACTACTAGGGGGGAAAAGCTACTCTCTGACAGAGACAACTCTTAAAGGAAAGAATTTGCGTTTCATAGTCATACAAGTAAGATTTGGCAGCTCCTGCAGGAGCAAAATTTTTCTTAAAGAGCTGAGACCTTTGGGTAGGAAGGCGAAAGTATATGGTGGTATAACCATTTCTTTGAACTTCAAAAAGTTTTAAAATGATATAAATTTATAAAAGTATCTCTCTGCTCCTAACGGTGTCGCCCAAAAGTGACATTACGTCATTTGCGTATGACCAATCAGGCTGCGCATCTATGTCTTCACTATTAACTGTGTTTGTTCCTCAGAATTCACAGAGTGTGCAGGCAAACAGAGAAGACTCGAGCACACTTCTCGGACGTGCAGTCTCATTCGAGTCCTCCCCTTTTACACATGCCGTCAGGTTACCTTTCACCCGATGACACATATATCGATATTTCTCGCCTAAAACGTGACGTTTTGATGACGACAACATCGTTACAGACTGTCGTTAAGGTATCGCTAACAGTCGTTTAACGATACTCTAACTACAGCTTTGTCTAACCGTCGTTAAGTGTTGGTTAATCGTTAGTTATAGCATCGTTAACAGGAATTAACGATATCGTTATGCCATTTTTAACGACACTTTCGAGCACATAGGCCCAGAACAGGTGTTATTTTTCTTCCCATCGCAGATATTTATATTACATACACATACGCATGCAAGCTTAAAGAAATATGTACTAACGGGTGCTTTGTCAAGTCATGTTTGATTTATTAGGGAGTTTATTACATTGAAAATAATAATCGGCCGTGTGTCCCGGTGGGAGTCGAGCCCACGACTCCTGCATGAAAGGCGAACACTAGTCACCCCACTCCGCTGCGCACACGCACAGATGAACGCTTGTACAAACACAAAATTATACAAATTTATGCACACAACCACGTACACTCATAGCTGTTTTTTGGCTAACATGGAAAAACAAAATGCCTGCCTGTTTTCCCAAACACAAAAATAAGACAGACTGATAGACACGTGCATGCGGCTCTAGCATCTGTTATCGATCGATATTTTACGGACAGATACTCGTATTTCTGTTTCAGTTATGAACCTCACGATTATAATTGGAGAAGGAGCAAATTCCACTATGTAGCGTCTTTTCCTGCAATCATATTACCAGGGGGAAAATCCACTATAGAGGGGAAAAACGGCTATACAAAAACACATATAGTAGATATTCCCCGGAGAAATGGTTATATTTCCGGGGGGAAATTCTGCTATATAGCCATTTTTCCGGTGGGAAATTCTACTATGGAAAAATCATAGTCATTTTTCCGGGGGGAAAAACTACTAGGGGGGAAAAGCTACTCTCTGACAGAGACAACTCTTAAAGGAAAGAATTTGCGTTTCATAGTCATACAAGTAAGATTTGGCAGCTCCTGCAGGAGCAAAATTTTTCTTAAAGAGCTGAGACCTTTGGGTAGGAAGGCGAAAGTATATGGTGGTACAACCATTTCTTGGAACTTCAAAAAGTTTTAAAATGATATAAATTTATAAAAGTATCTCTCTGCTCCTAACGGTGTCGCCCAAAAGTGACATTACGTCATTTGCGTATGACCAATCAGGCTGCGCATCTATGTCTTCACTATTAACTGTGTTTGTTCCTCAGAATTCACAGAGTGTGCAGGCAAACAGAGAAGACTCGAGCACACTTCTCGGACGTGCAGTCTCATTCGAGTCCTCCCCTTTTACACATGCCGTCAGGTTACCTTTCACCCGATGACACATATATCGATATTTCTCGCCTAAAACGTGACGTTTTGATGACGACAACATCGTTACAGACTGTCGTTAAGGTATCGCTAACAGTCGTTTAACGATACTCTAACTACAGCTTTGTCTAACCGTCGTTAAGTGTTGGTTAATCGTTAGTTATAGCATCGTTAACAGGAATTAACGATATCGTTATGCCATTTTTAACGACACTTTCGAGCACATAGGCCCAGGACAGTACCATATTTTTTTAAGATGGCAGCTGACTGCACTGTATTAAAAACGTTTTTTTTTTTTTTTTTTTTTGGATTCCGCGTTTGATTGTGTATTGATTACAAAGAAATTAAATGAGGATTTAAAGCAAGGATTTATACAATGCAGTCGTTGAAGGGGCCTGGCAGTAGATGCCAGGTCTTTTACAGTTAAACCTCCTGGACTTTGTCACAGTGCAATTATCAGGAAAATGTGTTTATAAGATGGTCGCCAGTTGTGATAGTGGGCGACGGCTGGGCCTGTACGCTTTCGTTGTGACATTAAATGATTAGAACGTTAAGTTTCGACAAAAAAAAAGAAAAAATAAAACTCGGAAAAAACGACCGAAAAAATTGGTGTAGAGGAGATAGGATGAAACAAAAATGTTAACCCCAAACGTACACGCGGACGAAAGGTCATGCTGACAGCTTTTCGATTATTATTTTAACCAGCTTATTAATTCGTCGCATTTCTTTCGGTTACAAGTACACGTACAAGTTACATTGATCTTAACCGTTGTTAACCACAGTTCTAACTTGTACGTGTACGTGTGGCTAGCAGTAGCCGTACGCGTACACGTTCTAAATCTTAACCTCCCTAATAAGTATATTTTTACATTAAAAAAACAACAACAAAAAACAAAACAAAACAGAAAAAAAAAAGAAAAAGAAAAAACAAGAAAATTGAATTTCAAGAAAAACGTCATGAAAAATATATTTAATCGATAGGGCATGCGCATGCATATCATTTTAGTAAAACTTACATTAATATTGTATGTTACAGAACAAAACAAAAACAAAAACAACAACAACAAAAAAAAATCACCGTTTCGTTTTCAAAACAAAAAACAAAACAACAACAATGTTTAAGTTAAAAAATATCCCTAAAACAGACAGCCCACATTCTGCACCTGCTGCAAGCACAGCCGGTCCTTGCCCTACTATTTATTTTCCTGTTATTCCGGTTCTACAATAGAGTAATGCCTACAAAAAGGCAAAATGCACAGACGGAATGGCAACTGTGAAACCTTGATCATTCTGGTTCCGAAGGAACAGTCTGATCGCGGTTTCCTTTGTTTGTACAGACATATCTGCCTGAAAACTTAGGATCTTTACGGTAGACATTTTAGTTATGTGTTATAACTATATATATATACTCTATAGTTAACAAATTTCACCATGAACAATAACTCTATTATGTTTTAACAAATAAGAAACAGGGTTATTGGGTATCCAACTACCTTTACCTTAAAAACCGTTCCACAAATAAAAGTCAGACAAACGTAACATATGTTTCTGTGATGCAGTTGCTGCAGTCACAGAGATGTACAGGGTGTTAAGAAAGTTCGTAGACATTATTTAAACATACATTGAACGCTGAAAAATGTTATGATTTTCACATACTATGTAAGTTTGATAAATAAAGCACTTCCATAGATTTGCAACACAAAAATTCTTCTTTGATTCCAAAATAACTAGAACATCTGAAATGCAATAGACAACCCCTCTATAGGGCTGACAATGGTGAAGACAAAAATTTGATTTGCATTAGAGTCTGACATCTTAAGAGCTTGCTTTTTCAAAACAAGTAGGAATATTTAAGATGTAAAAGTTTTGGTATTGCAGGGAATATTTTTGTGCTTATTTTCATGTAGTTTTATTATTTTCCGATGGTCTGCTAGGGAATTTCTGAGTAAATCTAAAAGGTACCCCCATTCTCTATTAAAACTTTAAATTCTAGGGGGTGGGGATAGAATCTGCATCAGTATTTGTAAACGCAAAGGCATTTTGCAGATTTCTTTTATTATCTTGTTATTAGATTGGTTCTCACATCTAGCAAAAACATTTGATCTGATTTTTGGTTTCATACGTTTTGCAAAGCCACTCTTAACAAATTACTCCTTAGATTTAAGTTCAAATTCATTTTCACTAAATTTTGCACTAAGACCTATTTGTTTTTAAACAAATTACATATGAATATGAAATTTTTAAAAGAAATTCTTGTAACATTTGAAACTTGGGTAAAAACCCTGTAATTAACAAATGTTATTGTCATTTAGATGCATTATTGTCGAAAAATTGCTAATTTTATCAATAAACTTGTATAATTTGTCTTTTTGGTGGTCAAATTTCAAATATATGATAATTTAAAGATACACCATAAATATTTCGAAATTTTATTCTTGTCTCTCTTATCTCTAAGGCCCACTGCATGACATAAATGGCTTTATGTCAACTTTTGATTTCAAGTTTCGTTTCAAATGTTAATTCATTACCCCCACCCCCTTTGAAAAAATGTTAATATCTCGTGTGCTTTTTCATGTCAGTGAATCATCTGTTAAAATGTGCAAATTGTATATGAAAATTTACAAACTGTAACTAACATAATACTGTTTGGCACAGTCTCTACCATTTAAGTTAGTTTTAAAATGATTATTCTCCTTGTGATGAGAATAAATATCAGTTTAATATACCACACCTTTATATGTAAAATCGCTAATGAAAGGTGGGCCAGTTTGACACCTTAGGTATGAATCGCTAATTTTATTATGGTAAAGTATGGCTGTAAAATTTGTTACATTGTGGATATTCTGATATTGAATAGTTCTTGAAACCTGTAAAGTTTGAAGATTGAATGGGCGCAATTTCCGAAGTTATAAGCATTAATGTAATGTCTTCGAACTT
Organism: Ctena decussata; assembly: GCA_963989385.1. Taxonomy (NCBI): domain Eukaryota; kingdom Metazoa; phylum Mollusca; class Bivalvia; order Lucinida; family Lucinidae; genus Ctena; species Ctena decussata. The sequence continues at coordinate 18,043,814 of OZ022502.1, forward strand.
TCTTAACATCCTGTAGACTGGTATTTTGCGTTAATTTTTCTATCCAACCAAGCTTTTCAAAAGTATTTGCACATCCCAAGTGCTTTCTAGCTTCAGCTGAACGTCTTTATATACCGTCAAAAATCTTACATTTATTACTGAAATCGATGGAAAATCAAGATATCATGCTGACTTTTAAGTATATGTTATGGTGTCACACTGGCTTCCAGGGAGATTTCAATCTTACCTTATGGAATATTATCTCACATTATCATCAAGTGCTCCTTATTACCTACATGTCTGCATTATATTTGACACAGAGCCCAAGATGGCGGGCTTAAGCCCCAAACCCCATCCCTTAGATCCGGGGCTGGAAACAGGGGTCTGCGTGTTAAAACCAAGCAGTGTTCGTACGAGCGGGAAGATGGGCGCATTTGCCAGACAGCTAGGCACCCATTTTTAAAATTAGTCTGACGGAGTTATTAGCCTCCGGCTTTGTTGACTGTTTCTGTTATACTTACTTGAATAAACTATGCAAAATATATTAAGCAATTTTTTATATGTTTGCAATTTTTCTCATTACTGAAGTGCAACAATTGCAAGAAAGGGAACCATATTTAGGGCTTAAGGTACCATGGGATTACAGAAGCCATCTTTAAGTCGATATTAGGGAAAATCGATAAGCGCGGAAGGGGTCATTAGCCGTAATTCACACCCATTGAAAAGCAACATAAAAATGGCAAGCATGTGATTTTACGGTCTTATTCATCATTTTCATACTCAATTTTCTTGTCACAGCTGTTGATTGTGTAAAAGATGTGATATTATTCGATCAGATGCGCAATGATTCACGGGTGCTACAGTTCAATGGAGAATCAAAACCCGAGAAAAAACAATAAGCTAATGTAAAGGTCACACCATGATTATTCTAACTGTGACGTTTCTTCATTGAATTGTAACGTAATTGTGAGAAAATGATGACGTTATTCTAATTCTGTTGACTTATGCTAAGTAACCAGGAAGAATTTTCTTTCTAAATTGTTTACGTAATCATATTGGAGATACATGAACCAACCATTCATACACTCGAAAGAGATTCAAGAAATACCGATTAGAAACAATGGTTTAAGAAGATGATGTAAAAAAAACAAGGGAAAACGTCAAATTTTCAAACTTTTTATACCTCATACTCATAGCATATTAAATTGATTGATTGATTGATTGATTTGATGCTTAACGTCACGGTAAACAGCTATGGTCATGTCAGGACGGTCAGTTACCCTAACCACACTATTCCTGGGCAGGCTTAGACCTTCTAAGCGGTTAACCAGTACTAAGTGCACATACTTTTGCCAGTAACTGACAACTGCCCTTCTTGAATCAGCGGAAGGAGAAACGAAAGTGTGTGGCCAGACCGGGTTTCGAACCCAGGACCTCTGACTTATGAGTCAGGTGCCCTACCGATTGCGCTACGCGGCCCGGCCATAGCATATTAAAATGTTTTATAGCGTTTTCCTTTATTTTAACAGCAAACCAGCCTTCTCATTATGGTTTTGGCTTTTGTACACGATCAAAAATGACCTTCACATACAATGGTCTTAAAAACTGACGTCACGGTAGTTCAAAGGCTACAACTGAGCATCCTTGAATGGTTCACCTGGCAGTCCAAGCCTAATATGGTGGATCTAGCACATACAAAAATTGCTATATATATTTTGCATAGTATATAATCTCTATTTCAGAGGCAAGAATAGGCTGTAAGGCGTCCACTAAGTGAGTACAAGATCCTGTGTGGCAGGTATCAGAATGACTAAGCTCGCAAATGAAAAAAACAAAACAAAAAAAGCTAGTAAATATTATCTGACCAAAAAAAAATATATGCACATTTACATATCATATAAAAGTATAAAATAAGTCTGCAAAGTTTCAGATTGATTAATATGAAAATATGAAAAACTGCTGGAGAAGTTGAGCAAACAAGACACCTATTCATTGGGCTCTCTAACACCGGAAAAGTAATCATATATGAGCCGCGACACGAGAAAACCAACAATGTGGCTGTGCGCCTAGCGCAGACTATGATCAGCTTGGGCATCCGCCTAGTCCGCTCAGAATTTTTGCTAAGCGCTTAGAGGGTAGCTAAGGGTCTAAGCTACCTCTATGCGGACAGTGAAGACTCTGATCAGACTGGGCGGATGCCCAGGCTGATCTGAGTCTGCGCTGGGCGCATAACCACATTGTTGGTTTTCACGCGTCGCGGCTCATATAAGTAGTAAACATTATTCAAACATAACTCGAAGGCCCATACGCATGCGCATGTAGACCTTGAAAAAGAAACTTGAAAGTTTCAGAATGAGTCATGAAAAACTGTTAGGAAGTTGCGCACAAAATGTACCAACTGCCAAAGAGGAGTGGGAAATCGGAACAAACATGAATCATTTTTCGATTCAAGCGGACCAAAAAGTACAATCTACTCTATGATGAAGTACAAGAGTATTTTAAAAGCACACTTCACGATACTACATCGAAGACAAATAGGGTTTTAAAACCGGCTCCTTCGTGAGCAAGGAAATCACACATTATGGAACTTGTTAATGCACTTTCAAAATAGAGAGATTACAAAGCCAGTTATTTTGAAGATCAACTACTCTTGGTGCTAAATCTTTTGAAAAATGGAAGAAGCATGGGACCGTATTTATAAAACGACTTAAGTGGTTGCTCTGCTGTTGCGAAGGCTAAATTTCTTTGAAAGAGATTCCCTACAACTATGAAATTTGCTCTGGAGGAACAGTCTGAAAAAGACTGTTCCTCCAGAGCAAATTTCATAGTTGTAGGAAATCTCCTTAATAGAAATTAAGCCTTAGCAACAGCATAGCAACGTCTTAAGTGGTTTTATAAACACGTCCCCTGGTCTTTTCCGAAGAAAAAATATTAGCGGAGATATGGGTATAACCAGGGGTGTGTCTCATACGGAAAGAGGTACATGTAACGTGTCACACCAAGTAATAAAATTCAGGGTAAAATAACTGTATAGTGGTTCCAAGTACCTACTTGATCGGGAGTGGACCCAACAATAATCTCGCTGATATCCATATAAGTATCTGATGCTGATCTCAGCGCCCTGGTTCCGGTGAAAATCCATGTTCACGAGAGGTGTCTATTGATTAATTTTTTTTTTCAGTTACGTCGTGCTATAACCGGATGGATGGATGGATTGATGACTTGCGATGTGACGCCCCTTTCAACAGTTTTTCATTCTTATGATAGTGAAAGGCGGTGTGCTATGTAGCCCCGTTTATAATTGAAAAGATTTCTGCCTCTAGCGGGAATCGAACACGGGATCGCTAGGTCAGCAGGTCAGCCCTTAACTCAATGAGTTATCGGGGCTCCGTGCTATTTGAAGCTGGATTTTCTCAGCATTTTCTCTACTTTTACACGTTTCTTGACATTATAACTGTCAAAGGCCCTTTAACCCACGAATGCCCAGTAGACTCTTCTATCTGTATATATTGGATGAGTCCATTTGTCATTTAATGGGTGTTAGGTTTAGTTTATCTTTAGAATTTTTGTTTTATTTTGAGGAAAATACGCATTTGGCTTACGCAAAATAAATGTAGGCCTTGACCAGACGCCGCGTTTTTCGGCGTCTGATCTGGGTCTGCACTGTTTGCCCATGTCCTATTTTTGGGACGCCAGGCATTAATGGGTTAGAATAAAGTACGTATATGTAAAAAGATATAGCCTGGGTTCGAGGTTATAAAACTTGAGAATAATCTCAAACTCAAAATAAAGCATACTGATTGGCTGCTTCTGAGCATGTGCTCGGAAGCAGCCAATCAGTGTGCTTTATTTTCAGTTTGAGAATGTACTCAAGCTTTATAACCTCTGGGCCGCTTTGCTTCCAGGCTAAATAGTTATATGTATTAAAATGGTCTAAGTCTTTATGTGCCTGTTTTTGTTCTGATGGCCAGCCATTTAACCTAGTGTAATAAAAGCCATTGTTCTCAACAACAGTTGTCACACGGGGTAGGCGGCAATCGAAAACGCTGGTGCAATCGACGAACGCGGATCAAATCCCGATAGAAACAGCGTTTTCGATTGCAAACTGACAGTCGAAAGCGCTGTTTTGCTATCAAAAACGCTGTTTTTAACGTTTTTTTTTTTTTTTTTTTAAATCCGCGTTAATCAATTGTAAAGAGCGTTTTCGATTGCCGCCTACTCGGTGTGGTTGTAGTTGTTGTATTATTGTTTCAAGTTATTATGATCTTGTACTGTCACGGGTGAAAAACTCCATAATCAGAGTCAATGGCTCTGACAAGGAAAGGTTATGGCGGTTTTATGGAGCACATGCGGCTATGATTACGCCGATTAAAATTTGGACTGAGAAAAGGTAAGTTTCGCATTTGTGGTATAAATTCGTTTTTACGGCGTGGAATCTCAAAAAAGAGGAGAATGTAGTCCAATGTTCTGGTCTTTTAACTTCTTCTCTAGGCTACGGTAAGTTGTCATATACGTACAATTTTGTCTGAATCATTTGTGTCGCGGCTTTAAATCCTTAATTTTTGCGCATGGGGAAGAATCAGACAATCACGCTTTTCAACCACAAAAAACTATTATTGTTATACTATTTCATGCGTCAGTAAGTATGCCAGGCATGTCAGTAAGTGTGGCTTGGAGAGGACTACTCGTGCCTTCCGAGACCTTCCCATCACCTTTTTTCAACTTTAGGGGTTTAGCGACACTGAAGAAGTTAAATTCAGAAATGCGCGTCTGGCGCACTAAAATTGGTATAGTTACGTCTATATTCAACAGGAATATCAAAGGTGAGGTTAGCTGCCCCTATCTGGAAATCAATTTTGGTCACCCCAAGGCAAAAAACATTCAGACGAAATCGCACACATATGACAACGGCCAAAATGACGGACGGACGAAAAACAGGATGCCTATATCGCAACTTGCTAAAACAGGTGTGACAATAAAGCATACTTAAAATACGCTGAAATATAATGCTGTACAAGATGTATGCTATGGACAACAGCATCCATTTACTTGAAATCTAACGCACTTATTAAAACCTATTTTTACTTACTCGCCTTAATGATATTGGAAAATCAGTCGTCTGTCAAACACTGCAACTAATTTTGCCGGACCTTAAACCCCAAAGAATTATCAAACACACGTCCCTGAATGTGATGTAGACTACAGTTTTGTTTTACAACTAGCACTACTTCAAGACATTTACTTCAGTAGTATCTGACTCTTACAAAAGAAGCGGGTCCAACGTCAGAGCCGGTCGATATAATCAGAGCCACTCGACATAATCATAGCCTCGGTTTATTTAACCTCAATTTCCCTTATTTGCTTTCAATTTCAATTCAAGAGCAAAGAATGCATTCAGAAGAAAGGAACATGGGCAACACTAGTAGTTTCGGCTAATAAAGCATCATCAGTGACCCTGACAATGCCTGGTGTCAAAACAAGAGAAAAGCATATTGAAATTCCTCAATCTTAATGGGCAGTCGGTTCAAAGACTGACTTGTTTGAAAAAAAAGTGTCCAAATTGTGTAAAAGACTATGATCTAGAAAGAGTGTCTGAATAAATCTAACATTTCAGATCTCTCAGAATATACCCTCTGATCTCAAAGGATGAAAATAAAGTAAAATCTGCAAACAGCTGAGGACACAGCAGACAGCATTGATGCGCAGGCTGATCCGCGTCTTTACTTTATGCATGCACATTATTTCAGTCTGTGTCATGGCTCATTGTACGTATGAATTTAGTCAGCATGTCCCCGCATGCAGTCTGAGCAGAGTTCGCGTTCTGATATATAAGGATTCTGATCAAACTATATGTATATCAAATTAAGCCTTTATGATATGAGCCGCGACACGAGAAAACTAGCAATGTGATTTGCGCCCTGCGCAGACTCAGATCAGCCTGGGCATCCTCCCAATTTGATCAGAGTCTTCGCTAAGCGCTTACAGGTTAGTTAAGGGTCTAAGCTATCTCCATGCGGACAGCGAAGACTCTGATCAGACTTGGCGGATGCCCAGGCTGATCTGAGTCTGCTCTGGCCGCACAATCACATTGTTTGTTTTCTCGTGTCGTGGCTCATAAGCACTTGCAATGTTGAGAAGACAAAGGCTGATCACACTGTACGGATACGGAGGCTGATCCGAGTCTTTTTTTTATATTTAAAACAGAATGCACACCTACACATTCTCAGTAAAGCTTGGCTGCATCCAGTAATTATGTGATTGAGCCGCGACACGAGAAAATCTACCAATTTTCTTGTACGCCCAGCGCAGACTCAGATCAGCCTGAGGATCCGCCAAGTCTGAGCGTACTTAGCGCTTAAAGGGTAGCTAAATAGCTAAGGGTAAAAACTTCCTCCATGCGTACAGCGAAGGCTCTGATCAGACTGGGCGGATGCCCAGGCTGATCTGAGTCTGCACTGGGCTCACAATCACTTTGTTGGTTTAGTCGTATCGCGGCTCAAATCAAAATGGAAGAGGCTGATCATCAGGCTGCGAGAGCATACTGACTGAGTTATCTTCAGTTTGTGCAAATTGCCGTTAGACTGATTCAGCTGCGTGACAACACAATAATGCTGCTCTGTGTCTTCATTTTTATGCCTGCAATCTCAAAATGAAAATCAGTCATACTGTGTAGTTGGGCAGACTGATCGACCTCTCAATTGGAAATAAGTACTATTTGATGTATACATATGGAAGCAACATTTGTTAGTTGGTCGTTCCTCTCTCGATGTCTAAATTTGTTTGAATGACTCAAAAACTGACAATAAAGTGCATTTAGCCAATGCTCCGACATTATGTCTCTTGACGTTTTAAGTGAGCTGAGTGTGTTGGGAATGTCGAAAGTGACCAATGTAAGAAAGTAATCGAGTAAGGGGAAACCCCAAAACTACATAAGGAAGAAAATGTTTTTTTAGAAAAGGAGAAAATTTTGGTTATTTGAACATAAATCAGGGTTAGACGTTGTGGACAGGACTGATAAACATGGCCGGAAGACTCAGTATGTACTTTAATTCTTTGTTATTCTTCTATGAAACAGACATTATTTTAACCCATTGCATTCTGGTTTTTCTGTGCTGAAATTGCCGTCTGTATCAAAATCAAGAATATTTTGACAACATTGGTCTAACTAACTCTTGTAGAGATGATATCTAAGCAGCAAACAGTTTTGATCTCAGATTTGTGGGACCTGATCTGGATCCAAACTGTTTGCCCAGATACCCCTCAAGGGGTATCCCGCATGGAATGGGTTAAATTACTTAGGCCTCTGACGGTATTATTATAAATTTTGCTGGTTTTCAACAAATTAGTGTTGTTTCCACGAGGAGCGATAGTTTGTACGTGGACATATGCATTATAAATAATTTCTTTAACAGTGATTTTGAAAAAAAATCATGCCTCTAGACTAAAACTGATTTTATTAACAGGGGTAGGTGAAAAAAAATGTCCAAATTTTGGTTTTTCTTTATGCTAAAAATTTGTTTGATAAATATACTTAATTTGATGTAGACATTGAAGTTGCTAATAATATGCATTACTCTGATTTAAAAAAAATATTTAGCCTACCTTTTAGATATAAGGGGTGATACTACCCCAGCCACTTTCCAGTGTTTCATCTGTTTATTATCTCCTCCTTCCCACGAGCCTCGGCATGCCGCTTTTCAAATAATGTGTATTATGATATCATGATATCACACGCATTCATTAAAAGTGGCTTGCTCAATGGCGGTAGGGGTAAGGGGGAGGGGGGGGGGGGTGATGTAATTTTTAAAATACATTTTCCTATTTCCATTACATTTTATAATGAAATCAACCTTTATACTTGATTTCAGTATCAATCAATAATTTTAAGACTGATATCAGTAGCACGGTAACCGACCACTAAGTTATATACCTTTTTCTGCAAAACAAAAGGACTATCGAACATATATTTTTATCTTTAATAAAATTCTCATAAGTTTGCCATTAAATTAGCGAAAGGCACGGGTACCCCTGTTTCCCAAAATCGCAATATTTCAGCAGTTTGTCATGATTCGGATAGAACCACTTTTCGGAAACTAATCAGCATATGCTTATCACTGGTGCGAACATTTAGAAAATGACTATTTGAACATGAGAATCCTTCTAAAACAGAGTTCGAAATTTCAGTCAAAATTTCAAAATCTTCCTCACCACAGTCCTAATCCTTGCGAAGTTTTAAAATGGGGCTACATGTGAATCCTCTACTGCCAGGAAAAAAGTAGTGATGATATCGATCTCAAATCCTTAAAACCCTTACAGGACTTATTGGGTATCTGAAAATAAGAAAATTCTGTCCTGATACCTTCTACTTATCGCACTGTTTAAGACAAACCAAGTGGTCGGTTAGAAGTTGTGCTTAGTATATATATTCTATTGTTTCGTATAATTACCTATTTCTCCAGCTATAAGACTGCCCCCCCCCCCCCCTCTTCCTCCAGAATGATCACGAATATCTAAATCAGTATTGTGTTATTGTCCTGTAAGATGGGGTTTTCCTTTCCAAAACAGTCCAAAGACGGATCTAGATTTTTGGGTCTGTTTGGGAGGGGCATCCTGGTTTTTCCTTCCAAAACAGCCTCAAAAATCTAGATCCGTCTTATAAGACGGATCTAGATTTTTGGGTCTGTTTGGGAGGGGCATCCTGGTTTTTCCTTCAAAACAGTCCCAAAAATTTGCGTCTGTATTGGAGGGGCATCCCGTCTTATAACCGAATAAATATGTATTTCAGGTAAACCAGTCCTTTCTGCTGATCTGCCAGATTACCATCAGTCCTTATCAAGGAAGTTGTTCAAAGTGATGGAAGATATCGGTGCTTCGACTGAAATGAGAGATCTGTATGTGGAGAGAAGTACTCTACTAGAAATACTATAGATGTTGCCTGCAGAATGTTTTGTCGGGCACCATAGATCAGCTTATATATGCGGAAGCCAGTTTGAAGGATCAACAACTCCTGGCATGCAGTCTGATTTCGATATGCTGAATGTACAGGAGTGCCTTCCTGTAGTGGTTGATACACGTGGTGCTCAGCAATACGAAGACTGTTTCCTCATGTTTCAAGACTTTAGTACGCCAGCAGGCTATGCTAAATTACAACCTGTAAATCCTGTTACTCTTCCACTGTTATTTCAGGATCTTGTCGTTGGCGATAGAGAAGGCAGACCAGTACTGAACTGGACACCTTTCTACGATAAAATCTATGCATTTTTAAATTTGGAGCGTCATGGTCCAGCGGGAACAGTCCTAATACCGGGAAGACCAGCCGGTGATGCAGACCTTGTACTGGCTTTGAGATGTAGGAGATGGCCGGATTGTGCAACAGAGTGGATAACAAGAGAGAGGCGACATAACTGGCCGGGTCCTGCATTGTTTAATAAATGTAAATCACTCGGTTTCTTCCTTGTTAAAGTCGGACATCAAAACAGTGACGAGAAAGATCTTGAATATAGAATTTCATTTTCTTTGCAAGAAAGACTTTTAGTCACTCACTTCAATTCCACCCAACTAAAATGCTTCATTCTTTTGAAACTATTAAAGAAAGGAATAATACGGCCGCTATTAAAGGAAGAGACTATCACATCATACCACTGCAAAACATGTGTGCTATACATGGTAGAGAACACTCCTGCCGGCTTCTGGATACCGGAAAATTTGTTAAAATGTCTTCAGAGCTGTTTAAAACTGATCCTTATTTGGTCTGCAAATTGCATTTGCCCAAATTACTTCATTCCTGCCGAAAACATGTTTGACGGACGACTCAATGCACCGTTGCGAGTCAGGTTGTGTCACGTTCTCCAAATGATCCTCTCTTCCGACTTTAAATTTCTTTTACAATTGCGATCTGATGATCTTGGTACTCGCTTAGAGACCTTCATTGCCACTCCAAGCATGAATACTGAATGGCTTCCAAGAGATACTTTAAAGCTAGATTTAAAACTGGGTATGGTGCATACGTCGCTTAAGCAAGCTAGGAAAAGACGTATAACCCTGTTAGGAGTCAAGCCTTCAATCTTAAACGATCTCTCTGGACTGAAACAGAAACTCTTACAAACTGAACAAATAACCGAACATACGCGAGAAGAGACACAACGAGCAGTTTCTTTGCTGTTGCCTTACATTGACTTGTTGCTCATATCAGAATTAATAGTCTCGGCAAAGCGTGAACAAAAACCCGCTGCTGTTATATTTGAGGATTTGATGAGTGATAAGTGGCAAGAAATTAGTTCAAAGTCAGACTCTTTTTCTGCTAGGCTAAAACAAGCGAATTACTTGTACGTTTTGGGATATCACAGTGTTTCTCTGGACATACTAAAATCTTTAGAAGACAAAATTCATCAAAATGTAATATCTCTGTGCTGTTGTCCCTTTTCGAAATGTTTGACTCTTCCGGCCTCGATGAATCCATCACTCACAGTGGATGAATTGCTAAAACACCATGTAATACCATGTGTTGAGTTTCTGCCAGTAGAAAGAGATCTGATACCAGCTGCCATTTGGTACGAGATGAGAAGGCAATGTTCTGCAGAAGGTGACCGCCAGAGTGTTAGTTCTGACATGGAAGTAAGCGCTGTTGTTGATGGGAAGATTCTTCTTTACTTCTTGTTGTACATGAATCACCGAGCCCTGGGTATGGAGGAGCATGCAAGAGCTGACATTGACAATTTACTTCGGGTTATAGATACAGATCCAAACCTGAATCATGAAGTTACAGATCTAAATATTCTCGGTTGGATATATAAGGAAATGGGATGTGTTGATAAAGCAAAGGAATGTTTCAATCGTTCGCATGAAATAATGCCTCAGATTGATGTAGTTTTACGTAATACACTTCGCAGACGTGCGACAGACATCTTGATTGGTTTGCGTAATATACTTCCCTCTCTGATTCAGAAGTTTTAAAGGTAAATGGGTACACTTTCAGAGGAAGCAACTCTGCCATTTTTGTTTTGTCTCCCTTCTCAATAAGGGTCCATTCTTAAAGGAAAGAATTTGCTCCCATAGGAGCAAATTCTTTCCATTAAGATTTGACCCCATTTTGGAAGGGTTTTGTTGCAAACGTAAAGTCACGGAAGTTGTTTCCCTTTGTAAAAAAGGCGGGAAAAATGGATGTGTTCCCATATACCTTAAGCAGCGTCTTGAGGAAACTGGTCTAAAGACATATGACACCGGCATATTGCATACGTCTAAAGCAGCCTGCTAACATACACAGTCTGATAGAAATTTACCATAAGACGTGCTGAATGCGGTGATGCATACCGGGCCTTGACCTATATTTCGCGGATCATTGAACATAGGAAATAACGACTGTAACGTTTAACGTTTGGCCACCTTCAGGTGTTTGCTAATAACTACATTAGTTTATTTTGAAACAGCATATTTCTTTTATATGAGCCGCGACACGACAAAACCAACAAAGTGGCATGTGCGCCCAGCGAAGTCTCAGATCAGTCTTGGCATCCGCCAAGTGTGATCAGTGTCTTCACTACCCGCTTGAAGCTAGGTTAGACCTTTACCATTAGACCCAGTCTGATCTGAGTCTTCGCTGGGCGCACATGCCACTTTGTTGGTTTTGTCGTGTCGCGGCTCATCTGTCTGCCATCTTCCTTCCCTGGAAGGTGAAACCATTCCAAAAACACCCCTGTTTAACTATGTATGTACGAGGGTTGTTACTAAACGAAAAGGAACCATGTTCCCAAACGACCTGGTCATCGTGACTAAATAAGTTTGTTAAGCCACGATGACCAAGTAGTTTTGGAACTATGACTGTTTTTCGTTTCACAACAGCCTCGTAAACATACATGCAGTTAACAAGGTGTGAAAAAGTGTTCTACACTCAAAGGAATAAAGTTCTCCTAGATGAGCAAATTCTTATTTTTTTAAGAGTTTACCCCCATGTAGAAGGGAGAAAAACGAAATTGTCGGAATTGAAATTCAATGTGGATTACGACGCAGCTAATTTAAATACAGTTGATTCTCATTATCTCAAACACTGATATCTCGTGTGCCCTCTTACATGTTTATCAAAGAATATAGTCTGGACACATTTCCAATTTTTCTTTACATTACAAACCCTGTTATCTCAAACTACTGGTATCTCAAAGTAAATTTTCTGGGACCAGAAAATTTACTTTGAGATATCAGTAGTTTGGCATGAATTTCGACTTTGAGATATCGCGGTTCGACTGTAACATGTCAGCAGTATAAAGCTTTCAGTTACCTGTGAGAAATTCGGTCTCAGTGTAGGAAAGATTCATCATTAAAGAACCTGTCCATTGCAGGTACCAATAACTAAATGAGCCACATCATGTGATTTCCAACAATGTGACATTGGCGACAAGCAAAGGCTCTGATCAGACTGCACATTAGTGCCATCTGATCTGAGCCTTCGCTTGTTACATTAGATATCTATGGAAGTGGCCCAAACCATACCCAACAACGAGGTCTCTGGTTACCTTGTGTAATTGAAAAGGATGATCTGAATACCACATGACAAATTTGCCACATTGTTTGAAACCACATGATGTGGCTCAAATGTTTTTGAGACAGATACTCATTAAGCAAATTTTGCATGTGAAAATGATTATATATCATGACCTTATTTACACGAAGCACCGATTTTCCCTTAAATGATGCTGATTGGATTTGCTGACGATGTGAAACGTGACAGGAGGTAACGGGTAATTAAGCAAACAGACTTGTCAAAACTAAAAACCTTAATAGAGCTCAGTTCAAGGAATTCTGCTTAATCAGATCATGAAGATTGAACATTACAAATTTCAATTTTAGCTAAGAAAACATGCTACGGGAATTATTTTAGGTGGCCAAATGTTCAGAATTTTATGGTCTGATTGTATTTTAATGCAGGGGCGGATCCAGGAATTTTGGATAAGGGGTTCAAATTAGCTGAGAGGGGGTTCGATTTATGCAGTCTGACCCATTTTTCCTGAAATTCCCCATGAAAATAAGATAATTTGGGCTGAGAAGGGGGTTTGTTTGAACCCCCGAACCCCCTTTGGATCCGCCATTGTTTAATGTTTTCATTTTGTCGAAGATACTAATGTTACTGTATCAAGTTCATTGATGAATACTCTTTGATCTGTTTTATTCTGAGAAACTATGATACCTAAAATTTAAGTATCATGACAGACAGGTCTGATCAAACAGTGCAGACCAACTCCTATGGAGTAGTGTACACTCTTTGCCATTGGATATCAATAAATGCATTTTTGATATCACAAATTCTGTTTTGTGATATCACAAAATCCATTTAATGATATCACAAAATCAGGCCCATTTTATGACATTATAAAATGTATTTTGTGATAGCACAAAATCAAGGCGATTTTGTGATATCAAAAAATAGATTTTGTGATACCAATAAATGTATAAAAGTATGAAGCGCCGTTTTACTATAAAATCCCTATTTTGTGATATCGCAAATTCTATTTCATGATTTCAAAACATATTTTGTGATATCACAAATTCAATCAATTTTGTGATATCACAAAATGTTTAGTGATAACTGTGATATCACAAAATATTTTATGATATCACAAAATAGAAGTTGTGATATCATAAAACAGAAGTTGTGATATCACAAAATAGAATTTGTGATATCACAAAATAGAATTTGTGATATCACAAAATCATCACTAGTTTTTGATATCACACAATAGATTTAATGATATTACATATTCGATTTTGTGATATCACAAACTTGGTTTTGTGATATCACAAAATCATAGGGGCTGTATGATGTCACAAATTCCAAAATCAATTTTGTGATATCAATAAATCGATTCTGTGATATCACAGAATCAGATATATTTATTGATATCAAATATTCTATTTTGTGATTTCAAAAAATATTTTGTGATATCACAAATTAAATTTTGTGATATCACAAAATGTTTAATGATATCACAAAATAGAAGTTGTAATCACAAAATAGAATTTGTGACATCACAAAATCATCACTTTTTTAAATCACAATATAGATTTTATGATATTACATATTCGATTTTGTGATATCATAAATTTGTTTTTTTTTTTGATATCACGAAATCATAGGGATTTAAAGATAACACAAAATCCAAAATCAATTTTGTGATATCAATAAATCGATTTTGTGATATCACAGAATCGGTTATTTTTATTGATATCATATATTCTATTTGTGATATCATAAAATAGAATATGTGATATCACAAAATCATAGTGATTTTTTGTAATCATAAAATCTATTTTGTGATATCACAAAAACGTTTAGGCATTTCTTAAATAGAAAAAAGTTACACATTTATTGATATCACAAAATCTATTTTTGATATCACAAAAACGCATTGATTTTGTGATATCACAAATTCTATTTTGTAATATCACAGAATATATTTTATGATATCATAAAATGAGTTGAATTTTGTGATCCATTTTGTGATATCACAAAACAGAATTTGTGATATTAAAAATGAATTTATTGATATAAAAATGCTTTGTGATATCAAAAAATCGAATATGTGATATCATAAAATCTAGTTTGTGAGATCAGAAAATAGTGACGATTTTTTGATATCACGAATTCTATTTTGTGATACCACAAATTCTGTTTTGTGATATCACAAATCCTATGTTGTGATATCACAAAAAAGAATTTGTGATATCATAAAATAGGGATTTTATAGTAAAACGGCGCCTCATAGACCTAGATCAGACTGCTCCAGTCTGGTGCGGGTCTACAGTGTTTACAGTTCCATCTGCACCTTTTGGACGCATTACTGAATTGTACAGCCAAATTGTTTCATTTTCAGGGCAAATTTCGGTAATTATTTTTGCTGTCCCAATTTTTAGAATTTTTACTGTATTATCTGATTGTATATACCAGCCGAAAGTTCTTACCGGCCACTTATATTTCATTGATTCTCTTCAACCCCAAAACGATATTACAGTTCTATTTACATCCCCAACTAGGCAGATGCATCAGTCGACTTAGCCATCAAAAGGTTTGATAGAATTCTTAACGTCGTATCCATGTACGCCGATGAACACTAGTACCCCCATTTTTAAAATTCTCAAAATTTAGCATTTCGTCATAATTTGTGAAAAATCACTATCCAAAATGTCCAATTTACTTACGCAAATGAGTGCAGAAGCAGATAAAAGCATAAATAAACACTGTTCCTGCATGACTGGTCGCTTTGGGTCAAAATGTTTAAACTTACCCCACCACTCAATGCAAATTCTTGTTAATTTTGAAAATGAGGGTACCCGTATTTATCTGTGCCTCCTGGATACAGTGCACTGAGTAATGCTAAACCTTTTAGTGATATGGTTTACGGACATATTTGTCTATCTGTGGCTGCAAACCGAACCGTAAGATTGCTAAAAGCATTGAAGAAAATCATAAAAACTAAAAGCCGGTTAGAACTTCTTGATATTATAGTTTGATGATTGCATTTTGTTGTAGATACTAACGTTACTGAATAAAATTCATTAGATAAATTGTTTTGTACTTGTCATCTTTGTTTTGTTTCGTTCTGAGAGACCGTGATACCATATAAAGTCTAAGAGTTGGAACCTACAGGTTAAAGTAAACAGAGCAGACCCGGATTAAACTACTGCAAACGGAGCAGTCTGATTAGGATAATCACTGTTCGCCATTCCATCTGTATCTTTTGGACGCCTTAATGTCTTGTAAAACTGGGCTGGAGGTTATAAAACTTGAGAATACTGTCAGAATAAAGCACACTGATTGGCTGCTTCCGAGCATGTGCTCGGAAGCAGCAAATCAGTGTGCTTTATTTTGAGCTTGAGAATGTACTCAAGCTTTATAACCTCGAGGCCAGAACGGTTCCATTTCTGGATTGTGACGGTGATTATTTTCGGTGTCCCAATTTTGAGAATTTTTACGGTAATCAACGTTGATTCAACGTCATGGTGTTGAATCAACGTTCATTCAACGTTGTGCCAGTGTTAACGCCATTCAGACTGATATGAAGCAGTGAAATTGGGTTTACACTTTTGTCATATTTTGTTTCTGAGTAAAGACAGATGAGTCTGTCATGGAAATTAAGACGGTAAAGTCAAAGAATAACCAGTATGTCGTGATGTTTTGGCGCTACTTAGTTTTAATTAAATTCAACCCTATTGCACTCAGAACGGCCAAAACCCCATAAGTTTTGGCCGTTTTGAGTGCAATAGGGTTAAAACATTTGATAAGCAAAGTATCTTCGGTGGGCCTTGTCCGGGTTCAGCCGTTTGACTTCTTGTGCTCAAGTGCTTTAGTGTGGTTCCGATTGCTGAGTGAGCTGCCTGTTTCATCTCAGTATTAAGGGTAAAGCTGGGTAAATTCGGACAGCGAGTAAATTCGAACAGTGACAGTGTTTCCTTTATATGTCGGTTGTTTGGAATTAAAATAAAAATAACTGAGCAAACAGTGAAAATCCTGATGAGACGGCCGTTTGACTTCTTGTGCTCAAGTGTTTCAGTGAGGGTCCTATTGCTGAGTGACCATCCAGATTCATCTTAGTATGTAATTATGATTTAATTTCAAAATGACGCGACATGGTATGAGCTCATTGATCCTACTGGAGACCATAAATTACACTCAGAAATCATTATTAGCTTGCCTGAACGAAGCTGAGGAAGAGCTATTGCACTACCCCGGCGTTGGCGTTGGCGGCGGCGGCGTTAGCAAAATGTTTAAGTTTTAAAGTTTTTTAAGTGATGGGCAAGGCGCTGTCAGGCGAGCTGTCCTGTCCCACTGACAGGTCTTGTTTCAGTGGCTGCACAGCAAAATCAACAAAGTGGCATGTGCGCCCAGCGAAAACTCAGATCAGCCTGGTCATCCGCACAGTCTGATCAGAGTCTCCGCTAGGTGCTTAAAGGGTAGCTTAGAGTCTTAGCTAGCTTCACGCGGACAGTGAAGACTCAGATCAGACTGGGCGGACGCCCAGGCTGATCTGAGTCTTCGCTGGCCGCACATGCCACTTAGAGGGTTTTGTCATGTCGCAGCTCAATTTTAAGTAGATGAATTGGCAACGATCAATTGGTTGTTTGGTTGTTTTGGGTTTAACGGCCCTTTGACACAGTATTTCAGTCTATATCGGGCCGTCTCCCAGAGAGCGAGAGAAAGAAAAGACAAACGACAAACGAGAAAAAAAAATCAAAACAATACCCACTCGCGCCTACTGCAAGCACAGTAGGTTCTTGCCCTGCTTTTATCCAAATAAGTAGGACGCTCCGGTATTGGAGGTTATAACAAGCACCATCGCCCGACCACCACCCCCAGCAACGATCAAGAACCGACACAATCACTTACCACACCCTGCCCTAAACACCTAATACGAAAGGGAAACAATAAAGACGACAAACAAAGCAATACAATACAAGCGACAAGCTAATATGTAGATAAGAAGGTAATGATCAGGAGCCGACACAATCTCTTACCACACCCTGCCCTAAACACCTAATACGAAAGGAAACAATAAAGACGGCATACAAAGCAATACAATACAAGTCACAAGCTAATATGTAGATAAGAAGGTAATGATCAGGAGCCGACACAATCTCTTACCACACCCTGCCCTAAACACCTAATACGAAAGGAAACAATAAAGACGGCATACAAAGCAATACAATACAAGTGACAAGCTAATATGTAGATAAGAAGGTAATGATCAGGAGCCGACACAATCTCTTACCACACCCTGCCCTAAACACCTAATACGAAAGGAAACAATAAAGAAGACATACAAAGCAATACAATACAAGTCGCAAGCTAATATGTAGATAAGAAGGTAATGATCAAGTACCGACACAATCTCTTACCACACCCTGCCCTAAACACCTAATACAAAAGGAAACAATCAAGAAGACATACAAAGCAATACAATACAAGCGACAAGCTAATATGTAGATAAGAAGGTAATGATCAAGAACCGACACAATCTCTTACCACACCCTGCCCTAAACACCTAATACAAAAGGAAACAATCAAGACGACATACGCTTTGTATGTCGTCTTGATTGTTTCCTTTTGTATTAGGTGTTTTGTATTAGGTGTTTCCTTTTGTATTACAATACAAGTGACAAGCTAATATGTAGATAAGAAGGTAATGATCAAGAACCGACACAATCTCTTACCACATCCTGCCCTAAACACCAAATACGACAAGAAACAATAAAGATGGCATACAAAGAAATACAATACAAGTGACAAGCTAATATGTAGATAAGAAGGTAATGATCAGGAACCGACATAATCTCTTACCATACCCTGCCCTAAACACCTAATACGACAGAAAGCAATAAAAAAGCATACAAAGCAATACAATACAAACGACAAGCTAATATGTACATAAGAAGGTAATGATCAGGAACCGACACAATCTCTTACCACACTCTGCCCTAAACACCTCATACAAAAGGAAACAATAAAGATGGCATACAAAGCAATACAATACAAGAGACAAGCAAATATGTAGATAAGAAGGTAATGATCAAGAACCGACATAATCTCTTACCATACCCTGCCCTAAACACCTAATACAAAAGGAAACAATAAAGACAACATACAAAGCAAAACAATACAAGTCACAAGCTAATATGTAGATAAGAAGGTAATGATCAGGAACCGACACAATCTCTTACCACACCCTGCCCTAAACACCTAATACGAAAGGAAACAATAAAGACGGCATACAAAGCAATACAATACAAGTAACAAGCTAATATGTAGATAAGAAGGTAATGATCAGGAGCCGACACAATCTCTTACCACACCCTGCCCTAAACACCTAAAACGAAAGGAAACAATAAAGACGGCATACAAAGCAATACAATACAAGTGACAAGCTAATATGTAGATAAGAAGGTAATGATCAGGAGCCGACACAATCTCTTACCACATGCCCTAAACACCTAATACGAAAGGAAACAATAAAGAAGACATACAAAGCAATACAATACAAGTCACAAGCTAATATGAAGATAAGAAGGTAATGATCAAGAACCGACACAATCTCTTACCACACCCTGCCCTAAACACCTAATACAAAAGGAAACAATCAAGAAGACATACAAAGCAATACAATACAAGCGACAAGCTAATATGTAGATAAGAAGGTAATGATCAAGAACCGACACAATCTCTTACCACACCCTGCCCTAAACACCTAATACAAAAGGAAACAATCAAGACGACATACGCTTTGTATGTTGTCTTGATTGTTTCCTTTTGTATTAGGTGTTTTGTATTAGGTGTTTCCTTTTGTATTACAATACAAGTCACAAGCTAATATGTGGATAAGAAGGTAATGATCAAGAACCGACACAATCTCTTACTACATCCTGCCCTAAACACCAAATACGACAAGAAACAATAAAGATGGCATACAAAAAGATACAATACAAGTGACAAGCTAATATGTAGATAAGAAGGTAATGATCAGGAACCGACACAATCTCTTACCATACCCTGCCCTAAACACCTAATACGACAGAAAGCAATAAAAAAGCATACAAAGCAATACAATACAAACGACAAGCTAATATGTACATAAGAAGGTAATGATCAAGAACCGACACAATCTCTTACCACACTCTGCCCTAAACACCTCATACAAAAGGAAACAATAAAGATGGCATACAAAGCAATACAATACAAGAGACAAGCAAATATGTAGATAAGAAGGTAATGATCAAGAACCGACATAATCTCTTACCATACCCTGCCCTAAACACCTAATACAAAAGGAAACAATAAAGACAACATACAAAGCAATACAATACAAGTCACAAGCTAATATGTAGATAAGAAGGTAATGATCAGGAACCGACACAATCTCTTACCACACCCTGCCCTAAACACCAAATACGAAAGGAAACAATAAAGACGGCATACAAAGCAATACAATACAAATCACATGCTAATATGTAGATAAGAAGGTAATGATCAAGAACCGACACAATCTCTCACCACACCCTGCCCCAAACACCTAATACAAAAGGAAACAATAAAGATGGCATACAAAGCAATACAATACAAGAGACTAGCTAATATGTGCATAAGAAGGTAATGATCGAGAACCGACACAATCTGTTACCACATCCTGCCCTAAACACCTAATACAAAAAAGGAAACAATAAAGATGGCATACAAAGCAATACAGTACAAGCGACAAGATAATATGTAGATAAGAAGGTAATGTCCAGGAACCGACACAATCTCTTACCCCACCCTGCCCTAAACACCAAATACAAAAGGAAACAATAAAGACGGCATACAAAGCAATACAATACAAGCTTTAAGCTAATATGTAGATAAGAAGGTAATGATCACGAACCGACACAATCTCTTACCACATCCTGCCATAAACACCAAATGGGAACAGAAAACAATAGAGGAAGCATACAAAGAAATACAATACAAGCGGCATTCCAATAGGTCAGCTGTTTCCCAGCAGATGGCCACGAGGCTACTGCAATAATTGTACAAAAAATGCAAGACTAATAGAAAGCCGGGAAACAATGACAATAATAGTAATGAACCACCACAGAAGTACCAACTTGGAACGGTCACAAAAATTATATGGGATCTTAAATCGATTTTACATCGACACAGCCTGTATAGGCTATTTGCTGTCTATAAAACAAGGCATTTTTTAGATTGTCTCGTCTATAACCGGGGATAAAAAAGGATTTTCTTTCTCGACTGCTATTTTCGAACAAATACATAACTAGGAAATGACTTCCAGAATTTTATCTTGTCATTTTCTTGTTTTTGTCTATTGAATATAACACGAAGTATTAAGTCTTAAGTGAAAGGGAGTCGGGTAATTTAATGAAACAGCTACAATCCATGTCCATTTATGCATTACAATCAAGAAGGGAACAATTATACAGGTATACTGTGCTTTCATTTGTATGCAAATTGCCTGACAAAAGACATAGGTAAATGTTGCCCATTCTAAAGGCTGTTACATTGATAGAGCTACTTTCCTTGTAAAATATAATCAAAATACTAATTAAAAATAGGCATTTTTCAAAAGGTACTTTTTTGTTTAAAATACGTTTTTCAAGAAAACTATAGATTAGTTATTTATTGTATAGATTTACTTCCTTGTGATATGTGTGGTAGTTTTAGTGATACTTGGCGTAATAGCCTGTTTTATAGACAGCAAATAGCCTATACCCTGATTTCTGTTGTGGCTCATAAACATACAAATAATTCGGTCCGCTGTTTGAAAGAATTTCTCCCTCTTACGTTTCCATATTTGTCAGTCTTTGTTGATCTAATTCTCATAACGATGTTCCTCAAGAGTCTCAACTATAGTTATAGTTGACTCTCAATATCTCGAAGGAAATATAGTACAGTCAACTCTCAATATCTCGAAGGAAATATAGTTACAGTCAACTCACAATATCTCGAAGGAAATATAGTTACAGTCAACTCACAATATCTCGAAGGAAATATAGTACAGTCAACTCTCAATATCTCGAAGGAAATATAGAACAGTCAACTCTCAATATCTCGAAGGAAATATAGTTACAGTCAACTCACAATATCTCGAAGGAAATATAGTTACAGTCAACTCACAATATCTCGAAGGAAATATAGTACAGTCAACTCCCAATATCTCGAAGGAAATATAGTACAGTCAACTCACAATATCTCGAAGGAAATATAGTTACAGTCAACTCATAATATCTCGAAGGAAATATAGTACAGTCAACTTTCAATATCTCGAAGGAAATATAGTTACAGTCAACTCTCAATATCTCGAAGGAAATATAGTTACAGTCAACTCACAATATCTCGAAGGAAATATAGTTACAGTCAACTCACAATATCTCGAAGGAAATATAGTACAGTCAACTCTCAATATCTCGAAGGAAATATAGTACAGTCAACTCACAATATCTCGAAGGAAATATAGTTACAGTCAACTCACAATATCTCGAAGGAAATATAGTACAGTCAACCCTCAATATCTCGAAGGAAATATAGTTACAGTCAACTCACAATATCTCGAAGGAAATATAGTTACAGTCAACTCACAATATCTCGAAGGAAATATAGTTACAGTCAACTCACAATATCTCGAAGGAAATATAGGTAGTCAATTCTCAATATCTTGAAGTCGAAGTTGACCTCAAACGACTTATGTTTCATAGTTAATTTTCTGCTCCCAGAAAATTTACTTTGTGACGCCAGTCGTTTGATTCACAGGAAATGAAATGTAAAGAAATAATAAGAAATATATCTAAAATATATTCTTTTGAAATCAGAAAGTATTTTGAGATATCAGTATTTGAGATATCGAAAGTTGACTTACCTTAATGATGTGGACCAAGGTGAAGGAGATGCTCATGCTTATACATAACCTTCAGTAGTAATATAGAGAAAACAAGAATTGTCAGAAGACAATAAAGCGCGACTTTAACAAGGCCAAGTCTAATATGGACATTACGGTGCAAGTGAAATGAGATCAACAGCAGTGTCAGAAACAACAACAACTCCAAAAATGAAGTTATCCTAAGAATTCAAACTCCTAAAATATTACCAGACATATGACAATATCACGGAATTGAAAAATGCAGGTCATAGTGTCCTAGAAGTGATGTGAGGACAATCATTGTATCCGAATATACTCTTATACCAAGTATGATACAAATAAATAAAAATTATTGGCTTAAATTACTGGACTATGAAATATAGGTCCCACCGACCTACATTTAGAATCAGGTCACTCACAGAGTCAGCTTAAAGCATAAAGCAAAGTTTCAAGCAAATGCATATAAGATTTATCAGAACACAATAAATCGCGAACTATAGGAGCAAAGATTAATGAAAGATAGGTCATGACCCTGTATGCATCACTGCATCATCTCCAGATATTCCTATGTTAAAGGTTTGAAAACTTTATCCCTTTCAGTTACTTAGAATCTGAGCCAAACGTAACAGGCGTCTTTTCCTATGTTCAATGATCCGCGAATTATAGGTCAAGGCCCGGTATGCTGCACTGAATTCAGTGCGTCTTTCGCAGATAAACTTCTAGAGCAAGTTAGAAGGTTCCTTTTGTGGTTACTTAGAAACTGAGCTAAACGCAACATGCGAACATTATATTCTTTGTTTACTGATCCGTGAAATATTGGTCATGGTCTGATTTGAATCACTATTTTCAGTAGATCTTCCCACAATGTAGTTATGTAACTACTTTGAAGATTCTATCACTTTTGGTTACTTAGAATCAGAACTAAAGGCAACAGGTGAATATTTATTCATGTCCAATTATCCATTAAATACAGGCCATGACATATAATGCGTCACTGCATCTTTCCAAAATGTTCCTTTGTAGCAAGTTTGAAAATTTAAAGAGTAACTACACTTCAGGAACTGACTGAATCAGATCCCAAACACTATCCCCAACATCAAAGGGAAAGATTGACAAAGACATCCGAACAAACAATAAATTACAAGTGATTAGCCGAGTCAGCAGCTCTTTCCCAAATAGATGGCAACTCAGCTATCTTTATTGAACTAAATAATTTAGACCAACAGACGGGTTACAACGGACTAAGCAAATTATATGAAAAACATTTAACAATTATTTTTACCTATTTCTATTTTTATGATAGAAGGATTAAACTGAGAACACAATAAATTAAACAGCACCGAACATAAAACAAATGCAACCGTAACAAAAGTACCGCCTTGGGACGGTCAGAAATAACTACTGGGGGGGGGGGGGGTTTAACCGGTTTTACTGGGCCCAAACCTTCACCCTCACCCTCCGCTGCCGTGCACACAATTAGTTGGTAGTTCGGTTCGTATGGAGGTCCCCTAACTCATCAGAGAGTCATCACGGTCAACAATTAAGATCAAGAAAAGACCGTGATGAAGCAACGATGAGGACTCGACAGCCAAAACGTGTTGAGACACCCGGAGATCCCTGGGGCGTCAGCAACACCACTGGAGTACTGGAGCAAAAGAAGACCACCAGTTGAACCCCGGTGGGCCAAGAAACAGACAAACATCCGGCCCCAACCAACTAGTATATAGCTTTATGTAGGGGCTATCATAGAGTCTGAACCCCGACCCACCGGCGTGCAATTAAAGAGGACAGCAAAGTTGTCAACCGTGATTGGGTTAACCACTAAGCATGCAGACTGTATCATTACATCTATGTTATAGCCAATGCGTTTAAATCGTATGATAATTTTTCTTAAATTGATCGGGAAATTCTGTTTTCCCTACGATTTTGCGTAATTTAAATACTAAGTCACCATAAAATTCAGGTTCCGATAGCCCTTGTTGCAAAAGTGACCTTAACCCTATATTATATTTAGAAACCAATTCAAAGTGTCTACGATAAAATTTAGAAAAAGCTTTCCGAAGTTTATGATACCGATACCCCTGCTGTAAAAGCTTGGCAGTCAAACTTTTATTACGAGCATTGAAGTCAGCCAGAGGACTAGACACCCTAGCGAAGCGAATAAGCTGAGAAATGTAAACACCATAAGAAGTGGTGCGGGGAACATCACCATCCAAAAACGGAAAATTAACAATGTCGAAATCAAAATCATCGCGTTTGTCATAAATTTTACATGAAACAAATCCATCTAAAATAGATAAATGTAAATCCAAAAATGGGGCCTCGGTATCAGAAGTATTTGCTTTATTTAACTGCAATTCAGCAGGATAAATTTGACTAACCATTTCTTCAAAATAAGGGTTGTCAATATTTAAAAGGTCAACCAAGTATCTAGACGTTGAGTTGAATGCTTCAATGACATGAGCTTGAGTATCATCAGAAAGAGACATCATAAAGTCTCTTTCATAGCAAAATAGAAACAAATCTGCTACAAGAGGAGCGCAATTAGTACCCATCGGAATTCCTATAATTTGTCTGTGTAACTTAGTACCGAATCTGATGAAAATGTTATCTAGAAGATATACTAAAGCATCACGAACATTTTGGCAAGACCACATTTTAAACCTTTTTTGGTCATCGGAAGTAAAAAAGCATGTTTATCATTGCAAGCAAGATAAAGAGCACCCTCTCTCTGAAAAGTAGTCTCAATTAAATTTATTAGTTTCTTTTTTATTAAATTATGGGGCAAAGTTAAATTATGAAGACTCTTTCCCTTTCATTAAATTATGAAGACTCTTTTCCTTTTTGTTACATAGACGTTGAGCTAAAAGCAACAGATGTTTTTTTCTATGTTCAATGGTCCGTAAAATATAGGTCATGGCCTGGTTTGCATCACTGTATTCAGCAGGTCTTTCCCAGATGTATCTTTAGAACAAGTTAGAAGACTCTATCTCTATTTTGGTTTCTTAGAAACTGAGCTACACGCAACATGTGAATATGTTTTCTATGTTTTACCGATCCATGAAATATAGTTCATGGCTGGATACGAATGACAGTTTTCAATATATCTTAGCAGATGTATCTATGGGACAAGTTTAAGGACTCTATCCCTTCTGATTACTAAGAACCTGAGATAAAAGCAACAAGTGAATATTTTGGCAAATTAGCATAAAGGCGCACGCACGCGTACGCCGAGGATATTGCATGAGCGCTACTTTGGTTTGCAAAGTCGCTCTTATAACTGTTAAAGGTATATAGGAACTGCAAACTGCACCTAAAGTGCTTTACACCTATTCTCAGAATAGAGAATCAATAAAATTTCAAAAACATGAAACTATTTTTTCTATGGAAAAACATTTTTTCTTTATTGTATACATGAAGATATATACTGTGAGGCATAATCTAAAATCTCTACACTCGGGATGCATTTTCAGTGAAACTGCATCTCACTACAAAGGTTAAGGGTAAATAAACAAGTAAGCTACGTTATTTACTACTAAAGAAATAGATCAGCTCTAGCAGTGAATTGTTGAGTAATAATTCACTGTTTGGAGGTCAGTTGTAAAGTAGATCATATCATGAGTGCGGATCGCGAGTGATATATCTACTTACAACTGACCGACAAACAGTGAATTATTACTCAACAATTCAATGCTAAAGCTGAACTATTTCGATTCTATCACTCAAAAACGCCGAAAAATTATTCTTTTCATTCAAACTCTCCCAACCTTCCCGCCAGCGCGTTCATGCTCCCGCCAATATTCTGAACTGTATCTAAGACAAATGTACCAAATGTATGGCGATTTTAGAAAGAAAAAAAGATGTTACACCGTCTAACGTCTCTAAACGTCACAAAATTACGTCAGTGGTTGCAGTGACGTCAGCAATTAGACTCTCACGCTCCGAAACAGTGAATTGTTGCAGAATAAAAATACGGTAACTTTCCATTGCGTCTATAGGCGCACTGTGTTAGAATCTTAATAATAGAATTGCACAGTCACACTGTGCATCAGGCATTATTAAAGTAAATTTATGTGATATGCTTATGTATAAATGATTGTTTCACATGGAGAAAAGGACACATACGAGTAACATGTCCTATAATTTTTAGACGATTAGAATTTATAGAAAAGCATATACTTCTATATATTTTGTCTCTAAATATTTTTAATTTTAATTTCAATTTTCATCGAATGGTAGAAAGAACATTACCTATGAGTATTTTATTATAAAAAGGTATGAATATTTATATATGTAGAATTATCATCAAGGAAATACTTACAAAAATAGAAGCAGTTACAGCTGCAGAGTGAAAACTGAAAGGATAGCGTAGCTTAGAATACCAGAAAATCTCTTTTACTCTTGTACTCGATATCAAGTTTGCCTGAATGAAATTAAACATTTCAACAACTGTGTTAACAACCAATAATACATGTAAGTACGTTTTAACAACCTGTAAGAAGTACTGAATTTAAATATAAGCACGGCTTATCCAATTTTAAGACTCAATTTACAGATCTGTTTAAACCAAAAGCGTCTAATTATGTTAAGCAATGTAACTACTGGTCCTATATGTATCTAAATAACGTTTGTAATCTCGTACGTCAGAGACACTTTGTCTTAAACACTTCGACACTTTGAAAGCTGTGCCCATTGTAACTATTCCCCCTCCCTTTTCCATCCATTCGTCCGTCTGTCCGTATGTGCGACTTTAATATTTGACGTAAATGTTTTTCCTTAAATGCTCTAGAATCGCCACCTTAAACTGAGCTTGTTCTTTCGTACTTAGTGCTATTGCAGGATAAATATACATGTGTATACTAATTTACATCATTTGGTTGACCATGTTAACCTATGGTCGAGATCACAGACTTAGAAAAACGCGTAAAAATTACGTCAAAACTTCTGCTGTGGACTAGGTTGACTAATGGGTTTGATATATGATTGTTGGTCTGTCCATCCATTCACGAGTCCTTCAATATATGCATTTAAGTATGTATTAGGTTAGTTTCATCATGTGGTGGTGCTGGTGGGTGGTATACGTAAGCCCTGTGCTTGCATGCTTTAGTTTTGTTGTGCATCAACAGCATTAAGTATAAAAACACCAGTAACGTAGCTTACATAACTTAGCTTACATCATACATTGTGACTCAGCATATTTCGTGCACGGAAATGGCTGGCTAAGAATTTTTAATTTTTGTTAGCATTTGCACTTCCTGTGTAAGCAGCTATAGTAGTTATGTTCGAATAGTGCTCGGGACTATAGTCTATTCAGAACCCTGGTAACGTAGCTTACATCCTTATCCATTCTGATAAAGGTGTGTTGCTGAGAACAGCGACGCTCTACTTGATATGCAATGCATTCGTACATGTGGTGGTTTATTCACTTTAACAGTCATAAATGCATGAAATACTACTTTATATTGAGGTGGAACATGTTTTATTGCTTGATTGCGACTCATTAAAATGCATGTAACGTAGCTTACATGCATTTTCACGACAGTGCTGCTAAGAAAACAAAAATTGCCAAACAAGTGTGATATATAAAATACTGTATCAGCTTTAAATGAAAACATATTAGGAACTAATTGGAACTTTCGTTTTGAGTTTAAGTGCAAATATTTTATAGCAATTAGGACGCAGTTAGGTGTACCATGCAAAACGACAAGCAGTTTATTCAATTTTCTGCCTTTTTAAGCATTATAATGGAACAACCATGTCATTAAAATATTTTAATCTGTTATTATAAATGGGTAAATTATAATGGAACAACCTTGTCATTAAAATATTTTAATCTGTTATTATAAATGGGTAAACACATCTGTTACACGGAGTAAAAGTGTATATTAGCAGTTGGTTATACTTTTTATAAGTGTTTAGACTACAAGACATCAAATTTAGGCACTTGACCCTCTATTCTGAGAATAGGTGTTTAACAGTATGCTATCAAAGCAATTAGAAGAATCTACATTTGAGAAGGACGACTTTCATGCAGGCGCCATAAAGAAATCATTTTCAAAGCCTTTTCCCAGAGTAGACGTCGCGACACCTAGCCTCGTTGGTTAAACGCAGTTGGCGTTAAAGTTAAACTCAGCATGGCCTATTTATTTTCTGTGCAAATTGGTACGCAGGCAGGTGATTTTGGGCGGCTACAGTACGAAAGAAAGGTGGAGAGTTCAACTTTAATAGTTCATAATTCACAGTTCATACTTCATAGTTCACAGTTATAAACTATGAATCGTGATGTATATACTTTGAAGGCTTATGTATGAGTTGTAATGTATGAATTGTTATTTATGAACTTCAAAGTATGAACTGTGAAGTATGAACTGTCAAGTACATGTTTCAAAGTTTGATCTGTGAAGTGAGAAGTATAAGCTATGAACTACGAGCAGCTAAGTTTGAACTACAAATTATGAATTATGAACTATAAAGTGTGAAGTGTGAACTACGAAGTGAGAATTACGAACTATGAAGTGGAAAGTAGGAACTTCGAAGTAAGACGATGAAGTGTTAAGTGTGAGGCAATGCTGAATGAAGTGTGAAGCAAAACTTAAATGAAGTGTGACAAGTATTGAATGAGTTAAACGTGTGAAATATGAACCGTGAGCTATGTTCTTTGAACTGGGAAAAATGAACTATGAACTGAGAAGTCTGAACTCTGAAAGGTCAGTTATGAACCATCAAGTCTGAATGATGAAGCGGGAACTTTGAATCGCAAGGTGTGGACTATGAATTAAGAAGTACGATCTGTGAAAAATAAACTATTAATTGTGGGGTATAACCTACTTAGTATGAACTATGAAAAAGTGACACCCAGCATTTTTGCATTATATCGTTGTTGTGACTTCACATTTCATAGTTCATACTAAGCACTTAATACATTTCACTTTATGGTTCATTATTCAAGCTTCAAACTTCGTAGCTCATAATTCATACTTACATTTTATAGCTGAAACTTCAGTTTTATAGGCTTTACTTCGCTTTTCATGATTTATAGTTCAAACTTTTCTTTTCACTATATAGTTCATAATTCTCACTTCATAGTTTATACTTCACAGCTCATAATTATTCTTCACAATTTATAGTTCATACTTGAAAGTTCATGATTCACATTATATTGGTTGTACATCATAGTTCGTACTTCAAAATCTGTACATGACAATTTGTAGTTCATACTACACAATTTATAGTTCAAACTTCACACTTCTTGGTTCATCGTCAACACTCAAGGTCTCGTACTTCGCATTCAATACTTCTTACTTCATAATTAAACGTTTAAACATATCTCATAATTCTCACTTCATTGTTCATGCTCCACATCTAATGTCTCATACGTCACACACCATACTTTATTCTTTATACTTTGTAGTACAAACAGATTTCATGATTCTACTTCATTGTCCACACTTCACAGTGTATAATTTGTGTCACACTTCATTAATCATAGACCACACTTCAAACTCTACACTCCACAGTTCGTATTTAAAAAGAAAAATCATACAAAAAGTCATAGTTTAAACTTCATACATCATGGTTTAAACTTCTTACTTCATAGATCGAACTTCATAGATCAGAATTCATACTTCACTCTTGTTAGTTCATATTTCATTGTTTATTCTTCAAACTTCATAGTTCATACAGAACATTCATGGGTCATTTTACACAATTCATAGTTCACACTACATACTGCATTATTTCCTGGAGATAGAAGTCTGAACTGTGATGTGTGATGTAAAAATTGCGAACTATGAACTTTGAAGTTTAACTTTCCCTTCTATTATGTGTCTAACATAACATTTTAGGAACCGATCAGGCCTGTGTGGTTGTGCTGTCTGCTCATACGGTATTCTTTTTTCAGGTATAGAGAACAAACCGAACAGCGCCAATATTTTCTGACTAGGCTGCGTCACAGAAAATATGCAATGAACAAAGGTGCATATCAACTACGCAGTCTGGTCACAGTTTCCGGTGTAAGCTGTCTGTAATAGCCGCTATATCATTTCAAAGCTTTTGCATTTCGGCATTCCGAATATAAATGTTTACATGTGCTTATAAATAAGCCGTGACTGAACAAAACTAACAGTCTGATCAGAGTCTCGTTGTCCACACAGAGTTAGCTTTGACCCTTAGCTACTCAGGCTTTAAGCGTACAGCGAAGACTCTGATTAGACTTAGAGGGTGCCCATGCTTATCTGAGTGGGTCCTTGTAATGCGTTTTCTAGCTGTCGAGTTCGCCTGTTCGATCATTTTATCCTAATCACCATCTCATCAATTCTTCTGTCTGTGGGATATGACTGAAATACTGTTGATAGGGACCGTAGACTCCCAAATTGTCCATTTATTCGACATCCACACTGTCAAGTACTGAATTACGGATTTGTTCGATACATCTAGTCCCTGCATTCTTTATGCTAATCTCACTCGCTCCCATACTAGCGGGAAATACTATTAAAAGGGCAATAGTTTGATATCTATGGAAGGCAGGTTAAAACGAACTCAATTAATATGTTTTCCTTCGTCTGTATGTTTTAGAGAGCGAGAGAGAGAGAGAGAGAGAGAGAGAGAGAGAGAGAGAAAGTGAGTGATTCACTAAATGTTAATATCGAAATCCCCTAATTGTAGACAGAAAAAAACACAGCTTTCATATATCACTGATTCTCAAGAAAGTGTAACTTTTGGGTGGTTAAAAAATCGAAAAAGTAAACAAGTCATATAGAAATCGCTCACGGTTATTTCACAACTTTGGTATCTCACAAAGCTAACTCTAAAGTATTGCACAGTAAATATCAGCTGAATTCAGATAACAAGAGACAACGTGAAGGCACTAAAACTTCTCTTGAGTATTCTACGAGTCGTATATACCAATAGACTTGAAGCAATTGCTAGAAGTATAAGGGTATAATCCACCGTAGAGGCAAGTGATTTTGTTTAGGACAAAGTTGAGCTTTAAAAATCTTCACTCTGTTATTTCTAAAAAAGCAAAATGCTCTTCTTCTACCAAAAAGAAGCAATAGATCTCGTTGTACTTAACTAACATGAAAGAAAACCATTCCTGCAAAACACATAAAGTTAAAGATTCGAAATCCTCAAGGAATACTCCTGTTTTAAACTTTAAAACTTCAACCTGTCTGTATAAAAAGCACATGCTTTATAGAGCGTCTAGAATGGTAACACTGCTATTCATATCTTCTCATGTCCAATAAACTGTTACTGTCCCGTAAATACACGATCGTAAAATGTGACAGTGAATTGTTTGTGTTTAGATACAAATATTTACATAAATGGCTAAATGCGGTATTGTTACACGAACAAGCTCTATGTTTAACCACAGAGAAGTGTTTGCGTTACAATTTGCCAGCCTGATTTCTTTTTTTTTTATATCAGCAGTACTGCTTTGCATTTCAAGTTCTTTTTCTCTATTCTTAAATAGAAAAAATACTTGAAATCTGAATAGTTGTAATATGAGACTTCCCGACAAGAATATTTCAAGATACAAAGTCAAGCATCTTTGACTTGTGTATACTATGTTGCTATATGACAAAATATTACCATAAAATCATCTTATAAAGGCAGTGAAACTTGTTTTAAATTTGTATTTTACGGGACATTAATGTTGTATTTGATTGCACGATTTCTCAAGTCTTCCCACTAAGAAAATATCCAGTTTGTAATAACAATAACACTTATATAACACATATAGATAACTAAACCGCAGAAGAACATAATTTCTAGCGCAATATAAATTGCGAATTAGGCAATGTATTTTTGTAGACTTGAAATTTCACCAAATTTTCCAAGAAACGAATTAAAATTACAGATAAAGAGAGCAGATTACTTAATCTAGGGCAGGAATAAACACACATATATTTTAATTAATTTAACACATAATTTATAATCCTCAGGTTTGTTGGAAGGATTTTTTATCTGAAGAACTGCTATTAAATGTATCTGTATTATACGGGACTGCTCGAACGTCGATTTATTGCCTAAAAATAGACCTCAGTGCATCAGTTGTTCATTTTTATTGCCAATTACAATCAGTGGAAAATATTAAGCGCAAATATGGACATATCAAATTCTGTTTAAGAAGTAGGTAAATACTAAACGAATATTTTATTGAATCATGAAATCATAATATGAAAAATTCAAAAACTGAAAATTTCTCCCATGTTTTCAATCTTTTGCAGCTTCCGATTGGCCTTTCATGTGTACATGTTTTAATGAATAAGACAATGTAGCCTTTTTAAGAGTGTATCAGCTTCTAGCTGGGTCCATTCCTGTACTACTCAGAAATACTGTCCCGTATAATACGTCCCGTAAAATAATTTTATGAAACGTGAAATTTATATTCTACGAAGCATATTCGTTAAGGGTTACGATAGTTGTCCAATGACCAGTAGGGGTTGTCTCCCTTCCACGGCAGGCAATAGGTTTCTTTCTTGTTTATATACTGGGTGACTTTGGCTTGACTTGTAAAATACACTTGAAAAATTGTTTTCAGAATACTAAGGACGCGTCAAAACAAAATTTGAATTTAATAGATTGTAAAAAACGTTTATGGCCTGTAAGGATGACTGATTATGACCTCCTTGGTGAAAAAACAAACCTTGTTAGCCTCATCCAAAACTTTGGAATGCATTGTTAATGCTTGGACTCGTAGAATACACGGAACTCAGTGACAAGAAACGGTCATGAGTTAAACAAAGTATTATGTTCCAAAGTATACCCATTAATCACTAGATCACTAGTCAGAAGGACCCTTTCCAAGTCAAGACTATTTGCTTCACGCCGAAAGTCTTCAAAAGAACTGAAAGTAAATATTGACATCCTTAATTAAAAAAAATAATGCAAAAATTAGAAGGGGGGGGGGGGGGTCCTTCAGTATCAGGTATGACCATCTGATGCTATTTTGTCACGATTTTGGCTCCCCTTTTGCAAAACCGGAAACTCCTCTCATGGATTGACGTTCTGAACCGCGGTTTCGCATGAGAGCGATTGGTAGGCGTGTAAAAGAGAGGACAGTGATGGATTTTGTCAGCTCAGGTAGGGCAGCTGAAAACAGGACAAGATGGAAAGGGATTGTTTCGAAGTCATCTGTGGTGCCCCAACGACCTAGTTAGGTCACGGGATAGAATAGAAAAGATTAGAAAAGGCCGTCAGCGCACATCATCCATCTACTTAGTGAACATAATATAAGTGAATGCGCGTGCATTACTGATTTGAGTGTCCACCCATTTTTCAGTGTTAAAGAAAAGCTTTTAGATAGTCCTACTTATTACTAAAGTCATCACGTAACGTCTAGAGCTAGCGCTTTCGGCGCCAAAAAAACGACATCACGCTGAAAACACACAAAAGTAATTAGATCTACGTTCGTTTGGACGTTTATACTGACAAAACGAAATCGGTAACCAATGACTTTTTTTCTCTTTAATCGATGGCTGAAATAATAAATTATGTATTATTAGTTTTTTTTAATTCTATGGGCCCATAAATATACCTTAAGAGGTATACTGACAAAACGAACTCGGAAACCAAAAACTTTTGTCTCTTTAATCGATGGCTGAAATAATAAATTATTTTATATTATTATTATTTTTTAATTCTATGAGCCCATAAATATACCTTAAGAGTTTTAGTGGTGAAATAGTAGTAAAAGAATCTAATTTACGTTGACGCCAATGTATTTTGGGTCCAATTTACCTCATCTTTGAACGTAAATAATTCAAAAACGAGCTCGGTGTGGTATCTTTTTTTCTTCATATTCGAGTGTAACGTAAAAAATACACCTGAAAAGAAAAAAAGAAAAAAAATCTGTGAGGGAGCTCATTACGTACATCCAACCCTCATCGTAAATCGATTTGAACGAAGCGATAAAAAATTATTCGGACCACGCGGAGAAATACTGAAAGCGTTTTTGGACTTAAGCCAATAAACGCTATTGTACATTTAATATCTTTTAAAATATTCTAATCATAAAACTTTAACAACGAATCAATAAGCCCGATGGTCAAAGATTTAGACAACCCACAAAGCAAATGGATTCAAGCGTAAAGGCATTTTCTATATTACCGAAAGACACTGTGTTATCGCAAAATACCAAAAACAAATTACATTAATAGAAGAAAAAAAACAATGGCTATATGAAGATAAATCAGAACTGACTGTTGTGTAGGATTGATAAACATGGCCGGAAGACTCAGTATGTAATTTCATTTCCTCATGTTTTAAATAGGCTAAATTATGGCATGAAACAGACATCAATTTAAATTATTTAGACCTTTGACGGTATCGATACAAATTTGCCTAGTTTTCAACAAATTACTGCAGTTTCCTCGGGAGCGAAAGTTGGCATAAATGTAGACGTATGTATTGTAAAGAAACTTTAACCGTGATTTCGAAAACAGACTAGCTTTGATCAAGTTTTAAACTGATTTTATTAACAAGAGTAAGTGAAAGAAAAATAAAGCCCAAATTTTCGTTTCTGTTATACTGACATTTTGTTTGATAATTATGCTTTATCATATGACGTCGCATCTGAGAGTGTAATAAAGCCATGCATTAAAAACGATAATCCACTAGTGGATTAAATATGCAAATTACGTCGTAACGTTATACGTTGACGTCCATAAAAACGTCGCGTTTTCTAATGGCGAAATCGTGACGTTTTAGTGCAAATTTTGCTAATAAAATGCGCTTTTAGTGTCATATGATAAAAAGAATCATGCATTCGTTCTCCTGTATTATTGAATTTATTAAACTCGTTGGGGAAAACCGATAAGATGCTCGGCAAAGCCTCGCATCTTATCTTTTGCCCAACTCGTTTAATAAATTCAATAATACATGAGCACTCATGTAAGATCCTCTATTTAACTGATGCAGACATACACAGATGTTATGCAATGCTTTCAAATAATGACTGTATAGCATTTTTTTTAGATATAAGGGGTGTCATTACCCCACGCACTTTTCAGTCTTTCAGCTGCAGACTCTCTCTCCATGCTGACATATTATGTGTATTATGTTATCGCACGCATAACAAGTTAACTTTGATATACGTTTCTATTTCCACCCGCTACATTTCATGATAAAATCCACCTTTTTTAGAAATTGAAGTATGAGTGCTAACCAAAAATTCCACGAGACCTGTAGCTCTTCCCTGGGAACCCAGCTCAAAATATAGTCTTCCAAGAGACATACGGTCTTGGTAGTGACTTCTGCTTTGGCTGGGAATGATTATATTTTTATACAAGAATTATCATTATATCTGCACTGCTAAGGTAGTTATTGCAAATTTAGAATTGACAAGTCAATGGTGACTTTAAGTTGTCTTGTCATAACACCAAATTAATAAACAAGTTAGCACTTAACACAGTGTTTTGGTAGAGGCTTATGCAAAAAAACATTTTTGCAAAATTTCAGCTTTTCCAGAAACTTGGCTGCTGCGGAGTTGCCTTTTGAATTTTCAGCACAAAAATATATGTCAGATTACGGACAACCTGACAAATATACTCAAAAAAAATATTAAAGGGTCAAACTTTTACCCTGCGATTTCTGGAACATTTCAAACATTTGGTAAAATAAATCATTTCTACCTTCCATTTTATTCATTTTGCAAATATTATACACATGCAGCTTGAATCTATAGCCTTTGTCTTGACTAAGGTCAAGCTTTAAGTCAAACTACCCCTAAAATGAAAGTTGTTTGAATTCCCATAGAGAATTGATAGTGTGTCAGTTTGGTCGGGAATAACTTCTAAAATTGCTATGAATTTTAAACTTCTTATAGCTTGCTGACCTTAAAAATGATTAAACTTGATGACTATTGAGCAATTTTTCAAAAAATTTAAGAATTGGCTAAATCGAAAATTTTGGTGAATTTGTTCCCTATGGACTTCAAAAAACTCTGATTTTGAGGGTAGTATGAATTGAAGTCTGGACGTGGTCAAGATATAGGCTATATTTTCAAACTTAATGTGTACAAAACTTGTAAAATGAATGAAATGGAAGGTGGAAATAATTTAGTTTACCAAATGTTTGAAATGTTCAAGATATCGCGGGGTAAAAGTTTGACCCTTTAATATTTTTTTCGAGTATATTTCTGCAAAGTTAATATAGTAAGTGATAGTTTCAACTATTTCACTGAAAGACAAACGCACATCTAGATGGCAACCAGATTACTATATACTGATTGACACCAAAAAATAATGTGTTTCTGTGGAGGCTTATGCAAAGCCAATTTTCGATGTTCTTATTGAAAGTCGAAAACAACTTTTAAATTGCCATAGGAACCAAAATTGTAATAGCTAATCAGTACTTTATTTTCCCCAGCATTAGCATTAGGATTAACAACTGCTGAATGTGATAATGAATACGGTTAGAATGGTTAGTGCCACCGTGTGGATTGTTTATCTGTAAAATGTATCGGACCTAAATACAAGAAAATATTTCCGTCTTCAATTCTATTGAGGAATTGAAATCTTAATATTGAGCAATTTTTCAAAATCGCAACCACGCCAAATAAGCATTTGGCTAAAAACATATGTATGATAAAGGACTTCTGTAATAGAAATGACGTTATATTTGCAATGCTAAGGCAGTAATAGCCGGTTTTAAGTCAATGGCAACTTAAGGTTGTCACAGTAACTAATAGATCGACTGATTGAGATGAATAACAGTGTTTTTGTAAAAACTTTGCAAACAAAATGTCTGCAGATTTTCAGGTTTCCCCGTCTTATGGCTACTGAAAAGTTGATTTTTTGAATACTTTGTCATTTTCAACGTTTCGATGGCAAATGAAGCCAAGCCAATTAAGCCACTGACACAAAAACATAAATCTGATAGAACAGTACCTAAGTATTTTTTCTGAAAAAAGACTTACCATTATATCTGCAAGTTAAGGCAGTAATAGTCAACTTTCATTTTTACCTTGAATAGTCAAAGGCAATTTTAAGTTGCAAGAGCAACCAGAAGCATAATGTTTTGTTAAGCTTATGCAAATAACGTTTCTGCAAGATTTCAGTTTTCCGGGCTTAAGACTACCCAGGAGTTGATTTTTGAATATTTTGCCATTTTCAACATTTCGGTGACCCTTGCAACCAAGCCAATCAAGCGATCGACAGAAAACATAAATCTGATAGAGAACTACGTAAGGAACATTCATGTAAAAGATTTGCTATTATATCTGCAGTGTTGAGACAGCAATTTCATTTTTCCCTTGAATAGCAAGAGGCAATTTTAAGTTGTCATAACAACCAAATTAATCAAGAGATTGGCATGAAAAACAGTATTTTGTTAAAGAACATGCAAATCACATTTCTACAGGAGTTCAGTTTCTCCAGCCTCATGGCTACCCAGGAAATGATTCTTGAATAGTTTGGCATTTCAGCATTTTGTTGCTACAGCAACCAAGCCAGTGCAAATGTTTACAAAAAAAACTAAGGGACTGCCTTAGAAATATTTCTGCGAAAGGTTTGTCATTATATTTGCTATTCCGAGGCAGAACTAACCAATTGCCATTTTCCCCATTGAAAGTCAATGCAACTTTAAGTTGCCATAATATCAAAAGCATTTTAATAGAGGTGTATGCAAACAATTTTTTTTATAAAGTTTCAGCTTTCCAAGCCTTATGGCCTTTTAGGACTTGATTTCTGAATATTTTTTCCATTTTAAGCATTTTAGTTGCTATGGTAAACAAAGCCAATGTAGCAGGAAGCACGATAAAATTTATGACCAACAAAGGACTGCCTAAGAAAGAAAGAATTGCCATTACTCGTTCAATGTTAAAGCAAGTAGAGCTATTTTTCAATTTCCCACTGAATGTGAGTAGTAATTTTACATTGCCATAACAATGAAAGTACTGGGGCGATAGGCATAAAAACAATATTTAGCGTTATCCTATCCAAAAAAATGCTACATATAAAATTTGCTTCAAACATTATTTCTGGTAAGTTTGTTAGGCAAATTTACATTAATAACGCCAGAGGTCCTGTGGTGATCTTAACGCTATTCTCTGTATGCCGGAAAGCATGACAGTCAAGCTTATCTAACCTTATTTCAGTAAACTTATATAAACTGAGTTTAGTTGGATAACCATTGTCTAATTAAGCGAATCCACAGTCCTTGAATACAAAACCATAACAACCCTATTTGACCGTGTTTTGAATTATGCTTACAAATGCACAGTTTTGCCGGTTTGAGAAGGCGGACACTTCCGAGCAGGCTTTTTTGAAAAAAATGATCGGACATGTGCCTTGCGATGGGAGTCGAACTTCCGATCAGTGATCATCTACCCAATCCTGCCATTATATACCATACCTTAGACAAAGTGACTCGCGTCATCCCCCATTTTATTTACACTCCAAAAATGTCGGTATAGGGCTATAGCACCCAGCAGGTGCATGACGTTGAATCAGCCTTGAATGTAGGGATCAAACATGTTTTTTCATGAACTTATATTTGCCAGGTCCCGAGGGAGCTGTTGAAAACCGAGGCCGAAGACCGAGGTTTTCAACAGCTCCC
The DNA here is from genome assembly GCA_963989385.1 of Ctena decussata. Classification (NCBI taxonomy): domain Eukaryota; kingdom Metazoa; phylum Mollusca; class Bivalvia; order Lucinida; family Lucinidae; genus Ctena; species Ctena decussata. The sequence continues at coordinate 18,082,741 of OZ022502.1, forward strand.
GAGGGACCTTGCAAATGTGAAAGTAAATGAAAGAGCACTAATTGATCGTTGTTATTTTATTAATTCAACTACAATACTTCAAAAGTAAGGAAAAGTTTAAGCACTATTTTTCGGCCTCATCGCCATTACCTAGCAGACACATACAGGCACTATGCATTACTGTCAACATCCTCGTTTCAGGCCATGGTCATCTATCGTATTTCTAAACCTTTGGCGGCAGTTCACAAGTCAAAATCATGTTCACTTAAGTTTTCAAATGATGTGGTCTGCACTTGCATTTTTACAATATCCGAACTTGTATAGCACATGGGTACAAGTGTTTTATCGATACCTGCAACTGCAAATGTTCCGCTTGCTTCTGTATTGATGGCGTGTTGGTCTGAATCTTGCAGATGAAAAGCTGCAAAGCCGTGCATCAACAGCGCATGAGTTTCCTTTTAATACATGACCCTTCGCTGGTTAATGCACGGCTGTAAATAGAATACGGCGCACAGCTTTTTATGCAAAAATAATGTTGCTACAACGTTGTGTACCAAGTGGGCAGTTTCTGAGTCTCATGGACCTAGGGTTTTGATATTTTATATACTAGGTCAAAAAAGTTCCTATAAATGAAATTACTTGTGTTGCCCTAGCAACTGTGGAAGTGATGAATATTTATTTGTTAATCATTTCATAAGAGTATTCATTTGTTTATTGAAAAGACTTATTCGTTTTGTCTATTTAAGGCTTTATATGCTATTTTGGTCGTTTGAATATGCATTTGGTAACTTTTCATTTTCGCAGAGTACCTTTCTTTCTATTTTCTTTCTATCGTTACTGCTCTCGGTCAACTATGACCATGAAGGCAGGTTTGTGGTGTGGCACATAAGTTATCACAAAAAATAAATAAATAAATAAATGAAAAAAAATAAATAAATGAATTTGTGAGAAAGCCACCAGCAGATTAAAACTATTTACAAGAAGTCCTCAGGGGCAGGAATTCCATGCCTAACCCCTGTTCTACCCTAGGATATTATGTTTTTGCCTTAAACCCATAAACTGTCTCGGAAGAGACAGCTTCAGTTGTAAGGCCATTCCAAGTTGCAATTGTTCTGGGGAAAAATGAATTCTTAAAGCCGTCCGTATAAGCGTTTGGACGGTGATCTGGAATGGGTGGGACCTAGTTCTCCTGCTCCCTCCACCGACCTCAGATAGGTACCTATTCTTATCTACAATAGCAAGATTATTGTGAATTTTGTAGAATAGAGACAGAGAAGCCCGCTGTCGTCTTTTCCTGCAGGTCTGGCCATTTGAGTTCTTCTAGCATTTCTCCCACATGGCTTTGATTGCGCCAGCGCCTACAGGTCCAACGGGCAGCAGTCCTCTGCACTTTTTCTATTTTGTTAATATCTACTGGTTGATGGGGCATCCGAACTGGCGCTACATATTCTAATTTGGGCCGGACCAGAGTTTTATATGCAGCAGCCTTTATTTCCTTCGATGCAAAAGTCAAGTTTCTACGAAGGAAACCCAAAGTCCTAGTAGCCTTACTGGTAATTTCATTGATGTGCTGACCCCAATCGAGGTCATCAGTAATTGTAACTCCTAAATATTTGGCTGAAGATACATTCTCCAGGACTTTGTTATGCAATGTATAACCATGGATTATTTGCTTTGCCCATTGAGTGACATTTGGCAACATTAAATTTCATGAGCCATGCCTCTTCCCAAAGTACCAATTTATCCAAATCATCTTGGAGTATCTATTGGTCTTTAGACCGTCTAATATTTCTATAAAGGACACAGTCATCAGCAAAGAGGCGGACTGTTGTCTGGCAGGTCATTAATGCAGATTAAAAATAATATGGACCCTAACACAGAACCCTGGGGGACAGCAGACAACACAGGGAGAGGGTCTGAACAGACACCATCCAGAACAACTTTTTGTGTCCTTCCAGATAGCCAGGCTGAGATCCACCGGAAGATATAATTTCGGATACCATAATACTCCAGTTTATAAACCAATCGGCTGTGGGGAACCTTATCAAAAGCCTTGGCAAAGTCCATGATAATGAGGTCTGTCTGTTTGTGACCTATATTATGGGCATTGTCTAGGTTTACCTGCAAATCATGATTAAACTGGACCAGTTGGGTCTCGCATGATCTACCACTTCTGCAGCCATGCTGAGACTCAACTAAAATCTTATGGTCCGACAGATGTTGCATGATTCTGCTAACAAAAGACTTACAACAAATACAAGTCAAAGAGACCGGCCTGTAATTGGCTGGGTCATACTTTTCTCCCTTCTTGTAAATGGGAGCCACATTAGCTTGCAGCCAGTCATCAGGTACTCTAGACTGGGCCAAGGACTGATTGGAAATGCAGGCAAGGACCGGGGCAATTTCAGCACTGCATTCTTTTAACACACTTGCACTTAGGTCGTCTGGACCTGAAGATTTATGGGGGTTAAGACGGTCTTATAGCTTTTTTGACCCCATTAGGATCAATGAATAAATCTCCAATATCTGGGTAGGGGGTTGGTCCTTTCGATGGGTTTCACCTACTCGTTCTCGGGTACCATCATTAAAATTGCTTAAATTGGATTTTAAATAACGATTTCCCAGATTTTGTGCTCCATTCACTGCAGCAGGCCTTAGGCAAGGTTGCATGCCGAAGAAATTGAAAGACTCCTTTTGATGCGAGAAAGCGAACAAAACTCAGGGTTGATTCCTTGAAAGAATGTTTAAATGCCACTTTCAGTGGTATTTCTAAGAAAATCGAAATTGTAACGGCTAGGGGCGCACAACAATTCTTCCAATTGTGTCATTTTATACATGGAAAACATTGTAATAACAAAACTGTAAATGAAGGCAATATCCTGTTATCTGACCCGCGGGTCAAATAAGTACCCGGCTCTGATCTGAGTCACTAGACGCTTGATTCTTAAAATAGAACAGTTTCAACGTCATGTCGAATGTCCTTTAACGGAATAAACTGCATATTGCTAATAGAAGCGATTAACCGCGATTTCTTCCTTAGCGAGTCTATTTTACAAAAATTAAACACTGACTTGCGATATTCGTTTTGCTTAAAAGATTTAGTAACGGAATACACAATCAGTATAAAGTAACAAAATATCCATTCTTAATCTAATTGACTTTCACCTGTCACAGCGAATAATTAGTGCGATTTCTTTAACGGAATAAACTGCATTTATGCGATTTATTCCGTATGGACACTAATTTTTCACAAAATCTACATTTAAGTGCCTCCCATTAAACTTAAATTGCTAGCACAGTAACTCCCATTAAACTGATTTCCATTCTCAAATTACATGACCCGTTACAGCGAATAATTATTGTGATGTCTTTAACGGAATAAACTGCATCGATGCGATTCATTCCGTAAAGACACCATTCTTTTCACAAAATTGTCACTGAAACACGATTCCATTTTAAAACCACGTAACTCTCACCATTTTCGTAGTGCCTTACACGGAATAAACTGCATTGATACTGCTTATTCTGTAAAGACACTCTTTTATGCAAAATCGCCATTGCAGTTAATTCCGTTAAAGGTAATTGCATTCTTACACTACATGAGTGGCCCAATACAGTGAATAATAATTGCAATATCTGTAACGGAATAAACTGTATTGATGCGATTTATTCCGTAAAGACACTATTTTACACAAAATTGCCATAAACCTGTCACAGCGAATAATTAGTGCGATTTCTTTAACGGAATAAACTGCATTTATCCGATTTATTCCGTATGGACACTAATTTTTCACAAAATCTACATTTAAGTGCCTCCCATTAAACTGTATACCATTCTTTCCAGTATCTTTTATCTGTTTCAGCGAGTTTATATGACCATATCTTTAACGGAATAAACAACACTGATGCGATTTATTGCGTAAAACACACTATTTTACACAAAATTGCTAGTACAGTAACTCCCATTAAACTGATTTCCATTCTCAAATTACATGACCCGTTACAGCGAATAATTATTGTGATGTCTTTAACGGAATAAACTGCATCGATGCGATTCATTCCGTAAAGACACCATTCTTTTCACAAAATTGTCACTGAAACACGATTCCATTTTAAAACCACGTAACTCTCACCATTTTCGTAGTGCCTTACACGGAATAAACTGCATTGATACTGCTTATTCTGTAAAGACACTCTTTTATGCAAAATCGCCATTGCAGTTAATTCCGTTAAAGGTAATTGCATTCTTACACTACATGAGTGGCCCAATACAGTGAATAATAATTGCAATATCTGTAACGGAATAAACTGTATTGATGCGATTTATTCCGTAAAGACACTATTTTACACAAAATTGCCATAAACCTGTCACAGCGAATAATTAGTGCGATTTCTTTAACGGAATAAACTGCATTTATCCGATTTATTCCGTATGGACACTAATTTTTCACAAAATCTACATTTAAGTGCCTCCCATTAAACTGTATACCATTCTTTCCAGTATCTTTTATCTGTTTCAGCGAGTTTATATGACCATATCTTTAACGGAATAAACAACACTGATGCGATTTATTGCGTAAAACACACTATTTTACACAAAATTGCTAGTACAGTAACTCCCATTAAACTGATTTCCATTCTCAAATTACATGACCCGTTACAGCGAATAATTATTGTGATGTCTTTAACGGAATAAACTGCATCGATGCGATTCATTCCGTAAAGACACCATTCTTTTCACAAAATTGTCACTGAAACTCGATTCCATTTTTAAACCACGTAACTTTCACCATTTTCGTAGTGCCTTACACGGAATAAACTGCATTGATACTGCTTATTCTGTAAAGACACTCTTTTATGCAAAATCGCCATTGCAGTTACTTCCGTTAAAGGTAATTGCATTCTTAAACTACATGAGTGGCCCAATACAGTGAATAATAATGGCATTATCTGTAACGGAATAAACTGTATTGATGCGATTTATTCCGTAAAGACACTGTTTTACACAAAATTGCCATTGAACCGACTCTCATCAAACGGAATTGCATTCTTAGATTAAACTAGTTTTACCTGTTACAGTGAATCATTATTGCGATATACTTAACGGAATAAACCGAATTGATGCGATTATAATAACAGGAGTAAATATATAAAGACAGCAATTCCCATATAACCTCCTTCTGTAGGACAACGAGTCCTCATCAAAAAGTTTTTGGATTTTGAATATTGTTTCAGGAAATGGGGCTTGCATTCTCTTGGAGTAAGTGTCTTAAAATGTAAGTTTTATTGACTGCTTTATTCCGTCGACCATTTTGAAAAGCTAGTACTTATTTGACCCGCGATGACTATCTTCTATTGACTTTCTATGGTAGTTATCTGACCCGGGTCAAATAAGTTCCAGCCCTACTGAAGTCAGCAACGGACGGCAGCAGGTCTATAAAATAGTCAACGGAATAAAGCCTTCAATAAAACTGACATTTTAAGACACTTACCCCAAAACATGCCAAGCCCCATTTTCTGATGCAATTTCCCCCAAAGAAACCCTTTTCCCGGGGAATCCTTCCCCTTGAGTGGAACTATATCAACTATCAGTTACTTAGAAGTTGCTCTCTGTATATATATACTCCTGTTATTTGACCCGGTAGATATTTCTACCATATGCTGTGCACGGTACTAGTTGCCCGGGTCAGATAAGTACCGTACAAACTATATGGCAGAAACCAATACCGGGTCAAATAACAGGAGTATATATATACAGAGAGCATCTTCTAAGTAACTTATAGTTGATATATTTCCACTCAAGGGGAAGGATTCCCCGGGAAAAGGGTTTCTTTGGGGGATATTGCTTCAGAAAATGTGCTTGGTATCTTTTGGGGTAAGTGTCTTAAAATGTCAGTTTTATTGAAGGCTTTATTCCGTTGACTATTTTGAAAAGCTAGTACTTATTTGACCCGCGATGAACATCTTCTATTGACTTTCTATGGTACTTATCTGACCCGGGTCAAATAAGTTCCAGCCCTACTAAAGTCAGCAACGGACGGCAGCACGTCTATAAAATGATAAATTTTAAGACACTTACCCCAAAACATGCCAAGCCCCATTTTCTGATGCAATAACCCCCAAAGAAACCCTTTTCCCGGGGAATCCTTCCCCTTGAGTGGAACTATATCAACTATCAGTTACTTAGAAGTTACTCTCTGTATATATATACTCCTGTTATTTGACCCGGTAGATATTTCTACCATATGCTGTGCACGGTACTAATCTGACCCGAGTCAGATAAGTACCGTACAAACTATATGGCAGAAACCAATACCGGGTCAAATAACAGGAGTTTATATATACAGAGAGCATCTTCTAAGTAACTGATAGTTGATATATTTCCACTCAAGGGGAAAGATTCCCCGGGAAAAGGGTTTCTTTGGGGGATATTGCTTCAGAAAATGGGGCTTGGTATCTTTTGGGGTAAGTGTCTTAAAATGTCAGTTTTATTGACTGCTTTATTCCGTCTACCATTTTGATAAGCTAGTACTTATTTGACCCGCGATGACTATCTTCTATTGACTTTCTATGGTACTTATCTGACCCGGGTCAAATAAGTTCCAGCCCTTCTGAAGTCAGCAACGGACGGCAGCACGTCTATAAAATGATAAATTTTAAGACACTTACCCCAAAACATGCCAAGCCCCATTTTCTGATCCAATATCCCCCAAAGAAACCCTTTTCCCAGGGAATCCTTTCCCTCGCGAGGCAAAATATTCACTATTAGTTTCTTCAAATTCGATTTCTCTGTGTATATATATACTCCTGTTATTTGACCCGGTATTGATTTCTATCATATGCTTTGTATGGTACTTATCTGACCCGGGTCAGATAAGTTCCAGCCCTAATCAAGTCACCAACAGAAGGCAGCCTTTCTGTGAAATGATAAATTATAAGACACTTACCCCAAAAGATGCCAAGCCCCCTTTTCTGTTGCAATATCCCACAAAGAAACCCTTTTCCCAGGAAATCCTTTCCCTTGCGAGGCAAAATGTTTACGATTAGCTTCTTCAATCTCAATCTCTGTGTATATATATACTCCTGTTATTTGACCCGGTATTGGTTTCTGCCATATACTTTCTACGGTACTTATCTGACCCGGGTCAGATAAGTACCATACAAAGTATATGGCAGAAACCAATACCGGGTCAAATAACAGGAGTATATATATACACAGAGAGTAGCAGCCGTAGTCAAGTCACCAACGGAGGGAAGCATTTCTGTAACTTGATAAATTGTAAGACACTTCCCCCAAAAGATACCAAGCCCCATTTTCTGAAGCAATATCCCCCAAAGAAACCCTTTTCCCAGGGAATACTTCCCCTTGAGAAGAAAAATATCAACTATCAGATACTTAGGAATCGCTGTCTCTCTCTATATATATACTCCTGTTATTTGACCCGGTATTGGTTTCTGCCATATACTTTGTACGGTACTTATCTGACCCGGGTCAAATAAATACCGTACAAAGCATATGATAAAAATCAATACCGGGTCAAATAACAGGAGTATATATATACACAGAGATCGAGTTTGAAGTGTAACTCATAATCATAATGACAAACGCGCATCAGCGCAGCTTGATCTGGTCTGCGTATGAATACTACTAGTTGTGCTATACATAACCAACATTATCATACGCTGGCGTGTGAGGGGAGGAACCAAAGGTTATAAATGCAAGCGTCTATATGACCTTGATCACGAATTTCACTGTTGAAACGAGCATTTTACTCGTCAGTTTTTTCATAAAAACTTATTTGACCCGCGGGTCATATAACAGGATATTGCCTAAATGAAGAACTTTTGAAAAAAAAGAATATTGAATACAAGATATTGGGCATTTAAAGTGTTTTTCAGGATCCCTGCGTTATGGACTTTTCTGCACAATACAAAATTCATTCCTGCGCATGCACAACAACTAGGCACTCTCCAACTCACTCCTATCGAATATTACCAGATAACTCTTATGTGGAAAAGTATGGGTTGACGACTTTGCATTTTGTTCCTTGGTGTCTTTCTAAACATACACTTGGCCAACTTTCCAATAATGAGTCTCGCCAATACCTGTGCGACATGTTACACAAACATGCATTGATTTAGATAGGAGATGACTTTTTAACAACCAATTATAAAATAGTTATGAAAGATAGAAACTCTGTGCTGGCGGCATAGAAAACTGCATTATTTCCCGATTACGCTATGTTTTTCATAATTTTATAGTAAGAACATTTTAGTCTATTTTCGGGTTATTTGTTATGACCAGTAAAATGATTAAATATATAGCAAAATCAGCATAAATTTGACAGATTGATACATTTTAAATTAAGATAAGTACATGATTCGAGATCTAATTGACTCTGTGCTGGCGTTTCCAGTTTCCTTAATTTTAGACCTTTATACTGGTATAAAATTTATTTACAAATGTAGCTTGGACTTTTTAGTCTATTTTGCGATTTAAATTAGAAACCATAATTTCAAATTTAGTTTGAATCACATTCCGGAGATGTACGGTTAATGACGATCGTTTACGAACAGCTGAGAAACTGAAGAACAGCTGAAGTATTAGCTCATCACATGCTATATATAGGTGCGTAATTAACTGTATTTATTTATATATTGCTGTAAAATCCAATTCATACGATACGTTTTGCACATCAAATTATCAAATATGCAATTTAAGACAAATAGGTTGATTCCTATTCTTTCATTCTTTTCATCACATTATAATTTTTTATTTCTATTATTATTATTTTTTTTATTATTTTGCTTAAAATGAGAAAACAATATTGTGATTGAATTATCTTCGGTACTTTAATCTTAGTAACACTTACTACCAATTATGAATTTGATCCTTTTGCTAATTATGGCTTCAAGTTGCTGCATCGGTAAACACTTTGATGGTATTGTAGACGAAAGTTTGAAACGAAGAGAACTAATGTTGATAGTAAAGGTGTTAATGCCCATTAATGGCAATAATTATTGTTCGCTTTACTCAGTTTGACTCAAACTAGATAAGTTAATTGTACACAAAAAGTTTGCGCGAAGATCTCATCAGAATGTCTATAACTACAAAGCGCTGAATGATGGGGAGGTATTTTTTATCATCTGTTAGACTAAACTAGACAGTGAAAGACAGCGCAGTCTGATTGGGTATTCAGAGAGTCAGTTGCAGAAAAAAGCAGAAATAATAATAGTAAAGAAATAAAATGCAGAAATATGCAGGCTGATCTGAGATGCACTATTTTCATTGATATTTATTGGTGTTCTGAGGGACAAATGAGCCACGACACGAGAAAACCAACAAAGTGGTTCTGATCCCAGCGCACACTCAGATCAGCATGGTCATCCCCCTAGTCTGATCAGAGTCTTCGCTAAGCGCTAACAGGGTAGCAAAGGGTACCCAGGCTGATCTGATTCTGCGCCAGACTCACAACGATTTTGTTGTTTTTCTCGTGACGCGCTCAAATGACCCCGATAATGGCCATAAGAATCGCTCGCAAACATAGAACAGATTTCCCAATTAGTGTGCGCACATGTACAGACTGATTTGGGCACATGCATTACGTTTTGAAAATAAGTCTTGTTATTTTGCAAACAGCACTCACACACTTAATTATTCTGCAAAATCCAATATGCACTGAGTTCCTGGAAAGCATGGCTAATAGGTGATATCCTTACTTTTTTGACCGGGTATATATGGTATGGCCAGCCATAAAAAAATCGTTGACAACATTGCACAAAAATGTGTTTGAGTTAAATCTCTTTTTCGCTTTTCCACTTTTGCAACCTGCATCACCGAGGAACTTGTATGGTATGTGAAATAGTTTAATACTGATAAGATAGCTCTGTATTTGATGACGACGGAGTTACTGTCTCTATTTTGTCATCACTTGTGCCACTATGAAGCTCAGGAACAGCAGGGTCTATGGTTTTGAGGTTTTAAAATTTTATATATGGACTGACCATGAATAATAACCGGATACGTATTTTTCAATAATTTGCTTGAAATTTGCCTAACACTGTAAACGAGTGAGACGGGCGAATATATTGTCCCGTTTGAGGTGCTCTTGTTATTATATATTACACGCATGATTGCAGTGTAATTAATATATTGATGATCAGTAACTTGATAAATACTTGTAAGATTAATATCAGTAGCACGGTATATAATAATAATCCCATTGTTTCATATGATTACCTATTTCTTCAGCTATAAGACTGAGGCCCACCCTTCCTCCAGAATGACCACAAATATCTAAATCAGTATTGTGTAATTGTCATGTAAGATGGGGTTTTCCCTCCCAAAACAGTCCAAAAATCTAGATCCGTCTTATAAGACGGATCTAGATTTATGGGTCTGTTTGGGAGGGGCATCCTGGTTTTCCCTTCCAAAACAGTCCGACGGATCTAGATTTTTGGATCTGTTTTGGAGGGGTATCCCGTCTTATAACCGAATAAATATGTATTTCAGGTAAACCAGTCCTTTCTGCTGATCTGCCAGATTACCATTGTTCCTTATCAAGGAAGTTGTTCCAGGTGATGGAAGATATTGGGGCTTCAACAGAAATTAGAGATCTGCATGTGGAGGAAAGTACTCTGAGAGAAATACTACAAACTTTTTTTATTGAATATCACAGCAGGATAGAGGCACCAGTTTATATATGCGGAAGCCAGTTTGAAGGATCAACAACTCCTGGGATGCAGTCTGATATAGATATGCTGCAGGTACTGGAGGAGCTCCTTCCTGTAGTGGTTGATACACGTGGTGCTCAGAAATACAATATGTGTTTCCTCATGGTTCAAGACTTTAGTACACCAGCAGGCTATGCTAAATTTCAAGTTGTGATCAACGGTATGGCTCTTTCTGTAAATCCTATTACTCTTCCACTGTTATCTCAGAATCTTTTCATTGGCGATAGAGAAGGCAGACTAGTACTGAACATTACACCTACGACCGATATATTACATGCAGTTCTCAATTTAGAGCGTCATGGTCCAGCGGAAACATTCATAATACCGGGAACAACAACCATTGATGCAGACCTTGTACCGGCTTTGAGATGTAGGAGATGGACGGATTGTGCAACAGAGTGGATATCAAGAGAGAGGCGACATAACTGGCCGGATTCTGCATTGTTTGATAAATGTAAATCGCTCGGTTGTATGTTTGTTCAAGTCGGACATCCAACCAGCGACGAGAAACAGCTTGAATGGAGAATTTCATTTACTTTGCAAGAAAGACTTTTAGTCACTCACTTCAATTCTACCCAACTAAAATGCTTCATTCTTTTGAAACTATTAAAGAAAGGGATGATACGACCGCTATTAAAGGAAGAGACCATCACATCATACCACTGCAAAACATGTATGCTATACATGGTAGAGAACACTCCTGCCGGCTTCTGGATACCGGAAAATTTGTTAAAATGTCTTCAGAGCTGTTTAAAACTGATCCTTATTTGGTCTGCAAATGGCATTTGCCCAAATTACTTCATTCCTGCCGAAAACATGTTTGATGGACGACTCAATGCACCGTTGCGAGTCAGGTTGTGTAACGTTCTCCAAATGATCATCTCTTCAGACTTTAAATTTCTTTTACAATTACGATCTGATGATCTTGGTACTCGCTTAGAGAGCTTAATTGCCACTCCAAGCATGAATGCTGAATGGCTTCCAAGACATACTTCAGAGCTAGCTTTAAAACTGGGTATGGTGAATTCGTTGCTTCACTTAGTTAGGTGTATAGCCTTTGCAAGTGTCAAGCCTTTAACCTTAAACGATCTCTCTGCACTGAAACAGAAACTCTTGCAAACTGAACAAATAACCGAACATTCGCGAGAAGAGACACAACGAGCATTTTCTTTGCTGTTGCCTCTCATTGACCTGTTGCTCATGTCAGAATTAATAGTCTCGGCAAAGCGTGAACAAAAACCCGCTGCTGTTATATTTGAGGATTTGATGAGCGATAAGTGGCAAGAAATTAGTTCAAAGTCAGACCCTTTTTCTGCTAAGCTAAAACAAGCAAATTATTTGTATATTTTTGGATATCATAGAATTTCCCTTGACACACTGAAATCATTAGAAGACAAAATTCATCAAAGTGTAATATCACTGTGCTGTTGTGCTCCGGTAGTTCCGGTGCAGAAACATAAGGTGCTTCCACCGTCGATGAATCCATCACTCTCAGTAGATGAATTGCTGAAACACCATGTGATACCATGTGTTGAGTTTCTGCCAGCAGAAAGAGATCTGACACCAGCTGCAATTTGTTACGAGATGAGAAGGCAATGTTCTGCAGAAGGCGACCGCCAGAGTGTTAGGCCTGACATGGAAGTGAGCGTTGATGGGAAGATTCTTCTTTACTTCTTGTTGTACTTGAATCACCGAGCCCTGGGTATGGAGGAGCATGCAAGAGCTGACATTGAAAATTTACATCGGGTTATAGATACAGATCCATACCTGAATCATGAAGCTACAGATTTAAATCTTCTCGGCTGGATATATAAGGAAATGGGATGTGTTGATAAAGCAAAGGAATGTTTCAATCGTTCGCTTGAAATAATGCCTCAGACTGATGCAGTTATGGTTAATGCAGTTTGCAGACGTGCGACAGACTGCTTGATTGGTTTGCGTAATATACTTCACTCTCTGATTCAGGAGTTTTAAGGTAAATGGGTACACTTTCAGAGGAAGCGACTCTGCCATTTTTGTTTTGTCTCCCTTCTCAATAAGGGTTCATTCTTAAAGGAAAGAATTTGCTCCCATAGGAGCAAATTCTTTCCTTTAAGATTTGACCCCATTTTTGAAGGGATTTGTTGCCCAGAATAGCAAACAGAAAGTCACGGAAGTTGTTCCCTTTGTAAAAAATGGCAGGAAAATGGATGTGTTCCCATATACCTTAAGCAGCATCTTGAGGAAACTTGTCTAAAGACATATGACACTTGCATATTGCATACTTCTAAAGCAGCCTGCTAACATACACAGTCTGATAGAAATTTACCATAAGACGTGCTGAATGCGGTGATGCATACCGGGCCTTGACCTATATTTCGAGGATCAGTGAACATAGGAAAAACGACTGTAACGTTTAACGTTTGGCCACCCTCAGGTGTTTGCTAATAACTACATTAGTTTATTTTGAAACAGCTGATTTCTTTTATATGAGCTGCGACACGACAAAACCAACAAAGTGGCATGTGCGCCCAGCGAAGTCTCAGATCAGTCTTGGCATCCGCCAAGTGTGATCAGTGTCTTCACTACCCGCTTGAAGCTAGCTTAGACCTTTACCATTAGACCCAGTCTGATCTGAGTCTTCGCTGGGCGCACATGCCTCTTTGTTGGTTTTGTCGTGTCGCGGCTCATCTGTCTGCCTGCTTCCTTCCCTGGAAGGTGAAACCATTCCAAAAACACCCCTGTTTAACTATGCATGTACGAGGGCTGTTACTAAACGAAAATGAACCCTGTTCCCAAACGACCTGGTCATCATGACTAAATAAGTTTGTTAAGCCACGATGACCAAGTAGGTTTGGAACTATGACTGTTTTTCGTTTCGCAACAGCCTTGTAAACATAGTTAACGCAGTGTGAAAAAGTGGTCTGCAAAAAAGTTCTCCTAGATGAGCAAATTCTTATTTTTTTAGAGTTTACCCCCACGTAGAAGGGAGAAAAACGAAAACGTCAGAACTGAAATTCAATGTGGATTACGACGCAGCTAATTTAAATACAGTTGATTCTCATTATCTCAAACACTGATATCTCTTGTGCCCTCTTACATGTTTATCAAAGAATATAGTCTGGACACAGTTCCGATTTTTCTTTACATTACAAACCCTGTTATCTCAAACTACTGGTATCTCAAAGTAAATTTTCTGGGACCAGAAAATTTACTTTGAGATATCAGTAGTTTGGCATGAATTTCGACTTTGAGATATCGCGGTTCGACTGTAACATGTCAGCAGTATAAAGCTTTCAGTTACCTGTGAGAAATTCGGTCTCAGTGTAGGAAAGATTCATCATTAAAGAACCTGTCCATTGCAGGTAACAATAACTAAATGAGCCACATCATGTGATTTCCAACAATGTGACATTGGTGACAAGCAAAGGCTCTGATCAGACTGCACATTAGTACCAACTGATCTGAGCCTTGGCTTGTTACATTAGATATCTATGGAAGTGGCCCAAGCCATACCCAACAACGAGGTCTCTGGTTACCTTGTGTAATTGAAAAGGATGATCTGAATACCACATGACAAATTTGCCACATTGTTTGAAACCACATGATGTGGCTCAAATGTTTTTGAGACAGATACTCATTAAGCAAATTTTGCATGTGAAAATGATTATATATCATGACCTTATCTACACGAAGCACCGATTTCCCTTAAATGATGCTGATTGGATTTGCTGACGATGTGAAACGTGACGGGAGGTCATGGGTAAAATTTACTAAGCAAACAGAGTTGTCAAAACTAAAAACCTTAATAGAGCTCAGTTCAAGGAATTCTGCTTAATCAGATCATGAAGATTGAACATTACAAATTTCAATTTTAGCTAAGAAAACATGCTACGGGAATTATTTTAGGTGGTCCAATGTTCAGAATTTTATGGTCTGATTGTATTTTAATGCAGGGGCGGATCCAGGAATTTTGATAGGGGGTTCAAATTAGCTGAGAGGGGGTTCGATTTATGCAGTCTGACCCATTTTTCCTAAAATTCCCCATGAAAATAGGACAATTTGGGCTGAGAAGGGAGTTCGTTTGAACCCCCCGAACCCCCTTTGGATCCGCCATTGTTTAATGTTTTCATTTTGTCGAAGATACTAATGTTACTGTATAAAATTCATTGATGAATACTCTTTGATCTGTTTTATTCTGAGAACCTATGATACCTAAAATTTAAGTATCATGAAAGGCAGGTCTGATCAACAGTGCAGACCAACTCCTATGGAGTAGTGTACACTCTTTGCCATTGGATATCAATAAATGCATTTTTGATATCACAAATTCTGTTTTGTGATATCACAAAATCCATTTAGTGATATCACAAAATCCGGCTCATTTTATGATATCATAAAATGTTTTTGTGATATCACAAAATCAAGGCGAGTTTGTGATATCAAAAAATAGATTTTGTGATATCAATAAATGTATAAAAGTATGAAGCGCCATTTTACTATAAAATCCCTATTTTGTGACATCACAAATTCTATTTCATGATTTCAAAAAATATTTTGTGATATCACAAATTCAATTTTGTGATATCACAAAATGTTTTGTGATATCACAAAATATTTTGTGATTTCACAAAATAGAAGTTGTGATATCACAAAATGGAAGTTGTGATATCACAAAATAGAATTTGTGATATCACAAAATCATCACTAGTTATTGATTTCACAAAATAGATTTAATGATATCACATACTCGATTTTTTTATATCACAAACTTGGTTTTGTGATATCACAAAAACATAGGAGTTTTATGATGTCACAAATTCCAAAATCAATTTTGCAATATCAGTAAATCGTTATTGTGATATCACAGAATCAGATATATTTATTGATATCAAATATTCTATTTCGTGATTTCAAAAAGTATTTTGTGATATCACAAATTAAATTTTGTGATATCACAAAATGTTTTGTGATATCACAAAATATTTTATGATATCACAAAATAGATGTTGTGATCACAAAATAGAATTTGTGACATCACAAAATCATCACTATTTTTATATCACAATATAGATTTTATGATATCACATTTTCGATTTTGTGATATCATAAATTTGGTTTTGTGGTATCACGAAATCATAGGGATTTAAAGATAACACACAATCCAAAATCAATTTGTGATATCAATAAATCGATTTTGTGATATCACAGAATCGGATATATTTATTGATATCAAATATTCTATTTGTGATATCATGAAATAGAATGTGTGATATCACAAAATCATAGTGATTTTGTGAAATCATAAAATCTAGTTTGTGATATCACAAAAACGTTTCGGCATTTCTTAATTAGAAAAATTTACACATTTATTGATATCACAAAATCTAATTTTGATTTCACAAAAACGCATTGATTTTGTGATATCACAAATTCTATTTTGTAATATCACACAATATATTTTATGATATCATAAAATGAGCTGAATTTTGTGATCCATTTTGTGATATCACAAAATAGAATTTGCGATATCAAAAATGCATTTATTGATATAAAAAAGCTTCTTTTAGACATCACAAAATCTATTTTTGATAGCACAGAATAGAATTTATCATATCACAACATCTTTTTGTGATATCATAGAGTAATGCTTATATTGTGATATCAAAATATGTATTTTGTGATATTAAGAAATTAATTTGTGATATCAAAAAATAGAATATATGATATCAAAATGCTGATTTTATGGTAAAACGGCGCCTCATATAAAAGTTTCTATTTTAGAAATGTCTAAACGATTTTGTGATATCACAAAAACGATTTTATGATATCGCAAAATCACTTAAATTTTATGATATCACATATTCTTTTTTGTGATATCAAAAATCGAATATGTGATATCAAAAAACATGTGATTTTTGATATCACAAAATCTATTTATTGAGTTCACAAAATCGATTTATTGATATCACAAAATTGATTTTGTGATATCATAAAATCCCCCTGATTTTGTGGGTGATATCACAAAATCGAATTTGTGATATCAAAAAATCGAATATGTAATATCATAAAATCTAGTTTGTGATATCACAAAATAGTGATGATTTTTTGATATCACAAATTCTATTTTGTGATACCACAAATTCTATTTTGTGATATCACAAATCCTATTTTGTGATATCACAAAAAAGAATTTGTGATATCACAAAATAGGCATTTTATGGTAAAACGGCGCCTCATAGACCAAGATCAGACTGCTCCAGTCTGGTGCGGGTCTACAGCGTTTACCGTTCCATCTGCACCTGTTGGACGCATTACTGAATTGTACAGCGAAATTGTTCCATTTTCGGGGCAAATTACGGTGATTATTTTTGCTGTCCCAATTTTTAGAATTTTTACTGTATTATCTGATTGTATATACCAGCCAAAAGTTCTTACCATCAACTTATATTTTATTGATTTTCTTCAACCTCCCTCCCCCCCTCCCCCCCCCCCCCCAAACAATCTTACAGTTCTATTTACATCTCCAACTAGGCAGATGCATCAGTCGACATAGCCATCAAAAGGTTTGATAAAATTCTTAACGTCGTATCCATTGTACGCCGATGAACACTAGTACCCCCATTTTTAAAATTCTCAAAATTCAGCATTTCGTCATAATTTGTGAAAAATCACTATTCAGAATGTCCAATTTACTTAAGCAAATGAGTGTAGAAGCAGATAAAAGCATAAATAAACACTGTTCCTGCATGACTGGTCGCTTTGGGTCAAAATGTTTAAACTTACCCCACCACTCAATGCAAATTCTTGTTAATTTTGAAAATGAGGGTACCCGTATTTATCTGTGCCTCCTGGATACAGTGCACTGAATAATGCTAAACCTTTTAGTGGTATGGTTTACCGACATATTTGTCTATCTCCGGCTGCAAACCGTCCGAACTGTAAGATTCTAAAAGCATTGAAGAAAATCATAAAAACTGAAGGCCGGTTAGAACTTATTGATATGTTATTTTGATGATTGCATTTTGTTGTAGATACTAACCTTACTGAATAAAATTCATAAGATGAATTGTTTTGTACTTGTCATCTTTCTTTTGTTTCGTTCTTAGAAACCATTATACCATATAAATCCTAAGTGTTGGAACCTACAGGTTAAAAGAAACAGTGCAGACCCAGATCATACTGCTCTAAATGGAGCAGTCTGAGCAGGGTACTCACTGTTTGTCATTCCATCTGTATCTTTTGGACGCCTTAATGTCTTGTAAAACTGGGCTCGAGGTTATAAAACTTGAGAATTATCTCAAACTCAAAATAAATCACACTGATTGGCTGCTTCCGAGCATGTGCTCGGAAGCAGCCAATCAGTGTGCTTTATTTTGAGTTTGAGAATGTACTCAAGCTTTATAACCTCGAGGCCAGAACGGTTCCATTTCTGGACAGTGACGGTGATTATTTTCGGTGTCCCAATTTTGAGAATTTTTACTGTAATCAACGTTGATTCAACGTCATGGTGTTGAATCAACGTTCATTCAACGTTGTGCCAGTGTTAACGCCATTCAGACTGATATGAAGCAGTGGGATTGGGTTTACACTTTTCTGAGTAAAGATAGATGATTCTGTCATGAAATTAAGACCGAGAAAAAGATCTAAAAGTCAGAGAATCACCAGTATAACGTTATGTTTTGGCGCTACTTAGTTTTAATTAAATTTTATCCTATTGCACTCAGAACGGCCAAAACACTATGGAGTTAAAATAGGATTAAAACATTTGATGAGCAAAGTATCTTTGGTGGGCCTTGTCCCACACCGGGTAGGCGGCAATCCTGAACACTCGCGGCAATCCA
Source organism: Ctena decussata (assembly GCA_963989385.1). Lineage (NCBI taxonomy): Eukaryota > Metazoa > Mollusca > Bivalvia > Lucinida > Lucinidae > Ctena > Ctena decussata. The sequence goes on from OZ022502.1 coordinate 18,101,277, forward strand.
GAACGCGGATCAAATATTTACGCGACGAGTTAGAGTAACTCAGTTTAACATGTTTTATTTCATTTAATCGAACCCCTTATGAAAAAAACTGGCCTCCTGCGAACACAGCTGCAAAGCTACCGTAAGGTTGCCGCAAGTTTACTGCAAACTTTGCTGCAAGGTTGCAGCGATGTTTTACCATGCAAATGAAGTTTACTGCAAGGTTGCAGCAATGTTTTACTATGCAAATGAAGTTTACTGCAAGGTAGCAGCAATGTTTTGCTATGCAAATGAAGTTTGCTGCAAGGTTGCAGCAAAGTAATTTATTCATTATAATTCTGTGATGATGCTTTGGCAACGCCCCTTTTCCAAATATGGGCTACTGCGATGTTGCGGCAAACTTCGCTGTTACTTCGCCAGAACTTCCCAAACCATAATGAATATTCATACATTCTGGCGATGATGTGGCGAACTTTGCCAGAACATCGCGGCTCCTTATATGGCATCTGGTTATCTTCTAAACTTGGAACTCTAAATAATGAATATTCATGAAGATTGCTGCAAAGCTGCTGTAAGCTTCGCCGGAACATCCCTGCATTTTTGATTACCAGGTGATCTATCTGTGAATTGAGTAGCATCATGAATATTCATGAGCAGCTCCATATATGAGGCCCTCCCAAAAGGCTTCCATGTAGGAAACAGACGGACGAACAAAGCCCCGTACCGCAGCCATGGATACGTTACATGTGTGTGTGTGTGTGTGTGTGTGTGTGTGTGTGTGTGTGTGTGCAATGGGGGAGGGGGGACATGGTTATGAAACTTAAAATACAAACACACGATGAATTTTATATGGTACCATAAAAATCCTGAAAATTAGGACACCCAAAATTATAACAGTATTAAACAGCTAGTTACTTATTACTGCTAAAACATTACCAGTAACTTTTTGATATTTTAGTGCAGTAATGCATCTAAAAGATGCAGATGGAATTGCTAACACTGCAGGGTCTGATCAGACTGCTCCTTCATGAGCACTGCACTGTTTGCTCAGACCTATCTGATCCAATGTTTAGAATTTTTAGGGTAAATAGATTTGCCCTTCACAGAAAATGACAATATTACTATAAATTAATGCATAGTCTCTAGAAATAAATACATCGAAGAAACAAGATACATGTATAAAAAAAAGTTCCCAATACTGCAATAAAACCACTGTTCTATATATTCTGCAGTTTTATATGATATAACAAAACGGCTTTAAATCTGTTTTAAATGAGATTTGTCAGCTTAACATCAGGAACTGATATATACAATACAGAATTTTCTACCAGGTTTCTTAAAACTAATGACGATTAAGTCATTTTTTGTAACAGTTATTTGTAAATCACATATTAAATGAATTAATACTACTTTGAAATCTTTTTCTTTTTCAGTAGATACCTGCTTAAAGGGTCATTAGGGCGTTTTTCCTAGAATTGTTCCAAAATATTACACAAATATATCAGCAGCCCCAGTTATAGACCAATACAAAATCTGCTCTTTTCCATGCACTGTGTCTTAAACTGATATAAAAATAAGTCTTACCTTAAGCCTTCTTTTAATATTTATGACCAAACATTTGAATTTACCAACCATTTTGAGACAAAAAGTTACATTTCCTTTCATATATAACACCCATGTTGACCTCTATAAGTGAGTGTCTACAGACAAAATGGACAAAAATATGCACAGACTATAATTGTGTTAATGATCCAGGTTGTCTTTCCCTACAGGGAGTCTTTGAAGTATGGTATCTTTACAGGTCACACTTATCAATATCCAATAAACTGTAGACTTCCTGGTGATTTATTCCTCTGTTCTTATCAGTTACTAATTGTGCATTGATAATTGAATAAGTTCAGACCTTTGACTCTATAAAAATATTCATGTTTTTTAAATCTGGTAACAGGGGTTTCTTTTCAAATTCCTTGGGTACATTCCTATTTTTTAACTGTGGTAATAAGGTTTTGTGTTCAAATTTCAGGGTTACAGAAACTGAATGAAAAGTTTAAAGTTTAATGAAGCATTTTTTTATCATCCTGTTTCTGTCATTTTAGGACAATAATTTTTCAGTAAGATTCCACAGCATTAGACTTATATTCAGTGAGATTCTAACTTTGGATTCAAAGTCAGTTGCTTAATTCAATATAAAAAATATTCCACATTAATCTTTGTTTTAATATTTTCTTCAGTAAATGGAGAAGCTGAGAGCAAAAGAAAATACTGTACTCTTCCCTGCCACAAAATTATGTTGAAGTTTCCTGCAATGATAAGGCAAAGTATGGAATTTATTATTTCCTCAATGTTTTGGCCACGAGATAAATTTGACAAAGTTTCTTGCAATGTTTTGGCGATGAGATGAATTTAACAAAGTTTCCTGTGATGCTTTGGCAATGCAATGCAATAAGTCTAAGTTTGCTGCGAAGTTGCAGCAAACAAGTGGTAAAAATTATAAGTTTCTTGTAACTTTGCAGCAAAGTGTATGTAATATGATAGTCTCTGGTGAACCTGTTGCGACTTTGCAGCTAGCAGCGATGTTATTCGCAAGAAGTTGGCCGCTAGCTGCAATGTCCTGCGAAGTCGTAAATCTTTTTGCTGCGATCTTTTTCTTTGCAGTAAGCTTGCAGCAAACTCACGGTAACCTTGCTGCAAAAAATCTTTTTCGTAAGGGACGGCTTTGGGTTAAACAATTATTACTGGTCTGAAGCAGCATCTCTGAAAATTTCCCTGAAGAAGAATTTTCTTCACAAAGTCTTTACTAAATGTCGCACTGCCTTCTTACATTTTGACCATGAAATTTTAGACTGGCAAATTTAGATCTCTGGCTTATATTCCAATTATTCAAGGTCAAATTAAATAAAACATAGTCTTCTCATAAACTTGAATGTCTTTTCTAAACACCTGTAAAAGTTCTAGGTTCTACGTTTAATTTTCACCGTACTTGGAGGGGGATGAAAATGCAAGGGTAAAAACGTTTGGCAATCGAAAACGTTGTTTTCTAAAATCAGCTGCAATCGACTAACGCAGGGCATGGCAATCGATGACGAAGAAGCTGTACAACAAACTGTTTCTAGATAAAGCTATGCTGCATTATTTTTCATTTAATAACATGCGCCTTCAAGACTGAGTGTTTCTGTTAACAGACACGAGATTGCACTGGAATACATGTACGTCTTGAAGAAGAGTTATGCCTGGAAACATTGAAATATACTTTATATGGGTAACATCCTTTTGCTTGTTTTAGTCGCTGAAATTGTTGTTCTTTTTATTGATTTGTCGTTGTTTGAAGTCATTGTCTGAACCAGACGCTCGAAAAACACAACGAAGCACAGTATATGTATTGTTGCTTTAAATAGCCATCGTTCCCCAATATAACACAATGTCAACTATGGTTGCTGTTGTGATTATTGTTATTGCTGTTGTGAGGCTCAACGTAGCTCAATATACAAAGTCCATGAATCAGTTTGCTAGCATGGGATTTGCAATTTATCGACGAATTCCTTGGCAGGTATTCGAATCCCATGCATGGTATTGTCCAGCTTGGTATCGGGTACATGTACCATAAGGTTCGCCTTTCGACAAGTTTCATACATGGTATTTGAATATTATGCATTATGTTGCTCATCATGGTAATGTGTATCATTGGATTTGCCATTCGATGGATACCATGAATGGTATTCAAATCCCATTCATGAAATTGCACAGCATGATGTCGACTAGCATGGGGCTCATTATTTATGTATTCGAAATTCATATATAGTATTGCCCAGCATTGTATGAATAACATGGAGTCCACCATTCGACGAATCCTCTGCATGGTATTTTGCTCAGTATGTTATTGGCTTTTGGGGTTTGCCAGTCGATAAATCTGATGCATACCAGTATTCAAATCCCATGCATGGTATTACTCAGCAAGGTATTGGCTAGCTTTGGATCCCCTGCACAGCATTGCCTAGACTGATTATGGTTAGGATTGGATGATTTGTCAGTCGACGAATCCCATGCACAGAACCGCTTCCCATGGGCAGTACTGTCCATCAGAATTGTGGGTAGCCTGGGGTTCACCTTCCGAGGAATGTCATGGATGGTATTCGAATAGCATATTTGATATGCCGAGTATGGTATCGGCTAGCCTGGAGATAGCAATTCGACGAGTTCAACGCATGGTATTCCAGTCATACGCACGGTATTGTCCATCATGGTATTGGCTAACATAGGATTCGCCATCCGACGAATTCCAGGCATGGTATTCAAGTCCCATGTGTGGTTTTGCCAAGTATGGTATTGACTTACATTTGGTTTGTCTTTCGACGAATCTCATATATGGTATTTGAATGCCATGCATGACATTGCCAACTTTGATACCGGCTAGCGTGTAATTTGCAATGTACGAATTTCATGCGTGTAGTATTTGAATCCCATTCATTGTTTCCCAACATGTGTTTGGAAGTATGGGATTTTCCATCTAATATGACGAACCCCATACATGGTGTAGCCCACCATCGTATTTGCTAGCCTACGATCGCCATTTGACGATGTACGTACATGGTATTGGCCAGCATCACATGCATGGTTATTCCACCATGGAACACATGCAAGCCAATAACATGCTGCGGAATAACATACATAGACTTCGAATACCATGCGATGGATTCTTTGAATTTTGACAATGCCATGCCATGCATGGATCGAACACCATGCATGATATTCGCCGAATGAAGAACCATATGCTACTCAATACCATGGATGATAATTCCATGCATAGGATGTAAATACCATGCATGGGATTCGTCGAATGGCAAACTTGTGCTAGCCAATACGATACTGGCCAATATTAGGCATTCCTTAGTTGGCTCTTTTCAAAAGTGAGACAGGAATGAGAGTTGCTTCCCTTGTAAGTGTACCCACTCATCTTAAGCACTTGCCAAAGTGGAACAAGTTATCTGCATATATAGTATCTTCACTGGTAGTTGACTAGTCACATATTAGTTTTAGTTTATAAGATCTAATTCTCTAATGAAAATAATTTTGTGACAGTAAGATAAGTACACACAGAAACAGTCTTATGGGTGACAAGAATGGGTGACAAGGATCGTCATCTGTCCCACTGAGCATTACTTAATCCTCTGCTGATTCTGATCTTGTTCCAAAGTTTTTAGAAAGCAGAGACATGGCTCTGATCAGGATGAGATTTGAGGACTGCCTGTTTCATAATGTATGTTGTGGCCCCTCATTGAAGCCCCTTCACAGAGGCGCCTCTGATTAGTGGCTGCAACCTGTGAAAATGGCCTCTGAACAAGATCCATCTAAAGGCTGTCATCTAGTCTCAGCCTCGACTAGGCCTACGTTGAACTAAACAAATAGGAAGGGAAATAACTCAATCTGAAATATGAAACCCAAAAATTACAGGAAAAATTCAGATTTAATAGCTACTGCATGCTTAGATAATAAGAAAGGCAGTTTTTACCGTCATTGTTGTCCAGTTATAAACTAAACATAAGGCTCAAACAAAACCTGGAACTGCAGTTCTAAATCTTTAAATCGTGTCATTCACTCTTGTTGAATATTAGCTCAAACTATAAAATGACAGTTGTTCTCGAATAATTCATCATATGAATAATATATATCATAATCCTTAAACTGTTAGCCAGTAGTATAGATAGATCACTGTCAGTTTCATAAACATTAACACTAAGTTACACAGCTGTTCAGCACCTTCCTGCTCGACTGATTGCAGAGCTCAGAACTGCTGGAGTATATAGTGGTTGGTCCTTGGGGTAGCTCCTTCAGCTTTTATGTGGGTGGTCTGGCCTCACACTGGAGTAGCGTCATTGAGGCAGCTCTAGTGTGGGACCAGACTAACGTCTTATGGACATCCTTCTATGAGCTGCCCCTGTACTACCATGAGCTGCGCAATTGCTCTTTACGTCTCTGTCAGGACCTCTGTACTTTGGAAAACATGTTGTTGATACAACTCAGCCCTCAAAACATTGATCTGAAATAAGAAGTTGAATGATAATAATCATATCAAATGTCAATAAGCTAAAAATAAACATCAAAATATGAATTATGACACTAGACAGGTATTCAGAATTATTTCATTTCAGAATTATTTCATACCATAATAACTAAAATTTAGTTTAGTTAATTGCGCCATGTAAATTTAAGAATGTTCTTGTTTATAGTTAATCATGTTCTTTGTTCTTATATCTGTTTATCATATCTCTTTTGTATCATACCCCATTCATACCTTATTCATTTGTTATACATATTTATGATTTTTGTATTTCAACTTATATATATTTCTATATTTCTTACCCTAGCTGAGACAAATAAAACCACAATAATAACACTTGTCTACAGAAAACTGGAAAAGGGCATTAATGTAAGATCATATGTAAAAAGAAATGAACAGCAGTAATGGTATTACAGGCATAAAAGTAGCGCATACTAATATAAATGGAATTAGGCATAAAATAGATTCTGTAGCCACTGAACTTTCAGACTACGACATCATATGCATTGCTGAAACAAAACTTAACCAAGATTATGAAACTTGCAAGTTAGGAATTGATGGCTATAAAGAACCATATCGAAAAGACAGAGATACTAATAATGGGGGAGGGCTCATGATTTATGTTAAAAATAATATTCACAGCATCCGGAGGCAAGATCTTGAGGACCAGTTTTGTGAAAATATATGGCTAGAAATTAGGTCTCTAAATAAAAAATTCCTGATAGGTTTATATTACCGTCCTCCAAACAGTAGTTCTGAGTACTGGGACTCTTTTGAAAGTAATATAGAGTTGGCTTCTGACGAGAATTGTGACTTAATCATCCTAGGTGACTTTAATCATGATATGCTCAAAGTAGGCAATACCCACCTACAGCAAATAATGTCTAAATTTAATCTTACCAACCTTATAACAGAACCAACAAGAATAACCCCCACATCAGAAACTTGCTTAGACCTAATACTCACTAACCACAAATCTATAATCAATACATATGAAGTCCTGGCCCCCTTTCACAGTGATCACTGTACTGTAATGGCTGAAGTGACTTTTAAAACATACAAAACCTTATCCTATAAAAAGACATTATGGAAATATGATCAGGCTGACTTGGAATCCATCAAACATAAAATAGAAGCTACAGATTGGTCATTCATAAATACCCTTGAAAATATGAACATTATAAATGAAACTTTTACAAAAACTTTATTAAATATCTGCAATGACTGTATACCAAAAGTAACATTTACTGTCCGCCCTAATGACAAACCTTGGATGACTAATGATATTCGTAGACTTATGAGACAGAGAAATCGTTTGCATTCCAAAGCTAAAACAAAGAATACCGAAATCCACTGGCACAACTACAGAACAAAAAGAAACGAAGTTGTAGATGTGATTCGCAAAGCAAAACAGACATACTTTCAAAATCTTCAAGATCAACTTGCTGATGAAAATTTGCAACCTAACAAGTGGTATAAAATAGCAAAAGATATAACCAAGATGAAAAATAAAAATGACCCATCTCCGCCGCTGGTAAGCAATGGTTATACAAATGTACATCCCTTTGATAAGGCAGAAATTTTAAACAAACACTTTTCAGACATATCTACAACAGAAAATGAGCCACAACTACCACACCAAACAATACCTGATTTTAATCTCGATAACATAACAATATCTGAGCAAGATGTGTGGGATCAAATTCAACTTTTAAATGCAAATAAACCTGGTGGACCGGATGAAATAATGCCTCGATTAATTAAACTAACCGGAATATATCTTATTAAACCATTATCCTTAATCTATAACAGATCCATTGAATTAGGTCAAGTTCCTTGTCAGTGGAAAATGAGTAACATATCTGCTATATTTAAGGGCAAAGGGGATGAATATAATCCATCAAACTACAGACCAATATCTATTACCAGCTGCCTGGGTAAAATACTTGAAAAAATAATTTTTAAATACCTCTTCAACTACTTACAAGAATATGAAATTTTAACAAAATATCAATCAGGCTTTCGTCCCCATGATTCAACAGTAAATCAGCTACTTGAAATTTATCATATTATAATTGAAAATTTGGACAAAGGAAAAGACATAAAGTTTATTTTCTGCGACGTAAGTAAGGCCTTTGATAAGGTATGGCATACAGGTCTTCTTTTTAAGCTTAAAAAGTATGGGGTGGGAGGAAATATACTTAACTGGTTTACAAGCTACCTCTCAGACAGAAAGCAAAGAGTATTCAACGATGGTTTTTACTCAACCTGGAAAGACACATCGGCAGGTGTCCCTCAAGGCTCAGTACTTGGTCCATATCTATTTTTACTCTATGTTAATGACATAGTTGATAACATTGAAACTAATGTAAGACTTTTTGCTGATGACACATCCTTATTTACTGTTATAGATAACAATGACTCCCTGAATATTCTTACAGAAGACCTTCATAATATTGCCAGATGGGCTAATGATTGGTGCATTATTCTTAATCCATCCAAAACAAAGTCAATGACCTTTACACGTAAAAGAACAAATGTAACTACTGACATACTATTTGATAATCAAACTATTAAAGATGAAACAAGTCATACCCATCTAGGAATTACACTTTCATCGGATGCAACTTGGGGGGAGCACATAAATAACATCTATAATAAAGCAGCTTCTCGGTTAAACTTACTCCGCATGTTAAAGTATGATTTAGACAGAAAATCTCTAACAAGATTCTACTTATCTTTCATTAGGCCAATACTAGAATATGGAAACATAATTTGGGATGGCTGTAACAAACTTCAATCAGACCTTTTAGAAAGTATACAACTAGACGCTGCAAGGATTATCACCGGCCTTCGTAGAGGAACATCTCATTCTGTTCTTTATGAAGAGCTTGGTTGGTGCCCCTTATCTGTAAGAAGGAAAAACAGTAAATTAATACACTTCTATAAGATACTCAACTATGAGACACCTCAGTACATAAACGACATTTTAGATGAATATAACACACATCAAACAAATTATACTTTGAGGAATCAAAACTTAAGATATCCAACCCCTAGAACAACTTCTTTTAAAAACAGCTACTTTCCCTCAACAATAGATGCATGGAACAATATTGACCCTGTACTTAATAATGCAACATCCCTATACTCATTTAAAAAAATACTAAAACAAAAATTGCCACAGCCACCAAAATACTATTCATATGGGAAACGTAAAGATAATATAATAGTATGTCAACTTAGAAATTCCAAAAGTCAATTAAACCTTGATCTGTATAATGATCATCTTTCCAACTCTCCTGCCTGCACCTGTGGCGCTACTAATGAATCAACGCATCACTTTTTCCTGGAATGCCCTGAATATAAAAAGCAAAGACAGGAATTAATTGATGCTCTACAAACATATCCTACAATATATAAAACGATCAAACTGAGTACAGAAGATTTACTAAAAGGAAATGCAAACCTTTCATTTGAAGACAATTGCACCATTCTCAATTATGTATTCATCTTCATTGAAGCAACATCTCGTTTTAATAACACCTGATCTCACATAAGCTTAAAATGAATTTGCATTATCATAAATGTTTAGGAATAAAACAAATTCATCAATGGATTACTATACTATTAGTTAAATCATAAAATGAAATATATTCACCCTTATACCAAAAGGTTTTAGTCTCAGCTAGTGTTAGTGTATATAGTTATCATTATTGCAGAACCAAAGTTCACTTATGCCCTAACTTAGTTAAAAGAATTAAGCATCCAAATTTATGGGTAGAGCTTTGTACAGTAGAACATCAATGGCCTGCTTACCTTGCCTGGTTAGAAATTACCTATGGGTCCCTGGGGGGTCAGTTTGCACAGAATCTAGCACTGGGTCACTGGAGCTGCCATGGCTGGAGCTGGTTATCATAGTCCCAGGCTTGTATGGCCATTGAGGCTCTGCTGTACTCAGTAAATACTGTATGTTTGTTCTTAAGTTAACAGACAAAATTATATGTGATTTGATTATGTTATTGTAAGTGCCATGTAAACCATTGGTAACTTTTGCTAGAAAGTACATATATATTGTAGCAGGGACATGAATTTTTGCAATTCCATTACTGTTTGTGTTGCACTATAACATGCTTGTGTGACTCTATTACAGAGTGGCTCACAACCACTAATGGATATCGTTATATCATATATAACTATTATGGCAATGCAGCTGGGCGCCTAAACATACAGACAGAATTGAATGATGTTGCAATTGGTAGACCTCTGTGACCTCTGCCCAATTCTCCAACCAGCATGCATATATTGAGAATAAACAGTGCTCAATACTTGGGATGGCTTTGGTGTGTGCTTCCAATTAAAACACTGGTTGTAGCTCCTCCTTTGGAGTCACCTCTAATGAGGGGATATGGCATATGTCTCCGAATTTTTCATTTGTATATTTTTGAGCTTGATCAAAACATTTCACTAACTCCTCTCAAAGCCCACCCATGTGTGAGCACCTTTTTTAGAAATGTTGGGTAGAGGAAAACATGTTTATGCAGAAGGATCAACCTGATTCCTTGAACATGCTTACATAACAATACATATTAGCTTATGGACTATGGGATATTGCTTGATCGGGGCCATAGCCACTGGTCAGATACTTTCCCACTTCAATTACCTATAACCTATAAGGTTGATCCTTTGGCTAGTTGTACCTTTAGCTGGAGAACTGATAAATGCCATAAATAACAGTTTTATCTGCCCCAGAAATGAAGATGGACTGATTGGATGCTGCGTATTGCAGCGTCTGGTCTGGGTCTGCACTTATTGCATGTATCCATAATGAGTTATTGGTCTTAAAATGGCTATCAGATCTCTCTGTACTTCAGGGGCGTAACTAGGGACAATTTCATAATACGCACAACCATGTTTTATTTTCTACTTCTTGAAGGGAAAGCTAGTATTTCAGCCACTTTGGTAATTAATACTGAAATTTTGTCTAATTTATAAATATTCAGCATGCAAATATGCTGGTGCGTTTTGAAATTTTGTCAATTTTGACAAAATTTCAATACGCACTTGCGTATTTGCCGTATAGGTAGCTTCGCCCTTGTACTTATTCAAGAGCTTATCACACGTGATGTGCTACTTGACTTGTTACATTTCATTTCATATTGTGATGTTTATCTTAAGATACGGGCCGTTTCTGGACGTTTCGGTGAGTAGCTGCTCTGCCTTAATAATTTGCTTTCAATACTTACTTTCACAACTTACCAATAATATATAGGGCTCAGCGCCACTATCGACAGTTATGTACAATAAAAGACAAAGTGCATAACCACAATACCGTTATTTAATGAACTAATTTTGGTCTTCAAACCCTAACAGTAAATGTAACTGTAAAACTGTCTTTGCAGAAACGGAAGTATTCAAGATTGTTGATTGGTCTAAGTTGTGATCCAACTACCGTTACACCGTTAAATGGTTCTGTGTTTCTATATTACTAGAATCTTTATTATTATTATTATTATTATTATTATTATTTATCATTATTATTATTATTCATCATCATCATTATTATTATCATAATTACTTGTATTGTCCTCATCTTATGTCTTCTGTTATCTTATGCTTATGTATGTATTATCAATAATTGACTAAAATGGGAATAAACTCATGCTGCCAACCTTAATTACATATTCCATAATAATATAGTAGTCATTATACTATAGTAGTCAGCAGGAGTTTTATGCATTTATAATTTGTAAACCAGTAGATTACTATACTGTCAAAAATTGTCACTTGTTTGAAAATATTTATATATTCATGTTTTATCGTTACATTTCTGCACTTATTATTAGCATTGGTATTTATGTCATAGTGTATATATATATGTATCTGTGTTGCGTCACCAACTGGAGAGGACAAATATAGGCATTGCCTACGTCCAATCCATTGGCACATGTATATACTGTATGTATATGTTGTCATGAAATTTTGAATAAATAAATAAATAAATAAATAAATAAATATTAGGCATCAAAATTGTCAAAAAACAAATGCGATAATGGTCAATACCATGCATGGGATTCGAATATTTAAAAAAATCCCATGCTTGGCAAAATCATGCTTGGCAATACCATAATTGAAGTTTAAATATTATGCAATGGATTCAACGAATTACAAGCTCATGCAGGGCAATTACATGCGTAGGAATCGTTTACCATGCAAAGGATTCGCCAATGGCAAACCACATAAAAGCCAGTACCATACTGGGCAATGGCGTACATGAGATTCAAATGCTATGCAAGAATTTCTTCAGAATTTAATATTTAATGGCGAATCCTATGCTATCCAAATTCAAGCACTCAAACATGTCTGCCTGCGCACACGCTCGTCAACATACACCACAGATAGTGCATACTTGTTACGTCATTTTTACTGTCTTACTGTCTACTGTGACCTGTTAACTGTCTACAATATATTGTCACTGCTTCCTGTATATTTTACGTCTACTTTAAGATGGATTTTGTGCATATGCAAGAACATAGACAAAAGTTATGGATGTATTTGCGTACTAATGCACATCACATGCACACAATTTATGTGATTGTAGGAAGAAGAAGGTAAATAGTAGACAGGACGCAGTAGAACGTAGACAGTGAACAGCACACATCAGAGAGTGAGAAATACGGAACAGACAGCATATGTGCATGCTCTTGCAGATGTGCAAATATCTGTCGCAGTACGGTGCAAAGGAAACAGCAACGTTTTTTCAGTTTGGACGTATACAGAAACGATGTCCGGTGGCTGAATCACAGCGTCTTTATTGGTGCCTGATACGCCTCTCCTAAGTTTGAATTTCAAACTTAAAACAAGCAGTACAATGCATTATTGACTACCCTCGTTTTTCTTCCTATAACGTACAGAGAAAGTAGAGGTTGTAAGACTGAACATTGGTTTCCATAATATCTGCTTAAAGCATACATGGTTGGCTCTCATTAAATTGTCTCAATAGGGCAATTATAATGAGCACCACAGTTTATGTTTACAAGGGACACATCGTATCATATAACAAGAGTATTAGCAAAATGAGTCAAAATATCGATGGTTGAATAAGTTTTTTTTTATTCCGGAAGTTAATCAGTTTTGGAAAGAACATGCTCCACAATAGTAGGATTTATCTCAAGTGTACATGTGTTGCATGTTTAATGCATGGCGCCATTTGTAAGAATAAATAAATTAATAATAAAAAAAAAAAAAAAAAAAAAACATTCTACAGGTTCTTGGCTAAATTTGAATTAAAAAATCGGCAGAAGCTATAAACACGATAAATGTTCATCGATTGCCTTTCAAACATTTGTTTGACGTTAGGCGATTGCCATGAACATCGTTTTCGATTGCCACCGTTCTCTACCCTGTTGTTTTCAAATTGATGGAACTTCGTTTGTGTACAAGACAGAGTCAAATGAATACGCACAGTCTGTCCAGAAAACATTAAATTTTATCTGTATATCATGGAAATGATCAAAATATGTTTGAAACTTGAACATTTTGGTCTATTTTGTTGTTTTGGCCGTTTAAAAGTCACAGATCTTGCGTTTACGCCTAAACTACAGGCAACTTAATAGGGATTCAACAACTAAAATTGGTGAGGCATATCTTTGAACATATCTAAAAGTCGTGGCATAGTTACCTTTATTTTTTAACTGATTCTTCCTGCTGAAAAAAGAAGTTTTGTCGACTCATCCTAAACAGCCCCGTAAATTTTTGACCTGCGTTCGTGATTGCCGCGAGTGTTCAGGATTGCTGCCTACCCGGTGTGTGTCCGGGTTCAGCTGTTTGACTTCTTGTGCTCAAGCGTTTCAGCGTGGTTCCAATTGCTGAGTGAGCTGCCTGTTTCATCTCAGTATTAAGGGTAAAGCTGGGTAAGTTCGGACAGCGGGTAAATTCGAACAGTGACGGTGTTTCCTTTATATGTCAGTTTTTTTTAATTAAAATAAAAATAACTTTTGGCAAACAGTAAAAATCCTGATGAGACGGCCGTTTGACTTCTTATTCTCAAGCGTTTCAGTGTGGTTCCTATTGCTGAGTGATCATCCAGATTCATCTCAGTATGTATAGGCCGTTTGCTGTCTATAAAACAGGTCATTTTGCTAAATCTCTAAAACTACCACAGCAATCACTGTGAAGTAAAGCGCATCTTTAATGTCTATTTTATACATAACTAATCTATAATTTTCCTCAAAATTATAGTTTCAAACTAAAAAGTTTCTTTTGAAAACTGCGCATTTTTAGAGGATATTTTAACTGTATTTTACAGGGGAGTAAGTTTATTTATGTAACAGCCTTTGAATGGTCAGTATTTACCTATGTCAATTGTTAGTTAATTGTACAGAGCTACTCAATGGCACCTGTATACCAGCTAATCTTTTCATCTGAGTAAAAATGAAGTTCACTTATTTATTGGTCGGGAAGAAAATTGATTGGTGATGAAAAGGATTAATTTATCTATAGAAACATTTCTTGTTTGTAATGCATATATGGGCATTGCTTATAGCTATTACATTAAATTATTGTACTCCCCCTTACTTAAGCTGACACATTTGTAAATTTTTGTAAAGGATTTAATAGGCAAAAGCAAAAGTTTCCAGTTATGTATTAGTTTGACAATACCAGTGGAGATAAAAATTCTATTTTATCACCAGTAATGAAAAAGAAAATCTGCAAAATGACCTGTTTTACAGACAGCAAATGGCCTATAATTATGATTTAATTTCAAAATGACGCGAAATGAGCTCGTTGATCCTACTGGAGACCATAAACACTCAGAAATCATTATTAGCTTGTCTGAACGAAGCTGAGGAAGAGCTATTGCACTACCCCGGCGTTGACGTTGGCGTTGGCGGCGGCGGCGTTAGCAAAATGTTTAAGTTTTAAAGTTTTTTTTAAGTGATGGGCAAGGCGCTGTCAGGCGAGCTGTCCTGTCCCACTGACAGGTCTTGTTTCAGTGGCTGCACAGCAAAATCAACAAAGTGGCATGTGCGCCCAGAGAAAACTCAGATCAGTCTGGTCATCCGCACAGTCTGATCAGAGTCTCCGCTAGGTGCTTAAAGGGTAGCTTAGAGTCTTAGCTAGCTTCACACTGACAGTGAAGACTCTGATCAGACTGGGCGGATGCCTAGGCTGATCTGAATCTTCGCTGGGTGCACATGCCACTTTGTTGGTTTTGTCATGTCGCAGCTCAATTTTAAGTAGATGAATTGGCAACGATCAATTGGTTGGTTGGTTGTTTTTGGGTTTAACGGCTCTTTGACACAGTATTTCAGTCTATATCGGACCGTCTCCCAGAGAGCGAGAGAAAGAAAAGAGAAACGACAAACGAGAAAAAAAAATATCAAAACAAGCCCCACCCGCGCCTACTGCAAGAACAGTAAGTCCTTGCCCTGCTTTTATCCAAATAAGTAGGACGCTCCGGTATTGGAAGTTATAACAAGCATCATCGCTCGACCACACTCCCCAGCAACGATCAAGAACCGACACAATCACTTACCACACCCTGCCCTAAACAACTAATATGGAAGGAAACGATAAAGATGGAATACACAGCAATACAATACAAGTGACGAGCTAATATATAGATAAGAAGGTAATGATCAAGAACCGACACAATCTCTTACCACACCCTCCCCTGAACCACACATGGGAAAGGGAAACAATAAAAACGGCATACGAAGTAATACAATACAACCGACAAGCCAATAGGTCAGTTCTTTTCCAGCAGATGGCCACGAAGCTACTTAATTAATTGTACAAAAAGTCAAAGACTAATAGACAGCCATCAAACAATGACAATAATAGTAAACCATCGCAGAAGCACCGCCTTGGAACGGTCAGAAAAAAATACATGGGAGCTTAAATCGATTTTACATGGACACAGCCCGCACCCTGATTTCTGTGATGGTTCATAAACATACACGTTATCCGGTCCACCGTTTGAAAGAATAACTTCCCTTTATGTTTCCATATTTGTCAATTGTCGTTGGTTGTTCTAATTCTCATAACGATGTTTCTCAAGAGTCTCAAATTAAGTTACAGTCAACTCTCAAGTTTACCTCAAACTACTGATGTGTCAAAGTAAATTTTCTGCTCCCAGAAAATTTACTATGAAACATCAGAAGTTTGAGATGACATGAAATCAAATGTAAAGAACAATAGGAAACATGATCAAACATGTTCAAAGTATATTTTTTGAAACCAGGGAGTATTTTGAGATGTCAGTATTTGACATATCGAGAGATGACCGTACTTTAATGATGTGGACCAAAATGACGGAGATGCTCATGCACTGGGTTATTAAACAAACAAAATATCATTAATTACATGCTTTATTTAATATATCACAGTTATGCTTTCACTATTATACATAACCTTCAGTGGTAATACACAGAAAATAACTGTAAAAGTACACTATGGGAATTGCTAACTGCGCCTATTGTGCTTTAACAGTATGCTGTCAAAGCAATTATAAGATACCACATTTGAGAAGGACGGCTTTCATGCAGGCAGCATAGAGAAACCGGTTTAATGCCCTTTCCCAGAGTAAATTTCCAACACACAGTCTCGTCGGTTAGATGCAGTAGACGTTAAAGTTTAAATCAGCATGACCTATCTATTTTTTTGTGCGAACTGGTGCGCAGGCAGGTGATTTTGGGCGGCTACAGTACGAAAGACAGGTGGTGAGGTCAAACTTCATAGTTCATAATTCACACTTCACAGTTCATACTTGATAGTTCATAGTTATTATTTCAGAGTGTGCTATATGTACTTTTAAGACTGAAGTATGAGTTGTGAATTATGATTAGTGAATTATGAACTTTGAAGTATGAAGTGTGAAGAATGAATTTTGACTTTTGATCAGTGAAGAAAGAAGTATAAGCTATGAAAAATGAGCAGTTAAGTATGAACTATGAAATATAAAGTAAGAGCTATAAAGTGTGAAATGTGAACTATGAAGTGAGAAGTATGAACTATGAGGTGGGAAGTAGGAATTATAAAGTGTGACGGATAACTTGTGAAGCATGAACTATGAACTGTATAATATGAAGTACCGAATGAAGTTTGAACTACGAGTATGTACAGTAGTATAATAACTATGAAAAATTAAGTATGACATAAAAAGTGTGAAATATGAGCTGTGGTGTCTGTTCTTTGAAGTGTGAAAATGGACTATGAAAGGTGAAGTATGTACCATCTAGTGTGAAATATGAAGTACGAACTTTGAATTGCAAGGTGCGGACTATGTATTAAGAAACACGAACTATGAAACACAAACTACGAAGTGTGGATTATAACCAACCAATGTGATAATGCAGAAAGGCTGGATGTGACTTTACAGTTCATATGAATATGAACTGTAAAGTCACATCCAGCCTTTCTGCATTATCACATTGTTGTGACTTCAACGTCATACTTTTCACTTTATGGTGCATAATTCTTGCTTCGAACTTCGTAGTTCATAATTGATACTTCACATTTCATAGCTCAAACTTCACATTTCATATATAGGTTTTACTTCACTTTTCATACTTCATAATTCAAACTTTACACCGTGTAGTTCATACTTCTCACTTCATAGTTTATACTTAACAGCTCATGATTTATTCTTCTTATTCATAAATTACCAATTTATTTCAAACGCGTTTTATAAGGAAATAAGTCTGTTTCATTAGTTCAAGAGTAGGTGGTCAATGGCAGTCATTTACAGTGATGGAAAAGTAGTGAAACTCATACATGAATTTTTCTGCAGGATTGCTTTGAAGCAGAAGGAATCGTAAGTTTGCAGTTACAAAATATTGAAATCCTGTCAGGATGTAGATGGTCGTTTTGGTGATGCCTTTCCCGTGATAACTTTTTGTATAGCTTGACGAAACCTCACGGAAGAACTCGCTCTCCGCGCTCGTATATCACGTGACACTTTGGTCTTCCGGTGAAGACGAACCGCATCGTAAAACACGTCTCTAATTAATGTCACCTGCGTCCAGTCAGCAGCTGAAAGTTCGTAAAATTTACATCCTATCTCGTCTGCTAATTCTATGGCCTCGGACTCGGGAACCTGCCTGTCGTGCAGCAAATCACTTTTATTTCCAACTAGAAGTCCATACACAGGCGTTTGTTTGAGATTTTCAACTTGTCTTTTCAGGTTAATAATTTCTTCAAAGCCACTTCGATCTGTTATAGAATAAACAAAAATGTAGCAGTCGCCCCAGAATGCATAGTAGTCCTTCCATGTGTCTGCTAGCTGTAAGAAAAATAGAAATTTTAGAACAAAACAATCTATGTATACAGTCCAAGGTCAAAAGCAATTCTATAAAATATTTTCCCAGAGACTTAAATGCTATGAACATTGTTTACAGAACTAAATTCTGCAACCCCCGCCCCCTCTCCCACACGCGCCTCCCCTTAGTGTTAAGATACAGTTTGTCAAACTTAGCGTAAATTTTGAAATGTTTCCCTTGAAGTTAATGGAAAAAATGAACCAAAAACTGAAACGTAAAAGATGGTCAGGCTAAATAAGTATAAATTGAGCTAACAAGATGAAAAAAATATAGTGCATGAATTATTTGTTAAAGCTTTCTCCTAGTACCACAACAATTGTTATCCGTTCAACAGAAGTGCCAAAATGTAATTTCCAGTATATCTATAGGAAAATCAATTTTGTGGATTTACTTTTGATCTTTCACTGAAGAAATCGCCAAAGTACAGAAATTTAATTTTGATTTTGATTTGATTTGTTGCTTAACGTCCACGGTAAACTCCAGTACTAAGCGCACTTACTTTCGCCAGTCACTGACAAAGTTCTGCCCTTCTTGAATCAGTGGGAGGAATGACGAAAGTATGTGGCCAGACCAGGTATCGAACCCAGGACTTCTGACTTATGAGTCAGGTACCCTACCGACTGCGCTACGCGGCCCGGCTACAGAAATTTAAAACAAAGTATGTATGTATAAAGGGATACTATTTCCATCACAGATGTTATTTAACCCATTTATGACAAATAGAATCAGATTGTCTAGTTTAGTGTACCTTTTTCATTTTCTTTTTATGTTAGGAAGAAATGCCTTTTTGTCTTATGCAAATAGTAAAGGCGCTAATCAGGCACTCGTGCTTTGTGGCGTCTGATCTGGTTTTGCGCTGTTTACCAATGTCCCTATTTCGGGACACTATGCATAAATGGGTTAAAAATTGCATTACTCCAAAAGCCTTGAAACTGTTTCTGGAGCGCGGGCATGCTGTTCTGTTACATATGTCAACAAAACTGGGCAGATACAAATGAACCGCGACACGAAAAAACCAGCAAAATGGTTGTGCGCCCAGCGCAGACTCAGATCAGCCTGGGCATCCGCCCAGTCAGATCAGGGTCTTCGCTGTCCGCATAGAGGAAGCTTAAACCCTTAGCTATCCTTTAAGCGCAAAGCGAAGACTCTGACCAGACCGGGCGGATGCCCAGGCTGATCTGAGTCTTCGCTGGGCGCACATGCCACTTTGTTGGTTTTGAAATTACATTTTGAAAACAAATTAATCTTACAAGCCCAGCTGTATCCAGAATTTCTAACCTCACCTCTTCTGCATCTATGTTGGAATGGCATTTGTGAATACTTTCTGAAAAAAATGAAGAAAATTACTGACTGACATTTTTTCTGTCGAGTGAACCCTTTCAATCTGATAACCAAGACTCTAGACTGTAACTACTCCAAAACAGCGCAGATTCTGTTATTATGGCCCCCACCAAAATGCGCGAGGACAAGAGTGATAATCGGTGGAACTGTGACACAATTGTTTTCCAACACCAAACACGGGACATCTAGCGGTAGCTCCAGAGCCTCGGCAGGAAGCAGAATCACGCGGACAGTCTCTGCAGGAAGCCATTTATCATGTACAGAAGTCTCGGCAGGAAGCAAGAGATCGCGGACAGTCTCGGCGGAAGCCAAATATGACGAACAGTCTCTGCAGGAAGCGAAAATTGGCGGAATCGATTATACCCTGTGAACAAGCAAGGATCTGTCACAATCTACTCTTTGTCATCAGATGAGAAGACAATGTTCTGCAGAAGGTGACCATCAGAGTGTTAGGTCTGACAATGAAATAGGCGTTGCTGTTGATGGGAAGATTTTGCTGCACTACTTGTTCTTGAATCACCGGGCCCTGGGTATGGAGGCGCACGCAAAGACTGACATTGAAAAGTTACATCGGGTTATAAACACAGACCCAAACCTAAATTATGAAGCTACAGGTCCTGGATATGTAAGAATATGGGACGTGTTGATAAAGCAATGGAATGTTTCAACCGTTCACTTGCAATAATGCCTCATACTAATGCAGCTATCAGGCATATGAAAGACATCAATCCCAGCAGGCACATGACGTTGAAATGACGTCGTACTGACGTCGATGCGACGTAATGACGTCGCATCGACGTCAATGCTACGTCATTTTGACGTCATGTGCCCGCTGGGTGAGACTGTTTTACTTAATATGCTTCACTCTGTAATTCACTAAAACCCTTAAGAGCTGATAGAAATGTTTTTAAGTCTCGATATCTTAAACAGGTTTTTTTATTAAATAGGTACACTTTCAGAGGAAGCTGTCAGAGAGTAGCATTTCTCAACCCCCCTCCCCCCTAGCAATTATTTTTTTCCAACTCTGTCACATATTTTCAGGTAGAGCAGACAAAACCAATGGTCTCGTAGCTCACCTGACCAATGGTCTCGCAGCTCACCTGACACCTTCTGTCAACAGACACACTTTGTCATTTCGCTCATTTCTTACAGACACAAGTGGCTTATAAGGAGTGCATTTTTTTTTAATCTCAGTAAACTTGAGGAAAGTTAAAAAAATGACCTTGACCTTTGATGACCTTATGTCTTCATGTTTTCATTTAGTTAACCATATTTTCCAATTACAATGTATTATCTCTAGGCTTAAAGTCAATGCATGCCCATAATTTGTATAAATTATGATGAGCTCGAGTCCCCAATGCCACATACCATGCCACAAATTCATTGGGCTTCGGTTCTGGAGAAGAAGATTTTTTGAAGGGTTTTTACCACATATGGGCATGGCGGCCATCTTGGTCATGTGACCATGACCATCTGAACAAATTTGGTTCCTTTCACTTAGTGCAGCTCCATATGAAATATGGCTTCAAATGGCCTAGTGGCTTCAGGGAAGATGTTTGAAAATTTTGACAGGCGACAGAATCTCAGTGACCTTGAACAAAGTTCAAAGAATGACCTTGACCTTTAGCAACATAATATCTTCATTTACTCATTTAGTTACCCATATATACCATATATCATATCTAAGACGTAAATAGATTCTGAGAAATCCACTGTTTAAGCAATTTCCCATATAAAAGCATAACGCATCAAAACTGACCATGCCATAAATTAGGTCGAAATCAGTGCATAGTCATGATTTGTATAAATTATGATGGGCTCGAGTCTCTAATCTTTCACACCAAGTTTCAAAGGCATAGGTTCGAGAGAAGAAGATATTTAAAGGGGTTTTGCCATATATGGGCGTGGAGACCATTTTAGTCATGTGACCAAGACCGTCTAAACCCTTTGATTCCTTTGACCAATTGAGCTCCATATAAACTATGGCCTCAGTCGGTCTAGTGGCTTCAGAGGAAAAGATGTTTGAAAAAGTTGACGGGTGACAGAATCTCAGTGACCTTGAACAAATGTCAAAGTATGACCTTGACCTTTAGCAACATAATATTTTCATTTGCTCAGTTATTCAACCATATATACACCAAATATTATACCTTAGACTTGAATAGTTTCTGAAAAATCCACTGTTTAAGAATTTTCCTATACAAAAAGCATAACATACCAAAATTGATCTTGTTATAAATTAGTTCAAGGTCAATGTACGGTCATGATTTGTACAAAGTATGATGGACCCGAGTCCTCAATGCGAAATACCAAGCCACAAGGCCATTAGACCTTTGGTTTTGGAGAAGAAGATTTTTGAAGGGTTTTATCATATATGGGCGAGGCGACCATCTTGGTTATGTGACCACGACCAACTGAAAAAAACTTAAGTTCCTTTGGCCCATGAAATATGGCTCCAATCGGCCCAGTGGCTTCAGGGAAGAAGATGATTGAAAATGTTGACAGGAGACAGAGTCTCAGTGTCCTTGAACAAAGGTCAAAGAATGACCTTGACCTTTAGCGGCATAATTTCTTCAACTGGTAATTTAGTTAACTATGGAAGCCCTGGAGGAACTTCTGACTTCATCACTTCACACTTCATACTTCATAACTTCAGAGTTCAGACTTCAGAGTTCAGCTATCAGACTTCAAACTTCAGACTTCAGACCTTACAGTTCAGACTTCAGAGTTCAGACTTCATACTTCAGAGTTCAGACTTCATACTTCAGAGTTCACACTTTAGAGTTTAGACTTTAAAATTCAGACTTCAGAGTTCGTAGTTCATACTTGAGACTTCGGACTTCACCATTCGCACTTATTATTCTAGGATCTTCGACATGTGAACTCTAAAGTATAAAGTTTGAAGTCTGAAGTGTGAACTCTGAAGTATGAACCCTGAAGTTTGACGTCTGAACTCTGAAGTTTGAACTTTGAAGTGTGAACTCTGAAATCTGAAGTTTGAAGTCTGAAAAATGAACTCTGAAGTCCGAAGTATGAAGTCTAAACTCTGAAGCCTGAACTCTGAACTCTGAAGTTATGAAGTATGAACTCTGAAGTGATAAAGTCTTAAATGTGCATTCTGATGTATGAAGTCTGAAGTATGAAGTCTGAAGTTTGAAGTATGAAGTCTGAAGTCTGAACTTTGAAGTTATAAAGTATGAACTATGAAGTGATGAAGGCTGAAGAGTGAACTCATGAAGTCATAAGTGTGAAGTATTAAGTGATGAAGTCCGAAGTGTGAAGTGGTGAAGTCTGAAGTGCTAAATTCAACTTCCATAGTTAACCACATATACCAAATATTATAACCTAGACTTAAATAGTTGCTGAGAAATCCACTGTTTAAGCATTTTCCCATACAAAAGCATAACGATAGAAAGTTCATTAATTAGGTCAAGGTTAACCTGTAGTCAACATTTGTACAAACTATGACGGGCTCGAATGTCCGATGCTATATACCAGGTTTCAAGGTCACAGACCTTTCGGTTCTGGAGAAGAAGTTTTTTGAAGGATTTTACCATATATGGATGTGGCGGCCATCTTTGTCATGTGAGCAAGGAGTCAGCAAGATATCCGAACAAACAAAGATGTAATTAAGCAGAACACGAATATGTGCAGTAGCCCGTGCAAAACATTGCGTGTTATGATTGAGTCGCGACGCGAGAAAACCAACAATGTGGTTGTGCGCCCAGCGCATACTCAGATCAGCCTGTGCATCCAACCAGTCCAATCAGACTCTTCGCTAAGCACTTAAAGGGTAGTTAAGGGTCTAAGCTACCTCCATGCGGACAGCGAAGACTCTGATCAGACTGGGCGGATGCCCAGGCTGATCTGAGTCTGCGCTGGGCGCACAGCCACTTTGTTGGTTTTCTCGTGTCGCGGCTCATATTAATCAGTGTCATCATTCTACGGTCAGTAAAAATTAATACAATTTTTCACCGAAATAACCTTCTGACCTGGATTATCATGTGAACAAAATACAAATAACAGACCTGAATGATAAAACAAATGTCAAAATTTTTGCAAAGCGCAACAGTAAACGAAAAAACGATCTTCACTGATAAACATCAGGTCTTATTTTAGAAACAATTAATAAAAAGGAAAACGGTTATAGGAAGCTTGTATTTATACATGTATCTGTCAGCAATCAGTTGAGAAAAATAAATTTTGACGGAAAGAAGTTTTATTGTTGAAAGGCCAAAGCTAGCTCAATTTTAGCAAAAAAAAATGGGATAGAATTATTTTGTATGTGGAGATAAAAGAAAATAATAATATCACAATAACAATACGACGTCATTTCGACGTCATGCGCAAGTTGGGTGGCCTCTCAAATTCAAAAACGAGGGTGAATTTTGGACATAGCTTACAAAACCAACAATGTGGTAGTGCGCCCAGCGCAGACTCAGATTAGCCTGGGCATCCGTGCAGTTTGACCAGACTCTTCGTTAAGTGCTCAAAGGGTATCTTAGGGTCTAATCTACCTCCATGCGGACTGTGAAGACTCTGATCAGACTGGGCGGATGCCCAGGCTGATCTGAGTCTACGCTGGGCGCACAGCCACATTGTTGGTTTTGTCGTGTCGCGGCTCATATATAGGCGATGAGTTTCACTATCTTTTATGTTGTGAGTTCTTTGAATCAGAACGTAAGCGTCTCCTGAAGCCTTATTTTTATACAAGACCTAACATGTTAAAATTTAAAGATTTACTTTGCTCTGACAATATAGGAATATTTTTCATTCATAAAGAAACTTTCGGAATTTGTCAAGGTGATTATGAGCAGTTAACTATAAGTAGTTCTTGTAAACAGATTTCTTGCGTGTTTCTTGATCACATTATGTGCTCTTACGCCACCTGTGCGTGGCCTGAGTTTTAATTGAATAAAGTTTTTGTTCTGTTCTGTTCTGTATAATAACATAGTAGCAATAAATATAAATCAAAGCGATAAATCAAAGGGAAAAGGTATTGCGTATACAAAAAGCTCATGACTTATCAGCAGCACTAAAGGTTATCGTAATTATTGGCCTGTCCATAAAAACAGGCGCACAAACAGATGTTTACAATCTTCACAAGCTCATTATCTAACAGGTAATCGATAAACTTTAACGATAAGGAACTAATTTAAAGAAAAATATGAGCCGCGACACGACAAAACCAACAAAGTGGCATGTGCGCCCAGTGGAAACTCAGATCAGCCTGGGCACCCGCCCAGTCTGATCAGAGTCTCCGCTGTCCGCATGGAGCTAGCTTAGACCCATTGCTACCCTTTATGCGCAAAGCGAAGACTCTGATCAGACTGGGCAGATGCTGAGGCTGATCTGAGTCTTCGTTAGGCGCACATGCCACGTTGTTGGTTTTCTCGTGTTGCGGCTCATATCTGACCTACAACCCTGAATACCTACTCGGTGTAAACATTCCACGCCTAATCTTTCCAAAACGTTTGTGATAAAAAAGATTGGAATTTTCTTCTGGACGAACACTTTGATGTAGGTCGTTAGGTATACGGTTTGCCACGCCATGAGAGAGCCGGTCCTAAGCCATATCTACATATACTGGGCAAAAAAAAAGTTCCTATACATGCATTTTCTTTGTGTTAATTTGCTATGGAAATTGCGGTAATTATGAACATTTAGTTTTTACTAATTTAAAAAAAGTATCCATTTGCCTCTTACTGTTTTGGTTTCCCAAGACTACACATACTACAAGGGTCGTTTGGATATGCAAGGGGTAGTTTTTTTATTTTCACAGAGTAACGTCATTAAAATTGCTCAAGTTCAAAATATTAAAGTGGATGTAACATCATTAAAATTGCTCAAGTTCAAAGTTTTAAAGTTGATTTGTGAATAATGATTCTGCAGATGCTGCGTGCGCACCATACACTAGAGCAAGGCCTTAGGCAATTTGCACGCCAAAGAAATCGAAATTTGACCCTTCTGATGCGAGAATTTGAAGCACAAGTCGGGGTACTGTGATTCCTTCAAACCCTGTTTAAATGCCACTTTCAGAGGGATATCATGATAGGAAAGCGAAATCGTATAGTGCAACGATTCTTCCAGTTTTTTTCATTATATAATGAAAACAATGACCTAAAAACAAGTTTATAAAGAAACTTTGAAAAAAGACGGACGGGTACAATAATAATAATGATGCCTTGAAAATCGTTAAATATTTTTAATTTAAAGGGAGCCGATAATCTGAGAATTTGAAGAATTTAAACCTCGCATGTAAAGCCTGAGTACAAGATATTGGACATTTTAAGTGGTTTTCGTAGACTTTTTAGCGCAATACAAAATTTATTCCTGCGCATGGGCAGAAATAAGGTGCATTTCAACTGACTCCTGTCGAATCTTGCCAAATAGCTCTTATGTGGAAAAGTATGAGTTGACAATTTTCTGAGCATTTTGTTCGTTGTCATCTCCCCAAACATACACGAGCCTCAATTAACTCCAATATGAACTGGGTTCTTTGACAATGTTCTCGATAGATGGTACCGTTACTTTTTTAACCGAGTATATAACTCGGCCAGGGAAAGCAAATAAGGAGACAGCTTACACACAACCAGGAGATGGCTTAGATATAAGCGGCGTGTTACTATTACCGTCAGGTCCTGTACCAAACTTGTGTTACGTGGGTTATCCAATAAAGAGTGGGACTTTCTTAATAATTTGTGACCCTATGCCTTTTTCATAACGAAAATTTGACCACTGCGTGGCAAAACGTAAAGCGCATATAACAAAGTATCCCATTTTTTTATCTGCGTGTTGATTTCTTGTTGCCTAGCAACGACAGAAGGCAAGGGGAAAGCTCCTGGCCATGTTTGAAAAAATGGTCGCCATGGCTACTGGAACCCTCCTATTAAGTCCAAAAATATTTTGTTTTATACCATACTGTGTTTGGCTCATACTTTGCGAAAATAACTCATTTTGGACTGAAATTGTGGAAACAGCTAGGAATTTTAGTCTAAAAATTGGAGAAAATGCAAATCTGGAGCATTGTAATTGGGTGGTGAGCATAAGACAGGTGTCATAAATTAAAAGTAAATTTATATAAAGGCAAGCACTTAAATCTAAACGTTGAGGTATACCATATGCACTGCAATGCACATATTGAAGAAAGACACGGTGGATGTGCTTTGTGTTGCTTAGCAACAGAAAATCATGCATAAAACTTAAGGTCATATTTCCTGGAATGGACTGGTTGCTAGGCAACCATTCGTCAATGGGCTAATCTATAGACCAATTGGTATAAGCAAAATTCAAACGTAATGCAACCAAATATAGAAAATGTCAAAATATGTTCGGATACCACTATTTGGATAAATGCCAGAGCTTATTTCCTGTCTTTGTGGTTGAATTAGGAAGCAAATCCCGGCCAATGACTCATCTGTTGCCTTACATTTCGAACCATAGCCGAAAAAATTGTTGGCAAAATCTGATGAAACATAAACCATAGGGAGGTGAGATATTTGTCTTGCAAATGAAGGCAAAATTTTCAAGTATAGCTGGGTAGGGTTCGTAAAATATCAAACAAGTCTCATTCTTTATTGGATGACCCTCGTATATTCCGAGGATATATTTGCATACCATGTTATATTCCGGGGGTTATCTTTGCATAACGTATTTTCTATGAATAAATATTGTTTAAACAACAAAAGTTTTACAGAAAATTGTCCTCATAAGCCAGGGGCTTTCGATAAAATCCTTGTCCATTTTTCCGTACTTTGTAGTTTAATTAAAAGATATTGTTTAGACCAAAGTAAGCTATGCACGTAATCGTTATCGTCAACCGATGAGTTCCTATGTATGTCTATATATTGAACAGAGGATCTTACACGAGTGGCCATTTCATATGAAATTTATGAAACGAGCCGTCGGCGAGTTTCATAAATTTCATATGAAATGACCACGAGTGTAAGATTCTGTTTATCATATGACCCTTTAAAATGGAATTTATCGCTTTTGAAATAAACATTTTTTCAATAAGAAAACGCATTGTTGACACGGATTTTGTCAATGACGTTACGTGTACGCGCCAAAGTGTTATTACACGTGTGGTCATACGATTTTTATGACACGGCGTTATCCACTGAATAACAGCGACGTCATATGATAAAAACTTTAATCACTATAAGTCTGACGTCCGAAATAAGCACATGACGTTGTAGTGACGGCGTACTGACGTCGATGTGACGTAATGACGTCCCGTCGACGTTAGTTCGACGTCATTTTGACACAAATGATTAATTTCTCAGCTTGATCACTTACCAAGTGTTGGGCAGTACTCTCCGATAAATCTTTTAGTGATGAATCGAACTGTCAGGGCTGAAACAAAAGAAAAAGAAAATTTTGTGAAATAATAATATAGCCTTGTTTTTGTTGTAACTTGCTTATTTAGCTCTTCTCCTAATATATAACTTTGAAGTGAAAAAAAACATAAATAACGACTTATGATCCGGCATAAATTGATACATACTTTACAATGAGTGTGTAATGGAAACCTGTAAACAATTAGAAAAAAATACCCCTCCAATCAGAATTCGAATTCGGAGCGCTAGCCTGGAAGGCCAGTACTTAAACCAAATAGTCCTGACTAGTCATCAGTTTTCGCTGTGTAGATTCCTCAAGACCTTGGGCCGTATTCATAAAACGACTTAAGTGGTTGCTATGCTGTTGCTAAGGCTAAATTTCTTTGAAGGAGATTCCCTATAACTATGAAATTTGCTCTGGAGAAACAGTCTTACAAAGACTGTTCCTCCAGATCAAATTTCGTAGTTGTAGGGAATCTCCTTTATAGATATTTAGCCTTAGCAACCGCATAGCAACGACTTAAGTGGCTTTATGAATACGGCCCCTTATCTTATTATCTTATCTGAGTTTTCGCTGTTCGCATAAACATTAGGTACATGTACAGTTTTGCGAGCCCCAACAGGTCTTACGGTTAAACAGGCCTGCTGATTAGCGCGGTCCGAGTTCGAATCCCGCTGGAGGCGGAAATCTTTTCAATCGTAAATGAGGGTTCCACTGCACACATATATTCATTATGACTCTTTTATCAATACGTTTGACTGAAATACTGTTGAAAGGCCCGTAAAACTGCAAGTCATCCATCCAGCCTTCTGTACATTTTCTCGCTGCACGGCATAGGTGAGATCCGGGGCGCCTGCATGCTAGTCAAGGAACTCTATCGCGGATGTCAATTTAGTGATAACTATCACTCTAACACACCTAACTCCAGCAGAGAACCGTCAAGTAAAGTTTCAGGAAATCTTAAACTGAAGGCTTTTTGATTATTTTCAACATCAAAAAAGTTCACACGGCCATTTGCTAACCTTTGAGACCCGCATTTCTGATTCTCTTCCCAGTGTACGTCAGTAAGGGCTCAGGCTGAACTTTTCCAGACACCTAAATTTGCCACCCAATTAAAGTTTTGAAGTACCATGACGCAGCTTTCCTGTTTCGCGCTTGTTATGTCTATTGCTCCCAACGCCAATGAGCAGACGACAAGCTTTACGTCTGCAAAATTTAAAAAACACTTTCATCAAAGCTATATCATATTGACAATTCAAAGATAAGAGGACAAACAGTGTAGATCTAGATGATCTCACAATGAGCCGCCTCATCAGGATCTACGCTGTTTGCAAATTGCAAAGTCAGCTATTTTCGTCTCTAATGCTTAAAGTGTTAATTCTTCCAGAATCTATTAGTAAATAAAAGTGCCCCAAAAGAAGCAAAAAAAAGGGGGGGGGGCGTTTGAAGGACCATTTTTTCTGGCTTCATGAGCTGAGAAGTGGTCTTAAAAAGCACCGCAGCTCACTTGGTCATTTTGAGAGAAGGTCGAACCACGAAAAATAGATACCTCCCGCTCCCCCACCTGCCCCGCGCTCATGCGCCAAGACATAAAAAGCGTATTTCATGCATGTCATCCGCAAAAGTGAAAATTAATCCGCGCAGTCTGATCAAACTTTCCTCCACCAGCATTGTCGGAGAGCCAGCGAATATATAATACTCCTATCAGATCACGTAAAAACGCAGGCTTGTCCGAGACTTATTTCTATTTATTTATTAATTTTTGTTCAAAAACATGACGTAAGAAACGTATGCTTGCTCGCCAGATGAAGAGGGACCTACTCCCGTCCCCTAGGATAGAGTCGGGTAACTTCGGACAGAGGGTAAATTCGGACATACCACTGCAAACAGTGAAAATCCAGATGAGACGGCTCATAATGAGCCGTCTCATCAGGATTTTCACTGTTTGCCCAGTTATTTTTGTTTTAATTTCAGTCAACTTACATATAAAGGAAACAATGACACCGTCCGAATTTACCTGCTGTCCGAAGTTACCCGACTCTACCTACATCGTGTTTTCGTTGTTTCGACACGCCTTAAGGCATGTTTTTACAACGGACAGATCGGTTATTTAGGTGACTGCCACGGGGAGAAACTCTGTCATTTTCAATCAATGGGTACAACGAAAAAAAAATAGACCCAGCAGGCACATGACGTCGTGATGACGTCACATTGACGTCGACGTCAGTACGATATCATTTTGACGTCATGTGCCCGCTGGGGAGTAGATCCCTTTGAGTAGCAAAAGGAAGTCGTTAAAGTTTTCATCCTTTAAAAGAAACGCAAAAAAGATGGGCTGTTGGGTGTATCTGTCAGAGAGTAGCTTTTCCCCCCTAGTAGTTTTTCCCCCCGGAAAAAAGACTGATTTTTCCATAGTAGAATTTCCCACCGGAAAAATGGCTATATAGTAGAATTTCCCCCCGGAAATGTGACTATATAGCCAATTTTCCCCGGGGAAAATCTACTATAGGTTTTTTTGCATAGCCGTTTTTCCCCTCCATAGTGGATTTTCCCCCTGGTAATATGATTGCGGGAAAACACGCTACATATTGGAATTTGCTCCTACTCCGATTATAATAATGCGGTTCATAACTGAAGCAGAAATATGAGTACCTGTCCGTAAAATATTGATGAATAGCAGATGCTAGAACCTCCTGCATGTTCCCATCAGTCTGTCTTATTTTGTTTTGGGGGAAAACAGGTCGGCATTTTGCTTTACAGTGTTAGTCAAAAAAGGATATGAGTGTACGTGGTTGTGTGCATAAATTTGTTTAATTTTGTATTTGTACAAGCGTTCATCTGTGCGTGCGTGCAGCAGAGTGCCTGGACTAGTGTTCGCCTTTCATGCAGAAGTCGTGGGCTCGACTCTCATTAGGACACATGTCCGATTATGGTTTTCAATGTAATAAACTCCCTATTGAATCAAACATGACTAGACAAAGCACCCATTCGTACATCTTCCTGTAGCTTACATGCGTATGTTTATGTATAAAAATTTCTGCGATGAGAAGGAGTCACATCATTTTCGTTCCCTAAATTAGTAATTATTGATTATTATAAAAATATGGTTGCTAAATTTGCATATTGATTTTTTGGAATTAATCTCGTTTATTACCTCCCTTGAAGTACCTACACATTTCTTATGCAATTAATTCCGTAAACTGTGTCTGTTACATTCCGTTCCGGTCCGCAAAATACAAATAACCATACCAAGTTCGCTAATAGCCTATTTCCCGGTGGGGGAAAAACTACTATGGGGGAAAAGTGGCTCTATGAGGTCCGGACAAGCCACTATATAGCCGTCCTTCCTATAGCCATTTTTCCGGGGGGAAAGGGGGGAAAAACCACTCTCTGACAGTATCCACAAAACTTAATTTTGCCTTAGAAATTGAAACTGTAAAAGCTGAATGTTATCAAAGTATCCTATTGGTATCATGAACGCAATAACATTTCTCTTGTTCTAGTTAACAGGTTTCTTGGTAGAAAAAGTAGGATGATCAATAAATATAGAGCAATTATCATATTTATCACGTTACCTTGATAAAAGCGTCTGGAGAAGCGTGTCGAAGAATTCCTGCTTCCTTTAAAACTACAACCGACTAAAAATGAAAGCTAGTTCCCAGCAGGCACATGTAGTTGAAACGACGTCTTACTGACGTCGAAGCGATGTAATGACATCGCATCGACGTCAGTACGACGTCATTTCGACGTCTTGTGCCCGCTGGGTTGAATTTGCAGAAATGAGGCAGTGTATCTGTACGAGGGGCGTTCAGAAAGTTTTGAAAGTGACGTAATTTCGTGGTAACCACCATAAAGACTTATTTCTGATAGCAAAAACATATAGATTATATGCCTAGACAAATCTGCAAGCACGGTGTATTTTTTTCAAAGGACGCATTTTTAACTTCTTTGAAATCGGTATACCCTAAAGGCACAGCCTGGCACCAGTCTAATCTGTATTTTACTTTAATAGTCAGATTCCTTTGCAGGGGATATACTCAACATAGAGTCTGTAGGCAGACTACATAAAGGCACTGCAGAATTTAACTTTAGTAGGCCGTAGTTCATATATGAGCTGTCTTTGATTTTATTTTATTTTTATCTTTGCTACTTAAAGATAATGCCCAGGCAGTGGTGTCCTGTAAATATCGCGGAAATCATATTTAATCTAGGTTCCGTACTGTCCCGTGAATATGAATTATCCGTATTTTATGTAGTAACATTTAGCAAATTCTCCCTTTCCACTAAAGTTATAATGGTTTTGTAATGAAAACAAGTGTGTTAGCATTCAAAATCTTGTCAGCACGAGCATTTACATGGGTCAACGAAAACCTGTCAATACATTCAAATTAATGCGAAAGCTGAAGCCTCTATATTCTTTCAAGAATGGCGTTGACATCGAATTCAATAACAAGAAATGCGCATTGCTTTGCAAGAAATAAATGAGAAAACCAACAAAGTGGTTGTGCGCCCAGCGCAGACTCAGATCAGCCTGGGCATCCGCCCAGTCTGATCAGAGTCTTCGCTGTCCGCATGGAGGTAGCTGAGACACTTAGCTACCATTTAAGAGCTTAGCAAAAAGACTGAGCGGACCAGACGGATGCCCAGACTGAGCTGAGTCTGCACTGGGCGTACAACCACATTGTTGGTTTTCTCGCGTCGCGGCTCAAATCAACACCAGTTGCCACTCTTCTAAATTTCGTATTTATAGTGTAGGCAACGATGGACAAAGAGCTGACAAAGATTAGCTTTGCATTTACAACGATATTTGACTTGAATATGGCATGCAAAAAGAATTTTACGTTTGAAATTAGCTCATTGGTATGACTGGGGCCTAATAAAATGCATTGTAAGTTAATAAGGAAAAGTGTCTTTGTAAAGTGTTTGGTATCACTGTAAAGACAAAATGCAGTGCTTTCAGTATATGCATAACAGTTGTGCTCAGCATGCCCCTAAACAAAGTTATGAGGCCATTTGCAAAACTTTTCGAACGCCCCTCGTATCTACACTGTTTGCCCTCTAGTCGTTGAATTCTCATGGACGATTTATTTTCGAAGGGACAGGAGCACGTGTATAGAAGTCATAGTTATATATTCTCGGTGCATGCAGGTTAGCAGACAAATTGCTAGGCAGAGAGAAATACAGACATACATACAGACAAATTGGCATACGTATTTTAGGAAACAAATTATCAGATACATAGGTATCCGTCTACATCATTTCCAATGGGAATTTCTGCAAATATTTATATGAGAACATGAAACCTTCGATATATTCCATTTGTGAAAGGTAAATTATGTTTAACACCTGCATAAACAGCAAAGGAAGTCAGGTTTCTTATCCTAATTCTAGTACAGAAATTAGCTTTCTTTTGTTTATATAAAAAGGTTAAATAAGAGACGCAATTTAAAGTAATTATTTCCGACCAAGTATTAATGAGAAAAGGGCATTTAAAACGTATTAGATTGAAAACAAAGCCTCCCCTTTGTAAAAAGGCACTTAATTCTTTTCATGGTTCGATTCGACTCTAACGGGCATATGACGTAGAAATGACGGCCTACCGATGTAGACGCGACATTGAGCCTTTCTTTCTTTTACATGGTATGACATGCAGCCTCATACCAGCGGGCAAATGAGCTCGAAATGACGTCGTACTGACGTTGATGCGACGTGATTACGTCGCATCGACGTCAGTATGACGTCATTTCGACGTCATATACCCTCCGGAATGGGCAACAATGCGGAAGTACAACATCAAGAAGAGGTGGGGTGGACAAGGCACCACCAGGGCAGCTGAAAACAGGACTAGGTGGAACGGGATTGTAAATTCATCTGGATTGCCAGGTTATGAGATAGAATAGAATAGAATTTTAAATGAATACACCAGCCATTGAAAAACCACTGAATACTGCATATAGAATAGACTATTAATGAATAGAACAGCCACTGAAAAAAACACTGAATGCTAAACCTTTTGATAAGTTCACCAAAACATAATTCCAACTACTTTTCTATGATAAGTACAGTCTTGTTAATTTCATCTTGTGCATGCAATCTGCATGACTGGCAGCTAATCACTCTACAATAACACCGGCTGTCAATTTCATATTCTTCATGCAACTGACATGACCGGTAACAGGTGGTTTTGTTGGGATTAACATGACTGGACTGTCGAAAGCAATGATATCTGTCAGGCTAAGACAGGCATACTACTGTGACACTACTGTGAGGCAAGTAGCGCTACACAGAAAATTCCCACCCATCGGCCCCTGAACAGAAAACCCCTTTCTGGAGCAGTCAAATCTGAGTCATACTTGTTTTGTTGTAATTCTTTTACTTGATCATTTTTTTTTCGCAAAAAGTTTTCAGCGTAGAAGCAGCAATAATTCTTATTTGCATGCACTTGGATTCACATTTATTGACTAATTTTCTGCTGCGTTCATCAAATTTGAGTAACCGTCCCGTTTCATTTCCAATCGTTTTTACAGTAAAATTGCCACAAAACGGGTTCTCTTGGAAGTTTCAAAAAGCGTCGAAACATATGAAATGAATCTTTGTGAAATTACACACAAGATGTTGTTGTAAAATCCTCGCTGAGTTTTAAACTGTTTTTTTTTTTATATATACGATCTACAGTGCGCCTGTTGAAAACATTTACACGGGGTTTGACTTATTTTAGACCTTGAGCTGACCATAGACCCCCCTCCCCCCCCCCCAGGGGGAGTTTTGTACCCTGTGATTTTCTAAAACTACATAATATAAGAAACAAAATGACACATGTTAGCCCTCTGTACGTTGGGGCGTTAACGTATGACGTCGACGTCAATTACACTACCCAAATTTACATATTTACGTTATAATAGAAGATACGCATTGTTATACACATGTTAATATTCGCCCTAAATAATGATGGGTTTTGTCTGTTAGTGCATAAATCGCTGTTTCAAAGTAATTGACATTGTCAAGGATAAGTTGACTAACACTTATAACGTAGTTTACATTGCGTTTGACGTTTTTCCCCTTCAATGTCTAAATACATGTAACATAAGGAGAAATTTTAAGAATTTAAGTGTAGAGAAAAGTTACTGTCATATATATGACTGTTTCAATATTCTAGTATAAAAAAGAAACAAATTAACGTCTTACAAAACCCTCTTCAGCAGTCACGATAAATATGTAACGTATATAATCACAACAAAAATACAAAAAAAACACAACCAGAATAAGACTAAATCGCTGAATTGGTGGACTGAAGTTTATACGTGCTCCATCAATCTTCTTTGATTCATGCCCAGCTTATGGCAGCAGTTAAATTAGCAGTGGATACATTAGATGGGGACAGAAACTATCTTATTTTTGAAGATCTTAACCTATAAAATGAAGAGAAAAGCTAAGAAGGCCAACATCAGCTGCATTTGATGTTTCAATGTTATCTTTAATTTGTCTTAAGTAGATACTGTTTTACATGTAAATATGAAGAAATGTCAATGTTATGTGTCCTCAAACTATGAAAAAAACACACAAAAAAACATCTAATAGTGTATATTTGAAAAGCAATCTAACAGTAACATTACGTTACATAATTGTAATATGTCGAGGAATAAGATTTGTGAGTCATCTGTTATCAAAACTTTAGTTCCCTGGCGGCATGAACTATTAATTGCTGTAGTATAAGCTTACCACTGGTAGTAAGATGGCAAATTTAGCTCTTTGAAATACACAAGAGTTCAGCAAGACGCACATAAATTGTTACTGTCAGAGAGTAGCTTTTCCCCCCTAGTAGTTTCACCCCCCGGAAAAATGACTATAATTTTCCATAGTAGAATTTCCCACCGGAAAAATGGCTATATAGTAGAATTTCCCCCCGGAAATATGACTATAAAGCCAATTTTCCCCGGGGAAAATCTACTATACGTGTTTTTGCATAGCCGTTATTCCCCTCTATAGTGGGTTTTCCCCCTGCTAATATGACTACAGGAAAACACGCTACATAGTGGAATTTGCTCCTTCTCCAGTCATAATAGTGAGGTTCATAACTGAAACGGAAATACGAGTATCTGTCCGTAAAATATCGATGGATAACAGATGCTAGAACCGCATGCATGTGTCTTATTTTTGTTTTGGGAATACAGGTAGGCATTTTGATTTTCCATGTTAGCCGAAAAAGGCTATGAGTGTATGCGGTTGTGTGCGTAAATATGTATAACTTTGTGTTTGTACAAGCGTTCATCTGTGCGTGCGCGCAGCGGAGGGCCTGGACTAGTGTTCGCCTTTCAAGCAGGAGTCGTGGGCTCGACTGTCATCGGGACCCACGTCCGATTATCATTTTCAATGTTATAAACTCCCTACTAAATCAAACATGACTGGACAAAGCACTCGTTCGTACATCTTCCTGTAAGCTTGCATGAGTATGGAGTGAGTATTTATATCTGCGAGGATAAGAGAATTGAACTGAACTGAACTGAAATCACACCCTGCTCGTTCCTTAAATTAGTAATTATTGATTATTATAAAAATATGGTTGCTAAATTTGCATATTGATTTTTTTGTAATTGATCACGTTTATCACCTTCCTTGAAGAACTGATACATTTCTTATGCGATTAATTCCGTAAAATGTCTCTGCTTCATTTCATTCCGTTTCGTTCCGTTCCGTAAAATACCAAAATCCATACCAAATTCACTTATAGCCAATTTCCCGGTGGGGGAAAAAGGACTATGGGGGAAAAGTGGCTCTATGAGGTCCGGACAATCCACTATATAGGCGTCCTTCCTATAGCCATTTTTCCGGGGGGAAAGGGGAAAAACCACTCTCTGACAGTTACAGCTGAAGCAGTTCGACTTTGCCTTAAATTCAGTCTCACTTAAAAGTGACTTCATAAAAATGATTTTTTTTTAATTTTATGCATTAAATGAGGTAAGTATAAGTTGGTATATGCTGCAACTGATTAATATTTAGGTTCTCGTTTTGATGGGATAAAACCAATTTCGCTACCTGTGCTGTTGGCTGAGCCATTCAATTACCCTACATACAAATATGCAACTGTGACTACCAGCCCTGGCAATCAAAAGCAGTACCAGCTCTGCCGGCATTAACACCATTTTTCTATGCTGTCAGTCGAATCGTCAGCCACGAGCCTCTTTTCACAGTAACTGCTTTACATGGCTTAGCAAATATGTGTGGCTCCCGTTATCATAACTTATATGTTAATTTGTGATCTACGTGATCTGTTTATGCAGCTCCCTGCCATCAAATACATTACAAAATGTTAACAATGTGAAAATTTAAGGGTTATAGAAAGTGACATACTTTATAACACATACAGCATTCTGTCTTCAGCCTGTTCAGGAGTTCTATTTTTCATTATGTTGTTTCATTATGTTGTAAATATTTAACTGGCCAGATAATTTTGCAAACCCCATGGTTTTATTCCCACTTGTTGTTACTACCAGGAACTAAAGGTGTTACGAAATACAAATTTCAGTCAGACAATTTTCAATAATGTAACAACTAAAATCGGGGCTTTATTCTCTAACAGTATTTAACATATTTGGACAAGGATGATTTGATAAGCAGTAAGATATCATAAATAAGCAGTTTACAACCATATTTATTGCTAAAAAGTAAACAATATGGTAATACAAGGACACAGAGATCAACTGCAGTAAGTTATTTAGGTTAGCCCTTCCTTGGCATGTATTGATTGGTATGCACTATTTCTATTGTTTGATTATTTGCTCTTCAGAAATACTGTATTATTAGTTAAGGATTATTATCATTATCGGAAATGAAGAATTCATAAACTCTCAATAAATACGTTGTATACGTTACTTGTTTGGTCGTTCTTTTTTTTTTTTTTTTTTTTTTTGGTCTTTCTTTTTTTTTCTCAATATTATGCTGCAAAGCATACAACTACAGTGTAGGCAAATACATTATGAAGGAGAAAAATTAAGATTTGCTCATAAATATCTGAACGGCGATGACAAACATTAATACATTCTGTCATTTTCATTTGCCATTTTATTATGTGTGCAGAGCTACTGGAACACTGTCCCTGGGAAAAAACATATTTGCCAAACTAAACGTGTCTTTATGTTCTTTAGTGAATAGATTCTTTAAGAGATGATTGAATGTTGTTAGATTCTTTAGGATATGGTTGAATGTAGTTAGACTTTAAAGAGCCAAAAACAAAAGCAAAGACATATAGATCATTATAAACATAGCATTTATAGATTGCTACAGTATACTAGTAAACAGCCAGTGTCTCTTTTCTGTATTAAATATTTCTGATACTATTCTCCCAAACTCCTGGTTGACACATATTTGTTAGTTACATAAACAAACTAAGTAAAGCAATGTATTGACACTACCATTAATTATTTTCAAGAGCATGTTTGTTTCTTAACTGTACCTCAGCTATGTTGTTTCCTCTGGTAACGTAAAATATACGTTACAAAAGTAAGTATACGCTGCCAGCAAATATCTACATTAGCTTTGATGCAGAACTGTATTTGGCTTAAGCCTTCAAACTTCAGGTTTACTGTATGCTTTATAGTTTTTCAGTGTGCATGTAAAGGCTATAACAAATCCTTTCAATAAAAAGGTGGAACTCTATTTTGCATTGTTGATTACTGATTATTATATAGTTTTAAACTAAATACGTCAAACCCGCTTAGCTTTTAATGGTATCAAACTGATTGCATATCATTTTATTCGAGCCGTATATGCAAAAATCAATGCTGGCTTTTTATTGCTGCAACTTTATCTTTTCTGAGGTATTATTATTATTATTATTATTTTTTTTTTTTTGATTTTTTTTTTCAGCTGTATATAACAAACTTTCAGGTGTGTTACTGTCTTTAGAACTCAAATGTACAATTTGTAAAAGAAACAAACTGGGCAATGCCATTATGAAATACTTTTATTTTTGATATAATAACAAAGTAAACAGCAAAACCCGTTTTACATATGCAGATTATGTCAATGCCCTTAACATTACAGTTTGAAGTATACTGTGTTTAATCACGTATAAAACACACCTCATGAATCCCTAAAAGTAATAACTGAGAGAAGTGTTGATAGGTCCAAGTACACAATATATCATAAGAACACCCAGACTTATTTAAGTTATTTTTTATGTGACAGTGGAGAAAAAACAGATTAAAGGTATTATAATAAAATATTTTAAATGTTATTGTTATTTACGTTACTACTAGTAATAGCTTATCATAGAAAATAAACCAAAATGAATTTTTTCTCTTATATTAGAAGATTCTTTTATGAAGAAACTGCAACCAAAGAAAATAAAATGATTGTATCTTCAAATTATATGATTTTAACAAAAGTAGCCCTAGGTAACGTATATAATCGATCATTATGGCCGACTAAAATGCATTCAAAATATTGTTGAACTGTTCCTTGTTGTTTAGATAGGCTGGCATATTCAATATTACTTTTTACTGTTGTTTTCGATTCCAACAGTGTTGTTCAAGCACTTGAATCATACAGAAAGTGATAATTGTAATATGGAACATTCATAAGGGGTCACTGTGTTCAACATCCTATTTCTCCCATAGTATACAAGATAGGACAATAATTTTTGCAGATCTGAAAAGACCAATAAATTTTCTTTAACATAGTAACAAACATTTGGTCTAATATTAAAGGAATAACTTACAAAAAGAAAGTATTTTGTATGGAAATTGCAATTTTAATGGAGAGTAAAGAAAAACGTCACGTATATTACACCATGTAAGATAAAGTGACGTTTCAAACATCATAACTTTTAGCTGTTGGGTTGTTCTATTAGACTACATTATAATTTTAAACATATGATCATGACTTTTATTTTTTATAATTTTTTATATTTTTTATTTTATGTTAATTATTTTAATGGGTAACGTAATGTAACAGGCTGTTACAGCTTAACGCCCCACTCGCCAGAGGGCTAACATGCTGCAAAATACTTCTAAGATGCTGGACTTTAAGAAAAGTATGGTCTACAAAACTCCCCCTGGGGGGAGGTAAACCATATCTGGCTCATGGCGTATTTTGGCCACTTTTAATATCAATAGAAAAATACCTGGACCTTCTGTTTTATTATTTGTGTCGTATTAATGACGGATGCGAGCGTTGGTTGACGGTAATAATACTGACAGCTGTAGCTCACTCTTAACATTGACATCTGAACAAGTCCGTAATGATTTTAGCGCAACCTTTTTTCGCACGACCATTTTTGTGCAGCCCGATTCAACATGTCGATTAATGTTACAGAACCATGGCCCAAACATATGCGTTTAACGTGGTCGATGTTCAGAACGGATGCGAGCCGGTTGGTTGACGGCGTTAAACGGCCTGTGCACGCTTAAAATGTTGACATTTGAACAAGTCCGTAATAATTTTAGCGCAACTTCTTTTTCGCACAACCACTTTCGCACAGTCCGATTCAGTATTTGGGTTAGCATTACAGAACCATTGCCCAAACAGAGTAAATATCGGTGTGTATTTGACTTATAATATGGTTTTGCCCAATGATAAAACACCATAACAGCAAAGACAGTGTGTTGTCTTAAACAGATAAAAACTGAAATAGAGAAACATTTGATTATTTGAGACACGACAAAACCAACAAAGTGGCATGTGCGCCCTGCGAACACTCAGATCACCCTGGGCATCCGCCCAGTCCGATCAGAGTCTTCGCTGTGCGCTTAATGGATAGCTAATGGTCTAAGCTATCTACATGCGGACAGCGAAGACTCTGATCAGACTGGGCGGATGCCCAGGCTGATCTGAGTGTTCGCTGGGCGCACATGCAAATTTGTTGGTTTTGCCGTCTCGCGGCTCATTTTAAACTTACCTGTCTTTCCTACTCCCGGACAGCCGAGAAGAACAATCTTACATGAGTTTGTGTCTTTTTCCAAAGCATACTGTCGTGCCCGAGTCCCGTTCATATTAACTTTCGTTCCGTTCATGGCGATCGACCGTGGTCCGTTCATACTCCTAGTAATTTATACCTTGCACTATTCCACTGTGTAAGTAGTCATTTCGTCACCGTGGATATTTTACACTTATTCAACTTTATCATGTTTTTTCTTCACTATGGATATTTCACACTTATTCCACTATAAATTCACTACAGGAGTGAAGTCTGTACGTTGGGTATTTTACACTGTAAATGCACTACAGGTGTGAAGTCTGTACCTTGAGTATTTTACACTTATTCCACTGTAAATGCACTATAGGAGTGAAGTCTGTACCTTGGGTATTTTACACTTATTCCACTGTAAATTCACTACAGGAGTGAAGTCTATACCTTGGGTATTTTACACTTATTCCACTGTAAATGCACTACAGGATTGAAGTCTGTACCTTGGGTATTGTACACTTATTCCACTGTAAATGCACCATAGGAGTGTAGTCTGTAAGTTGGGTATTTTACACTTATTCCACTGTAAATGCACTACAGCTGTGAAGTCTGTACCTTGGATATTTTATACTTATTCCACTGTAAATGCACTACAGGTGTGAAGTCTATACCTTGGGTATTATACACTTATTCCACTTTATATGCACTTGAAATAACTTCTTCCTCTGTATATTCTTCACCGTGGATATTTTACACTTTCTTCCACTGAATTATTATCATCCACCAAAGTAATTTCTTTACCATAAATAGTTTAAAATTCCATTGTATGCGTTAAAACAGCGGATATTTATAATTCACTGTGGATGAATTACACTTATTCCACTTTTAATCCACTACAGGAGTGAAGTCTATACCATGGGTATTTTACATTTATTCCACTTTATATGCACATAAAATAATTTCTTCCTCTGTATATTCTTCCCCGCCCCGTGGATATTTTACACCTTTTCCACTGAATTATCATCATGCACTATAGTAACTTCTTTTCCATAGATTGTTTAAATTTTCCACTGTATGCGCTAAAACCTCGGATATATATATATATATTCACTGTGGATATTATCAGGTTTAGTCCATTGCTTATACTATTTAGTCATTTTAGCTACATTGCATAAGTCGGGTAACTTCGGACATTCGGGGAAATTCGGACATACCATTGCAAACAGTGAAAAATCCAGATGAGACGGCTCATCATGAGCCGTCTCATCAGGATTTTCACTGTTTGGCCAGTTACTTTTGTTTTAGTTCCAAACAACTAACATATAAAGGAAACAATGTCACTGTCCGACTTTACCCGCTGTCCGAAGTTACCCGACTCTCCCCTTTGCATAACATAATCAGAAAAATCACACCTATCATGCTACAGAAATACATCTGTGAAACATAACCGAAAAAACTCAGTAACCTTTTTCCTTATTACGATAGCAAATCGATAGTTCTGCTTACAGTGGAAACATGTGTTAGTGCCATACTAAATCTGTAAGAATTTTCATTCATTTGTGATAGAAATACGATGATTTATTCATGCACCCGCTTGGGCGCCAATCGAATTAAAATGCCATTTAAGGATAAAATTAAGGAGTCTAAACACAAAATGCTATCTTTTTAATTTATGGAAACCAAATTAAACTGATTCGTGTCATGGGTAATTTGTGCCTCACGGCACGTACTAAAAGGGAAGGCTCAGATCAGCTTGCGTATCCGCACAGTGTTCTCTTCTATGTTTCCTGGGTTCGAGGTTATAAAACTTCAGAATAATCTCAAACTCAAAATTTCGAGGTTATAAAACTTGAGAATAATCTCAAACTCAAAATAAAGCACACTGATTGGCTGCTTCCGAGTATGTGCTCGGAAGCACCCAATCACTGTGATTTTTTCTGAGTTTGAGATTGTACTCAAGTTTTATAACCTCTGGCCCCGAGGTTATAAAACTTTTTTCATGCTCCACTCAGCTGAGCATGAAATTTTACCTGCTTATAAATAGCAAATTACTGATAAATAGTTATTTTCATGCTCAGTTTAGCTGAGTGTGAAATTTTCTCTGCTTATGAATATGAAAATGCCAACATTAGTTGGCATTTTCATATTTATCAGCAGAGAAAATTTCATGCTCAGCTGAGTTGAGCATGAAAAAAGTTTTATAACCTCGGGGCCTGGGCCTGGTAATTAGAAAAGCTGAGTCTCAGTCTGCGCTATTGTGCTGGCTTATTTGAGTCGTAACTTAAAAAGCATGCCTGCTTTAAGATATCTTTGCTCGCAACGTTTCTTACATCTTGTTAAAAACAGAGATCTTTCATGGTAAATGATTAGAAGAGTTGAGATATGGAAAAAAACGTAAAGTTGAAAATGCGAACAGCAAAAGCCAAGAGAAGCCTATGCATCTACTGCGCATTGTGATTTTTTTTTTTTGCTATAAAGATCAGTCAGATTTTTGCGCTCTCGTTGACGAACTGTCAGGGCCATGATCAGACTGCGATTCGTTCGCAGATTTAACCAGGCAATTGCTTTTCGCACATGCCAATTTGATCTTAACCATGCGCAGTTTCATTTGCTTATCTGTCGATATCTTCAAAATCTCGCCACCGCGATATCTGTTTTATGATATGTATCTCGTGTTATCTTGTTTCAGTCGCCGTATCTGATATCGGTGACCCGATCTTAATTTAACCAATGATACGCTTAAGATAGTTTGCTGCTTTTTTCTTTCTTTCTTTTTCTTTTTTCACTCTCTTTTTTAGTTATTTTAAGATGGTTAAGCGTACCATTGCATTCCACCTGGTTAACCGTTAACAGCCAAGACCTGTCCGCGTGCAGGATCCCTTGCCCGACAGCGCCTTGTCCATCATATATTTTATTTAACCCAGTTATGCCAAGTGACCAATAAAAGGGAAATTTGCAAATAGTGCAGACCCAGATCAGACACGCGGCGTCTGGTCAGAGTCTACACTATTTGCATAAGACAAATGGGTATTTTTCTTCAGTAAAATAAATAAAATTGTAGAAATATACAACCCCCCCCCCCCCCCCCCCCCATCCCCTTAACTGACAAACAG
Source organism: Ctena decussata (assembly GCA_963989385.1). Taxonomy (NCBI): domain Eukaryota; kingdom Metazoa; phylum Mollusca; class Bivalvia; order Lucinida; family Lucinidae; genus Ctena; species Ctena decussata. The sequence continues at coordinate 18,145,332 of OZ022502.1, forward strand.
ACGCATCCAATTTATAAGGAACAAGAAAAATCTTTAAAAAAGAATAATCGGCGCAGATTAAATGGAAGTGTGTTTTGTTATATGTCTCTAGTTTATGGTGGCTGGTTTGTGCCATTTCGTCTTTTCGTCTTTTCGCCGCGAAAAGACGCCACGCGAAAAGACGAAAAGACGAAAAGACGCCATGCAAAAAGACGAAAAGACGAAAAAACGCCAGGCGAAAAGACGAAAAGACGAAATAACGCCATGCGAAAAGACGAAAAGACGCCGCGCGAAAAGACGAAAAGACGCCACGCGAAAAGACGACAAATTAAGAGTTTCAAATGGCGTCACTTCGCATGGCGTTTTTTCGTCTTTTAGCGCTGAAATTTCGTCTTTTCGCGTGGCGGGTTTCGTCTTTTCGCATGGCGATATTTCGTCTTTTCGCCTAGCGTTTTTTCGTCTTTTCGTCTTTTCGCATGGCGTCTTTTCGTCTTTTCGCGTGGCGTCTTTTCGCGACGAAAAGACGAAATGGCACAAACCAGCCACCATACTAGTTGAAGATTTGACAATAATTTTCATGAATAAGTAAGCTATGTCGGTAGGTTTGACATATGCGTTATTTGACCAATGGAATCTTGTAAAATGTGGAACAATATCGAAATAATTATACGAGGCTGAGCCTCGAAAAAAAAAACAGCCCCCCCCTCCCCCTCCCAGAATGCATTGATGGTTTAACCAAAACTTAAACGCAGAGTGGGAAGCCAACACTTGAGTGAGTACAGTCCATGACGTAAATGTTTGATACACTGTTTGGCCGTATGTATCCGTATGTATGTATCCGCGAACACGTTACTTCTTCAATTTTCCTTCTTTCATGTGTAAGGGTACACTTTGCAGGGGAAGCAACTCTGTCATTTTCATTTTGCCGCCCTTTTAATAGAGGTCAACTCTTAAAGGAAATAATTTGCTCGCTTGGCAGCAAATTCTTTCTTTTAAGAGTAGATCACGTTTTGAAAAGGGTTATATTGTCCATGGAAGCGGCCCGAAAGTCACAAAGGTTGTATCCCTTTGTCAAAATGGTGGAAATACATATACAAATCCCAGCTAAGAGGAAGACTATAAACACTTGCCCTCCTACTCTGTGGTAGGCTGTCTGAGGGACTTGTGCGTATGTTGGCTAGGGGACTCGTGTATATGCTGCCTAGGGGACTTGTGCGTTTGTTGGCTAGTGGACTCGTGTGTATGCCGGCTAGGGGACTTGTGCGTATGTTGGCTAGGGGACTTGTGCGTATGTTGGCTCGGGGACTCGTGTATATGCTGCCTAGGGGACTTGTCCGTATGTTGGCTAGTGAACTCGTGTGTATGCTGGCTAGGCTCATAATGAGCCGCCTCATCTAGATCTACACTGTTTGCCCTCTAGTCTTTGAATTCTCAATATGAAATGTCTAGGACAAGGCAGTATTTTAATTTTTGCGGACGTTAATTTTGTCGTCTGCTTTTTGGTACTGAAAGAGTTAAGAGTTAAAACGGATTTTTCCACACAGCGACTCGAAGAGAAACGGCAATAAGCCAATTCCAGGGCCAATTCCGCATAATATTTAAACTTAAACGATTATTTCTGACGCTTTTAACGCATTTGTGACCTTTACTTACGATAAGATGAAAGGAATCCTACATAAAGCCATATAATCATAGGTAAATCAGAAAGATCAGTTTATCAAAGTTTCATTTGACAGCACTTAAAACTCAGTTTTGAAAAAAAAAATGTCTTCAGGCAAACTGACCACCGCGCATGCCCAGAGAAGCTTGCACCACTGCACAATCAGGGTACACACAGTTCGTCTATCATAATGGTGAATGGCCACACTTTCAGGGCCCGGGTTTCAGGGGAAGAAACTCTGTTATTCACAGGCCCCGAGGTAATAAAACTTGAGTACATTCTCAAACTCAAAATAAAGCTCACTGATTGGCTGCTTCCGAGCACATGCTCGGAAGCAGCCAATCAGTGTGCTTTATTATGAGTTTGAGATTATACTCAAGTTTTATAACCTCGGACCCAGATTAGCCGCTCATTTCACTGGAGGTCAACTCTTAAAAAAGAATTTGCTCCTATTTCTATTTAGGAGCAAATTCTTTCCTTAAAGAATTTGCTCCTATATAGGAGCAAATTCTTTCCTTTAGAGGTAGACCTCTTAGCGAGAAAAGGGGAGTCGCAATAGTTGCCTCTCTTTGTAAATATTGCGAAAAATCATAGCGAGGTATCTATACGTCTTCAATCGGAGCACGCTCGGCCAATTCCGTGAAGCAGTGTTCCGATTGCATACATCTTATGTTGTTGTGTGCAGACTACAGCTCAGTGTCAAAAGATTTTTCCACAGTTGTATATTCCATAGACTTTCATGCATTTGCATGTGTGTCAAAAGTCTTCAACGCCCCACAACTGTATTTTTCATAAACTTCCACGCATTTGCAAGTGTGTCAAAAGTCTTTCCCGATAACTGTATTTTTTCATAAACTTCCACGCATTTGCAAGTGTGTCAAAAGTCTTTCCCCACAACTTATTTTCCATAAACTTCCACGCATTTGCAAGTGTGTCAAAAGTCGTTCCCCACAACTTTATTTTCCATAAACTTCCACGCATTTGCAAGTGTGTCAAAAGTCTTTCCCCACAACTTTATTTTCCATAAACTTCAATGCATTTGCAATGTGTCAAAAGTCTTTCCCAACAACTGTATTTTTCATAAACTTCCACGCATTTGCAAGTGAGTCAAAAGTCTTTCCCCCCCAACTTTATTTTCCATAAACTTCAACGCATTTGCAAGTGTGGCAAACGCCTTTCCCCACAACTTTATTTTCCATAAACTTCAAACTTCAATGCATTTGCAAGTGTGGCAAACGCCTCTCCCCACAACTTTATTTTCCATAAACTTCGATGCATTTGCAAGTGTGGCCAACGCCTTTCCCCACAACTTTATTTTCCATAAACTTCCACGCATTTGCAAGTGTGTCAAAAGTCTTTCCCCACAACTTTATTTTCCATAAACTTCAATGCATTTGCAATGTGTCAAAAGTCTTTCCCAACAACTGTATTTTTCATAAACTTCCACGCATTTGCAAGTGAGTCAAAAGTCTTTCCCCCCCCAACTTTATTTTCCATAAACTTCAACGCATTTGCAAGTGTGGCAAACGCCTTTCCCCACAACTTTATTTTCCATAAACTTCAAACTTCAATGCATTTGCAAGTGTGGCAAACGCCTCTCCCCACAACTTTATTTTCCATAAACTTCGATGCATTTGCAAGTGTGGCCAACGCCTTTCCCCACAACTTTATTTTCCATAAACTTCAATGCATTTGCAAGTGTGGCAAACGCCTTTCCCCACAACTTTATTTTCCATAAACTTCAATGCATTTGCAAGTGTGGCAAACGCCTTTCCACAAAACTGTATTTTCCATAAACTTCCGTGTACATGTATTTGCAAGTGCGCCAGAAGTCTTCCCCAACAATGTTTTTTTCCCATAAGAGTACCTTCAAACTGCAGAGAACACATTCAAAAGAAGCAACTTGGGCAATACTTCGAAGTTTCGGCTATTTAAGCCTCATCAGTGACCCTGACCTGGTCTGGCCACGAAAGCAAGAGAAAAACATACTGTTATGTCTTACTTTTGATAAGGTATGGAAACGTCCTAGTGACACGTTAAAAAATATTTATCTCCTACGTAGGAGATATGAAGTCCTACATAGGACTTATTAACTCCTACGTAGGACTTATAAACACCTACGAAGATGTTAGTATGTCCTACATAGGACTTACTTATTATCTCCTACGTAGGTGTTAGTAAGTCCTACGTAGGAACTAGTAAGTCCTAGTAGGTGTTAGTAAGTCTTACGTAGGACTTATTAACTCCTACGTAGGTGTTAGTAAGTCCTGTATAGGACTTATTGTCTTCTACGTAGGTGTAAGTAAGTCCTACGTAGGACTTGGTAGTAAGTCCTACGTAGGATTTTTTACCTCCTACGTAGGAGTTAGTAAGCCCTGCGAAGGACTTATGATCTCCTACGTTGGTGTTAGTGAGTCCTACGTAGGACTTACTGTTAGGACTTAATATCTCCTACATATGAGATAAATACTTTTACCTGTCACTAGGACGCTTCCATAAATCATGACTTTTGCACGGCGTTGATCAAAGTTTTTGCCCGCATATTTCTCTTTTTTCTTAAATTCCTTGTTCATTCCGAAAAATGCAATTATTCAGCATTTCGTTGATATAATTTTTGTCGAAATAGGAGGTAAAAGAGTGCGGTCATTTTTACATTTTCGATCAGCACCCTTTTTTCTATGCTGGCCGCAAATATCCAACAGAATTCACATATTACTCAAGGTGGCGTAGGAAGCTGCGGACGAAAATATCAAACACTCATTGTAATACACCATTTGTTGGCAAAATCATGACGAAATTAGTTTTGTACATTTTTTTCTGCAAATCATGATTCAATCACTATGTTGAAATTTTTTTAGCAAATATTCTTGGAAAATTATGGCTCAAACATACTTGCACAGGTTGTTAGAAATCACCACGCATTTTTTTTCTTAAACCATCAGTATTTTTTTTTTTCTTTTTTTTTTTTCAAATTATGTCGCAAACATGGTTGTACAGATCGCCAAATTATACCTCAGTCATTTATGTATAGTTTCATGACGTAATCGTTGCTGTACAGTTTGTTGCAAATAGGGACGCAGTGAATGTTGTACAATTTGTTGGCAGTCAGCAAATGAAGGTGATTTTATGTTTTTGCGAGACCTAAAACAAGACGTTGCGAGTATCTTACGATGTAAGGTTGGGTATGACAAAGTTATTAATTTGATATACGTGTGAGCCGCGACACGACAAAACCAACAAAGTGGCATGTGCGCCCTATAAAACTCAGATCAGACCAGTCTGATCAGAGTCTTCGCTGTCCGCATGGAGCTAGGTTAGACCCTTTGCTACCCTTTAAGTGGAAAGCGAAGCCGCTGATTAGACTGGGCCGACGCTGAGGCTGATCTGAGTCTTCGTTGGGCGAACATACCACTTTGTTAGTTTTCTCGTGTCGCGGCTCATGTATGAGACATAGAAGGGATAAACCTGTCGTGTAATCAGACAAGACTCCGTATATGCACAGTCTTATCGGTGCATATGAATTAGCAAGGCAATATTTTGATTGTATATGTTTAACATGTCCTAACAGACTGGGTACTTGTGCAGTTTAGTCTGTCCATGCGTAGTTTTGCATGACTCAAAGACATATTTTCTCCATACGCGGTACGAATTCTTAAGACAGTATATACCATTGAATGAAATTAACTCGGTCGTAATGCATATTATCATGTTTTAAAAAATATGAGCCGAAATTGTACTCCGCAAAAAAAAGAGTTAAATACTTGGATAGAACTGTTTTCAATAATCATTATGAACCCAGATCAGACCATGGTCTGAGCTGGTGCAATTCTGCACCAGCTCAGAAACTGCTCTGATCCTAGCTCATAAACTATCCCTAATGGGACGAACTATGAGAGATCCGCTTCAGAAAAATAGGACAACGGCTCAGGTGTTCCAAGACTTAGGGTTACTAAAGTTTTTTTTTGTTTGTTTAATTTCAGCATTGTCATGCAAATATGGGTAAAAATTATACTTTTGCTCTTTATTTCATCACACACTAGTGATTCTGGATTTGTTTGAACAGCTGAAAAGAAAATGAAATTAGTATTGCTGTTTTGTCTTATTTTTCTGTACGGGGTATGCTGTAAGTTTTTTTTCTTTTGTAATTGTTTATTTATTTATTTATTTTTTTACCCCCCTATGTACGTCAAGGAGTATGCAGTTTTCGTCTTTCCGTCCGTTCATACATCCGTCCGTCCGTTAAGTCATCTGTGTCAACATGTTGAGGCTGCGTGATCGTTTCTCAGTGTTATGTCCGTCACTGGAGCTACCGCAAAATATTGATATTGAATATCAATGTTGTCCTAAAATTGGAACAATTTGGTTTTACGGTGCACTATGCGTTCAAACTCTGCAGATGGAATAGCAAACGGTGTAGACCCAGATCAGACTGCTCATTTAAGAGCAGTCTGATATTGGTCTGCTCTGTTTGCTCAGATCTATCTATCCCAATATTTAGAACGTTTAAGGTTAATGTCGCATGAATCACCGATGGAAGCAAAGGCGAAGATTAATGGTTTTAAGTCATCCTACTCCCTCCCTCTCTCCGCCCCCGGCCTAGTAATTTATGGGCATTTGCAAAGATACGGTTTTCATCACTAGCATATTTTTGCGCAGCACTTCATGAATACGATAGACTGATTTTAACTGCAGTTGTACCAACAATAGCGGCGCAAATGCATTCAAGCGAATAAATCCACTGCCCAAAAAGTATTAAAAAATTCGGCGCATTCAGCGCAAATGTGGATCACCCTAATTTATTACTGATCGTTCCAAGCCCAAGGCGACCACGTGTGTCTTCTAGCCATACAGTCGCTTGTACTTTGAGCAGCTATAACGTTATATTACTGCTCACATTACTACGTTTTGTTCTTTGTGGTTTTTGGGTGGAGTGGATATAGGTGTTGTTTTATGTGTCTTGTTCTATTGTTTTGTCAAAAGAACCATAGAGACAGCTAGGGCGAAGGTTAGTGCTCCGTAACACCCCACCCCCACCCCACCCACCTCCCACCCAATCCCACAAAAAGGCAATGCTTGGTTGTGGTTGATTGACGTTATAAGCCTTAAAAATTATTTAAATTAAGTATGGATCTGTAATAAGCAAGTAGATGTACATGAAAGAAATTTTCTGTTCTCCAGGAGAAGCAAACTCGTTTCCGAAAGAGATGATCCTGTTAATAAAAAGGAAAGCAGATAGGAAAATGGCGGCGCTTTTCCCCACCAGAAAGTGAATCCTTACCCCTTAGTATGCTGAGACCTAACGATAAAATAAACAGATCCCCCCAACCCCACCACAGGGTTTGCCTTATACTTTATTGTATTTCATTCACAGGTGTGCAGCACCCGGGATCTCATCATGTCAAGGTCTATGACGGAGAACTTGAATGCATTCCACTATTATGCCAAATTAAGTGCTGGAAGGTAAAATTCCTGTCCAGTTATTGCCGAGGAAACATCTGTATCTGTGATAGATACCTACCAAACTTACTGATGTAATTCCAGACAGAATAACCAGCTCAAAGTACTTGATGCATTGTAACAAGATTCTACTTATAAGATGGATCTAAATTTTTGAATTGTTTTAGAAGGGAAACTCTCTCCCCCAGTCTTATAATAGAAGAAATAGGGTATCATCTTAGCTGTCAGGATAGATTTTAAGGATACCAAAAATGTTTTTTCCTGGTGGCATTGAAGAATGATGTTTTCATGAAAGGACTGAATAGTCTCTTTTTCGTGTCTGTTAAATAAACATTGCGGACATGAGGATTTGTGAAATTGTCTTGAACAGTCTAGTGAAATGCATAATGACTTTTATGTAGCATTTCTCCACAAAGTCGTGTGAGGCCATCATAGTTTATTGTGAAGTTATCACCAAAACTGATTTCAACTGACGTTTTTAAAATGGCGGAAGGGCATATAGAGGTTTACCTGACCGTGTGTATGTGCGTAACGAGAATCGTGTCCGACCCATGTCTTCCGCCTGCATGATGGGATTTAAAAATTATTTGGCACAAATGATCATCGTGACAAGACGGTGTGCGTTGCGTGCAAGAACCATGTCGCTAGGTCAAAGGTCAAGGTCACAGTTCACACTTAAAGTTTGGGAATAGGCTATAATGAGACATGTTTTGTGTCCGGTCCATAACTTTGTCCTGCATGGTGGGATCCTAATATTATTTGGCATAAATAATTGTCATGACAAAACGATGTGTCGCGTGAAAGAACCACGTCGCTGCCTTGAATGTCAAGGTCACACTGGCCCTGTAAACTTTGTGCATAGGCTGTAGTGAAACGTTCATATCCAGCCCATTACTTTCTCCTTCATAATGGAATTTCCAAGTTATCATCAGTTTGGCATAAATAATTATCATGACAAGTCGATGTGTTGCGTGTGAGAACCATGTGGCTTGCTTAAAGGTCAAGGTTACAGCCTACACTTAAACTTTGTGCATAGGCAAGCTTAGGTGAAGCAAGTTCTTGTCCTGTCCATTACTTTATTCTGCATGGTGGGATTAAAAATTATATGGCATAAATGATCATCATGACAAACCGCTGGCTTGAAGGTCAAGGTCACACTGCACATGTAAACTTTGTGTACAGGCTATAGTGAAAACTTTTTTTGTGCCTATAACTTTGTCCTGCAAGGTGGGATTTTGAAATTATTTAGCAAAAAAGCACTCAAACTTTGTGCATAGGCTACAGTGAAAACCTCCTTTTTGTACTCTGCCCATAACTTTGTCCTGCATTGTGGGATTTCAAAACTATTTGGCAAGAAAATCAGTTGGGCCCAAGAACCATGTCACTATCTTAAAGGTCAAGGTCACAGTGCATACTCAAGCTATATGAATAGGCTATAAGAAAAACCTGTTTGTGTCACATTTGTGTCAGTGGTTTAACTGCAAAAAATGTAAGTCTTTTTTACCTCTATTCCATGTCCCTTGAAGTAAGTCTGTCTCTATGAACCTAATTATCCTACAAGTGCCAGTAGCTTAATCAAGGTGCCATCTTACTCAAGGCACTAGGTGGCAGCATCCGTGTCTTATGGACACATTTCTAGTTTTTCAAACGTTACCGGGCACAGTAGGCATATGAAGGCAATGCCAAATGATTTAAAAACAGTGGTGTTACTATGTAAGGAGGATTAATTGCTACAGTGTCATACAGTTTCAAACAAACGGTCAGCCAATGAAATCATCATGTTTGCATGGTAATTCTGGTCCACTGGTTGGCTGGATAAGTTTTCACATCTTTACCTGTACAGATAGGTGCGGCTGTAGTGTAGTGGATAACACTCCGGACTACCAATCCAGGGATCGCAAGATCAATCCCCCGCTTCTTCGGTCTTTCGGATGAGACTTTAAACCGAGGTCACGCCTCCATACGACCTCGTTGTTGGTGGAAAGTTAAACCCGAGTTCACTCACTCACAACTTTACAGGTTTCTGTCTGTGTCCAGACTTTAGAATTTGTTATATTCCGTATAGTCTGGAAACCAAATCCCAGGTGAAAATTTATTTAACCATTCAGAGCTGAGAATTGTCATGCATAATAATTTCATAAGCATAAGGAGGCGTTTACATGGTGATCATCAAAATGACACCGTGGAAGTTAATCCTCCTTTCTATATGTCTTTAAGAGGAACCACCCATCAAACAACAGGGTGGAAAGGCATTGACAACCCTGTGAAAACATTTGAGCCGCAACACGAGAAAACCAACAAAGTGGCATGTGCACTCAGTGAAGACTAAGATCAGCCCGGGTGGGCATCGACCCAGTCTGATCAAATTCTTCGCTGTCCGCATGGTGCTAGCTTAGACCCTTACCTATCCTTTAAGTGCATAGTGAAGACTCTGATCTGACTGGGCAGATGCCCAGGCTGATCTGAGTCTTCGCTGGGCGCACCTTTTCTCGTGTCCCGGCTCATTGGTTAAATGCATAAGACTTTGCCCCCCCCCCCCCCCCCCCCCCCCCAATATTTGAGCAATTTTCCACTTTCTTCTCAAAAAATGTCCCATATAGTATTGCCCCCCCCCCCAATCCAACATTTCAAACCTTCCTACGCTTATGATGTAGAGAGCTGTAGCAGAAAGATATGGGAAGGGTAGGGGGTGCAGAGTGCAAGCTACTGTTGTGCACACCCAAGGAAGAACGGCCTGTTGAGTTTCATATTAATGCCTTCAGATACACCTCTGCCGTAGGTATAAGGTCCTGAAAATTCTTGGAAATTCTCACATCTTTTCACAGCATGAAGTCTTGTGAATCAATGTTTTCAGTCAGGCCTTTTTTCATTAATTTTCTAGGGCACCTTATTTTCTCATTGGGTCAGTAAACAAGTCGCCCAAGGGCAACGATCGCTCACCTGTCAGTATATGCTCAATTTATATAAAATTGGTAGTACTACAGTCCCAGTTGCTAGATACCAAGTTTCAAGGCAATTGGCCCAGTGGTTCTGGAGAAGAAGATTTTTCAAAGTTTTTGCCATTATATGGGCATGGTGGCCATCTTGGTCATGTGAGTGGACCGAATATATAAACTTTGTTTCCCACTTTGCCTGAAGGCTGCATTTGAAATTAAATTGAAATCTGCCCAGTAGTTTCAGAGGAGAAGTCCTTTAAAAATGTTGACACATTACAGACAAATGACCTTTAGCCAAGATAACTAGATCCACATATGGGCATGGTGGCCATCTTGGTCATGTGACCCAGACCCCGAGTATAAACTTTCGTTCCCCCATCCCACTGAGACTCCATATGAAATTTGGCTTCAATCGGCCCAGTGGTTTCAGAGGAGAAGATGTTTGAAAATCTTGACGACGGATGGTCCCACGAAATGACCTTGACCTTTAGTGACATAATATCTTCATCTGGTCATTTAGTCGACCATGTATACCAAGTATTGTACCTAATACTTAAATAGTTTCTGAGAAATCCACTGTTTAAGCGTTTTCCCATATAAAAGCCTAACGTACCAAAGTTGACCATGTCGTAAATTAGATCAAGGTCAACGCAAGGTCATGATTTGTATAAATTAAGATAAGCCCGCATGCCCAATGCTACATACCAAGTTTCAAGGTCATAGGCCTTTTGGTTCTGGAGAAGAAGATTTCTGAAGGGTTTTTACCATATATGGGCATGGCGGCCATACTGGTCATGTGACCCAGACCCCGGGTATAGACTTTCTTTCCCCCATCCCACTGAGACTCCATATGAAATTTGGCTTCAATCGGCCTAGTGGTTTCAGAGGAGAAGATGTTTGAAAATCTTGACGACGGATGGTCCGACGGAATGACCTTGACCTTTAGTGACATAATATCTTCATCTGGTCATTTAGTCGACCATGTATACCAAGTATTGTACCTTAGACTTAAATAGTTTCTGTGGAATCCACTGTTTAAGTGTTTTCCAATATAAAAGCCTATAAACGTACCAAAGTTGACCATGCTGTAAATTAGATCAAGGTCAACGCAAGGTCATGATTTGTATAAATTAAGATAAGCCCGCATGCCCAATGCTACATACCAAGTTTCAAGGTCATAGGCCTTTTGGTTCTGGAGAAGAAGATTTCTGAAGGGTTTTTACCATATATGGGCATGGCGGCCATCTTGGTCATGTGACCCAGACCCCAGGTATATACTTTCGTTCCCCCATCCCACTAAGACTCCATATGAAATTTGGCTTCAATCGGCCTAGTGGTTTCAGAGGAGAAGATGTTTGAAAATCTTGACGACGGATGGTCCGACGGAATGACCTTGACCTTTAGTGACATAATATCTTCATCTGGTCATTTAGTCGACCATGTATACCAAGTATTGTACCTTAGACTTAAATAGTTTCTGAGGAATCCACTGTTTAAGTGTTTTCCAATATAAAAGCCTAACGTACCAAAGTTGACCATGCCGTAAATTAGATCAAGGTCAACGCAAGGTCATGATTTGTATAAACTATGATGGGCCCGCATGCCCGATGCTACATACCAAGTTTCAAGGTCATAGGCCTTTTGGTTCTGGAGAAAAAGATTTCTGAAGGGTTTTTACCATATATGGGCATGGCGGCCATCTTGGTCATGTGACCCAGACCCCAGGTATATACTTTCGTTCCCCCATCCCACTGAGACTCCATATGAAATTTGGCTTCAATCGGCCAAGTGGTTTCAGAGGAGAAGATGTTTGAAAATCTTGACGGATGGTCCGACGGAATGACCTTGACCTTTAGTGACATAATATCTTCATCTGGTCATTGAGTCGACCATGTATACCAAGTATTGTATCTAACACTTAAATAGTTTCTGAGAAATCCACTGTTTAAGCATTTTCCCATATAAAAGCCTAACGTACCAAAGTTGACCATGCCGTAAATTAGGTCAAGGTCAACGCAAGGTCATGATTTGTATAAACTATGATGGGCCCGCATGCCCGATGCTACACACCAAGTTTCAAGGTCATAGGCCTTTTGGTTCTGGAGAAGAAGATTTTTGAAGGGTTTTTACCATATATGGGCGTGGCGGCCATACTGGTCATGTGACCCAGACCCCGGGTATAAACTTTCGTTCTCCCATCCCACTGAGACTCCATATGAAATTTGGCTTCAATCGGCCTAGTGGTTTCAGAGGAGAAGATGTTTGAAAATCTTGACGACGGAATGACCTTGACCTTTAGTGACATAATATCTTCATCTGGTCATTTAGTGGACCATGTATACCAGAAATTATACCTTAGACTTAAATAGTTTCTGAGAAATCCACCGTTTAAGCGTTTTCCAATATAAAAGCCTAACGTACCAAAGTTGACCATGTCATAAATTAGGTCAAGGTCATCACAAGGTCATGATTTATATAAATTATGATGGGCCCGCATGCCCAATGCTACATACCAAGTTTCAAGGTTATAGGCCTTTTGGTTCTGGAGAAGAAGATTTTTGAAGGGTTTTTACCATATATGGGCGTGGCGGCCTTCTTGGTCATGTGACCTGGACCAAATATATAAACTTTCGTTCCCCCATCCTGTTAAGACTCCATATGAAATTTGGCTTCAATCGGCCCAGTGGTTTCTGAGGAGAAGATGTTTAAAAGTGTGAACGCCGACGACGCCGACAACGGACCATGGCTATACTATATAAGCTCACCTTGACAGGTGAGCTAAAAAAGGTAATGGTCTAAACTAGAACAGTGAAAATACAGACTTGTCACAGGGTTTTCATCAACCACTTAATGCCAAGGCTAAATCAATCTTCACAAGCCAAGGCTAAAGAATGCAAAAGAACCCTTGGCTTGTGAAGATGTTCCAGCAGTGACCCAGCAGGCACATGATGTTGAAATGACGTACTCACGTTGATGCATCACATCACATCAACGTCTCTTCGACGTCATTACGTCATGTGCCTGCTAGGGAAATGCACAGAAATTTCTCAAGCGGTCACTCAGTGCTGCCGATTGCCACTCTAACGTTGTGGCTTACAGTGTTGGGCTCATAAAAATCCAGTTGATATAGGACTTTGCAAACTTGGGTGAAATGTCCACCTAGCCAGTAGATTAGAATCTGTGTTCCATGTAATCCATGGTGTGTGTGTGTGTGTGTGTGTGTGTGTGTGTGTGTGTGTGTATGTGTGTGTGTTTTCACTGTTAATGGCCAGTGTTGAAAAAGATGTTTGTACAAACTTAATGATTATATTTTGATAAGATGCATACTCTTAAAATTTGTAAATAAAATATACAATCAATGATGATTTGCATTACTTTATTTGTACCCTTGCTTTCCTAATAAAGATCGGGACTCAATTTAGGTTGAAGTAGGTCAGTTGGTCAAGCATGGTGCAGACAAGCTATGTTGAGGGGAAATTTTACATGCTATCAGCCTGTGATGTGAAAGTAAAGTGCAAGTCACCATCACCAAATTGCATAGATTCTTTGGTCAGTTCTAACCATTAAACTGCGTAAAAAACAGCTACCTAGATCACAAAATTTAAATCTGCAAAATTTAAAACACTGTTTTGTTCCAGCTATGCTATAATATGAGCCGCAACACGACAAAACCAAAAGTGGTTGCGTGCCCAGCGCATACTCAGATCAGCCTGGGCATCTACCCAGTCTGATCAGAGTCTTCGCTGTCCGCATAGAGGTAGCTTAGACCCTTAGCTACCCTGTAAGCACAAAGCAAAAACTCTGATCAGACTGGGCAGATGCCCAGGCTGATCTGAGTATACGCTGGTCACATAACCACTTTGTTGGTTTTCTCATGTCCCGGCTCAGTTACTGAGAATTCAAAGACTAGAGGGCTAACAATGTAGATCCAGAAGAGACAGTTCATTATGAGCCACCACATCCGGGGCCATATTCATAAAGCCACTTAAGTCGTTGCTATGCTGTTGCTAAGGCTGAATATCTATAAAGGAGATTCCCTACAACTATGAAATTTGGTCTGGAGGAACAGTCTTTGTAAGACTTTTCCTCCAGACCAAATTTCATAGTTGTAGGGAATCTCCTTCAAAGAAATTTGGCCTTAGCAACAGCATAGCAACCACTAATAAGTTGGTTTAAACAATATTTTATTTACTACACACTACATGGTTACAAAACAATACAATATACAGTATGGTACAGGATCTGACGGTAAGCGAAACGCTTTTATGAAAGTCATCTCCTGAAATGCTAATAAGTTGTTTTATGAATACAGCCCCAGGACCTACAATTTTCAAGCATCCTCCACTTTTTGCCAAGATTTTTCAACTATACCGTAATGTGCATATATATTGGGACACCTAAAAATAATGAAAATACTTAATTTTCAATTTGGGACAAATGGAAAATTCAATATTTTAGGTGTCCCAATACTTAAGCACATAAGGGTATACATATTTTTTTTATCCAGAAGTTTTCTTTAATAGTGCTTACTTGGAAACTGGGGGAGGGCCCGCGAGGGGAGGGAGCTACTCCGATAGCAAATTCTTTCCTTTCAGAGTAGCCCTCAATGAGCAGAGAGATGAATAATTCTAATGCACTTACGCATGTTACGCAACATCTGATTGGATAACATAAAAATTTGCGACAGTATATTTTGGGATATACTGTCGTAAGCCCGACGTCATTGTAGAACCGTGCTTCTCATTTGCTGACATTTGGTTTTACCCTGCCGAAAGCACTTACAATGGTTGCAAAGAAGTACACTTTGAAACATGAAAAAGTGCATTAGAATGGGGATAACTGTATTGCAAATTGTCATTTGGGGAGGTAAATTGTCGATTTTATAGTCGTAAATTGCGTTTAATGGCTCTGCTGATGCATCGCCGTAAAATGAAATTTCCGACCATAAAACCGACACTTTATCTCCCCAAATGGCAATTTTGAGTACAGTTATCCCCTAATTCTATGCATAGATTATTTTTTCTGAAAGTATATTTCTTTTTCCTTAAGCGAAACAAGTATGCTTTTTCAAAAGAGGTATAAAAACAGAATGAACAACCAACATTGGTGGTGTAGACTTCTTTTTATTGATCAACAAGTTTTGGTAAATTACCTTCTTCAGGATCACATGACTGACAATTTTTCTATTGCAGTACAATTTAGTGCATTAGGGTGTCACATGACGTCGGCTAAAAACAGACTCTGTTGTTATTACCACGGACGACGACATTTTTTTTTTTTTTTTTTTTTTTAAAGACTGCTGTGGCCATTAATCTTCAAATTCCCTCACTTGTCAAGTCCTTTCCAAATATCACTGACCAAACAATAAATTCCCTGACCTGGACAAAAAATATTTTTGGTCACCACCTACTGCTACATGTCCACTGTGATCTCTCTACACCCACACTGGTTTTGTACTTGCCTATGCGCCTGTGCAATATGAGGTTTGTTCACGATCAAAATGAGCCACGTCACAACAAAACCCACAGAGTGGCATGATTGATTGTTTTGGGTTTAACGGCCCTTTGAGACAGTATTTCAGTCTGTATCAAGCCATCTCCCAGAGGGAGAAGTAGAGAAATGATAGACGTGAGAAAAAATGTCCAAACAACCCCCATCGCACCTACTGCAAGCACAGTAAGCCCTTGCCCTACAATGTTCCAAACCAGTAGGACGCCCTGGCATTGAAAGTTATACACAGCACCATTGCACCACCCCCCTGAGTGGCATGTGTGCCCAGTGAAGACTCAGATAAGCCTTGGCAGACCCCCAGTCTGTTCAGTCTTCCCTGTCAGCATGGAGCTAGCTTAGACCCTTAGCTACCCTTTAAGGACACAACAAAGACTCTGATCAGACTGGGCAGATGCCCAGACTGATCTGAGTCCTTGCTGGGCGCACATGCCACGTTGGTTTTGTTGTGCCGCCGCTCAAAATATTTTGACAAGAAAAGTGGCACACAGAAATCCCTAGAAGTAACCAAGACTTGCTGATTCATCTAATCTAAAGGGAGACAATCAGCAACAAGAAACAATAACAACCTGTATCAAAGTTTTATTATCTCCATTTAACAAGAGATACAAGTTTAATGCAAGTATAATACAAATAAACAATGTTAAATTTGCGTTTTGAAGAAACAGACACATACATGAGGCAACAATGAGAAAAACACACACTGTCTTTCATCCAAATACGGTCAACTGAATTATCTCGAACCTTATGTCTCAATGTATCCTTTTATATATATCAAAGATTATAGATTGGACAAATGTCTTCTATTTTTTATACATTTCAGCTCTGTATATCTCAAACTATTGATATCTCAAATTAAGTTTTCTGGGATCAGAAAATTTACTTTGCGATATCACTAGTTTGACTTATCTTCAACTTTAAGATCTTGAGAGTTAACTGTACTGCCTGCCAGTAACAACACAGCCACGAGCCACGTATGGCTCACTATGCAGTCTGATCAGAGCCTATACTGCTTGAATGGACTTGACCCTATATATGAATATGTAAATGAGTCATGGGGTCCTAAAACTAACCTGGTGTGTGTGTGTGGGGGGGGGGGGGGGGGGGGGGGGGGGAGGGGGAAGGGGGAGAAGTATGGAAAATTATCCCTGTTATTCCTTCTTTCCTTCTTATCTGGAGCCCTGGTTTTTGTCCAGTGGTACCTGGAGCTTATTCTAGGGAACCGGCTGTGTAACCGTCTCATTATAACTCTATTCACTTATAACACTATGCCGTTCTATGAAGCTTGAACCTTACGTTATAAAGGGGCCACATCGTAAGTCCCTTTGACTTTGAGATAAAGTCAGGGCATCAGGTAAGCCAATTTTTTTAAGTTTGAAGAATAACATTGATTTTTCCATTAAAACATATTTTCCGGGATTTCATTAGTAAAGGCTACCAGCTGAAATCCCACATTTTTGAAGAAACAAAACATTTAAAGCACCAAAAATGAATATAATTTAATTTTAAAGCCATGTAGATCTAGATGAGGTTGCTCATCATGACCCAGCTCATCTGGATCTACACTGTGTGCTCTCTATTCTTTAACCCTTTTGCCGTTCTGAGTGCAATAGGGTTAAATTCTCAATATGATATAGCTTAGACGGAACATATTCTAACTTTTGCAGACGTGATTTTATTGTCTGTTTTTTGTTGTTTCTTTTCTGCGCTTAAACATATTGAACATAATGTTCTTCCCTCCAAAAGTTTAGCTACTATACTCGAGGACTTTAAAAACGCCTCACCCCAAATTGTGGTGTATTCTAGTAATTCCACATTTCAAACTATTAAAGATGACTAGGAATTTTTTAGAAATGTAAAACTGATCAAATAAAAGAAATTACACAAATTTATGTCATGCGTGAAGACCTTTGCACTCTGCAGGTCAACGTTGCTTCCCCTTAATATTATTTGAAACTTCTTTATGATACAGCCCTTAAACTCGATCCCAAATTTGCCGTGAGAGATATCATACTGCAAAAACTCAAAATTAAAGTCGACATGACTTTATGTGCTGTCAGAAAGCTTAAACCGAAAACTGGAACACACAAATTGGAATCTCAGAAAAGTGATTTTCTGGAAAATAACGTTATTTGACCTTTTACACTTCACATGAACAGCATCTGATACAAACAGCTCACAGATTTACTTTCTAAGCATCCGTCAATATCAGTGGATTCTTTGATATCAGAACCAAACGTCTGTTTATCAGCGCAGTGAATGACGTCAACGTCAATGATTCCATTCTGAACGAACTCTAAAATGCACATTTTAACTACACGCGGTTCTAGAGTAGACCACCATTGGTCGTAAAATACTGTTTGAATGAATTTATTGTTCTCGATTTCAAAGTTTGATGCCATGTTTAAAATGCCATTATTGCATTCCACGAGCGTTTGTTTACCTCGCTTCAATTCAGTAACTGTTGAAAGATAGCGGGAGACGGGAACCTCGCTATACTCCGATAAGCATTCGGACGGTACACTATAATAGTTTTGCTGAAATCCCACGTTTTAAAACGCCCTTTTATCTTTGCCGCGTGTTTTTAAACCTTTTACATTCTAAGATTGTACTGATGATTATCTCCTGCATTTGCTTTATGCATGCAGTTTCACTTATCATTAGTTTTATTTTAGCTGATAATATAACAAACGCAGCATTTCACTCTATTTCAGGAGAGGCGTTTTTAAAGTCCTCGAGTATATTAAAGTCTTATCTTATTTAACCCTATTGCACTCAGAACAGCCAAAACTCTATGGAGTTTTGGCTGTTCTGAGTGCAAAGGTTTAAAACATATATTTTCTATATATATATATATATATCACAGACCAAAAAGTATCACATTTAGGCAAGAAGTAATAAGAACAGCTAAGCACAAAGGGAAATAATTTAACTGACAAAAAACAATATACTCAACAAGATATGCATAATGATAACAAAATAGCAATTTCATTAAAATTTTGGCCGAATTTCACTCCTGTAAAAGTCAATAAGCAGTTATTGACCTAAAATGTTTACAGACTTAATAAAGCCTCATGGTCGATATATATGTTTTTTTAAAAATCCTTTATGGAGAAATCACATCGGGTAGGCGGCAATCGAAAACGCTCGTGCAATCGACAAATGGGGATCAAAAAAAGGTAAGAAACAGCGTTTTCGATTTGTAATCGGAAATGCTGTTTCTAACGGTTTTTGATCCGTGTTAATTGACTGTTAAGAGCATTTTCGATTGCCGCATACCTGGTGTGGAAATTGTCTGCTGAGACTTTTGGAGCCCACTGTTACCAGAATTGGAACAACAACAACAATGAGAAATAGTTTGACTACCCTACTTTTTTTTCAGTTATAAATCAAGATTTTCCCTTCCAAAACAATCTCAAAGATCTAGATCCATCTTACAAGATGGATCTAGATCTTTGAGATTGTTTTGGAAGGGAAAATCCTGTTTAGATCTAGATCTTTGTCTTGGAAGATGCGTCTAGATCTTTTCAGGGTATACCCCCATTTTATAGCTGAATTACACAAGCCTGATTTACATAGTTACGGTACTTTTGGAAGGATAACTCCCATCTTATATGCAAAAAAATGTATGTTGAATGAAATTTCTCTGACAGTAGCCACTGCATGGAACTGAGAGTATGCGTATTTGTATTTAACTCATAAGAAATTTGATATTCTCTTATATTATATATTATGCTATTTATTTGTGCGCTGGGCCACGTATTGCAGTTGGTAGCATGTCTGACTCAAGAACAAGAGGTCCTGGGTTCGATACCTGATCCGGCCACATACTTTTGTTTCTCCTTCCTCTGAAACGATTTTGGTAAAAGTATCTGTAAAAATGTAATTCTATAAAAATCTTACTTAAAACTTAATTAGGTCTGACTACTGTCCTTAGTTTATGGCATGTACAATGTGTGCAAAAGTCACTGACTAATATACACTGCACACACTTTTAAAGTTGGCAAAATAACAGTGGGATAATGTACCCTAGATGAATCAAACTTTTCAGTCTCTCCTCCTAAAGAAATAGAGGATATCTTACACGAGTGCTCATGTATTATTGAATTTATTAAACAAGTTGGGGAAAAAGATAAGATGCGAGGCTATGCCGAGCATCTTACCATTTTTTCCTAACAAATTTACTAACTTCAATACTACAGGAGCACAAATGCAAGATTCTGTTGATCATATGACACTAAAATCGTATTTTATTAGCATATTTTGCACTAAAACTTCTCATTTTTAGAAAACATGTTTTTTATGTGGCCATTAGAAAACACGTGGCCATTAGAAAACACGTTTTTTATGGCCCTCAATGCATACGGTTAGGACGTAACTTGCATATTAAATCCACTAGTTGATTATTGTTAGTAATGCAAGGCTTTATTACACTCTCAGATGCGACGTCATATGATAAATAATAAATCATGAATGACAATATAGGGACTCATCAACACTCATGAACTACATTTCTACTGAACACAATGTATAAATGCCGTTTTTATCATCATTAAATGCACTCCATATACTGTACTAAGTTTTATAGATACATGGACTTTGTTCACTGGCGGATCAAACAAAATTTAACAAATTATCAAGCTTTTCATAGAGCTCTGTTGTATCAACATACCAAAAAAATTGGGACACCTAAATTAAAAACGTAATTGTCATGAAAATAGAACAGTTTGGTTTTCCAAGGCAATAATGTGTCCAAAAGATGCAGATGGAATAGCAAACAGTGTAGACCCTGATCAGACTGCTCCAAGGAGCAGTCTGATCTGGGTCTGCACTGTTTGCTCAGACCTACCTCTCCCAATTCTTATAATTTTTACAGAATGTCTTGTATTTCTAACAGCAATCTTCAACTGGCACCTGATATTATTTTCCAGGAGGCTTTGTAAGCAATATCCTGATTGGTCAACACTGTTTACAGTCTTAAGTTACAGAAGTTCTGATTGGCACCAGACCAATAGAATATAAAATTTTCTATAATTTAACCAATCACACTATTTCTTACAAAGCTGCAGAAAACAACTCCATATATTTGTTAGGGAAGTTATGACTGGTTGAGACTGTTGACAACACTATGTAACAAGAGTTCTGATTGGTTGTTGTCATGATACTTGTGCTTTACTCTGTCTCTGCAACTGTGCAGCAGATATAATAGGCACATGGTGAGAGGCAGACCCAGCGGGACTTCGAGATCGAGATCTGTGGCGACGTCTTGTTGGCGTAGTTGGCACTGTGACATCCTAAAAAGTAAAAGTAAATATGTATTTTCTTAGCTGTAAATTTCTCTCTCCCTCACTATATTTATCCCCCCCCCCCCCTCCCCCCATAAAATTTAAATATTGATATTATATAAATTGTATCATACTGCCATCTACATATTATCAATAATGCACCCCCTACCCCAACCCAAACACCTGGAGAAAAAGAACATACATACACACAAAAAAACCCTCCAAATTTGATGTTGACATCTACTATTCTGGCACTGCTCATATCAAAATTAAAAGTACCAAACAGTTATTAAATGGTACAAACAAGCTTTAAGCAACATATTACCAACCTCATGTAGGTAGAAGATTAGTTATCTTAAAACATTTATAAGCATATATACCGGTAGTTAATTTCTCGTACATAACAAGCCAGAAAGTTAAACATTCATGCACACACATGCCCAAATTGCATGACAAGTTGCTGCTGCTGCTCTCTCTAACACCTTCATGGCCCTTTTATACAATTCTGAGCAAGTCCAATTTGCCAGTTCAGTGAGAAAACAGTCAGAAATAATCTATCTACCTAAAGTTGAACCCACAATCCCCTAATTTGCAGTTGGACACATTTAACACTAGGCTCTTTGATTTTCACCTTTTTATTTTCTTTTAAGTAACTAGCCCAAACACTTTTGTTTTTGTATCTAACCGTTACGTAAAGCTTCAAGCAGCATATAAAAATTTACATCTGCAAAATTTCCAAAAAATGTTTGGTCCAAGAATAGTGGGCAAACAGTTTAGACCTAGAGGCGAGAATCTTTCCCACCGTAAACGGGGTTCCATTGCACACAGCCTTTCATTATCGGCCTGATATAACTGCAATACTGTTGAAAAGGATGTAAAATCGCAAGTATCCAACCATCCATCTATTATATAGAAGAATGAACTTATTCTCTAGCTATCTAAATCTCACCAAAAAGGGCTATGTTTAGCAAAATTACACAAACAACTTAAATAAGCATCTCGCTTTGATGATATACTAGTCATTCAAATCATGTTTAATTAAGATTATACAATCAAAGATCAGCTCTAACTATAACAGTTTCAAACAGGTTAATCTCAATTCTGATATGAATATGAACACATTAATGCTTTAAATGCCCGAATACTCCTAACCACATCCCCAAAAATCTGCTTCAGTTCAGCAGGAAAATATAGACAAAATACATAAAGCAAACAACATGCGTTATCCAGAATGTGACCAACGTCGTCTGGCATGTGACAAACTGATAAAAGCATATATTTTCCGACAATCATCTATTCGGCAAACTGTGGCCAAGTGTTTGCAAAATAAACAAAATTTTGGAAGTTGGCTTTTATGTAATGGTTGCTCTTTCATTAACTCCTTAACAAAAAGCAGACGACAAAATTTATGTCTGCAAAAATTAAAAAAATGCCTTCTCCAAGACATTTCATATTGAGAATTCAAAGACTTGAGGGCAAACAGTGTAGATCTAGATGAGGCAGCTCATTATGAGCCGCCTCATCAGGATCTACGCTGTTTGCAAATTATGCTATTTTTGTCACTGGTGCTTAAAGTGTTAAAAGATTTGATGCTGCTGGAGGCTTTCAGGAGACCGAGTCTGATAAGTACAAGTTTTACAGTAACATTGTGAACACTGGTCTAAATGAAATGGTATAATTTGAAAAGTATGTCACAGGCTGATGACATAGGCTGGGAGGGTGTAACTAATATCTGTAGAAATTTTGGGGATGTGGTTTGGAGTAAGTATGAAAATATAACACACACAAAAGTAGCTGTTTAAGTACTATTCAACACAGCTCCAAATATGACCACATTCTGGAAGTAAAGTTCTTGGGAGTTTCTCGTGTCTCAATAAAAAAGAACTCCATGGAATGCTGTGTCTCGACTGACAGCCAACTGTCAAAAGACGAATCTAAACACGAAAACTTGGCAAAGTTTATGCTGCCGCCCCCCACGACGTCGGAAAAGTAATACATAATGTCCTGCTTCTGCTAGTCCCAGATAAGAGAAAAACAATATTGTGGGATCTAATCAGTTTGTCCAGCTGCACAGGCTGATTGGAGTGTTTATTATATGCACATGGCTGAAGGTCCCTTCTCGAGCAACACCATATATTGTGGGGATCCTATTATTTTAACAGGATACCACCATCACATATCTATCCCATTAAAATTTGTAACAATTTTATAATACATGATAGTATACCACAACATATGTTGTTTTTTTTTTGGAAAATAAGGAAACTAGCAAATTTTCATCCCAAAATATTTGGACTGTCTGAAGCTGTGTCTACTAAGCATCAACAAAATACCTGACTTTATTTGGAACTTGAGGGTGAGCCCTG
This sequence comes from Ctena decussata, assembly GCA_963989385.1. Taxonomy (NCBI): domain Eukaryota; kingdom Metazoa; phylum Mollusca; class Bivalvia; order Lucinida; family Lucinidae; genus Ctena; species Ctena decussata. Next base: position 18,168,523 of record OZ022502.1, read on the forward strand.
TAGTACAACAGTAGTACCATTTTTCTTTGGTTATAATACAAGGTTTTTCTCTTCCAAAACAATCACAAAGATCTAGATCCATCTTGTAAGATGTAAGATGGATCTAGATTTTTGGAATTGTTTAGGAAGAGAAAAACAAGATGGATCTAGAGTTTTGGAATTGTTTTGGAAGATTAGAAGATGGATCTAGAATTTTGGAAGATTACAAGATGGATCTAGATTTTTGGAATTGTTCTGGAAGATCACAAGATGGATCTAGAGTTTTGTAATTGTTTTGGAAGATTACAAGATGGATCTAGATTTTTGGAATTGTTTTGGAAGATTACAAGATGGATCTAGATTTTTGGATTTTTTTTGATTTTTTTTGAAGAGAAAACCTATTCTATAGCTGAATTACTCAAAACTGATTCACATATTTGCTTTTACAGTAGAACTTCATTGGCTCAAACAGGCTTGGGACCATGAAATTAGTTCCAGCCAAGGGTAGTTCTAGCCATCCAGGGTTAGTTTCCATATAAAGTGACCTCTAGGGACCAAAAAAAAGTTCTAGCCAGACAGGGTGAACGAGCCATCAGGGTTCGAGCCACTGAAGTTCTACTGTATTTGGGGGGATAAACTTCCATCTTATAACCACAGAAATACGGTAAGTCAATTAACAAAGCAGAAGTGGCTACAATGATTTAGTTGTAATTTTAAAGGTGCTATAAAAGGTATTCTGAAATGATTTAACTACATTGCGCATAACAGCGGACACAGACAATCGATGTATCGAGAATCACCTACAGAAGCAGATGATGCTTGATTGGTGTAAAGGTTACAGTAAGTTACAGTAAGTTACAAGCATACTCAGTGTTTGAAGATCGGGGTTAATGCCTCAAGATTTATAGAACAAGTTTTACTGTCTTTGTATGGGATTATTTTGTTTAGACTGATACAGTGTTATTGTATTGTGCCAAAGTAAACAACAGACTGGTGCTGTATTAAAATCTAGTCAAACTGCAAGGATGCAGATGCAGCAACTGGTTTAATGTGAATTTATAATAATTGAGCCGCGACACGAGAAAACCAACAAAGTGGTTGTGCGCCTAGCGCAGACTCAAATCAGCCTGGGCATCCACCCAGTGTGATCAGAGTTTTTGCTAAGCACTTAAAGGGTAGCTAAGAGTCTAAGCTACCTCCATGCAGACAGCAAAGACTCTGATCAGACTGGGCGGATGCCCAGGCTGATCTGAGTCTGCGCTGGGCGCACAACCACATTGTTGGTTTTGTCGTGTCGCGGCTCATATAACTTCTAATCTGAGAGTGTAATAAAGCCCTGCATTAAAAAAAACGATAATCAACTAAAGATTAAATATGCAAATTACGTCGTAACATAATGCATTGACGTCCCTGAAAACGTCCCATTTTCTAATGGCAAAATCGTGACATTTTAGTTCAAAATTTGCTAATAAAAATGTGATTTTCTTGTCATATGATAAATAGAATCTTGCATTTGTGCTCCTGTATTACTGAATTTATTAAACTTGTTGAGGAAAATCGATAAGATGCTTGGCATAGCCTCGCATCTTATCTTTTTCCCAAACTTGTTTAATAAATTCAATAATACACGAGCACTCATGTAAGATCCTCTATGTGTATTCTTCCCAAGGAACACAACTCTATCATTTTCAATTTTGTCTCCCTTTTCAATGTGGTGAATCTCTACATCGAAACAATTTGCTCCCACAGTAGCAAACTATTTCTTTAGAAAATTCATTCCATTTTGGAAGGGCAATTAATGTTATCTAGGAAAGCAAACGGTAAGTTCCCACAGTAAAAATGGGGATAAAACATGGAGGTGCACTAATACACTTTACACCTTAAGTTTTTTTTATTAGCACCCACAGCAGACTGCAGCTCAAAGGTGGAGCTTCTAATGGATGCTAGACTAGTTACAAGATTGATGAAGGCAACTGTATATGGTACTTACTATATTTTGTTGCTTGACTGACTGTGAATTTTTCTCTGTTAAATTTTCCTGAAAGATAAACAACAATTATATATACACAAGCAGTCATTAGGAGTGTTATGCCATACTAATAAGAAATCCACATAATGCCGTGTTTTGCCTGTCTGCATACTATAGCTCTTCTACAAATTTTAACAAGGGCTTCGCAAGCGGCGCATAATACGCCCGTTTTAATGTCATAAAGGAATTATAGAATGAAAAAGATTGTTTACAAAAGGACAGACAGACAGACAAACAGGGGAAACCACACTTTAATTAATGATGGCAAAATTATTTAAATATTAAACACATCAAACAAGGGAGATAATTCATATACTAAATATACTAGATATACCATTCTTGGTTCTAATACATTCCCTTGTCAATATACACATCTTGATAAAGTTGTGTTAAAATATTCTAAGCGGTTAAGGAGTTACAGAGTAAACAGGAAATTTATGCATGGGCAGACAATCCAGTAAGCAAGCCAGTCATGGTTCTTGCTCAGGATTCATTGCCCCATTATTACATACATTCCTACAAAGTTTCATTCTAATATATCAAAGGGTTAAGGAGTTATGGAGTGAATGGAAATGCCTAAAAATAATGATCAAAGGGAGGTTACTCCAAAATTAAGATTCGGGGAGCAACCATTCTTATATGTTACATATCATCTTGTGATCATGCACATTGCTGTAAAGTTTCATCATGATATTCCAAACAGTTACTGAGTTAATGTATGCACAACATAAGTATACACAAAAATAGCCGAAAAGAACTAATAAAAGGGATGTAACTCAGTAACGAAGAAAGGGAGAGCAACCATTGTTGTACGCCACACATCGTTGGGACTTCATACACATTTCTATGAAGTTTCATGAAGATATCCCAAACAGTTATCTAGTTATGGCGCACACAAGACCTGCAGGAAAAAAAAAAATCAAAGGGGCATAACTTGGAAACTAAGGAAGGGGGAGCAACCATTCTTGTATGCAATACATTCCCCCTACCTACTACATATGCCTACAAAATTTCATGAAGATATCCCAAATGGTTACTGAGTTATGGCGCACACAAGAATGTTTTTGGACGGAGGAAAGGGAGGTTACTCCAAAATTAAGAAAGGGGGAGCAACCATTCTTATATGCGACATATTATCTTGTGATCATGCACATTGCTATAAAGTTTCATCATGATATTCCAAACAGTTACTGAGTTAATGTATGCACAACATAAGTATACACAAAAACAGCCGAAAAGAACTAATAAAAGGGATGTAACTCAGAAATGAAGAAAGGGAGAGGAACCATTGTTGTATGCGACACATCGTTGGGACTTCATACACATTGCTATGAAGTTTCATGAAGATATCCCAAACAGTTATCTAGTTCTGGCGCGCACAAGACCTGTAGGGCAAAAAACAATCAAAGGGGCATAACTTTGAAACCAAGGAAGGGGGAGCAACCATTCTTGTACGCGACACGTTCCCCCTACCTATTACATATGCCTACAAAATTTCATGAAGATATCCCAAACGGTTATTGAGTTATGGCGCGCACAAGAATGTTTACGGAGGGACGGATGGACGGACGGACGGACAGCGCCATGACATAATACGTCCGTTTTTTCAAAACGGGCGTATAAAAACTGTTTACACTTTCTAGTTCAGTGGTGGTAAAGTTTATTCACTGAATAAGGGATGTCACACCTGTATTATTTAGCATACTATGCATGTGCAATCAGTGCACTGTTCAAAATCTCTTACCTGGCTAGTTGTGTGTTAATACATGCTTAGAAGCCATCCTATGACTCCTTAAAATGAAAGGATGGGACAAGCCAAATTCTGAACTTCCTGATACGTGCTAATACTATGCTGTTAAAATATTTGAACTGGTTTCTTAATTAAAACTAGATATTTGTGGAAACTGGACCTAAAAACAGCTATTCAGAAGATCTTGAATAAAGGGCATATAAGCAATACTGAAGGTCTTGAGAAACAGTTTTCAAACTGTAAGAACTTAATGACTGGCTTTCACCATGGCAGTTTAGGCTTTCCAGAACTGATGCTTATTAATATATCTCTTTGCATAGACATAATGGATCCTGATAACTTTCCCTCTTCGTCTTATTCATTTTACTGTTTACCATGTACATGCATATACCTGGATTTTCACTCTGAGTGATATATAAACACAGGCACAGTGTGGTCTTTCAAGCAAATAAATGTTCAAAATGATCTGTAAAGTTGCACAACCTCACTAAATATTGGGAAAGGAATGTCTGGGCAAACACTATACACCAAGGCCAGACTGTTCAGGGACTGCAGTAGTATTTCCCATTCTGCCAGCACCTTTAAGCCAAATTGATGACAGTCAAATCAGAGAAGGTAAAATCAACTTAATTTGAGTTTACAACGGCATGGCTGCAGAGATGGCTTCTGTCAATATTAAAGCTGCCATGATGAGGTTTTATATCAGTAAGCAGTCAGCTGTAGCAGAATAGGTTTGAATTGTGCTAAAATGGGCAGTCAACCTTAGCGAAAAGTGGACTCGTCCGTTACGCATCAGACCTGTTCTTAAAATTTGTATAAGATCTATATTTAAAATGTAACTGCATGCTATATTTGGTGTATTGTTTGTTGTTTAACAACCTTGTAAAATATCTAAACCCCCATCAATACCCTAACAAAAGAAAGAAGAAAACACTGTATTACAGCAAAATCGACTGAGACAATGCTCAGTTTATAAACAAAGTAATTGCAGCATAATGTAAAAATTCTAATAAACACCCATGTTCTAATAAACCCCATTCCCCCACTTTTGATCTAAAATTCGTCATTTTCCTCCAATTTTGACCATTAAAGACACCTCTAATACCCACAAAAGACTTTGAAGATAAAAATGCACACTTTCTTTTACGATATGCATGAGAATCTACTAAATCCTAAGTCTTCTTCTTTAGATCGTATAAGGTAACCTGTTTCTCTTCCCATCAAAGTGATTGGTAACTTAAAATAGCATGCAGTATTTCCGATTCCCGCCACTGCAAATGGTGTGTCAGCTAATAAAAGGTCCAGGACAATTTAGCATAAGCATAAAGGTCAAAAGTTACAACCGGGCCGATGGCCAACAGTCCACTTTGAATATAAACGTGATTACCAATGTTTTTACATAGTTTCATCCTTGTTTGTCAATGCTTTTTTGCAAATGTAATCATACTTCTCTAATTTATTAATAAAAGGCCATCGGCCAAGCGTCACCCGACGTTTGAAATGTGTCACAAACTTCAGCCCTTTATTCTGTTTCAGAGTAAATGTATGGCCAAATACAGAAAATATATATATTACAGAACCTGGTATGCAAATGATAACTGAACATAAGCAAAGACATATACCCAATTACTGAGCCTCTTTATAAAATACTTAAATTCAGAACGGGGCATATAATTATGTGTAAAATCAGGTTACTGAAACTATTGGCACTTACAAAATGATCAAAACATCAAGACTGTATACCAAGTGCAAAATAACAAGAGCCATAATCCTGCTTATATGAATCTGAATAGATTTATGAAAATTCAGCCCATTAATATGAATAGTTCTGGAGTTATCCCTTTTACCTTTAAGTGAATGTCTATTATCTATGAAAGGGGAATAATTCTGTCACTTATGATTCAGCACATCCTAACAATAATCAGAATAATCAATTTACCAAATGCTAATAGCATACCAAATTTCAGCTCTCTCGGTCATACGGTTCAAAAGTTGGAAAAATGCCAAAAAATGACAAAGGGCCATAACTTTGTAAAAAATAGGACAATTGAAATTCCAAAATCACATGCACATCTTCAGATCATAATGAAACATTCTGCACAATATCAAGTCAATCTGATACAAGATGTTGCAGGAGTTGCTGGGACAAGGTGTAAGTCAGCAAGGGCCGTAACTCCATTAAAATGGCCGAAACAAAAATAAACTACCACATGCACATCTTCATATCATAAGAATATAATCTGTAAAATTTCCAATCAATCCGATGAAAGATGTAGGAGGAGTTGCGGGGACAAGGTTTCGGAAGGTCTGAGTCAGCAAGGGCTGTAACTCCATCAAAAATGGCCGAAACAAAAATCGAAAACCAAATGCACATCTTCATATCATAAGAATACAATCTGTAAAATTTCAAATCAATCCGATGAAAGACGTAGGAGGAGTTGCAGGGACAAGATTTCGGACGGACGGATGGCCGGACGGACGGACGCACACACGGACGGACGAGGGTCATTTCTATAGTCCCCCTCTGCCTACGTCGGGTGACAACAAACAGTTTAGCGTAACAATGAGCACGACAGTTCTCCCTGCAGCAGAGGACACCTCTAAATGCATGACAGCTGTGTGACTAGTTAACCCATTGCATTCTGGGTATATTTTGTCGTCTGCTGAAATTGTCATCTGCATCAAAAATCAAGAATATTTTGACAATATTGGTCTAACTAACTCTTGTAGAAATGATGTCTAGGCAGCAAACATTTTGGATCTCAGGTCAGGCCCCACATTTGTGGGCCTGATCTAGATCCAAACTGTTTGCCCAGATACCCCTTTAGGGGTATCCCGAATGGAATGGGTTAATGTCAAAATAAGCAAACATGGATGCCACCATGACTGACTGTGAAAACTCTGCAAGTTTTGTTGTGCAGGCTCTGGAAAACGCTCACCCCCAACTTCTTATACACAGATAATTCTAATAAATGCCCTGGCACAGATAATTCTAATAAATGCCCTGGCACAGATAATTCTAATAAATGCTTGGCATTTATTACGATTTTTACTGTATGTAGGCACCATTTCTTGGGTAATAGGTCATTATGTAAAGTTACTATACTCACGTGTGATCCACTGCGTACAAGGTCCTCTTTCTTAGATGGCAGAATTCCATGGAATGATGCGTGACGTTTAATGTTGTTAGATGATGACGTAGGTTGCGGGGTGGATGATTTGGCCCCGTCCATAATGACGGGGCTGTGGACGGAGCGGATGGATGGAGATGATGGAGGTGGTTCATTTATTTTTATAGGTCGGTGATCAGAGGCAGTCCTGAAACAGATGACATCACATTAAAATGAGGTATCAACAGATATATGAGCCACTACACGACAAGTTGTGCGCCCAGGGAAGACTCAGATTAGCCTGGGCGTTAGCCCAGTTTGATCAGACTCTTTGTTAAGTGCTCATAGAGTAGCTGAGGGTCTAAGCTACTTCCATGCGGACAGCGAAGACTCTGATCAGACTGGGCGGATGCCCAGGCTGATCTGAGTCTGCGCTGGGCGCACAACCACATTGTTGGTTTTGTCGTGTCGCGGCTCATATCTACAAATAAACTGAGGACTCCTTCTTTTGGGAACTCTTTAACAAGAAATGAAAGTTTAAGTTGCTCTATCTAGATACACATATATTTTGTAAAATGTTTATAAAATTATCTTATAACAGGTTAACAAATTATCATTTTCATAAATGGCCTTTTTAATTCCTATAGATCCACAGTTGTAGTGTGATTCTTTATTTGAACCCAAATGCAGAGTGCACAACAATGATGCCATGGGGTTCAAGGCTGTGATTTAATGCAACAAGAGCTTCGCAAGCAGCGCATAATAGATTATACACCCATTTCAGTGTTATGAAGGAGTTACAGAATGAACAAGATTGTTTATAGAAGGATGAACAGGTAGACAACAAGACCTGTCCGCGTACAGGATAGCTCGCCTGAAATGCCTTGCCCATCCATGGGTTAAGGAGATATAGGTCTTTAAAAAACTTTAACCAAAACATCCAATCCGACGCGGATGCGGATGCTGATGCCGAAGCCGTGGTGACAACAATAGCTCTTCCTGAACTTTCGTTCAGGCGAGCTAAAAAGGGGAAACAACTCTGTAATTAATGACTGCAATGTTATAAAAATATCTTATCACATCAAAAAAATTAGTATATCAAAAATCAGCTTCCAGGGTGAAGCAGCTCAGAAGTTCCAACGAAAAACAAGGGAGACATAAACTAAGTAAACTAGAGTACCATTCTTGGTCCTGATTATATTCCCTTGGCAATATACAAATCACCATAAAGTTTTGTTAAAATATTACCAACGGTTAAGGAGTTACAGAGTAAAACAGAAATTGATGCAAGGGCAGACAATTCAAGAAGTAAGTAAACCAGAATTGTGGGTCATGCTCATGATATATTGCCCCATTATTATAACAATATCATTAAAATATTTCCAAGGGGTAAGGAGTTATGGAGTGAATAGGACTAGCCTAATTAAGCTAAACAAAGTGAGGGTTATCCAAAATTAAGTAAGAGGGAGCAATTCTGTAAGAGGAAACATTCTTATATGCGAGACACAGTCTTGTAATCATGCACATTACTATAAAATTTCATCAAGATATTCTAAATGGTTACTAAGTTATGGAATGCACAAGATTAGTATACACAAAAATTGCCTTAAAAATCTAATCAAAGGGATGCAGCTCCAAACAAAGAAAGGAAGAGCAACCATTGTTATATGCACCACATCGTTGGACCCTCATATACATTGCTATGAAGTTTTATCAAGATATCCCAAACAGTTATCTAGTTATGGCGCGCACAGGACCAGTCAGGTAAAAAATAATCTCAGGGACATAACTTGGAAACTAAGAAAGGGGGAGCAACCATTAATTTACGACACTTTGCCCCGAACTAATATATATTCCTACAAAATTTCATGAAGGTATCTTACTACGGGTCAATCAACTACTGCAACATTTCGTTGTTGGAGGAGATTCAGAAACATTCCTTTATCTCAAAATAATAAAAAGACAAAGGATCAAAGTATTTTCTTCACAGACGGCGGCTCAGTTGATCGTTGTCACAAAATTTATTTATAACGGTACCTGTCAGCTACATTATAACGATTTCCGCGGCGGTCACTTTGCTAGCTAGCGGTTCACAGAATGACGCCACAAATCTAGTTACTGCGCCCTTTACTGAGCGGGTTTAATACAGTTATAATTGAATAAAAGAAATCAGTTTTTTCGACGGAATGTTTGATCTGACAGTTGACCGTAACAGATTTTCATTGCCTTTAGAAGGATGTTTGTTGCAGTAGATACTTTATGCGTAGTAAACAGTTACTGAAATATGGTGCGCACAACTTGACAAGAACGTTTACGGACAAATGGATAAACGGCTGGACAGGGCCACAAAATAATATGTCCATTTTTTTTCAAAATGGGCGTATAACAAGACCTGTCAACGGGACAGGATAGCTCGCCTGACAGCGCCTTGCCCATCACTTAAAAAACTTTAACATAAAACTTTAACATTTTGCCTACGCTGCCAACTCCAGCACCGACGCCGGGGGTAGTGCAATAGCTCTTCCTGTACATTTGTACAGGCGAGCTAAAAACTACACACAGGCTGGTCTGTGTGCTTATGTCTTAAGTGATCTGTAGTCCCTATAATACATGCATGTACATTTAAAAGTGCTGAATCATTTTCTAAAAACTGGAAACCTTGTCACAAAAGCCAAGAACACAACACATCAACAGATTTTCCTGTTAGCCACTGTTAAAACAGTTTCAAATATGGGACTAATTTAATGGCAACTCTAAAAAAGCTTTCTTATTTGAGCCGCAACACGACAAAACCAACAAAGTGGTTGTGTGCCCAGCGCAGACTCAGATCAGCCTGGGCATCCGCCCAGTCTGATCAGAGTCTTCACTGTCCTCATGGAAGTAGCTAAGACCCTTAGCTAGCCTTTAAGCACTGAGCAAAGTCTGATCAGACTAAGCAGATGTTCAGGCTGATCTCAGTCTGCACTGGGCGCACAACCACATTGTTGGTTTTCTCATGTCGCGGCTCATTTATTCATCAGAGTGCATGATTTGCCAAAGGCATCATCATATATTCTGGAAAATCAGATACATATATATGTACACTGTCATGTGTTTCAGAAGAAACAATTTGAGCCGTGACGCGAGAAAACCAACAATGTGGTTGTGCGCCCAGCGCAGACTCAGATCACCCTAGGCATCCGCCTAGTCTGAGCAGAGTGTTCCCTAAGCGCTTAAAGGGTAGCTAAGGGTCTAAGCTACCTTCATGAGGACAGCGAAGACTCTGATCAGACTGGGCGGATGCCCAGGCTGGTCTGAGTCTACGCTGGGCGCACAACCACATTGTTGGGTTTCTCGCGTCGCGGCTAATTTTTTTCTAAAGAGTGTGCCAATGGCATTATTATAAATGCACATAAACACAGCTGAAGCAAACATAAACAAACAAACAAAAATCCTGGCTTTTCCAGAAACTTTTCCAGAAATAGTGCATGGTCAATATTTTCTTTCACAATTTCCAGAAATAGTGCATGGTCAATATTTTCTTTCAACATTAAATAGAAGTAATCCAATTTAAGTCAGAAAGATCAGAAACATATGTTTTCATATGCTAAAAAAAATCTAATGAGTTGCAAAATCACTAACACTGAAAAAAAGAAAGAAAGAAAAATCAAAATTCCACCTATCAACTCCAATGCAGCCAAATATAATCACTCAATTAGTAAGCAAAGGCAGTACAAACATGCTGCTAATTGCTACTTGTCAATTTTCAATAAGCGATTATTTTGATGTAAGCAACTAGTACTTTACTCTTTACGTATCAGTATGGGTATTGACTTGACATGCAACCTAGAACATAAATTCTAAATACATGTACGGTTCTAAAAGAAGCTTTTTACATGTGAAAGCTAAATAAAATCCTTTTCTTATCCCAGCTGTGTTCACCAACCAAATACTCATTCCTTATCAATGTCCTTCACCCATCACTCACGTGCATTAATTTTATTAATCATGTCCCTATACCATCACTCACGTGCATATATTTTATTTACCATGTTATACATGTATCAGGCACACATACTGTCTTCCCCCATAATAGTTAATGTATTGCAGCTATCCCAAGGTTAAAGGTCAAAGGTCACAATAAGTGGTCCAGCTTGAACAGGCTCAAATGCTTACTTTGAACTCTGGGACTGTTGTCAAAATAGAATAATTAAAAGTAATTACTAATATATACTGAATTTGCCATAGTCTTAAATATGCCAAAATTTTTAGGGAGAATTCATTGGACAGCATTTAAATTTCATCAAAGTCAATTCTAATGAGATCACACATCACATTTGAGCCCCACTAGGCAAAAAGGTGGTTTAATATACGAGCCACAACACGACAAAACCAACAAAGTGGCAAGTGCACCCAGCAAAGACTCAGATCAGCCTGGGCATCCACCCAGTCTGATCAGAGTCTTAGCTGTGCACTTAAAGGGTAGCTAAGGGTCTAAGCTAGCTCCATGTGGACAGCAGAGACTCTAATCAGACTGCAGATGCCAAGGCTGATCTGATTCGTCACTGGGGACACATGCCGCTTTGTTGGTTTTGTCATGCCATGGCTCAATATTGTTTCTTACAAAAGTCAGGAAAATATACATGCATGGTTTCTTTCAAAAACTTGGCTATTAAAAATGGTTAATTCAGGCAAATGTAAATATATAGTGTCAAAGTTATCTTGTGCATAAATGAAATTGACTTGCCACGGTAACTAGAAATGTTTTGGCTTCCCATATTGTCCCAGGAGCTATGGATGTTTGTTTTCATGATGTTGTAACTGCCTGAATTCAATAGTCATATTTTGCATAATTGTCAAAATGAAATTTTCATTTTATCCCTCTAACAAAAAAGTTGAGTAAGTTTCTTGTCAGCCCAATGAAATACAGAAGTCCCACATCCAATATATTCATAACTCAGTTTTCTATATTAATGTTGTTTTTTATTATATTTATGAGTTTGCTTTAATCTAACAGCCAATATAAGCTGCACACAGTATCTTGGGAGTATAAAATGAGCCGCAACACAACAAAACCAACAATGTGGTTGTGCGCCCAGCGCAGACTCAGATCAGCCTGGGCATCCGCCCAGTCTGATCAGAGTCTTCGCTGTCCGCATGGAGGTAGCTTAGACCCTTAACTACCATTTGAGCTCTTAACAAAGAGTCTTATCAAACTGGGCAGATGCTCAGGCTGATCTGAGTCTGCGCTGGGCGCACAACCACATTGTTGGTTTTATTGTGTCGCGGCTCAAATTTATTCTTTCCATTTTGTCCTGATATTTTCCCTTTCCCAGATTTGATCTCATAATCATGTGAGCCGTTACATGAACAAACCAACGATGTGGTTGTACGCCCAGCGCAGACTTAGATCAGCCTGGGCATCCGCCCATTTTTATTAGATTCTTTGTTAAGTGCTCAAAGGGTAGCTAAGGGTCTAAGCTACCACCATGCGGACAGCGAAGACTCTGATCAGACTGGGCAAATGCCCAGGCTGATCCGAGTCTGCGCTGGGCGCACAACCACATTGTTGGTTTTGTTGTGTCGCGGCTCATGTACAGTCTGCCATCCTGACCAGACTCAGACAAAACCAGAACTCTGAACACTGTTTCTCAGAAATAATTCTGTGGCTTGCAAACCTAGTGTTTGCAGTAAAAACGATCAATTGAGTGACAGAAGGATTTCCTTGACATTTTTCAGTATCTTCTAAGATTATTTAACCTATTTCTAGCTGAAGATGAGAAACAAGAGGACCATTGGTCCTGTAGCTCACCTGAGTCCATTCAGCCTCAATACTCTAGGGTAAGTTACTCTAAGGCCATCAGTCAACTGGTTCTGGTGAAAAAGATTTTTAAAGGTTTTTACCATATATGGGCATGGAGGACATGTTGGTCATGTGACCAGGACATCTGAAAAAAAATTTCTTTCCCTCAACCCCCTGGAGGCTCTATATGAAGTTTGGTTTCAAAACTGGCCCAGGGACTTTTGAGGAGATGGTTTGATATTGTCAAAATGGCAGAGTTCTGGGTCAAAAGTCAAATAATGACCTTGATCTCTTGTACTCATAAATCTTCATGTACTCATTAAGATGACTGTAGATATCAATTTTTAGGCATAAATCTTCAAAACTTTCCATGAAATCTTATGTTCTAGCATTTTCCCACATTTGACCTTGCCATAAAATAGTCAAGGTCAACCCAAGGCCATCATTTTGAACAATCTTGATAGTACTGGAGATCCCAATGCTACATACCAAGCTTCAAGGCCATCGGTCAATTGGTTCTGGAGAAAAAGATTTTTAAAGGTTTTTACCATACATGGGCCTGGCGGCCATGTTGGTCATGTGACCTGGACGTTTGAACTAATTTTCATTCCCTCAAACCCCTGGAGGCTCTATATGGAATTTGGTTACAATTGGCCTAGTTGTCTTTGACGAGATTGTTTGATATTGTCACAATATGAGAGTTCTGGGTCAAAGGTCAAAGAATGACCTTGACCTCTTGTACTCACAAATCTTCATGTACTCATAAAGATAACTGTATATACCAATTTTTAGGCATAAATCTTCAGAACTTTCCATGAAATCTTATGTTCTAGCATTTTCCCATATTTGACCTTGCCGTAAAAAAGATCAAGGTCAACCAAAGGTCATAATTTGAACAACCTTGATAGTACTTGAGTACCCAAAGCTACATACCAAGTTTCAAGGCCATCGGTCAATTGGTTCTGGAGAAGAAGATTTTCAAAGGTTTTTACCATATATGGGCGTGGCAGCCATATTGGTCATGTGACCTGGACCGTATGAATGTTTTTGTTCCCTCAACTCCTGGAGGCTCTATATGAAATTTGGTTTCAATTGGCCCAGGGACTTTTGAGGAGATTGTTTGGAATTGTCAAAATATGAGAGTTCTGGGTCAAAGGTCAAAGAATGACCTTGACCTCTTCTACTCATAAATCTTCATGTACTAGTTAAGATGACTATAGATACCAATTATTAGCCCAAAATTTTCAACAGTTTCCAAGATATCTTATGTTCTAGCATTTTGCCATAGAATAGCACAAGGAAGAAAATTTGACCTTACCGTAAAAAGGGTCAAGGTCAACCTAAGGTCATAATTTCAACAATCTTGGTAGTACTCGCGTACCTGATGCTACATACCAAGTTTTAAGGCCATCGGCCTACTGGTTCTGGAGAAGAAGATTTTTTTAGGTTTTTACCATATATGGGCATGGTGGCCATGTTGGTCATGTGACCAGGACCGTTTGAATAATTTTTCGTTCCTAAGGTCCCAGGAGGCTATATATGAAATTTGGTTACAATTGGCTCAGTGGTTTCAGAGGAGAAGTCGTTTGAAAATGTTGACGGACGGACGGACGGACGGACGAAGAGGGAGCCTGACCATACTATAAGCTCCCCCGGAGCATCTGGCTCAGGTGAGCTAAAAAAAGGAAACAAAACTGCAAAAATAAAAAGAATTAAAACAAGAGGCCCACGGGCCACAAAGCTCACCAGATCTCTAGCTCAAAATAGCTATCAAATTCGTATAGGCTCAAAATTGCTGTCACATTTGTACTACAGGCTAATACAAAATATACAACTACAAAGTCTCAGTCTGACAGTCTGTTGAGTGGATAACAAAATATATAACTATTTTCCATATACTGATTGCCGTAAATGTCATTTTTTAATTTTCCCCATTACAAGTCAATGCAACTCTAAGTTGCCATAGCAACCAAACTAAAGAGCCGATTTTTATAAAAAAAAATAAATTTTCAATCCCCCAGCCTAAGGATACTACAGATGAAATCAGGGCCTTATCAGCCCAATGGCTTCGGAGGAGATAATTTTCTTAAGTATTTTTTCCCCATTTTTTTTTTTTGCAAATTGGTTTCCATGGCAACCAATAAAAGCAGCAGTAGGCAAAAAAAAAACATAGCTAATAAGAGAATTCTCAAGAAACAATCTATAAAAGTTTTGTCAACATATCTGCAATGGCTTGGCAGTAAATGCCATTTTTCAATTTTCCCCATTACAAGTCAATGCAACTCTAAGTTGCCAAAGCAACCAAACTAAAGGGCCGATTTTCATAAAAACACACACTTTCAATCCCCCAGCCCAAGGATACCACAGATTAAATCTGGGCCTTATCGGCCCAGTGGCTTCAGAGAAGATAATCTTTTAAGTATTTTTTTCCATTTTTTTTACATTTCGGTTTCCATGGCAACCAATAAAAGGAGCAGTGGGCCAAAAAACATACAGCTGATAGAAGACATCTTAAGGAACATTTCTATAAAAGCTTTATCAACATATCTATAATGGCTTGGCAGAAAATGCCATTTTTCAATTTTCCCCATTATAAGTCAATGGGAACTCTAAGTTGCCATAGCAACCAAACTAATGGGCCGATGATCATAAAAAACACAAACTTTCAATCCCCCAGCCCAAAGATGCCACAGATTAAATCTGGGCCTTATCGGCCCAGTGGCTTCAGAGGAGATAATTTTTTAAGTATTTTTTTTCATTTTTTTGCATTTCGGTTTCCATGGCAACCAATAGAAGGAGCAGTGGGCCAAAAAAACATATAGCTGATAGAAGACATCTCAAGGAACATTTCTATAAAAGTTTTATTAACATATCTGCAATGGCTTGGCAGAAAATGCCATTTTTCAATTTTCCCCATTATAAGTCAATGGGAACTCTAAGTTGCCATAGCAACCAAACTAAAGGGCCGATTTTCATAAAAAACACAAACTTTCAATCCCCCAGCCCAAGGATGCAACAGATGAAATTTGGGCCCAATGGGCCTAGTGGCTTCAGAGGAGATGTTGTTTAAAAGTGTTGACGGACGACAGACGACGACAACATACGACGACGACATACGACGACGACGACGACGACGACGACGACGGACCACTGCCTATCCTATAAGCTCCCCCGGAGCCTTCGGCTCTGGTGAGCTAAAAACTTACAGTGTAGACCTGAATCGAATTGTTCCTTTGGAGCAGTATGATTAGAGTCTACACTTTCTAAAATTTACTTTTTTCCTTGAAAAACACACCCTTGAAAATGAATGTACTAGTTCATACTCAAAGGCAGAAGATCCCTTTATCATTTAGGGAACACAGAAGGACAAAGCTTAAATCTCTTTAACTAGGAATGAATCCCTTAACAAACCAATCAAAACTGGCCCCGAGATTATAAAACTTGAGTACATTCTCAAACTCAAACTAAAGCACAATGATTGGCTGCTTCCGAGCACATGCTCGGAAGTGGCTGCTTCCGAGCACATGCTCGGAAGCAGCCAATCAGTGTGCTTTATTTTGAGTTTGAGATTATTCTCAAGTTTTATAATCTCAAACCCTGATATTTACCTCCTATGAGTTCTATAGCTGGGTCTGACTACCTGCTGATCATCTGAGTGGGCACCAGAGGAACTATCACTATGTACCGGAGCTTTTCCTGTCACTGCGTCACTAATGTCACTATCACCACTTGTCTTTCTAGCACTCTGTACTCTCTCCTCATCACTAGCATTGGAGTCACCTGGTTTACGTTTATATTTTGTTGTTCGTAATGATTCCTCTTGATTTTTAGAAAAAGTCTGCAACTTTTGTAATAGTTTTGCTACTATACCACTATTAGAATTGTTTGTGTTGCTGTTTTTCTTGTCCATATCTAACTGCCGAGATGCGTTAGAATTTGTTAAATCAGTTTCTGAGGATGTGGAACTTGTCCTGCGTCTTTCTAAACCTGTCGGGGAATATTTATCCGTTGGACTTCTGTTATAATCACATGAAGTTCTCGAGGATAGGTTTTCCATGCTGCTGGAGCAGCGTGGGTCCTTCCGTGGAATTTGAGGGGGTAAATCATTTATACTGTTGTCAACTTGACTCTGAGTTAGTGTCGCAGATGATGCTGTGCTGGTACCACTCTGCCCTACTCTGCTACCAGAAAACCTCTGCTCCAAAAGTTCTCCAACCGGTAACCGCTTACGATCACCTGCCAGTGACCTTGAGTCTGATATATCACTGCAAGAGGGGCTGGAAGGTCGACTACCTGACCCATGCCTTTTTCGTCCATCAATCACTGGAACTCCTTGACTTCCAGCAGTTGGACTTATTTTAGCACTAGGTGTTTTACACTCACTACGTTGAAGAGATTCTGGTTCCTCCTTAGCACCTTCTCGGCTTCTACGTCTGCGACCAGAGGGACTGTCTGTGCCACTAAGATTTCTCTCCCCTGAGAGTTCTAAATTTCTCCCTTGAATATTGACACTTGACACTGAAGAAGAACTATCAGAAATATCACCTTTCATATCCTTACTTCTCCTTCTCCTATGACCTTTCACTCCTTCCTCTTTTGCAGCAGAGTCTGCCGAGTCTACATCCTGACCCAGCCCTTTTGTACTTAAAGCCAATAACACAGAGTTCTGGCTATCAATAGTGAAGGTCGAAGACAAATTTTGCTCATTTTGTTCCCCATTCTCTATCCTCTGCCTGCTATCAAAACTAAACCCTTGTGATTCCTGAGTCCCTGTCTTCGGACCCCTCATTGTTGGACTCTTTAATGTCTCTTTTGGCCTTAAACTCTCTTCAGGATCAGTCTTATTTAAATCTTTACTCCTAGTTCTCTTGTGCATATGTAGTTTAGGGGTCATGATAACACCTGCCTCTTGCTCCAATCTTGACGCTGGCCTATCAGGCACTGGAGTCTTAGCCTCTTTCCCACTACTGTCCAACCCCTTTTCCCGCCGACTAGACCGAGGAGATTTAGTCTTGCGACTTTTTCTGTCTTTTCTATGGTGTCTCCTCTCACTCCCTGTTGATTCTCGGTCACTTTCAGAATGGTTGCTATCACTACTAGATGACCTTCGCTTCTGGTGACTTTTGGTAGACAATGCTGCCATGACAACATCTGAACTGTTGGATTCTCCCAGAGCAGACACTGCCTTCACATATATTCTGAAGAGACAAGGAAGAAGACACTTAGACAATGAAGTTCCTTGGTTTGCATTGCTCCTATGCATATCTTTAAGCTCCTAGTACATTCTGATTTTGTGTATTTACGCATTTTCTTTATATAAAATAAAATGCTTTTAAAATCCCCTTTCAGAAAGTAGCAAGGAAATTAAAATTATTATGCACGCCAAAGGGGGGGAAGGCACAAGAGGTGGTCAACCTGCATGCCCCCCTCCCCACCCCACCCCCCGGATGCCTCTCAGAGGGTGGGTTTTGGGTTCTTTCCCTTCCTCAAGAAAATTTTGAATTTCAGGACACCTGCAGATGCATTCTAAGGTGCTTTCCAAAGAATTACACAGTTCTCAAAAAGATTTTTTTTTTTAAATTTTAGTAATGCCTGAACCCTTCAAGCACCAGAAGACAACAAAATTTATGTCTTCAAAATTTCAAAGTTTCCCTATAGTTGATCCAAATAAAAATTTTCTTCTTTTTTCTCTCATCTTATCCAGGTGTAAAAAAATAAATATTTGTTACACTTGCAAAGAATTTTTGATATATAAAGTGATGATAAAAGTTATTTAGCTTCACTAAAAGTTAAATTTGCTGGCAAAGACATAACAAGAATGGAAAGGGTACCTACTTGTAAGTGAGAGATGGGTCAAGGCCTTCTATCAAAGCTTTCTGTTTTGTGCCTGCTATCATAGCCTTTGGCTTGTCATTCACAAACACTCTGTAACCTGCAATAAACACAAAGTACTTCAGCTAAAATATAGAGGTATACATATTTCTTCATCCTCCATACCATTTTGATTGGCTCGATTTAAGTGAAATGAGCCGTGACACGAGAAAACCAACAAAGTGGTTGTGTGCCCAGCGCATACTCAGATCAGCCTGTGCATCCGCCTAGTTTGGACAGCCTCTTCGGTAAGCGCTTAAAGGGTAGCTAAGGGTCTAAGCTACCTTCATGCGGATAGCGAAGACTCTGATCAGACTGGGCGGATGCCCAGGCTGATCTGAGCCTGGGCTGGGCGAACAACCACTTTGTTGGTTTTCTCGTGTCGGGGCTCAAATATATTTGTATGGGTCATATAAAAACACATATCAAAAATATCCATAACATTTTGGTTCAAAATATATGGTACATGCAAGTTATATCTACCAAAAATATAATATTCTACGTCTTCTTTTGGCGACACTCCATCCACTGGTTCAAGGAATGCATTTATTTTCAGGAAAATTCCTCCTGTGACCTTGAGAATTGGATCAATGACACCTAAAACTAATCAGGTCTTCTGTCCAATGATAGATCCATACAAGTTTGGTTGGTTCAAAAGACATTACACATACAATAAACTGTAATGCCGATGCCAAAATTGTATCATTCTCAGTAGAGCGACCAGTTAATGAGGTGCAATCTGATCAGACCCTACACAGTTTCCCATTCCATCTTCATCTTTTGGACACATTACTATCTTGTAAAACTAAACAGTTCCATTTTTAGGACATAATTGTCCGTAAGTATTTTAGGGTCCCAATTTTAAGAATTTTCAAGGTAATATTTACATTATCTGTGCATTTATTAAAAAGCCCTATGGTGGACCATTAGAACGTAATGTAGTTTATACTTCAATAACTACATTGGTTCACGCAACATTACTTGACGTCAAAATAAACCATGGTTCTTCGATCTGATTGGACGTAAGCGACGTTATGACCCAGTTGTTACGTCGTTGACACTGTTCAGCTTTTAATAGAAAAACTGCGTATAAATGTTTTTCTGCTTCAACTGTAACCCCTACAGCAAAGTTGTGGTCAAATATTAGATAGAAAAGAATGTAAATATAAACAATGAACTTAATTTTTCTGGTGTTATCGGAGTATAAACTACATAGGGTTGCTAGCAAAGTATACATGAACCCCTTTGGGGTTCACTTACTTTACACGCGACCCAATGTAGTTTATACTTCGATAAACATCAGAAAAATGAAATTCATTCCTTAAATAACATACCTAACAATGGCTTGTTAACTTCCTTCCCCTCACCATCCAATATCTTAGACTGTTGCCACCGCAGAACAAGAGCTGAGTTACCCCGATGTTCCAGCTTCAGTCCCCGTGGTGGAGTTGGGAACCCGGGCTGCGGCACCTGTCTGAAGTAGGCCTCTTCCTCTTCTGAGGGGTAGGGGGACAAGGAGTGAGGTACAGATCCTGTAACAACAAAAGGTTTTGAAAACTTAGTACACATAAGACTTTATCAAACTGTATAGATCTCTAACCTCATACCTCATTTATTGTGAAAATTCTAAAAATAGGGCCAACAAAATGCCATATTAATCCTAATAAGCACCCCTGCTCAAACAAAACATCCCCCACCTCTTTTCTGAAGATTATTTCATATTAACTTTGCATGAATTCCTGTTTGCTACTCTAGATGAGGTAGCTCCTTGAAATGGGGTCTACTCCTTAAGGAAAGAATTTGCTCCTAAAGGAGCATATCTTTCCTTTAACCCTATTGCACTCAGAACAGCCAAAACTCAATAGAGTTTTGGCCGTTCTGAGTGCAAAAGGGTTAAGAGTTGACCCCTTCTGAGAAGGGAGGCAAAAAATGTAGACTTGCTTCTTCTGAAAGTATACCCATTCACCTTAATACAAGAACTGTTTATGTTACAGATTTTAGGGCAGTGGCTGATTTACCAACACTTTATGCTCCCCACCCCCCCACTGCCTTTGTATAATGCAACACCCCTGAGGCATTTCATAGGATAAATACGGTAATCAATATAACTGTCCTAAATTGGAAGAGCTTGGTAATGCATCCAGAAGATGCAGATGGAATAGCAAATAGTGTAGACCTTGATCAGACTCCTCCTTTAGGTTTAGGGGCAGTCTGATCTGGGTCTGCTCTATTTGTTCAGACATGTTCCAGTAGTATCCCGGCACAACCTATTTTCGACCACTGCCTAATTTCGACCACCTAAGACTTTGCCTCATTAAAATCTTAATAAGTTGAATTTTGCAAATATTATTGTATCTTTGTTTACAGCAGAGACAGGCATACTAGGCAGCTGTTTCCTTTTAAATTAGGCAGCTGACTGTGAACCATGAATAAGCATTGCATAGAAGTACCCTGTTTTCATGACTTTTTTCTTAATACCAAATTATCTGCTTGTTTCCATGTCTACTATTTTAACATGTTTGAAACCAAAGTCATTGTTTGCACAGCTTCATGATTAAACGTATTTTCTGTGACCATTGTTCCTCAACAAAACTGACAAGCTTACCGTACAAATTTATTTTGAGGTAAATATTTGGTCTACCGTGCTTATGGCAGTTTTCTTTATTTTCTCAGCTTTTTACAATTGTTTACATGTCAGAAATTAAAAAAAAATAATACCTCATCATTATCTTCAACAGTTATCTTATATACTGATATGAGCCCTAGGTTCATTTGTGTTGAATTGCACTTGCTTTGTCTCTGTGGGTAGTGCAAAAATTATTGTATACCAGCAACATAAACCCTACCCCCAGTAATTTACCTGTTCATACAGAGAAATGTACCTGATGTATATTGGCATAGTGTGTTGGGCTGCATGCTCATATCCAGAACTATTTTGTAGGCGTTTTGCTTTTGTAAGGTTGTACTGATGCAACAGAGACATTTAAAGGACAATTTCTTTTTGTCAGAAATTGTTTACCCCAGGTGGTCGGATTTAGGTTGTGAATTTTCAGAATGTCCTACCTCTGATAACTTCTGAAATGAAAGGCCTAGCTATACACAAAGGAGGGAACTCAAAACTTTCTTGTCCTGTGTTTGTTGGGCTTTGACAGTGGGACCATATAAGGTATTAATCAAAAGAATTCGACTTGATAGTAAATAAAACGAGACAAAATAATGCTTAAGCGGTCGAAAACAGGTTGTGCCAGGCTACCTGAGAGAATTTTTTTTTGAATTTTGGTTTGGCCTATATAAAATGGTGTGACTGGTATGCATTTCTTTTTCTTCAATAATTACAGAACTGCTTTTGAATGCTGCAGACTAATTCATGAACTTGCTAGCATTTATGTTTCCTTTCACTGGACTGTTTTCGAAACTAGCAAAATGATGACATAAACTGATATGAATGTTTGCTTAAAATCTGCTTAGAAGTTACCATCATTAACTCTTAAGGTTGATGCCTAAATAAGTAGGGGAATTTTTAACTGATTTATTAAATCCTATAATCTTAATTCGAAAACAACTTTGCGAGCTTTGACCTACCAGAATTCTACAATTTTTTTATCTTTTAATCTTCATATTTTGCATAATAATTACATGCATGCTTCAAGTATGAAAGTTCTGTACCCTTAAGTTTTAAATCCAGAGTCACAACACAATAAAATGAGCCACGACGCGAGAAAACCAACAATGTGGTTGTGCGCCCAGCGCAGACTCAGATCAGCCTGGGCATCCGCCCAGTCTGATCAGAATCTTCGCTAAGCGCTTAAAGGGTAGCTAAGGGACTAAGCTACCTTCATGCGGACAGTGAAGATTCTGTTCATGGGCGGATGCTCAGGCTGATCTGAGTCTGCGCTTAGCGCACAACCACTTTGTTGGTTTTCTCGCGTCACGGCTCAAATAACTTTAATACTCTCAAAGTATAATTAGAAAAGTATACCACCCTTGCCAGAAATGCAAACTTAAGCATGAAATATTTCGTAACGTGCACACTATACACTGATGTGGGTGATATAAAATGGTAAAACAATGGTTTTTCCACCTATACAGGAGATAATCTACTCACCAGAGCTTGTGGATTATCTCCTAATACAGGTGAAAAAAAACATGGAATAAAAGTCCGGTGTATTTTTTATTTCTCAAAATTACTAACTTGCCAAGTACTATAAACACTGAAAAAATGCAAGAAGAGAAATATATATGAGCCAGTCTCTGTGAAAACCATGCTTAATGACATAAAAGTAAACAAGAGTTGTCAAAAGACAACGAAGCGCGCCTAATGGGTGCCTGACTCTCAAGGTTACAAGGTACTCCGACTCAAAACATTGGTAACATAATTAACCAGGGGTGAATGTGGTAGCTAGTGCACAAATGAAGTTTGCATCAGAAGCTAGACTAAGTCAGTTGTTCCCTTTGTCATACAGGGCCAACTTGTATGTCACTATCTGGACACTTTGCGGACATTGAGGGTCGGGTCCTCGTGCACCAGACGGAGAGATACGGTAATAATGATACCAACTCAGTCTAACTTATAATGCCTCATGGTGACAAAGGGTGGTTCCTAGTACGGGTTTTCACACCACCTTTACCCAGTACTAAGTCGGTCTGATGACACCTCCTTACCCTTTGCAGACTTTTCACGTTTCCTTTGGTCCCATCCCATAACTTCACCCCTAGCCTAAACCAGTTGTCAAAGCCTGGTCTCGGGTAAGTATCATACTGCATTTAAACTTTGTAGCATAAAAGGTATCGAAGTTATGAGTTCAAAGAGAAATGCATAGTCTTATTGCATACTTATTAAATAGTGCTAAAGGTATACATGTAAGGCAAAAATCACTCAACCATGAATAAAGGTCAAGGACACAAAAGTCTGCATGGATGCTTTGCTGCTGCTGCAACCCAATGCTCCAGGGAAGGTCCTGACCAAAACGAAGCAGGTACATTGAATGAGTTTGGAAGTTAGGAGCCTTAAACTTTAACATCAAGATCATCCTAGATATTGACCTCCTGCCCCACCCTGGACAAGGATTCTTACTCATAAGGATGAAAGGGGAGGGGTAGGTGGGTGTCACAGTGATCTATAAATAGTATGAGGTCATTAGCAATGTCAGACTGATCCACTATGCCAGGTATAATGTTAATTCATCAAATAGTGCTAGAGATAGAAGGCAAAATCAGTAGACCGTGAATAAAGGTCAAGGACACAGGAGTCAGCATGGAAGCTTTGCAGCTGCTGCAATTATAGGGAAATGCTATGTGACCAAGTATCAAGTCTCTTGTGTCAAAGGTAACATGAAAACTAAAAAGAATTCCTTAAAAACAGTGCCAAACAGCAAAGTCAGTCAACCGTGACATATAGGTCAAGGACACACAATTGTATGATGCTGCTGCTGCAGTCATATGGATGTATATATGTACTTTGCAGCTGCTGCAATTATAGGGAAATGCTATGTGACCAAGTATCAAGTCTCTTGTGTCAAAGGTAACATGAAAACTAAAAAGAATTCCTTAAAAACAGTGCCAAACAGCAAAGTCAGTCAACCGTGACATATAGGTCAAGGACACACAATTGTATGATGCTGCTGCTGCAGTCATATGGATGTATATATGTACCAAGTATGATGACTGTAGCTACTGTAGTTTGTAAGATACAGAGCTAAACATCGAGTTAAACGCAAAAGTTAACATTGGGTTAACCTGTCACAGACGCCGACGAGGACGCTGACGCTAACGCTAACGCTAACGCTAACGGATACTCGGACTACGACGCCGGGGGTATCGCATAAGCTCTCCTTTGCTTCGCAAAGGCGCGCTAAAAATTAACTAACTGCATCACTGAAAAGACTTAGCTTTTCTTAACATTTCCTTAAAATTTGAGATTGTTACCATTATGCATTACTAAGATATAGCATTTAGAAGCACACAAGTATGCAGTTTCTTTATATGACGTTAATAACGTCATGCAAGTATGTTTTGACGTCAACGTCATTACGTTTGTTTGAACGAGCTTTCAGTGCTTGTTACACAAAATAACTCGGACAAAAAGTTTACTTGCTTATCTTCTATGTGTGTGTAATAGCGCACACATGGCAATTTGCATGTTTTAACATCCTTTCTCAAATGACAGGTCTTTGTGATGGTATACCATATGTTTTCAAGGCTTTGGGGTTACCGTGGAATAAGCGTTGTCGTGGCAACGTATGTCATATTTATGACTGGATTTTGTCTGAATTCATAGGCTTAGTGTTATAGCTAAACGCCTAAGGTATTTTCATAGAAATAAAGAGAGGTCCGAAAAATCATTAATTTTGGTGTCTTTCATCCGTTCACATCGTAATTATAACGTAACGTCATTAAGCCCGGTTTTCACAGAGAACGGCTCATATGGTTTTGGGAAGTTCACAAAAAACAAACAAAAATAACTTTAAAAAATTCTTCCACTGGGGTCAAGTCGGGTAAATTCGGACAGCATGTAAATTCAGACAGTGACATTGTTTCCTTTATTATATCTCAGTTGTTTGAAATTAAAACAAAATTAAGTGGTCAAACAGTGAAAATCCTGATGAGATGGCTCATGATGAGCCGTCTCATCTGGATTTTCACTGTTTGTAATGGTATGTCCGAATTTACCTGCTGTCCGAAGTTACCAGACTCTACCCTAGCAGCCAGTACCGTATTTCTTCGGTTGTAAGACAGGTTTTTTTTTTTTCGTTCCAAAACAATTTCAAAGATCTAGATCCATCTTGTGAGATGGATCTAGATCTTTGGAATTATTTTGGAAGAGAAAAAATATTTCATATCTAAATTACGCTGAATGATTTACGTACTTGCTGTAGTAAATTTTGGAAGGATTAACTCCTGCCTTATAACTGAATAATTTGGGTAAATATTTACATATAAGACTGGGGTCATCTAAAAAGGGACATAAAGTCATGTAAATACAGTAAACACTAAGATGAGCCTGCACAGCTCTGCAGATTGAACAGTCTTCGTATTTCATCTTTTTTAGATAAATTGATATGGGAAAAGAGAAACTCTGATCAAAGTGTGCAGGGCTGCAGGCTGATCTAAGTCTTCACTGTTTGTTCAAGCCACAGGATCTATTTTCATGCAATGCTGACCATATATAGTATAACAATAACTTAAAACAGGTGTGCAGAGGCATACAACTGTGTATATAAAATACGAACAAGAATAGAAATATACAGTACACAACATTTTTATGTCCAAAAATGTCAAAATTTTACAAGATGTTAAAAGAATGAATACTGATATGCAAACTGTTGTTATAATCATACACATGTACTACCGTACTCTACAAAAAACAGCCACATCCTATGCAATTTGATGTGAAAAAAGATGACTCCAATACCTGCCATGACTTTGATACTTTGAATGCTTTCTTATGGACCACTCCACCCCCACCCATGGCATCCCCAATTTCTTATACACTGATAATTCTAATAAATACCTGGGCCTTTATTAGACTGTTTATGGCAAACAGTACTTTTATTATATTTTGTTTTTTCCAAATACATATTCAGTTGACTGGACTTTGAAATGCAACATTTTTATGGAAGAAAGGAATCCATCTATTATGATAAACCAGTAACGAAGATCCACGGGAATTCCATTGTAATATGTATGCCTGTATTGGATAACTGCTTTTTATTGGCACCACATCTTTTACAAGATGGATTTAGATTCTTGGCATAATTTAGGAAGGAGAAAATCTTAAAGTGGATTAATACAACTTATTTACATATTTAGCATCATTCTGGAGTCTTAAACTCCCTAACCGTCCTACAACCTCATAAATAGAGTAACTTATTTATCATTCATTCTTGCCAGAAAATGCACCCTCATCCAAGCTTTAGTGCAGGATGAAGGTCATTATTGGAATAAAGCCGGAGGCTGAGCAAGTATGAGATAGCATATCCTTGGCAGTGTAGCTCACTGTGCAACGCCCTTTCAAAGAGAGTAAATCTGGTAAGACCATGTGACCACACCTATATAAAGCAGGTATACACCATAACTGGTCATATTTTAAAGATGTATGTTTTGTTGCATGCAAATAACTGGGAGGGTTCAATGAAATGTAATTCTATCAATAATGTTATTACATAATATGTTCTTAATATCTAATAACAGTGTTATGGGTGGGTGCATACTTGCTCAGCCTCCGGCTTTATTCCAATAATGACCTTCATCCTGCACTAAAGCTTGGATGAGGGTGCATTATTTTCATAAAGCCTTCAGCTTTCGCAAGTATGAGATAGCATTTTTAACGGCAACAAATATTAGGCATATAAAACCATGAAGAACATTTTTATGTGCCAGTAAATGTATTGATCATTATAAACAGATAATGATAGTCTTTCTGGAGAAATTTGAGTTAAAATGGAAATTTATTTGTGATTTTTACTTGTAAACAAAAGGACTCAAATCTGGTGAATCAAATATATAATAATTCGTGTATATCTGTACCTGCATTATAGAAAGCAGAACAACTGCTGGCATACACTTTTAAAAATTCTACACCCATAACATACAAATCTCAATTAACAAACATACTAAAAAAAAAACTATAAAAATCTCAAAATCAAGATATTGCTAGAAGATAACAATATATCCAGAACACTTCTGAATTTTTTTTTTTTTTTTTTTTTTTTTGCTGCAAAATACTTACAGCTGCAACTGCCTAAATGTTTTCATTTAAAAGAATAACATCATAATGGAAAATTAAAGACCATAGATCTATCTTAATATTAGGAAAATTTTTAACACTATAAAACACGTTTGTGGAAAAAAACAGTGTCAGAACTTCCCAACACAGGCTATACTGGTAACTTCCCCATACAAATATGAAATATGTAATATGTTACGATTGCATTATGCAAAAATTTTACAAAACTTTAGATTCAGAGATTTCAGGTTTTTTGGGTTTTTTTTATGTGTGTGTGTGTATGTGTGTGAAAATCTAAAGATACAACTGTTACCCCTTTCAGAAATTGACTGAATTTTCAGCAGCATCTAATACACAAAATTATTTTATTTATTTTACAATTTTTAACTTATTCATCATAAACTGTTTTACATAAACTAGATATTATTCATTATAAATTTGAATTCTGTAACTTTTAATAAACTCCCTAAGTAAATTATATATCTAATAAGTACAGCTGATAAATACATGTACATCTGTCTGTGCACCAGTAATGAATAGAAAACACAGATAAGATCTACTTTTCAAACTGAGGACTAAATTCATACCCATTCAGGTCTCACATTTTAGCCCCAAAAAAGAGGGAATCCTAAATAGGTAAAGCCTGTACAATAGGCATACAGCAATTACTGGGTAATGTCTCCACTGTTGGTACAACAGATTTAACTTTCATTTAGTTTTTTTTTTTCCAATAATAATAATAATTAATAACAATGAAAATAATAATTATGAGCAATTATAATGAACTTTATTTTCAGAGAATAATACACTTGAATGAAAAGGACTGTTTGCAAAGGCAACAGCATTTACTTCCTGAAGTGATAAAATAAAAAACCAAGTTCTATACAGGCATAAACTCATATGCAGTTATGCTGACACAACTGATTAGATCTTTATTTCTCTATTTACTTATTTGTTTATTTATTTATTTATTTATTTTTTTTACAACTAAAGCAAATGGAGTCTCCTTGAGACAGCAAAGATCTTGTAATGTTTTTAATTCGCACAGATCTTGCAGATTTAGCCACTAAGATAATAGAAGTAGCTTATGACGGCTTAAAAGCTGCGTTATTTATTTATTTATTTTTGCTGACTACTTGTAAGTTCCTTAGATAACTACTTCAAGTATAAAAGTTATCTTTACAGGTACATTGAACAGAACATTATAAAATAGTTATTACCAATCTTTTACATCATATTGTATGGTATATCAAATGCAATGAAGCATTTGACTACCAAAATTTCTCTCAACATGAGGACAAAACATGCAAAAATTCTTTATAAAACCAAACTGTCATGAAACTAAAATTGAAACAATTTATTTTTATCCATCACGTTACATGGTTTCTTTAAATACAAAGTCTTCTGTAACAGCAAATATTAATTAGATTTTGCTTATCACTAATATGATACTGCCTGTTTTATAAAAACATAAACAGTAAGGCTTGTTACAACCATATTTTATACCATAAAGAAATCAAAAAAAAAAAACTCTGAACAAAACCCGTAACAGGAGGAAATAAATATCTCTGTTTTCTGTAATACTTATTTTTTATACTGACATCATTTATCATGAATATTTAATCATAATGAACAATAAACCTGCAATATTCAGCCTTGATTAATAATAATTGATATAAAGGTAAGGACAAAAAAATGTTTTGTTTTAATGTTTAATGGACTTGTGGCAGAAATGTGAATGTTGTGTCATTACGCTGACCATGTTCTAGAGAAAAAATATACCGCCGTTGTTGTAATGATGAACAGACAAATATGGTATTTTAAATAAAGATTTTTGATCAATTGTCACCAAACAGTAAAAACAGCCATCAGGACTTACTGTCTTGTTTGTGGCAAGAAGGCCAATATTTCTCAAACACAATAATACACAGAATGGAAATCACATGGAACAATATGAGTTCCATGTGATGGAAATTACCACCTTCAGTATTCTACATTTTTTTTTTTTATCTATTTATTTATTTATTTATTTATTTTTTATTTTTTTTTATTTTTTTTGAACACTACACATCAGCTGACAACATAAAGTGTCAGTCTCTGTGTATAATAACAGTTAAGCATCTCTGATTGTTTTGGAACTATTATTTCAAATACTTGGATATTACTATTCTTGTGATCATTATTAACATTGTTATTATTTATTTATTTATTTTTTCAACTTCAATGATGTAAGAGTATAAATCAACTGTTAAGATCTCAGTTTCCAGTCCAGACTAAGAAAATGCCTCAAAGACTGAGCTCATTTTCAAATTTAATAAAAACAGAAAGCATCATTACAACTTTCTGATAATATTATTTATTTTTTACTGGTAATATTGTGATCTGTTATACACCAACCATTAACGATTATCTATGAGGAAGAAATCAGCATTTGCTGCTGTATGTACATGTATGTAGACATGTACTATGTAAAACAAATCTCTGGCATAATATTATAGAATTCATGCCTTCTTTTTTTTTATTTTTTTTATTTACTATTATTATTATTATGTTATAGATCATCTTTATTTTATTTATTTTGTTTGAGCCTGAGAATTTCGCAGTACAAACATTTATCTTCATGAACAAAGTGTCTAAACATTGAAAAGTGATATGAAACAGGCTTCTGTCGCCCGGTACAACTCTTACAGAAGTTGTACTATAATAATTTTGAAGTGAATACGGCAGTTTTTCTCACCTGCTAACAAGCAGAAATAAGACATAGGAAATAATTTCCCCCTGTCGACATATAATTTTAGTTGAGTTGTTTTGTGTCACTGCACAAACAGGCAAAAAATACTGCATTCTGCAGCAATCTTGCCAATTATACAGGTTAACCTGTCAATGTATAACAGGAAACCTAATTATTATAGTAGGGAAAACTCATACAAAACTGCTGAACACTATATAATGTAAAGATTCCCAAGACCTAAAGGCCTTAGGGGCAGTGGGGGTGAAAGGCCCACTGTATCTTTGGCACAGATTATAAAAGGCGGAATTCATTCCTCTCCTTACATGTCTTGATGTAATGCCATTCTGACACTAAAAATGACTTTTAGTTTACCAGATAGATACAGGTTATAGGGTAAATATCAAACAGTATCTTGCCTCTGCAAGGTCTAAAACTACCCAGTATAACATATCTGGGTCAAAATAACTGTACCCCCATGTAACCAGTATGTACTTCTCTACAGACCGTTACAACGAACTGTCTAACATGAGTTGTTTACTTGTTATGAGCTTACATGCTTTCAGCATGCTCAGGGAATAATTACAAAATAATCTGAACTGACCTGCATTGGCATGGCCAGGATATAAATTTTTATTTGTAATATAATCTGAGGTTACAAATGTCAGGGCGCCTAAATATCATTTGTAAAATAATCTCCAGTGTTTTCTTTCTTTTTTTTTTTTTGTTTTTTTTTTGTTTTTGAGATTATACATCTCAATATGGCTAACCTTATAGTAAACACTATTACACAGTACAGAGCTAAATATACTGGGAATCTGACCAAGACCACCCTGACTACAACCTGTCACACTGTACCAGTGTAAGATTGCATGTACAAACACAAATTATCTGAGACCAAAGAGAAACTTCTTTGGATCTAAGTAGGAAGACTACGTCTTTCACCATATAGCAGAAAAAATGGCTATTGCTTGTCAACAGGCTAGTCATGGAAAACAATGATTTTTTCAACAGAAAATATTTGGACAGTGTGAGCCAAAATCACACAATAAATAGAAGATGAATTTATTTAAAGTATCCTACTGAAGGACAGCGTCCTTTCAGGAACTGTATAGTGACAAAATCTGCACTATGTGCAACAGTCACATCATAAACTGGAGATTAATTTATAACAAAATTTCACAAATTTCACAAACTTACCACAGTGAGATGTGTAGTAGCTACACGCCAAAGAAAATATGACCAGTTATGGTGTATACCTGCTTTATATAGGTGTGGTCACATGGTCTTACCAGATTTACTCTCTTTGAAAGGGCGTTGCACAGTGAGCTACACTGCCAAGGATATGCTATCTCATACTTGCGAAAGCTGAAGGCTTTATGAAAATAATGCTTTGGAAAATGCTTGGTTACTGACTTGGTTCCTTTCAGTTTAACAGCCCTTTGAGAAAGGATTTTAGTCTATATCTGGCAGTCTCCCAGAGAGGGGGAGAAAGAAAAACAACAGACGAGAAAAAAAAAATATCCAAACAACCCCCATCCGCACCTACTGCAAGCACAGGAGGCCCTTGCCCTACTTTTATCCAAATAAGTAGGATGCCCTGGCACTGGAAGTTATAATCAGCACCACTGCCCAACCACCACCCCCTGGGCTACTGAGGACTCAAAGAGCCACAAAGGGCAATATATGAGCCGCGACGCGAGAAAACCAACAATGTGGTTGTTCGCCCAGCACAGACTCAGGTCAGCATCGGCATCCGCCTAGTCTGCGCAGAGTCTTTCCTAAGTGCTTAAAGGGTAGCTAAGGGTCTCAGCTACCCTCATGCGGACAGCAAAGACTCTGATCAGACTGGGCGGATGCCCAGGCTGATCTGAGTCTGCGCTGGGCGCACAACAACATTGTTGGTTTTCTCGCGTCGCGGCTCATATGTGTATCACACGCTATACTATTTGCACAGATTAGAACTTGCCAGTGCAGCTATGTAGTAATTCTAGATCTGTAAATATATGTGAGAGGACAATTAAAGTCTCACAAACTTCCTGTTAGCTGTGGATGTTCTGGTTGATCGGATTCTTTGCTATTCAAATATGGATTAACCACCCTTCTTGCTTGCTGGAGCTCTAATAAGTGTCCTTAAAATGGTGTATATCTTATAGTTAACTTCTTTACCTCATAAAAGCAAGAGCAAACATGCACATGCAGCAGAAAATCTAAATACACTGCAGCGCCGTTATACCGCAGACCGATATATCGCGGAAATCAGTATAACACGGTTGTCCTGTGGCTCCCAAATTTTGTCTACAGATCGCGGATTTTTCGGCGGTTTCCGTCGGTGTTCACGACATTGGAATAGAAAATAACCATTAAAAGTTAATTGGGTTGTTTACATAATTTTAATCAACAGCGAGTCAAAAGTTATCACAGACAATCAAAGCGTCGGTTGTCTTGCCAAGGTGTGACAGACTTCGATAATTAGCGCATATCACATGTCACCAATTAGCGAAGGTCACCTCATATACACAATACACAAGCCGACGCTCAGGAAAAAGGCTGTGCGTAGCAGTCACTGATTACTTCCAAAGAAAACATTATAAAAGAATTTTATAAATGGAAAAAAAACAAAGCTTAAACCCGATTTGGTTATCTGTAGGCTGCTTAGAGTTTTTTTTAGGCGAAGTCAGTACTCGTGCAAATAAGTATATTTTATTCGTCCGAAGGTACCTTTTTGCAAGTGTATATACAAGGGAATTAACTCGAACAAGTCTACTTCCGCTCAATCGGACATCCTCGTCGATATAGGTTTAATTCAGGATACGGAATTGGCCGATGTGTTACGATTGTACTTTCGCTTTGTAAATGGTTTTCAACCGTTTTGCAGCGCATTTTTCACAATAAGTAAGTTCATAGGGACTGAAAGCTTACTTCAGCGATGACTTTCGTTGTGTCAGGTAAGCAGTAAACATGTCCATCTCCCTCGTAAGGGCTAAATAAGCGCTACGAACATGTAAACATGAGGTTTTTCATTAGTGGGTGGGGTATTTCTGTGAAGATCGTTATTACGCATGATCACTTATAACGCGGTTCGATTTTATGTCTCCCGACACCCGCGTTATAACGGCGCTCCAGTGTAATACTAAAGAAAGAAAAGAAAGAAGCATGCAACACTGGGGAATAAACTGTACAGAAAAGTTCTACTGGTTGAGTTTATCAACAGTAAGCCACTAAATACTATCTACTGGGGGAATGCTGAAAGTTTTGCATGCAAATATACATAACAGTAGATGGAAAGATTTAT
This sequence comes from Ctena decussata, assembly GCA_963989385.1. Classification (NCBI taxonomy): domain Eukaryota; kingdom Metazoa; phylum Mollusca; class Bivalvia; order Lucinida; family Lucinidae; genus Ctena; species Ctena decussata. The sequence continues at coordinate 18,201,792 of OZ022502.1, forward strand.
TAACTGGCATATACATAACAACCTTCACCCTACAACAGCACATTTTCAGACTTCTTACTATTCTTTTTTACTTTTTTTTAGTAAAACTGAGCTAACAGCAAAAGATCATAGTTTTCTCAGTTAAATGAACCATGAAATATAGGTAATGGCCATATATGCACCACTGCATTCAGTTATCCTTCCCCAGATGTTACTGTATAACAAGTTTGAAGACCCTAACCTTTTTGGTTACTTAGAAACTGAGGTAAAATGAGCTGCGACACCACAAAACCAACAATGTGGTAGTGCGCCCAGCGCAGACTCAGATCAGCCTGGGCATCCGCCCAGTCTAATCAGAGTCTTTGCTGTCCGCATGGAGATAGCTTAGATCCTTAGCTACCCTTTAAGTGCTTAGCCAAGTGTCTGATCAGACTACGCAAATGCCCAGGCTGATCTGAGTCTGCGGTGGGCGCACAACTACATTGTTGGTTTTGTCGGGTCGCGGCTCAAATGTAAAAGCTTTTGATCATGCTTACATGCAGGATCATGTGGACGCGGACCTTACAAAGGGTATAATGCAAGCATCCCTTTGCTTATGCAAAGACCTGCTAAAAAGAGATTTGAGACAATATGCACACGAAAATATATATTTAAGCTATATATCTAAGACTTTCAAATATAGGCAAAGTTAGTAATACTGGAAACAATATATAAAATATATATGTAGTATACGAAAGATGACAATACAAGCATAAAATTACATAAATAAAACAAACAAAAAAAAAAACAAGGTGTATGTTACTTTGTGCTATCATATAATCTGTGAATATGGAACTTTATTCAAACTCCGGCATGCTTGAATAAACATTAAAAACATAATGTCAAGCAAAACACTGGTAAATATATTTGCATGCAAAAACTGACAACATCCAACACTTCACCAGGATATATCTATGCAAAGCCTGAGCCCATGGCTCCCGATCTTACCCCAGTGAACTCCCGAGTCACTAATGAGAGATTCATATTCTGTAACGGTCAGGTCATCAAATTCATCCACCACCTCTATTTCATCATCTGGATCTAACAGAAAGTAGTCCCATAAAAATAGCCCCAAAAGAAAGTAGCCCCTTCATTAAGTTTGCAAAAAAACATAGTCCCCAATCAAAAGAAGGCAGTTAAATTGGAATCAGTCATGGCCATTGTATACTTGCAGTACATGTAATTTGGTTTTGATTTCTATGGTACATAAAGTTTGTGAAAGTTAATTAGTTTAACATCACAGCTCTTTCCGTTATCCTTACTCTTCTTGATACACACGTTTTCCAAAGGAAACTACTATTTTTTTTTTTTTTTTTTCATTTCAATATATTGCCGTGGTGACCTAATCTTCATGCAGGTGATATCATGAGATCAGATTGTATACTTTGAAGACATTTGCTAAAACCTGAATCTAAGGCTGCCAAACACTTAACACTGTGACAAATTTTGATGATGTAGGTCACTGTGACATGATTTTGTGATGTGATGGCTAGTGTGCTTTCAAGTGTTTGGATGATCTTTATCCCTGCAGCTGCTGGCATATGACAAATAGCCCTGAAAACTTTAGCCTTTGCAAAATTATGAGAACAGATCCCAACTTACATGTAAGCTCATTTTGTGGCAGGACACCCAAAGTGAAAGGATTTACACTTGCAAAAAGTTGACACTGGTGGCCTGAGGTGTGCGGTAACATGATGACTGTCTAAATCAATTTTAAAAATATAGCTCATTAAAACTTTGTCATACACCCAACTTTTAAATGCATATCGACAGATAAACTAGTGTAATTCAAGTCAATAGAATAAAAGAAATTTAAGACCATTGTTGTCAAACCTAAATTTTACAATTCCATCACAGCTATTACAGTGGTCCAGATAAGAAGTGGTAAAAGGGATGATTTTGTGACAATTATCGTAATTTTCCATAAAAACATACTTTGTGACCCCTCATTAGAACCGTCTCAGCGAAACGGTTCTAATGAGGGGTCACAATGTATGTTTTCGTTGAGAAATAAGAAAAATTATCTCTGAATTATCCTTTTTACCCCTTCTTATCTGGAGCTCTGAGCTAACACATTACTGTGATGCTAGCGCTACAAAAAAGACTGCTGTAAATCCTTCACCTAATTTACTACTGTGCAACAAATTCAGTACTAAAATGGAGTGAAGTTCATTTTTCCCTTAAGCCTGAAAGAGGGTCATACAGAAAGTACTCAGACATTTAGTGCAGCTGTCAAATCAAACAGTGCTGAAATTAATGTAGCTGTTAAGAAAGCTTCATATAAGAAGGGTTTTGAGGAAAATTCTGGATTTTCATTCTACTTAAAACATATATGAGCTGCGACACGAAAAAACCAACAATGTGGTAGAACGCCCAGCGTAGACTCAGATCAGCCTGGGCATCTGCCCACATTGATAAGATTCTTCATTAAAGGCTCAAACGGTAGCTAAGGGTCTAAGCTACCCCCATGCGGACATCGAAGACTCTGATCAGTCTGGGCAGATGCCCAGGCTGATCTGAGTCTGCGCTGGGTGCACTACCATATTGTTGGTTTTGTCGTGTCGCGGCTCATATTGTGTGCCATGTGAAATGAAATTCTTAAAGTATGAGCAAACAGAAAGACTCAAATCAGCCTCCACATCCATGAAGTCGAATCGGACTTCCCTTTTCACACCTAGACAGCCAAAAATGAAAACCGGGTCAGTTTGCACCGCACTACAAGCTGATTTGTGTAAATGCATATGGCCTCATGCTGAGGCAATGACAATTACAGCCTTTCATTACAACAGCCTTAGTGTAGTCCTAACAAGGAGCCGAAATGTGTTTCTCCATAGAAACATATCATACACTGAGACTACCCACTATAACTGTGTCAGTGAGGAGAGTCTGATCAGGGTCTACAATGTTTGCCATTCCATCTGCATCTTTTTTGTGCATTACTCATTGTATAAACCAAACAGTTTGATTTTCAAGACAACTACGGTAATTATTTTAGATGTCCTAATTTTTAGATGGTATGTTTCAGTGAAGATATACAACATACCTTTTAGAGGAGACTGACCTGAAACTATCTCTGAATTACCATCAAAACCCCTCTTTTCTGAAACCCTTACGTTAATTCTCTGCACACCTCATAGCTAATCTAGCAAGAGTTACCTACCTTTACCTGTACTTCCAGGGGTCAGTAAATTTGAACTGGCCGTTGACCGTGGGGTAGCTGGTGTGGACCCGGGCAAAGAACCTTGTAATATAATACTGGACATTGACTGGAGAGCCTCTTGCAACTGGCTGACCTGTGGAAAGAACAGCTGATTCTCAAAAGCTGACACTCTGCATGTACAAATTTCAGTGCTCCAGAAAAGATTTAAGGATAATTGTCAATATTTCTCTTTGAAAACATATGTTGTGACCTCTCATTAGAACTGTCTTGGAAAGACAGTTCTAATGAGGAGTCAAAACATATGTTGTCATTGATGAATAAGAAAATTTTTTACTCTGAATTATCCACCCCCCCCCTCCCCCTCCCCCCCCCCCCCCCCCCCCCCATTATCTGGAGCCCTGTAGCCCTGTACAATGTGTGTCTCTACCATGCACTCCAAGATACAACCAGAGGGCCAATGGCCCTATATCGCTCACCTGAGCACTGAGGCATTGAGGTTACAGCAACAAAACACCATGCACAACAGCAATAAAAAATAGCCATCAGAGGAGATGGCAAATCCCCCGACCGAAGACCCCCATGGGCCTTGGTAATAAGGGTGCACTTCAAAACACATATTAGTAATATATTGTCGTTCTTTTATGCTTCTGATCGACATTAACTGTTAACAGATGCATGATTATCTAACACTCAGACTAAAACAGTATGCTTGACTGCTAAAAAGAGGTAATATCTCAAACAGCCACCATATACACAAATGTATAGCATACGATACATTCAACTTTCAAAATGTGTGAATAACTTCTAAAGTACAAGCCCTACAAACCTAATTTTGAGCTCTCTAGAAAGTGAATTTGGACAAATAATCCAAATCTGGAAAAAAAAAAAACAATTTTTTTTTTTTTGGGGGGGGGGGGGGGGAGGGGGCACGGGAATGTGGAGGGGTAAGAGAGAGTAAGGAACACTGATAAGATATCACAGCATGATCATCAATATTCTAAAAGGTTCACGGTTATTCAAATTCTGGAGCTGGCCAGGGTTATACAGTTATGGAGCAGAGACTCAAACAGCAGCTCAAACTACCAAAGGGAAATAATTCACTAGGTCTAAAAGCAAGAGTTATCTATTCATGTATGAGACAAATTGTCATGACCTGTTCTGCATATCTGTGAAGTATCATGAAAATATTTCAAAAGGTATTCAAGCTATGGAGAGACACTTAAAATCATCAAAGGGAAATAACTCCAAAAGTAAGAAAGCAAGAGTTGTCATTCTTGTTCGCGACACATCATCATGACCTGTTTTACATATCTGTGAAGTATCATGAAAATATTCTAAAAGGTATTCAAGTTATAGAGCGGACACGAAATCACACCTAAAACCATCAAGGGGTAATAACTCAAAAAGTAAGAAAGCAGGAGTTGTCTTTCTTGTTCACGACATATCGTCATGACCTGTTCTACATATCTGTGAAGTATCATGAAAATATTCCAAAAGGTATTCAAGTTATAGAGCGGGCACGAAATCATACCTAAAATGATCAAGGGGAAATAACTCAAAAAGTAAGAAAGCAAGAGTTGTCATTCTTGTTCGCGACACACCGTCATGACCTGTTCTACATATCTGTGAAGTATCATGAGAATATTCCAAAGGGTATTCTAGTTATGGGCGGACACGAATCTGCCAAAAAATCACACCTAAACTATCAAGGGGAAATAACTCAAAAAGTAAGAAAGCAAGAGTTGTCATTCTTGTTCGCGACACATCGTCATGACCTGTTCTACATTTCTGTGAAGTATCATGAAAATATTCCAAAGGGTATTCAAGATACAGAGCGGACACGAATCTGCCAAAAAATCACCAAAGGGGAGATAATTCAAAAAGTACAATAGCAAGAGTTACCATTCTTGTATGTGACACATCGTCATGACCTGTTCTACATAACTGTGAAGTATCATGAAAATATTCCAAAGGGTATTCAAGATATAGAGCTGACAAGAAAGTGTTTACGGACGGACGGACGGACGGACGGACTGACGGACGGACGGACGGACGCCAGGCTCATCGCTATATCCCCCGAACCTTTCGGTCGGGGGATAAAAACACCATTTATGTAGAGGATAATATCACAAACATTTATGAAAAAAAAAATAAGCTTTATCCCCCATTAATGGCTTCTCAGAAGATCTTTGGCAAAAAAAAGTGAAAATTTGGCCTTTCAGCTGCAATGGCAACCAATCAAAATCGGGTAATTGGGAAAAATTCATATGGCTGGTAGAGGACTACTCCAGGAACATTTCTGTGAAGTTTTGTCAAAATATCTGCAGTAACACAGAAATAAATAGCAAATGTCCACTTTCCTCATTATAAGTCTATGGAAACTTTAAGTTGCCGTAGCAACAAATTCACATGGGCAATGATAATATAAAACATACTTTAGGTAGAGGTTAAAGTTATTAATATGTATGCTAAGTATCAGCTTCATCCCTCTCATGGCTTCACTTTTCCCATTATGAGTCAATGGAAACTATAAGTCGCCATAGCAACCAAAGTTCTTATGGGATTGGAAGAAAAAGAATAAAATTTATGTAAGAACTACTGTCATCAACATGTTTGCACAATATCAGCTTCATCCCCTATATGGCTTCTGAGCAGAAGATTTTTTTTTTTTTTTTTCAAAATTTACACTATATTTTGCCATGGCAACCAATCAAATTCAGCAATTTGGAGAAAATTCATATGAATCATAGAGGACTACTCAAGAAACATTTCTGTAGAAAAAAATTTAAATAACTGCAGTTAGTTAGACAGCAAAAATTGCAAATTTCCATTTTCCTCATTATAAGTCAATGGAAACTCTTACACTGCTCAAAACATTTAAAGGAACAGCTGACATTTTCCCATATACATTACTACAACATATACCCAGTTCCACGGCCCATAAATTCGACCGCTTAAGGCCAAGAATTCACCATTCCTTTGCAGGGGTTGCAAGAACAATCCAAGTTTTAGATAACAAGAATTTCAATACAACTGATACCCAGATCATTTCCATGGAACAGATTTTGCATTTTTCGATTTTTCTGAAATTGAGGTATTTTTTTGGAAGTCTATAAAATCTCATAAACTTGAGTTCAAAGTAATCCTTTCAAACAGGTCACCTTGTAAGACATTCAGCTTCATAGGCAAACTGATTGTGTTGATTTTGGTTATAATTTTCATGCTCTTCCCCTGTTCTGAAATAATGCAATTTTTTACCAAAATTTCATTTGTACAAAAAACAGTCCATGGGCATGAGCAGGGCAAATATTGGATCAAAACTTGTGTTGTCAGTAACCTCGACCCTCTTTAAGAAAACTGGCAAAAAATTGGAAAAAAATGTCTTTGTCGAGCAAAAGTAAATGGCCCTTAAAGTGGGAATGCGTTGCACTGTCGTCTACGGAAAAATATTTGGCATTCCTTCAAATGTTTTGAGCAGTGTAGTTGCCATAGCAACCAAACTGCTGGAACAATTGCCATGAAAAACAATAATTCTATAAAGGCTAGTACTAAGGTTCTTTCTGTAAAGTTTGAGCTTTATTGGGCCACACAGTTTCTGCGAAGATGATTTTTTAATATTTTTCTATTTTTAACCATTCGGTTGTAATAGCAACCAGCCAAATTGCGCAATTTGCATAAATTTAACATGGCTGGTTAAAGACTACTCAAGGTACATTTCTATGAAAGTTTTGTCAAAATATCCGCAGTGGCAAAGCAATAAATGCAAGTTTTCCATTTTGCCATTAGAAGTCAATGGCAAATTTCAGTTCCCATAGCAACCAAACTGCTAGAGCAATTGCCAAGAAAAACAGTACTTTTATAGAAGCTAGTACTAAGATCCTTTCTGTGAAGTTTGAGCTTTATTGGTTGCATAGTTTCTGAGGAGATGATTTTTGAATATTTTTTCTATTTTTTAACCATTCGGTTGCCATGGCAACCAGCCAAATTGTGCAATTTATATAAAGTTCATGTGGTCGATAGAGGACTACTCAAGGAACATTTCTGTAAAAGTTTTGTCAAAATATCTGCCGTGTCATAGCAATAAATGCAAATTTTCCATTTTGCCATTATAAGTCAATGGAAACTTTCAGTTCCCATAGCAACCAAACTGCTAGAGCAATTGCCAAGAAAAACAGTACTTTTATAGAAGCTAGTACTAAGATCTTTTCTGTGAAGTTTGAGCTTTATTGGTTGCATAGTTTCTGAGAAGATGATTTTTGAATATTTTTTCTATTTTTTAACCATTTGGTTGCCATGGCAACCAGCCAAATTGTGCAATTTACATAAAGTTCATGTGGTTGATAGAGCAATACTCAAGGAACATTTCTGTAAAAGTTTTGTCAAAATATCTGCAGTGACATAGCAATAAATGCAAATTTTCAATTTTTCCCATACAAGTCAATGGAAACTTTAAGTTGCCATAGCAACCAAAGTTCTGAAGCGATTTGGATAAAAAACAGTATTATTGGTTCCTCCTGCCTATAGATGCTATATATGAAATTTGGTAACAATGGGCCTTGTAGTTTCAGAGGAGATGTCGTTTGAAAATATTGACGGACGGACGACGGATGCCTGCCTATACTATAAGCTCACCTGTGAGCCTTCGGCTCAGGTGAGCTAATAAAAATTCAAAGTTTTCATCAGTGTTTGATAAATTATATAGGAAAATTTACAAGTTCCACTGACTCCTCTTTGCAATATAACAATGAGCACATGTATGAATAAATTTGGTAATTGCCACTCATGCTGAACAGAAATTCTGCCCCAAATCGGCCTAGAATTGCCTTGCCTAGACAATAAAAGCACCACAGGCACTGCATGATACCCCACCACCGCTGGACATGCAGTGATTTTTTTACCCCTGCGTCCTGCGTCCTAGACGCATAATTTTTCCAGAGGATGCAAAATATTTCCTTGGCTGCGTTCCGGGACGCGCATAAAAATAGCCGATCGGTAGTCCAACTTCCGATTTCGGCTTCGTTTACAAAGCTACTTTCGTTTTAAGAATATAGCAGTGGTGCATTAGCAGATTGTTATATTACTGGTAAAAAACAGTACCACAGTCTTTCGCTAAATACCGAAGTCTACCTGTAATACGAATAATCAATAGTAGTTGTCCAGTACCGGAGGAATATAGTATTATCCACCACGGTGATGTCTTTTACCTAAGTGCAAACTTTTATCAATACACCGGGTCAATAAATAATCATGCCTCCGAAAAACAAGAAAAATCAAAGCAGCAAACATTATTTGGTCTTCTTGGGCAAGACAAACACGCAAGGTCAGATGTTGCAGATCATGATGCGACCGATCAAACTTCCGAATCCGAAATGACAACAGATGTCTCCAAATCCAATAGGCTGTCTGACAATGAGACAACAGGTGATTTATTTTAATCCTGTGACCACAGGAGCTTGACGTTGGTTATCTTTTACTTATAGGGCTTGTCCTTTGAAGCCCTTTAAGTTTGGGATGCAGAGAAAATATTGCTTTTGCATCCAAGTAAAGATGCAAACCCTTGAGCTTGGGATGCAAAGATTTTAGGTCTTGTGAGTCCTGGGACTCAAAGAAGGAGATTTGTAAAAAAATCACTGGACATGGTAACTTATTTTTTGAGATGTATAATAGCTGAATAGCCACAGAACTGGGATAGCCAGAGATATGATGTCCTTACTACAAATAGATATTAACATAAACCACTTATGCATAGCAGTCTTGTGACATTTTTAACAATGTGGGGCATTCAGACCAGTGTAGATTTAGATCAGGCAGTCAAGCATTTCTTTGAGCTGAGAAACTCTGTTTCTTATTCTATGGTTTTAAACATATCTGTGAAGTTTCATTCAGATATTCCATATAGTACAGGAAGTATCAAAGGTAAATAACTCATGAACTGAAAAGGTCAGAGTGACCATCCTTATTCACAAAATGTAAGCTTTGATGTTAAACATATCTGTGAAATATTATTTAGATGTTTCATACAGAAAAGGAACAACAAGTCATAAACCATTTTTCAGAACTATCAAGGGCAAATAACTAATAAACTGGAAAGGTACGAGTGACCGTCCTTAGTCAGAATATGTTATCTTTGATATTCAACATACCTGTGAAGTTTCATTCAAATATTCCATATAGTAAGGGAACAACAGGTCAAAAAGGATTTTCAGATCAATCACTGGTAGAAAACTAACAAACTTGAAATGTTAGAGTGACGGTTCTTAGTCACAATATGTAACCTTTGATGTTCAACATATCTATAAGTTTCATTCAAATATTTCTTATAGTAAAGGAACTACAGGTCAAAAACCATTTTTCAGACCTGTCAAGGGTGGATAACTCATGAACTGGAAAGGTCAGAGTGATGGTCCTTAGTCAAAATATGTAACCTTTGATGTTCAACATATCTGTGAAGTTTCATTTAGATGTTCCATATAGTACAGGGACTACAGGTCAAAAACCATTTTTCAGACCTATCAAGGGCTGATAACTCACAAACAGGAAAGGTAAGAGTGACGGTCCTTAGTCACAATGTGTAACCTTTGATGTTGGACATATCTGTGAAGTTTCATTCAGATATCATAAACAGTAAAGGAACTACAGGTCAGAAACTATTTTCAGACGTATCAAGGGCAGATAACTCACAAATTGGAAAGGTCAGAGTGACGGCCCTTGGTCACAATGCGTAACCTTTGATGTTCAACATATCTGTGAAGTTTCATTCAAATATTCCTTATAGTAAAGGAACTACAGGTCAGAAACTATTTTTCAGACGTATCAAGGGCAGATAACTCACAAATTGGAAAGGTCAGAGTGATGGCCCTTGGTAACAAAATGTAACCTTTGATGTTCAACATATCTGTGAAGTTTCATTCAAATATCATGAACAGTAAAGGAACTACAGGTCAAACACAATTTTTCAGACCTATCAAGGGCGGATAACTCACGAACTGGAAAGGTCAGAGTGACAGCCCTTGGTTACAATATGTAACCTTTGATGTTCAACATATCTATGAAGTGTCATTCAGATATCTTAAACAGTAAAGGAATATCAGGCCAGAAACCATTTTTCCAATACGAACAAGGGCAGTAACTCTGTTAAAAATGAACGGATTTTGCCCATTAACAATCCCATACCACTCATCGCCGATAACAATATGTTTGCAAAATTTGAAAAAAAAATACGTGAATAAATACTCAAGTTATCGATCGGAAATGGTGAGCACGGATGGACGGACAGACAGACACCGAAAGGTATATCATAATACCCCACCACTACAGTGTGGCGGGGTATAAAAATATTAGGTAACTCAAAACACACATATTTAGTTGAATCTCATGCCTTTATTGTTATAGTTTAAACTAAGTTTAACAATTTAAAGATTAGTCTAAACGAGCAAGAAAACAATGTCATGTATTTAATGGCCCATGCAGCCTTTGATGAAGGCCAGTATTCACTGTAACCTCTGTTCAATACATCAGTGTGTCCAAATTAGAACTTAAAGCACCGAAATGAAAATGTATGTAGTTGAATTGCAAACAGAGTACATCCAGATGAGGTGGCTTGTAATAAGCCACCTTACCTGGATCTACACTCTTTGCCCTCTAGTCTCTGAATTCTCAATACGATATAGCTGAGATGAAACATTTTTTTAAACTTTGCAGACGTATAGTTTGTCATCGGCATTTTTGGTGCTTTAAGGCTTAACATACCTGTGTTTGTAAAGATTCACATGTCTTTTCCAGAGACTTCTGTTTCTCTAGATCAACAGACTGAGTTGACAGCTGTGGCCCAGAATTCAGTCCTCCAGGGCCAATACCAACATCCATATTGTTGATCATCTCTGCCCTGGCAAGGGTATTCTGTATTTCCTGACTGTAGTTATAGGAACTGTAGTCTTGGTTACCACTGTTCTCCATTGTTTTAAAGTTCTGTGAACTTAAAACTTGGCTTTTCCAAGTTTGTAAGGATTGCACCTGAGAAAATTAATTAATACAGAATAATTTTGGAATTTAAAAGGTCAAGACAATAAAAGAAAGGATTATCTGAAATTAAAGACCTATATAGTTTCAGTTCAAATGAAGATAATTTCATAATTTTGGAAATTAAGGCTTTAATTTGCAGAGTTTCTGTCAGATCAAGAAGTACAAGTACTTTTATGTTTTTCTTTCACTTTAGTCATCAAGGCTTCAGGCAAGCAGTAAATTTTGCAAGTTTCCAATATCAAGTACTGTTTCAGCATACACTATGGGGTGTATGCAAACTCAAAAATGACATAACATTGCTGATAAGCCTGAGTCTCAGATAAACCAAGACTTTGTTTAGATTATCATTTTGAACATTCCTCTCTGTCTCTAGAAGCAACCTCTATAGAATTTTGTTTAGCAGCCTTTGATTCTCGTGGTGGGTGTAAAACCTAATAAAATTACTCTTACCCAGTGTTCCTGACAAGAAGGGTAACAGGGATAATTTAGGGATACTTTTCCATAATTCTCCATAAAAACATATGTTGTGACCCCTAACTGTCTCACTGAGATGGTTCTAATGAAGGGTCACAACATATGTTTTTGTTCATATGTTGTGACCCCTCATTAGAACCGTCTCACCGAGACGGTTCTAATGAATGGTCACAACATATGTTTTTGTTGGGAAATAAGAAAAATTATCTTTTGAATTATCTTCAATACCCCCTCTTATCTGGAACTCTGTCTTACCTCCTTCCACAACTGTCTGATGGCCTCAAGTTGCAATGTTCTTAACTGTCTCTCCTGCTCATATAACTTTCTTTGGCTACAGGATAAAAGAAAATAATAAATAAATAAATAAACTTGATCTTTTGAAAAATGGATTGTAACACTTTTAACTTTGCGTGTGTGTGTGTTGTTGTGTTTTATTGTTTTACGTCCACGGTAAACAGCTATTGTCATGTTGGGATGGTCAGTTACCCTAACCACACTACTCCTGGGCAGGCTTAGACCTCCTAAGCGGTTAACCAGTACTAAATGCACATACTTTCGCCAGTAACTGAAAACTGCCCTTCTTGACTCAGCGGAAGGAGAAACGAAAGTATGTGTGTGAGTATGTGTATGTGTATATGTGTGGAGTGGGGGAGGGGGGTAATCCATATCAAGATGAATTTCTCTTGCATTTCACTGGCAGCTTCTTTTAAAGGGAAAGTATTTGCTCCCTTGGGGACACAGATTCTGCCAATTCAGAGGAGCCTCCATTTTGGAAGGGCTTCGCCTTCCACACAAACAAACAAGAAGTCACAATAGTTGTTTTCCTTGGTCAAAATGGTGGGAAAACTTATGTTACTTCTCTACATGGTGAACCAAAATTCAACAGCCCTCAATTGAAATGTGATATGGTAACCTCTTGGTCATTCTGACTGACTAAGTCACCAACTGTGATCTAAGGAAATGTTTTCTGTTTTCGTGCATAATATCCTTGTGTAAACCATGGCAAATCACTCACAATCTTCACATATAACAAATGATTTTATTCAGTTTGTGAGTGATTATATATAAACTGGTATTGACACATCCACAAAAATTAATTTTGATTCTTACAATTCCTACACCACTATCTATATCTTAACCCTTAAAGTGCCAAAAAATTGAAGTAGTTAAATTTGCAAATAGTGTAGATCCAGATGAGGTGGCTCATAATGAGCCACCTCCTCTGAATCTACACTGTTTGTCCTCTAGTGTTTAAATTTTCAATATAATATTGCTTGGTCGAAACATTATTTGAAATTCTGCAGACGTAAATTTTGTCGTCTGCTTTTTGTCACATTGAGGGTCAACACTCAAAGTGCCAAAAATGAAAATAGCTGAATATGCAATCAGCATAGATTCAGATGAGGCAGCTTAATATGAGCTGTCTACACTAGATCTACACTGTTTGTGTTCAGTCTTTAAACTGACATAGCTTCAAATGGACAAAGCAGAAAGCACTGTTTGAAATTTTGCTGACTGCTTTTCTGGCACTTAAGTATTAAAATCAAAACTATGTTGATTATGCACAGTGAATAGTTTCGAGCTTGAGGTTCAAAGATTTATCGCTTATTTAAAATGCTGAGTTAGAATTATAAGAAACCCCACCTTTCCAGTTCTGATCTGAGTACAACAATATGTTCCTCTGCTCTTCTTGCTCTGATTTCCCTCCGCACCCGGACAACATCCACATCATGTTCTCTGGCCCAGTACCCTCGCCAGAAACTCTGGATCTTTGTAGCTGCCTTCACATCTAATAAACATGTTTTGACATTAAATTAACCTTTTAAGCACCAGTGACCAAAAAAGCATAATTTGCAAAAAGCGTAGATCCTGATAAAGTGGCTCATAATGAGCCACCTCATCTAGATCTACACTGTTTGCCCTCTAGTCTTTGAATGCTGAATATGAAATGTCTTGGAAAGGCATTTTTTTTAATTTTTGCAGACGTAAATTTTGTTGTCTGCTTTTTGGTGCTTAAAGAGTTAACATGTACAAATAAACACTGAAAATATATTGCTCTTACATAAAACTGTAAGCTGTGTGAATACTGGCATGTATTATTGTCATATCAAATACCATAACTTTTAACATTCTTGCCTATATGTTCAGTCTACAGATGTTATGTAGCAGTCAGCTGAAACAAGTGTTCGTGACTAGCTCATGAATCAAAGATTGAGTTTCAGGTCTAAGAAAGCTTTAATTTAGCCAATATGTCTGTGATAAATTCATATGCCCAAGCCAATGGCAATGTTGGGGATGAGAGGGTGGGTGGGGGGATTGCATATTCTCTTACTGTTAATTTGTTTCTGTATAATTAAATGTGCAATATGTGAAATTATTATACTGTGCAAACAAAAAAACTACATTGTGCAAGTAAATTTTAGTATAATGCACTTTCTACAATGTGACCAAACTAGGCCCCGAGGTTATAAAACTTTTTTCATGCTCAACTCAGCTGGGCATGAAATTTAAAATGTCCATTAATATAAAAATACCAAGAAATTCAGCATTTTTCAGGCTCAGATAAGCCAAGAAGGCTATTTTTTCTGCTCATAAATATTAAAATGCCAACATTAGTTGGCATTTTCATATTTATCAGCAGAGAAAATTTCATGCTCAGCTGAGTTGAGCATGAAAAAAGTTTTATAACCTCGGGGCCTAGTCTCAGGGATACAGAAACCAAGCACACTCATTCCAGCCTGCTCAGTCTGAGTTGGTCCCGACAATAACAAGACTTTGCAGACTAGATTAAAACTGTAGATGGAAATTACATTAAACGGAGAGTTAAATTATTTGAGAATAAATTATAGGTTTGAGAAATCTCACTTTTTCATCGTATGAATTTCAGGTAGCATCTTGTTAATAATTCGAGGGGAGCATGGCATAGATTGAATGCCATGTTCCAATACCTATGACGTCATATATTTGTTACCATAGCAACTATGGAATCTGTTTTCCTTAGTACCTTGGCAGAATGATGTCTCAATGAGGTCACTTTGACATCAATATAAACTTCCAGTAGCTATGTAACATATATAACATCATTTGGAATTGGGGCATGGCATAAAGTGTATGCCTAGCATGGCATACAGTGTATGCCATGCTCTGCCAATTTTTCAACGACATTACAAACAGAAATTCTTTCAATCAAAAACTTCAGACTTTCTCATACAAATAATTATTCTCAAGTCATTTAATTCTGTGGTATATTAGAGAAACTTTGGCATATAAAGGTTACAAATGTAGTAAGTATAATCAGAGCCACAGATGAATCGAATTTAGGAAGATGACTTTTATGTTTTTTTTCTCATAAAAACACATGCAGTGTGACCTCATATGATTTTTATCCAATTTTTGAGTTATCAACCTACAAATGAGCCAGTATTGTATCCCGGCTATATTTCAAACATTGTGGCATTGGTGACAAGTAAAGGCTCTGATCACTTAACTGCAGTCTGTTCAGAGCCTGCACTTGTCACATCAGCCATTTATGGAATCAGCTTAAGCCATACAGCCAACAGTGAGATCTCTATAGACCTGGGCCCAGTTGTTCAAAGCATCGTTAGCTTAACGAGCTCGTTAAGAGGTCAACTCCTTAAGTGTTTTACAACTTTATAACCAAATACTTGAAAAATTGTGAGAAGCTTTTGCACTGCAAAAGCTTCTAACATTTTTTCAACAAAAAATATTGGCATATTTGAGTTATAAACGTTTGAAATTTTAACGTCTCGTTAACTAACGACGTCGTTAGTTTTGAACAACTGGGCCCTGGTGTAAATGATAAGGATGATCTGAATATTACATGACAAAATTGTCACACTGTATGAGGCTCAAATACTTTTGTTAAGCATTATATTAAACTTTATTTTAATCTGAAATTTTCACTCATCTGTAGCTCTGAGTGAAGTGAGCAGAGCTCTAGATAAGAGGGAGTATTTGGTGATAATTAGGGATAATTTTTGTTAATTCTGCATGAAACTATATGTTGTGACCCCTCATCTGAACCGTCTTGACGAGACGGTTCAGATGAGGGGTCACAACATATGGTTTTGATGAGAAATAAGAAAAATTATCCTTAATTATCATCGAATACTCCCTCTTATCTAGAGCTCTGGAAGTGAGTAAAATGCACACCTTCTGCTAGCACTGCATCACTCGTGGGTCGTGAGTAAATCCCAGAATCTCGTAAACTGTTATTGTTATCTTTAGACACCCCAACCCTACCAGACTGTATCACTTTTTCTGGTATTGTTTTGATTTGTTTTCCTTTAGTTCTAGTGTCACTCTCAGTGGTGGCAGGTCTACGTGAGGTGGAATATTTACCAGGTATATAATCCGAATGAGTTCGTGAAACTGTCGATTTTGCAACTGGAATTGAGGTTTTAGCACCGCTAATATGAGGTTCTACAGTTCTCTCCCTTTTCTTATCACTAACACGCGTGGTGGGTTTCTTATCATCCGTTTTAGTCCGCTGTGATGTTTTTCTCACCTTTTTCTCTGCAGCATTTCTAATTAAATTAAGTTCCTCTGCAGGTATATTTTCAACGTTTTCCTTACCCCTTTCTTTTGTAGGATTTAACACTTGCTCAATCTGAGATGTATCCTGACTAGTATCGTAATCCATTGCCTGAGCAGTGGGTGGGGTACGTTTCTTTGTCCCCAATACTGGCTCATTACCTGATAACTGTGGTTGAGAAACATTAAAATCTGGTTTAAACATTCCTTTGAACATTTCCTGATTTAAAGGTTTTATAGGTCTTTTGTCATATGCATCGTATTTGTTATCACCAATGGCCGTTGCTGGCCGGTTCTCTGCCCTAAAGAACTCCATAAAGTTTGCTGTAGCTGGAGCTGACAGCTGGGAAACAGTGGGAGCAGTCATTGGTCTACTAGGATTTGGAGGAGCCGGAGATTTTAAATAATCAACAGGTAGATATGTTGACTCTGAGTCAAGCAGACTAGAGGTACTCTTCTTTTCATAATCTGAAATGCAACAGAAAACACCTCAAGTCAATTCATAATCTCACAATTAAATCTTAGCATACATGTACATTACTTGTGCCCAAATTTTGGGACACCTAAAATAACTAATTTTCCATTTGGAACAAATGGAAAATTACTTATGTTAGGTGTCCCAATGCTTAAGCGCATTATGGCATTTACACTTGTACTTACAAATAGATGCTGCTGACAAAAAATTTAGACATACCAAAAGTCAGTATGGTGCAATTCTGCAATATGATGTGTTTTTTCCTTCAAAAAACAATCCCAACAAGCCAATTCGGTGAATAAATATCCCCCACCCTCCACCATCCCCACCCCGAAGTGGCTTTCATTTCAGAGCTCTAGATAAGAGGGAGTATTTGGTGATAATTAGGGATAATTTTTGTTATTTCTGCATAAAAACATATGTTGTGACCCCTCATCTGAACCGTCTTGGCGAGACGGTTCAGATGAAGGGTCACAACATATGGTTTGAATGCGAAATAAGAAAAATTATCATCAAATTCTCCCTCTTATCTAGACCTCTGCATTTGTTTTAGGTATATCTAAGTTTCATAAAATTTTGATCACTAGTTACTTAGTTATGGCTGAGCTTGTGGATTGTAAATCAAATCAAGGGATAAGTGAGGCATAAGCTGAAGCCATTCTTAAACACTTGCCCCAGCATCACTGCACTATGATAATACATTTTCAATTCAATGTCAAGAAATTTTGTTCACCGTTACCTGACATATGGCTAATTTGTGGATTTTAAATCAATTCAAGGGCATTAAATCATGCACTACTGATGCAATTATGACAACTTATTGTGCACTGCTGTGTCAAGACAATACATAATTATTTTAAGTTTCATGAAATTACATTCATTGGTTACTTAGTTATGACTCAATTTGTTGATTTTAAACCAATTCAAGGGCCATAACTCAATGCTTACTTAAACAATTCTGACAAAACTTAAGATGCACCAATGTGTTACTGTGTTACATGTTTAATATAAGTTTCATAGAATTCTATTCATTGATTACTTAGTTATGGCTGAATTTGTCAATCACAAACTGATTCAAGGCAATAACTCATGCACTACTATTGCCATTCTGATGAAACTTAATGTGCATAACTGTTTATGGTGATACTTATTTAGTTTAAGTTTCATGAAGTTTGGTTACTAAGTTATGTCGCTTTTTATTGATTTTAAGTCAATTCAAGGGTGATAACTCATGTATTACTGAAGCCCGTCTGATGAAACGTCATGTGTATCAGCGCTTTATAGTATATATTTATTAAAAGTCTCATAAAATTCTGTCCAGTGGTTCTTTAGTTAAGGCTCCAGACAGAAAGATGGACACACAGAATAAAAGTTGGACAAACAGATGGACAGACATGGAGAAAACTATATCCCTCAGCCTTTGGCGGAGGATAAAAAAAAAAATATTTCAGAAATATCTTTCTCACCTTCTGAAGTGACATCCTGCATAGAAAGGTCATTCAGTTCATGACCTGATCTCTCCTGGTACCCACTCTGAACAGAACTTACAGGACTACCTGAAAAAGAAGAGCACCAGGCCCAGAGGTTATAAAATTTGAGTACATTCTCAAACTCAAAATAAAGCACACTGATTGGCTGCTTCCGAGCACATGCTTGGAATCAGCCAATCAGTGTGCTTTATTTTGAGTTTGAGATTATTCTCTAGTTTTATAACCTCGAACCCTGACGTATTTCTGCAGTCATAAGATGAAGGGTTTTCCCTTCCGAAACAATTAAAAGACATCTAAATCCATCTTATAAGATTTTTGGGATTGTTTTGGAAGGAAAAACCCCAACTCATAGCAGAATTTTGCAAGACTGATTACATATCTGCAGTAATTTTGGAAGAGTTAACTCCCATCTCATAACTGAATGAATAGAGTAAAAAGGTAAAGGTAAAGGTTTCCTATAGCCTAATAGCCGTAGGGGCAGTGGGGGTTAGAGACCCACTGTATTCTGGGCACAGCTGATGAAAGGTGGAGCCCATCTCTCTGCTTTCGCTGCCTTATCCTTCCCTGATTCGAAAAAGGTACCCATTTACTGCTGGGTTGACAGAGAGAGTTTTCCAGTCGTCGGATGGCGACAGTGAGCCATGAACTCATGGCATTCTGGCAACTTTATGAACAGAGTATGGTCTGTAAATAGAGATTCTTACGCAAATGGTCATTCAATTAGAAATCTATGAAGCAAGCTTTGCTGAGTTTCATCAATTGCATATCAAATGACAAAGAGTTTAAGATTTTGTTGATCATATAAGCAACACTTTTAAGGCGTTTTTGACATGGACAGTTTTCTCATACTGAACAGAGTTGCCATGGATAATGATGTAAAATTATTTGCTGTAACTTTATAACATGTGATCATATAAAAATCTATGTCATGGCAGTCTGCATGGATGTTACTTTTTTGTCTCATGAAGATAGCTTTGTTTCAACAAACGCAGCGAATAATATGTAAATTTCATTATTGGCAAAGTCAAAAAAAAATTTTCAACTTCCTCCAGAACAAAGTCAGAATTAACATATTTTTAACCTTTCTGTGGAATACTCAGGCAGCCAGTTGAAGCAAATACTAAAGACCCAAAACAGAAACAGTCGGAAGTGTTTGTCAAAGTCTGAAGTCTTTGTCAACAACTGACATGACAAAACAGATGTCTCTAAATTTAAAAGCAGAAAAAATGCTGGATATTGCTGGATAATGCTGAAAATGTCTGAATATTCAGGTAAATATGGGTATCTTCCAAAAGACATCACAAAGCTTCATGTTTGCTTTAGATTAGCCTTTTATGTTTTGGGGCATTTAGAACATGTGAGCCGCAACACAAAAAAAACAACGAAGTGGCATGTGCACCCAGCAAAGACTCAGATCAGCCTGGGCATCCACCCAGTCCAATAAGAGTCTTGACTGTCTGCATGGAGCTAGCTTAGACCCTTAGCTACCAATTAAGAAAACAGCGAAGACTCAGTGTCTGATAAGACTGGTTGGATGCCCAGGCTGATATGAGTCTTCGCTGGGAATGCATGCCAATTTGCTGGTTCTATTGTGTCGTAGCTCATGTATTTTTATGACTGGGTTTTAAAATCTATGCTTTTAATTCACATCTGGCTATAGCAACGTTAATAGTCATTCTCCTTTCTCTGAGGCTCAATGCACACCTGCACATTGTCTATGAGAAAAGTAACACCACTGAGAGATATAATGGCAACATAACTCACACATATATGCTATCAATTAAGATTTGTGGAGATATAGCAAGCTTGGTGAAATCCAAGCAAACAAATTCATAGTGGTCATACCAATTTCCCTACCTGTGCTTTCGACCGAGGCAGTCAATTACCATACAAGCAAAAGTGGCTGTCAACCTAGATAATAGACAACACTATCAGCCCAACTGACAGCCATTAACAAAAGCATCATTTACCGTTATTGGTAATACTTACGACTGAATTCTTAGTCGACAGTCATTTTGTATAGTGCCAGCTCGGTTGAAAGCATAGGTAACAAAATTGGTATTACTACCATGAAATTGGAAAACTCAGATGCTGCCATACTCCAACTGTGCCTTTCTAGTCTGATCTACCGTAAAAATTCTAAATTTTGGGACTCCAAAAATAATTACCATAATTGTCCTAAAATTGGAACAGTTTGGTTTTACAGTGCAATAATGTATCCAAAAATTCAAATGGGATGGCAAATAGTGTAAACCCAGATCAGATTGCTCCTTGAGGAGCAGTCTGATCTGGGTTTGCACTATTTGCTCAGACCTAACTGTCCCAATATATAGAGTGTTTACGATAGGTCTTTGCTACTGATGTTATAAGTCTGAGTATATAGATTGTGTTGAATAGATAAGAAGGCTGCATGGACCTGCCCATCTGTCCTTTTTTCCCACTCTCTCATACAATGAATATACACTCTGTAAGGGGTAAAACCTCGACAAAGACCAATATGCAATATCCAATATAATTTGTCTTGCATTCTGTGCAGCATAACTTGTGTCTCAGTGAGCTTTAATAAAAAGCATAACTCCCGCATGCGAAAACCTACTAATAAGTTTCATATTAGGGCTATCACCGCAGTCTGATCAAAGTGTTCAATGAATATTTTCAAGAGAGATCAGATATCATATGAGCAGGATCTGACTGCTCAATCATGCAGCTGGTCTGGGTCATTGCACTTCAAATAAGCAATTTTATATATTTTTTTTTCACATTTTTTATAATAAAATAACTGTTGGCAAACCAATGCAGACCCCTGATCAGACTGCTCCTTAGAAACAGTCTGATCTGTGTCTACAATGCTTGCTCGGGTTTATTTGACCATATATTATCTATAAATAATGTCTGATGCTTTTCAATTCAGCTCAGGAGTATTTGACCATATATTCCGGTATGTTTTTTCACCACATTTGTCTGCTCCGAGCATGCGTTAACATTCCAGTTTTGGTCACCCAGAGCATGCTCCAGGGTACTCCGAGCATTATTTTTTTTCTAAATCAAGCTAGGGAACCACATAAATGGAAAGTAGATAGATAAACACCCGCGTGCTCGCAATAAAAATATATAATGGTGCGTGGAGCAACCACAGCTCAAAGTATATAGAATCAGGATTGTGCATGTATGTTTGGCTTCCCCAAATGCAATGTAAGTATACTCAAAGTTTGAGTCACAGATTATATGCTGCTAGACTATACAGGTGTTGACTATATACAGGAACTCTTGCTCTAAAATGCAATAGCGAGCATGCTCGGAGTGACCATAATTGGGCAGTTAACGCATGCTCTGAGCAGCCATATTTGGTATAAAAACATAGCTCATATATTTGCTGTAAATAATGTCTGATGCTTTTTCAATGTATCTTTTGATTCACTATTTAGCACTTCAGAAGATGTCATTAATGTCGCAATCTATTAAAAAGACCCTTTTTTAACCATTCAAACAAAATTCTAAGTCTAAATAAATCAATCTTGCACAATTTCAATTAAACTGACACATTAAAGCACTTCTTTTATTCTTTTCCCAATGCATACCGTAAAATTTTTATTGAACAGAAAGTATTGAACAGAAAGGTCTGAGCAACCATTGCAGACCCAGATCAGACTGCTCCTTAAAGGAGCAGTCTGATTAGGGTCTACAATGTTTTTTCATTCCAATTGCATCTTTGGGTGCATTACCACACTGTAAAATCAAATGGTACCATTATTAGGACAATTATGGTAATTATTTCAGGTGTCCCAATTTTTAGAATTTTTGCAGTATAATGAAGTAATAAGGGAAATGCTCTGTTTATATTTTTTCTCTAGGGTGTCAACGTTCAATAACGCATGCAACCCACAGAGTGCTCATATTCAATGATGAATGCAGGTCCACACAGATATTGGACCAGATTTGTAAAATCTTTTAAGTCTTTATTGGTAAAATTTCCCACACACTAATGCAGATAATGAGTTTGTAAACTGCTACTGAAAATTATAATATTACCATAACTGCACTAAATACTCGGACATTGTAACAAATAACCATATTTGAGCCTTGACACAACAAAATTGACAAAGTGGCATGTGGGCCCAGCGAAGACTCAGATCAGCCTGGGCATCTGCCCAGTCTGATCAGTGACTTTGCTGTTGACATGGAGGCATGGAGGAAGCTTAGACCTTTAGCTACCCTTTAAGTGCAAATGCCCAGGCTGATCTGAGCCTTCAATAGAGCACATGCCACATGTTGATTTTGTCATAATGCAGCTCATTTATTTTTAAATTTAACCAAAGCAGACGACAAAATTTACGTCTGCAGAATTTCAAAAAATGTTTTGTCCAAGCTATATCATATTGAGAATTCAAACACTAGAGGGCAAACAGTGTAGATTCAGATGAGGTGGCTCATCATGAGCCACCTCACCTGGATCTACACTGTTTGCAAATTTAACAATTATAAATTTTGGCCCTTTAAGGGTTAATTTCGTTTTACTATCAAAAAATGTGTAGAAAAATTGCTGTGGAAAAAAAACTGTGCAAAATGGGAAATCATGATCAGACTTTTCCATTAATATCAGTCTGATACTGGGTCTGAACTAATTTCTGTGACATGTTTGTTCATATAATTAGGATTATCAGGGCTCGAAATTTACACTCGTCCGCTCGTATTTACGAGTAGCTGATTGGTAAGGACGAGTGGAAATTGTCACTGACTTGCCCTGCCGGACGAGTAGGTTTTTCCTCCATGAAAATTGTCTAATCATGCCGTTCAGGAAAAGCACTTTACAAATCGATCAAATTACAGCAAACAAATATTGACTGTAACGCAAAAAGCATGAAATCCCGCATCGTGTAATCTAAAAATGAAAACGGAAATGGCAAACTGTAAATAAACGGTGCGCCTGCGCATATCGAACATCGACCCGATGAGGATTCGCACCAACGCGGTTTCGCCTAAGTTGTTTGCGCTCTATAACTGCACGATTACAAATGCATTATCCAACTCAAATAGTTGTATAGGACATTATTTTCACGTCCTCTCTTGAATAAAGCAGAAAAAATCTACTTTGGTGCAGAAATCTTTATTAACGAAACCTCTTTGGCAAAACCTGAATTGGGACGAAACCATATACCTACGGAAAGTACCGGAAATAACCGAGTGAAAATGAAACTGAAAGTAGAATACATTCGAGGGAAAAATGAGTGATATCAGACAGTTTTTAAGGACGAGTAGATTTTTGAAAGGACGAGTAAAAGATTGAAAGCACTTGCCCTGCAGGACAAGTATGTTCACAAAAAAATTTCGAGCCCTGATTATTTATGGTAAACATCGCCTGTTGAATTTAAGAAACTGTTGAGCATATTTGAGCCGCGACATGACAAAACCAACAAAGTGGTTGTGCGCCCAGCGAAGACTCAGATCAGCCTGGGCATTTGCCCAGTCTGATCAGAGTCTTCACTGTCCGCGTGGAGGTAGCTTAGATCCTAAGCTACCCTATAAGCACTTAGCAAAGGGTCTGATCAGACATGGCAGAGGCCAGGGTGATCTGAGCCTGAGCTGGGCGCACAACCACATTGTTGGCTTTGTCGTGACGCAGCTCATTTAAGTATCGAGTGATCGAGAAAATTACTCATGTGGTGCGGGATTAAAAATTCACAATAACAACAGTGCGTAAATAGTTTTTAGGTTGCTAAATGCTTAGATTTAACAATTATGCTTACAATAATCTTCTAGTAAACACCAGCCATATAATTTGGTTTAAAATTTGAAAAATTACTAATAATATACAACTGGCAGTAGTAATATTTTTCCAGTTCTTATAAATTACACAATTAGGTACCAACTTTTCTCCCTGGGAGGCCCTTTTTTTCATATGCGAAAACAAGTTTATAGTTTCCATGGTACTTCAGATTAATGATCAGTCCTGGGTGATCATTGCAGGTTTCCTCTTTTCTTCAACATGAACTTTTTTCTCAAAACTTCAGTGTTCTCCCCAGAAATTTCAGAAGGCATGTCGCTTTTAGCACAAAAATCAGATTTTGACTTGTTGATCAATTTTTAAAATTCTTAATACAGCTATGTTTTGTCAAAATTAGCCTAAATTTACATTATAAATAATATATTGATGATCCTTAATGCATTTAAAACAACTTTACTGGCTAAAAAATGAAAATAATAGCACTTTAATAAATTTTCATTGGAAATTAAGGCATGTTGCAAAGGTAATTAGAAGAGGAAGGCATGTTGCAAGCGACATGCCTTAATGGTCTGGGGAGAACACTGAACTTCATTATGGAATTTCAACTTACTTCCTGTCCAAGCTCTGACTGGTTCTCTGTGGCTAACATGTTCAACAGACTGGTTACCAGAAGGGGAAATATTGCTGTTGTCACCTTCAGGACCTGTAACAGAATACTATCTGCAAACTGTGGTTCTCCATCATTAACATGGTCAAAAGACTTGTTAACAGATAGGAAAATATTGCTACTGTCACCTCAGGACCTATTACAGAACAGTTACATGGTCAACAGCCCATTGCATTCTGGGTATTTTTTGTTGTACGTCTGCTGAAATTGTGATATGCATCAAAAATCAAGAATATTTATTGGTCTAACTAACTCTTGTAGAAATGATGTCTTGGCAGCAAACAGTTTGGATGTCAGATCAGGCCCCACGTTTGTGGGGCCTGATCTGGATCCAAACTGCTTGCCCAGATACCCATAAAGGGAAATCCCGAATAGAATGGGATAGACTGGTTACCAGAAAGGGAACCTATTACAAAACAGTACTATGTTCAACAGACTGGTTACCAGACAGGGAAATATTGCCTTATCTCACCTCAGGGCCTATAACAAAACAGAACCATGTTCAACAGACTGGTTACCAGAAAGGGAAATATTGCCTAATCTCACCTCAGGAACTAGAACTAAACAGAACCATGTTCAATAGACTGGTTACCAGAAAGGGAAATATTGCCTAATCTCACCTCAGGAACTATAACAAAACAGAACCATGTTCAACAGACTGGTTACCAGACAGGGAAATATTGCCTTATCTCACCTCAGGGCCTATAACAAAACAGAACCATGTTCAACAGACTGGTTACCAGAAAGGGAAATATTGCCTAATCTCACCTCAGGAACTAGAACTAAACAGAACCATGTTCAATAGACTGGTTACCAGAAAGG
The DNA here is from genome assembly GCA_963989385.1 of Ctena decussata. Taxonomy (NCBI): domain Eukaryota; kingdom Metazoa; phylum Mollusca; class Bivalvia; order Lucinida; family Lucinidae; genus Ctena; species Ctena decussata. The sequence continues at coordinate 18,227,196 of OZ022502.1, forward strand.
GAAATATTGCCTAATCTCACCTCAGGAACTATAACAAAACAGAACCATGTTCAACAGACTGGTTACCAGAACAAGAATTATTGCCTAATCTCACCTTAGGGCCTATAACAAAACAGAACCATGTTAAATAGACTGGTTACCATAACGGGAAATATTGCCTAATCTCACCTCAGGAACTAAAACAAAACAGAACCATATTCAATAGACTGGATACCAAAAAGGGAAATATTGCCTAATCTCACCCTAGGAACTATAACAAAACACTACCGTGTTCAATAGACTGGTTACCAGAAAGAGAAATACTGTCACCTTCAACATTCAAGACCTGTCAAAGAATGCTGTTTGCAGAAATTCTGATTTCAAATGATACTAAAATGGCGTAGCTTTATTATGGTGCATTCTTCATTCTGTGTATTTCTTACCCTTAAAATGTTTCATGTGATAAAGTACCTCATGGACAAACATCTGAAGGTTTTTATTATCAACACTGATGCAACATCCTATGGTGTTGCTGCAGTGCTGATATGGCATTGTTGTAATGTTGCATGCCTGTTTGGTGGTTACAAATTTACATAAATAAAATTCAGGGCCCAGTTGTTCAAAGCATCGTTAGTCTAACAAGCTCATTAAGAGGACAACTTCTGAAGTGTTTTGTGACTTTATAATCAAATGAACTTATATTTTTCGGTGAAAAAATGTGAAAGGCTTTTCAAATGCAAAAGCTTCTCACACTTTGAGATATTAACATTTGAAATTTTAACAAAACCTTCACTAGTGATATCGTTAGTTTTGAACAACCGGGCCCAGAAGTTTTAATTTCATGAGTAAACAGTTTCACAATCCCAAATGAACACACTAGGTGCCAGGTGTGTACAACTATGGATACATTCTGCTGAGCCTCCTGAGGAACATCGTTAAACAATGGCAACAACAACATTCACAATGTCAGCAAAAGACTGTCTTGAATGAATGTTTTCTTGTTTACAGTAAATTTCAGGCTGAGCAAGAAGACACATTCGTTTAAACATATTTTATTGCCATAAAAGTACAAGCAATTGGGTTGGACCACAAGATCTATCAACATTAGTTACGGTCCTCCCCACATTGTCATATCAACATTGATTGAGCGCTTAGCCCTTAAAGCGCCAAATATTAAAATTGTTGAATTGGCAAACAGTGTAGATCCAGATGAGGTGGCTCATAATGAGCCACCTCATCTGAATCTACACTGTTTGCCCTGTAGTCTTTGAATTCTCAACATGATATTGCTTGGATGAGACATTTTTTGAAATTCTGCAGACGTAAATTTTGTCGTCTGCTTTTTGGCGCATTAAGGGTTAAAAAGGGTTAATTACAGTTTTTATGGTGTTGACAACATACCTTGAGGCGAAGACTTGTTTAAAACGTTCCACTGTTGAGGAGGGGTGGGTGGGGTATTTCTCTGATCCAGCTGTAGCTGCTGTTGATGATAACGCTGTTTATACAATATTTTACTCAGTTTGGCATCCTCTGTGGATTCCAGCTGAAAAACAAGAAAAGATAAATAATAGAGTAAATTGCAGGGTGTATTATAGGGGAACTAAACTAGCAGGTTCACAACTTTCACCATCCTTTCTATCTATATAGATGGATGGGTGAGTTGTGATTTTATGGCTTTTCAATAATATTCTACTCATTTCTAGCATACAGGTAAATGTTGATAACGGTGTAAAATAAGGGAAAAGGTGTCCACAGTCCTGTAGCCTTGTCATCTCTGGGGCAGTGAGTTGTGGATGGCTCATTGTGTCTTGGGCAGGTAAATGGTGGCAAGACCAGGGCCTGACAAATTCATTGTCCGGCTGCCCAGGACAAGTTAAAATTTTTGCTGGGCAAGTAAATTTTTTTCTTACTTGCCCAGAAAAATGTACAGGATATGTAGAGAAAACCTAAGAATTGCAGTGTTTTGTAGCAGAATCTGTGTACTGGACAAGTCGATCAAATTTTGATTTGTCAGCCCCTGCAAGACCAACACTCACCTTTTGCTAGTACGGCAGAATAGAACAGAAACAGAATAGTAAGGCAGAGTGAATCATTAGTTGGCTCAGTGGGATTAAACCATATACCTTTTACACCAAAAACCCAGCAGCCTACACACTTAACAACATTGCCCCTACATGATGGTGTAGAGCGTAAGTAACCCAAGGGCTAATAACCAAAAAATCACAACTGTCTTCTCTCATTTTCACTGTTCCAGAAAAGGCAATATAATATTAAACAGATCACTGGACTGAGTCTGGTAACCAATAAAGTTTTTATAGGTTACAGTCCTTTTCAAATGTAAGGCTAGCATCTATTTCTTTAGCTATTACATGAGTACAGATAATTTAACAAACACAGAAAAATAAATAAATAAATAAATTTACAAAATGGTTACCATTTAAATAAATATCTGTAATGTCAATTTCCAAATAATGTAAAATGTCATATAAAATGGCAAGAAGATTAGTACTTTTAATTTTGAAACAAAAAATGATCAAATTCTTTATCAAGAGGAAGCAACAGCAACAAAACATATGTTACCCATTTTTTCAGCTGAAATATATCCATGGGAACTATTTTTACCATTCCAATATTATCCAAGAATTCAATTGTTACTAATGGAATCGTAATTTACATTATCACATATACTTAAAGTAGCCTAATGTGCTTAAGTATTGGAACACCTAAAATAATTAATTTTCCATTTGTCCCAAATGGAAAATTAATTATTTTTAGGTGTCCAAATTATTTAGGTGTCCCAAATGGAAAATTAATTATTTTTAGGTGTCCCAATTATTTAGGTGTCCCAAATGGAAAATTAATTATTTTTAGGTGTCCCAATTATTTAGGTGTCCCAAATGGAAAATTCATTATTTTTAGGTGTCCCAATTATTATGCATATTACGATAATTCTTGATATGACATGGTCTGGTGATAAAAATGAAATAGTGCTGCTCCTCATTAGCAAGATGGAATTTTTTTCTGTATTTTTTAAGAAGCCTCAAATATCATCGAAAACCCCAAAACAGGAATTTTTTTCTTTCAATATTGATTTCAAAAACCACTAAAAATTAAACTTCCAAAATCTATGCAACTTAGCCTAAAACTTGTTAAAACACACAAAATTCATATGTTTTTGCATCTCAGTACAATATAATGTCACAAATGAACAGCTTGATCTGCCCATCAATATGTTAAGGTACTTAAACCTTCTCCTGTAATAGGGTGAATTGAAAAAGAGGATTTTCTTTAATACTTTATCGTTATCACAATGACTGGAATTAACCTAAAACTTGAACAAGTTGTTATTACTATTCAGTGATGTGTTATACCCTTAATGCGCCAAAAAGCAGACGACAAAATTTACGTCTGCAGAATTTCAAAAAATGTCTCGTCCAAGGGATATCATATTGAGAGTTCCAACACTAGAGGGCAAACAGTGTAGATTCAGATGAGGTGGCTCATTATGAGCCACCTCATCTGGATCTACACTGTTTGCCAATTCAACAATTTTAATTTTTGGCGCTTTAAGGGTTAAAACTGGCAGCCAGCATGGCAAACATACTATGATCAGACTGCTCTTTAGGAGAAGTCTGATCTGAGTCTACAATGTTTGCTTTGGCCCTTCTGCCCTAAGAATTATTAGGATTACTGCAAAACAACATATTTTAGCGATACATGATAACGTACAATTTACAAGTTTTAACATATTGTCAAAATTCATGTTAACAATGGAATTCAGACATCTTAATCTTTTATCAAGAGTTCTTAATCTTTACTTTGATGACATTTAAGTTATCCGCTGGTGGGTTGGGGGCTGGCAAGAAAGGACTTTACAACCTGCGGGATCAACAAGAAACAAAATCACCATTGGCTATGTACTAATTTGGTCAAGATTTTGTTGATCAGATCATAATGTACAGGAATTCTGTAAGATTTTGTGTGAAAACTGTGAAGCCTCTGATCAAATTAAATAATGCACAGGTTGATCTGCATCACTGTAGTTCATACAATTTGCAAGTCCAAAGGTACCTGTTTCTGCAAGATCCAATATGAAATGACAATTTAGCTACCAAGCAATTTTTGACCACGATGATAAAAACAGTAGCTCAACTATCTAATTTTTTTTTTGCACAAACTTGCTTAAACAAGCACCATCCCATCAACTGGTAACTATATTTATCCTAAATATTCAAGCAGACAAATGCAGAGTAAATTGGTTACCCTAATGTGCTTAAGTATTAGGACACCTAAAATAATTAATTTTCCATTTGTCCCAAATGGAAAATTCATAATTTTTAGGTGTCCCAATATATACACACATTATGGTATGTCCATTACCCTGCAATAGTATTACATGTACATATGTATGTACTTTTCCTTATAGGAGCCCCAGTAGCTCATTGGGTTAAGCCCTGGCCTACTGATCTAGTGGACCGGGTTCGAACCCCACTTCAGGTGAGAATCTTTCATACCATAAACAGGGTTCCATTGCACACAGCCATTCGTTATCATCGTCCCATCATCCTGACATTAACTGAAATACTGTTGAAAATTACTTAAAATCCCAAGTCAACCATCCATTTATTTTCCTCATATGCCACCTGTGAGTGGCCTGAGATACTTTGAAATAAAGATTTGTTCTCTTCTGCTTAATTATTATCACTTTAAGCACCAGTGACGAAAATTGCAGAATTTGCAAACAGTGTAGATCCTGATGAGGTGGCTCATTATGAGCCGCCTCATCTAGATCTACACTGTTTGCCCTCTAGTTTTTGAATTTTCAATATGATATAGCTTGGATGAAACATATTTTGAAATTTTTGCAGACGTAAATTTTGTCGTCTGCTTTTTGGTGCTTAGAGGGTTAAAAAGGAAAACACTCACTTAAATATAAACAGACTTCAAATTATAGATCTTGATTAGCAATTAAATTTGGTGAAAATTTGATGAAAATTGGACTTAAAATAGGACAGATATGAAGAGTTTAAAAAATCAAAATGGCGGTCTTGAAGGCCGCCATTTTGGAAGTTCCTGTCACGTGATAAATATTTAAATCTAGAATAAGAGCATAAATTGCTTACTTAAACAGTATTATTTAGTTTAAATTGTTTCTTTATGAAGTAAAATATAGATTTACGCATTTCATTTATCTACAGTTTGTTTCAAACTAAAGTTATTTAGGATTTTCATATTTGACTGTGAGTTTATGACGTCATTAACTCACAGATTTGCTGGTTCCCAGCTCAACATTTAAATATCTTTAAACTGTCATATCTTTCTAACTTTAAGTCTGATTTTCGTGAAATTTTTGGTAAATTTCATGTTTTATTAGAATCTTTACTTTGAGTCCAACATGCATTTTAGTGAGTGTTTTCCTTTAATTAAACAAGCTTCATCCCATCAATAGGTAACCATAATTATCATGGATATTCAGGCAGACATGACAGAGCAAAAAGTGTAGATCAACATCAGAATGGTCCTAATGAGATAACTTATTTGGTTGCAATGGACATTGCTCGCATCCAATGAATTGCCTCAGTGGGAAATTTGATTTACAAATAGGCCTTCGTCAATGGATAAGTAAGGAACAAAGTGGACTTAGTACCCTTTGAGTGGGAAAGATGGACCTCCTGCAGTGCTGTAGATAAGAAGGGGTAACAGGGACATTTTAGGGATAATTTTCCATACATCTCCATAGAACATGTTGCGACCCTTTTTAGAACCGTCTTGCTGAGTTATAAGATCGGGTTTCCCCTATAAAAAATCTAGATTCATCATCCAAAATAATCCCAAAAATCTAGATCCAAAATAATCCCAAAATCTAGATCCATCTTGAAATCTAGATCCATCATCCAAAATAATCCCAAAAATCTAGATCCAAAATAATCCCCAAAATCTAGATCCATCTTGAAATCTAGATCCATCATCCAAAATAATCCCAAAAATCTAGATCCTTCTTGAATCTAGATCCATTCAAATAATCCCAAAAATCTAGATCCATCCAAATAATCCCAAAAATCTAGATCCATCTTTCAAGATGGATCTAGATTTTTGGGGATTATTTTGGATTTTGAATGGGGAAACCCCCATCTTACAACAGATTTTCATCAGACTGATTTAGATATTTGGTGTCATTTTAGAGAGGGGAAACCCCTTTTCATAGCGAATAAAACAATAAGTGGTAGTCTCTGACTGAGCTTCTAATACTCGAATCTGAAACTGTGACAACTATACTATGGCAGGTTTGACACATCTGCAAAATACTTGTTATTATTACGATTCTCCTTGCAAAATAAACTTAGAGTGGTAAGGAACAGCATGAATGTAATCCAGTTTACAATCTTCAACATGCCAGTCACCACTTGCGACAAGTACTTCAGAACATGTTCCAACAGCCAAGAGTTACCAAATTAAAATAGCTATAAGACAGAGCTTTCCCCCATTAGAATCAGCTCAAACTTTAATGTCAAAATCAGTTCTGTGCAACCTTCCCCTTGCAAAACAATCCCCAAAATCTAAATCCATCTTATTGGGTGGATCTACATTTTTTTGGCTGTTTTAGAAGGGACCCACCACCCACCTGATTCCCTATCCCCATCTTATAACTAAAAAAGTACAGGCCATTTTTACAAAGGGGAACAACTTTTGAGACTTTCTGTTTGCTTCCCTAATCACTGATTCTCTTCCAAAGTAAGGTCTACTATTAAAGGAAAGAATTTGCTCCTACAGGAGCAAATTCTTTCCTTTAAGAGTTGACCCCTATTAAGTAGGGAGTCAAAAACGAAAACTGCAGTGTCGTTTCTCCTGAAACTATACCCAGTCAACATAAATACCAAAACTTGCAAATATACCTGGTCTTTTATGGAGAAACTGGACATAACAACAACATGCCTTTTAAGAATTTTCTTAGTCCACTTAAGTAATAACCAATGTATGAGCATTCCGCCAATCATAAAACAAACAGATCTTTGACAGAGGGCAAGAAAAATTAGCTTAATTGTTTCATCTCTAACCAAATTTCAGGTTCATTAATGGTTCAAATCTGTATACCTGGTGTGGGCATTCTAGATCAACATGGGCCAATTTGATCTAGTGACCAATTTTACATAGAAATGATTTTAATGATTGAAAAACTTTGGTAACTCATTTTACTAATGACAGCTAGCAACTTTTTTTTATTTTCATTTCATCTGCAGAACCAAGATCAGATCAATAAGTATATCAAACAAAGCCTAACTTGACCCCACTTTGCTGGGCTATTAACAAACATGAAATGTCTGGGCACATTTAAAGTCTTGGAGATGTTAAGCCTCAGAACATAAGCCATAAAAATAGTTCCATGTCAATATTTGTATTTCTTATAATAGATCAAAATCATGACAGAAAAAGCCTCACAACAATCGACCGATCATGAGGAATCTGTATACCTGTACATTTGTACCATAGTCATCTTACATATGAATGCTTGAATTTCCACTACAAAATAATGGATGTTCTCATTTCACATTATATGAATGTTCCCATTCCTACAATATAATATGGATACTCTCATTCCAAGGACATATGGATGTTCTCATTCCCATAACAAATGGATGTTCTCATTCCCAGAACATATGGATGTTCTCATTCCCATAACAATTGGATGTTCTCATTCCCAGAACATTTGGATGTTCTCATTCCCATAACAAATGGATGTTCTCATTCCCAGAACATATGGATGTTCTCATTCCCATAACAAATGGATGTTCTCATTCCCAGAACATATGGATGTTCTCATTCCCATAACATATGGATGTTCTCATTCCCATAACATATGGAAGTTCTCATTCCCAGAACATATGGATTTCTCATTCCAATAACAATTGGATGTTCTCATTCCCAGAACATTTGGATGCTCTCATTCCCATAAGAAATGGATGTTCTCATTCCCAGAACATATGGATCAGGGCTACAGAAATCCAAATTTTTGTCGGTTCTGACCGATTTTGAGTTCGAAAAACCGATCCAGATGTCATAAGGCACATTTTTTTCGGTCCGAAAAACACAATTTGCGATATATGATGACATAATTACCTGGATTTTAGCCATGTGTCATATTATTAATCCAATAATCAGGCACTGCTGTCAAAAGTTATCACAGATAAACAAAGTCTCGATTGTCTTGCCAAGGTGTGAACACTGATTATGTTTTCAGAAATCTTCGATAATTAGCACTTGTCACAATATTTGGCCAGCGGCGAAGGTTTTGCAGAACTCGTAATTCACACATACACGTGCCGACGCATGGAAAAAGGCTGTGCAACATAAGGTTACTGTATACTTTCAAAGATAGCATAAGGAAAGAATTTGACTAGCATAAAAAAAAATTTAAACCGGACTTGATTATGTGCAGGCTGGTCAGGTTTTTTTCAGCCGACGACATTTCTCGCGCAGAAAAATGTTTTTTTTTTATTCATCCGAAGGCACCTTTTTGCAAGTATTCATATTTCAAGGGAATTAACTCGAATACAGTAACATACATCAATCGTAATACTTCGGCCAATTCTGTAAATGAAGATCGGCGAGGATGTCCGATAGGTATGGCATGTGTACTTTCACTTTCGGTCTGACTGTCTCTGCGCTTTAAAGCGCATTTTTCATGATAAGTAAGAACATGTCGGCTAAATGGCTACTTCAGCGATGACACCCGTGTTATAAAGGCGCTCCAGTGTAGTTATTAGTTTTCGTGACTTTTTGGATTATGGAATACACAGTGTAGTCATTAGTTTTCATGTCTATTTTGGATTTGGTCGTCCGGACAATTTTGGATTCGTATGACGTCATCGACCGTCCGGACCGATTTGGATTTCACAATTTCTGTAGCCCAGATATGGATGTTCTCATTCCCAGAACAAATGGATGCTCTCATTCCCAGAACAAATGGATGTTCTCATTTACAGAACATATGGATATTCTCATTCACAGAACATATAGATGCTCTCATTCCCAGAACATATGGATTCTCTCATTTCCACAACATGGGTGCTCTCATTCCCACAACATATGGATGTTCTCATTCCTAGAACATACGGATGCTCTCATTCCCACAACATATGCATGTTTTCATTCCCACAACATATGCATGTTCTCATTCCCATAACATATGGGTGCTCCACAAGAGGGTTCAGAGTTTAGGTACAGGTAAAATGTTTGGAATGTTGAAAATAGTCAGTCATATCAAGATCATATAAGATGGATGACCAGAAAGATGCTCTATAGAATATGCATGCAATGAAGACTCTGAGCTGCAAAGAGCCTGTATTCTACTGTAAAAGATAGCCATGGCTAGGATCCAAGTTTTACACAGCTACAGTCCTTAGTCCAGACTCCACAGAGTTTCAGTGCAATTATAGTTGAGCCGCCACGTGAGACTAGAAGGTTGTCCAGGGACAACTGGTCGAGCCCGCTGTTTGCTATAGTGGCCTATAAGCATGTCAAGACTAAGTAACTGCTTCACTCTAGAAAGAAGCCAAACACCATCATGCTTAGCCAGATTTTCTTTTTTTTTCAAATTTTCAAATAAGTAGAAGTGATGACCCAGACAAGCTCAATTTATGACAATTACAATATCTGACCTTCAAGTGTGACCTTGACCTTGGACCTACCCAAAAAAGTATGTCACTTGACACTTCCACTCATCAAGGAGAACATTATTGTGCCAAATTATTTTGAAATCCATCCATAAATGTAGAAGTAATGGCTCGGACAAGCTCAATTTATGACCATTTTATCATTTGACCTTCAAGTGTGACCTTGACTTTGGACCTACTTGAACAAATGTTTCAAATGGTACTTTTACTCATCAAAGAGAACAATTGTGACAAATTATTTTGAAATCCATTCGTAAATGTTGAAGTTATGGCTCAGAGAAGCTCAAATTATGGCCATTTTATCATTTGACCTTCAAGCGTGACCTTGACCTTAGACCTACCTGAATAAATTTTCCAAATGGCACTCTAAAACATCAATGAGAATTATTGTGCCAAATTATTTTGAAATCCATCCATAAATGTAGAAGTAATGGCTCGGACAAGCTCAATTTATGACCATTTTATCATTTGACCTTCAAGTGTGACCTTAACTTTGGACCTACTTGAACAAATGTTCCAAATGGCATTTCTACTCATTAAAGAGAACAATTGTGCCAAATTATTTTGAAATCCATTTGTAAATGTAGAAGTTATGGCTCGGACAAGCTCAATTTATGGCCATTTTATCATTTGACCTTCAAGTGTGACCTTGACCTTGGACCTACATGAACAAATGTTTCAAATGGCACTTCTACTCATCAAGGAGAACAACTGTGCCAAATTATTTTGAAATCCATCCATAAATGTAGAAGTTATGGCCCGGACAAGCTCAATCTATGGCCATTTTATCATTTGACCTTCAAGTGTGACCTTGACCTTGGATCTACATGAACAAATGTTTCAAATGGCACTTCTACTCATCAAGGAGAACAACTGTGCCAAGTTATTTTGAAATCCATCCATAGATGTAGAAGTTATGGCCCGGACAAATCCGGACGGACGCACACACGCACGCACGGACTTACGCACGGACATACACCGAACTGACATTGTAACAACTATGTCTCGCTCTCCGCAAGCGGGCTCGACAAAAACCAACAATGTGGCTGTGCACCCAGCGCAGACTCAGATCAGCCTGGGCAACTGCCTAGTCCAATCAGACTCTTCGATAAGTGCTCAAAGGGTAGCTAAGGGTTTCAGCTACCTCCATGCGGACAGCGAAGACTCTGATCAGACTGGGCGGATGCCCAGGCTGATCTGAGTCTGCGCTGGGCGCACAACCACATTGTTGGTTTTCTCGTGTCGCGGCTCAGTTTATTATTGCCGTAAGAATCTATATAATATGCTGCAAATTCAACTAAAATTTAATGTTTTGGTGTTTTAACACTTTAAGCACTAATGACAAAAATAACATAATTTGTAAACAGCGTAGATCCTGATGAGGCGGCTCACAATGAGCCGCCTCATTTGGATCTACACTGTTTGCCCTCTAGTCTTTGAATTCTTGATATGAAATGTCTTGGACAAGGCATTTTTTAAAATTTTTGCAGACCTAAATTTTGTCATCTGCTTTTTGGTGCTTAAAGGGTTAAAGCTTAACTAAAGGCCTCGGGCTCGCTGCCCCTAAGTGAGTGAGGCAGGCATATGGGTGGGGGTGGCCCGTAATTTGTAACATCAGGCATCGATGGCTCATTTTGTTTATACTTAAATATACCCAGTAGCTATGACTGACTCAAAATTGGGCATTTATATTAACTGAGGATTTGTAATGATATGGTAAATATTTTTTCCAATATATATTACAATATTAAAATCATACCATATTTTACAATGGACTATAACCACTGTACGTTGTTCTCACCATGGTTAAAACCGACACAACATCATATGATCGAAATCGCACACAATATCATACAATCACACACGATGAAATAAATTATGGAAAAGTAAATATTGATGAAGGATTACGTGGACATGATTTTATTGGGACTTGAATGTCTGATCTCTCAAATAATAAACGACTCAAAATTTCAATTTAAGGTAGACAAATACTGAATAGAAATATTGGCGGGGCATTCAAACCATTATACCGTCTAAATAACCCAAAGAGCTATAAAACATTTGGATAAGAAACAAACAATTGTCACTGTTTTGTTTTCCTAAAAAACAATTTGTATTTCTACATACTTTTTTTTACATATTTTCCATTAAAATTCATATCTCTAGCACATGAACGCACTTTCATTTCAGTGGACAAACCATGGAATAACATTTACTTAAACCTCACCAAATTCTGCTATAAGATGGGCATTTCTGCCTCTAAAATGACCCAAAATATGTAACAGTCCAGTGGCGGATCCAGAGGGGGTTCGGGGGGTTCAAACGAACCCCCTCTTCAGCCTAAATTATTTCATTTTCATGGATAAATTCAGAAAAAATTGGTGAAAATGCACAAATCGAACCCCCTTTTCAGCTAATTCGAACCCCCTATCCAAAATTCCTGGATCCGCCCCTGCAGTCTTGTGTAATTTTGAAATATTTAAATATAGGGTTTCTCTTCCAAAATAATCCCAAGAATCTAGATCTGTCTTATAAGACAGATCTAGATTTTTGGGGTTGTTTTGGAAGGGAAACATCTGTCTTAGGGTAAAGAGAGATCCAGAAAGGCAAAATTTTGGGGTTAAATTTCAGGACCTGGTTGTTCAAAGCTTAATTTGTTGTTAGCTTATCAAGTTGTTAAGTCATCTGTACACATAAAAATTCTTTTCTGAAAAAGGTAGGAATATGTCAGCCACCTCTGCAGCTATAGTAACTGACTGGCTTAGGCAACAGCACAGTTTAGGAAATTGGTACATCACCACTAAATACTTTGAAATATAAGTCTGAAGAATGACATTATAAACATATAGAAATGTACAAGAATTTACATTTATTACAAACCTAATAGTCCAATAAGAAACTTTTCAACATGAATTTTTAAAATACTTCATACTTAGATTTAAAGCCAAACCCAAATTTTAATCTTTTATTTTCAGTTGGCAAATTTTCTTATATGAGGTCGATTTCTTTTCCTTAACAATAACAGAACTTTTGATATGTTTGTAAAACAAAAGAATTGCATTGAATCACTGAACCATGCTGATTAGTTTTTAGATTACAAGATTTAACGCAACTTTGGTAATAAATCCCTTAAACAAAATGTAACAATTACATATATTAGGGTATCAGATACAATGTAACACTAAAAGGAATAAGAAATAAACCCTGAAAGCCCTAAAAAGCAGATAACAAAATTTGCGACTCCATTCATCACAGGGCAACAATTCATAGGGAAATCTGGGCCTGGTTGTTTAAAACTAACAACATAGTTAGTTAATGTTTTGTTAAAATTTCAAAAGTTAATATCTCAAATATGCAAACATTTTTTGTTGAAAAAATGTGAGAAGCTTTTGCAATTCCAAAGTGTCTCACATTTTTCAACAAAAAATATCAGTGTATATTTAGTTATAAGGTCATAAAGCACTTAACGAGTTGACCTCTTAATGAGCATGTTAGGCTAACGATGCTTTGAACAACTGGACCCTGCTGCTTCCCTGGACAATGAAGCCCTTCCAAAGTGAGGACTGTACTTAACCCTAAATGCGCCAAAAAGCAGACGACAAAATTTACGTCTGCAGAATTTCAAAAATGTTTCATCCAAGCGATATTATATTCAGAATTCAAACACTAGAGGGCAAACAGTGAAGATTCAGATGAGGTGGCTCATTATGAGCCACCTCATCTGGATCTACAGTGTTTGCCAATTCAACAATTTTAATTTTTGGTGGTTAAAGGGAAGATCTTTCTTTCTTTTTAGATAAATTCATTTTTTGCATGAATTATCATCTTTGGAAGTACTCCTGCTGCATAAATCTACACAATTTTTTCTTCAAATGTATGAATTCCTTCCAATTAAACTGAGAGCCCCCAACCTTTCTAGCTGACATAGAGCTCCGTAATAGCAGCTTTACATGTAGACTACTGAAAATGTTTTAACATATCAAGGTTTAAATTAATGTTACCCAGCAACCTGTGACCAAATTATTAAGAAATCTGGCTTAACTATGTAAAATGCTCTCAATAAATACTGACTATAGTTTTTAATGTTAATTAACCTTAACTTCAATTGTTTTTTGTTGTTTTTTTAAATCGTCCTTCTGCAACACAGTTCAATCTTCTTATCAAACATGAAAAACAAATAAATAACATTACCACAAAATTATTGAAAAAAACAACAACAACAAATGAATAAATATCAAATTTGTGTTAATAAAGAACTTAAAATGTCATATCTCACCTTCATATTCTTAAACGTGACAGAAGGTTTAAGTTCTCATTTTCATAAAATGCCTTCTTGAAATACGTTATTGAAGTATAATATTGAAAACAGTTGGAACTATAATCAAATTAGCTACGACACACGTAAAATGTATTTAGGAAGCCCCGCAGACTTGAACAAAACTTATGAATTTGTTCAGCCCAGCTGTGTGCCTAGAGTTTTCTCACAGTTGATACCCTGAGTATGAACAGCAAGGCCTCTTGACCAGACTGTGCAGGATGCACAGTCTGGTCAGAGGCTTTGCTGTGCATAAATCCCTTAAGGATCCCTAGAGCCTGTCACGGCTCGTATCGCCATGTGTAAATAGTGAAAATCCATTGACAGCGATACTTTGGAATCAATCCAAAATCTTTTTGTTAATCAATGTAAACATCAATACATTATACAAAGACTTTCGGTTTAAAGTATGTTGTAAGTACAATTTAAGAGTAACATTTTTGGCAACAAAGGACTTATTTCAATACATGCGACCATGTAAGAGAAATCGTTAATCCCTTATTAGAGGTTAATCAAGTAAATATAGTTTTGTCATGTCTTAAGATGGCTGATAAAAGGTCAAAATTTCTGCATTAGGCTTAATATTCTTAATTTCTAAAAAAATAAAATACAAACATAATAAGCCTTTAATTAGAAGCTAAAAATATAGATTGGACAAAACAGTTTCTTAAATTTTGCAGATGCAAATTTTGGCATCTACTTTTTCTGCACTTCAAGGGTTAAGCTTGTTTATTTTGCCACCAAAGTCTAGTTTTTGACACTTCCATGTGACCTGTCAAACCTAATATACTTTCTTATTATCAAATAAAAGTTCTAAAAAAGGCACATATAGCTTACACTTTGATTCTTCTCATTCACCCTTAAAGTGCCCAAAATAATAATAGCTGAATTTGTCAAAAGTTATGATTTACAGAACTTTGATTTAAAAGCTATGTCATGACTACTCATTTCGTAATATTTTTCATTATTACCCCAAACATAGCCATACAACATATACTGCTCCCACATACTGCTTTCGACTGTTATCAGAGTTATCACACTTTGATTGTCATATTCATTCATTTGAGCCGCGACACGACAAAACCAACACAGACTGATCAGAGTCTTCGCTGTCCGCATAGAGGTAGCTTAGACCCTTAGCTACCCTTTAAGCGCTTAAATTGTCACTGCAACTGTAACTCCTCTTGTAACACTTGAAGTGGCAAAATGAAATTAGCTGAATTTGCAAACAGCATAGCGCTGCCTCATCTGGCTCTACACTATTTGCCCCCCCCCCCCCCCCCCCCCACACACACACAGAGTAGTCTTTGAATCTTTGAATTCCCAACAGTCTGTAGCTCTGATGTATGTAATGAACCATCTTTTTTATCAGAGATCCCTGCATCCATTCAAGTATTTCAGCAAAAGAGAGAAACTATGGCCTAATGTTGTAAACTCAGTCTATTCCTTTTTACTCCTTTGCAGCATTTGGCAGGTTTGCTACTGCATTAGCCAACACCTTGGTTGCAATTTGGTGTCAGAAGTGTGGATAAACAATTATATTTTTCATAATTTTTTTTTAGCTGAAAGTCAATCATAGATTTAGCCCCCTGCATATGTAGTAACATCCTCATACATATTGCAGGCTCCATTCAAATGCCTACATACACATTTGTAAAATCATATACTATCTGAACACAAAAACAGACAACAAAATTTACATCTGCGAAATTAAAAACAAATGTTTCGTCCAAGCTATATCCTATCGATAATTCAAAGACTGATTAATAGAAGGCAAACAGTGTAGATCCAGATGAGGCGGCTCATGATGAGCCGCCTCATCTGGATCTACTCTGTTTGCAAGTACAACTATTTTTGTTTTTGGTGCTGTAAGGATTAATCAAACAAGACTGAAGGGAATTTGCATGTTACTTTATTAATTGTTCTAAACTTACTTTTATAATTTTTCTGTAAAATTCCTCTTCTTCAAACTCCCGTAATACATCTTAATTAAACGAAGTTTTAATCTGCCGTTCCAGCAAGTTGCTGCATCAGCTTCAGTTCATTAATGACAGAAACTGCGCAGAATATTTCTTGTCTAAATAAAGATGTGATTTCCGAGCCTCGATCCGCTAATGCGAAATTTTAATTACTTACAAATTGGTAAATGAGAAACTATGCCATGCAGGCATGTTATGACACTATATTATTCTTGCATCCAAATTACAGAATTTACTTGTCTAATAATTAAGCTGCAGGTTTAGAAATCAATTCCATCAAAGTGACGTGAACTTCAAATCATTTTGTAGCATAAAAAATGTAAAGCTATTAAGACTCATTAACTGAAATCACATACTAAAATCAATAACCAGTCTCAATAATCAGTCTACATGGTCTATGTCGTCAGAAGCTTGCAGAAACCTATCATGATCATTTAAAAGGTTGCTGTAATTATCACATGTACTTGATTTGTCCGATTTCCAATATCTGGATGCGCTCCAAAACAAGATTCCGTAAGTTCTTTTTTAAGAAAAATCACTAAGAAGTCAAGAACCTAAATTCATCTCATAACATGATTATAAAATTGCAATATAAAGCTTTTGTCTGAATTAGCTGGCTCTAGCCATGACAACTATATAAACAATGTGTCAGTCAATTATAGCCTATAAGAAAGTCCAGGGTCAATAGGCCGGTGACATATAATAGGTATTTAGACTTCAGTGAGGGTATAGAATTAGGTCTCAATACTTGTAAATCGATTTTTTATAGCAATATTGACTATGAAGTCAGCAACTATTTAATACAGGTAGTAGTTATACCAAATAAATAAACAAGTCAATAAGGAGATAATATACAATGTCCTTAATATGGAACATTTGAGCCACGACACAAGAGTGAGTGAGTGAGTGAACTCGGGTTTAACGTCCCACCAACAACGAGGTCATATGGAGACGGGACCTCGGTTTAAAGTCTCATCCGAAAGACCGGAGAAGCGGGGGATCGATCTTGCGACCCCTGGATTGGTAGTCCGGAGTGTTATCCACTACACTACAGCCGCTCCACGACACAAGAAAACCAACAATGTGGTCGTGCGTCCAGCGAAGACTCAGATCAGCCTGGGCATCCGCCCAGTCTGATCAGAGTCTTCGCTGTCCACATGGAGGTAGCTTAGACCCTCAGCTATCCTTTAAGCTCTTAGCGAAGAGTCTGATTAGACTGGGTGGATGTCCAGGCTGATCAGATTCTGCGCTGGGCGCACAACCACATTGTTGGTTTTGTCGTGTCGTGGCTCATTTAATGATGTCAGCTTTATTCTGATGATGTTGGATGGTGTAATATCCACGATTTCTGCTTACTGTACTTTCCCTAATATCCTATGGTGGCACAGCAATGTTAGACTAAAAAAATGTCAAATTTCAGTGCAACATCATAATATTGTATCAACATCTGTGTACTGTCAATTTGGTACATACCATTTACATATTAAATATGTAAATGATATGTACCAATTGACAGTACACTTAATTATTATTAGATTGTTCGAAACTGGATGTCCTATAAATTTGAGTGCAATATCTTAAATATTGTAATGCCAGTGTATTGTCAAGCAGCTACATCAATGATGATACAGCATTTCACTGATCAATTTCAATGCAACATTCAAATTATCAAAGTACCAGATGCTACATACCAAATTTCAAGGCCATCAGCAAATTGGTTCTGGACAAGAAGATTTTTAAACATTTTTACCATGGCAGCCATGTTCAGGTCATGTGGTCTGGACCAATTGAAAACATTATTGTTCCTTCAACCCCTGGAGGTTCTGAATGAAATTTGGTTACAACTGGGTGAGTGGCTTTTCAAACAGAAAATGTTTGCAACTGTCAAAATATAAGAGACCTGGGTCAAAGCTCAAAGAATGTCCTTGATCTCTTGAACTCAGAAATCTTTATGTACTCATTAAAATGACTGTACAGATATATATCAATTGTTAGGCCAAAACCTTCAGCAGTTCCCATGAATTCTTATGTTCTAGCATTTTCCCATATAAAATGACCAGAAAGGAAATTTGACAATGCTGTAAAAAAATTATGGTCAACCCAAGGTCATCATTTGAACAATTTTTGTAGTAATTATGTACCCAATTGATCATAGAAAGTTTCAAGGCCATCAGTCAATTGGTTTCTGAGAAGAAGACTTTAAAAGGTTTTTACCATTTATGGGCAATGGCAGCCATGTTGGTCATGTTACCTGGACTGTTTGAACAAATTTTCGTTCCCCCAACTCCTGGAGGCCCTATATGAAATTTGGTTACGATACACCCAGTGGCTTTAGAGGAGATGTCTGAAACTGTCGAAACATGACAGACCTGGGTCAAAGCTCAAAGAATGACCTTGACCTCCTGTTCTCACAAATCTTCATGTTCTCATTAAGATGACTGGATATACAAAATTTAGGCCAAAATCTTCAACAATTCCGATGAAATCTTATGTTCTAGCATATTCCCATATAAAAGCACCAAAAACAAATTTAACCTTGCTATAAAAAAAGACCAAGGTCAACCCAAGGTGATCATTTGAATAATCTTGGAAGTACTCCAGTACCCAATGCTACACCCAAGTTTCAAGGCCATCAACACAATTTGTTCTGGAGATGAAGATTTTTAAAGGTTTTTACCATATATGGGCATAGCAGCCATGGTGGCCATGTGACCAGCACCCCATTTGAACAACTTTTCGTTCCCATGACCCCTGAAGGCTATACATATGAAATTTGGTTACAACTGCAGGGTGTGCTTTGCAGGCGAAGTTGGGCGATAACTTCGCCTTGGGGCTCATAACTTCGCCCTGGGTTTCCCGAAAAGCGAAGTTCGAGTCGCCCTGTTATTCTGGGTCGTAAGATCAATAATTCATCAAAATGACTGGCGCCAGTATATCAAATTTCAACGCCAATTAACAAAGCCCCCTTTCATTTACCAGCGTTAATCCCATCACCGACCCTGATTGAGCTTTGATCTCCATAGGTGTTGCCGACATCAAGTCGGTAAAATTAACACCACGGCAAAGTCAACGGTAGTACAGTTAATCCACTAAGTGACGAGCGAAAGAGCTTTGATCCCGCTACATTTTGCCGACTTAATCTATCCATCTGCTTTGGCGGCAGGTGTAAAGCGCATTCTGATCATGGTCTTTATTGATTTCTTACGTTATGGTAGAAATTTTCCTATCTTTCAACTAGCCCGATAACGAGCAGAGCAGATACCACTTGACAGTTCTCACTTAGGCAGGCTTACGAAGTCCGTCGTATTCTTCGAAGTTCAGAATGATAATGCTGGCCGTGTAGACAAGTGCAGGACAGCGCATCAGGTTATGATCTACATCGTTCATAGAATTTTGTGATTGCAAAAGTTCTTCGGACAGTGTAGCCCCGACGCCGGGCTGCACTATTCGCAAATGCATTACCCGAGACTTACTCATTCCAGTCGAATCGCTGTCACATATTCAATATCGTTTTGGGGATTAACCGGCATATGAACAATCTTAAGTCTCAAAAAAAAAAAAAAAATTGCAAAAATTGGCGAGCATTTTGATCAATGCAAACGCGATTACCGTGCGTAAAACCGGTAGTGCAATGGTTAAAGACGGTAACCATTGCACTTTAATAGGTCAGACACGTTTGTTTAATCCCACTTGCTGATTTCAGCTTCAGATCAAAGGAGCCGCCGTCTGACACGTGCAACTCAATGTGTCAGATTGAACCGAGAGACGGGACAAGGTATCTTAACCCAGACATACGCTGATAGCAAAGACTCGTATCAGCCTGCGCAATATTGTAATGCGATTGGTGTTTCCTGTCCGCTAATAAGGTCTTTGTGATATGAGCGTCACCGTTACCCAAGAAAAGCGAATGCTTTCGAAGAAGTCTGCACTCTTCGCATGTTCCATAAGATACATTTTATGTGGTGCGGGTCATGAGTTCCCCGGACTTCCCATGCAGCGACTGTCCGCTGTGAGTTAAAATATTTTCTTTGTGTCGGGTAAAATAAGACCTTACGCCATCTGAAACTGAAGTTAATCAGAGTCTTCCTTTATAGATTGTTCATCGAGTTAGCTTTCATCAGACCTTGGGAGTGCGCATGCTAATCTGCGTCGTATGCATAAGTACCTTTTTTAAAAGTAGCCGTCGAAGTGGTGAGATCGCATCCACGAGTTTGGCATTGTGGGTGTGCAAACGTAAACCAGCCTGCGCAGTCTTGTCCTAATGGTCAGATTTTGTTTCAATATACAGCCAGTTGTCTCGGAACGAGACTGCGCTATGTACGGTGCTGGTGTAAAATTTACTTCGGCATTGAGCCGACGACCGAAATCGCGACTTCTGATCAAAGTTTTTTTCCGTACAAACAAGCTCTGGACCGTGCGGAAGTTATATAATAGAGGAACAAGACTCGGATAAGCCTGTGTATCCGCGCTGTCAGAATCTTGTCTGTTCGCATTAATTAAGTATGGATTCTGAGAAATATATAGCCAAGGCGTTGACTCTGAAGTCTCTATAAATGCGCAAGCTTTCGGAGACTTCATTGGTACATGCAGTGTCGCAACATCCAGACTTCAAAGACACCGCTAGACAAGTGGCACGTGCAGATTTGTACTGGTGTGTCACGGGGAAAGATACTGGGTGCATATGCAAAGAGAACTGACATAGATCAGCCTGCAAGTCTCCGCAGGCTTATCGGAGTCTTTTCTGTTCACATCTAACGTACATGAAATCTGACGGAATCGCATAACGGTCAGTATGCGCAGATCTGCATCTTTATCTATAATTGGGCAGGGGAAAAAGAAGTTAACAAGGTCATAACTTTCAGTTTAACGATCCGTTTTTAACTATGACAGGACATGAAAAAAATCATGAATTTCTCAAGTCGCCTTGTTTCTTGAGAAGTCGCTTAGCTTCGGCAGGACGGCGAAGTTATTTCGCCCGATTTTTTGGGCCCAGCGCACACCCTGCAACTGGCAAAGTGGTTTCAGAGGAGAAATTGTTTAAAATTGTGGATGGACAGATGACGACAAACAACGTACAATGGAGACTGGCTATCACAAAAGCTCTCCTTTAGCCTCTAGCTCAGGTCAGCTAGAAAGCAAGCAAAACAAACTTTTCCAAAAACTTTCAGATTTTCTGAAGCCAATGCCATTGCTGTTTCCTAGCCTGCATCAATGATTCCCATTAGCTATATTAAATAACAACTGCGTCAACAGGATTTTATGTCGTAAAATTCACGTTATCTGACATTTCACTTTAAGAAACTTATTGATTGCATATTTTTTTACCTGCTCAGTTTTTGTCAATAATGGAAAAGCAAGAAACCTGGAGGAGAAATTCAATGAAGTAATTTAAAGTAAACAAATGTCTATAGAAGATTGAAGACTTTCGTATTGACCAGCTTCAAGAGTGAGTCATGCAAGTTTTACCAGAATTGGCAGTATCAGATAAGGCTGTCTCAGCATACTCTAAGTCTTGTTGGAGAAGCCTTGTCCAAAATAGCCAAATGAGGAAGAATAAACAGGAGAAGGCTGAATCTGAATCTCACGATACAGTAAGTGGTCATCAGCCTCTTCTTCAGTGTTGGAAACAGCCAGTTGCCTGACAGCCAAATGTGGCTAATTTTTGTATGGAGCCACCAGATATCTCAAAAATACAAACTTCAGTGGTCCAAATTTACCTTTCTGGCAATGATTAGATCTTTAAATTGTGGACAATTTGGACCACTGGAAATTTGGCCTGTTTATATGTGCACTACCATTATTATCCTGCAAGTTTCCAGCACTCAACTCCCAATTCCCGGAACAGGTCCAATATTTTATCTGTATTCTTGTGCTTGGCCAAAGTAAATTTTTGAGCATTTGGCTTAGAGTACCTGTTGTACTAGCTGCAGCTAGGGAAATTGTTGATTTGCTTCATTTAAATGTTTTCTTTCTCCACAACGACTCTAATACCTGCTCAATCATCACAAGAGAGTGGGTTCTCTGCCTCTTTATCAACAAGTACGAATTCTCAGAAATCTTGCCAAAAGATTAGACTTTATTTGCATTACCTCCTACAATCAAACTGCACATATAACCAAACAAAGATAGCAGGACTTTAAACTTTTACAACAAATTTTATCAAATTGATGATTTTTATCAATCTGACTGACGGTCTCAAGGAGTTCATCCCTATTCGTATCAAAACTACAAAGGTCTTCCTCAAGTATATGGTACCCTACTTGCTCTAAATATTCAGACTGACATGCTAAAACAGTGTAGACCAAGATCAGAGGAGCAGTCTGAGCCGGTTCTGCACTGTTTGCCAACGGTTTGGTTCAAGAGTCCACACTACGGTAAGCGGATTGTCAAAAACAGAAGATAAAACAGTTCCTTGTGGAAATGTTTGGGGTCCAGTCCAAATTTTTAGGGTAAATATGTATAGTTTTCAAGTATGCAAAGTTTACTTTTGTCGCATATCTGCATAAACTTGTATATTTACGGTTTTGTTGAAACTTAATTTAACTAAATTGCAAGCTGGCACTTGATGCCAGATACCTTTATCAAGCACTTTTATAAGAGCAATTTTACAAATAATTTAAAATTTAACACCCATTTCTATAAAGGCCCTGTCACACTACCTTTCAGACAACGTATGCCAAAGTATGAAAATTTATCCGATACGCTGAAAAGCGTATAACAGCGTGTTCCCAGCGTATCTGTAGTGTTCTTGTCTTATGCCGAGCGCATGCACAACGTTAGTCTAACTTACACCGACCTTATGTATAGCATGTTGGAGCGTGCTTTGACGATCAGATGTAAAGCGACGGCTCTCTACAACACTTTTTATTGTAGTGGACTTTGATCAATGGACATGCCTAAAGAACGAAAATTAGAGAACTTTGCAGGTAGTAGCTGACCACCTGCATGCCTACCGTCGTCCCAATCATCATTCGACTGCCGTGCCTACGATGGTAGCCAACCTCCCTTTCGCGCAGACTCCAATGCCTCTTTAGTGGTATCCGTGGTGGCATCTGCAGCAGCTCTGGAGGCATCTGAAGTATTAACCCCCTCTCAAGCCCCAAAACGACAAGCAGAAGCGGTCCAAGAAAATTCCTTATTTAAAAGTGATGAATTGCTGATCTGTATCCAATATATATAGCTGAAGCCCAGGTCGCTGGCGGATATGTTACCTAAATACGCTCAGTGCGTTCGTGGTAAGTTGAATAAGTTCTAAGGTCGTCAGGCATAGGTTGGATACGTTCGGTATAAGTTACAGGTAAGTTACCTATAAGTTAGAAATAAGTTACGCGTACGCTCCACAACTGACCTGCTGGCTGCCGACGTATGTCAAGGTATGATTAACTTACAAGTTACCTGCATGAACGTACGCATAACTTACCTGTTGCGTACACCAACCTTATGACTAACTTATAAACAATACGTCGGCGTACGCTGAAAATTTTATGCATGCACAAAATTTTGGGCCGCATTCGACGTACAACAACTTATACCAACGTATTTGAGCGTGCTTGTAACTTGTTCATAACGTACCCCTAACTTATTCAACGTACACCAGCGTGTTTGCTAAATTTCTCATACGTCGGCATACGCTGATGCTATACGTCACTGTGTGACAGCCACATAAGCAAAATCTGGTACCGTTATTATGTAATGTATCAAGTATTTTTATACTGGCTCAGTAAGTCTATAAGGACGATCATGACTAGTAAGGCTTATAAAAATACACAGAGCTCTGGAATTCCAAGTTTGGAGTCTTGACTCCTGCTTTTCTAGCAATTTCGGTAAATTTACATTTGAGTAATTTTCGGGGCTCATTCACTTTGCACGTGACCCAATGTAGTTTACACTTCGATAAACCTCAGAAAAATGAAATATATTCTGTAAGAACTGTAGCCAGTTTTAAAAAACATCGTTCAATGAAAATATTAACGTGTATAATTCACTATTGGGACGTCCTTTGTTTGAATCGTAAATTTAGCCGTTCCCGCGACGTTAACGTTACGTTGCGTTATTTGTTACAAGGACGTTGCATGACAACGGGCTGAAGCGCCTTTAGTTGCTGATGAATATTCTTAAGGATTTTGAAGATGTAAATGACCGCATAGTCGGTAAGCAATTTGTTTTATTTTCTTATCAGCTAAGGATCCAGTTTCTATGATGTGGTAATTAAATATTTTACTATTTGGTCAGAAAATACGGGTTTATTCTTATTTGTGGGCCAGCCTAACTATTTTTAATGAAAATTATTTACTTAACTCTGACTACGATGTAGACCAAAACGTGTTTGTTGCAGATTATTTTCTATGATTTGAATTGTGTGTATTTATTTTCGATTTGTTTATATGTGATTGAATTAGAAATACATTTTTTTTTATTTATTTATTTTTGTTTCAGAGAATCGCTATTTTAAGATGTATTAAAGACATGAAGCGCATATCTCGTATGCTTATTGGTTAACCGAAATTCCTTACAATTCTCGACTGGCCTTTATTGGTTGAGAGAAGAATGGCTACTGCGGACACGAAGGATGAATCTCAAGACTTCCCCAGCAGGAAGCGTGTTCGCAGCGCAAATTTATCGCAACTGACAAAACTCTATAATGATTTGGAGAGAAATATGAGTTCATATGACAATAAAGGGTATGTGAAGTCGTTGCACAACAAAATATGTGATCGCTTTGAACAGTTTAGGTCGGCACATTTACAGTGTCTAGATCTTTGCTCAGAGTCTGTAGCTGCGAATAAGCTGAAAGAGAACTTTGATAGTTGTCAGAAGAACTTCGTCGAGTTCCAGGAAAGGTATTCTCAATGGATCGCTGATGGAGAAAGGCCTACACCTGAAGATCATGACGGTTGTTCACATGTAAGTCGTACAACGTCGTGTGCGTCGGTTTCGTCGCAATCCAGACTACGGAGCGCAAAGGCTAAGCGTCTTATAGCAGAGCTCAAACTGAAAAAGTTGTCCGAAAAACACGCATTGGAACGTGCTCAGAAGGAACTGGAGTTGAAACAGCAGCTGTTTGAGCAACAATATGAAATCGACGAGGCAGCTATCGAGGAATCAGTTTGGCAGCAGGCAGTGAATGAGGATAACAACGAAAAAACCGAATCTACGCTTGTACCCTCGCTTCCAACCACGCTGGACACAATAAGTAATGGTGAACATGGCCACAATGGAGCGGTAGGAGAAATGGATTATCATCCGGCAGCTATGGTAACTACACAGACACAGGTAAGATCTGGATCTTCGAAGGGAAATGACCAGGCCAATCTCTCTAGGGACTCAACAAACTCGGGAACCTTAGATATGACCAGTATAGATGCAGCTTTCCATCGCCTTGCAACTACACTGCAGGAGGGGTTTAACCTACCGAAACCAGAACTGTTGACCTTCCATGGCACCCCAACGGATTATTGTCAATTCATAAGTAACTTTGAAACAAACATTGAAAATAGAATTAATGATGACAGACTCAGATTAAGTTACTTGATTCAATATTGTAATGATGAGGCAAAATCTTGCATAGAAGACTGTGTGCTGCTAGAGCCATCTGAGGGTTACAAACGCGCTAGGTCTATATTGTACTCACGGTATGGCCGACCGTATATAATTGCTAGATCATACATTGATAAATTGGTTGATGGCCCACAAATAAAGGCATCCGACACCAATGGACTCTCAAGGTTAGCATTAGAGATGCAGAAATGTGAAATCACACTTTCTAAGTTAGGTTTTGCTTCCGATGCCGACAATTCAGAAAATTTGAGACGCATTGTGAAACGCTTACCCATGCATCTGAGAGCTAAGTGGGTAGACGTTGCACATTCAATCAATGAGCCCGCTTCTGGTAGCCCCGGTAGAGAGCCAAGGTTTTCTGACCTAGCCAAATTTGTCGATGAAAAATCTCGTGTCGCCAGTTCGATGTACGGTCTTGATCTTACAAGGGAAAATTCTCAATCTAGAGGTAGTAGGGGTCCTCCTAGCAAACATCAAGATAACGGGGAGAAGGTCAAGGTCACAACACTAGCTATCTGTAGTGAAAGTGAAACAGTTAAGCGTGAGCGCAAATGTAGCTGTTGTTCAGGTACTTGTCCCAACTTAGGATCATGTGAAAATTTTAAAACGATGAGCATTAATGACCGATATAAGTTGGTCCGTAGGTTAAAATTGTGTTATAATTGTTTGAAAGGTAAACATGTATCTAAAAATTGCAGAAAACTGCAAGCCTGCACGGTGCCTGACTGTAAACAATTGCATCATATATTATTGCATAAATGGATAAATGAATCCGAACACGCAGCTGCGCAGCCCTCTGAACACGCAGCTACGCAGCCCTCTGTCAGTTGTGCGGCCACAAATTCATCCGCCCCCAAAAATTGTTTGGGGATCATTCCTGTCTTGGTTCTGGGTGCGAATGGTAACTCGTGCCAGACGTATGCTCTTCTGGATGACGGCGCGGACAAGACGCTGTGTGATGAACGCTTGCTGGCTGCCTCGCATAGTCGGTAAGCAATTTGTTTTATTTTCTTATCAGCTAAGGATCCAGTTTCTATGATGTGGTAATTAAATTTTTTACTATTTGGTCAGAAAATACGGGTTTATTCTTATTTGTGGGCCAGCCTAACTATTTTTAATGAAAGTTATTTACTTAACTCTGACTACGATGTAGACCAAAACGTGTTTGTTGCAGATTATTTTCTATGATTTGAATTGTGTGTATTTATTTTCGATTTGTTTATATGTGATTGAATTAGAAATACATTTTTTTTATTTATTTATTTTTGTTTCAGAGAATCGCTATTTTAAGATGTATTAAAGACATGAAGCGCATATCTCGTATGCTTATTGGTTAACCGAAATTCCTTACATATTCCTTAAATATTTCTTTGTTTATTAATATATTTCTTTTATTTCTTTTTATTTATTTATGTTTTTTTTTCCAGGTGGCACAAAAGTGTTTTGCGTTTAGATAGTTATAACAGATTCACACTGGTTAGTATCAACATTGCAAAGATACACCTAACAATCAGAAAACACATTTCTACAGTGAAATATCAAGATTACCCACTATCAACACTAATATTCAACAATAAATAAAGAAAACCATATTAGTCACTATAGGAAAGAAATTTATTATGAAAAACATCTTGAACACTGGGTATAATTGATTCCGCCAATTTTTGCTTCCTGCAGAGATTGTACATCATATTTGGCTTCCGCCGAGACTGTCCGCCAACTCTGGCTACCTGTCGAGACTTCTGTACATGATAAATGGCTTACTGCAGAGACTGTCCCCGTGATCCTGCTTCCTGCCGAGGCTCTCCGCAGGAAGCAGAACCACGCGGACAGTCTCGGCAGGAAGCCATTTTTCGAGGACAGCAGTCCCTGCAGGAAGCAAGAGTTCGCGGACAGTCTTGGCGGAAGCCAAATATGATGTACAGTCTCTGCAGGAAGCGAAAATTGGCGGAATCAATTGTACCCTGTGTAGAAGCAGAATCTGTGACCACACCTATTGATAATCCCTAATTGCTGCATTGAACACTTCACTAGTTTCTTATCTTGAATTAAAAGCCTGTTCTAGAATTCATGCAAAGGTACCTAGTCGGACACAACAATGAAACAAACAAAATCCTATTCATGACAATGCACATTAAGGCTGATACAGACATGACAATGCATCAGTGTTGTTTCAACACTGACACTGCATTGGTGTTGACATTGCGTGCCTGCTTTGGTGGCTGCCATTGTTGTTGTTTTAATGTTTTACGTCTACGGCAAACAGCTATGGCCATGTTGAGACGGTCAGTTAACCTAACCACACTATTCCTGGGCAGGCTAAGATCTCCTAAGCGGTTAACCTGAGTACTAAGTGCACATACTTTCTCCAGTAACTGACAACTGCACTTCTTGAGTCAGCGGAAGGGGAAATAAAAGTCATGGCCAGACTGGGTATCGAACCTGGGACCTCTTGCTCTTGAGTCAGACGCTCTACTGACTACGCTCCTGCTCCTAGAGGAGCAACTTCTTGCCTTGAAGAGTTGACTCCCAATAAAAATTAAGGGATACATAAATGAAAATAACAGAGTTCAGAGCTCTAGATAAGAGGGGTATTTGATGATAATTAAGAGAAAATTTTCTTTATTTCTCATTGAAACCATATGTTGTGACCCCTCATCTGAACCGTCTCGGCGAGACAGTTCAGATGAGGGGTCACAACATATGTTTTTATCAAGAATTAACAAATATTATCCCTAATTATCACCAAACACTCCCTCTTATCTAGGGCTCTGGAGTTGTTTTCCCTGAACCTATTCATCTAGTATAGCTAGTTGATCCACAATTATTACTGAAAAAAAAATCTAATGAATATTAATAGAGGATCTTGCATGAGTGCTCATGTATTATTGAGCTCTCACGAGTTGGGGAAAAAGTTAAGATGTGAGGCTATGCCGAGCATCTTATCGGTTTTCCCCAATGAGTTTAATAAATTCAACAATACAGGAGCACTAATGCAAGATTCTATTAATCATATGACAATAAAATTGCATTTTATTAGCAAATTTGCACTAAAACGTCATGATTTTTCGCGACGTTTTTTTTTTGGCGTCAACACATAAAGTCACGACGTAATTTGCATATTTAATCCACTTGTGGATTAATGTTTTTAATGCATGGCTTTATTACACTCTCAGATGCGACGTCATATGATAAAGTGATTTACAGTATTTAGAGAGGCTCCGTGGTCAAGTGGTCACAGACATTCAGTTATCATGGTGCAGAAAGTTGCCGGAAGGTCTTAAGATCACGCCCTGAGGTTTTGCCATCCGACAACTTGAAAACTCTGTCAGCCCAGAAATAAATGGGTACCTGCTTCTAATCAGGGAAAGATAAGGCAGGGAAAGGAGAGGAATGGGCTCTGCCTTTCATATGCTGTGCTCAGGACACAAAGAGCCTCTAACCCCCACTGCCCCCATGGCTATTAGGCTTAGGGAAACCTTTGCCTTTTTAACAGAACAGTCCAGGTATCATTGTTGACAAAAAGAAAAAGTGATCACAAACTGTGGATAATTATACTGCAGCGCTGCATTATCTTTCTGTTTACTGTCATTAGTTTCTATTCTTTTAAGCAATTTTTCACACCATTCCACATGATTTTGCTGCCTCAAGGACAATTCAAGATAAACTAAAGCACAATTCAAAGAAAACACAGTAGTGATCCTGTATCAAACAGCTTTCCAAGGACAGAAAAGCTACACTGTTTCAAAGGCCATATTCAAATTCAAAGAACTAAAAACTCAGAAATATTCAGAGTCAAACTGAAGGAGATATTAAGATTTTGCCAAATCTTAAAAAGTTTTTCATGTACTCCATCAAAATGTTACATCTCAAAATGTAGAGTTTTCAAGGACACTTACAACAAAAATAAATTAAGAAAAAAGTTCTAAGGACCGATACAAAATCTAAGAAATAACAGTAAGTCAACCAAAGTTCTAGAATAATGACATTAAAAAAACTGCTGTAAAATGAGTTTTCCCATCCAAAACAACTGCAAAATTCTAGATCAATCTTTTCAGGTAGATCTAGGTTTCAGGGATTGTAAGATGATAGATCTAGAATTACAAGATTGTTTTCGAAGACAATAAACTCTGTCTTAAAGCAGTATGATTCTGTAATAAAACCTACATAAGAAAACGGCAGATAAGGATTAAGAGAGTTATTACAATGAAAGCTATTTTAGTAACAGCAAAAAGAAACTCCTTTATAAAGTCACTTCAACAGAGCTCTAGATAAGACGGCGTATTTGATGATAATTAAGGATAATTTTTCTTATTTCTCATCGAAACAATATGAAGTGACCCCTCATCTGAACCCTCTCGTCGAGACGGTTCAGATGAGGGGTCACAACATATGTTTTTATGCAGAATTAACAAAAATTATCCCTAATTATCACCAAATACGCCCTCTTATCTAGAGCTCTGATTCAAAATCTTCTATCTCTCACCTTGGCACTTCTTGTTCTACCCTGCTGTAAACGTGAGGTAATACTAATCATGTGAATAATGCAAAACGAAACAAAAAGTGGCTTATTGCCGATACTGATGCTGAGGTAAAGAACATACCGTAATGACCCTAAAATTTCGGCCGCCCAAAGTTGGACAAATATTGTTCCAAAATTCTTAGAAAGTGAATTTTACACATGTTAAAGCCAAATGATGCTTAGTGAATGGCACACGTTGTAGACTCTAATCAAACTGCTCCTCAAGGAGCAGTTTGATTTGGGTCTGCAATGTTTGCTCAGACTGTCTGTCCGAATATTTAGGGTCATTACCGTACTATTGTAAAAGCTTTATTTTTTCTAGTAATTATTTGAGCCGTGACACAACAAAACCAACATAGTGGTATGGGTACCCAGCAAAGACTCAGTTCAGTCTGGGCATCTGCCAAGCCTGATCAAAGTCTTTGCTATGTGCTTAAAGGGTAGCTAAAGGTTCTAAGCTACTTCTGTGCCGACAGCAAAGACTCTGCGTAAGACTAGGCAAATGCGCAGGCTGATCTGAGTCTTCATTTGGTGCACATGCCACTTTGTTAATTTCATCCTGTGGCGGCTCATTCATAAATTTATTTTAGAATTATCAGCCGGATTTGGACTACTTTAGACAAAGCATTAATATTTTCTGCAATTTGATTTCCAATGAAAAACACTGTCAAAAATGTCACTAAGAAGGCGCTTTGGCATAGACAAGAGACACATCACTTGACTTCAGCCTGTTGAAATACTTGTTTACTATGCTAGCGTGATGTTGCAAGCGTATTGCTATGTTGCAAGCTCTACTCGTATCCGAGTAGTTCTCGTCACTTTTTACTAACAATTTCCTGTTTTCTCCCAAACAAGCAGGTTTTCTTTCAGTTTGCGGTAGTTATGTATTGTGTACCTAATAACTCTGGTTTCGACACACACGTCATGAATTTATTTATAGAAACGAACCTCAGGGAGCGATCATTATTTGATATGCTATCACGCACAGACAACGTCACGTCCAGAAGCATTTCTCGTCATGTTGCTTTTGAGCTCGATTTTAAAATAAATATAAAACCCATTTTGCTGTTGTTCCTATAATGATTTTGACATCTTATTCATGTAACCAAGTCCGTTCGTATGCCGAATGCCCTCAATATTTTTAATGAGGTCACAGCATACGAAAACAAACACAAAACTGAGACGGAGAGTTTGTCTTGTTCACGAGGCTGTTGAAAACGATAAATGATGACTGGGTCAGGTTTGCTATTTTAATATTTTTGTGTTTTTCCTGCAAAGTTGACTTATATTCGGAATTTGTTTGCAAAGTAGGCACAGTATTGGAAAACCTGACCCAATTAAGAGAGGTCAGCACGTGGCTTGAACGTGCTCAAGTGAATGCCCCTGACGCAATCATGCGACTTTGCGAATCCAAGAGAAAAAAACGGCATTTATATATACACAGCTCGATATCTTGATGAGTTTTTGCACTAGTTTGACCAAATGTATCATAAACTTAGGATTAAGGCAGCTGAAGTGAAGAAAAAATACGCGAAAAACTCGTTTTAAGCTGAATGACGAGAACTACTAGCTGACGAGATCTACTCGGATACGAGTATAATCCAAAGAAATATGGTAACAGATGTTTTTTGTGACCTCATGGAGGGAAAGTTTCATATTTACATATTTCTTATATATTCATCAAGCATTAGCAGGTCTCACCTAAAACCAGTGATTTTCATTATATTCAGGGTAAAAGATTGTTTAACCTAAGATTTGAAGTAGCCAGATGTTGCTATAAGACAGGGGTTTTCCCTTCCAAAACAATCCCAAAAACCTAGATCCATCTTACAAGATGGATCTGGATTTTTAGGATTATTTTGGAAGAGAAAACCTGATTTTGTAGCTGAATTACACACAAGACTGACCTATATATCTGTCGTAATTTTGGAAGGGTTACACTCCCATTTTATAAGCAAATAAATCCGGTAGACTGTAATACCTACAAGACCTTTGGGCTTTGGGTTTCACAGATACTGAATTAAGCAAACATTTTTCATGACACCATCAAAGCTCAAAAAAACAATTTCAGCTTTAAATATTAGCATGTACTTAAATTTCATAAGAAGTTAAAGTTACAAATGAGCTGCAACACCACAAAACCAAAAAAGGGGCATGTGCGCCCAGTGAAGACTCAGGTCAGCCTGGGCATCTGCCTAGTTTGATTCAAGTCTATGGTGTCCACATGAAGGTAGTTGTGACCCTTAGCTACCCTTGAATCACAGAGTGAAGACTCTGATCAGACTTGGCAGCTGCCCAGGCTGATCTGAGTGTTTGCGGGGTGCACATGCCACTTTGTTGGTTTTGTCATGTTGTGGCTCAAACATAAGCAAAACTTAACCTCTTTGAATATGGAGTCATACATCATGTTCTTCTTGCCTGTATGTTTGAAGTGGTAAATTAAAACAAGACAGAGTTAGTCAGAAATTCAAAATCCTTGCGACAGTAGTTTATAAGCCGCACCACCCACTACATTGTACTTACTCTATTTCCCACAGAGCGTTTTCTGCTTGAGCGTTTTATAGAAGATGTCTGAAATTTACCACAACTTCGTCAATTACAGCATTTAGCCTTAACCCATTGCATTTTTGGGTATTTTTTGTCGTCTGCTTAAATTGTCATCTCCATAAAAAATCAAGAATATTTTGACAATATTGGTTTAACTAACTCCTGTAGAAATGATGTCTAGGCAGCAAACAGTTTGGATCTCAGATCAGGCCCCACATTTGTGGGGCCTGATCTGGATCTAAACTGTTTGCCCAGATACCCCTAAAGGAGTGGGTTAAAACAAACTTGTATTGACTTTTGATGCAACATCTTAGCAAGCTCAGGGTGATTCATCAATGTAAATATGATGTTGCTTTGACGCTGTTTACCATCTGTTCAAATGCTTTGTCAGCAAATACAGAGCTTTAACATTGAGTGGGATACCAACGCCCATGCCAATACCTATTTAAAAAAGAGTGGGATACCAATGCCCATACCGATACCTATTTAAAATTGAGTGGAATACCAATGCCCATACCAATACCTATTTAAAATTGAGTGGGATACCAATGCCCATACCAATACCTATTTAAAATTGAGTGGGATACCAATGCCCATACCAATACCTATTTAAAATAGAGTGGGATACCAATGCCCACACCAATACCTATTTAAAGATTGAGTGGGATACCAATGCCCACACCGATACCTATTTAAAATAGAGTGGGATACCAATGCCCATACCAATACCTATTTAAAATTGAGTGGGATACCAATGCCCATACCAATACCTATTTAAAATTGAGTGGGATACCAACGCTCATGCCAATATCTTTTAAAATTGAGTGGGATACCAAGGCCCACACCAACACCTATCTAAAATTGAGTTTTACACAAGACCATGCCAATACCTATGCTGGTGTTAAAGCCAGAATGGGATTTTATCCCACATGCATGAAAGATAAAAAGACCTTTTGCAGGAGTTTAAAGTATAAAATGGTCTGGTCTGTCTTAAACTGAGCCAATACATTATGCATTTCTCATGAATTTTAATGAGATAGTTTAATAGCTAAAACTGTAAGCCTCTATGACAACAATACTATTTGGAATGTTTTATGGCAGTGCAGTTTGTTTGCGTTTGATTCACTGTTTTTCTGTACCATTCTTCACATGCTGCATTTGAGCCGCAACACGACAAAACTAATGAAGTGGCATGTGTGCCCAGCGAAGACTCAGATCAGTCTGGGAATCTGCCCAGTCTGATCAGAATCTTGGCTGTCCACATCGAGCAAGGCTCATCCGAGTCTTCGCTGGGCGTACATGCCACTTTGTTGGTTTTGTCGAGTCGCCGCACATATTAATCTTGATTCAGAATCACTGAGAATAATCCATCTACAAAAATGTGAATGTACTCTGGGCTTCAACTTAAAAAGGACTGTAACATCGCATGTTATCAATTAATTCATCGCAGTATTCCTTTTTCATGTTTATTGTCTTATAGACCTTGAAACTTCTTTCTTTCATGAATAATCAATTAGAATGTATTTGAATGAATCACCATAATTTGCCTTGATACTGAGACACTATAAAGGCTATGACACAGGTTGAGGATTTGAATCCCCATGCACCAGAAAAACTCTGACAGTCTGTCAGGTCATGGGCATTTTTTTTAATCAAGGAAAGTTTAAGAGCCTCTAATGCCGACTTACCTATGGCCAAAAATCTAGGGTCAAGTCAGGTAACTTCGGACTGCGGGTAAATTTGGACAGTGACATTGTTTCCTTTTTGGAATTAGAACAAAATTAACTGGGCAAACAGTGAAAATCTTGATGAGACGGCTCATAATGAGCCGTCTCATTTGGATTTTCATTGTTTGCAATGGTATGTCCGAATTTACCCGCTGTCCGAAATTACCCGACTTGCCCCTGTAGGAAACTCTCATCTTTATAAAACACAAATGGTGCAGATCCTGATCAGACTTTTCCTCAAATGGCATTTGCATATAGCATCTGTGTTTGCAGTCTGATCAGTGATTTTTGATGTTAACTGTGTATTTTCTAATTTTCTGCACAATATCCAGATATTTGGTAGGCACATGATTTGAATGAAGTCCTTGATCTGACTTGATTTGAAGTTCTGAACTGTGTAAGCAGAGAATCAAATAGTGACACCAAATACCATATTAATCCTATTAAACACCCCTGCTCTAATAAATGCCCCCTGCCTTTTTTCCCAAATAATGTTTTATGAACTTGCATAATTTCCTGTTTGCTTCTCCCGATAAGGCATTTCTTTGTTACGAGATCTACTTTTAAGGAAAAGAATTTGCTCCCAGAGGGGCAAATTCTTTTCTTTAAGAGTTGACCTCCACCCCTACTGAGATTAGAGGCAAAAAATACAACCCATGAAAGTATACCAATTCACCTTAATACTGTTTATTATAGGTATTTTGGCAGTGGCTGATTCACTAATATTTAGGCTCTAAATAACAACCCCCTGTCGAAAAATGCAATGCCCCCAGAACGTTTAATAGAATTAATACCGTACTGGACAGAAAGGCCTGAGCAAACGGTGCAGAGTTGGTCAGACTGATTTTAGGGAGTAGTCTGATCAGGGTCTGCAATGCTTGCCACCCAGAATGCAATTTCTGATGCATCATCCAAGCACAAAATTTTCAGATAATTACAGAAATCAGTTAACTGTCGAGACACTTAGAGTAATATCTTAGATATCTACAATGTCTATTGATTATCTTAAAAACAATTATTTGGTGATAAACCTGCCTCATAAATCTCTTTGAACTTGTCCTACAATCTGTTTTGTTTTCTAATTTCCGGTTCAAGGAACATTTGCTTCTAATTTGGGTCCATTTCCTGCCATTTCTTTGATCACTGTCACATGCTGGTAATTATTCAACCTCCTACTGAGATTAAAAGTTCTTTCACCTGGATATTGATGGGTGACATTATAATTGATGCCAAACCTATACAAAAGGATATTTTCTAAGACATGCACTATTCTTTGCATATGTATACCATAAACCAATTACATGGCAAGCAAGCGAAAGTTCATTTTGGCCCATGAAATTATGGGTGATTATCCATTTCTCATAGCTGTCGATTAATCAGACTGAAAGCTTTCCTAGCTTTCCCCAGTGCTGCAGACAAGAAAGGGTAACATGAATAATTTAGGGATAATTTTCCTTATTCTTCTATAAAAACCCTTCAAAAATATGCAAAGATGGGAGCAGTCTGAGCTGGGTCTACACAGTCTGCTCCTGCACTTCTCTTCCAACACTTCAGGCTTTTACGAAATAAAAGTACAAGTACACGTCCAACCATAAACAGAACATCAATAAGCAGAACTTAATTGAGCCACTGGAAGTACCTCATGTTCTAAACAGTACCTCAATTTCTGAACAAACAAAAGAATGGATAATCTATTCAACTTCATTAAAACCTGCTGTGAGTGTAAATAATCTTTACTGGGAATTTAAGTGATACAGATCTTCGGAAACTAAGCCATAGGGCATTTGCTAACAGCAGAGAATCAGATCAGCCTTTGAGCTCATGCAATCTTCCCTTCAAGCTAGCTGATGATGTCAAACTGAAGTTGTACCGATGTCAATGCTACGTCATTACGTATGATGAAGTTTCGATGTCATGTACATGATGCTGAAATGAGATTGTACTGACGCCCACGTGATGTCGTGCCACATCAACTTCCCTATCACATACTTTTGACGTCATATACGACATTGAAATGACCTTGTACCATCTTCGTAGCGCAGTCCTTATGTCACACTGACATCCATACTACAGTCAACCCTCTTTACAAGGGCACTCATTACAACAGCAAACTTCTTTATAACGTCATTTTGATTAGCACGGAATGGCTAAATTGTTCTGAACATGCAATCTTACAACAGCAAATTCAGTGTAACGTCAAAATGTTTGGGAACAAATGCCGTCATTGCAAAGAGGGTCCACTGTACGTAGTTTTGACATCATGTGCCCACTGGGCTGTTGGTTTCAACAAAAGTCCTTTGACAAGGGAGATATATAATTCCACATAAGAGTGATCTGGCCTGAATGAGTATCAATACACTGCAACACTTAAAGCACCAAAAACAAGAAAACAGTTGAATTTGCAAACAGTGTAGATCCAGATGAGGAGGCTCATAATGAGCCACCTCATCTGGGTCTACACTGTTTGAGTCTAGCATCTGAAATCTCAATATGAAATCTGATATAGCTTGAAGGAAACCTCTTTTTACATTTTGTAGGTATAAATTTTCTTGTCAGCTTTTAGGCACTTAATTCTTAGATAAGTGTTCATTTTTATTAATAGCATTTCATTTGAGTTGCCTTGAAGGTTCAAGTGACATCAATGATGTCATCAATCATCTATAAATATTTACACTTGCCACTGACTTCCCATAGGTGAACCCTTGAGAGCAACTGGCTTCATACACAGATGAAGGCCAATTGATCATGTGACATTGTCGCCAAGCGACATCTTATGTAAACAAAAGTCTTGATTGGTTCTTGTAATGTTCGACTGACGCCACGTCAGGGCGATGACTGTTTAACGTTATGGCCGAACACGTCGTAACTAACTCTTCTTCCATCCATATTTTGCCTATTCTACACTAAATTACCACGAAAACGGCACAGAGAGGTTCACAAATAAAGTGTAAATATAAGAATAAAAATTTGATTTTTCAGCGTTCATCGTGTGAAGAAGCCAGTAGTCGTCGCTAAAATTCTACAAGAAGCACTTCGCGCTTCATGGAATTTTAGCTCCGCCCACTGGCTTCATCACTTGATGAATGCTGCAAAATCAAATTTTAATTCATAAATAAACAAGTTACATCATCTGAAAAGAATTATACACCATGTGCTCACAAACAGCAAAGACACACGTCAACTTGCTACTCCATGCAATCTGATCATAGTCTTCACTTTCTGCTTTATTGATTCCTCAGGGCCATAGACTGTTTTTGCCGCACTGTAAGAGGCTGATGTAACCTTTTCCTTAAGACTTCTTTTACACATAAAATCATGTGTGCAAATTTTTTTGCTGGAAAATCAAATGTGAGGATCTTTTCGCACTTAGCAGTGCAAATGTGATTCATTAATGTTTCAGCAAAAAGCAAACAAACAAACAAATAAATAAAATAAATAAAGGGTGGTAAACAGGAGTGGGGGAGGGTCTTTTCTTATAGTGCATAAAATCTATTTTCCTGGGGCAGTGTGTCTTTTCCTACAGTGCAACTGAAACGTAATGACTAATGATGACTTTAAAAGTGTTTAAACAACTGGGCCCTGATCTCCAGCTAAGAGGGGATATTTGGTTGTAATTAGGGCTAATTTCTGTTTTATCTGCATAAACACCAATGTTGTGACCCCTCATCTGAACTACCTCAATGAGGCAGTTCAGATGAGGGTTCTCAACATATATTGTGGAGAAGAAATAGGAAAAAAATATCCCACAACAGAGATCTAGATAAGAGGGAGTATCTGGTGATAATAAGGGATAATTTTTGTTAATTCTGCATAAAATCATATGTTGTGACCCTCATCTGAACCATCTCGATGAGTCGGTTCAGATGAGGGGTAACAACATATGGTTTTGATGATAAATAAGAAAAATTATCCTTCAATTATCATCATATACTCCCTCTTATCTAAAGCTCTGCACAAGTGTCAACAAATACTTCCTTTTATCTATGGCTCTGCAAATATGGCAATAAGCCTTACCTGTATTGATGCTGTGAGGGGACAAACACTGGCCAGATATTGCACTGCTTCTACATGCTGACCTAGTTTGAAGTGGTGACCTTTACCTTGGCTGTACAACCATTCAGCTTTCAGCCTGCAATATAATAATAATGGTAATCAGTGCTCCAGATAGCGTCCGTATCACCGTATATTACGGATCATTTTTGGCCGATACGGAGCTATTGGAAATTTTATCGGTACCCGGTACGGACACTTTCAAGCCGTTACGGATCATTTTTTTCGGTAATCCGTACCACCTGGACAAGTTCCCATAGACGCTTGCATTATAATATCATCAAGTGAACTGAGCTTCCTTATGCGTCGCACTCACCGAGAAGCTGACTGATTCTAAATATTTCCTTTTGAATTAGTCTTTCTAATGTGTGGAAAATAGATGGACTGTAAACCAGTCGCTTCAAACTGAAAGTAGCAAAGCATGGCTTCGAGCTCTCAACAGGACAAGCAGGCCTCTCTATCCTGCGGTTTTTTTAGGCCTACTGACAAATCAACCGAAAATCGTAGATGCGTCTATGAGATAATAAATGCTATTATCTCAGATGCGGTTATGACTGCATGTAGAAAAGGTTAAAAACATTGTGGTAGGTAGAAAATTGCAGTTCAAATCCAAATGTGATTCGCATGAACCCAGTTCATGCTTACATTAGCACTGGAAAAAAATCGAAATTTTTAACGCAAACACATGAGGCATAGAACATGTTTGGAACATCTTGAAGTATCTGCTGAGACAGGTACCAAGCAAACTCATTCTTGATCATGTTTGGGCACACCGGTTATTACAATTTGCTTAATGGCCTGTTCACTTCCTTCTGGCAACATCAACCACAATTTGTAAATCAGTTTCAGTTTTATATTAACATTTTGTGAAGCAGTCAGAAGGAGGTTGAGTCGTGATATTATAATTGTTTAATAAATCAGATTTTGATTTTGGCGTTTTTTGGTTTAAGAAAGAGTATATTTCCACACAGTGAAAGCAGAAGTAGTATTTTACAGGGCAAAGTCAAGCCAGGGAGTACCACTGAAATACTGTTAAAATTAAATTTGTTTTCATGTTACATCTGTCGGTTCAGTGCAAATACTGAAGCAGAATCGTGGATACTGATCCAAGAAAATTTTGACCAGTACGGTACTGATTGAAAAAAAAATTATCTGGAGCACTGGGTAATGATAATAAATAATAAGAAGGCTCTGAAAATTGGAACACTCAAAATTATTTGTGGAAGTAATTTATGAATGAGAGGTGCTGTGGTGGAGTGGTAGGAGCGACTCATTTATGAGGCAGAAGCTTGCCGGAAGGTTGCAGGTTCAAACCTGGGTCATCCGGTGACTGAAAAAGTCTCTCTGTTAACCCAGCAGTAAATGGGTACTGTTTCAAATCAGGGAAGGCAGTGATAGGAGAAGAATGAGCACCGCCTTTCATATGCAGTGCCCATGACACAGTGGGCGTCTCATCCCACTGCCTCTACATCCACTAGGTTATAGGAAACCCTTTTAACTTATAATATTTCACTGGAATTCCAATCAGTGACGTTTTTATGGAGACTGAATTCCCAAAACTTCATACAATGCTCTTTTAAGCCTTTAAAATAATATAACCGAAGAATGTCACTCTTTTTTTTAATCAAATTAGAACACATTTAAAAATTCATTATGAACCATTTTAGTTTTACAGCTTAATCCCTCTCGCTTACTTTAAAGAAGGAAATCTGTAAATGACTTACATTTCCTTCTCTGACACCATGTAACCATCTAGCACCTGGAGACTAGGACACCAGTTCACAATAAATGGTCTATGGTCAAATCCACTGGCAAGTAGTTAAGGCAAAAATTAATTAACTAAAACAATGGTAAATTATTTTAAAAATCACAAAAAATGCTTGGGGAACCAGTGTGATAGGGGGGGATATAGGCGTCTACATTGTTTGCTATTCGGTCAAGTGTTTTGACAAGGTCCTCAAACACCCCCCACCCCACCCCCCTTCCCAACCCCTTCTTGATTTTTGTGAAAAATTACTCTTAATATTGGGATACTTTAAAATGTATGGGTACAAATCCAATTTTTTCAACCATTTTTACAAAGGGGAACAACTTAAGTGACGTGCTGTTTGCTTCGCTTGATGAGTGGGGTCAACTCTTAAAGGACAGATTTTTTTTTCTCTGTGAGCAGTCCTTCCTTCAGGGATATACTCCGAGAAGGATGGCAAAAAGGAAAATGGCTGAGTTGCTTCCCCTGAAAATGTACCCATTCACCTTAGAAAATTCCTGTAAGTATCTTAAGATTTCACTAAACTGGTGATACCAATTGAAAATTTATCAAAAAAGGACAGACTGGCAGTACAGACTCTACTTAAACTGCACTGCTCCTTTAAGATCTGATCTGAATCTAGAGTGCTCAGGCACCCCTGTCCCAATATTTTGTGTAATGATATAGAGTAGACAGATCAGTATCTGCCATTTTGCAAATACAAATATTGTTATAGTCTCCTGTAAGCTTTCAAAATAGGCTTTTCAAATATCAACTCTCGAAATCTCTAATATTGATATCTAAAGTACTCTCTTATATCAAAGAATATAGTTTGGACATGTTTCCTACTTTTATTTACCTTTCAGCTTCTACTTTTTCAAACTACTGATATCTCAAAATAAATTTTCTGGGACCAAAAAAATTACTTTGAGATATCAGTAGTTTGGGATGAACTTCGATTTTGAGATATCGAGAGTTGACTGTGTGAAACAGACAGCTTGGCTAGCAGTATGAATTATGATTTGTCCAGTTAATGTTTTACACATCCTAGGCAGATGGGCAGTAAATATTGCAGCCCTGATTCTCAGTGCCATAGTAATTTGGTGTTCTAGACAGGGCTTTTTCCTATCTAGAATTCCCCTAATATTTAGATCAGTCATGTCATTGTGCTAAAAGATAGATTTACCCCATCCAGAAAATCCCTAAAAAATGTGCTACATGGTGTTTTTTTTTTCACCTCCAAATCAAACCCAAATGATCCAGATCCATCGCATCCCAGCAGGAACATGACGTCGAAATGATGTTGTTTTAACGTCGATGTGATGTCATGACATCGCATCAACGTCAATACATCATCATTTCAACACTGTGTGCCCACTGGGACAGGACTGGTTTAAATTTTTGGGTGTATAATCTCTGTCTTTTAACCAAAATAAATATGGGCAGCAAAAAAAGGATACAGATCAGACGCTGTCATCAATACACAAGGGTTGTTCATTACAGACAATTGCTGTAGGTCTGCTAAACATGACAGAAACGACACCTGAAATGATAAAGAACAAGTATTAGCTTTCATAAAGCTTAAATGAAAAGATTAAGCTTTCATAAAACTATCAAAGATCAAGTATTAGTTTTTATAAAAGTTTTATTCACTAAAAGATGATGGATGATGATGGATGACTTGTGATTTTACATCCTTTTCAAAGTATTTCAGTCATATCAGGATGATGGGAAGGTGATCATGAAAGGCTGTGTGCAATAGAACCCTGTTCAAGGTAGGAAAGATTTTTGCCTCAAATGGGGCTCCAACCCAGGTCCACTATTCACTAAAAGAACCAATCAAAATAAATGTATTGCCTATGCCTATGCCTATGACAACAGACCAGAATGAGGCTTTAAGACAGGTTTTTTTCTCATGAATAGCTTTGTTGCAAAATTACAGACTCCAAATCACAATGCATCACCAGAAGGCCAATTTTGATCCACCATGCATTCATATATCATGACTATCCTTTCTCAATGTTTTATCAGTAATTTTAAACAAATCAATGTTTAACCTGAGGAAGCCTTATATCTTTAAATCCCAGCTGACCATCGAGCAGAAAATTGCTTTAGGAGGACATGCTTTGAAATGAAACAATCTGATTAAATTCTCACATTATTAAGGTGAATGGGTATACCTCTATGCTTTTTCTCCCATTTTCACAAAGGGGAATGACTTTTGTATCTTCCTGTCTGATTTCCTGGAGGACAAAACCCTTCCAAATGGGGTCTACTCTTATAAGAAAGAATTTGCTCCACAGGAGCAAATTCTTTCATTTAAGAGTTGACCTCCATCAAGAAAGGAGGCAAATATGAAAATAAGAGTTGTTTCCCCTCAAATCAGTCACCTTAAGGCATCAATATCAGCTGTGACTAGACACTTTCTGCTGATTCTGGCGTGTTTCGCAATGAGGAGCTCTTGAGAATATGAAATGAGCCACAACGCGAGAAAACCAACAAAGTGGTTATGTGCCCAGCGCAGACTCAGATTAGCCTGGGCACCGGCCCAGTCCCATCATACTCTTTGCTGTACCCTTAAAGGGTAGCTAAAGGTCTAAGCTACATGCATGGGG
Organism: Ctena decussata; assembly: GCA_963989385.1. Lineage (NCBI taxonomy): Eukaryota > Metazoa > Mollusca > Bivalvia > Lucinida > Lucinidae > Ctena > Ctena decussata. The sequence continues at coordinate 18,269,906 of OZ022502.1, forward strand.
ACAGCAAAGACTCTAATCAGACTGGATGGATGCCCAGGCTGATCTGTCTGCGCTGGGTGCACACCACTTTGTTGGATTTCTCGTGTCAAGTCTCAAATGATCTCAATGTAATCAGAATCTAGCTAACGTTTTCTATATGTATTTTTTTCATGGGAATTTTTTCCTTCCTGCTCAAATGCAAAAGTTTCAAGTAGGTTTTGATGCTAGTTCAGAATTTTTTTTTCACATTTCTTCATAAAAGTGTATGTTGTGAGCCCTAAACAGAAAATCCTCATCTAACATATGTTGTGACCCCTTATTCAAACCATCTCAACTAGGTGGTTTATCTGCAGGTCACATCATATGAGCCGCGACGTGAGGAAACCAACAAAGTGGTTGTGCGCCCAGCGCAGACTCAGATCAGCCTAGGCATCCGCCCAGTCTGATCAGAGTCTTCGCTGTCCGCATGGAGGTAGCTAAGACTGTTAGCTACCCTTTAAGCCCTTAGCAAAGAGTCTGGTCGGACTTGGCGGATGCCCAGACTGATCTGAGTCTGCGCTGGGCGCAGTACCACATTGTTGGTTTTCTCGTGTCGCGGCTCATATGTTTTTATGAAGAGACACTATCTTAGAATTACTGTATTTCTTTGGTTATAGGACAGGATTTTTTCCCTCCCAAAGCAATCTCAAAAATCTAGATCAATCTTGTCAGATATCTTGTAAGATGAATCTAGATCTTTCGGATTGTTTTGGAAGCAAAAAAAAATCATTTTATATGCTATTTTGAGAGGATTAACTTGCATCTTATAACCAAATAAATGAGCAGTGACATGACAAAACCAACGAAGTGGCATGTGCACCCAGCAAAGAATCAGATCAGCCTGGGCATCCATCAAGTCTAATTAGAATCTTTGCTGTCTGCATATGGCTAACTGAGACCCTTGCTACCTGTTAAGTGCACAGCAAAGACTGATCAAACAGGGCAGATGTCCAGACTGATCTGAGTCTTTGCTGGGTGCATGTCACTTTGTTGGTTTTCTTGTGTTGCGGTTCAAATATGATATCATAAAAATCCATCCTTTTGCTTACCTCATTTATATCTAAGAGTTCATTCTCAGCCAATGATAAGATGACCAAAGCTTTAGGAAGAAAATGAGGTGCTGTCTTGAGAGTGGTCAAACTGTTACCATGGAGAAGTAATGTCTGTAAATTACAAAGTGGCTTCAGTCATCTAAACTAGGATCTTCATCAACTAGCAAGAATATAATGTGTATTGCCTGATGTCTTATCTGTTTCACATGCCATATGGAGTCCTATGTCAGATCTCAAAATTATGTTCTTTGTCAAGATTATAAATATGTATGCTTAGAATATGTATGCTTAGAAATGTGAACAATAAAGATGTAAAAAGTTTAAAAAAAAAAAAAAAAAAAAAAAAGAATACAATGTGTTTATGTGTCAAACAAGTGCAGCAGTGTTGTGGCCTATTTGAGGATAGAGGACAGCCAGAATACCTCTCAACCACATGACTTCAGAAGAGTGTGAGTCCACCACAACCTAGTGGAAAGCAGTCAAACCCCAAAATATAACAAAAATTTTAAGCATAATGCCATTAGGATAGGTAGGTCTGAACAATAAGTGCAGACCCTGATCAGACTGCTCCTGAGGAGCAGTCTGATCTAGGCCTGCACTGTTTGTCATCTGCATCTTTTGGATGCATTTCTGTATTGTAATACCAAACTGTTTCCTTTTACAGACAACTAAGGTTATTATCTCAGTGTCCCATTCTTTTTATAATTTTTTTTACCGTACCACTAGGAATTTTTACAAGTACTCCACATCAGATTCAAACCCACAGGATAGCCTATGTAGCTTAGTTGCAGATGCTATGTTTAGCTGACTGAGCTAAATGTTCTGTCAAATGCACCTCATAAATGTCAATACATAACAAGTCATCAATCTTACTTGACATTCAAAAGCAACATGGAAATGAACGACCTGTTAGTTCTATTTCTAAACTCCATTTATTACAATATGAAGCTTAGATATTGACAGCTTTCAATGTTACATTATTTCTACAAATGCATGTCAAAAGTATCCGAAAATTGGGACACCCTACCCTATCACCGTAATTATTGTAAAGTTACAACAAATTAATTTTATTATACAGCAATGTCAAACAATTAGTTGGTCGAACGGCAAACAGTGCAGACCCTGATCAGACTGCTCCTCTAGGAGTAGTCTGATCAGGGCCTACACTGTTTGCTAAGGGGTATCTGTCACAAACTTTAGCCTTACTATGGTGTGCTCAGGGCTCTTTTAAACCTTCCTTCCTCATACAGACTTTGAGGCCTTTGATCTCATTATCGTCTGTAATTATGATTTTTGTCATCAATAAGTGCCTGGTACCAGAAACTAGAAGGTTGTCCAGGGACAACTGGTCGAGCCCGCTGTTTGCTTTAGTGACCTATAAGTATGTCAAGACTAAGTAACTGCTTCACTCTAGAAAGAAGCCAAAACATATCATGCTTAGACAGCATTTTCTTCTTTTTTTTCTCCAAATTTTCACAAAGGAAAATAAGTAGAAGTGATGACCCAGGCAAGCTTAATTTATGACAGTTACAATATCTGACCTTCAAGTGTGACCTTGACCTTGGACCTACCCAAACACATATGTCACTTGACACTTCCACTCATCAAGAAGAACAATTGTGCCAAATTATTTTGAAATCCATCCGTTAATGTAGAAGTAATGGCTCGGACAAGCTCAATTTATGACCATTTAATCATTTGACCTTCAAGTGTGACCTTGACTTTGGACCTACTAGAACAAATGTTCCAAATTGCACTTCTTCTCATCAAGGAGAACAATTGTGTTAAATTATTTTGAAATCCATTTGTAAATGTTGAAGTTATGGCTCAGACAAGCTCAAATTATGGCCATTTTATCATTTGGCCTTCAAGTGTGACCTTGACCTTGAACCTACCGGAATAAAATTTGCAAATGGCACTCTTACTCATCAAGGAGAACAATTGTGCCAAATTATTTTGAAATCCAACCATAAATGTAGAAGTAATAGCTCGGACAAGCACAATTTATGGCCATTTTATAATTTGATCTTCAAATGTGACCTTGACCTTGGACCTACCTGAACAAATGTTTCAAATGGCACTTCTATTCATCAAGGAGAACAATTGTGCCAAATTATTTTGAAATCCATCCATAAATGTAGAAGTAATGGCTCGGACAAGCTCAATTTATGGCCATTTTATCATTTGACCTTCAAGTGTGACCTTGACCTTGGACCTACCTGAACAAATGTTTCAAAAGGCACTTCTTCCCATCAAGGAGAACAATTGTGCCAAATTATTTTGAAATCCATCCATAAATGTAGAAGTTATGGCTCGGACAAGCTCAATTTATGGCCATTTTATCATTTGACCTTCAAGTGTGACCTTGACCTTGGACCTACCTGAACAAATGTTTCAAAAGGCACTTCTACTCATCAAGGAGAACAATTGTGCCACATTATTTTAAAATCCATCCATAAATGTAGAAGTTATGGCCCGGACAAATCCAGACGGACGGACGCACGCACGAACGCACGCACGAACGCACGCACGCACGCACGCACCCACGGACATACACCGAACTGACATTGTAACAACTATGTCTCGCTCTCCGCAAGCGGGCTCGACAAAAATGACTTGGGCCATTTTCTACTACGACAGACCCAGCTAAGACTGGTTATTCTTATTCAATATATGAATTGTGAACCCAGTTCAATATATGAACTGTTTGGTCCCTCATTATCAAACTCTAAAGACCAAGAGACTCAGTGCAAAAAGGGAAGGGTCTGATCAGCTGTGTGGTCTTGGGAGGTGATCTGAGATTTTCTCTCTGACTGCTGAAAGGTGCTGTTTCCCAGCTCATAAGTCGAAACTGAAACCAGTCTGTGGCCTCATATCATACACTCAAGGGCATGCCTAAGACTTAATGGTTTCTTAATACACAATTTACATTGTAGACTATGATTTGAATACATCTGCACAAAATGGTCTGAGTCTTCAGTCTTTTTGCAATATCATAGACTCCTACGGCTCCAAAGGCATGCAGGGAAGACTCAGATCAGCCTGCACAAATGTGGGGGCTGATATGAGACATCCCTGTTTGTACATGCTATAAAGTAAGTTTTTTCTGTTGTCAGGCTCATTTCATGTTACATAATACATTCCTTTTGATGTCAGTTTCTAATGCCCATTTAATTAAACTCAATGATTGGCTGGATTTAAGATCATGAAACTGATGTGCTGTAATTTCCCCAAATACTGGGGCGTCATAACAAATTACTGTTATTATTCAAAACTTTCAACATGCTGGTTTCACTGTCATACAATGCTGCAAAAATTGTGGAATGACAGAGATTTGGCAAACAGTGAAGACCCTGATCAGACTGCTCCCTATGGAGCAGTCTGGTCAACTGCTCCCTATGGAGGAGTCTGGTCAGGGTCTCCACTGTTTGTGGAGACATTTTTGTCCCAATATTTAGAACTGTTTCAGTTATTCAAAGCATGAAAAGCGAACATTCTCTAGGCTAAAATTCTTAACTTTGATTTTAGTAGTGCATTAGTACTAAAATGGGCTAGTATGTGCAATTGAAATATTTTTGGCTATCACCCACAAAGTGACATCACCCTTTACCGTCCCTTGGACGGGGACGAGTTCGCTGATGTTGACGCTAACGGTAAGGCATAATCGAACTATGATGACGTGAGTATAGCATAAGGTCTCTTTTGCCTTCACAAAGGCATGCTAAAAAAGAGAGAGAGAGAGAGAGAGAGAGAGAGAAAATCCAGATATTTAGTGAGCTCATACCTTTAAGTTATTGAGGAGATGTATATCACCCAGCTGTGCTATACTGTTGTCTGAGAGGTCAAGATGTCTTAAAGCAACATTGGTGGCCAGGCTGTCCATACTCTAAAATACATATAAAAGAATAAGATGTAATGAAGAACCCCTAGAGCTCTTGATATTTTATGAAGTGGTTACAGGGATAATTTAGAGATAATTTTCTATATTGCTGCACATAACATATGTTGAGACCCCTCATTGTCTTGAACTAAGATGATTCTAATGAGAGGTCAGAGCATATGTTTTGTGCAGAAATAAGAAAAATTATCTCAGCTATATCCTCTAATTTCCGGTTTTTCTTGAGCTCTGTGACCATAAATGGCTTTCTTGTTAAACAGAAATTTCTTCTGAAACAAGACTTAAGGCATACCAAGTTATTAAAGTTCTGTTCTGTGCTACAAAGTAAAATCAGCAGACCATGAAAAATTTGTCAAATTAACCTAAGTACTAAATGAACCATAAACTAGTAGGCCAGAGTGATCTGTTAGTAATATCCTGCCAAATGCAGTACCATACTAAAACCATGCTGTCAGTTTGATTCAAATTTACATTTTGGATCAACTTCACTAGTTTTCTGTACAAAGTTTGCACCATGAAAACTAGGTCAAAAGTCACCTGTAAGAAATGTCAGGCCATCGTAATGCTATACAGAACCACTATTATTTAACTATGGAAATGCATCATAAAGACTACATACCTTTATGCTGTTCCCTGATAAATTCAGCCATTGTAACTCTGTTAGTTCTCTCAAACCTAAAACAGAAGAAAACATACTGATAACACTAAGAGAAAAAATACATTTATAACATGATGTCTGTTCAAACAATGGAAAAATCTAATCTAGGTACACATTTTTTTTAATCGAGGCAAATCCATCTCAATCTGCTTGTTTTATTAGTGAAATACAATACAATACAATACAATAAATTTATTCAGCATTAAGCATACAAAATGTTTATAACCTAGGCTATAAACATTTTGTATGTTTAATGCTGAACAAACTTCTAGGCTATACATTTTGTATGTTTAGACTCTTATTCTAAATATCGCTTTTTAATCATTTGGATTTTTCTTGATACTCATCAGTCTTTCAACCTAATGCCTTATTTAAAATAAGAAATTACTGTATGCTTATCTCTGGCTTTCATATTGTTAGGGTCACTGATGAGGCTTGAATAGCCAAAACTTTGAAGTATGGCCCATGTTCCTTCTTCTGAATGTGTTCTCTGCTCTCTAAGAAACTCTTTAAGATTTTAATAATGAATAAACTTTAATTGCATTAGTTTTATTAGTGAAAGTCAGGTACATGTATAACACTAATGGCAAATGGATGCAGATCTTGGTCAGACTGCTCTCTGTTCCCGCTGGAGCAGCCTGGTGGGGCTATACTATTTGCGCATGAATGTCTGTCAGACACTGTCCCATTATTAGGACTATCAAGGACATGTATTTATTACACAATACACCTGCCAGCTGACAAGTATTGAAATGAAAACATTTTGTCTCGGAGGAATTACCTGATTATTACGCAGATAATACGCAATAAACTTCCCATTAACATAGAAAATTGACACTTTATGGAAACAATGCCTGTAATCAATTCTGCTACCATATCTTTACCAAGTATTTAGTCAGTCTAAATCAGCAATCAGATCCCCCTCTTCCCCACCCCTCCACCTGCCAAAAAAATCCTGGCCAGTGTATTCACAGCCGGTACACAGCTCCGTACACCATTATCAAAATATTCAAGTATTCTGACAAGACTGCCCAGACTAATGGGCTGAGGTCATGGTTATTTTCCTTATCTTGCCTGCTACCTGGTTCTGTCATCCAGATACTGGATTGGTCTTAGTACAGTTGGTTCACCATTAGCTATTTCAACCATGTTAATGTAAACTGACATGTAAACAGACTTCATATTTAGAGCAGCAAACAAAGGTGGGTTTAGGTGACACTATTTACGGTGATTACTGTACTTAATCAATATTCATGAGGTGCTGATACAGCAACTTCTTTAATTATCACACAAAATGAACCCCATGACATCATGACAGGACATGTCACATGTGATACTCACATGCCAGGACCAGTATGCTCATATGTCTAGTCTGGTCAAAGAGTGAGCACCCACTATAAATCTGACATGCAAACTGCACCCCTTTACCAAACAATGCATGTACCCAGGATGATTGACTCTTGGCACATGCTTTTTCAGCACATGCAGTGTGGACATATTTGGCATTACACAACTCAAAATGCATAAATTTCTCAACTGTGAATAAGGACACTATTTTACTGCCCCTCAGGACTGGTGCTGTCTGATCTGGGTTTGTGCTATCAGCAAACAGGTTAAAGATCATTCTAATGTGCTTTCAAATATAACCCAACATCTGATTGGACAACGTAAAAAATTTGTGACAGTATATTCTGCGGTATACTGTCGCAAACCCGACATCATAAAGTATTTTTAAAGTTGCTTCTCACTGGCTGACATATGGTTTTACGATGCTGAAAGCGCTAGCTGTGGGTGTAATGTAGTGGATTTTGAAAGGGGTAATATGATAAAGTGGTGCATTAGGATGGGGATAACTGTATCGATAACTGTCATTTGGTCCGAGATAAATCGTCGGTTTTATGGTCACAAATTGCATTGTACAGCTCCTCTGATGCATCGCCTTATGATTTACCTCCCCAAATGCCAATTCTGAGTACAGTTACTGACATGTTGCCATAAAACAAAATTTCTGACCATAAAACTGACGATTTACCTCCCCAAATGACAATTTTTAGTACAGTTATCCCCTAAATCTTACCTTCTATTGATACTATACTATTCTGAGGCAAGTTCAGCACTGCTAGATGTCTCAGCTTGGAGAGGCTATTAACATGGATCAGTCTGTTCCCAGCTAATGAAAGCTGCAAAGACAAAATTAATTAAGCAGTTTTCTCTTAAAAAGAAGAATCTGTTCTCTAGGAGTAACTTATTTCCTATAAGAGTAGCCCTCAAGAGTGGAAGGGCTTCATTGTCCAGAAACAGAAGTCATAAAAATTCCTCTCTCCCCCCCCCCCCCCCCCCCCCCCCCAGTAAAAATGGAGGAAAAGCCATTCTTTCACAATTTATACCATATTAGTCCTAATAAATGCCCCTGCCCAAATAAACGCCCCCTGCTATTTTTCCAAAAATAATGTTACATTAACTTGCATACATGTCAGTTTGCTTCTCTGAATGGGGCAGCTCTTTGAAATAGGGTCTACTCTTTAATGAAAGAATTTGCTCCTAGAGAAGCAAATGCTTTCATTAAAGAGCTGGCCCTTCTCAGGAGGGAGGAAAACTAGTAGTTTGGCTTCCTCTCAAAGTATACCCATTCACCTTAATACTGTTTGTTGGAGGTATTTTGGCAAAGGCTGATTTGCTACATTTTATGCTCTGATTAATGCCCCCCAGCCACCCCTTTCCTAAAATGCAACACCCCTGGGGCATTTGATAGGATTTATATGGTAATATAAGGCTGAAAGAGATATACAACGATTTGAATATCTTCTATGTACCATTTAAATCTGTTAATTTATTTATTTATTTATTTGCCTTTAAATGACCAGCCATTAAATGAGCTGAAAATTTGTTGTGATGCTAAGTAACTGGACAAACAAAACCATTTATTTATGCTAAAGCATAACCAAAGAAAAAAAAAGAGCGATTTGATATACATTATGGACAAAACTTTCTTAATTTAATTTACTTGTATTAATGAAAGTTTCTCAATTTAATTTACTTTATTGGTTTGAGTTTCTTGACCTTATTCAATCTTCTTTGTATACACCTTAATTCTTTAAGCAGCAAAAAGCAGACGACAAAATATACGTCTGGAAAATTAAAAAAAAAAATTTCCTCCAAGCTATATCCTAGCGAGAATTAAAAGGCTAGAAAGCAAACAGTGTAGATCTAGATGAGGCGGCTCATGATGAGCCACCTCATCAAGATTTACCCTGTTTGCAAAATAAGCTGTTTTCATCTCTGGTGCTGAAAAGGTTAAGATCACTGAACCATACTGGTCTGGGCATCTACCTTAATAATTTAGCTATAAGATGGGGGTGGGGGATGACCCCAACTATCTGAATCAGTCTTGTGGAATTCTGCTTTAAGATGATGTTTTCTCTTCCAAAACAATCCCAAAATTCTAGATCCATCTTTTAAGATGGATCTAGATTTTTGGTATTATTTTGGAGGGACAAAGCCCTGCCTTAAAACTGCATAAACAGAGTACAGATAATGGGCTGCCTCATTTGTTTGCAATTTTTTATTTTTTTCAGTTTTGGCTCTTTAACTGTTTAAGCACCAAAAAGCAGATGACAAAATTTACGTCTGCTAAAATTAAAAAATGCCTTGTCCAAGACTATTCTATTGAGAATTCAAAGACTAAAGGGCAAACAGTGTAGATCGAGATGAGGTGGCTCATTATGAGCCACCTCATCAGGATCTACGCTGTTTGTAAATTTTGCTAATTTTGCCACTAGGGCTTAAAGAGTTAAAGTGTTATTAAAACATGGTCAGACTCATTTGTTGAAATACTTATTTTACTTTTCAAAAAGAAATAAAAACTGTTTAAGGGAAAAAAAAAGAAGAGACTCCTACCTGTCTAAGATTTTGGCACTGTTCGAGGTTCTCAATCCGACTGATACTGTTTCTGTCTGCTATCACAGTGACAGGATCTTTGTTACCAGGGATCTCTAGTTTAGTGAGACACTGGTCAGATACGTCAACCAGGCTACCATCTTGATCTGAAAATATATGTATAGAAACCAATGAATACAGTGTTACAAATTAATTTATTTTGCACGTAGCAAGCTAGTGAAGCTACCTGGTATAAAAGCTAGTACAGATCAAATTTTGTTTACTGTCGTGTCAATGCACTTTTAATTTTGGACCAAACCTTGAAATAGGTTGAGCAGCTTGTCACGGAAAAAGCCGGCTCTTTCCGTATCAGTCAGAACACTTTCATATATAACCGTTTAAAACGATTTTGAGACATGTCAATGTGGTCTAGAGGTTCAGCTTGTACACTATTAGACTAAATATCTTGAGTCAGTGGTTCGAATCCCGTATTTCCCTTTTCCTTTTTCATTTTGCCCTCCCCCCCCCCCCCCCTCGCCCCCTTTTTGCCTTTTTTATTTAATTTATTTTCTTTATTTTTTGTCAATTTCATTTCATTTTAAATTCTCCGCTTCTAATAACGAAATTCCCCTTTTCTTTTTTTACTACAAATTATGTGAAACTACACATAATAGCTAGGGTTTATACAATGCAAAGGGGTTTCTTGTATCAAAACGAGAATTCACATGCATGATGAATGGATGAAATGGGGGCTTAACATCTATTCAACAATATTTTAGTCATACCAGGACGATTCGAGGGTGATTGTGAAATGAAAGACTATGTGCACAGGTTTAAATAGAGCCTTGTCTGCCATCTGGACTCGACCCAATGATCCAAAGTCGGGAGCGCTAACAACTTTGCTACACGGACGCTTCAGCATCAAGTGCAACTCCAAAAATAACGCTCGACTGTGACAAAACCGAATCTCTGTCTGACCCTGGGAAAGCATACATTTTGTCATTTTGAGCAAAGGGCCTACTGTACTTGCAGTAGGTGCGGGTGTGGTTGTTTGGATATTTTTCTCTTGCCTATCACATCTCTTTTACTTCTCCCTCTCTCTGGCAGACGCCTCATTATAGACTGAAATACTGTCCAAACGAGTTGTAAACCCCCCCCCCCCCCCAAAAACACCAACCAACCAACATTTTGAGCGGAATTTTCTGCTTTGTCTAATCAGCAATATCCTGGTCAGTCTGCATGCGGCGTTAAGATTATGTTTCGCTATTTCTCTGTTGGACAGGCAAGTTCATGAGTCTTCAAATAGAGACTTTTTATACAGATTGATTGGGCATGACTTCGCCAGACAATACAGCACGAAAGAGTACCTAAATCTACATGACAGGCAATCGTCCAGCCAAAATATGAGTTCGCCACGCGCTATCCCAACTTTGTCCGAAATGTAGGAGGAACGGAAAAAATGAAAACAAATACGTGAACACCTTCATGTATCCTTTGAGTATACGACCAGGGCAACGACACAGTAGCTCGAAAGAATAAATTGCTCAATGCCAATGAGACCCATAAACAGTTAAAAAATCTTCCCACGATATGCTATATCGGGGGAAAAATACCCATCCACCGTCCCTGCTGCTGGGAAAAAAAAAAAAAAAAAAACTGACCCAACGGTATGCCCATGCAAAACTTATTTTATACTCGTAGTGCTTGTTATTGCTTTACCCACTTCTCTACAGCGGACAGTGGGTTTTTTGGCATTTTTACTCGTTATACCATGCACTTTACTGACGGATAATGACGAGTGCATTTGGGTATATTACAGAGAAAGGCGGACGGTTGTTTTGCTACAGATATAGTCGTGGTTACCCATTTACGAGGTTCGAATGGAATCGGCGACCTTTTGACACGACAGGCTAGAAATTTTATTTATAGCAAAACTCACATACCTGGAGGCAAAAAATGCAGGCCAGAAAAAGGCCTCTTGCCACTCAACAGTCGGATTTATGACCAAACATTGATAATGCCTTTGACCGTATGGAATTGTGTTTAGTCTTACACATAGAAACAGTATTTTAATGAAAATCGGCTAGTACTTCCAAAAGAATGAACTTTTACCTTAGAATTCCTGGGCTGCAACTTTTTGCTACCCACTTTTTCTTCAGGCGGCAAATGCGATTTTAGATGGCAAATTTGCCACTTGCTACTGCTAATTTCGAACCTTGAAATAATGACACACTAGTAGATATTCAGACACATGTCTGAGAGATTAACCACGCAGCCATTGCAGTGTGACGTAAACATACAACAGTTTAGTGAGACCATGTCCATACATGTCAATCAGATCAGAAAGGGGCCCTAACTTCAGTGAGGATACTTGAATATGAAATCTGTTGTATCAGAAGAATTAGGCTCCATATACATATGAAAAAACCTTTAGTTTAGTGTGATAAAGATTTGATAGATTTAGTATGATGTTTTCAGGCAGAAATACCAACGACTGATGTAATTCTAGGCACAAAATTTCAGCAACAGCAGATGTTGTGCAAAACTCCAAGAGACCATTAGTCACATGATCATAGTTAACTTATACATATGTCTCACAAAACTAATGGCTCTAGACTTAGACAGGTCAGCCTCATCAGACAGGCAGACAGATGAAAGTTTGCTACAGCCACATCTGGTTGTTTTAGTGCTTCAGATCCAAAATATGGTCATTAACAGTGAAGCAGCTACTGTAAAACACTTATATTTGGCGGCAGCAAAATTTGGCGTTTTTTTATAAATTGACCTTTTGGCGGATTTTTTGTGGCTTGCGAATATTACACTTTTTCACACTCACTTGTTGTTGGCTTAGGATCTTTTTCGTCCATATATAAATGATGAGTATAGGCTTTAATATTATGGTAGAGGGAATGAACTATATGCTCAATGGCAGTTTATCGTTCAGAACTATCAGATTAAATTGGCGGCATCTTAAATTGGCAATTTTCTTCTTTTCTGCCAATATCGCCAAAGTAAAGTGACCACCAAATATAAGTGTTTTACAGTATCTGATTAAAAAACAACAACAAAAAACAGCCTTTTCAAGCCAGAACAAAGATAGAAATAGGTAATCTAGCCCACTATATAATATTGCAATCAATTAAGGTCTCCTAAATTCAAGTTCCTTCAGAAGTGGCAAGTACTTTTATTTCATCCGTTATTTCATTTTCAGTACTCTGGTCCACTTTGAAAGGACAATGCCATGGCTTATATATAGGACTGGCAGGCACCCAAACTTTCAGTACAAATTTATTGCTTTAAATGAAAGCTGGACAACCAATACAACCTATTATATGTGTTTACATAAAAGACTGTCTCCCTGTTTGCAAGTTAAATTTGGTTCAGATACCAGTGAAAAAAGGATCTTAAAACCTGGGCAACCAGTCAGTCAATATCCTGATCAGCCAGCTGATTCAGTCTGAACAGAGCAGGGTTCTCACTAGGATTTTGAAACCAGGAGTCCCGGAGACACTTTTTGAGCAAAGCGGGAATTCCACTGAGTCCCGGAGACACTTTCTGAGCAAAGTGGGAATTTCACGATCTGGTTTTGATAAAATTTTCAGAAAATAAGGAGTCTGGGACTCCTGCTTTGGAGTAAAACAAGAACCCTGTCAGAGTCACTCTTTGCAAATTGCTACACAGATTCACAGATTATGGTCCAGGTTTTCACTGAGCAAATGACAAGACTGCTCAAAAGGGTATTCAGGTAACAATCTTGCTCGATTCCACATATCCTAATTCAACCTTTGGCTTAAGGGAGCCCCGATAGCTCAGTAGGTTAAGCGCTGACCTGCTGACCTAGCGGTTCCTGGTTTGAGCCCCGCTGTAGGCTGGAATCTTTTCAACCATAAACGGGGTTCCATTGCACACAGCCTTTCATTATCACCTACCCATCATCCTGATATGACTGAAATGCTGTTAAAACGGACGTAAAATCGCAAGTCATCCATCCATACATACATCTGGCTTAACAATTGCCGGTTCCCTGCTAAGTTTACATTTCAAGGACAAGTACTTGTAATTAATTCTTCAATATTTACATTTTGCAACTTTACAAAGCACCATTTGCTCACTGTTCAATATTTCAGCAGATACCATAATTATAGTAAGTGTTCAGACAGCAGTCCCTGAGCAAACAGCGTAAACCCAGATCAGACTGCTCCCAAAGGATCAGTCTGATCTATGTGTACACTGTTTGCCATTCGTCAATCAATTTCTGACGAATCGCCAAAGATTAAATCAACTAGTTAAAATTTTGGAGAATTTATCGTTATCAGTTAAAATGTCCCAATATTTAGGGTAATTTTGGTCTGTTTGTTCAACTGATCTGATCAGGTCTTTTTTATTGATGTTGAATCACGTCACATCTGAAAACCCGTCACAAGCCGTCTAGCTGACATAAGTATAGACTCAGACCAGCAAACATACTGATGCAGTTGGATATTTTCAGGATACTGTATTATGTGCCATATATATTGCATACAGACTGTGTTCCACCGATCCAAAGGCAGACTGATTCACCAAACTTTTACATTAAGCTACTAGACGAAAGCATTGGGCAATTTTTTCATGATTCAACTAAATTTTTTCCTTATTCAAATACATTTACAGTCAAAACAAACCGAAAATTACTTAAAACTTTTGAATTGCTTTTTTCACAGTAGTTATTAGCAGGTTTATCTCATACATAAATCTTGGACTAAAGTATACTCTACTCCTTAAATTTACAATTAGTTCTTGTATACATGTATAAGAAAAAATGTATACCAACATATATGACAATCTTTTACAGAACTTAAAAGTGCCATCACATGAATGTCTACTTGTAAATCCAAAAGAGAAATCTGACTCTCCATACAGTTCAAATACAATCTTACCGTGAAAACTCTATATATTGGGACAATTAGGTCTGAGCAAATAGTGCAAACCCAGATCAGACTGCTCCTCAAGTCTGATCAGGGTTTACACTATTTGCCATCCCATTTGCATTTATTGGACATAATTATTACTGCACTGTAAAACCAAACAGTTCCAATTTCAGGACAATTATCGTAATTATTTTTGGTGTCCTAATATTTAAAATTTTTACGGGTTTGGTTGGTTGGTTGATTTGATGCTTAACGTCCACGGTAAACAACTAAGGTCATGTTGGGACGGTCAGTTAACCTAACCACACTTTTCCTGGGCAGGCTTAGACCTTCTAAGCGGTTAACCAGTACTAAGTGCACATACTTTCGCTAGTAACTGACAACTGCCCTTCTTGAATCAGCGGAAGGAGAAACGAAAGTATGTGGCCAGACCGGGATTCGAACCCAGGACCTCTGACTTACGAGTCAGGTGCCCTACCGATTGCGCTACCCGGCCCGGCTAAAATTTTTACGGGTATGGAAAACAATGTAGTATAGCAGAATAAAGATAAAAATGTTCAAAGACATACCATTATTACAGCCATCCATATTTTGTAGTTTATTAACCCAGTACAGCAGTTACGGTTAATTTGTACTGTATTATTCAGCATCCCACAGCCCCTTCTATTTTATCTAAATATTTCAGACTTAATCCAACTCAGAAATTGTTGAAGAAAAAATGAGGTATCTCAATGTTTTATTATAGAATCATATTATTCCCCTGCATTGTTTTAAAATACTTGAAAATCTTTTATAACTGAGCCGTGACACAACAAAACTGACAAAGTGGCATGTGCACCCAACGAAGACTGATCAGCCTGGGCATCCATCCATGCTTAATGGGTAGGTAAGAGTCTAAACTACCTCCATGCAGACAGCAAAGACTCTGATCAGACTGAGGGGAGCCCAGGCTGATCTGAGACTTTGGGTGGCGCACGTGCCACTTTGTTGGTTTTGTTGTGTCACGGCTCAAATAGGGTGAGTATTATCATCATAATCATCAACAAGATCAATCGGGATATTAACACCCACTCCAAATAGTATTCATTCTTTAGATTACAGAATAATATCATGTCTTTTCTTTTCCATTGTATTTGCACCTTAGTTAATTATCAAAACAAAGTTTTTAATTAAGTATTACATTTACATTATGTCAATATGCATATGAGGACATTGTCTTCGTTTCTGAAATAAGCTGTGACATGACAAAATCAACAGTGGCATGTAAGCCCAGTCTGATCAGAGTCTTCACTTTCCGCATGAAGCTAGCTTAGACCCTTTATATACCCTTTAAGTGCACAGTGATGAATCTGACCGGACTGGGCAGATACCTAGGCTGATCTGAGTTTTGCTGGGGGCACATGCTACTTTGATGGTTTTGTTGTGTCGCAACTCAATCACAAAGGAAATGTTCCATCATTTAAATGTGGACAAATCTACTTGAAAGGTCCGAAGGATGTTCAAACTGATTGGTGAACAGTGCAGACTGATCTGACAGTGTTAAGGTTTTCATAACATCTGCTCTGGGATTGTGGCCAAAAATCAAAGGAAAATATGGTAATTTCATAATGCCAAATAATGCCAATGAAGACCATTCATGACAAATGAATATTTGCAATGTTTTTAAGCAAAGACACACACGGAGGGTATCATACTGTGGCAAAGCTCCAGAGACGGTGGGGATATGAGGAAAATTATGAGATTTTCTTATTTTTCAATGAAAACTTATGTTCATATGTTGTGACTCCTCATTAGAACCATCTTGACAAGATGGTTCTACTTGTGTGGTGGGGTTACAAGATATGATTTTTAGCATAAATATGGAAAATTATCCCTTAATTATTTCAGTTAAACTTTCTTATCTGATTCAATGTCTATGATGTCATATGACGTATTAAGACTCAGACTGGCTTCCACTTTTGCCCAAAAAGGACAAAACTGTTGATATTCCCACAAAGGTACTGGAGTGCAAGCTGATCTTCCTGTATTCTGTCAGCAAAAGTCATGAAGACCCACAAGGGGGTAGGTGGGGGGTGGGGGTTGGAGTGGGGTATTTATTATACATAAGTGCATAATATCATAAAAATATTCCACAAGGTTACAAAAATATGGAGTGTAAACGAAATTGCAGCTCAAACCTCCAAAAGGAAATAACTCAGAAAGTTTGAATGCATGAGTTGTCATTCATGTATGTGACACATCATCATGACCTGTTCTGCAGAACTGTGAAGTACATGTATCATAAAAATATTACAAAGATAATCCAAGTTATGAGTGGATGTCATCAATGGGAAATAACTTAAACTAGAAATGTGTCCATAGTACACAGATGCCCCTGCCTAGTGCCTTGAGTAACTTGGTGCCTTGATTAAGGTACTGGCACTTGTAGGATAAGTAGATTCATAGAGGCAGACTTGTATAACATAAAAGGCCATAGGCAAAGCATTGCCCAACATTTGAAATGTGACACAAACTGCAGCCCTTTATACAGTTTCAGAGTCACTGTATGGCCAAAATATAAATATTGAGTATTACAGAACATGGTTAGAAACCGAGTCAGTGGACCGTGACATATGGATCATTATGACCAGATTCTTAAAAATCCTCATACAAAATTTCAAGTTGCTACAATAATAGGAACTTTAAAATCTACCTCTTACAAAAACCTTAACCTTGCAAATTTGGCTAAAGTCCGAAGTCAGTGGACCATGACATATGGATCATCATGACCTGATTCTTGTAAATTCCTGTTGTACTTATAGATAATAATCCTCCTACAAATTTCAGGTTGCTACAATAAAAGGCACCCATAAATCTACCTCTTACAAAAATCTTAACCTTCCGAAGATAGTGGACCGTGACATATGGATCATTCTGCCCAAATTCTTGTGTATTCCTGTTGTACTTATAGACATAAACCCTCATACAAAATTTCAAGGCTCTACAATAATAGGAACTCTGAAAGCTACATGTACCTCTTACAAAAATGTTAACCTTGCAAAATTAGTTTAAGTCTGAAGTCAGTGGACCGTGACATATGGATCATCTTACCCTGATTCTTGTGTATTCTTGTTGTACTTATTAATATATATCCCCATACAAAATTATAGGTTGCTAAAATAATAGGAACCCTGAAGTCTACCTCTTACAAAAATGTTAACCTGAGTCTAATAGGATCAGGTATGTACGGACGTATGGATGTATGTACAGATGGACATACGTATGTACATACGTACGTACATAATAATGTACACACGTACGCACAACCGAAACACTATATGATCCCGGCATCATATGATGCGGGGGCATAAAAAAGTAAGAAAGCAAGAGTTGTGACATTCTCATACATGAACTAGAAATATTTTTTGACAAAAACAGATGTCCCCCCACCTGAAGATTCCTAGCAGTATCATTTCCTCTAAATGTTGCCACGTTAAGTGGCTACTAAGTTTTGGTGACCTTGACCCTATTTTCAAGGTCACCAAAACTTAGTAGTTCTTTTGCACCTCCTGATTATATACTTGTCTATGTTTGGTCATAATCCATCAATCCCTTCAGGAGATATGGTATAGACAAGCCATTTCCCAACATAGCTTGACCTCATGTGACCTTGAAAGTAGGATCAAGGTCACCAAAATATAATCGCTTCTTTTGCATCTCCTAGTGATATATCTGTGCAAGTTTGCTTAAAATCCATCAATCCCTTCAGGAGGAAGAGTGCAAGCAAGGCATTTTTCAACACTCCTTGACCTCCTGTGACCTTGAAAATGGGGTCACGGTCACAAAAAATCTATTCAGTTCTTTTTCATCTCTTAATGATATATCTGTGCAAGTTTGGTTAAAATCTATTAATCCATTCAGGAGACAGAGTGCAGACAAGGCATTTTTCATCACACTTTGACTTCCTGTGACCTTGAAAATGGGGTCAAGGTCACCAAAATCTAATCAATTTTTCCCTCCACCCAATGATGATTAAAAATCCACTAATCCCTTTAGGAAATTATAAGATAGAGTGCAGACAAGCTACACCAATGCAGACGCCAAAGGGATCCGCACCAAAAACGTTACTACATGTACCCCTCCCCATGGTGGGGGGACATAAACATCACCATGACCGATACATCCATGAAATATGTAAATATTTAAAAGGATCTTCAAGTCAGAGAGCAGACACGGATCTGCGGAAAAAAAAAGACTTCAAAGAGAAGACTTCTCAAAAAGTATGAATGCAAGTATGTGACACATCATCTTGACCTATTCTGTATAACTGTAAAGTATTATAAAACAAGAGGACCAATGGTCCTGTAGCTCAC
The DNA here is from genome assembly GCA_963989385.1 of Ctena decussata. Classification (NCBI taxonomy): domain Eukaryota; kingdom Metazoa; phylum Mollusca; class Bivalvia; order Lucinida; family Lucinidae; genus Ctena; species Ctena decussata. Next base: position 18,288,667 of record OZ022502.1, read on the forward strand.
CTGACACTTGGTCCTGGTATATATTTTAATGCTTTTATACATGTATATAGCACCAGGGCAGGGGCAGATAACCCCCCTCCCTTGGGGATTAATGTTGAGTCCCAATTCTATATACCAAGCCACAAGGTCACTGGGCCTTTGTTTCTGGACAAAGATTTCTGAAGGGTTGTTATCATAAATGGGTGTGGCGGCCACCATGTTCATATGTAACGACCATGACCATCAGAACAAACTTTGATTCCTTTGACCCAGTATTAAAGCTCCATAATATATGAAACACAGTAATCATTTGTATAAACTATGATGGGCCTGAGTGCACAATGCTACATATGGTACCAAGTTTCAAGGTTATAGGCCTTTCGGTTCTCGAGAAAAAGACGTTTTTACCATATATGGGCATGGTGGCCATGTTGGTCAAGTGACCAAGACCATCTGAACAAACTATGGTTCCTTTAAGGACTAGCTGTCGGCCATTTCTAAGCTAGTGTGTACAAAGTGGTTGGGCGAATGGCGATATCAGTTATGCACTAACTACTGACAATATAAATGACGAATGATGTCAGGACCAATATAAAGGCTTGAATATTCACGTTAATTACAATTAATTTGGAAAATATGTTTTTATTTCATTTTTATGTTACCTTTTAGTAAGTCCAAACCGCGTACCAAAAAACTCAAATTTAAACTATCTATTGAGAAAAAGTAGTAAGTCCCTGACAAAGCTATATATTCCTATTAGTGCAACCGAGAATGGATATTTTAATAAATGTTGTCTTTAGAGAACAATTCACAGTCAAAGAGACACACCCATTTTTTTTTCTTCAAGAAATCATAACTATCTAATGAAACATGAGTTTACACAAAAGTAGTACCTACTACACATATGTTTTCAGTATGGTGGCGCAAAATGACCAGATTATACATGAATAAATTTGCTATTATTTAACTGATCACCTGAGTTTCAAATAAATTGTTGTCTGCTTCTTGCAGTACTTGAATTAATACTGAATATGTTTACAGAATAGACATTCAATCATAGACCGTGGCAACTGGTTCAGGTATTTGCTTTCAGCAAATTCACTCAAAATGATAATACAGGAGTTGAGTGTCTTAGTGTGGCAATGCTAAGAGTGAATGAAGTTCATGAAATCTGATCTGGATCTACAGTGTCTGCTTGCACAATTCTGTATCAGTATTCTCAATAACTATAGATATAATACTGTAACTTTCCATAAGCATCACAACCCCTCACTCTACCATCAAAGGGGCATAACCGTGGCACATCACATAAAAATGTAAATTACTCACTAAGGTTGTCATTTATACAAATACATAAATGGCAGAATTAGAAGCAAACTATTTTGGCTGCGAATGACCTGAAGAAAATCAGAAGCATTATGGTACGTTTTTCGTTGCCGTCAGGCAACGTCTAACCTCAGTATTGACCCACATTTTACGCCATTCCATTGACCAGTATAATAACCAGATCGGCCCGTCGCCACTGAATCGTATTGGACTTGACACACTGCTTTTTCCGAAGGTTAACAGAAAATAAAAGACGGGAGACTGACTATTTGGTCTTTTAAAAACCGCCAATTCGGGTATCGCTCATTTGTGGGTAATCAAGTTATCAAAACATAACTTGTTTGCTTTTGTTGGGGCTTACGGTCCAGTTAACAATGGGAAAATGTCGAGCAGGTAAGTAACCTAGCCGCACTGTTTCTGTGCAAGACTCACGGAGGCAGTCTACCAATACTGAGTGCACATTCCTTCGCTCGTAACTGACTGCTATTCTTCTTGAATCAACGGAAGAGAGGGAAATGTCTGCACGCAAGAACGTATTGGACGCGAGGATCTAACTCAGGGTGGCTAGCATTGGCAGCGGACACGCTCCCGACCGAGGTACCGTGCCCGGCACTTTATCACTTAAAACATTTCTTCTCTAGCAACGTTTCTCTTTTTTAAAGATATTTCTTGTTTACAGTCGGTCTACAAGAGGGCAGCCTAGGTTTTCATAAATTTTGTGTTTCCTATTTTTTTTTTTTTTTTTTTGGCAGTTGTGTTAACTGTCAAAATCTCGCGTAAAACGTGTTAATTTCATCAGGTGACTAAACAGCCTGAATGAGCACTAATTGGAATACTCATGAAATTGACAACCATAATTAAGTTGTGAACGCAAGTGACCGGAGTGTGATGGAATATTCTTAATTATTATATATATAGGAGGTAAGATAAAATTCAATGGACAACCAACTCCTGCTACACCCAAACACTCAAAAAGAGACAGGCGTGATCCATGCCAGCTACATCTGCCCCCTGAACAGTCCTCCACACCCTCCGTGTCAGTCCGATGTTCGGACCGACACGGAGAATTTAAAGGGCCCATTTCAAAACGGGCAGGCGACTGGCCAGGATCAAATCCATTCACACGCGAGCCAGTGGAGTGACACCAGTAGGTAAAAGCAACGATAACCATAACAACTTCCCATCGCGCACGCAGCCCTGAATCAACATCGATTCTAATGCACGTACGTACTGATTGGATAACTTCAACTTCAACTTTAGGGGACCTCCATACGAACCGAACTACCAACTAATTGTGTGCACCGCGGCGGAGGGTGAGGGTGAAGATTTGGGCCCAGTAAAACCGGTTTAAACCCCCAGTAGTTATTACTGACCGTCCCAAGGCGGTACTTTCGTTGCGGTTGCATTTATGTTCGGTGCTGTTTGGTTTATTGTGTTATCATTTTAACCCTTCTGTGATGAAAAATGAAAATAGGTAAAAATAGTTGTTAAATGTTTATCTTATAATTTGCTGAGTCTGTTGTAACCCTTCTGTTGGTCTAAATTATTTACTTTGGTAAAGATAGCTGAGTTGCCACCTCTTTGGGAAAGAGATGCTGACAAGGCTTATCACTTGTAATTTATTGTTTGTTGGGATGTTGGGGACAGGGTTTGGGATCTGATTCAGTCAGTTCCTGTAGTGAAGTTACTTTTTAAATTAAAAAATCCTGCGATATACTGTCGGAAACCCGTCATTACATAACGTCGCTTCTCATTGGTTGACGTCTGGTTTTACGTCGCTGAAAGCGTTTGCTGTGGGTGCAAAGTAGCACATTTTTAAAGGTGAAAATGCGTAAAAGTGCATTAGAAATGGGATAACTGTATTAAAAATTGTCATTTGGGGAGGTAAATCGTCGGTTTTATGGTCGCAAATTGCGTTTTACGGCTCCGCTGGCGCGTCGCCGTACAACGAAATTTCCGACCATAAAACCGACGGTTTATACCTCTTCAAATGACAATTTTGAGTAAAGTTATCCCCTAAATCAACGCCGATTCAACGTCATGACGTGGGACAACGTTGATTCAACGTCTATTACAACTAGTTACTACATATCACAGCATTCCATTCGGATGGGAAAGAAAATTAGTTTTTAGCCATCCTATCAATTTTCACTTATATCTGTTATGTTTTCCTCCAGCTCTGTGGAATTTTTGGAGATTGCATTTCATGACAGATGTATGACTGCGATTTTACGTCCTTTTCAGCAGTATTTCAGTCAAGTCAGGGCGATTGGAGGGTGATAAAGAAAGGTTGTGTTCAGCGGAACGCTGTTTACATTTGGGAAGATTTCAGCCTCGGGCGGAGCTCTGACCCGGTGCCGTTAGATCAGTAGGCCATCGCTGAACATACAGCTACCGGGGCTCCGACTGAATCTCAAATTGCACTTGTTGACCACCTGTTATTTTCTTGCTTTCTTTCTTTTTTAAGAGAAGTAAAAATTCCCCATAAATTGTACAAATAACAAAAATCTTCTTTGCAGAGGAAATGAAATCAAGAGCTTTCCTGATTCTTATTACTGACATTCTATGCAAAATATAAACAAATAAAGGGATATCGAAATATAGACTACCACATGGATGATTTTATCCACCATATACAATTGTTTTCATGCACGAGCGAATGTGGCTCAGTTGTAAACAACAGCTTGAAAAGAACGTGTATTGACAACACCAACGGAAACGGGCGCACTTTACCTGCTAAAAATACGATCGTGCTCGTTCTGTACATATATAGATAGTCTTTTAGTCAAACATGTTAAATAAACTGTGATATAGCCTGATCCTTCCGTTAAAGGCTTTCCGATGGCTTATTTTCGATTTGCTTCGAAATGCCTGAGCACCGCTAGCAGCACGCAAAAAGGATAATCACACCATCAAAAGAAGTAGTTCGTTGAAATTAATGAAAAATAATACTGGTGCATATATTAATATTTATAACATCTTAAATCATCTTCGTTTTATCTACTTAGATCAAATATGGAAGTTTCTTGGGAAACTTCTGGAAAAATGCACGATCTTTCTGCACCAAGAAAGAGGCAGCGGATAAATACATTGGTGATAATGCTCGTGCCTGCTCGTGTTTTGGGAATTTCGACAAGGCGATGTTTACACAGTCGCCGACACCTGTTTTTATTTTACACAGTGTGCGAAATCGAAGGGATAATAAATGCATCGAATATAGTAAGACGTAAGATATATAAATGTTCTATATCCTGGGGCCTGCATCTGGCGCAATCAAGATTTCAAACACCGTCATCGAAACGTTTATTTTCATTGTTTACATTTTAGGGACAACACCAATATGGCCGCGCTGTGTTTTGAGCAGTCAACGTTGAATGTTATTTGATATTTCATTACTAGGGAAGTAATTCAAAAATGTAAGGCTCGTTGGCAATAATACAGACAATGGACGAAATAGTAGAGACAAATTTGTCTTCAGCAACGAGTCTTAAATAATCAAACGACTGCACGCCGTTTTCCAAACTTCATCTTTTCAAAGCTTGCACTTGGTATGGTGTCACAGCCTCATGTTTTGCCAACAGAGAACATTCAGTATCAAGGTTATTTTGGCATATATTTTATATAAAATAACGATGTGAAGGGCAGCATCTGACTCCCTTACCCCACCCACTCGAATATCTCGTGAGTGTCTGATGGCTAGGCCTTAAGGTTCCTCTTCACAGTTGCAAGAAAAAAAATTAGGACCATTGTTTGCATCATACCAATACCTAAATTATATCCCTGATTATCCTCATTTTATCCATATTCTCAGAAAAAGTGCTTAAGATTTCTTTGGTGGTGTTTGCACAATATTTAATTTACCAGAACACGGTATTTACCTTTGTTAAAAAATCGGTTTCTAAGATTTTCACTTTGGAAAGGAAAAAAATTAAAGCTCTTTTGACAGTGGTTTAAAGTTTGTTACAACTATGCACACAAATATTTTATACCACTCACTACCGACTCCTACCAATTTTGATTGTGAAACAACGACCGAATGCGGAAAACCAGAATTTTTTTTGGCCACCCTCATGCTTTCTGGAGGCGGCCATATTTGAAAACTGGGAAAATCATGGTATGCCAGTTTTCGAACAAAATTACGATGAGATCTTACATTTAGCCAACTATCAAGACACACTTTCTGAAACTTCGATACAAAAGCCCTCTTTTAACCCATAATCGATTAAACGTTCTTGCTTTAGTATCGTGTCATATTTGGAAAGAATCGTGTCCACATGTATTTGTTTACATTTGCTTCGTCTTCGATTAACTAAGATTCCTACGCGTAAAATTTAACCGAACTAATTTGATTGAAAATATTAATATTATGTTCATATTATTTGTTGAAAGAGGTTTACTTTGATTTATTATTACATATAACACTAGTTAATGTGTCTACAAAAATTATTCTATCCGTAATTGTATGAAATGACAAATTGATTTTGGAACTACTTTTTAGCGCAAGCATTTCTGCTTCTATGCGGAAATGCTCTTCGGTCGTAAACAGAAACTAGAAGGTTGCACTACAGTAAAAAAATGCTCATTATGCAAGCCCCGCCTCTTTGGGGGAGAGCTTTCAGGCGTATAATGAATATTTGCCGGCCCCTGATTGGTTTTATTATGAAAGTTGAATATTTTTCTGAATGTTATGCTTATTTATTATTATAAAAAATGGAGCTTATTTACAAAGCTGTTTTGCTACATTTTTGTTGGGGTTGAAAAATACACAGGGGTGACAGTGAAAGTTTCGAGATTTATTCACTGTGAACTACACCCTGTCAGCACTAAAAATAGAATATGTCAAAAATATGCCGCATAACCCCCAACTTTTTTAGCTATTACTGGTAGGTAAAGGTGTTGTCTATTCAATTCCATGCCTCAATTTGGAAAGTTTAGACCAGGAGAAAATTGGCAGTGCAGTGACTTTGACCCATTTTGCACTGTGAGCTATGGGATTTTTTTTAGTGTAGTGCCACCTAAACCCAGAATTTGCTTGGGTATGTTTTCTTCGAGATAGCCCTGATTCCCAAAATGGAACCCCATATTCTGGTTTTGCATGTACTTACAGCAAACAAGGAAGCTTTTTGGCACAAACTTACAGCTGATATGCAGAAAAAATCCAGTTTTCACTGTGGACCCATTATTGCACTGAGTGGGTGGGGTTATGAGAACATGCTTTTGCAGAAAGGTCTGTTTCTTGGCCAGATGTGACTTGAATAATGGAAAGAAGTCATAGGCTGTCATATATATGCTGTCCTTAAAGCTTATTTGAGACCAGTTTTCCATGAGGAGTGCAACTGGAGAACAGTTAGATGTCTCGCACTTATGTCGTAGCCGCCGGCTTTCATTGAAGCCGACACAATTTAGAATCGCATCTGTCAATATGGAACATATGAGATTTGCGCTATTCATTTTGTGCTCTGGATGTTTTTCAGGCCTCTTGCTACTCTTGTGCCAGGGACAGTTGGACAACCCAGGGCCTTGTAGAACTTAGTAATAGACTCACCAGGGCCAGAAAATAGCAGTATGCGAATCCCATAATTTCAGCGGTAAGTTATAGTTTTGGCCGCAGTTGCAAATAACTGCCCTGTTCGCACTCTGTTTTGCTTATTTGCATTCTTGCGTGTTTTACTGAGCGTCGCTGGGAATCAGATGGTACGGCACACATTGCCGGAGAAGACTCTCAGCTTAAATTCAGTTGTTTTTTCATTGAGCACTGCAAAATTTTATTCATTTTAAGTTCTGTATATTCTCTCGGAAGAAAATTTATGGGCATTTTATTAGATTTGGCGGCATGAGTTTCTACTGACTGAGGATTTCATAACATGAATAAAAGCAAGAACCAGAGCTCTAAATAGATAATTTATCTGGGATTTTCATTCTTTTTCCTATGTTTCCCTGACAAAAAACATACGTTGTGACTCCTCATTAGAACTGCCTTGCTGAGGATGTTCATTTGAACGCGCAATGAGGAGGTTCTGTTTGAGGCCACAGTTTGCGTTGAAATGTATGTTTCGTCTCATTAGAACCTCCTCTTAGAGGCAGTTCTAATGATGTTATGGCCTGTCATTAGAGCTATCTCACTCAGACAGTTCTGATAAGGCCACAACATTATGCTTTTCCATATTGTTATCAATACATGTATAAGCACCAAAATTAGCTCTTTTGTGTGTGCAGTCTAGTCTGGTCAGGTCAAACCATACCCTTTGAAAATATTATGCACACAAGCAGAAAACATAAATCTTTTACCTGTTCCTTTCAGATTGTATTAATTTGTTTTATGCTTTAAATGCTTTTAATCTGAGTTATCTTTGCATCTGCAACTCAGAAATCAAACTGTGCATGCAGTACTATGGAAAGAGGAGTTGTCTCCCTTTGACTGTTCTGCTGGGAATACTACAAGGTTCAATTTTCAGTCTATTATTATTATTTATTATTATCATTTGTATTATTATTCTCAACAAACATAGGGAAAACAGAAGTTATTGCAAGAGCTTTTCTTTGCAAGTACAATTTTGCTTTCAGATCAGACAGGGCTCGTCGATTTCAAAAGACATGCTGGCCTGGACCCGGCTCAAGTGAAGATTGTTTGTTGTGAGTCGCATTCTATAAAGACGTCTCTTGGAAGTTTTACATTTTGGGATATGACAGCATCAGTGTTTGCTGGTGAGTAGCTTTCATCTGACTTAAAGCCTTTGTTATGTGGAATATTCCCTTTCTTGAACCTCAGTATCCCTCAACACCAGTTTATATTCTTGTTTCTTCGCCAACCCTTAATTAGACAGTTCTGTAAGGCCTCTTTTTTACTGGATGTGCAGTTGGTTGGGTATAGAATAATAGAATAGAAATATAAAAGTTGTTTCTATAAGCTTGGTAGTAGTTTAAAGACAATAGACTTGTATTTGAGGAAGAACAAAAGCAGTAAAATTGTTTGCGCCCAGAAATTTCTCCGAGCAGGAAGGGGGGTGGGTTGCAAAATGTAGTTTTTCTGCTGTGTACCTTGTGATATGCAGTCAGACTTGCAGGATACATATACTAGGAATAATAGTTTATCATATATTAGTAACTGTCTGTCAGCTAATTGCATGGCAGGAACTCTGTATACCTTCAAAGGCGAAATTTCAGAAATTTTGCATATTTTAACAGTGCCCACTTATCAATAGATATTACAGCAATGGAACTTTGCTTGAAGTATGACTGATATGCCTTACTTTTTACATAAGAGATTAAAGAAACAAAACACAGATGGCTTAATTGTTCATAGGCATATTTCTTTTTGTAACAGGACAAATAGTATGAGAAAGATATTTCAAAATGTAAATGTTTTATGCTTTGGCCGCCAAGTGCTGCCATAGAGTTGATAGCAAATATTTTCTCCACAACTAGCAGAACTGTAATCCCTGGCATAAATAAATGATGGCAGTGAACTGACTTTACACTATATAACACAAGAAGGCTAAAGGCCTTAATTTAGTGGAAGGTATAGGTTGCACTACAGTAAAAAAATGCTCATTATGCAAGCCCCGCCTCTTTGGGGGAGAGCTTTCAGGCGTATAATGAATATTTGCCGGCCCCTGATTGGTTTTATTATGAAAGTTGAATATTTTTCTGAATGTTATGCTTATTTATTATTATAAAAAATGGAGCTTATTTACAAAGCTGTTTTGCTACATTTTTGTTGGGGTTGAAAAATACACAGGGGTGACAGTGAAAGTTTCGAGATTTATTCACTGTGAACTACACCCTGTCAGCACTAAAAATAGAATATGTCAAAAATATGCCGCATAACCCCCAACTTTTTTAGCTATTACTGGTAGGTAAAGGTGTTGTCTATTCAATTCCATGCCTCAATTTGGAAAGTTTAGACCAGGAGAAAATTGGCAGTGCAGTGACTTTGACCCATTTTGCACTGTGAGCTATGGGATTTTTTTTAGTGTAGTGCCACCTAAACCCAGAATTTGCTTGGGTATGTTTTCTTCGAGATAGCCCTGATTCCCAAAATGGAACCCCATATTCTGGTTTTGCATGTACTTACAGCAAACAAGGAAGCTTTTTGGCACAAACTTACAGCTGATATGCAGAAAAAATCCAGTTTTCACTGTGGACCCATTATTGCACTGAGTGGGTGGGGTTATGAGAACATGCTTTTGCAGAAAGGTCTGTTTCTTGGCCAGATGTGACTTGAATAATGGAAAGAAGTCATAGGCTGTCATATATATGCTGTCCTTAAAGCTTATTTGAGACCAGTTTTCCATGAGGAGTGCAACTGGAGAACAGTTAGATGTCTCGCACTTATGTCGTAGCCGCCGGCTTTCATTGAAGCCGACACAATTTAGAATCGCATCTGTCAATATGGAACATATGAGATTTGCGCTATTCATTTTGTGCTCTGGATGTTTTTCAGGCCTCTTGCTACTCTTGTGCCAGGGACAGTTGGACAACCCAGGGCCTTGTAGAACTTAGTAATAGACTCACCAGGGCCAGAAAATAGCAGTATGCGAATCCCATAATTTCAGCGGTAAGTTATAGTTTTGGCCGCAGTTGCAAATAACTGCCCTGTTCGCACTCTGTTTTGCTTATTTGCATTCTTGCGTGTTTTACTGAGCGTCGCTGGGAATCAGATGGTACGGCACACATTGCCGGAGAAGACTCTCAGCTTAAATTCAGTTGTTTTTTCATTGAGCACTGCAAAATTTTATTCATTTTAAGTTCTGTATATTCTCTCGGAAGAAAATTTATGGGCATTTTATTAGATTTGGCGGCATGAGTTTCTACTGACTGAGGATTTCATAACATGAATAAAAGCAAGAACCAGAGCTCTAAATAGATAATTTATCTGGGATTTTCATTCTTTTTCCTATGTTTCCCTGACAAAAAACATACGTTGTGACTCCTCATTAGAACTGCCTTGCTGAGGATGTTCATTTGAACGCGCAATGAGGAGGTTCTGTTTGAGGCCACAGTTTGCGTTGAAATGTATGTTTCGTCTCATTAGAACCTCCTCTTAGAGGCAGTTCTAATGATGTTATGGCCTGTCATTAGAGCTATCTCACTCAGACAGTTCTGATAAGGCCACAACATTATGCTTTTCCATATTGTTATCAATACATGTATAAGCACCAAAATTAGCTCTTTTGTGTGTGCAGTCTAGTCTGGTCAGGTCAAACCATACCCTTTGAAAATATTATGCACACAAGCAGAAAACATAAATCTTTTACCTGTTCCTTTCAGATTGTATTAATTTGTTTTATGCTTTAAATGCTTTTAATCTGAGTTATCTTTGCATCTGCAACTCAGAAATCAAACTGTGCATGCAGTACTATGGAAAGAGGAGTTGTCTCCCTTTGACTGTTCTGCTGGGAATACTACAAGGTTCAATTTTCAGTCTATTATTATTATTTATTATTATCATTTGTATTATTATTCTCAACAAACATAGGGAAAACAGAAGTTATTGCAAGAGCTTTTCTTTGCAAGTACAATTTTGCTTTCAGATCAGACAGGGCTCGTCGATTTCAAAAGACATGCTGGCCTGGACCCGGCTCAAGTGAAGATTGTTTGTTGTGAGTCGCATTCTATAAAGACGTCTCTTGGAAGTTTTACATTTTGGGATATGACAGCATCAGTGTTTGCTGGTGAGTAGCTTTCATCTGACTTAAAGCCTTTGTTATGTGGAATATTCCCTTTCTTGAACCTCAGTATCCCTCAACACCAGTTTATATTCTTGTTTCTTCGCCAACCCTTAATTAGACAGTTCTGTAAGGCCTCTTTTTTACTGGATGTGCAGTTGGTTGGGTATAGAATAATAGAATAGAAATATAAAAGTTGTTTCTATAAGCTTGGTAGTAGTTTAAAGACAATAGACTTGTATTTGAGGAAGAACAAAAGCAGTAAAATTGTTTGCGCCCAGAAATTTCTCCGAGCAGGAAGGGGGGTGGGTTGCAAAATGTAGTTTTTCTGCTGTGTACCTTGTGATATGCAGTCAGACTTGCAGGATACATATACTAGGAATAATAGTTTATCATATATTAGTAACTGTCTGTCAGCTAATTGCATGGCAGGAACTCTGTATACCTTCAAAGGCGAAATTTCAGAAATTTTGCATATTTTAACAGTGCCCACTTATCAATAGATATTACAGCAATGGAACTTTGCTTGAAGTATGACTGATATGCCTTACTTTTTACATAAGAGATTAAAGAAACAAAACACAGATGGCTTAATTGTTCATAGGCATATTTCTTTTTGTAACAGGACAAATAGTATGAGAAAGATATTTCAAAATGTAAATGTTTTATGCTTTGGCCGCCAAGTGCTGCCATAGAGTTGATAGCAAATATTTTCTCCACAACTAGCAGAACTGTAATCCCTGGCATAAATAAATGATGGCAGTGAACTGACTTTACACTATATAACACAAGAAGGCTAAAGGCCTTAATTTAGTGGAAGGTATAGGTTGCACTACAGTAAAAAAATGCTCATTATGCAAGCCCCGCCTCTTTGGGGGAGAGCTTTCAGGCGTATAATGAATATTTGCCGGCCCCTGATTGGTTTTATTATGAAAGTTGAATATTTTTCTGAATGTTATGCTTATTTATTATTATAAAAAATGGAGCTTATTTACAAAGCTGTTTTGCTACATTTTTGTTGGGGTTGAAAAATACACAGGGGTGACAGTGAAAGTTTCGAGATTTATTCACTGTGAACTACACCCTGTCAGCACTAAAAATAGAATATGTCAAAAATATGCCGCATAACCCCCAACTTTTTTAGCTATTACTGGTAGGTAAAGGTGTTGTCTATTCAATTCCATGCCTCAATTTGGAAAGTTTAGACCAGGAGAAAATTGGCAGTGCAGTGACTTTGACCCATTTTGCACTGTGAGCTATGGGATTTTTTTTAGTGTAGTGCCACCTAAACCCAGAATTTGCTTGGGTATGTTTTCTTCGAGATAGCCCTGATTCCCAAAATGGAACCCCATATTCTGGTTTTGCATGTACTTACAGCAAACAAGGAAGCTTTTTGGCACAAACTTACAGCTGATATGCAGAAAAAATCCAGTTTTCACTGTGGACCCATTATTGCACTGAGTGGGTGGGGTTATGAGAACATGCTTTTGCAGAAAGGTCTGTTTCTTGGCCAGATGTGACTTGAATAATGGAAAGAAGTCATAGGCTGTCATATATATGCTGTCCTTAAAGCTTATTTGAGACCAGTTTTCCATGAGGAGTGCAACTGGAGAACAGTTAGATGTCTCGCACTTATGTCGTAGCCGCCGGCTTTCATTGAAGCCGACACAATTTAGAATCGCATCTGTCAATATGGAACATATGAGATTTGCGCTATTCATTTTGTGCTCTGGATGTTTTTCAGGCCTCTTGCTACTCTTGTGCCAGGGACAGTTGGACAACCCAGGGCCTTGTAGAACTTAGTAATAGACTCACCAGGGCCAGAAAATAGCAGTATGCGAATCCCATAATTTCAGCGGTAAGTTATAGTTTTGGCCGCAGTTGCAAATAACTGCCCTGTTCGCACTCTGTTTTGCTTATTTGCATTCTTGCGTGTTTTACTGAGCGTCGCTGGGAATCAGATGGTACGGCACACATTGCCGGAGAAGACTCTCAGCTTAAATTCAGTTGTTTTTTCATTGAGCACTGCAAAATTTTATTCATTTTAAGTTCTGTATATTCTCTCGGAAGAAAATTTATGGGCATTTTATTAGATTTGGCGGCATGAGTTTCTACTGACTGAGGATTTCATAACATGAATAAAAGCAAGAACCAGAGCTCTAAATAGATAATTTATCTGGGATTTTCATTCTTTTTCCTATGTTTCCCTGACAAAAAACATACGTTGTGACTCCTCATTAGAACTGCCTTGCTGAGGATGTTCATTTGAACGCGCAATGAGGAGGTTCTGTTTGAGGCCACAGTTTGCGTTGAAATGTATGTTTCGTCTCATTAGAACCTCCTCTTAGAGGCAGTTCTAATGATGTTATGGCCTGTCATTAGAGCTATCTCACTCAGACAGTTCTGATAAGGCCACAACATTATGCTTTTCCATATTGTTATCAATACATGTATAAGCACCAAAATTAGCTCTTTTGTGTGTGCAGTCTAGTCTGGTCAGGTCAAACCATACCCTTTGAAAATATTATGCACACAAGCAGAAAACATAAATCTTTTACCTGTTCCTTTCAGATTGTATTAATTTGTTTTATGCTTTAAATGCTTTTAATCTGAGTTATCTTTGCATCTGCAACTCAGAAATCAAACTGTGCATGCAGTACTATGGAAAGAGGAGTTGTCTCCCTTTGACTGTTCTGCTGGGAATACTACAAGGTTCAATTTTCAGTCTATTATTATTATTTATTATTATCATTTGTATTATTATTCTCAACAAACATAGGGAAAACAGAAGTTATTGCAAGAGCTTTTCTTTGCAAGTACAATTTTGCTTTCAGATCAGACAGGGCTCGTCGATTTCAAAAGACATGCTGGCCTGGACCCGGCTCAAGTGAAGATTGTTTGTTGTGAGTCGCATTCTATAAAGACGTCTCTTGGAAGTTTTACATTTTGGGATATGACAGCATCAGTGTTTGCTGGTGAGTAGCTTTCATCTGACTTAAAGCCTTTGTTATGTGGAATATTCCCTTTCTTGAACCTCAGTATCCCTCAACACCAGTTTATATTCTTGTTTCTTCGCCAACCCTTAATTAGACAGTTCTGTAAGGCCTCTTTTTTACTGGATGTGCAGTTGGTTGGGTATAGAATAATAGAATAGAAATATAAAAGTTGTTTCTATAAGCTTGGTAGTAGTTTAAAGACAATAGACTTGTATTTGAGGAAGAACAAAAGCAGTAAAATTGTTTGCGCCCAGAAATTTCTCCGAGCAGGAAGGGGGGTGGGTTGCAAAATGTAGTTTTTCTGCTGTGTACCTTGTGATATGCAGTCAGACTTGCAGGATACATATACTAGGAATAATAGTTTATCATATATTAGTAACTGTCTGTCAGCTAATTGCATGGCAGGAACTCTGTATACCTTCAAAGGCGAAATTTCAGAAATTTTGCATATTTTAACAGTGCCCACTTATCAATAGATATTACAGCAATGGAACTTTGCTTGAAGTATGACTGATATGCCTTACTTTTTACATAAGAGATTAAAGAAACAAAACACAGATGGCTTAATTGTTCATAGGCATATTTCTTTTTGTAACAGGACAAATAGTATGAGAAAGATATTTCAAAATGTAAATGTTTTATGCTTTGGCCGCCAAGTGCTGCCATAGAGTTGATAGCAAATATTTTCTCCACAACTAGCAGAACTGTAATCCCTGGCATAAATAAATGATGGCAGTGAACTGACTTTACACTATATAACACAAGAAGGCTAAAGGCCTTAATTTAGTGGAAGGTATAGGTTGCACTACAGTAAAAAAATGCTCATTATGCAAGCCCCGCCTCTTTGGGGGAGAGCTTTCAGGCGTATAATGAATATTTGCCGGCCCCTGATTGGTTTTATTATGAAAGTTGAATATTTTTCTGAATGTTATGCTTATTTATTATTATAAAAAATGGAGCTTATTTACAAAGCTGTTTTGCTACATTTTTGTTGGGGTTGAAAAATACACAGGGGTGACAGTGAAAGTTTCGAGATTTATTCACTGTGAACTACACCCTGTCAGCACTAAAAATAGAATATGTCAAAAATATGCCGCATAACCCCCAACTTTTTTAGCTATTACTGGTAGGTAAAGGTGTTGTCTATTCAATTCCATGCCTCAATTTGGAAAGTTTAGACCAGGAGAAAATTGGCAGTGCAGTGACTTTGACCCATTTTGCACTGTGAGCTATGGGATTTTTTTTAGTGTAGTGCCACCTAAACCCAGAATTTGCTTGGGTATGTTTTCTTCGAGATAGCCCTGATTCCCAAAATGGAACCCCATATTCTGGTTTTGCATGTACTTACAGCAAACAAGGAAGCTTTTTGGCACAAACTTACAGCTGATATGCAGAAAAAATCCAGTTTTCACTGTGGACCCATTATTGCACTGAGTGGGTGGGGTTATGAGAACATGCTTTTGCAGAAAGGTCTGTTTCTTGGCCAGATGTGACTTGAATAATGGAAAGAAGTCATAGGCTGTCATATATATGCTGTCCTTAAAGCTTATTTGAGACCAGTTTTCCATGAGGAGTGCAACTGGAGAACAGTTAGATGTCTCGCACTTATGTCGTAGCCGCCGGCTTTCATTGAAGCCGACACAATTTAGAATCGCATCTGTCAATATGGAACATATGAGATTTGCGCTATTCATTTTGTGCTCTGGATGTTTTTCAGGCCTCTTGCTACTCTTGTGCCAGGGACAGTTGGACAACCCAGGGCCTTGTAGAACTTAGTAATAGACTCACCAGGGCCAGAAAATAGCAGTATGCGAATCCCATAATTTCAGCGGTAAGTTATAGTTTTGGCCGCAGTTGCAAATAACTGCCCTGTTCGCACTCTGTTTTGCTTATTTGCATTCTTGCGTGTTTTACTGAGCGTCGCTGGGAATCAGATGGTACGGCACACATTGCCGGAGAAGACTCTCAGCTTAAATTCAGTTGTTTTTTCATTGAGCACTGCAAAATTTTATTCATTTTAAGTTCTGTATATTCTCTCGGAAGAAAATTTATGGGCATTTTATTAGATTTGGCGGCATGAGTTTCTACTGACTGAGGATTTCATAACATGAATAAAAGCAAGAACCAGAGCTCTAAATAGATAATTTATCTGGGATTTTCATTCTTTTTCCTATGTTTCCCTGACAAAAAACATACGTTGTGACTCCTCATTAGAACTGCCTTGCTGAGGATGTTCATTTGAACGCGCAATGAGGAGGTTCTGTTTGAGGCCACAGTTTGCGTTGAAATGTATGTTTCGTCTCATTAGAACCTCCTCTTAGAGGCAGTTCTAATGATGTTATGGCCTGTCATTAGAGCTATCTCACTCAGACAGTTCTGATAAGGCCACAACATTATGCTTTTCCATATTGTTATCAATACATGTATAAGCACCAAAATTAGCTCTTTTGTGTGTGCAGTCTAGTCTGGTCAGGTCAAACCATACCCTTTGAAAATATTATGCACACAAGCAGAAAACATAAATCTTTTACCTGTTCCTTTCAGATTGTATTAATTTGTTTTATGCTTTAAATGCTTTTAATCTGAGTTATCTTTGCATCTGCAACTCAGAAATCAAACTGTGCATGCAGTACTATGGAAAGAGGAGTTGTCTCCCTTTGACTGTTCTGCTGGGAATACTACAAGGTTCAATTTTCAGTCTATTATTATTATTTATTATTATCATTTGTATTATTATTCTCAACAAACATAGGGAAAACAGAAGTTATTGCAAGAGCTTTTCTTTGCAAGTACAATTTTGCTTTCAGATCAGACAGGGCTCGTCGATTTCAAAAGACATGCTGGCCTGGACCCGGCTCAAGTGAAGATTGTTTGTTGTGAGTCGCATTCTATAAAGACGTCTCTTGGAAGTTTTACATTTTGGGATATGACAGCATCAGTGTTTGCTGGTGAGTAGCTTTCATCTGACTTAAAGCCTTTGTTATGTGGAATATTCCCTTTCTTGAACCTCAGTATCCCTCAACACCAGTTTATATTCTTGTTTCTTCGCCAACCCTTAATTAGACAGTTCTGTAAGGCCTCTTTTTTACTGGATGTGCAGTTGGTTGGGTATAGAATAATAGAATAGAAATATAAAAGTTGTTTCTATAAGCTTGGTAGTAGTTTAAAGACAATAGACTTGTATTTGAGGAAGAACAAAAGCAGTAAAATTGTTTGCGCCCAGAAATTTCTCCGAGCAGGAAGGGGGGTGGGTTGCAAAATGTAGTTTTTCTGCTGTGTACCTTGTGATATGCAGTCAGACTTGCAGGATACATATACTAGGAATAATAGTTTATCATATATTAGTAACTGTCTGTCAGCTAATTGCATGGCAGGAACTCTGTATACCTTCAAAGGCGAAATTTCAGAAATTTTGCATATTTTAACAGTGCCCACTTATCAATAGATATTACAGCAATGGAACTTTGCTTGAAGTATGACTGATATGCCTTACTTTTTACATAAGAGATTAAAGAAACAAAACACAGATGGCTTAATTGTTCATAGGCATATTTCTTTTTGTAACAGGACAAATAGTATGAGAAAGATATTTCAAAATGTAAATGTTTTATGCTTTGGCCGCCAAGTGCTGCCATAGAGTTGATAGCAAATATTTTCTCCACAACTAGCAGAACTGTAATCCCTGGCATAAATAAATGATGGCAGTGAACTGACTTTACACTATATAACACAAGAAGGCTAAAGGCCTTAATTTAGTGGAAGGTATAGGTTGCACTACAGTAAAAAAATGCTCATTATGCAAGCCCCGCCTCTTTGGGGGAGAGCTTTCAGGCGTATAATGAATATTTGCCGGCCCCTGATTGGTTTTATTATGAAAGTTGAATATTTTTCTGAATGTTATGCTTATTTATTATTATAAAAAATGGAGCTTATTTACAAAGCTGTTTTGCTACATTTTTGTTGGGGTTGAAAAATACACAGGGGTGACAGTGAAAGTTTCGAGATTTATTCACTGTGAACTACACCCTGTCAGCACTAAAAATAGAATATGTCAAAAATATGCCGCATAACCCCCAACTTTTTTAGCTATTACTGGTAGGTAAAGGTGTTGTCTATTCAATTCCATGCCTCAATTTGGAAAGTTTAGACCAGGAGAAAATTGGCAGTGCAGTGACTTTGACCCATTTTGCACTGTGAGCTATGGGATTTTTTTTAGTGTAGTGCCACCTAAACCCAGAATTTGCTTGGGTATGTTTTCTTCGAGATAGCCCTGATTCCCAAAATGGAACCCCATATTCTGGTTTTGCATGTACTTACAGCAAACAAGGAAGCTTTTTGGCACAAACTTACAGCTGATATGCAGAAAAAATCCAGTTTTCACTGTGGACCCATTATTGCACTGAGTGGGTGGGGTTATGAGAACATGCTTTTGCAGAAAGGTCTGTTTCTTGGCCAGATGTGACTTGAATAATGGAAAGAAGTCATAGGCTGTCATATATATGCTGTCCTTAAAGCTTATTTGAGACCAGTTTTCCATGAGGAGTGCAACTGGAGAACAGTTAGATGTCTCGCACTTATGTCGTAGCCGCCGGCTTTCATTGAAGCCGACACAATTTAGAATCGCATCTGTCAATATGGAACATATGAGATTTGCGCTATTCATTTTGTGCTCTGGATGTTTTTCAGGCCTCTTGCTACTCTTGTGCCAGGGACAGTTGGACAACCCAGGGCCTTGTAGAACTTAGTAATAGACTCACCAGGGCCAGAAAATAGCAGTATGCGAATCCCATAATTTCAGCGGTAAGTTATAGTTTTGGCCGCAGTTGCAAATAACTGCCCTGTTCGCACTCTGTTTTGCTTATTTGCATTCTTGCGTGTTTTACTGAGCGTCGCTGGGAATCAGATGGTACGGCACACATTGCCGGAGAAGACTCTCAGCTTAAATTCAGTTGTTTTTTCATTGAGCACTGCAAAATTTTATTCATTTTAAGTTCTGTATATTCTCTCGGAAGAAAATTTATGGGCATTTTATTAGATTTGGCGGCATGAGTTTCTACTGACTGAGGATTTCATAACATGAATAAAAGCAAGAACCAGAGCTCTAAATAGATAATTTATCTGGGATTTTCATTCTTTTTCCTATGTTTCCCTGACAAAAAACATACGTTGTGACTCCTCATTAGAACTGCCTTGCTGAGGATGTTCATTTGAACGCGCAATGAGGAGGTTCTGTTTGAGGCCACAGTTTGCGTTGAAATGTATGTTTCGTCTCATTAGAACCTCCTCTTAGAGGCAGTTCTAATGATGTTATGGCCTGTCATTAGAGCTATCTCACTCAGACAGTTCTGATAAGGCCACAACATTATGCTTTTCCATATTGTTATCAATACATGTATAAGCACCAAAATTAGCTCTTTTGTGTGTGCAGTCTAGTCTGGTCAGGTCAAACCATACCCTTTGAAAATATTATGCACACAAGCAGAAAACATAAATCTTTTACCTGTTCCTTTCAGATTGTATTAATTTGTTTTATGCTTTAAATGCTTTTAATCTGAGTTATCTTTGCATCTGCAACTCAGAAATCAAACTGTGCATGCAGTACTATGGAAAGAGGAGTTGTCTCCCTTTGACTGTTCTGCTGGGAATACTACAAGGTTCAATTTTCAGTCTATTATTATTATTTATTATTATCATTTGTATTATTATTCTCAACAAACATAGGGAAAACAGAAGTTATTGCAAGAGCTTTTCTTTGCAAGTACAATTTTGCTTTCAGATCAGACAGGGCTCGTCGATTTCAAAAGACATGCTGGCCTGGACCCGGCTCAAGTGAAGATTGTTTGTTGTGAGTCGCATTCTATAAAGACGTCTCTTGGAAGTTTTACATTTTGGGATATGACAGCATCAGTGTTTGCTGGTGAGTAGCTTTCATCTGACTTAAAGCCTTTGTTATGTGGAATATTCCCTTTCTTGAACCTCAGTATCCCTCAACACCAGTTTATATTCTTGTTTCTTCGCCAACCCTTAATTAGACAGTTCTGTAAGGCCTCTTTTTTACTGGATGTGCAGTTGGTTGGGTATAGAATAATAGAATAGAAATATAAAAGTTGTTTCTATAAGCTTGGTAGTAGTTTAAAGACAATAGACTTGTATTTGAGGAAGAACAAAAGCAGTAAAATTGTTTGCGCCCAGAAATTTCTCCGAGCAGGAAGGGGGGTGGGTTGCAAAATGTAGTTTTTCTGCTGTGTACCTTGTGATATGCAGTCAGACTTGCAGGATACATATACTAGGAATAATAGTTTATCATATATTAGTAACTGTCTGTCAGCTAATTGCATGGCAGGAACTCTGTATACCTTCAAAGGCGAAATTTCAGAAATTTTGCATATTTTAACAGTGCCCACTTATCAATAGATATTACAGCAATGGAACTTTGCTTGAAGTATGACTGATATGCCTTACTTTTTACATAAGAGATTAAAGAAACAAAACACAGATGGCTTAATTGTTCATAGGCATATTTCTTTTTGTAACAGGACAAATAGTATGAGAAAGATATTTCAAAATGTAAATGTTTTATGCTTTGGCCGCCAAGTGCTGCCATAGAGTTGATAGCAAATATTTTCTCCACAACTAGCAGAACTGTAATCCCTGGCATAAATAAATGATGGCAGTGAACTGACTTTACACTATATAACACAAGAAGGCTAAAGGCCTTAATTTAGTGGAAGGTATAGGTTGCACTACAGTAAAAAAATGCTCATTATGCAAGCCCCGCCTCTTTGGGGGAGAGCTTTCAGGCGTATAATGAATATTTGCCGGCCCCTGATTGGTTTTATTATGAAAGTTGAATATTTTTCTGAATGTTATGCTTATTTATTATTATAAAAAATGGAGCTTATTTACAAAGCTGTTTTGCTACATTTTTGTTGGGGTTGAAAAATACACAGGGGTGACAGTGAAAGTTTCGAGATTTATTCACTGTGAACTACACCCTGTCAGCACTAAAAATAGAATATGTCAAAAATATGCCGCATAACCCCCAACTTTTTTAGCTATTACTGGTAGGTAAAGGTGTTGTCTATTCAATTCCATGCCTCAATTTGGAAAGTTTAGACCAGGAGAAAATTGGCAGTGCAGTGACTTTGACCCATTTTGCACTGTGAGCTATGGGATTTTTTTTAGTGTAGTGCCACCTAAACCCAGAATTTGCTTGGGTATGTTTTCTTCGAGATAGCCCTGATTCCCAAAATGGAACCCCATATTCTGGTTTTGCATGTACTTACAGCAAACAAGGAAGCTTTTTGGCACAAACTTACAGCTGATATGCAGAAAAAATCCAGTTTTCACTGTGGACCCATTATTGCACTGAGTGGGTGGGGTTATGAGAACATGCTTTTGCAGAAAGGTCTGTTTCTTGGCCAGATGTGACTTGAATAATGGAAAGAAGTCATAGGCTGTCATATATATGCTGTCCTTAAAGCTTATTTGAGACCAGTTTTCCATGAGGAGTGCAACTGGAGAACAGTTAGATGTCTCGCACTTATGTCGTAGCCGCCGGCTTTCATTGAAGCCGACACAATTTAGAATCGCATCTGTCAATATGGAACATATGAGATTTGCGCTATTCATTTTGTGCTCTGGATGTTTTTCAGGCCTCTTGCTACTCTTGTGCCAGGGACAGTTGGACAACCCAGGGCCTTGTAGAACTTAGTAATAGACTCACCAGGGCCAGAAAATAGCAGTATGCGAATCCCATAATTTCAGCGGTAAGTTATAGTTTTGGCCGCAGTTGCAAATAACTGCCCTGTTCGCACTCTGTTTTGCTTATTTGCATTCTTGCGTGTTTTACTGAGCGTCGCTGGGAATCAGATGGTACGGCACACATTGCCGGAGAAGACTCTCAGCTTAAATTCAGTTGTTTTTTCATTGAGCACTGCAAAATTTTATTCATTTTAAGTTCTGTATATTCTCTCGGAAGAAAATTTATGGGCATTTTATTAGATTTGGCGGCATGAGTTTCTACTGACTGAGGATTTCATAACATGAATAAAAGCAAGAACCAGAGCTCTAAATAGATAATTTATCTGGGATTTTCATTCTTTTTCCTATGTTTCCCTGACAAAAAACATACGTTGTGACTCCTCATTAGAACTGCCTTGCTGAGGATGTTCATTTGAACGCGCAATGAGGAGGTTCTGTTTGAGGCCACAGTTTGCGTTGAAATGTATGTTTCGTCTCATTAGAACCTCCTCTTAGAGGCAGTTCTAATGATGTTATGGCCTGTCATTAGAGCTATCTCACTCAGACAGTTCTGATAAGGCCACAACATTATGCTTTTCCATATTGTTATCAATACATGTATAAGCACCAAAATTAGCTCTTTTGTGTGTGCAGTCTAGTCTGGTCAGGTCAAACCATACCCTTTGAAAATATTATGCACACAAGCAGAAAACATAAATCTTTTACCTGTTCCTTTCAGATTGTATTAATTTGTTTTATGCTTTAAATGCTTTTAATCTGAGTTATCTTTGCATCTGCAACTCAGAAATCAAACTGTGCATGCAGTACTATGGAAAGAGGAGTTGTCTCCCTTTGACTGTTCTGCTGGGAATACTACAAGGTTCAATTTTCAGTCTATTATTATTATTTATTATTATCATTTGTATTATTATTCTCAACAAACATAGGGAAAACAGAAGTTATTGCAAGAGCTTTTCTTTGCAAGTACAATTTTGCTTTCAGATCAGACAGGGCTCGTCGATTTCAAAAGACATGCTGGCCTGGACCCGGCTCAAGTGAAGATTGTTTGTTGTGAGTCGCATTCTATAAAGACGTCTCTTGGAAGTTTTACATTTTGGGATATGACAGCATCAGTGTTTGCTGGTGAGTAGCTTTCATCTGACTTAAAGCCTTTGTTATGTGGAATATTCCCTTTCTTGAACCTCAGTATCCCTCAACACCAGTTTATATTCTTGTTTCTTCGCCAACCCTTAATTAGACAGTTCTGTAAGGCCTCTTTTTTACTGGATGTGCAGTTGGTTGGGTATAGAATAATAGAATAGAAATATAAAAGTTGTTTCTATAAGCTTGGTAGTAGTTTAAAGACAATAGACTTGTATTTGAGGAAGAACAAAAGCAGTAAAATTGTTTGCGCCCAGAAATTTCTCCGAGCAGGAAGGGGGGTGGGTTGCAAAATGTAGTTTTTCTGCTGTGTACCTTGTGATATGCAGTCAGACTTGCAGGATACATATACTAGGAATAATAGTTTATCATATATTAGTAACTGTCTGTCAGCTAATTGCATGGCAGGAACTCTGTATACCTTCAAAGGCGAAATTTCAGAAATTTTGCATATTTTAACAGTGCCCACTTATCAATAGATATTACAGCAATGGAACTTTGCTTGAAGTATGACTGATATGCCTTACTTTTTACATAAGAGATTAAAGAAACAAAACACAGATGGCTTAATTGTTCATAGGCATATTTCTTTTTGTAACAGGACAAATAGTATGAGAAAGATATTTCAAAATGTAAATGTTTTATGCTTTGGCCGCCAAGTGCTGCCATAGAGTTGATAGCAAATATTTTCTCCACAACTAGCAGAACTGTAATCCCTGGCATAAATAAATGATGGCAGTGAACTGACTTTACACTATATAACACAAGAAGGCTAAAGGCCTTAATTTAGTGGAAGGTATAGGTTGCACTACAGTAAAAAAATGCTCATTATGCAAGCCCCGCCTCTTTGGGGGAGAGCTTTCAGGCGTATAATGAATATTTGCCGGCCCCTGATTGGTTTTATTATGAAAGTTGAATATTTTTCTGAATGTTATGCTTATTTATTATTATAAAAAATGGAGCTTATTTACAAAGCTGTTTTGCTACATTTTTGTTGGGGTTGAAAAATACACAGGGGTGACAGTGAAAGTTTCGAGATTTATTCACTGTGAACTACACCCTGTCAGCACTAAAAATAGAATATGTCAAAAATATGCCGCATAACCCCCAACTTTTTTAGCTATTACTGGTAGGTAAAGGTGTTGTCTATTCAATTCCATGCCTCAATTTGGAAAGTTTAGACCAGGAGAAAATTGGCAGTGCAGTGACTTTGACCCATTTTGCACTGTGAGCTATGGGATTTTTTTTAGTGTAGTGCCACCTAAACCCAGAATTTGCTTGGGTATGTTTTCTTCGAGATAGCCCTGATTCCCAAAATGGAACCCCATATTCTGGTTTTGCATGTACTTACAGCAAACAAGGAAGCTTTTTGGCACAAACTTACAGCTGATATGCAGAAAAAATCCAGTTTTCACTGTGGACCCATTATTGCACTGAGTGGGTGGGGTTATGAGAACATGCTTTTGCAGAAAGGTCTGTTTCTTGGCCAGATGTGACTTGAATAATGGAAAGAAGTCATAGGCTGTCATATATATGCTGTCCTTAAAGCTTATTTGAGACCAGTTTTCCATGAGGAGTGCAACTGGAGAACAGTTAGATGTCTCGCACTTATGTCGTAGCCGCCGGCTTTCATTGAAGCCGACACAATTTAGAATCGCATCTGTCAATATGGAACATATGAGATTTGCGCTATTCATTTTGTGCTCTGGATGTTTTTCAGGCCTCTTGCTACTCTTGTGCCAGGGACAGTTGGACAACCCAGGGCCTTGTAGAACTTAGTAATAGACTCACCAGGGCCAGAAAATAGCAGTATGCGAATCCCATAATTTCAGCGGTAAGTTATAGTTTTGGCCGCAGTTGCAAATAACTGCCCTGTTCGCACTCTGTTTTGCTTATTTGCATTCTTGCGTGTTTTACTGAGCGTCGCTGGGAATCAGATGGTACGGCACACATTGCCGGAGAAGACTCTCAGCTTAAATTCAGTTGTTTTTTCATTGAGCACTGCAAAATTTTATTCATTTTAAGTTCTGTATATTCTCTCGGAAGAAAATTTATGGGCATTTTATTAGATTTGGCGGCATGAGTTTCTACTGACTGAGGATTTCATAACATGAATAAAAGCAAGAACCAGAGCTCTAAATAGATAATTTATCTGGGATTTTCATTCTTTTTCCTATGTTTCCCTGACAAAAAACATACGTTGTGACTCCTCATTAGAACTGCCTTGCTGAGGATGTTCATTTGAACGCGCAATGAGGAGGTTCTGTTTGAGGCCACAGTTTGCGTTGAAATGTATGTTTCGTCTCATTAGAACCTCCTCTTAGAGGCAGTTCTAATGATGTTATGGCCTGTCATTAGAGCTATCTCACTCAGACAGTTCTGATAAGGCCACAACATTATGCTTTTCCATATTGTTATCAATACATGTATAAGCACCAAAATTAGCTCTTTTGTGTGTGCAGTCTAGTCTGGTCAGGTCAAACCATACCCTTTGAAAATATTATGCACACAAGCAGAAAACATAAATCTTTTACCTGTTCCTTTCAGATTGTATTAATTTGTTTTATGCTTTAAATGCTTTTAATCTGAGTTATCTTTGCATCTGCAACTCAGAAATCAAACTGTGCATGCAGTACTATGGAAAGAGGAGTTGTCTCCCTTTGACTGTTCTGCTGGGAATACTACAAGGTTCAATTTTCAGTCTATTATTATTATTTATTATTATCATTTGTATTATTATTCTCAACAAACATAGGGAAAACAGAAGTTATTGCAAGAGCTTTTCTTTGCAAGTACAATTTTGCTTTCAGATCAGACAGGGCTCGTCGATTTCAAAAGACATGCTGGCCTGGACCCGGCTCAAGTGAAGATTGTTTGTTGTGAGTCGCATTCTATAAAGACGTCTCTTGGAAGTTTTACATTTTGGGATATGACAGCATCAGTGTTTGCTGGTGAGTAGCTTTCATCTGACTTAAAGCCTTTGTTATGTGGAATATTCCCTTTCTTGAACCTCAGTATCCCTCAACACCAGTTTATATTCTTGTTTCTTCGCCAACCCTTAATTAGACAGTTCTGTAAGGCCTCTTTTTTACTGGATGTGCAGTTGGTTGGGTATAGAATAATAGAATAGAAATATAAAAGTTGTTTCTATAAGCTTGGTAGTAGTTTAAAGACAATAGACTTGTATTTGAGGAAGAACAAAAGCAGTAAAATTGTTTGCGCCCAGAAATTTCTCCGAGCAGGAAGGGGGGTGGGTTGCAAAATGTAGTTTTTCTGCTGTGTACCTTGTGATATGCAGTCAGACTTGCAGGATACATATACTAGGAATAATAGTTTATCATATATTAGTAACTGTCTGTCAGCTAATTGCATGGCAGGAACTCTGTATACCTTCAAAGGCGAAATTTCAGAAATTTTGCATATTTTAACAGTGCCCACTTATCAATAGATATTACAGCAATGGAACTTTGCTTGAAGTATGACTGATATGCCTTACTTTTTACATAAGAGATTAAAGAAACAAAACACAGATGGCTTAATTGTTCATAGGCATATTTCTTTTTGTAACAGGACAAATAGTATGAGAAAGATATTTCAAAATGTAAATGTTTTATGCTTTGGCCGCCAAGTGCTGCCATAGAGTTGATAGCAAATATTTTCTCCACAACTAGCAGAACTGTAATCCCTGGCATAAATAAATGATGGCAGTGAACTGACTTTACACTATATAACACAAGAAGGCTAAAGGCCTTAATTTAGTGGAAGGTATAGGTTGCACTACAGTAAAAAAATGCTCATTATGCAAGCCCCGCCTCTTTGGGGGAGAGCTTTCAGGCGTATAATGAATATTTGCCGGCCCCTGATTGGTTTTATTATGAAAGTTGAATATTTTTCTGAATGTTATGCTTATTTATTATTATAAAAAATGGAGCTTATTTACAAAGCTGTTTTGCTACATTTTTGTTGGGGTTGAAAAATACACAGGGGTGACAGTGAAAGTTTCGAGATTTATTCACTGTGAACTACACCCTGTCAGCACTAAAAATAGAATATGTCAAAAATATGCCGCATAACCCCCAACTTTTTTAGCTATTACTGGTAGGTAAAGGTGTTGTCTATTCAATTCCATGCCTCAATTTGGAAAGTTTAGACCAGGAGAAAATTGGCAGTGCAGTGACTTTGACCCATTTTGCACTGTGAGCTATGGGATTTTTTTTAGTGTAGTGCCACCTAAACCCAGAATTTGCTTGGGTATGTTTTCTTCGAGATAGCCCTGATTCCCAAAATGGAACCCCATATTCTGGTTTTGCATGTACTTACAGCAAACAAGGAAGCTTTTTGGCACAAACTTACAGCTGATATGCAGAAAAAATCCAGTTTTCACTGTGGACCCATTATTGCACTGAGTGGGTGGGGTTATGAGAACATGCTTTTGCAGAAAGGTCTGTTTCTTGGCCAGATGTGACTTGAATAATGGAAAGAAGTCATAGGCTGTCATATATATGCTGTCCTTAAAGCTTATTTGAGACCAGTTTTCCATGAGGAGTGCAACTGGAGAACAGTTAGATGTCTCGCACTTATGTCGTAGCCGCCGGCTTTCATTGAAGCCGACACAATTTAGAATCGCATCTGTCAATATGGAACATATGAGATTTGCGCTATTCATTTTGTGCTCTGGATGTTTTTCAGGCCTCTTGCTACTCTTGTGCCAGGGACAGTTGGACAACCCAGGGCCTTGTAGAACTTAGTAATAGACTCACCAGGGCCAGAAAATAGCAGTATGCGAATCCCATAATTTCAGCGGTAAGTTATAGTTTTGGCCGCAGTTGCAAATAACTGCCCTGTTCGCACTCTGTTTTGCTTATTTGCATTCTTGCGTGTTTTACTGAGCGTCGCTGGGAATCAGATGGTACGGCACACATTGCCGGAGAAGACTCTCAGCTTAAATTCAGTTGTTTTTTCATTGAGCACTGCAAAATTTTATTCATTTTAAGTTCTGTATATTCTCTCGGAAGAAAATTTATGGGCATTTTATTAGATTTGGCGGCATGAGTTTCTACTGACTGAGGATTTCATAACATGAATAAAAGCAAGAACCAGAGCTCTAAATAGATAATTTATCTGGGATTTTCATTCTTTTTCCTATGTTTCCCTGACAAAAAACATACGTTGTGACTCCTCATTAGAACTGCCTTGCTGAGGATGTTCATTTGAACGCGCAATGAGGAGGTTCTGTTTGAGGCCACAGTTTGCGTTGAAATGTATGTTTCGTCTCATTAGAACCTCCTCTTAGAGGCAGTTCTAATGATGTTATGGCCTGTCATTAGAGCTATCTCACTCAGACAGTTCTGATAAGGCCACAACATTATGCTTTTCCATATTGTTATCAATACATGTATAAGCACCAAAATTAGCTCTTTTGTGTGTGCAGTCTAGTCTGGTCAGGTCAAACCATACCCTTTGAAAATATTATGCACACAAGCAGAAAACATAAATCTTTTACCTGTTCCTTTCAGATTGTATTAATTTGTTTTATGCTTTAAATGCTTTTAATCTGAGTTATCTTTGCATCTGCAACTCAGAAATCAAACTGTGCATGCAGTACTATGGAAAGAGGAGTTGTCTCCCTTTGACTGTTCTGCTGGGAATACTACAAGGTTCAATTTTCAGTCTATTATTATTATTTATTATTATCATTTGTATTATTATTCTCAACAAACATAGGGAAAACAGAAGTTATTGCAAGAGCTTTTCTTTGCAAGTACAATTTTGCTTTCAGATCAGACAGGGCTCGTCGATTTCAAAAGACATGCTGGCCTGGACCCGGCTCAAGTGAAGATTGTTTGTTGTGAGTCGCATTCTATAAAGACGTCTCTTGGAAGTTTTACATTTTGGGATATGACAGCATCAGTGTTTGCTGGTGAGTAGCTTTCATCTGACTTAAAGCCTTTGTTATGTGGAATATTCCCTTTCTTGAACCTCAGTATCCCTCAACACCAGTTTATATTCTTGTTTCTTCGCCAACCCTTAATTAGACAGTTCTGTAAGGCCTCTTTTTTACTGGATGTGCAGTTGGTTGGGTATAGAATAATAGAATAGAAATATAAAAGTTGTTTCTATAAGCTTGGTAGTAGTTTAAAGACAATAGACTTGTATTTGAGGAAGAACAAAAGCAGTAAAATTGTTTGCGCCCAGAAATTTCTCCGAGCAGGAAGGGGGGTGGGTTGCAAAATGTAGTTTTTCTGCTGTGTACCTTGTGATATGCAGTCAGACTTGCAGGATACATATACTAGGAATAATAGTTTATCATATATTAGTAACTGTCTGTCAGCTAATTGCATGGCAGGAACTCTGTATACCTTCAAAGGCGAAATTTCAGAAATTTTGCATATTTTAACAGTGCCCACTTATCAATAGATATTACAGCAATGGAACTTTGCTTGAAGTATGACTGATATGCCTTACTTTTTACATAAGAGATTAAAGAAACAAAACACAGATGGCTTAATTGTTCATAGGCATATTTCTTTTTGTAACAGGACAAATAGTATGAGAAAGATATTTCAAAATGTAAATGTTTTATGCTTTGGCCGCCAAGTGCTGCCATAGAGTTGATAGCAAATATTTTCTCCACAACTAGCAGAACTGTAATCCCTGGCATAAATAAATGATGGCAGTGAACTGACTTTACACTATATAACACAAGAAGGCTAAAGGCCTTAATTTAGTGGAAGGTATAGGTTGCACTACAGTAAAAAAATGCTCATTATGCAAGCCCCGCCTCTTTGGGGGAGAGCTTTCAGGCGTATAATGAATATTTGCCGGCCCCTGATTGGTTTTATTATGAAAGTTGAATATTTTTCTGAATGTTATGCTTATTTATTATTATAAAAAATGGAGCTTATTTACAAAGCTGTTTTGCTACATTTTTGTTGGGGTTGAAAAATACACAGGGGTGACAGTGAAAGTTTCGAGATTTATTCACTGTGAACTACACCCTGTCAGCACTAAAAATAGAATATGTCAAAAATATGCCGCATAACCCCCAACTTTTTTAGCTATTACTGGTAGGTAAAGGTGTTGTCTATTCAATTCCATGCCTCAATTTGGAAAGTTTAGACCAGGAGAAAATTGGCAGTGCAGTGACTTTGACCCATTTTGCACTGTGAGCTATGGGATTTTTTTTAGTGTAGTGCCACCTAAACCCAGAATTTGCTTGGGTATGTTTTCTTCGAGATAGCCCTGATTCCCAAAATGGAACCCCATATTCTGGTTTTGCATGTACTTACAGCAAACAAGGAAGCTTTTTGGCACAAACTTACAGCTGATATGCAGAAAAAATCCAGTTTTCACTGTGGACCCATTATTGCACTGAGTGGGTGGGGTTATGAGAACATGCTTTTGCAGAAAGGTCTGTTTCTTGGCCAGATGTGACTTGAATAATGGAAAGAAGTCATAGGCTGTCATATATATGCTGTCCTTAAAGCTTATTTGAGACCAGTTTTCCATGAGGAGTGCAACTGGAGAACAGTTAGATGTCTCGCACTTATGTCGTAGCCGCCGGCTTTCATTGAAGCCGACACAATTTAGAATCGCATCTGTCAATATGGAACATATGAGATTTGCGCTATTCATTTTGTGCTCTGGATGTTTTTCAGGCCTCTTGCTACTCTTGTGCCAGGGACAGTTGGACAACCCAGGGCCTTGTAGAACTTAGTAATAGACTCACCAGGGCCAGAAAATAGCAGTATGCGAATCCCATAATTTCAGCGGTAAGTTATAGTTTTGGCCGCAGTTGCAAATAACTGCCCTGTTCGCACTCTGTTTTGCTTATTTGCATTCTTGCGTGTTTTACTGAGCGTCGCTGGGAATCAGATGGTACGGCACACATTGCCGGAGAAGACTCTCAGCTTAAATTCAGTTGTTTTTTCATTGAGCACTGCAAAATTTTATTCATTTTAAGTTCTGTATATTCTCTCGGAAGAAAATTTATGGGCATTTTATTAGATTTGGCGGCATGAGTTTCTACTGACTGAGGATTTCATAACATGAATAAAAGCAAGAACCAGAGCTCTAAATAGATAATTTATCTGGGATTTTCATTCTTTTTCCTATGTTTCCCTGACAAAAAACATACGTTGTGACTCCTCATTAGAACTGCCTTGCTGAGGATGTTCATTTGAACGCGCAATGAGGAGGTTCTGTTTGAGGCCACAGTTTGCGTTGAAATGTATGTTTCGTCTCATTAGAACCTCCTCTTAGAGGCAGTTCTAATGATGTTATGGCCTGTCATTAGAGCTATCTCACTCAGACAGTTCTGATAAGGCCACAACATTATGCTTTTCCATATTGTTATCAATACATGTATAAGCACCAAAATTAGCTCTTTTGTGTGTGCAGTCTAGTCTGGTCAGGTCAAACCATACCCTTTGAAAATATTATGCACACAAGCAGAAAACATAAATCTTTTACCTGTTCCTTTCAGATTGTATTAATTTGTTTTATGCTTTAAATGCTTTTAATCTGAGTTATCTTTGCATCTGCAACTCAGAAATCAAACTGTGCATGCAGTACTATGGAAAGAGGAGTTGTCTCCCTTTGACTGTTCTGCTGGGAATACTACAAGGTTCAATTTTCAGTCTATTATTATTATTTATTATTATCATTTGTATTATTATTCTCAACAAACATAGGGAAAACAGAAGTTATTGCAAGAGCTTTTCTTTGCAAGTACAATTTTGCTTTCAGATCAGACAGGGCTCGTCGATTTCAAAAGACATGCTGGCCTGGACCCGGCTCAAGTGAAGATTGTTTGTTGTGAGTCGCATTCTATAAAGACGTCTCTTGGAAGTTTTACATTTTGGGATATGACAGCATCAGTGTTTGCTGGTGAGTAGCTTTCATCTGACTTAAAGCCTTTGTTATGTGGAATATTCCCTTTCTTGAACCTCAGTATCCCTCAACACCAGTTTATATTCTTGTTTCTTCGCCAACCCTTAATTAGACAGTTCTGTAAGGCCTCTTTTTTACTGGATGTGCAGTTGGTTGGGTATAGAATAATAGAATAGAAATATAAAAGTTGTTTCTATAAGCTTGGTAGTAGTTTAAAGACAATAGACTTGTATTTGAGGAAGAACAAAAGCAGTAAAATTGTTTGCGCCCAGAAATTTCTCCGAGCAGGAAGGGGGGTGGGTTGCAAAATGTAGTTTTTCTGCTGTGTACCTTGTGATATGCAGTCAGACTTGCAGGATACATATACTAGGAATAATAGTTTATCATATATTAGTAACTGTCTGTCAGCTAATTGCATGGCAGGAACTCTGTATACCTTCAAAGGCGAAATTTCAGAAATTTTGCATATTTTAACAGTGCCCACTTATCAATAGATATTACAGCAATGGAACTTTGCTTGAAGTATGACTGATATGCCTTACTTTTTACATAAGAGATTAAAGAAACAAAACACAGATGGCTTAATTGTTCATAGGCATATTTCTTTTTGTAACAGGACAAATAGTATGAGAAAGATATTTCAAAATGTAAATGTTTTATGCTTTGGCCGCCAAGTGCTGCCATAGAGTTGATAGCAAATATTTTCTCCACAACTAGCAGAACTGTAATCCCTGGCATAAATAAATGATGGCAGTGAACTGACTTTACACTATATAACACAAGAAGGCTAAAGGCCTTAATTTAGTGGAAGGTATAGGTTGCACTACAGTAAAAAAATGCTCATTATGCAAGCCCCGCCTCTTTGGGGGAGAGCTTTCAGGCGTATAATGAATATTTGCCGGCCCCTGATTGGTTTTATTATGAAAGTTGAATATTTTTCTGAATGTTATGCTTATTTATTATTATAAAAAATGGAGCTTATTTACAAAGCTGTTTTGCTACATTTTTGTTGGGGTTGAAAAATACACAGGGGTGACAGTGAAAGTTTCGAGATTTATTCACTGTGAACTACACCCTGTCAGCACTAAAAATAGAATATGTCAAAAATATGCCGCATAACCCCCAACTTTTTTAGCTATTACTGGTAGGTAAAGGTGTTGTCTATTCAATTCCATGCCTCAATTTGGAAAGTTTAGACCAGGAGAAAATTGGCAGTGCAGTGACTTTGACCCATTTTGCACTGTGAGCTATGGGATTTTTTTTAGTGTAGTGCCACCAGAAAAACTTGGCTGCTGAAGCTGACCTTGGCTGATGTGAAGTTTACATCAAGTATTTGCCGAGTTCTGACCTATTTACACATTGGTAGGTGTGAAAAACGATTGATCGCTCGTACGATTGTTCAAATCTTCATCTTGTAGGTTCACTGGCTGACCTGTCAAACGTTGTTTTGATGACGTAGCGGTCGTATTTTTTATTTTTTTCAAACCACTTTTTTCATTAAATTTGTAATGTCATTGGAAAGTGTTGTCCATTTTGTGGTCCACTAAAGACATAATAACAAATAATAAAATGTGTTTGTGCATGTGTTTTTGGTTGTTCACATATGAGGGCCAACGAGAATCAGACCATCACTGAAAATACATGAAGAAATAATTTTGCTCATTTATTTGGTTTATATTGAATAAGTTGGGTGTACTATCATGGCAAGTCTTAAGAAAAACTCACATAAGTTTGGAACTGCAAGGGGAAGACACCGTAGAAAGAGAAAATACCTATGTCTTGGTCGAAAGAGCTATCAGTTTTCATATCATTTCAAAGATAATAACTCGGACAATGTTGAGATTATCAAGCGCACACATGGTGGCAAGAAGTAAAATAAAAGGCTTGGAAAAAAACGAGCACTGAAAAGATTTTACCAGTTATATAGATTATATCCCAGTAGGCATGTGACATCATAATGATGTCACTGCAACGTTATTACATGGCATCAATGTCAGTACAGTGTCATAAGGATGCAAAGCGGTGCGTAAATTTACCGGAACAGGCCTAATTACTGGATCTGACCGGAACGGAACCATATTATTCATATTTCGATGCACGCGCAGATTAATTCCAGGCCCTACCTGTGACTAACATGTGTCATCGTAACTAGCAATCCCTGATTTCATCCACCGACTTGATACATATAGAGCTACATATTTCCTATGGATGAAATGTTGGTCATGATACTATGGAACAAAAATTCAGGAATCTTTGTGTTTTTCATTCTCTCTTAGTCTTGGACGAAAGATAGCCAGATTTTTTGTATAAGAATATATGATTTTAATATGAAACACATATGCACGGGGTATTAAGAGGCCTACCCATGGCGCAAAATGTTCAAAGAGTATTTTGACTGATATCTCTAATTGGTTTTGCGCTAGAGGGCATACAGAATACGTTTAAATATGAAATAAATGTGTATTTAATAAAAATATTACAAATATCAACTGAAGATAGGGAAAACGGGTCCATTCCGGTAATTCAGTCCATTGCGGTCCGTCCCAGTAAATGTGCCTGCTGGTATGTGTTTTGCAATGTGCCTGCTGGTATGTGTTTGGCAATGTGCCTGCTGGTATGTGTTTGGCTTCCAATAGAAATATGAATGTGTGTTTCTTGTCATCCTTCCAAAATATGCGCCGGGCCGCTTAGCGCAATCGGTAGAGCACCTGACTCATAAGTCGGAGGCCCTGGGTTCGAAACCCGGTCTGGCCACATACTTTTGTTTCTCCTTCCGCTGATTTAAGAAGGGCAGTTGTCAGTTACATGAGAAACTATGTGCACTTAGTACTGGTTAACCGCTTAGGAGGTCTAAGCCTGCCCAGGAATAGTGTGGTTAGGTTAACTGACCATCCCAACAAGACCTTAGCTGTTTACCGTGGATGATAAGCATCAAATCAACCAACCAACCTTCCAAAATATCTAAACTTCAGTTTACAAACCTTTCAGAACTTGCTGTATCAAAATCAATAAATAAACTCATGTTCAAATACTTTTCAGTTAAAATAACAATTTCTGTTGGTGCATTCAGGCCACCATACTTTGGTTTACATTGCTGAAAAAGTAGTTCCAACATGGATGATGTTTGAATTTTTTTTTATGGAATTTTTTTGGAAATCATCCATTTTCGTTGTAATTTGGCTATTTTCGTTCTTTTCTCATGTGGCAGTCCTTAAACACAAGCATAATAAACATTTTTACATCATTATTTTGCAGATCGTGAGTGAAGGGAGATAAGTAACATTTTTGCCGAAAACTCTGTAAAAAAGTAAAATTTCACAAAATAGTGATTTCTTAAAAAGACTTCTTCCGCTTCAAATTTATCAGCATTTCATGACAATTAATCTGGTATACAATATGGCTAGGTTTTGACTTGGAAAACAGTAAAAAAATCACTTAGAAATTTTGCAATATAACTGTTAAGAGGAACCTTAAGCCGTGAAGCTCCATATGAAATATGGCTTCAACTGACCCTAGTGGCCACTGAGAAGATGTTTGAAAATGTTGACAGGTGACAGAATCTCAATGACCTTGTACAAAAGTCGAAGAATGACCTTGACCTTTAACGACAAAATATCTTCATCTGGTCATTTAGTCAACCATATATACCAAATATTGCACCTTAGGCTTAAATAGTTTCTGAACCAGAGGACCATTGGTCCTGTAGCTCACCTGAATCCATTCATCCTTAGCACTCAAGAGTAAGAAACACTGAAGTAAGTTGTACAATTCGGCCTAATTTCAACTTTGACTGAGTTATTATGCTTGTCCTAGTAAATATTAGCAAGTTTGATGAAGTTACAATAAAAAAAACATATTTGTAAAACTTTTTGCCTAAATATTGCAGTAACACAGAAATAAATGCCAATTTGCACTTTTCCCAATACAAGTCTATGGAAACTTTAAAATGCCATAGTAATGAAACCATGTGGGCAACAATAATAAACCAGAGGGCCAATGGCCCTATATCGCTCACCTGAGCACTGAGGTTACAGCAACAAAACACCATGCACAACAGCAATAAAAAGCACCATTTATGTGGAGGATAATATCACAAATATTTATGAAAAAAAGGTTTATCCCCCCGTAATGGCTTCTCAGAAGAAGATCTTTGGCTGCAATGGCAACCAATCAAAATCAGGTATTTGGGAAATATCCATATGGCTGGTAGAGGACTACTCCAGGAACATTTCTGTAAAGCTTTTGTCAAAATATCTGCAGTAACACAGAAATAAATAGCAAATGTCCACTTTCCCCATTATAAGTCTATGGAAACTTTAAGTTGCCATAGCAACGAATTCACACTGGGCAATGATAATATAAAACATACTTTAGGTAGAGGCTAATGTTATCAATATGTATGCTACGTATCAGCTTCATCCCCCTCATGGCTTCATTTTTCCCATAATAAGTCAATGGAAACTATAAGTTGCCATAGCAACCAAAGTTCTTATGGGATTGGAAGAAAAAGAATAAAATTTATGTAGAGGCTACTGTCATCAACACATCTGCACAATATCAGCTTCATCCCCCATATGGCTTCTGAGCAGAAGATTTTTTTTTTCGAAAATTTACCCTATATTTTGCCATGGCAACCAATCAAATTCAGCAATTTGGAGAAATTTCATATGAATTGTAGAGGACTACTCAAGAAACATTTCTGTAGAAAAAAATCTAAATAACTGCAGTTAGACAGCAAAAATTGCCAATTTCCATTTTCCCCATTGTAAATTAATGGAAACTCTTAGTTGCCATAGCAACCAAACTGCTGGAGCAGTTGCCATGAAAAACAGTAATTCTATAGAGGCTAGTACTAAGGTTCTTTCTGTAAAGTTTGAGCTTTATTGGCAACACAGTTTCTGCAGAGATGATTTTTTAATATTTTTCTATTTTTAACTATTCAGTTGCAATGGCAACCATTCAAATTGCGCAATTTGCATAAATTTAACATGGCTGGTTAAAGACTTCTCAAGGTACATTTCTATGAAAGTTTTGTCAAAATATCTGCAGTGGCATAGCAATAAATGCAAATTTTCCATTTTGCCATTATAAGTCAATGGCAACTTTCAGTTCCCATAGCAACCAAACTGCTGGAGCAATATCCAAGAAAAACAGTACTTTTATAGAGGCTAGTACTAAGATCCTTCCTGTGAAGTTTGAGCTTTATTGGTTGTATAGTTTCTGAGGAGATGATTTTTGAATATTTTTTCTATTTTTAACCATTCAGTTGCCATGGCAACCAGCCAAATTGTGTAATTTACATGAATTTCATTCTGTTGATAGAGAACTACTCAAGGAACATTTCTGCAAAAGTTTTGTCAAAATATCTGCAGTGACATAGCAATAAATGCAAATTTTCAATTTTTCCCATACAAGTCAATGGAAACTTTAAGTTGCCATAGCAACCAAAGTTATGAAGCGATTTGGATAAAAAACAGTATTATTGGTTCCCCCTGCCCATAGATGCTATATATGAAATTTGGTTACAATGGGCCTTGCAGTTTCAGAGGAGATGTCGTTTGAAAATGTTGACAGACGGACGGACTGACGGACGGACGGACGACGGATGCCTGCCTATACTATAAGCTCACCTGTGAGCCTTCGGCTCTGGTGAGCTAAAAACAATATTTACGTAGCAGCTAATGTCATGAACATGTATGCAAAGAATCAGCTTCATCCCCCTATATGGTTTTTGAGGAAAAGATTTTTAAATATTTTTTTTTCAAAAATATTTCCTTAATATTGCCATGGCAACAAATCGAATTCTGCAAAGGACAAAATTAATAGGAATCATAGAGGACTACTCAAGCAACATTTCTGTAGATAAAAAATCCATAAATAACTGCAGGGAGATAGCAAAAACTGCAGCTTTCCATTTTTCCCATTATATTTCAATGGAAACTATAAGTGCCATACCAACCTAACCACTGAAGCAATTGCCATAAAAAAACTGTAATTATATAGAAGCTTGTACAAAGATCCGTTCTGTAAAGTTTGAGCGTTATCGGCCACATAGTTTCTGCAAAAATGATATTTTAATATTTTTTCTATTTTTAACCATTCCGTTGCATTGGCAATCAGCCAAATTGTGCAATTTACATAAATTTCATGTGGTTGATAGAGGACTACTTATGGAACATTTCTGTAAAAGTTTTGTCAAAATATCTGCAGCTACATAGCAATAAATGCAAATTTTCAATTTTCCCATTATAAGTCAATGGCAACTTTATGTTGCCATAGCAACCAAACTGCCGGAGCAATTGCCAAGAAAAACAGTCTTTTCATAGACAGAAGTACCTAGATCCTTTCTGTGAAGTTTGAGCTTTATTGGTTGTATAGTTTCAGAGGAGATGATTTTTGAATATCTTTTCTGTTTTTAACCATTCGGTTGCCATGGCAACCAGCCTAATTGTGCAATTTACATAAATTTCATGTGGTTGATAGAGGACTACTCAAGGAACATTTCTGTAAAAGTTTTGTCAAAATATCTGCAGTCACATAGCAATAATTGCAAATTTTCAATTTTCCCATTATAAGTCAATGGCAACTTTAAGTTGCCATAGCAACCAAACTGCTGGAGCAATTGCCAAGAAAAACAGTATTTTTATAGATGGTAGTACCTAGATCCTTTCTGTGAAGTTTGAGCTTTATTGATTTTATAGTTTCTGAGGAGATGATTTTTGAATATCTTTTCTATTTTTAACCATTCGGTTGTCATGGCAACCAGCCTAATTGTGCAATTTACATAAATTTTCATGTGGTTGATAGAGGACTACTCAAGGAACATTTCTGTAAAAGTTTTGTCAAAATATCTGCAGTCACATAGCAATAAATGCAAATTTTCAATTTTCCCATTATAAGTCAATGGCAACTTTAAGTTGCCATAGCAACCAAACTGCTGGAGCAATTGCCAAGAAAAACAGTATTTTTATAGATGGTAGTACCTAGATCCTTTCTGTGAAGTTTGAGCGTTATTGGTTGTATAGTTTCTGAGGAGATGATTTTTGAATATCTTTTCTATTTTTAACCTTTCGGTTGCCATGGCAACCAGCCTAATAGTGCAATTTACATAAATTTCATGTGGTTGATAGAGGACTACTCAAGGAACATTTCTGTAAAAGTTTTGTCAAAATATCTGCAGTGAGATAGCAATAAATGCAAATTTTCAATTTTTCCCATACAAGTCAATGGAAACTTTAAGTTGCCATAGCAACCAAAGTTCTGAAGCGATTTGGATAAAAAACAGTATTATTGATTCCCCCTGCCTATGGATGCTATATATGAAATTTGGTAAGAATGGGCCTTGTAGTTTCAGAGGAGATGTCTTTTGAAAATATTGACGGACTACGGACGGACGGACGGACGGAAGACGGATGCCTGCCTTAACTATAAGCTCACCTTTGAGCCTTCGGCTCAGGTGAGCTAAAAATCCACTGTTTAAGCATTTTCCCATATAAAAGCCGACATAATGTACCAAAGTTGACAGTGTCATAAATTAGGTCAAGGTCAACGCACGATCATTTGTATAAACTATGATGGGCTTGAGTGCCCAAAGCTACATACCAAGTTTCAAGGTCATACACCTTTTGGTTCTGGAGAAGAAGATTTTGAAGGGTTTTTACCATATACGGGCATGGCGGCCATCTTGGTCAAGACCCTGAGAACAAACTTTTATTCCCTGATCACACTTAGACTCCATATGAAATTTCGCTTCAATCAGACCAGTGGTTTCAGAGAAGTAGATGTTTTGAAAATCTTGATGACAGACAGACCGACAAAATGACCTTGACCTTTCAGTGACATAATATCTTCATCTGGTCTTTAGTTGACCATATATACAATGTATTGTACCTAAGACTTAAATAGTTTCTGAGAAATCCACTGTATAAGCGTTTTCCCATATAAAAGCCTAACATACCAAAGTTGACCATGTCGTCAATTAATTCAAGGTCAACACATGGTCATCATTTGTATAAAGTATGATGGGCCAGCATGCCCGATGCTACATACCAAGTTTCAAGGTCATAGGCCTTTTGGTTCTGGAGAAGAAGATTTTCGAAGGGTTTTTACCATATATGGGCATGGTGGCCATCTTGGTCATGTGACCCAGACCCCGGGTATAAACTTTCGTTCCCCCATCCTGTTAAGGCTCCATATGAAATTTGGCTTCAATCCACCCAGTGGTTTCAGAGGAGAAGATGTTTGAAAATCTTGACGACGGATGGTCTGAAGGAATGACCTTGACCTTTAGTGACATAATATCTTCATCTGGTCATTTAGTCGACAATGTATACCAAGTATTGTACCTAATACTTAAATAGTTTCTGAGAAATCCACTGTTTAAGCGTTTTCCCATATAAAAGCCTAACGTACCAAAGTTGACCATGTCATAAATTAGGTCAAGGTAAACGCAAGGTCATAATTTGTATAAACTATGATGGGCCCGCATGCCCTATGCTACAAACCAAGTTTCAAGGTCATAGGCCTTTTGGTTCTGGAGAAGAAGTTTTTTGAAGGGTTTTTACCATATATGGGCATGGCGGCCATCTTGGTCATGTGACCCAGACCCCGGGTATAAAATTTTGTTTTCCTATCCCACTGAGACTCCATATGAAATTTGGCTTAAATCCGCCTAGAGGAGAAGATGTTTGAAAATCTTGACGACGGATGGTCTGACGGAATGACCTTGACCTTTAGTGACATAATATCTTCATCTGGTCATTTAGTCGACCATGTATACCAAGTATTGTACCTTAGACTTAAATAGTTTCTGAGAAATCCACTGTTTAAGCGTTTTCCCATATAAAAGCCTAAGTGAGGCTAACCTACCAAAGTTGACCATGTCATAAATTAGGTCAAGGTCAACGCAAGGTCATGATTTGTATAAACTAAGATGGGCCCGCATGCCCGATGCTACATACCAAGTATCAAGGTCATAGGCCTTTTGGTTCTGGAGAAGAAGATTTTTGAAGGGTTTTTACCATATATGGGCATGGCGGCCATCTTGGTCATGTAACCCAGACCCCGGGTATAAAATTTCGTTACCCCATCCCACTGAGACTCCATATGAAATTTGGCTTCAATCGACCTACTGGTTTCAGAGGAGAAGATGTTTGAAAATCTTGACGACGGATGGTCTGACGGAATGACCTTGACCTTTCAGTGACATAATATCTTCATCTGGTCATTTAGTCGACCATGTATACCAAGTATTGTACCTTAGACTTAAATAGTTTCTGAGAAATCCACTGTTTAAGCGTTTTCCCATATAAAAGCCTAACGTACCAAAGTTGACCATGTCATAAATTAGGTCAAGGTCAACGCAAGGTCATGATTTGTATAAACTAAGATGGGCCCGCATGCCCGATATTACATACCAAGTATCAAGGTCATAGGCCTTTTGGTTCTGGAGAAGAAGATTTTTGAAGGGTTTTTACCATATATGGGCATGGCGGCCATCTTGGTCATGTAACCCAGACCCCGGGTATAAAATTTCATTACCCCATCCCACTGAGACTCCATAAGAAATTTGGCTTCAATCGGCCTACTGGTTTCAGAGGAGAAGATGTTTGAAAATCTTGACGACGGATGGTCTGACGGAATGACCTTGACCTTTCAGTGACATAATATCTTCATCTGGTCATTTAGCTGACCATGTATACCAAGTTTTGTATCTTAGACTTAAATAGTTTCTGAGAAATCCACTGTTTAAGCGTTTTCCAACATAAAAGCCTAACGTACCAAAGTTGACCATGCCGTAAAATTAGGTCAAGGTCAACGCAAGGTCATGATTTGTATAAACTTTGATGGGCCCACATGCCCAATGCTACACACCAAGTTTCAAGGTCATAGGCCTTTTGGTTCTGGAGAAGAAGATTTTTGAAGGGTTTTTACCATATATGGGCATGGCGGCCATCTTGGTCATGTGACCCAGACCCCGGGTATAAACTTTCGTTCTCCCATCCCACTGAGACTCCATATGAAATTTGGCTTCAATCGGCCTACTGGTTTCAGAGGAGAAGATGTTTGAAAATCTTGAGGACGGATGGTCTGACGGAATGACCTTGACCTTTAGTGACATAATATCTTCATCTGGTCATTTAGTCGACCATGTATACCAAGTATTGTACCTTAGACTTAAATAATTTCTGAGAAATCCACCGTTTAAGCGTTTTCCCATATAAAAGCCTAACGTACCAAAGTTGACCATGTCATAAATTAGGTCAAGGTCATCACAAGGTCATGATTTATATAAATTATGATGGGCCCGCATGCCTGATGCTACAAACCAAGTTTCAAGGTTATAGGCCTTTTGGTTATGGAGAAGAAGATTTTTGAAGGGTTTTTACCATATATGTGCGTGGCGGCCATCTTCATGTGACCTGGACCAAACGAACAAACTTTCGTTCCCCCATCCTGTTAAGGCTCCATATGAAATTTGGCTTCAATCCACCCAGTGGTTTCTGAGAAGAAGATGTTTAAAATTGTGGACGACGCCAACGACGACGGACCAAGTCTATACTATAAGCTTACCTTGACAGGTGAGCTAAATATTCAAGTTATAGATTGTGCAAGAAAATGATTACAGACAGAAAGATGGAAGCCGGCCTCATCACTATAAGCTCCCCTGATTGAAAGGATTTGGGGGATATAAATTGTAGACCTAAATCAGACTGCTCGTTTGAGCATTCTGATGATAGTCTACACTACTGCTATGGGCATCTATAAATCACCCAATGACAGGACTAACATATTTGCCCAAACTGGATGAGAAAGAGTCCACTTCAAAAACAGCTAACATGTCTGAACATTTAAGGTGAATGAAAACACTTCCAAGGGAACCAACTCTGCCAATTCTATTTTCACACCCTTATTGAATTTGGAACACTCTTAACCGTATTGTATTCAGAATGGCCAAAACACTATGGAGTTTTGGCCGTACTGAGTGTAATAGGCTTAAAGGAAAGAATTTGCTCTTAAGAATGTCTATGTATTCCTCAGAAACAGGAAGTCACAAAAGTTGTTTCCCTTTATAAAAATGGTGGAAACACATGGAAATGTACCCATATTTTTCTCATTTTTAACAGTTACTAGAGCTCTAGATAAGAGGGAGTACTTGTGATAATTAGAGATAATTTTTCTTAATTCTGCATGAAATCATATGTTGTGACCCCTCATATGAACCGTCTCAACGAGACGGTTCAAATGAGGGGTCACAATATATGGTTTCAATGACAAATAAGAGAATTTATCTCTAATTATCATCAAATACTCCCTCTTATCTAGAGCTCTGAGTTACTCACATAATTTTTGTTTAATCTTCATCTTGGCAGCTGCTGCTGATGATGTCATTAACAATTTTGTCAAAGCGTCTCCTACTTAGTAAACTCCGGTATAAATTGGTATACTTTTTTATTTTCATTCCAATAAATATTTCTCTATTTAAATCTAAGAAGTTCCAATTACGACCATACTAGTACAAACTTTGAAAAAAGAATGACAATTTAAACATTAGGCGACACATTTTACGACACATTTTACGTGCATCAAATGGATATTTTTCTTGGCTGAATTCCAAAGTTTGTATTTATAAAATGACTGGCCTAGTGCCACAATCACAAATTTCAATCAATCAATGATACCTGGATAGTTCAATAGCCTGACACAAACGTAGATGTTTAATAGAATCCATGAACATCTTTAAAACCCTTTTTTAATACCATTATTCCCTGTGCATTTGGACACCCTAAACATCTTGGGCCAGTTGTTCAAAACTAACGATGTTGTTAGTTAATGTTTGGTTAAAATTTCAAATGATAATATCTCAAATTTTAAGAAAAATTTTTTTAAGCTTTTAAAGCTTCTCACATTTTTTCAACAAAAAATATCTGTGTATTTGATTATGAAGTCTTAAAACACTTAATGAGTTGACCTCTTAAAGAGCTTGTTAGGCTAACGATGCTTTGAACAACTGGGCGACAAAAGCAACAAGAGCTGTCGCCTGACAGCATAGCTCGCCTGAATAAATGCTTGCCCATCACACAATTGCTTTGGAGGTGTGGACTTCTATGCATAAAACTTCAGTTAAGCATGTCCATAATGACAACACATTTATAAACAAAAGCTATCTAAGAAATAAGTCTTAAAATAAAATTAAAATAAAACAATCCACATGAAATTTCAAAGTCCATGAGCTTGAGGTCATTTAAGAACTATAAGAACTAAGAGGTAGGGGTGGGGGTGGGGAGTGGGGGTGGGTGGGTGGGTGGGTGGGTGGTGGGGGGGGGGGGCTAGGATGTAACAAAACCTTGAACCATTATCTAACATCAGTCCAAGTATTCGCATCAACTGGGTCCATTGTGGCACTGTGAAATTATTGATGTCTTCATAAATATAAAACTTTAACCAAAATCTTTAAGACAAAATTCTAAGTCGATGACCTTGACTTCAAGGTCATCCAGTGGGGTAAGTATATAGTCTTTTGTAAAAACTCAAAAAAGTGTCTCACATCAGTTCAAGTGTAAACTAACTCTCTGCCAAGCATTATGAATCAGTATGCAATTAGAAAACTTTAATAAAGAACAAAATATCTAAAGTCCCTGACCTTGACATCAAAGTCACTGAGCGGGGTTGGGTTAGTACTCGGCAAAACTTTGGACTAATATCTAACTAAAGTGCAAATATAAAAAGAAATCATAACTGGGTTCAGGAGATATGT
Source organism: Ctena decussata (assembly GCA_963989385.1). Lineage (NCBI taxonomy): Eukaryota > Metazoa > Mollusca > Bivalvia > Lucinida > Lucinidae > Ctena > Ctena decussata. The sequence goes on from OZ022502.1 coordinate 18,333,189, forward strand.
GTCTTTAAAAGACTTTAACCAAAACATCCAATCAATAAAAAGACAATTTTCTAAGTCCATGACCTTGACATCAAGGTCACTGAGGGGGGTGGGGGTAGTACCTTGGAAAACTTTAGACCAACATCTAACTACAGTGCAAGTATCAAAGGAATCCATCCATGGGTTAAGGAGATATTGGGCTTTATAAAACTTTAACCAAAACATCCAGTCCAAAATTACTCCCAATTTTCTAAGTCCATGACCTTGATATCAAGGTCATGGAGTGGGGTGGGGGTGGTACCCTGTTAAACTTTGGACCAATATCTACCTACAATGCAAGTATCAAAAGAATCCATCCATGGGTTAAGGACATATAGGTCTTTAAAAACTTGAACCAAAACATCCAAACTTGACGCCGACGCTGACGCTGACGCGGACGCAGACGCCGGGGTGACAACAATAGCTCTTCCTGAACTTTCGTTCAAGCGAGCTAAAAACTGCTAGCTTAAGCAGGTGCTTGCTTAATAAAGGCCAATTTATAAGTTGAAAATGCTACTTTAGAATCTGAGATTTTGGGCCCTTAAGACAGCTGGGTTTTGCTAAACAGAGATGCCTTTAAGACAGGTTTGACGGTGTGTGTTTTTTTTATAAAAATTTTCAAGACCTGTCCCCATACAGGATAGCCCGCCTGACAGGGCCTTGCATGATGGGTGTTTTAAAAACTTTAACCAAAACCATTTGGACACAGATTTGGATGCTGACCGTGACGCGGACACCGACGCCAGGGAAACAACAATAGCTTTTCCTGAACTTTGATCAGGTGAGCTGAAAAACTACTACAGTGTAGATCCTGATCAGGCTGCTCCTCTAGGAGCAGTCTGATCTGGTAGTCTGTTCCAACATTTAGTGTTACCACGGTAATTTCAATCAATTAATGGTATCTGGGTATTCTGATAGTCTGGAACAATTGTAGATACTAAACAGTCACTAAGAGCATCTTTTAACCACTTGTTTAAAAATTTATAAACTGCTTTAAATATTTCCACTGAATCATTCAAATAAAATGAACCCATGAAACCTTTCATATATACCATATTCGTTTTAATTACCACACCTGCCTTATTAGCGTACACTTAGGGCATTTCTGGGTGCATGATTGCAAGCACATATATTTTTTACTGATTCATTACTTTGTTTGCTTGTTTACAAAAGCTGAATAGACTATAGAATCTTATCAGTTTCACGAGAAAACCAACAATGTGATTGTGCGCCCAGCGCAGCCTCAGATCAGCCTGGGCATCCACCCAGTCTGATCAGAGTCTTCGCTGTCCGCATGAAGGTAGCTTAGACCCTTAGCTACCCTTTGAGCACCAAGTGGAAAGTCTGATCAGACTGGGCGGATGCCCAAGTTGATCTGAGTCTGCACTGGGCACACAACCATATTGTTGGTTTTCTTGTGTCGTGGCTCAAATTTGCAAAGCTTCTTCATCCTTCTGTGACTTTATCTGATGGTTTTACCTTGAAACTTGGCTTGATTCCATACCTAATCAATGTCTGAAATGTGCACTTATTAGGAGGAAAACTTTACATCATGTTTCTGCTGACATTTTTGAAAAGTTAAGCACACAGTGCACTAATTAGGTCAAATACTGTATTCTGTGGAAAATTGAGGACCAATGCAGGACTGCTACAGACCAAATTTTGGGGACAATTTACAGAGTTCACGAAAGTCTGTGTGAGTTTACAGGACCAAATCTGGCAAAATGATTAAAATGTACTTGAAAATTCTGAAAATTTTTACCAGACCAAATGAATTTTTACCAGACATGTCAGGCGGTCAGGCGTTTCATGAAGACTGGACAAACATTTAGCTTCTCTTTCTTCTGTAGCTCGAGGCAATTCTAATGAGATAATTTAAGGATGGTGCTCTTTTCTCACATTACACATACTGAATTTTTGATTTACAAGGACAATTCTGGGATAACTTTTCTCATTTCTGAACAAAAAACATGTTGTGACCCCTCATTAGAACCGGTGCTCGGACATTTCGGCCACGGACATTTCAGCCACGGACATTTCGGCCTAGGACAGTTTGGCCACAGAAATTGTCAATGTCAAGGGTGGACATTTCGGCCTTTATCCAAAAATTACTTTTATAATTGAATTAAGGAGTCATATGAGTAACTTAAGGCTACTTTTTATGAATGTCAATGATTTGTTGTTGTTGTTTGAATGTTTTGTGGACCTTTCAACATCTTTAAGGTTATTGTGAGCATCTCAAGGTGAAAAACAGGGTGAACAATTATTTCAACTACTTGAACTAGGGCCTTATATGACATTTTGCTTAAGAGTTTTGATAGGTTTAAACACTTTTAAAGTCATTTTGAGCATAATCTGGCACAGTTGCCATCCCCACCAACAAGCCAGTGTGACCTTTATCATTCATGTGATGCCTATAGTATCTTTATATGCAATCATATGGCTGATGAATCTGTGGTGCACCCATATTTTGGTTTTAAGAGATATGGTTGGAGTTATTTGGAGCCCAGTCACACATTTTTGTGTCATGTGTACAGAAAAACATGTATGTTATTCTAAATGGTTTACAGTAGCATATTTTCATGTCCCCATTTTTTTCAGATTTGGCCGCCGAAACGTCCATGGCCGAAATGTCCGTGGAAGAAATGTCCATGGCCGAACTGTCTTAGGCCAAAATGTCCGTGGCCGAAATGTCCTACATTCATTAGAACCACCTCAATGAGACAGGGGCCAGCCTAGAAGGAGAAGTGGGGAAAATAGTCTCCCTAAGCTGACTGACTTCTCCCTATTTTGAACTGAGGGAGAAGTCAAAATGTATAAAACAAATAAAAAATAAAAAATTTGGGATAAAACTTCTCCCTGAAATTCAGAAAGTGTCGCAAAACTTCTCCCTGTCTGGGAACTCAAGGCTGACCCCTGTGAGATGGTTCCAATGAGGGGTCACAACATGTTTTATGGAGAAACATGGAAAACTGTCCCTTGACTATCCCTATTACCCCTTCTTCTCAAGAGCACTTGGCAGCTCAGTGAGTCTGTACACTGGACAGACAGACTTATATAAATTTTCATAAGTTGAAAAATACCCAGATTTCTGCGGGATGAACTTTAATGGAAGACGACAGATTAATTAGTAAGATTTTTTCTAAAATTACAGACTCTTTAAAACCTACAGATTCCTGATGTTTACAGCAAGGCTCCAGACAAGAAGGGGTAACAGGGATAATTTTGGGACAATTTTCCATATTTCCCAATAAAAACATGTTGTGACTCCTCTTTAGAACAGTTCCATCGAGACGGTTCTAATGAGAGGTCACAATATATGTTTCCATTGAAAAATAAGAAAAATTATCTTTGAACTATCCTTAATACCCCTCTTATCTGGAGCCCTGTATAACACAAGGAAGTCTAGGATCAGACTGCATGGTGAAAGTTCCAGCTGATGCCAGTCCTCACTCTTCATAATTCCAGGCAGGGATTAACACAAACACCCTAATCATGTCCCCAAGTTCCTCTCTTCTGGAATGATGGTACTGGAGCACAGATGGACCAAATGAACAGTAACTAGAGCAAGTGAGCAGGGGCTCACGTATACCCCCGACCAGCGCCACCACCTAATGAAACCACACCCTAATGAAACCAATCTTATACATGGTATGAACCTAGAAGTAAACTTTATCACCTATCAACTGCTTCCATCAAAGTATATTACAAATATCAGTAAAGAAAACCAACTAAGCACAAAATTTTAATGTAAACCTATAAGTCTGTTTCCATGACTTTGGATAGCAGCAGCATCCAGATGATGTCAACTAATCTGCATGAACACATAGAAGTAAACCTAGTCATAAATCAGAAGGTTTCATCAAAGAATGTTTGAAATATAAACAAAGAATGTAAACTTAACGCAAAACTTTAACACAAATGTTAAAGTCTGTGACCTTGACCTTAGGTCAGCAGCAGCATCAAAATGATGTCAATCATTGTGAACGAACATAGAAGTAAACCTAGTCATATATCAAAAGGTTTCACCAAAGGATGTTGGAAATATAAGCAAAGAATATAAACTTAACACAAAACTTTAACGCAAATTTAACACATATATACTAATCTGTGACCTTGAAAACTTTAACACAAATGTTAAAGTCTGTGACCTTGACCTTAGGTCAGCAGCAGCATCAAAATGATGTCAATCATTGTGAACGAACATAGAAGTAAACCTAGTCATATATCAAAAGGTTTCACCAAAGGATGTTGGAAATATAAGCAAAGAATATAAACTTAACACAAAACTTTAACGCAAATTTAACACATATATACAAATCTGTGACCTTGACCTTTGGCAAGCAGCAGCATCCAGACGCTGTCAACTACTCTGTATGAACCTTAAAGTAACCCTAGTCAAATAGCAAAAGGTTCCATCAAAGGATATTGGAAATATAAAAGAAAAATATAATCTTAACACAAAACTTTAACGCAAATGTTTAAGTCTGTGACCTTGACCTTAGGTCAGCAGCAGCATCCAGATAATGTCAACTATTCTGCATGAACCTAGAAGTATACCTAGTCACATACCAAAGGTTTCATCAAAGGATATTGGAAATATAAGCAAAGAATAAAAACTTAACGCAAAACTTTAACGCAAATGTTAACGGACGGACGCACGGACACGCGGACGCACGGACGAACGGACGGACACACAGACGGACGAACGGACGAACGGACGGAAAGACGAAAACTATATACCCCTCGACATACTTCGTATGTCGGGGGTATAATTAGAGAGAACAAAAGTGGCTGATTATACCCAAAACAGTATCTTGCATAAAGGCCCTTCTCAAATGAAGAAAACAAGATATTTAGTGTTGTGTTTCTTGTTAAAAACACACTTGAAGGGTTTATACCAGTAAAATGGATGAGCCCCCACATTACAAATGAGCTGACATTACAAATGAGTATATTTTGTAGATCCCTACTAGTTTCATCCAAAATCAAAAAAGTCACCTAGCAATGTGAGAATGAAGTAAAAGCCCTGTATATTTCCTTTGTCTCCCCATTCCCCTATTCTCCTGAGTGTGTACTGTAGGGGGGTTGGTGGTAGCGGTTGTATGTGTGTGACAGGGTTTTCTTCTTGGGACAGCATACCATTAGGACACCTTAGAAAGATGAGCCTACATATGTTTTCCCTTCTGTCTGCATGCCAAGAAAGTCTGCTGTGGTTTTTCTTTATGGGCACTGCGGTCCTTCTTCCGCATTTAAAATACATATTAAAGACTCTGACGGATACTCTTGCATGACTTTTCAAGCCTGTTGGATTACAAATCAGCATTAAACCACAAAAGATTTTTTCTTTTCATTTTTTTTTTTTAGTTTGTCTACAATTTGATGGTCTTGGGATATCTGTGTCTAGAAGTCTGTAATGTCTTCTGCAGTTCTCCACATATCACATAAGATAGAGGTTATAGGCTGGAAAATGCATACAAGTTCAACAATAATGCCTTGACGGTGAATGTGGGCCAGGAAAGTTGAGGACCCCACCTCTCCTTCCAGGTTTTTTCTACCCTGTGTTGCTATAGTGCATGGTCCCCCCAAAATTGATGCCCTTTTCTGCACAATGAGGCTCATGTTGCTCATGGGTATTGGTGGCTTAGCAATGTCTTCAGGTCAAATCAGTTAACTGTTCTTAAATCCAGTTACAGGATTGACACCAAGTACAATACAAAATACAACATAAAACATTCGGCTCATACAAATGATGTATTTTCTGACCATGACAGTGTATCATGGTTTACTTAATATAATGTTAAAGTGAAACATCTCCAGAGGAAGCAACTCAGGCACCCCATCTCTGTGCCCCTCCAACTCAGGACCAGCTCCCGAAGAAAAGAATTTGGCCCCCATTCATTGGAGCAATTGCTCTCCCTCCATAGAACACCCACCAGTAAGGGCTATGCCTCCCGAGGAAGTAAAAAGGAAGTCATAAAAGCTGCCTCCTTTTGTAACAGTGGCGGAAAATATGAAAGTGCACCACACATCCCGACTGTATTATAGCTTGAAGTTTATTTTGCCAACAGTTACTAACTTACTGGCACCATTGAAAAACTGGTATTTTTTCACACCTTGACTGTTAAAGTATCTGAATGCAGTGTTCTCCCCAGAAATTTCAGAAGGCATGTCGCCTTTAGCACCAAAATCAGCTTTTGACTTGTTGATCAATTTTTAAAAGGCGAGGTCTGCTGACAACCGGTTGTCACCAGACTTTTTGGACCAAAACCGTCTGCTGACAACCGGTTGTCACCAGACTTTTTGGACCAAAAACGTCTGCTGACAACCGGCTATATAATTTCTATTTAAATGGTTTTAAATAGGGTTTAATTTAACTGAATTTGTTTTAATATGTTATAAATATGTTAAAATGTAACATAAACATGATAAAGCTTCTCATAGTTCAGGAAAATGACCAGTTTTACTTGCATAAGTCTTGCACTCTTGTCATTGTGTTACATATATATGTGGACTGTTTGTACTTTATGTATGGATAATGGAAACCAATAATAAGTAAAATATCTACACCATAATAAGCCTTTGTAAAACATGTGACCCCCAGGGCAGGGCATCTGACCCTAAGGCCATAATTTGAACAAACTTGGTAGTGGACAACTAGGTGGTGTCACATATCAATTGTTAAGGCTCTGCATCCAGTGGTTTTAGGCATGAAGATTTTTTTATGTTTTCCCTATAAAAGCCTTTGTAAAAATGTTACCCCCAGGGCAAGGCCATTTTGGCCCTAGGACCATAATTTGAACAAACTTGGTAGAGGACCACCTGGTGATGATACATACCAAATATCAAGGCTCAAGGCCCTGTGGTTTTAGACCAGAAGATTTTCAAAGTTCTCATTCCATTTCAGCTCATTTGACCTAGTTATGCTATGGACTAGAACCATTTGAATAATTTTCAAAGAGGGTCATATAAGGTTCATTCCTGCCAAGTTTGGTCAAGTTTAGGAGACAAAGTCCTTTGAAGCAAATTGTTGATGACAGAAAAACCACAACTCACCGCATGATTGACTGATCACAATAGCTCATCTTGAGCCTATGGCTCAGGCGAGCTAAAAAGATTTTTGAATATTTTCTTATGCATTTCTATGGTTCAAACGTAGGACCCAATGGGGCAGGGTCATTTTGAACCCTGAGGCTTATGTAACCATTTGAATAAACTTGGTAAAGGACTACTAGGCAGTGCTACATACCAAATATCAAGCATCTGAGCCCAGCGATTTTTGAATATTTTCATATGTATTTCTATGGTTCAAACACAGGACCTCCTGGGGCAGGTTATTTGGGGCCCTATGGCCACCATTTGAACAAAGTTGGTAAATGACCACTAGGCAATGCTACATACCAAATTTCAAGCATCTGATTCTAGCACTTCTGGAGAAGAATATTTTATTTTGGAACCCAAAACACCTGCTGCAGGGCCATTTTGGACCCTAGGGACCCACTTGAACAAACTTGGAAAAGGTCTTCTAGACATTGCTTCATACCAAATATCAAGCATCTGAGCCCAGCGTTTCTGAAGCAAAAGATTTTCAATATCTAAGCCCTAGGCCTAGCGGTTTCGGAGAAGTTCTCATCTAAAGCAAATTGTTGATGATGGACAAAACAAGACGGACATTGGACATTGACTGATCACAATAGCTCACCTTGAGCCTATGGCTCAGGTGAGTTAAAAACAAACTAGAAAATTGTGTCTGTAAGACAAGAATGATGCCCCCATGCTGTGCCTGTCACACAGCTGTATACATCACAAAATTGCCTATTATCAACAAATACTATTTAAACGACATACATATTGGCATTTTGTTTTCAATGTTTATGCAAATGCTCTAAAAATTCTATTGAAATCTGTGAAAGAGTTGAATACACAAGCTCCATCCCTAAAGCACAAAAAAGGTGCTGTCAATGACTAGGTTCAAAAGGCCATAATTCTATCAAAATTTAATTCTGTCACAATTTATTTTAGCTTCATCAAAAAGCTACATGCTCATTTTGATTGTGTCCACAACATAAGTACAAAGTTTGAAAAGAATCCACAGACAACTACAGGAGTAGTTGATTACAGAAACTCCCTATACTATAATACAATAAGCCCTCCTTTGCTTCGCAAAGGCACGCTAAAAAGGCTGCCAAAAATGACTAAGTTCAAAAGGGAGTCATTCTGTCAAAATTAATCTATTCTTCATCAAAATGCCACGTGCACATTTTAATTATGTCCGTAACATGTGCATAAAATTTTAAAAAAGATCAAGTGAAAACTGTAAGAGAAGTTGATTACACAAACTCCATATCCTGTAAGGCAAATAGGCTGCCCAAAATGACTAAGTCCAATAGGCCATAATTCTATCAAATTAAAATTTAAGCCATCAAAAAGCCACATGCACATCTTCACTATGTCTACAACATGTGTACAAAGTTTGAAAAGAATCCATCAAAAACTGTCAGAGGAGTTGGCTACACAAACTCCATAGCCCATACTGCCAAAAATATGCCCAAAATGACTAAGTTCAATATGCTGTAATTCTGTCAAAATTAATTTCACCCCCATCAAAAGGCCACATGCACATCTTCATTACGTCCACAGCATGTGTGCAAAGTTTGAAAAAGATCCATTGAAAACTGTAGGAGAAGTTGATTACACAAACTCTATACCCTAAAGTGTGATGAATGGATGGATAGACAGACGGACAGTCAGATGGACAGGAGCAAATCTTAATGCCCCTGACTGTGTCATCACGGGGGCATAATCCCCCCCACCCCCCACACTTCCCCTGAATTCTTAAGTTTCAGTTTATTTTACTAACATCAAATGAAGCAGCAATCTCTTCCAGCATGGACCATGGCTGATCAATTCTAAAACCCGGATATGATAGGGTAAGGATGCTGGGGTCTTGATGTTATGGTGTAAATATTTGATTCGAGTGACTTGACTATGCTCAATGATAAGAGCCATTTATGTTTCAGATGGATAAATAAAGATCATATGAATAAAATATGATGCACCAAATTTGATAAATGCATTAAGAAGCCATTCAGACTACAATGTAACTGCTAAACAAACAACACCTTTGTTTGATTTTCACACCTTAATTCTAGGATTTAATTGTAATGGGAGACAGACCATATATAGGTATTATTATCATGCACAGAGCGATAATGTTAGTCAGATAATATATCACAAACAACAACAGGCAATAGACAAGGACTAAATTTAAAGGCAACATTATTTTGTTTCCATACATCGAAGTACAAACAGTCCTCATACATATGTAACACAATGCCAAAAACTGCAAGAATGCTAGTAAAAACAGTCATTTGCCTTAACTATGAGAAAATTTATGTTATATTTATAACATATTGATATAAATTCAGCTAAAGGAAACCCAATTAAAAACCATTTAATAGAAAATATATGGCTGGTTGTCAGCAGACGTTTTTGGCCCAAAAAGTCTGGTGACAACCGGTTGTCAGCAGACGATTTTGGTCCAAAAAGTCTGGTGACAACCGGTTGTCAGCAGACACTTCCTTTTTAAAATCCTATATACATCAATATTTTGTCAAAATTAGCCTACATTTACATTATAAATAATTCATTGATGATGCTTAATGCATTTAAAACAACTTTTAAGGCTAAAAAATGAAAATTATAGCACTTTCATAAATTTTCATTGGAAATTAACTTAATTAAGGCATGTTGCAAATGTAATTTGAAGAGGAAGGTATGTTGCAAGCGACATGCCTTAATGGTCTGGGGAGATCCCTGTGAATGATAAGGTGATACACCCTCAGGGGAAGCAGGTCAGCCAACCCAGTTTTTGTGATCTCAAAACTGGGGCCAACCCCCAAATGAAAGAACTTACACCCTTTAGAGCAAAGTTCATCCCTTTTGGGCTGCGCCCCCCCCACCCCCACCACCGGGCACCCTAACCCTTACCTTTGTTGGGTTGCCTGATCAATCAATCAGTGCATGAGCAGCATGGATGCCACACGAGCTGCACAGGTCTCTCAAGGATATCGCATGAGACAGTTTTCTGATCCAGATGCATGCCACTTGGGCAAATATTTGAACCAGACTACAACAACAAAGTGGTGCCCAGAGTAGCACCTCACCTAATCAAAGGTCTTCAAGGACCATAAAGAATGTGTTCGCTTAAAGGCAGTGCCTTAATTTCAAATTATGAATAGCCTAGGGTATAAAGAATTTATTCATACCTTCCATGCCACTGAGGCCTCCAGGGAATGACTGGTTTGAATTTTCCACCACTAACATTTGTGCAGATTAATGGTAGCACCTGCTTTCTACATTCAGTACTCTTAATCACTCATCCATTAAGTAAACAAAGCAGATTCAAAACAATATTAAATGGTTTATTCACAATACGAAAAATAACAGCAGTTTACATTAGCAACCAAACATAAATTGAACGCAGGAAAGACGTCAGGCGGTTATCGCCTTGCAGTGATGCAACATATATGTCACACATATCACAAAGAGTGAAGAATAAAGTGAAATCAGGCCAATGTGTACATAAACAGATTATTAACGATTAAACATGACCAAACTTGTCAAAACTCTTACCATTGTCCGCCATGTTTTCGCTCTTTTATAAACTGAACTCTGATTGGTCAGAACTCTCGTTAACCAGATATCCCAGATCAGGTCCGAAATGTAAGAACTTGTTTTTAATAATTTTTCATCCTTCATAAGACAACCTTTTACATATCAGAATAGTTACATCAAAAGCAAATTTAGTACCGAAATGCCTATAAATGAATGATCCACCCATCCATCCCTCTGTCCATCCATCCATCCATCCATCCATCCATCAATCCATCTGTCTGTCTGTCTGTACATCCATCCATCCATCCATCCATCCATCTGTCTGTCTGTCTGTCCGGCCATCCATCCATCCGTCCATCCTTCTGTCTGTACATCCATCCATCCATCTATCCATCCATCCATCCATCCATCCATCCATCCATCCATCCATCCATCTGTCTGTCTGTCTGTACATCCATCCATCCATCCATCCATCCATCCATCCATCCATCCATCCATCCATCCATCCACCCATCTGTCTGTATGTCTGTCCGGCCATCCATCAATCCATCCATCCATCCATCCATCCATTCATCCAAACCTTCACATTCATCTAGCCATCCACAAGTCTATCTAGCCATCCATACATCTGTTATACATCAATCCATATGTACATCCGTCCGTGCAACCATCTTAAAACCCAGCTTCAACATTACCTGTCACATCTCGTATCCATCCATGCATCCATCCATCCATCCATCCATGCATGCATCCATGCATGCATGCATCCATCCATCCATCCATCCATCCATCCATCCATCCATCCATCCATCCATCTAAACCAACACATTCATCCATCCATCCCCAGGTCTATCTGGCCATCCATACATCTGTCATACATCTATCCATATGAACATCCACCAACACTCAACTTCAACATTACCTGTCACGCCTCGTATCCATCCATCCATCCATCCATCCATCCATCCATCCATCGTCCGTCTGTCCATCCATGCAGCCAACACTTGCATGCATGCATCCATCCATGCATGCATCCATCCATGCTTCCATGCATCCACCCATCCATCCATGCTTGCATGCATGCATGCATCCATCCATCCATCCATCCATCCATCCATCCATCCTATATCATTCCATTCCATGCATCCTAGCAGTCCATCCATCCATACATCCATCCATCGAACCCGCGACCACGCACGCTCAACTTTATCCATCCATCCATTCATCCACTTACTCCTACCAGACCGTTTTACCGATTTTTTTAATCAGGTCTGTGAATATATATTAATATGAAGATGTGTATAAAGGTGTCGATTTTAAATACAAAACCATTAATTTTGCTGGAATTGTGCTCTTTTTGATATTCTGTAGTTTGTTTTTCATATTTATGTATAGTTTGTCCCTTTTGCCTCGATTTTTATCATATACAAGGTAAGGTATATATACTGAACAAAAAAAGAAACGTTACATGCACATTCAAAGCACGTTGTCTTTGAACTAAATTAAGACTTTTCCAATTTTATCTTATATGTAACTGCCAAAAAGTTTCCGTATTCAAGAAAATGAATATCACAACATAAGCTGCGAGATTAATGCCTACAGATCAGTTTGATTCAATGAGGGGTCAGAATTTGAAATTGCTATTTTAAGGGCCTTTTGAAGACCCGTGTTTCACTCAAGTTGTCAGCCCATGTGAGCAAGTCACTTCTGAGACGTTCATCAGGCATTAGTTGTTATGAAAACGGTCCCATCGCCGCTTCCAAAGGGTTGATCAGTGAAGCACAAGGCTCGGAATATCGCTTTTTTCATGACACTTGACTCTGACTTACATGCTATGCACTGAAACCCCCATAGACAATGCAAGGTGTGATACTACGGACAATTAACCAGTTTGATTGAACTTTTTCATCATGAACCATTGTCTGGAGAAGCTGGAATAAGATCCATGAATTAAACTTGAAAATTTTATTAAAACGTACTGGTAAATCGGAGTAAATGATTTGCTATACTTTTAATTGCAAGGGAGACAATTTCAAAGATACATTATCTTTAACATCTTATTTCTTTGAGCTGCTGGTTAAGTGTCATACGGTTCATAAGGTTTCTTATTGGCGGTTACAAGGCAAATCCGAAAGTGCAAAAATTTAAGCGCTTGCGCATGCGCATCGAGCGTCTCACATTGCCAATGGTATTTTCAGTCAAAGTGGAATAATTCTGTAACGATTTATGCAAATCGCAAACCGATTAGTTCATAAGGCTGTCTGACCTCTGACACGTGGGAAAATAACGTAGCATTATTCGAAAATAGTGTTCTTTGGCTTAAAATTCATGAATTATCTATGTAACGTTTCTTTTTTTGTTCAGTATAGATAAAAGGGTCAGGAAAGAGTTGACATAGTTGACACATACATTTCTCGAAGAAAAGTTTTCCGGCTTAGTTAAGCCTTTTAGTGGTTTTCGAAACTAAGTTTGTTATCGCTATATATGTCTTAAACCATTGGACCAATAGTCTTAAAATTAAGTATTTTATCACATATTAGTAAGTAGATACGCACTGAGTTTATGGTTTGAAACTCCAGCATTTTTTCTAAGTTATGCTCCATTTGATAGACTTTGCTGTATCATTAAAAATGTTTCTGTCGGTCCCTGACCAGAATAAGAAAAAGAGAAATATTTTTCGGTTCTTTCCTGGTAGGATTTAGGGATGAGTTAAATATGTCTGTAGTTTTCATAACATGTATATTGTATATACATGTAAATGTTGGCTGACAAAGCAAAATGGGTAACTACTAAAACTCGGTTGGTACTCAGTATGCATTGCTTACTGCCAATTCTGGCAGTATATATTTTGATTTGAATTTAGAAAAGACACCGCTTCCTGAGCAGAACTAATTGTCAGAAATATGGATAGTCTTCAGGAATGTCCTTATACCAGGATTAAATGATGTTGAATCCATAAGTCTGTTCACGTAAAATTAAGACTCCTGTTTGCTGAACAGTTTTTGAACCAGGGATAATCTTTTATAACGCTTAGTATGGACAGAGAAACACAACTTTCAACAAAACTTCCCAATGCCACTGAGCAGGTTAATAGCAACAACTTCCAAGACAGAGCAGTCTGTTAGCAATTGCAAAGTGTATATAGGGTATGACATAAACTGCATGAAAAATAGACAAAATGACCTATGTGAAATTTGATTCAATGACTTGACTGCTGCTCCAGTCAGCTGTGAATGGCAAACTGGTTGTTGTTTATATAACATATATAAAATTTCTCAAGTACGAAATCTTGTGACATTGCACAATGCAATAAGATTACCATTAGCAAATATATACAGGGATAAAGACTAACAATTTTGACTTAGGGACCCACAATTCCAAAATTTAAAATTTAACATTAGGGGTATGGGCATTTTCTCTAAAATTTCAGGGGCGCAGCCCAAAATTTAGGGGCTGTGGGCTAATGGGAGCCTGTTTGTCTTTATCCCTGATATACTGAACAAAAATAAAAACTTGACGGTTTTCATTTCTTAATCCGGCCAATCTGGCAAGTATAAAATGTATATATGGATGTGTGCGCATTGGGCAGACGTCTAATTAATTAAATCATGCAAAATTATTGGTTAATTTTTGTCCTATCCGGAGTTATCTAACTTATTCCTATTTCAATATTTCAGACCAGATCATTAATTTGCGCATGCGCAGAAGAAAGTTTTCTTGTACGCAATGGCAAACAAATCCAGTACGCACAGAAAACACTTTAAACGCTTATGTTAATTGTAATCACAATCTGAAAATAACGTTTAAAGATTCAAAACTTTCAGATTATCTCCCTTTGAATTAAACATATAGAGGTTTTCAGATGCCGTATTTTCTACACCAGTGCGTCTTTTTTATTATTTCCTTCGAGATTTGTTTGACTGGCTTGCAAACTCAATGTCTTTGTTACTAAATTTATTTGAAAGCCATTTCTTAAACTGCCATAAAGACTTTAATGTGTAATGGGAATTCCATTGAAACTGAATTTCTGACTTCATAATGGCATGGACTGAGGTTTTTCGCCTGGTCCTCGCGGCCTCCTATTCGACCGTGCATCGGTATAATTTTAGGTAATGAATCCATACGGCTTAGGTTAAATAATGAAAAGGCATTGCCAGCAGAATATTTATCGTTTAAGCAGACTTTACACTTTACACTCGACAGTTTTCAGTTTTTTGGTGTGATCCTTGCTTCCAAAGGATTACCCTTTCTATAGAACATATTGAACTTCACTACAGCTGGTGATTGGGACTGTGTGGTCACCGTAAAAAGTCTCCCTGCCCTTCATCATAGTGTAGATTTTATTTTCTAGTCCTTCGGGATCATTGATTCCATTTTGGAACTTTAAAAAAGTTTGAGGGTCACTGATGAGGCCTAATTGGCCAAAACTAGCTAGTCTGGCCCAGAAAACTTGTACACTCGACAGTTTTCAGTTTTTTGGTATGATCCTTGCTTCCAAAGGATTACCCTTTTTATAGAACATATTTAACAATTTTAGATTCGGCAATTGTTTGGTTTTGAGCATAGAAAACAGAAAAAGTACCCTCGTGACGTTTACAATAACCTCAATATATTGCTGTATCTAAAGAATCTTGAATTTTATGTGACTATAATATAACAAAATGGTTACATTTTCTTAGATAAAAAATGATTTTCATGTCTCAACGTTTCCCGACTACCGTAGGATGAAATATAGCGACTGTTAAGTTTTTATTTTTGCTAAGTATATATATAGAAGAGTTGGTGAATGAGGAGTGAAGATAATCGGGTATGCTATGGTGTCATCAGCAAAATGTCGGACACTGGAATAAAAGCCTGCCAGCAGGTCATATAAATGTAGTATAGGACTAAACCAGGTCCAAGAAATGAGCCTTGCGGAAGCCTGATTCTACGCTGACTGGTTCTGACTGCTCACCATCTATCACAACGGACTGGGTTCCGTTTGCTAGCCAGCTCATTATCCAGTGGTTGACTTTCCTGGGGCACCATAGTGATGAAGCTTGTGAATCAAACGACTATGACAGACCTTATCAAAATGCTTTTGCAAAGTCCATCAGTCTACTGTCGACTTGTTGTCTGTCTTGAAATCTGGATGAGAGATCATCTATGTTCTCAAGGAGCGGTGTCTCACAGGACCTGCCTCTTCTAAAGAAATGCTGCAGTGGATAAAGGGTGTTACTGGTTTCCCCATGGTTCATAATACTGCTAGCAACTATGTGCTCCATAATCTTGCAGCAGACTGTGGTGAATGAAAGTGGTGAACGAACGTTATGCGCAGGGTTAGTAAGAATAATAGTAAAAAAGTGATAGTGAGACCATCTAAAAGTATGATAGTGAAATTAGAAGAAGATGAGAGTGTCAGTATTGTTAGCTAAGTAATGAGATAAAAACAGATCTTATTTTCTATGGCCTTTGATGATTTATCTTGTTTAAGTCGAGCAAGACTAAATCTATTTGATTTCCTTGTGCGAGTTGCCTGCCGATGTCCTCAACAAGCTGAATGAGTTGTGTTTCACACGAAAGTTTTTCACGAAAACCATGATAGAGTTCAAACAGGATGTTGTTTTCGTTGAATTGCCTAGTAAGATGTGAAGCGATCATATGCTCCATGAGCTTACACAAAATACAGGTCAAGGAAATGGGCCTGTAGTTTGCAGGAACACTCTTGTCACCCTATTTGAATATTGGGCTCACCCTTGCTGTAAATGTAAATAGACATTTAGAATGTAAATAGAGTGATGGATTCACCATCATTTTAAACCTGGTGTACGGACACCACTGCAACAGCTCTACTTAAGAAAGGGGTCTACCCATTTAAAGGCAGAATTTATACTACAGCAACAAAAACAATACAGTACAATACATTCTAAATTTAATGTCGGAGGGTAACAAACATAAAAACATTAGCTATGATTAGCTATTTACCAGCTTACAGGCTGACGGGACACAGATTTTTAGCACAATTAAAGTTAATGCAACACCTTCTATAGCAAATGCGCGTTGTAAATAGCACGAGCATAGTACTAATAGAACGACCGGAAATCGACATTTCGGTGACTCGAGCAACTTTTGTTTTCTTTCTTTCACTTCCGGTTAACAAGATGAAGTACGATTGATTTGTTAATGCTTTGAAATCTGTGTTAATCTTCGAATATAGGCCCCATCACAGAAAGATTTCCTCCCTCACAGATCGAGATTTAGTTGCCCTTCTAACAGTATCTTTCATTTTGTTTTGCAGGATCGAACTTTGTTCGTACAGCGGGTATAAAATTTACCCTGGTCATGGGAAAAAGGTTGTGAAGATCGACGGTCGGGTAAGGTGTTTTCTTCTCCCTTCATTCTCTGATTCGATCATGTCTAATCAGTATATCAAAGTATACCTACTCAGCCTAGAACAATGGGAAAAGATGTGGGATATTAACTTTAACCCCTCTAAATATCAGGTCCTTGTCACTCGTCTTAAAAAACCCATTCAGACTAAATACTTCTTTCATGATATTGAGCTGGATAGTGTTTCATCTGCAAAATATCTAGGGGTCACCATCTCGACTGACCTATCTTGGAGTACCCATATTGATAATGTAACCAAGAGCGCTAACCCGAGTCTTCTCTGGCTGCAAAATTGGGTCTTGCAGCCAGAGCGATACTGCACTTAAAAACTCTAAGTCAGCCGATCCATTGGTGGATCGGCCAAGCAAAATTCTAATTTTGGTTAGTTTTATCAATTACCTGCGCAAAAGATATACAGTGGCTAATTCCTTATTCATTTTTGCACCATTCTGCAGTGTTCGTCACATTTTATTCCATTTTGAACCATAATAATCTTTGATCGAACTTAATGAGGTAAAGAAAAATATCGCTTTTTGTTGATGACCTCGTTTTGATTTGACAGTTCTTGCGCGTGCCGGTGTACAGGTAAAAATATCCAACATCATTTCAACATCACAAATCGGGTCCGTGGAAACACCCAAACCACCCCAAACCTTTTCCAAACCAGCCTCCTCGGATTCACATCACCCCCTCACCCTTCCACACTTACACCAACACTTCTCCCACCCCATTCCAAACAGTCTCTAGTCTATATAGATTCAAAATAAAACGAGTACTTCAATAAGTGATTGCCCCATGATATATATGTATGTAACTTCGAGTTTAAATATTAACAAAAAATAATAATCACAGTATAATAAAGTCAATTATTTTGTACGTTTTTGTATGTCACGCAGGGTTAGAGGGGGGGGGGGGCGACCATTTATACCCCCCCCCCAAACCAGCCACCCTGGATACAACTAGAACCCTACCCCTAGCGCAGCGGCACATTAATTTAAAGAACGAGAAAGGGAGGGGAGAAAAGAAATTATAGGCGGAATTATACTATCAAATTGACCTGAAATGTTGGTGTCTTGGTGCGGGAGGGGATGGGGTTCTAGTTTGTACCCAGGGAGGCTGGTTTGGGTGGTATGAAAGTGGTTTGGGGTGGTTTGGGATGTTTTGGGGGTGGTTTGGGGTGTTTCCACGGACCGTCACAAATCCGAACGTTTCGCGCTTGGACAATTCGTTCTTTCATTCAAGGAATTCTGTAAAGAAGGTCAATCCGGGTCAATTCAGCCCGGTCAACTCGTCTATTCGGTCCTATATACGTGCCACTGCGCAAGGGGTGGGGTTCTAGTTTGTATCCAGGGTGGCTGGTTTGGAGTGGTATAAATGGTCGCCCCCTCCTGTACTTAAGCCCCGCTAAGCCCGGTCCCATGGGGGCCGTGGTTACAAATGGCTGGTGCATTACGAGTCTGGATGGCCACATCTATCTATCTATCTATCTATCTATCTATCTATCTATCTATTGACATCATAAAAGGTTTTTCTTTCATGGCATCATAATAGGTTTTTCTTTCAAGGTTTGTACTGACAAGGACCGTTTTGTGTGTGTAAGCAAGTGCGTTTACAAATGCTGGAAACATCTTTCAATGACCAACTGCAGTACCCTCAAACCTAACTAATGTTGTGAGAACTTGTGGCCCAACCCCATTGCTTACGATTATTGCAATAAAATATGATTATACTAAACCCTCAAACCTAGCAAGACCTAGTCACTCCTCCTCGTGGCACCGGCTGGAAACTATGAATAGGCTGAAATTTAGACACAATTACCTGAATATTGTGTTGGAAAAAACCTATTCATAGGCTAACGTGGCAGGTCGACTTTCGAGTGTCCAAGTTTAGTTTCAAGACGAAGACTACAAAATTGGGGCGAGATGTGTTCTGGATGTAGGATAAGAAGTTGGATATTATAGTAAGGTAAGTGTCTGAATATGTGGGGCGAGTTGTCTTTGGGGCGAGTTGTCCTGATTCCCCCTGCCCCACCCTGCGTGACATACATAAACGTACGAAATAAATACTTTATTATACTGAGATTATTAATTTTTCGTTAATATTTAAACCCGAAGTTATTAAAAGAGATACGTACATACATATCATGGGTAAACACTTATTAAAGTGTTGTTTTTATTTTGAATCTTCTTCCGTTACGTCTTAACCCCCGAGGGGGACACAGACGGGTTCCGGCGAACCAAGTGCTGAAGGGGGTTAGCTGGAACAAATGTATAGGAAAGTATGTGAAATGAGTTTGTACAGTGCGATAAAAGGTGTTAGTATAGTTAAAAGATAAAAACAGAAATTGGTGTTTAGGGAGAGACATGAATTACCTGGCAGACAGCACTGCTGAACTGCACCAAGGTAGGAAGGACCGGTATGTAGGGTGGGAGGGCATTCCAATGGATGATAGTCCTAGGGAAGAATGTGAACCTGTAGTAGTCTTTGTAAGTTGGGATTTGTCGATATGAAAGTGGATGAATATGTCTTGACTGTCTAGTGTTGCGAACAAGGCACTCAGATGCAGGAATGGCAACAAGGTCATATGTGACCTTGTACATCATTATAAGACGGCAATCTATACGTCGATGGTCTAGGGGGCGCCAATTTAGGTCCTTCAACATAGCAGTGACGCTGGATGTGTAATCATAATCTCTTGTTGCCCACCTGGCAGCCCTTCTTTGGACCGCTTCCACTTTATGTATATCAGTGGCAGTGTGGGGGACCATACTGTTGAAGCGTATTCCAACTGGGGCCTTACTAGTGTTTTGTAGGCTACTGATTTCAGGTCCTTATTATGGACCCGAATGTTTCTTTTCAGAAATCCAAGAGTCTGGTTAGCGCTCTTGGTTACATTATCCATATGGGTACTCCAAGTTAGGTCATCCGAGATGGTGACCCCTAGATATTTTGCAGATGCAACACTATCCAGCTCAATATCATGTAAGAAGTATTTAGTCTGAATGGGGTTTTTAAGACGAGTGACATGAAGGACCTGACATTTAGAGGGGTTAAAGTTCATTTCCCACATCTTTTCCCATTGTTCTAGGCTGAGTAGGTCCTTTTGGAGGACCTTGCCTTCGGACGGTGAGCTAAGAGCAAGGTACATCTAAATAAATAGTAAGTAAGTAAGTAAGTAAGTAAATACTGTATGGGATGGGTGGGAGCGGTGTTGGTGTATGTGGGAGGGGACAGGGTGGTGATATGAAACTGGGGATGCTGGTTTGGCGCGGTTTGGTAGAGGCTTGGGGTGTTTTGGGGTGTTTCCACGGACCCCCTACGAAACGGATAAAGTGACCGATAGTATTTTTTCTTATCAACACCGGACTGACCTCGCGCGATCTGTCAACAAAAACAATAATGGCGGAGATATGTTACAAATCTCGACTCGCTCTAAAAAATTGTTATTTATCTGCTTTTAGACGGGGTATCACATTGAATTACTGTGCCGAGTCATCAAAAGGTATTTTTTGATAGGATTGCAAAGTTTACATATAACTGCAACATAATACGAAATAGAAATTCAACCAGAAACCAAGGGCATCTGTGGGAAATACAATATTAGAGTTTTCACCACTTTCGTTCCTCTGACGTTAATAAGCCGCCAATCAAAATTATAAAAAGGCTTTTTCAGTCAGAGAAGGCTCGGATTACAAGAGCGCTAACCAGACTCTTGGATTTCTGAAAAGAAACATTCGGGTCCATAATAAGGACCTGAAATCAGTAGCCTACAAAACACTAGTAAGGCCCCAGTTGGAGTACGCGTCAACAGTATGGTCCCCCCACACTGCCACTGATATACATAAAGTGGAAGCGGTCCAAAGAAGGGCTGCCAGGTGGGCAACAAGAGATTATAACTACACATCCAGCGTCACTGCTATGTTGAAGGACCTAAATTGGCGCCCCATAGACCAACGACATATAGATTGCCGTCTTATAATGATGTACAAGGTCACATATGACCTTGTTGCCATTCCTGCATCTGAGTACCTTGTTCGCAACACTAGACAGTCAAGACATATTCATCCACTTTCATATCAACAAATCCCAACTTATAAAGACTACTACAGGTTCACATTCTTCCCTAGGACTATCATCCATTGGAATGCCCTCCCACCCTACATACCGGTCCTTCCTACCTTGGTGCAGTTCAGCAGTGCTGTCTGCCAGGTAATCCATGTCTCTCCCTAAACACCAATTTCTGTTTTTATCTTTTAACTATACTAACACTCTTTATCGCACTGTACAAACTCATTTCACACACATTCCTATACATTTGTTCCAGCTAACCCCCTTCAGCACTTGGTTCGCCGGAACCCGTCTGTTGTCCCCCTCGGGGGTTAAGACGTAACGGAAGATAGATAGATAGGGCTGTTCTGTGGTGGAAGTTTTCAGGGAACTACTTGTGAAACAACCGGCCGGGCTGCATACGGTAGTGCAGTTGGTAGGGCACCTGACATAAGTCAGAGGTCCTGGGTTCGATACCCTGCCTGACCACATACTGTCGTTTATTCAGGAAGTAGGGTTGTCAGTTATTGGGGAAAATATGTGCACTTAGTACTTGTAAGCCGCTAAGGCAGGGGCTGACAAATCAAAAAAAATTCCACAGGACAAGTAAAAACAAAATTCACTTGTCCGGCAAAAAAAATTGCTTGCCCAGATTTTTCACACACACACACAAAAACAAAAAGTTACCCTTCTGTACCACAGGAGCTTGACGTTGGTTATACTTTTTAAAGGGGTCGCCTCCAGCTTATAGAATATAGTAATAATTATTAATATTATTATTGTAGGGACAAGCCCTTTAAGAAATTTTTAAGGTCAAGCTCCTGTGTTCTGTACAATCATACATTCCCTAAAATTTGAAAATCTTGTCTGAGCAAAGAGTTTAGAGTATAGACCATTAGTAGACAAAGATGTTGGCAGATTGTGTAGACCCTGCTCAAATTGCATAGGAGCAGTCTGATCAGAGTCAACTCTGACTGCCAAGTATAATTACACTTTGATCCAAATATCGTAGGAGCAATCTGATCAGGGTCTACTCTTACTGCCAAGCATTACTACACTTTGATCCAACTACGTTAGGAGCAGTCTGATCAGTGTCAACTCTGGTTGCCAAGCAATATTACACTTTGATCCAAATAGGTAAGGTAACTGTGGAAGCCTTTCCTTTCATCTTTATAGCATACTCTGTCCAGGTGACATTCGGCAGGAAAAATGCATGCTTTGTACTGGTTGACTCAGGTCGTTTGCACTTTACATCAAAGGATACCGGTATACCAAATAGATTACCATAAAAGTTCTGAATATTGAGACATGTGTATGAGCAAACAGTGTAGACTTTGATCAATCTGCTCCTGAATATGAGCAGTATGATCAAAGTCTACACTGTTTTGCCATTCTGCTTTCATCTGTTAGACCAATAAAAAAAATTATTGATTTTTTTTAACTCTTCGGTTGTCCCAATTTCTAGAATAAAGATCGCTTTGTAGATCAAACAGTACCGACCTGTCTAGACTCTGTATTTTGACTCAAGCTCATCATGCACCCGAGAAGAAAACATTGGTCAACGGTCCACATCTAGTTGTGAAATTTCGCTAAATGATTGACAGGTGTCGCAAACACCGTCAGTAGCCATTACACTGGATTAACGGATGGGTGACAATAAACAAACTTTCGGTAACTGAAGGTGAGAAAATCATGATAATTATAGCTATAAACAGCAGTGCGGCTGTCTTTTTGAACACGCTTACAGTTGTTCTTTCCAAATTTTTATGTGTTGGGGATTTTCTTTTACTTGCCCGGCCGGGCGTCGAGCTGGAAATAGCGCTTGTCCAGCCAGATTTGGAGCTTGTCCCGGGCGTCCGGGCAATGGATTTGTCAGCCCCTGCGCTAAGGGGTCTAAGCCTTGGTTAGGTTAACTGACCGTCCCGACATGACCATAGCATTTTACCATGGACGTAAAGCAACATCAATCAAAAACAACCCCAACCCTGGGAACAGCCAGCTATTCAAACTTGCCAGCGATGGGTTTGAACCTGTTTTGGGCAGTGATATGTAGCCAGTCTGCAGTTTAGTGACAAACCTTGCTTCCTGCTGAACTATCAGGGCTAGTGGTGCATACCAATTCACCGTATCATTCAAATGTCAGTTTTGAATAAAAAATATTGAATCTCGGTCCTAGATGGTTGAGAATGTAATCTTTTTTTTTTTTTTTTTTTTTTTTTTTTTTTTTTAATAAATCATAACATTTTGAACGAAGAAAATAGTTTTATTAAATACCCTTCAAAGCTACCTTATCTAATATCTAGAGTATTTCTTGACCATGGCAATTTACAACTGCTTTAAAACTCGAACATTGATAAGATGGGAGTTTTAGGATAGTTCTGAGATAGTTTTTCTTATTTCTCAATGAAAACATACATTATGACCCCTCATTAGAGCCGTCTCTGTGAGAAGGTTCTTATGAAGGGTCACACTGCATGTTTATAAGCAGAAATGGAAAATTATCCAAAATTATCCCTGTTACCCCTTCTTATAGATCTGAATCACTCTATGATCTATATTGTAGGTCTTCCAGTTCATCAGTGCAAAATGCGAGCGCTCTCACCAGATGAAGCGAAATCCTCGTAAGATAAACTGGACAGTGTTGTACAGACGTAAACACAAGAAGGGCCAGTCGGAAGAGGTGACTAAGAAGCGAACACGGCGCACTGCCAAGTACCAGCGGGCTATCACTGGTGCCACTCTCAGCGATATAATAGCCAAGAGGAACCAGAAACCTGAAGTCAGAAAAGCTCAGAGAGAACAGGCCATTAGGTAAACAGTGCTCCAGATAAGAAGGCATAATTTTGAGATAATTTTCCTTACTTGTCCATAAAAACATGTGTTGTGACCCTCCATTAGAACCGTCTTGCCAAGACGGTTCTACTGAGGGGTCACAACATATATTTTCACTGAGAAATAAGAAAAATTATCTTTGAATTATCCTCAGTACCCACTTATCTGGAGCTCTGGTAAACAAATGAATAAGTCAGTTACTGACATTATTTAACAGGGGATTAAAACATTTTGTGTGAAACCTTTTTTTATGGTTTAAACGTATACATTTCATCTTTTCAATTAACATGCATTCACAGAATAATAAAGCATTACAAACTTTTGTAAGAGAAGATGAGAGCTTAGTCTTGTGATGATTGGGTAGACAGGTAGAGGAATTAGGGTTTTACAGCATTTTAGTCTGATTGAATAATGAGCGATGGGAACGAGAAACAGTAACGAAGTGGCTATAGAGAAATGATGACATGGTCCCAACTAAAAGTTGACATTTTGAAGCTAAATCCTTGGCTCCTCAGTTTGAATTTTGCAGAGCTCTAGATAAGAGGGAGTATTTGATGATAATTAAGGATAATTTTTCTTATTTCTCATTGAAACCATATTTTGTGATCCCTCATCTGAACCAGGGGCCTGGTTCACAACGAATCGTACGATTGAAATTCGTCGTAAGATGATCGTACGAGAATCTTACGACCAAAAATCGGTTTCATGAAAAAAATCTCGGTTTCACTATTGTCCTCGTAGAACTCAATTTACGATCAAATCTACGATACCTAAAGGGCAGTCGTAAATTTCACTTTTTCTCCTCTTTCATCGCACAACATACTCATACTCAACTTTTGAATAGATTACATTTATCTACTGTCTTTCTGAAAAGCATATACCAAGTTTTGAGCAAATCAGCCAATTAACAAAATTCCAAATTTATGATAAATCACCTAAGGGTGATTTTGAGTGAAGTTTTTCCTGTACGATTATCGTACGATTGTCGTGCGATTCTTGCGGGATAATTTACCTGCAATGTATTAGAGACTATTCTCAAAATCATTACGGCAGCATTTGTTCTTATAGAGAGAAATTATCTTACAAGAAAATGGGAGGTTTTAGGACTGTTTGAACCCCTAATTAGGTGATCTCTGATCTGAGGAGACTGCATGTTTGTGTTCAACGGTATGGCACGCCAAATGCACAATAAATCTTTAAACTAGGTTTAAGAAATTTTACCCTAAGTTGAGCTTCAAACCATGGTTTCAGTTCAGTCATAGGTTTCAAATCTGATTTCAATACCCGGCTTTGTAAAAACGATTATAGAAAATTTCAATTTTCAAAAATTAGTTTTGAAGTTAAAACAAAGGATTGAAAACTTAACACCTAAAATTGAGAATGCGAAATTTGGCTTGCTATACTATACAAGCGAATTATTGCGCTGACCACAAGGTTCTGCAGTGCAAGTCTGAAAGAGCTGATACAATCACAGACAGCATTTGGCAAAATAAAAAGACCCGAGTTTAATTCCTCGGAACTTCTTTCTCAAAACTGTATTTCGAAAATCGAGGAAGGGCATGGCAAGCCAATGCACAATGAATTTCAAAACCCTGAGTTTCAGCCTTGTTTTTAGAGGTTCAGTCCTAGGTTTTGGATCTCCAATCCCCACTTTTGTAAAATGAATTTATATAGGAATTTTGTTTTCATATCTTAGAAGTAAAGGGTGTCACTATGTAGTGACACCCTTTACTACTTATCTTGGTTTTGAAGATCTGCAACTAAGGATAAAAAACTTTAAACCTTGGACTGAAAACTTCCCAGGTGCGATCCTTCGTGTCTTTGGTTAGGAGTCGTCCATGTTTACTTACAAGCCACCGGTAGCTCAGTGGTTTAAGCGCTGGCCTGCTGATCAAGCGGTCCTGAGGTCGTTTCCGGAGGCGGAAATCGTTTCAGTCGTAAACAGGGTTCCATTGCAAATAACCTTTCATTATCACCCTTCCACCGTCCTGATACGACTGAAATGCTGTTGAAACGGACGTAAAATCGCAAGGCATCCATCCATCCATCCATCCATCTTCCTTACTTCAGTGAGAAGGGCTTTAACCTCATTGGAGGTCCTGTTGACCCTTTTCTTTGACATGATTGCGTTGTATTACAAATCGCTACTTTTTGTGTTTATAAAACCCAATACACATCTGTCAAAGCTAATACACATCACGTCTGCGATCCATCGTATAACTAAAATCCTACGAGAATCGTACTATCTGTCGTACGATGTTTTTATGAAACGATCGTGCGAGAATCGTGCGATTCTCGTACGACCAAACGTACGATTATCGCACGATTCATCGTACGGTAAATTTTTGTGAAACAGGCCCCAGCTCTCATTGAGACGGTTCAGATGAGGGGTCACAACATATGTTTTAATGCATAATTAACAAAATTATCCCTAATTATCACCAAATACTCCCTCTTATCTAGAGCTCTGATTTGGTAGTTAGACTGATATTAACAATAGCCTAAAGTGAGTGAGTGAGCTGGGTTTTAATGTCCCATCAAACAAATCAACACAAAGGTCATATGGAGACAGGACCTCAGTTTAAAGTTTCAATCAAAAGACTGAAGGAGTAAGGGGTTAAACCTGTAAACTCTGGATTAGTAGTCAAATGTGCATACCCTATAGGCCATGAGCCAAATATGGTTTACCTCCCCCCCCCAGGGGGAGTTTTGTAGACCATATTTTTCTTAAAGCCCAGCATCTTAGAAGTATTTTGCAGCATGTTAGCCCTCTGGCGGGTGGGGCGTTAAGCTGTAACAGCCTGTTATAAACGTTACCCATTAAAAAAATAAACATGAAATAAATATTTTCAAAAATTATAAAAAAATAGAAGTCACTTTCCTATGTTTAAAATTGTAGTAGAGTCTAATAGAACAATCAAGTAGCTAAAAGTTAGGATGTTTGAAAGGTCACTTTAGCCTACATGGTGTAATATACGTGATATTTGTCTTTACACTCCATTAAAATTGCTATTTCCATCCAAAATACTTTCTTTTTGTAAGTTATTCCTTTAATATTAGACCATATGTTTGTTACTGTATTAATGACAATTTATTGGTCTTTTCAAATCTGCAAAAATTATTATCCTATCTTGTATACTTTGGGAGAAATAGGATGTTGAACACAGTACCCCCTTATAAATGTTCCGTATTACAATTATCACTTTCTGTATAATTCAAGTGCTTGAACTACACTGTATGAATTAAAATACAATAGTAAAAGGTAACATTGAATATGGCAGCCTCTCTAAACAGCAAGGAGCAGTTTCACAATATTTTGAACGCATTTCAGTCGGCCATAATGATCGATTATATACGTTACCGAGGGCTATTTTTGTTAAACTCATATAATTTGAAGATAGAATCATTTTATTTTTGTTGGTAGCAGTTTCTTCGTGAAAGAATCTTTTAATATTAAAGAAAAAAATGCATTCTGGTTTATTTTCTATGATAAGCTATTACTAGTAGTAACGTAAATAACATTATCATTTAAAATATTTCATTATAATACCTTTAATCAGTTTTTCCCACTGTCACATAAAAAACAATAACACATATAAGTCTGGGTGTTTTTATGATATATTGTGTACTTGGACCTAGCAACACTTCTCTCAGTTATTACTTTTAGGGATTCATGAGGTGTGTTTTATACGTGATCAAACATAGTATACTTCAAATTGTAATGTTAAGGGCATTGACATATTCTGCACATGTAAAACGGTTTTTTGCTGTTTACTTTGTTATTATATCAAAAATAAAAGTATTTTAAGATAAAAAAGATACAGCCGCAGCTAAGCCAGCATATAGGGCGCAAATAAAATGATATACAATCAGTTTGATAACACTAAAAGCTAAGTGCTTTTGACGAGATGAGTATAAAATTATTAAATAATCCGTAATTGACAATGCAAAATGGAGTACCACCTTGATTATTGACAGGATTTGGTATAGTTTTTACGTGCACACTGAAAAAACTATAAAGCAGAACAGTAAACCTGAAGTTTGAAAACTTAAGCCAAATACAGTTCTGCATCAAAGCTAATGTAGATATTTGCTGGCAGGGTATACTTTTGTAAGACTATCGTATATTTTACGTTACCAAGGGAAACAACATTGCTGAGTTACAGTTAAGAAACAAACTTTTGAAAATAATTAATGGTAGTGTCAATACATTGCTTTATTTAGTTCATTTATGTAACTAACAATAATATGTCAACCAGGAGTTTGGAAGAATAGTATCAGAAACATTTAATATAGAAAAGAGACACTGACATTTTACTAGTCTACTGTAGCAATTTATAAATGCTATGTTTAAGATGATCTATATTTCTATGCTTTTGTTTCTTTCTCTTTAAAGTCTAACTACATGCAATCATCTCTTAAAGAATCTTACTACATTCGACCATCTATTAAAGCATCTATTCACCAAAGAACATAAAGATACGTTTAGTTTGACAAAAATGTTTTTTATTTCCAGGGACAGTGTTTCAGTAGCTCTGCACACATAATGAAATGGCAAATGAAAATGACAGAATATATCAATGTTTGTCATCGCTGTTCAGATATTTATGAGCAAATCTTAGTTGTTCTCCTTCAGAATGTATTCGCCTACACTGTAGTTACGCTTTGCAGCATAATATTGAGGAAAAAGAAAGAATGACCGAACAAGTAACGTATACAACGTATTCATTGTGAGTTTATGGATTCTTCATTTCCGATATCCTTAACTAGTAATACAGTATTTCTAAAGAGCAAATAATCAAACAATAGAAATAGTACATACCTATACATGTCAAGGAAGGGCTAACTTAAATAACTTACTGCATTTGATCTCTGTGACCTTGTATTACCATATTGTTTACTTTTTAGCAACAAATATGGTTGAAAACTGCTCATTTATGATACCTTACTGCTTATCTTATCATCTTTGTCCAAATACGTTAAATATTGTTAGAGAATACAGCATTTTGGCAATATCCTAACGACAATTTTAGTTGCTTACATATTGAAAAGTTGTCTGACTGCAATTTGTATTTCGTAACACCTTTAGTCCTTGATAGTACAACAAGTGGGAATAAAACCATGGGGTTTGCGAAATTACCTGACCAGTTTAATATTTGTAACAACATAATGAAAAATAAAACTCTGAACAGGCTGATGACAAAATGTTGTATGCTTTATAAAGTATGTCACTTTCTGTCAACCTTAAATTTTCACATTGTTAATAGTTTGTAATGTATTTGATGGCTGGGAGCTGCATAAACAGATCACGTAGATCACAAATTAACATGTAAGTTATGATCACGGGAGCCACACATATTTGCTAACCTATATATAGCAGTTACTGTCCAAAGAGGCTCGTGGCTGACGATTCGACTGACAGCATAGCAAAAATGGTGTTAATACCTGTTGGCAGAGTTGGTACTGCTTTTGATTGCCTCGGCTGGCAGTCACAGTTGCATATTTGTATGTAGGGTAATTGAATGGCTCAGCCAACAGCACAGATAGCGAAATTGGTTTTATCCCCATCACGATGAGAACCTAAATATTAATCAGTTGCAGCATATATCAATTTACACTTATTACATTCTATGCATAAAATAAAAAAAAAAACATTTTTATGAAGTCACTTTTAAGTGAAACCGAGTTGAAGGCAAAGTCGAACTGCTTCAGCTATAACAATCTATATGCGCCTTGCTGAGCTCTTGTGTATTTCAAAGAGCTAAATTTGCCATCTGACTACCAGTGGTAAGCTAATACTACAGCAATGACTAATTCATATCGCCCGGGAACTAAATTTTTGATAACAGATGACTCACAAATCTTATCCCCCTCGACATATTACAATTATGTAACGTAACGTTACTGTTAGATTGCTTTTCAAATATACACTATCCGATGTTTTTTATAGTTTGAGGACACATAACATTGGCGTTTCTTCATATTTACATATACAACAGTGTCTACTTAAGACATAATATAACAATGAAGATAGAATGCAGCTGATGTTGGCTTTCTTAGCTCTTCTCGTCATTTTTTTAGGTTAAATTCTTCAAATACAAGATAGTTTCTGTCCACATTTAATATATCCACTGCTCACTGCTGCCTAACTAATTTAAGCTGGGCATGAATCAAAGAAGATTGATGGAACACGTATAAACTTCAGTCCACCAATTCAGCGATTTAGTCTGGTTGTTTTTCCCCCGAATTTTTGTTGTGGTTATATACGTTACATATTTATCGTGACTGCTGACAAGTTTTGCAAGACTTTAGTTTGTTTGTTTTTTATACTAGAATAATGAAACAGTCATATATATGACAATAACTTTTCTCTTCACTTCAATTCTTACAATTTGCTCCATATATTACATGTATTTAGACACTGAAGGGAAAAAACGTCAAATACAATGTAAACTACGTTATACGGTTTAGTCAACTTATCCTTGGCCATGCCAATTACCTTGAAACAGCGATTTATGTACTAGCAGACAAAAATTAACATTATTTAGGGCGAATACTAACATGTGTATACCAATGTGTATTTTCTATTAAAGCGTGAATATGTAAATTTGGGTAGTGTAGTTGACGTTGACGTTACACGTTAACGCCCCAACGTACAGAAGGCTAACATGTGTCATTTTGTTTCTTATATAATGTAGTTTCAGAATATCATAGGGTACAAAACTCCCCCTGGGGGGGAGGGAGGTCTATGGTCAGCTCAAGGTCTACTATCTTCAACCACTGCTAAATTAGATAAAATTTGAGAGTGAGAGCAAAAATGTGTAAATTTACGTTAGTTTTATGGACTTAGAAAACACAATGTTAGTTTTGTGGACTTAGAAAACACAATGTTAGTTTTGTGGACTTAGAAAACACAATTTGCTCAAAAAAAATGTGAACATAGATTTCTGACCAGTTAGGGTATATATAGAGGTAGTTCATGATCAGAAAAGCTTTTAGATGTTATCTGCAACTGCGAGTTCTTAAATAAAGGCTTGGTTGTTGCTGTTGTTACTCGTATTCCAATTCTCGTAATCTTGACCCCGGAACTAGGGCTACTCCCACAGGAAAGAGGTTCTTCAAGGTAGCTCTGTGAGAAAGGAGGCAAATACCTCTATCTGACAGAGCTCTAGATAAGAGGGAGTATTTGATGATAATTAAGGATAATTTTTTTATGCCCCCGAAGGAACTTCGGGTGGCATATTAAAATCGCACCGTCCGTCCGTCTGTCCGTCCGTCCGTCTGTCCGTCCGTCCGTTACAAATCGTGTGTCCGCCATAACTCAAAAACCGCTGAAGGGAATTTAATCAAATTTCACAGAAAGGTTGACCAAATTGAAAAGGTGTGTCGCGCACAAAATTTAGACTCCCATGACCAAGGTCAAGGTCACAATCAAAGGTCATAGGTTTGACCCTTACAAATCGTGTGTCCGCCATAACTCAAAAACCTCTGAAGTGAATTGAATCAAATTTCACAGAAAGGTAAACCATAATGAGAAGGTGTGTCGGGCACAAAGTTTAGATTCCCACGTCCAAGGTCAAGGTCACAATCAAAGGTCGTAGGTTTGACCCTTACAAATCGTGTGTCCACAATAACTCAAAAACCCCTGAAGTGAATTGAATCAAATTTCACAGACAGGTAAACCATAATGAGAAGGTGTGTCACGCACAAAATTTAGGTTCCCACGACCAAGGTCAAGGTCACAATTAAAGGTCATAGGTTTGACCCTTACAAATCGTGTTTCCACAATAGCTCAAGAACTGCTGAAGTGAATT
Source organism: Ctena decussata (assembly GCA_963989385.1). Classification (NCBI taxonomy): domain Eukaryota; kingdom Metazoa; phylum Mollusca; class Bivalvia; order Lucinida; family Lucinidae; genus Ctena; species Ctena decussata. The sequence goes on from OZ022502.1 coordinate 18,364,886, forward strand.
AAATCAAATTTCACATAAAGGTAGACCAAAATGAGAAGGTGTGTCGTACACAAAATTTAGGTTCCCATGACCAAGGTCAAGGTCATAATCAAAGGTCATTAGTTTGTCTTGTATGTCAGCGATAACTCAAAAACCCGTGAAGTGAATTTAATCAAATTTTACAGAAGGGTAGACCAAAATGAGAAGATGTGTCATGCACAAAATTTAGGTTCACACAACCAAGGTCAAGGTCACAGTCAAATGTCATAAGTTTGTCTCTTACAAATCTTGTGTCCAAACTATCTCAAAAACTGCTGAGGCGAATTTAATCAAATTTTACAGAAAGGTAAATTAAAATGGTAAGTTGTGTCATGCACAAAATTTAGGTTCCCATAACCAAGGTCAAGTCCACAGTCAAAGGACAGGGATCAAATACCAGGTGATAGGGGCCTTCGGGGGCATTTGTTACACACTGTAACATTTCTTGTTTCATTTCTCATCGAAACCATATGTTGTGACCCCTCATCTGAACCGTCTCATCGAGACGGTTCAGATGAGGGGTCACAACATATGTTTTATGCAGAATTAACAAAAATTATCCCTAATTATCACCAAATACTCCCTCTTATCTAGAGCTCTGTATCAGATTTCCCTTGGCAATGTTTCAGTACACCTCAAACAGGGTCAAACCAAGGCTACTGCTGGCATATTAGGCAATATGTGTTTTTAATCATGCCAGGATCCACTCATACATTTCTCCATTGTGCTAATCAAACTTTTTAGAAAGAATTGTGTTAAAGCTTTCTAGGCAATTGCTTTGGCTGGGGGTATACATGTATATGAGCGGCGACAAGACAAACCAACAAATTGGCATGTGCCCCCCAGCGAAGACTCAAATCAACCTGGGCATCAGCCCAGTCTGATCAATCTTTCCTGTCGGCATGGTGCTAACTTTGACCCTTTGCTACCTCTAAAGCTCACAGTTAAGACTCTGATCAGACTGGGCTGATCTGAGTCTTGGAGGGGTGCATATGCCACTTGTTTAATCGTGTTGCGGCTCATATGAGCTGCTACTCAGCTGCCCTAATAGTAATCTCCATGCATTTGTTACAGAGCTGCAAAAGAAAAGAATAGAGCAAAAGAAGTGCAGAAAAAGGCACAGAGGGTAAGTTACACTGGATGGATGGAAGGCTGACAATGGGAGGGTGATAATGAAAGGCTGTATGCAATTGAACCCTGTTTGTGATTGGTAGGATTTTTGCCTCCAGGGGATCTTTATCTCAGCACTGTCAGATCAGCAGGCCAAAGCTTAACCTACTGAGCTTCCAAGGCTCGCAAGTGATACTGGAAAATATAACCGTGGAGTTAAATACTGCAAATCATGAGACTGAAATATTTGTACTACATGTATGTAAATTTGACACTTTCATGATTTTAGACTGGTTTAGATTTAAACGTACTTTATGTTCTAGTGACTTTTTCCTTGTATCATTTTGAACAGATCTACATCACACTTGGGATAATGCATCGCTCTGATGCACAGTGTTTTTCCCACTGATACTTCTCAGGTCACTGTGACCTAATTTTGTGGCTCAGTGATTTTGCTGGGTTCAAGGTCTTCTGTCCAGACATAAAGTTATGGCATTAGTGTACCATGGACATAAATTTCTAGTTATCAGCAGAACTCTAGATAAGAGGGAGTTTCTGACGATAATTAAGGATAATTTTTTCTTATTTCTTATTGAAACCATATATTGTGATCCCTCATCTGAATCGTCTCATCGAGACGGTTCAAATGAGGGGTCACAACACATGTTTGCATGCAGAAATAACAAAAATTATCCCTAATTATCACCAAGTACTCTCTCTTATCTAGAGCTCTGTTTCTAGTTGTCCAGTAATTTTCCTTTGTATTATTTTCAGCCGGCAGCAGCTAAACCACAACAGAAGCAGAAGGTGTCTCGTCCAGTGGCGTCAAAGGCACCAAGAGTGGGTGGAAAACGATAATTTATTATAAACTCAAACTGTTAATAAAGCCTGCTGGAAGTTGGACTTAAAGTTGTGTATTATTTCTGTCCTTCAGTATGTACAGGAGTATCAGGGATAAAGACTAACAGGGGCCCAGTAGCCCGCAGCCTTTAAATTTTGGGCTGGACCCCTGAAATTTTCCAGAAAATGCTCATACCCCTAATGTTAAATTTTGAATTTTGGCAGTGTGGGCCCCTAAGTCAAAACTATTATTTATCCCTGAGTTGCCTCATGAAAATTGACCATAAGCCATGGGAATACTGTAAATACTCAAACAAGCCTGCACGTATTTGTCAACTGTTCAGGTTTTAGTTCCCCTCTAGTTAAATATTTCAGCCAAAGGCCCTCTTCAGTTTGTCTAGCATTGTGGCTGCTAACGTGTTATTCTCTACGAATTTCCATTTTACTGAAGAAGGCCTTTGGCCAAAATATTCAAATAGAGTGGAATTAGACATTGCTTATTTCTTTCCCTACTGGAAAACATTTACAAGTTGTTCAGGTTTTAGATTCCACAGAATTCAAAGATTATATGAGCCGCGACACGACAAAACCAACAATGTGGTTGTGCGCCGAGCGCAGACTCAGATCAGGCTGGGCATCTGCCCAGTCTGATCAGTCTTCACTGTTCGCATGGAGGTAGCTTATTAGACCCTTAGCTACCCTTTGAGCACTTAACGAAGAGTCTGATCAAACTGGGCAGGCTAATCTGAGTTTTCGCTGGGCGGACAACCACATAGTTAGTTTTGTTGTGTCACAGCTCAGTTATGTGAGGAAAGGGGAAACCGACTACTGCACAGATGTGCAAGGTGATTTTGAGCCTTGACTGACCACCACAAGACAGAGGCTCAGATAAGACAGAGCGCTAGATAAGGGGGGGGGGGGGTATTCGATGAGGGATAATTTTCTTTATTTCTCATTGAAACCATATGTTGTGACCCCTCATCTGAACCGTCTCGTCAAGACGGTTCAGATGAGGGGTCACAACATATGTTTTATCCAGAATTAACAAAAAATATCCATAATTATCACCAAATACTCACTCTTATCTAAGGCTCTGATAAGATTAGTAATGTATTTGAAGAATATTCTTTTATAATTTCAGTTCTCCATAAAAACCTATTCTTTTATTTTATTTCTCCATAAAAACCTATGTTGTGACACATTAGAACTGTCTCGCCGAGGCAGTTGGAATGACGGGTCATAATATACATGTATACTTAAGGACAAAAGGTCTGCACAGATGTTTTCCTCAACATCCGTGCAGAACTTTTGTCCTTAAGGTGGTGATTTATGGTAAATGTAAAAATCTGCATAAATCCATAAAAAAGTAAGGTATCTCCCTGAAAGTTAGCAGACTTCTTATTTTTGTTGTTCTTTACAGTTTAGAATACAAAATAGACGTATATGCTGCTTAAAAAAGTGTTTTTATCTGGAAAGATCAAAGGGTAGTTTTCTGCGCAATAATAACAAAAATTAACATCGTTTTTGAAAATTTACTGAAGGTGCTTTATTGCATAATGAAGAGCGTACTAGCAATTATTTATTCCAACTCTTTCTCAAATTGTAATGTAGACCAGATGAAAACGGTAGCTTTTTCTCAAATGTTCAACCATGTACAAGGTAATGTACACTGGCTGCATTTATTAAATATAGGGTAGGCAAGCATACCTATGTAACACCTACAGTATAAATAATACATTACTTACATGATCACTGGTGTGTAGATGAAATTGTTCAACCTTGTTAAAATAGTCTCACCTGTGTGTTTTGACAAAAAAAATTTGGACACAGACTGCATCTTTTCTCATCTGCTCAGCATGATAATGTGTGAAAGAGTTTGAGAAATAATTGCTAGTACACTCTCCATTATGCAACAAGGAACTCTCAGCACTAAGTATATTTTCAATAACAATATTATTTTTTCAGATTATTGCGCACAAAATTACCCTTTGATCTTTCCTTATAAAAACACTTTTTAACATTAACAAATGCTGCATTTTGGGAGTCTGAATTGTCAGAAACAACATAAAGAAGGCATATGCTAGGTTTTGGAAAGATCAGTGGTATTTTGAGTGTTTTATTCTGATTTTTATACGCCCGTTTTGAAAAAACCGACGTATTATGGCATGGCGCTGTCCGTCCGTCCGTCTGTCTGTCCGTCCGCCCACATTCTTGTGCGCACCATATCTCAGAAACTGTTTGAGATATCTTCATGAAATTTTGTAGGCATATATATATTAGGATGGGGCAAAGTGTCGCGTATAGTAATGGTTGCTCCCCCTTTCTTAGTTTCAAAGTTATGCCCCTTTGATTATTTTTTACCCTACTAGTCTTGTGCGCGCCATAACTAGATAACCGTTTGGGATATCTTGATGAAACTTCATAGCAATGTGTATGAGGGTCTGATGATGTGTCGCGTATAACAATGGTTGCTCTCCCCTTTTTTTGTTTTGGAGTTGCATCCCTTTGATTAGATTTTTCGGGTATTTTTGTGTATACTAATCTTGTGCATTCAATAACTAAGTAAACATTTGGTATATCTTGATGAAACTTTATAGCAATGTGCATGATCACAAGACGGTGTGTCACATATGAGAGTGGTTGTTCCCCCTTACTTAATTTTGGAGTAACCTCCCTTTGATTAGTTTTTTAGGCTAACCCATTCCCCCATAACTCCTTAACCCTTTGAAATATTTCAATGAAACTTTGTAGGAATGTGTATAATAACGGGGTAATGTATCATGCGCATGAACCACAACTCTGGCTTACTTCCTGAATTATCTGCCCTTGCATCAATTTCCGTTTTACTCTGTATCTCCTTAACAGTTGGAAATATTTTAACAAAACTTTATAGTGATATGTATATTGTCAAGGGAAAGTATTGCGACTAAGAGTTTATGAATTATCTCCCTTGTTTGACTTTGGCGGTTCACAACTTCTGAGCTGCTTCACCCTGGAACCTGATTTTTGGTGTACTAATAGTATTTGATGTGTTGTTTTGATAACATTGCGGTCATTAATTACAGAGTTGTTTCCCCTGTCTTGTCTGCCTGTCCATCTTTCTATAAACAATCTTGTTCATTCTGTAACTCCTTCATGACACTGAAACGGGCGTTTATGCGCCGCTTGCGAAGCTCTTATTGTCTTTGCCCCAAATCAGTGATTATCACCACCTTAAGGACAAAAGGTCTGCACAGATGTTTCTTCAACATCCGTGCAGAACTTTTGTCTTTAAGTATAGGTTTTCAAGGAGAAATGGAACAATTGTCCCAGAATTATCATCAAATACTTATCTTTAAATAGCTGGGCCTCCGAAATTATGGTCCCTTTTTATGCAACATCACTCATTTGAGCCACTTCATGTGACTTCTAACAATGTGGCAATTTTGTTGTGATATTCAGCTCATCCATATTGTTTACTCCGGGTAATCATGTACTTCACTTTTGGCTGTATGGCTTGCGTATCTTATGTGACAAGCGAAGGCTGTGATCAGACTGCACTTACATGTATGCCATCTGCCGTTACTAACTAGAAACATTATTAAACTAATCCCCGCCTTTATATTGGACTATTGATGGCATCTAAGTCATATGTCACCAACTGGAAATAACAATAAAACCTTTCAGTTTTCAGTTATAGACTGGCTACAGTTTCTATACAAAAAATTACTAAGGGCCATAATTCTGTAAAAAAAAGTAGATGGAGTTACAATTCTTATTCTCTTCAACAGTTCAAAGGTTATATAGCGAACATGATACCTATATAGAAAATTACAAAGGGGCAAAACTCTGTAAAAATGTAGATGGAGTAATGATTCTTATTCTCTGCACATCATCTGATGATGCTTTATATTTGTACAAAGTATTCATAAAAATATCTTTGTGGGTTTAAAAGTTATAGAGCAGACACGATTTCCATACTAAAAAGTACAGAGGAGCATAATTCCATAATAAATGCTGGTGGATTTACATTTCTTGTTCTTAGCACATCATCTGATGATGCTTTATACTTGTATAAAGTTTCCTGAAAATATCTAGAACGGTGTCAGAGTTATAGAGTGTACATGATTTCCAAACTAAAAATTACAAAGGGGCATAAATCCGTAAATAATGAAGGTGGACTTATGGTTTTTGTTCTCCGCAGATGGTCTAATGATCCTTTATATTTGTACCAAGTTTCCTGAAAATATCTTGAACGGTGTCAAAGTCATGCAGCGGACACAATTTCCATACTTAAAATTACATAGGGGCATAATTCCGTAAAAAATGTGGATGAAGTTATGGTTCTTGTTCTATGCACATCAGCCAGGCCGTATAGCACAGTCTATAGGGCACCTGATTTATAAGTCATGTCCTGGGTTCGATACTCGGTCTGGCCACATACTTTCGTTTCTCCTTCCGCTGATTCAAGAAGGACAGTTGTCAGTTACTGGCGAAAGTATGTGCACTTAGTACTGGTTAACCACTTAGGAGGTCTAAGCCTGCCCAGGAACAGTGTGGTTAGGTAAACTGACTGTCCTGACATGACCATAGCTGTTTACCGTGGACGTAAAGCAACTAATCAATCTATGCACATCGTCTGATGATGCTTTATATTTGTGCCAAGTTTCGTGAAAATATCTCAAAGGGTTTCAGAGCTATGGAGCGGACATGATTTCCATACTTAAATTACAAAGGGGCATAATTCCGTAAAAAATGTAGGTGGAGTTATAGTTCTTGTTCTCTGCACATTGTCTGATTATACATTATATTTGTACCAAGTTTCCAGAAAATATCTCAAACAGTTTCAGACATAATTTCCATACTTAAAATTACAAAGAGGCATAATTCCATATAAAATGTAGGTAGAGTTATAATTCTTGTTCTCTGCACATCGTCTGATGATGCTTTATACTTGTAAAAAGTTTTTAGAAAATATCTCGAAGGATTTCAGAGATGGAACGGACACGAAAAGCTGACAGATGGACGGACAAGGTGATTACTATAGGGCCTCCGCAGACTTTGTCTGGCGGGGCCCTAAAAATAGCACAAAACATGAAAATGACAATATCTCGGTAACCCCTGAATAGTTTATGACGAAATTTGTGGCAAAATGATTCTTGCATTGAGGTGTTTCAAAAGTAAATATATATAGACCAGGCAAGTTGGCCTCTGTTACTAATTGCAAAATGTGAAAATGAGAAAATCTCAGTGGAATGGGACCAATTTTGTATCAGAATGGTCCCGTGGCAAAATAGCCAGGTGAGCGATATCAGGCCCATTTGGGCCTCTTGTTCTTTCTGAATCAAGTGTAGTGAAGGGCCAGTCTGGTCTCCATTTGAAAACAAGTCTGCTCTCCAGTTGAATCAAGTGCAGAACAATACTCTACATTTTTCTGGCACAAAAATCTTGCATTTTTCTCCCATTTTTCATGCAGAACTATGAGAACACATCTTCTTGAATAGGGTGGCTCACTTCTAATCATGAATTTTTAGTTTCTGAATAGAATATGCAAAGTGATGTGGTTATGTTAAAAAGTTAAATCAAGTATATAGCATAGCTCTGAACAATGCTCCGAACATCAATCAAGCATAATACAGTTTTGCAATCAATAATATAAAACTTTTGGATATATAATTGCTGTAAACCTGCACTCAAAAAAGAATTTCCTTGTCTATCTCAAATGCCTGCAATGTTTATCTTGCCTTTAAAATAAAGTAGAGAAGACATTTCTGCAAAACACACTTGGTTTAATACGAGCACTTGGTGCAGTTGTCATGGATACCCTTCATCCTACTACCTCGGAGGAGCAGAAAGTGCATGCACTGTACATTGCACCCACGCACTCGATTCAACAGAACACTGGAAGGTGTACACGAACAGTGAATCAAGTACGCCCACTGTAGTCAAGTCGCAGAGTGGGGATTATGTTTGCCCCGGTTGGTCTGCCACATGTTTCAGTACAAATTGTGGAATCAACTTCTACATCTTGTGGTGGATCAATTTGAAATTTTGCATGCATTTATGCAGACTTATTAAAGATGTGCATGGAGGTTTTTGATGGTCAAAAATTTATTTTTGACAAAACTAGGGCTTTCATACTCAGAAATTTCAGTGTTATTACCGATAGAGGGTAGAAAGTTCATGTGATCAACTTCTCCCAAAGTTTTTGATGGATCAGTTTGAAACTTTGCACATATTTGTTGCAGATATATTGAAGATCTGCAGGAAGGTTTTTTTTTGGACAAAATTATGGTCTTTGGAATCAATATATGAGCCGCGACACGACAAAACCAACAAAGTGGTTGTGCGCCCATCGCAGACTCAGATCAGCCTGGGCATATGCCCAGACTGATCAGAGGCTTCGCTGTCTGCATGGCTGTAGCTTAATCCCTTAGCTACCCTTTAAACCCTTAGCGAAGAGTCTGGTCAGACTGGCTGGATGCCCAGGCTGATCTGAGTCTGCACTGGGCGCACAACCACATTGTTGGTTTTCTCGTGTCGCGGCTCACATAAAGGGTAGCAGGTATTGTAATCAGCTCCTCCCACACATACTGATGTATTGATCTGAAGCTTTGCACATAATGTTGCATACACATTGAATTGTGCATGAAGATTTTTCAAGGTCAAAAATATATTTCTGACAAAATTACAGATTTGGAACTTGGAAATTTTCAGTGTTTGTTATCAATATAGGGTAGCAAGTTGCATATGAGCTTGTCCCATCGATTTAGATCTTTGCACATACAGAAGAACATTAATGGCTCGAACCCTAATGGCTTGTTAGCCCTGCCTGGCTAAAACTCCTTCCTGGGCCCCTAGAGGTCACTTTGTATGGAAACTAACCCTGGATGGCCAGAACTACCCTTGGCTGGAACTAATTTTCATGGTCCCCAAGCTTGTTCGGGCCATTGAAGTTCTATTGTATGTTGCAGACATTCATTAACTTAAATATAGGCAATGACCAGGAACTAATACAATCAGGCATGGGATGAACAGGAACTATGGGTAATACAATTAAGTTACCCATTTACTGCAGTTTACATCTAGTATTCCAGTTGCTGGCTAGCCGAACTTGGATTCAAAGCCACAACCTGCACCATAACTGTGCATCTCTTTCCACTTGACCACAATACCTGTCTATCTTGAGATGTGTTTCATAGAAAACTGGATAACAACTGATGGAGAAATGAGAAAGAAAACAAGAACAACCTGATTTAGTAACTAATCTTTTAATATAAAGATTTATAAGTAATGAAAGTATCACAAAATAAATTATCACATGGAATGTTCAATAACAAAATATACAACAGAATTTATTCATGTGAGCTATTTTTTATATGAACCAAATTCGGACACTAGAAATGATTAGATCTATCAAAATTGTCCTAAAATGTAACATCTGGTTCATTAAATACATGTAATGTGTTTGAAAGATGAAGATGGCATCGCTTACAGTGTAGACCCTGATCAGACTGCTCCTGTAGGAGCAGTCTGATCTGGGTCTGCACTGTTTGCATAGCCCTATCTGTCCCGATACTTATGATTTTTATGGAAGAGGCACAATGCCAGTGAATCAGCTGCTAAGATGCAGTTCTGACAATGGCTGCTATGGAGTTACCTTATTCCAAGAAAGACATTATAATTTTGACAAGGTTTGCAATTTAAACAGTGGAATTGTCCACTCTGCAGCAGTGGAATAACCACTTGACAACAGCGGAACTTCCTCCGAAAGCTGAAAGTCAGCTATAGCTTCAAACAGGTCAAACTGGGCTTGGGTGTGTGCTGGTGAGGTGGGGTGAGAGAAAATGGATCTCAGTTCAGCCTGCCCAAATGCGCTGGTCAGAGTCTTCACTTGGAAGGAGGGGGGGGGGGGGGGGGGGGGGGAATCTGTTAGTCTGTACAGATGTACATGCTTTTATATGTTTGATTCAAAGAGCCACTGTTGTTATGCAGACTCTAGTCAGAGCGGGTGAAAACTATTATCTGAAGCCTGCAATATATAAAGTGAAAACTGTTATTGTCTGTACTTTAGCGACAGAAGGCCAAATGTAAGAATATACTATAATGTTCTATATCTCTGAATGTTGGTAAAATAATTTTTGAGAATCTAATTCATCCCACAGCCACACTGACAGAAAAATATGCCACAATTTTCAACAGCTGTAAAATCACTATGTAAAACGTCACAAAAAATCATGGTGAAAATAGAGGATCTTACATGAGTGCTCGTGTATTATTGAATTTATTAAACGAGTTGGGGAAAAAGATAAGATGCGAGGCTATGCCGAGCATCTTATCGTTTTCCCCAAAGAGTTTAATAAATTCAATAATACAGGAGCATGAATGCAAGATTCTATTTATCATATGACACTAAAATCGCATTTTATTAGCAAATTTCGCACTAAAACGTCATGATTGCCCAATTAGAAAAGGCGACGTTTTTATAGACGTCAACGCATAAGGCTACGACGTAATTTGCATATTAAATCCACTAGTGGATTATCAATTTTAATGCATGGCTTTATTACACTCTCGGATGCGACGTCATATGATAATGTGTTATATTGTTTACTATCTGCATTTATTAACTCACATGAATAAAACCTGCTACATTAGTAACAACATTGATAAACATGTATTCACTTAGTTGTAACAGGTTTAACCCTATTGCACTCAGAACGGCCAAAACTCCATAGAGTTTTGACCATTCTGAGTGCAATAGAGTTAAAGATGCTGAAGAGCATCTGTGACCATAAGACTCTGATCAGTATGCGTACCTGTGTAATCTAGCTAGAGCTTTCATTTTGATCCAATATCTTCCTCAATGTCTATACAAGGCATGTGCAAAAAGGCAAAGACTAGATCAGACTGCAGTCATCTGTTCAGTCTGGTTTGAGTCTTTTCTGTTCAACTTTGCCATTATTATGAGGGCTCTTTAGATTCAAGGATGCTTGCGGTCTTGAATCTTAACTTAGTTTCTTATTCATTAAAATGAATACATTTACATAAACATTTTCTTTGAAATAACATTATTTTTAAACATTGGTAGAAAGATCATTTAATAAGTTAATGTTCATACTTGGAACATACTCATAAAATACTTCAACCTATATGTATTAAAACACATGATCAGATACATTTAAGCAACTGGCCTATATAATAGCATAGTTCCATAATATTTGTTTTGATAGTATGATCATTAATATGTCTACATTTTCTCGCAGAGTAACTAACAGTAATGGCTCATTGTAAATATAAACCCAAATGTGGAGAGGTAAGAAAACTACCAACATTTCACCCTCAATGCAAAAACATTGAACTATCTGGAGAGAAAATACACGTAAAATCTTAAAATGCAGATGCATGATAATTTTTATAAAGCTACGTGCATGAATATCTAAACAACATTATGACCAATAAAATTTGGTACACGTTTCTAAACAATATGATCTCTATACATTAGTAGTCTTTAGTACACTGTGTCATACATATGAGCCGCGACGTGAGAAAACCAACAAAGTGGTTGTGCGCCCAGCGCAGACTCAGATCAGCCCGGGCATCTGCCCAGTCTGATCAGAGTCTTCACTGTCCGCATGTAGGTAGCTTAGACCCTTAGCTACCCTTTAAGCGCTTAGCAAAGAGTCTGATCAAACTTGTCGGATGTCCAGGCTGATTGGAGTCTGCACTGGGCGCACAACCACGTTGTTGGTTTTCTCGTGTCACGGCTCATATAGTTCTTCTTGGGCACAAAACTAAGCTGCTGAGCCATCTGGGGAACATTGTTGTGAGAATAGAAACAACAAAATTAAACAAGGCAACATGATATCACTGCAGTTTGCTTAGGGTCCAAAGACAGAGAAATATCGGTGAGAAGTTATATTGAACATAAAATAAACAGACTGATTGCTATGTCCTCCATACATATTTGGTCAGGGGTGAAAAGGCAAGCATAGATATAGGAACTATATCCAAAACAGTATTATAATGAATAGCATTGTAAATGTAATTACGCAGACTGGAGTCTAATGTGGAGTGTCAGATACTCGAAGCCAAATACGATACTCTGGAGTGTCAGATACTCTTATGCCAAATATGATATTACATGTATTTTCGAGTGAGGCATTCTTAAGGTTTACAAAAGTCAATATTATCTGCACAATATGACTGGTTGTGTGAAATGTACCTTAAGGCATATGCTAACAGGGTGAGTGCTCAAAACTAAGGACGTTGTTAACTTAATTAAGCAGATGTTAAAATTTCCATCCCATTTCTAACAGAAACACTGCCAATTTCTGCTGAAAACTGTGCAGTGATGACTTCACAATGCTCTGAACAACCAGGTCCTAAGCAGTTTCCCTGTAAATTACATAAATGGAAAAGTACAAACTGACATGCTTGCACAGACGTGGAAGTCAGTTTTTAGAAGTTTCAAGTAGTTTGTATCTGCTGAAATGCAAGATACTATCTCCACATAATACTTCAGTCTGCTGTTAATATATGTGCCCTAAAAGAGTGACTAGCCAATATGGACGGATGCTATATAAATTCATTTGGATTACAATAGATTTTATATAATAAATAACAATGGCTCACTAAGGCTTCAGCATGGCGAGCTAAAAACAGAGGTGGAGATAACTGGAGGATAATTTGTTAATTTTCCATTAAACATACGTATATTGTGACCCCTCAGTAGAACTGTCTCATTAAGATGGTACTGAGGGGTAACGCACATATTTATGGATTAATAAGAAAAACATTTAATCAGATAATCCCTTATCTCATGCTCTGCGAGCCTGCCATCTTAAAACCAGAATAACAAACAGAGCAGACATTGATCAGACTGTTCCTGTAAGGTCAGTAAAGGTACAGTCAAATCTGAGTCTACTCTGGCTTATCTGTTGCAGTATTCAGGATCATTAACACATTAACCCATTGCATTCTGGGTATTTTTTGTCGTCTGCTGAAATTGTCGTCTGCACCAAAAATCAAAAATATTTTGACAATATTGGTCTATAAACTAACTCTTGTAGAAATGATGTCTAGGCAGCAAATAGTTCGGATCTCAGATCAGGCCCCACATTTGTGGGGCCTGATCTGGATCCAAACTGTTTGCCCAGATACCCCTAAAGGGGTATTCCGAATGGAATGGGTTAAATAAAGCACAACCTGGTTTTAATTTGTAAACAATATAGGATGAAACAATGAAATAAATATATGACACTAATAATAACAAAAAAGTTAAATAATAGGACGGAATGTATGTGTGTTACATCACAGACTCATTTATTGAGACATGTCATGCCTAACAGTACAAGGTAAGCAGACTAATCTGATGGTCATTATGAGAAAATTTATTTCTCCATAAAATGTATTTTGTGACTGCCAACATTAGAACAGCCTCATCAAGGCTGTTCTAATAAGAGTCTACAACATACAGTTTTTATGGAGTATTTTCAACAAAATTATTCTAGAATTATCATCAATTAATTTCCACGCCTACGGCTCTGTGAAAACGGGCATGTAACCCCAGAGTCGCATAAAGTATAACGAAAACAAAACTCTTTCACAACCAAAATGAGATGCAACACGACAAAACCAACAAAGTGACATGTGCGCCATGCAAAGACTAAGATCAGCCTGGGCATCTGCCCAGTCTGATCAGAGTCTTTGTTGTCAAGATGGAGATAGCTAAGACCCTTATTTAACCCTATACGTGCACAGCAAAGACCCTGAACAGACTGGGCAGATGCCCAGGCTGATTAGAGTCTTTGCTAGGCACACATGCCACTTTGTTGTTTTTGTTGTGTCGCAGTGCAAATATGAGTTACTATATTCACCCAAATTATTCAGACACCTTAATAATTGACTCTTCCAATTTTTCCAACCTAAAATAATGAACTGTTATTGTTTAAAACTGTTTGCTAACAGTGCAGTCCATAACCAGGCTATTCCTTAGAACTCTGTTTACTCTCACATGGGTGTCTGAATGTTCAAGGGTAAATGCAGTAAACTAGTGGAATGAGTGAATGATGAGTTGCATTTTGCCATGTAAGAACAGTTTAAACCAATGTCAGACTGCATATTGCTTCTATGTCCAAATCCAATGCCAGTAAGTCAGAATGTTTGGCATTATAAAGCACTCTGGTTTCAGGTTCTATACCTGTAAAGCATGCAAATACAACTAAAATGCAATTACTGCCACACAGTGACATTGTAATGACCTTAGCAACAGCAGTTCATGATTTGCCTTTTATGCCATATGTATCTGAAACCTGGAGCACTGTTATCATTTATGGCTTGGGGCAGCTTCCGTTGTCTGCATATGTTGGTCAACTTAGATAAATAGTCCTCCTTGAGTCTTTAGCTGAACATTTTGATGTTATACTTAATAACTTCTGCTGTAATAAAGAATACACATTTAGAAAAATAAACCCATTCTATGCAAATCAAAATGAAGTTACAAAGAATTTTGCTGGTGTACTGAGTGGCCTTATAAAAGGGCAGACTGTATAATTTGTTCTAAATATTGCCCAGACTGGCCATATATACAGGCTGACCATGGTCTTCACTGCCCAGACATGGCAATATGATGCTGTTACTCATATCTATGCTAAAATGGATTTGAGGTAGCTACTTCTAAAAGACTTTTGTCTAAAGCTAAGGCTGACAACTTTTTTGTTTAGAATGACTTCTATCTATAATATGAATCTGACTGAACTAGATAAGCCATGAGAGTTTCACGTTGTGAATATAATATTATGTATTTGAAATATGTCAAAGTTACCATCTTAATAACTCTTTGAGCACCAGTGACAAAAATTGCATAAATTGCCAACAGCATAGATCCTGATGAGGCGGCTCATAATGAGCCGCCTCATCTAGATCTACACTGTTTGCCCTCTAGTCTTTGAATTCTCAATATGAAATGTCTTTGACAAGGCATTTTTTGAATATTTGCAGACATAAATTTTGTGGTCTGCTTTTTGGTGCTTAAAGAGCTAAAGATGTATGGGCAGACTGTCATGTTTTTCCTCCATTTTTACAAAAGGGAACAAACTGACTTCCTGTTTGCTTCCCTGGACAATGTGGACCTTCCAAAATACAGTCTACCCTTACGGAAAGAATTTTCTCTGGGAGAAAATTCTTTCTCATAGGAGCTGACCCCTATTTAGAAGGGAGGTAAAAAAAACATAAGGGTCTACTCTTACAGGGAAGAATTTTCTCTGGGAGAAAATTCTTACCTGTAGCAGTTTGACCCCTATTCAGAAGGGAGGTCAACTAAAATAGGGGTCTATACTCTTACAGGAAAGAATTTTCTCTGGGAGAAAATTCATCGTAGGAGTTGACTCCTATTTATAAGGGAAGTCAACTAAAATAGGGATTTACTCTTACAGGAAAGAATTCTCTTTGTGGGAGAAAATTCTTTCCTGTAGGTGTTGATCCCTATTTAGAAGGGAGGCAATAATGAAAATTCCTTTCCCTGAAAGTGTACCCATTCACCTCAAGTATCCGGAAGTTTTCAAACCTTTTCTGTAATCACGTACATATTGAGAAGATGGTACCTGAGCAAAAAATGTGTACTTAGAAGTTAGATGTCTCCTTTAGGAGAGATTCTAGTTGATTCTAGTGGAATAGAGCAATCTCAGTTAGTTATAAACTATTTGCCATCCCACAAATCAATACTCAGTCAACTCACTTCACTCCTTCAGGATGATTATAATTTGTAGTTATTGGTCAGGTGCCTGTCTAGGGTAAAGTCGGGTAAACTTGGACAACAGATAAATTCGGACAATGACATTGTTTCCTTTAAATGTCAGTTGTTTGGAATTAAAACAATTTAAATAAACTGGGCAAACAGTGAAGATTTTCACTGTTTGCAATGGTATGTCCGAATTTACCCGCTGTCCAAAGTTACCCGATTCGACCCTATATACAAGCAATCACTGTAGTTTGAAAGCCTCGTTTACTTTGTTAAAAACTGGAAACTATGACAGAAACTGGCCTACATATTTTATATGCTCGTTATCATGATTTTAGCCTTAATTTCTATACAACGTAATTGATTATTTTGGATAAAAAATAATGGTTCTCTAATGATGAACATTTCTCTTCAAGTGTGCAGAAGTGATTCTCAGTCGAGCTTTCTGATTGGCTGTTTCTATCACTCTTCTTTGTGGAGATTCTATCACTCTTCTTTGTGAAGATAAAATTGGTGTATGGCCTTTAAAACCACCAACCTGCAATGATACAAAATACATTATCATTACCTCTAATTTTTCTTGGGCATTGCTGACCCTTTGCTGTATGACATGTGCTGTATTTCCCCAAAATATTTCAATTGTCAGATCTAGAGTGCTCCTGAAGAAACGCTCTGATCTAGGTCTTTAATGTTTACCAATCAGCCAGCAGTTTAATTTATGATTCCTTATCATTTGAAAACCAAACACAGTGCCTTTAACCCTATTGCACTCAGAACGGCCAAAACTCCATAGAGTTTTGGTCGTTCTGAGTGCAATAGGGTTAAGTAAGTGTCCACATATTTGAAGCAAATATGGTATCTGATCTGAGAGCTGCAAAAGTTCGGAGAGTCTGACAATTGAGCAGCGACGCGACAAGTCCAACAATGTGGTTGTGCACCCAGTGCAGACTCAGATCAGCCTGGGCATCCGCCCAGTTTGACCAGACTTTGTTTAGTACTCAAAGGGTAGCTAAGGGTCTCAGCTACCTCCACGCGGACAGCGAAGACTCTGATCAGACTGGGCGGATGCCCAGGCTGATCTGAGTCTGCGCTGGGCGCACAACCACATTGTTGGTTTTGTCGTGTCGCGGCTCAATTATATTAAAACGTGAAGCATTACCTATACCTTATTAGAAATACTGTATTTAAAAGATATTATACTTTGTCTTTTAAATCCTTAAGTCAGTATTTAACAACAATATCCCTTTCAATGTTTTAGACTTTATATCATGCACTCTAAAGACATTTTTGGGTCTACGATAGCTCAGTAGGTAAAGCCCTGGCCTGCTGAGCTAGCAGTTGCAGGTTCAAGATGCCTGGAGGCAGAAATATTTGAACCGTTAACAGGGTTCTATGGCACACAGCTTTTCGTTATCCTGATATGACTGAAATACTGTTTAAAAGGATGTAAGATTGCAAGTCATCCATCCATCAGAAGACATTAAGAAAACAATCTACTTTACACAACTGTATTGTTGATATTTGGGGGAATATGTATACTTTTCTGCTTTCAGATTATATATGGAAAGGTGTCTTTTTCAGATTGGACACACTTTTACAAATTTCTCAATTATGGCAGCAGACCAGTTATCCCAGATTTTCACCTCATGCAGAACCCCCAGCTATTTAACAGTTTCAGTGAAAAGAAAAGTTAGCAGTAGCTGTGTGCACATGAGCCTAGGTAAATAAGTTCTGAATAGTTAGATCCTTTGGCAGCAAGGAATACATCGAAGAAACCAAAATAGCAGGCTCAGTTTAACTGAGTCTATTTATGACCAGTCATAAAATGTGCAACACTCGTCATGCCACCAAGTGCTGGCTTAAGCAGAACTCAATATTCGAATATGACTCTACAGCTATTTTTCAAGGAGTTCTTGACCTCAACAACCTCCCTGCAAAGGCTGATTAGCTGGTCATATGATAAGATTTTATCTATCCTTCGATTTTTCAAAGGTCATTTTGGACCCTATCGCATAGTTTGTATAAAATGGGGTAATTAAAATGAGTACCTGAAAAGCTTTTTTCATTTTTCCATTAAATGTTACAAAGATTTGCGTTTTAAAATGGTAAACTTATCCAGTTTTATTACTAAACTTCTAATCGTTATATGAGTATATAGGTACATGTTCAGGTCTGACTCATATGTCGTGTTATAATTTCATGGGTGAAAGTTCCAAAATATCTAAATCCTGACATCAATGGTCTATAATCCTGAAATGAGTTTTCCTATACTTTATATAGGGACAGTCGGTCTCAAAAATCCTGAACTCAGGAATAATCCTGAAAACTTTCACCCTTTTATTTTACTTCAAATAGAATCTATATGAATAGGTGTGATTTTTGGGGAACTTTAGCTTCCAAGCCACAAGCCCTGTTTCAAAAGTGCATAATGAGCTGCCACACGAGAAAACCAACAAAGTAGCATATGTGTGCCATGTGAAGACTCAGACCAGCCTGGGCATCCGCCCAGTCTGATCAGAGTCTTCACTGTGTGCTTAAAGGGTAGATAAGGGTCTAAGTTACTTCCATGCCAGCAGTAAGGACTCTGATCAGACTGGGCGGATTCTTCACTGGGCGCACATGCCTCTTTGCTGGTTTTGTCATGTCCCTATCCAATTCAACCCAGCAAGGTTCAAACATACACTAAATTCCTTCCTACATGAGTTGAACTCCATTAATCCATTCCATTCGGAATACCCCTAAATGGAGTATCTGGGCAAACAGTTTGGATCCAGATCAGGCCCCACAAACGTGCTCTTCTTACAAACGTGGGGCCTGATCTGAGATCCAAACTGTTTGCTGCCTAGACATCATTTCTACATGTTAGTTAGACCAATATTGTCAAAATATTCTTGATTTTTGATGCAGACGACAATTTCAGCAGACGACAAAAAATACCCAGAATGCAATGGGTTAAGAGGAATGACGGAAAACATGAAAATGGCACTGAGATGCTTCCTCTGCAAGTGTACCCATTCACAGTGTTAACACTTTAAGCACTGGTGATGGAAATAGCAGAATTTGCAAACAGCGTAGATCCTGATGAGGCGGCTCATAATGAGCCGCCTCATCTAGATCTACACTGTTTGCCCTCTAGTCTTTGAATTCTCATTATGAAATGTCTTGGACAAGGCTTTTTTTTAATATTTGCAGACGTAAATTTTGGTGTCTGCCTTTTGGTGCTTAAAGAGTTAAATACTAAACACCTGTATAAATGGCACTGTGTATGAAGGCATAAATGCACTTGTGAAAATATGTATGACGAAGAACAAATCATAATCACATGACTGTGTTGTTATTCACTGATATAACATCGCTACACAGATTTGTTTTTAACATCTAGATACAGAGTGTAACATTTATGTCACCATCTGGACTGGGATGAGTACCCAGGTACCTGAGTTTGGGCCCGGTAGACCAATTATCTGGGTACAACTTTACTACCCATTACCTAAACGCTTATTATTATGTAATATGAAAATATTCTATTTCAATAAAATACCGGGCAAACAGAGCAAAGTTTACTGTGACTGCCTAGCTTGTATAAATTG
Source organism: Ctena decussata (assembly GCA_963989385.1). NCBI lineage: Eukaryota > Metazoa > Mollusca > Bivalvia > Lucinida > Lucinidae > Ctena > Ctena decussata. The sequence continues at coordinate 18,384,164 of OZ022502.1, forward strand.
AAGTCGTACATTGCCGAACCGTCTTTGTATATTGAAAAATGGAAATTTCAAAATTCACATGCTTTCTATGCACACTCACATATGAGAGATAGCTTGCTATGCCTCTTATTTAATCTAAACGTATACTCTATCATACTCTATCAGTGGACATGTTCAAAATACTATGGTAAAGGGTACCCCCGGGCAATAGGGACCCCGGTACCCAGGTAAACAAGCAAATTCGACGAATTTATGTCCCCCGCCTTGGAAACTAGGTCTCCACTGTATATACACTTATTGAGCTGGAAAAGCAGCTAAGTTAAAAATGTGCAAAAAGTAATGAAAAAAATAATGTGAGGATTATATCCAAACCACATGCATATCTTGAGGCCATGATCAAAACACCTGTGAAGTTTCAAAGGAATCAGCATAAAACTGTAGGAGGAGTTGCACACACAAGGTACCCACTATCTATTCACTTTGATAGTAAAAATGTATGAAAAATGGCTAAGTTCAATTTGCAAAAAAAGTAATAAAAAATAATGTGAGGATTATATCCAAACCACATGCATATCTTCAGACCATGACCAAAATACCTGTGAAGTTTCAAAGGAATCAGCATAAAACTGTATGAGGAGTTGAGCACACAAGGTACCCACTATCTAGTCACTATGACAGTAAAAACGCCTAAAAAATTACTAAGTTCAACTTGTGGAAAAAGTGACTAAAAATAATCTCAGGATTATATCCAAACCACATGTGTATCTTCAGACCATGACCAAAACACCTGTGAAGTTTCAAAGGCATCGGCATAAAACTGTATGAGAAGTTGCGTATCTTCAGACCATGACAAAAACATCTGTAAAGTTTCGAAAGAATCGGCATAAAACTGTAGGAGGAGTTGCGCACACAAGGTACCTACTACATTAGGGGGACGGAAGGACGGAAATAAGGACGGATGGACGGAAGGACGGACGGACGGAAGGACGGAATGCTGAAAACTATGTCCCTCCGCTTTTCTTCGAAAAGGCGGGGGACAAAAATCTCTTCCCATATCAGCCCTGGTCACCATCCATGCCAACTCTATTACATATGAAACGATGTTCTGTGTGACCTGAAGCTCTCTAAAAGCTCTGTTTTAAAGCTGGCCATTTAATGGAAATTTATGGAACTCACCAAAAGCTTGTATCATAAAATATTGTGTCAAATGACCTCTTTGTTTGAGATTACCGTATTCTTCCTAATTAGCGCACATGCCCCTATAAGCGCACACCATGGCAATTTGTGAGACATAGGACTATAAATGCACATATTTTTACTGGTTTATTCCTTTGTTTGCTTGTTTACAAGAGCTGAAAATGCAACAGAATATATCATTTTTTATTTCTAAAGCTTCTCTATGAATTTAAAGGTTAAGCATCAGAGAAAAGCTGCCTATAAGCAGCTTTTCTCTGATGCTTTACCTTTAAATTTGTTCCTTTCAATATAAAATAACCTATTAAAATGTGCGCTAATAAGAAAGAAAGTTTACTACAAGTATTTGCCACCATTTTGAAAAAGTTAAGCGCACAGGGCGCTAATAAGGTCGATTACGGTACTCTACTATGTTATTCATACTTATTCATACTAAAAGGTTTAAATGTTGTATAGCAATTTAAGCAGTGAATCAGCTCATTATACAGTCGAACTTCGGTAGTTGGAAGTGCCAGAGACTCCCGATTTTACTTCGAACTATCCGAATTTCGAAGTTACCGAGTCGGCTATTTCCATAAATAACGGAAATGTCTGAACTCTACTGTGACCAAGTGATCACGTTGAATGTGTGAAACCCACCTGTATTGTTGTAATTACCTCTTCTATAAAGAAGATGCAAACAGATAATTTGACTGTCATCTTCCCTTATGCCTTCAGAAATTGGACTGTTAACGAAACATGGTTACATTTAAAACAAGGATCATATTTTGAAAATGAGCATCGCCGATTGTTACCTTTAAGTCACGGTGCTGTATCTTTGATCACCTACAGTTCAAATACAGATAAAAGATTAACGACGTATTCTACTCAGATTCAATTTTAATCGCATGCTAAAAACATGTTTATTTAAAGCACAAAAGAAGAGCATTTACCTATTTGATATGTCGTAATACCTTGTTAACACAAGATTAACTGTTATTGAAACATGATTAGCGTCGTTACGCGTCATCGGGTTTGTGCGTGATCTTTCAGCATGGCTGACGGTAGCTTGCGGCGACTTCGAATTTTAAGAGGTATTTCTAAAGGAAATTGCAGTTCGGGAGCGAATTTTTCTTTCGAAAAATCTGATTTTTCGAACTATCAACGTTCGAAGTTACCGAGGCGAATTTGTATAGAATGCATAGAAGAGAATTCGGGACCCTCGGAAGTATTCGAAGTTTCCGATGGATTTGAAGAATTGACGTTCGAACTACCGAAGTTTGACTGTATATTGCCCTAAACATGCATACAGAGCCCTTACATAGATAATATTTAAGATGAAAAGGTATACTTCATGTTTTTCCACCATTTTTAACCCTATTGCACTCAGAATGGCCAAAACTCCACAGAGTTTTGGCTGTTCTGAGTGCAACAGGGTTAAACAAGAGGGCCATGAGGCCTTGAATCGCTCACCCAAGTAATTGGCAAAGTGGCTTTTTCTTATGTCTGAAATTGTCATACTATGAGTCTTGGGTCAAAAGTCAAAGAATGACCATGACCTCTTGTACTCATAAAGATAACTGTATTTACCGATTTTTAGGCTTAAATCTTCAAAACTTTCCATGAAATCTTATGTTCTAGCATTTTCCCATATTTGACCTTGCCGTAAAATATTCAAGGTCAACCCAAGGTCATCATTTTGAACACTCTTGATAGTACTGGAGTACCCAATGCAACATACCAAATTTCAAGGCCATTGGTCAATTGGTTCTGGAGAAGAAGATTTTTAAAGGTTTTTACCATATATGGGCGTGGCGGCCATGTTGGTCATGTGACCTGGGCCGTTTGAACAAAATTTCATTCCCTCAACACCTGAAAGCTGTATATGAAATTTGGTAACAACTGGACCAGTGGTTTTTGAGGAGATTGTTTGAAATTGTCAAAATATGAGAGTTCTGGGTCAAAGGTCAAAGAATGACCTTGACCTCTTGTACTCACAAATCCTTATGTACTCAATAAGATGACTGTGTATACCAATTTTTAGGCCTTAATCTTCAAAACTTTCCAAGACATCTTATGTTCTAGCATTTTCCTTTATTTGACCTTGCCATAAAAAAGGTCAAGGTCAACCCAAGGTCATATTTTGAACAATCTTGGTAATGCTCAAGTTCCCAATGCTACATGCCAAGTTTCAAGGCCATCGGTCAATTGGTTCTGGAGAAGAAGATTTTTAAAGGTTTTTACCATATATGGGCGTGGCGGCCATGTTGGTCATGTGACCTGGACGGTATGAATAACTTTTCGTTCCCTCAACCCGGGAGGCTCTATATGAAATTTGGTTACAAATGGTCCAGTGGCTTTTGAGGAGATTGTTTGAAATTGTCAAAATATCAGAGTCCTGGGTCAAAGGTCAAAGGATGACCTTGACCTCTTATACTAATAAATCTTCATGTTCTCATTAAGATGACTGTAGATACCAATTTTTAGCCCAAAATATTCCACAGTTTCCAAGATATCTTATGTTCTAGCATTTTGCCATATAAAAGCACAAGGAAGCAAATTTGACCTTACCGTAAACAAGGGCTTCGCAAGCGGCGCATAATACGCCCGTTTTAATGTCATATGAACAAGATTGTTTATAAAAGGACAGACAGGCAGAAAAACAGGGGAAACCACACTTTAATTAATGACAGCAACATTATTTAAACATTTAAGTTAAAATGATTTAACACATCAAATACTATTAGTATACCACAAATCAGCTTCAAAGGTGAAGTGGCTCCTAAGTTGAGTATGCCAAAGTCAAACAAGGGAGATAATTCATATACTAAATATACTAGATATACCATTCTTGGTTCTAATACATTCCCTTGACAATATATACATCTCGATAAAGTTGTGTTAAAATATTCTAAACGGTAAAGGAGTTACAGAGTAAACAGGAAATTTATGCATGGGCAGATAATCCAGTAAGCAAGCCAGAGTAATGGTTCTTGCTCAGGATTCATTGCCTAATTATTACACACATTCCTACAAAGTTTCATTCTAATATTTCAAAGACTTAAGGAGATATGGAGTGAATGGAAATGCCTAAAAATAATGATCAAAGGGAGGTTACTCCAAAATTAAGTAAGGGGGAGCAACCACTCTTATATATGACACATCATCTTGTGATCATGCACATTGCTATAAAGTTTCATCATGATATTCCAAACACTTACTGAGTTAATGTATGTACAACATAAGTATACACAAAAATGGCCGAAAAGAACTAATAAAAGGGATGTAACTCAGTAACGAAGAAAGGGAAAGCAACCATTTTTGTATGCGACACATCGTTGGGACTTCATACAGATTTCTATGAAGTTTCATGAAGATATCCAAAACAGTTATCTAGTTATGGCGCGCACAAGACCTGCAGGGAAAAAAAAAACAATCAAAGGGGCATAACTTGGGAACTAAGGAAGGGGGAACAATCATTCTTGTATGCGATACATTCCCCCTACCTACTACATATGCCTACAAAATTTCATGAAGATATCCCAAATGGTTACTGAATTATGGCACACACAAGAATTTTATGGACAGAGGAAAGGGAGTTTACTCCAAAATTAAGAAAGGGGGAGCAACCATTCTTATATGCAACATATTATCTTGTGATCATGCACATTGCTATAAAGTTTCATCATGGTATTCCAAACAGTTACTGAGTTAATGTATGCACAACATAAGTATACACAAAAACAGCCCAAAAGAACTAATAAAAGGGATGTAACTCAGGAACGAAGAAAGGGAGAGCAACCATTGTTGTACGCGACACATCGTTGGGACTTCATACACATTGCTATAAAGTTTCATGAAGATATCCCAAACAGTTATCTAGTTCTGGCGCGCACAAGACCTGTAGGGTAAAAATCAATCAAAGGGGCATAACTTTGAAATCAAGGAAGGGGGAGCAACCATTCTTGTACGCGACATGTTCCCCCTACCTAATACATATGCCTACAAAATTTCATGAAGATATCCCATACAGTTACTGAGTTATGGCGCGCACAAGAATGTTTACGGACGGACAGACGGACGGACAGACGGACGGACGGACAGCGCCATGACATAATACGTCCGTTTTTTTCAAAACGGGCGTATAAAAAGGTCAAAGTCAACCCAAGGTCATAATTTTAACAATCTTGGTAGTACTCCCGTACCCAATGCTACATACTAAGTTTCAAGGCCATTGGCCCATTGGTTCTGGAGAAGAAGATTTTTAAAGGTTTTTACCATATAGGGGCATGGCGGCCATGTTGGTCATGTGACCAAGACCATTTGAACAATTTTTCGTTCCCCCTTCCTCTGGAGGCCACATATGAAATTTGGTTACAATTGGCCCAGCGGTTTCAGAGGAGAAGTCGTTTGAAATTGTGGACGGACGACGGATGGATGGACGACGGAGCCTTACCATCCTATAAGCTCCCCCAGAGCCGCTGGCTCAGGTGAGCTAAAAAATGAGAACAGCTTTCACTTCAAGTTTTTCATATGTGATAGACTCTTTTTGCATGTTCAGTTCGAATTCATACAAGATTCAGCAAAGAAAAAACTTCTGGTAACATTATGCTAACATTTAAGACTTGGACGATACTCTTAACTTTTAATATCAGACCAGGGTCTCTCCTGTTTGCCCACGTATCAGACTGAGGCCTCTCCTGTTTTCCCATGAATTTTTAATCACACAGGATCTGTCCTGTGTAACCATGTATTATAAATCACACAGGATCTCTCCTGTTTGCCCATGAATTTTAAATCACACAGGATCTCTCCTGTTTACCCATGTATTTTAAATCAGACCACGGTCTCTCCTGTTTGCCCATGTAGTTTAAATCAAACTGAGGCCTCTCCTGTTTGCTCATGTATTTTAAATCAGACCAGGGTCTCTCCTGTTTGTCCATGTATTTTAAATCAGACCAGGGTCTCTCCTGTTTGCCCATGTAGTTTAAATCAGACCATGGTCTCTCCTGTTTGTCCATGAATTTAAATCACACAGGGTCTCTCCTGTTTACCCATGTATTTTAAATCAGACCAGGGTCTCTCCTGTTTGTCCATGTATTTTAAATCAGACCAGGGTCTCTCTTGTTTGCCCATGTAGTTTAAATCAGACCACGGTCTCTCCTGTTTGCCCATGTAGTTTAAATCAAACTGAGGCCTCTCCTGTTTGCTCATGTATTTTAGGTCTTTTGGAAACAGTGAAGATACTTGCTGCTTCTTTGCCTCTTTGTTTTGCTCAAACATCCAATTGTTCAGCAGATAGTTTTGACTAATTTCCTTATTTTCTTTACATTTCAACCTCTTTATCTCAAACTACTGGTATCTTAAAGTAAATTTTCTGGGACCATCAGTAAATTTGAAATGAACTTCAGCTTTCAAATATCATGAGTTGACTTATTATCTCATTTGAAGAAATGTAAATCTTGTTATTATTCTGGAGATTTATAAAGAGCTGGAATAAGTGGCCCAGATGTCCTTTCGATGACCAGAGGTTTCAAGAAAATCGCTGGAAAAGGGGGTGGGGTAGAATGTTTGACCCTAAATTTTGACTAGCTTACTTGAGTCAAATCAAAAGTACAATTGATAGGAGAAATATTTAGCTTCACAATAAATGACACTTATTTGTCTCATGACGTCAGAGGTCACAGCCCAGGGGTCACCCTACCAAGAAAGATGCGCCCAGACTCTTTTTTTTTTTTTTTATTTCGCAGAGATCTTTCCCTTTTTTCTTCCCTTTTTACCTCTCTTCTTATTTTCCTTTTTATTGCACGTTTATCCCATATTTTAGTTTTGGCCCTGCTTGTTTGGTAAGATTAGTAAGTCAAGGTAAAAGCCGAATTTCAGAAGTGAATTTATCAAGTTTTTTTCGGCATTTGAAAGCGTCTAGTGTCCTCCCAGTATGTATTTCAGAACTGATACTCAGAGCGTGCAAGGCCATGGTTCTGGTATATAGAAATCAAAATTAATAAGATGCTTGAATAAATGAGCTTGTGAGGGTCGTTCAATGTCATTGTCAGCAATTACGCATGAATACGCTAGGGACGTTGAAAGGATATAGAAAATCAAAAGTAATTAGACAACTGAAAGTTTTTGTTAAATAATCAAAATATACAGACCCAAATCTTGACTTTTTTTCCACCCCCAGAAAGTACTTTGCAACTTACAGGTATATGGTGATATGCATGTGCCTGTTCTAATTAACCCATTGCATTCTGGGTATTTTTTGTCGTCTGCTGAAATTGTCGTTTGCATCAAAAATCAAGAATATTTTGACAATATTGGTCTGACCAACTCTTGTAGAAATGATGTCCAGGCAGCAAACAGTTTGGATCTCAGATCAGGCCCCACGTTAGGATACCCCTTTAAGGATACCCCTAAAGGGGTATCCCGAATGGAATGGGTTAATGTAAAAGCTGGACTGAGTCATTGCAGTTAGCATAATGAGTTCCAGTAGTTTTGCCATGCCATGGTGGGTTTATTGAATTCTGTGATTAAATATTCAAGCTAAGATAGGATGATATATTTTTTTCTCTGCAATCTTTCTTACCATCACAATGATCTTATACACTAATTGTAAACAACTTTAGGTAACTGAAAAATTAGAAAAAAAAAATCAAAGAAAATTAATGTGGAAACAGCTAAGATCACAACTATGGGAAAAAGGAAACGGCATAAAACCTTCTGGCACAGGGTAATGAACACAGCAAACCTGACACACTAATGAGTCGCAATACAACAAAACCAACAAAGTGGCATGTGCCCAGCGAAGACTCGATCAGCCTGGTCAGTCTTCCCTATGCCCTTAAAGGGTAGCGAAGGGTCTATAAGCTATCTCAATGTTGACATGATAGACTCTGATCAGACTGGGTGGATACCCTGGCTGATCAGAGTCTTTGGTTTAAACAATATTTTATTCATCAAATTTCGAACATGGTACAGAGACAATAGATCAGGATTTGATCGAAAGCCCAAGGCTTGTGAGGACCATCTCAGAGTCTTTGCTGGTTGCACATGCAACTTTGTTGGTTTTGTCGTGTCATGGCTCAAATGATATGCTCCTTTTGTGACAAAACCTGTCTACAAGAGATTTATTGTCCATCCAAACTGTCAATGCCCTGACACAAGCATGCAGTTTGGTCAGGGCATGTACAATCGGCATACTTGACTGGTATCCTATGAATTGATTGATTGATTGATTTGATACTTAAAGTCCACGGTAAACAACTATGGTCATGTAGGGATGGTCAGTTACCCTAACCACACTATTCCTGGGCAGGCTTAGACCTCCCAAGTGGTTAACCAGTACTAAGTGCACATACCTTTGCCAGTAACAGACACCTGCCCTTCTTGAATCAGCAGAAGGAGAAACGAAAGTATGTGGCCAGACCGGGTTTCGAACCCAGGACCTCTTACTTGTGAGTCAGGTGCCCTACTGATTGAGCTACGTGGCCCGGCTGGCATCCTATGAAACAAGACCTGAAGCCAAGTGTTTAATAAACACTCAAATCAGCCTGCACAGATGGGTACTCTGGTCAGAGTCTTGATGTTTCCATTTTTAAATTCAGCAGGCTTCATAGATGGTATAGACTCTGATCTTTGTGTGTGGTTGTGCATGCTGATCTGAGTCTCACCTGTAAAGTCCTATTTCATGCAATGGCAATCAATCTTATAACAGAGGTTTTGTCACATATCTGTTCATATGGTGTCAATAATGGTGACAAGGAATGATCACAGGGTATAATCGATTCCGCTAATTTTCGCTTCCTGCAGAGACTGTACATCATATTTGACTTCCACCGAGACTGTCCGCGAACTCTTGCTTCCTACAGAGACTACTGTCCTCGTAAAATGGCTTCCTGCCGAGACTGTCCGCGTGATTCTGCTTCCTGCCGAGAGCCTCAGCAGGAAGCAGAATCACGTGGACAGTCTCTGCAGGAAGCCATTTATCATGTACAGAAGTCTCGGCAGGAAGCAAGAGTTCGCTGACAGTCTCGGTGGAAGCCAAATATGATGTACAGCCTCTGCAGGAAGCGAAAATTAGCGGAATCGATTATACCCTGTGATGATAATAACAGGTTGAAGGGGAATGCTAAATCCTTCTGATTGTCATAGTGTGGATCATGCAGCCGGGAAAACATCCCATTAGAGGAGGAAAACTGCAATTTATGAGATAAAACTGATATTGGTGACAAATCTTTAGGTATGTTATTTTAATTCAGTTAGAAAGCAATTTTGAAACCATATTTCTTAAAAGTCCCAATCTTATTAAAGTTAAGGAATTTCATGTTAAACTTCTCATTAAATTATCTAATTTTGTAGAAATTGTAATTAAAAAAAATTTCATGTGCTAATTAAGTTTTTTTCTAGCAATTTCACATGACTTGTAATCATGTATGTGTTTCAGTAGTTTGATTTTAATTTTTTTTTTTGTTACATTCCATCAATGTATGTCATATGTTTGAATATGTCTATTTTCACATCCTATATGTTTGTCTACATGTATGTGCCTGCTCTTATGCCACTTGCGTGTGGCCTGAGTATTATGCAATCAAGTTCTGTTCTGTTCCGTAATGTGAGAAACTTCACACAGACTTTTTAGATATATCCTAAGTCACTCTCAATAATATATTTAAGCATCCCTTATACACGCCTACCAATCGCTCTCATGCGAAACCACGGTTCAGAACGCCAATCCATGAGAGGAGTTTCCGGTTTTGCAGGAGGGGAGCCGAAATCGTAAACAAATTTGACATCGACACAAGGTTTGAGGTATTTATTTTCCCTGAAAACTATTTATGCAAAATATAAGAATGCTATTTTGTCACATACAGATTGTTTCTTCGGCACATGAAAGGATTAGGCACATGGTCGTGCATTTTTCCAGATATGCATTTAGTACGACGGAGCATATGTTCAAGGTCAATCTCGGCGATATATACATGTAGGGAAAAGTCGCCTTCTCTTGCTTTATTTCGGGTCTCTGACCTTGTCAGTCGCAAAAAAGTGAACAGAACTACTGTGTGCATGAATCCAAACGTTGGAAGTAAGCTTTCTGATGGACAGTTTAGAATTTAGAAAATATATGCAAAAACTTGGCATCGTCAGCCCGGTTCCGCATGAGATATTAGAAAACATAAGGAATTTTTATCAAACACTTTAACAGATCCTGAACAATAATATTGGATCAAAACTAACATGAACTCTATGATAAATCATTATTTTCTAAATTGCAGATGACTTTCTGGCTGTTTTAATCCCCGTTTGTCTTTTTTTAGGCATGCAAGAGGGTTTGAAAGAGGGTTTGCAAAAGGCCTAAAAAGACAAACGGGGAATAAAAACAGCTTGAAAGTCATCTACAATGTATAAAATAATGATTTATCACAGAGTTCATGTTAGTTTTGATCCAATTATTGTTCAGAAGCTGTTTTTGTGTTTGATAAAAATTCCTTATATTTTCTATTATCTCATGCGGAGCCGGGCTGACGATGCCAAGTTTTTGTGTATATTTTCTAAATTCTAAACTGTCCATCACGGAAAGCTTACTTCCAACGTTTGGATTCACGCATACAGTAGTTCCATTCACTTCTTTGCAACTACCAAGGTCAGAGACTCAAAATCAAGCTAGAGAATGTGACTTTTCCCTACATGTATATATCGCCAAGATTGACCTTGAACGCATGCTCCGCCGTACTAAATGCATATCTGGAAAATTGCAAGACCATATGCCTAATCCTTTCATGTGCCGAAGAAACAATCTATATGTGACAAAACAGCATTCTTATATTTTGTTTAAATAGTTTTCAGAGAAAATAAATACCTCAAAACTTGTGCCGATGTCAAATTTGTTTACGATTTCGGCTCCCCTCCTGCAAAACCGGAAACTCCTCTCATGGATTGGCGTTCTGAACCGTGGTTTCGCATGAGAGCGATTGGTAGGCGTGTTATAGTTTGCTTGTCACTTTTAGTTAAGATAATGAAATGGCCTTAAGTGGTATGAATATCAAAAGATTCAAAACTGCTCAGAAAGCTAGAAAATTTTACCTCTGAAAATCCTACTGTATTGGTTTATTTGAGAGGTTGCAATATTTTGCAATTACTAAAAATAATATTGAAAGGCATATTGAACTTTAGACTGATATATTCACATAAAGCTTTTGATATCAGAATAAGTCACATCCTTGCAGTCTGATCATAACACTGCACTTCAATGGACGTCTTATACAAATAGCTAATTGACCAGAAAGCTCCTGACCTGACCGCAGGTCTTGACTAGTCTGCTTAGGATATTTTCTATCAAGCAACTGTTGATGAAGTGCGAGCTGACTATTTACCGACTGAAACAGAAAATCAACACATTTTCATGATATATGCTATCAAGATGTTCTTTTTTTTCTCTTTTGTTTTGCTATTTTTTTTTTCCTCCTGGACAAAAAATGTGTATGAGACAACTGCAAACAGGAAAGGTGTCACACAGAACTGCAAAGACTACAGCTGACTGGGCTGAAATTGGTGCACTCAGCAATTCTGCAAGTATAAATTACTTACACACTGATGACTGTCATGCAAACTATGAAAGCAAAGCAAAACCATGTAAAACTACTGGAATAAGAATGCATTATATTTCAAAGATATCAGAACTGTGCAAGCTTGCACTTAACAAATTACTAATAAATACTTCAAATCTTTAAGTACCAAAAGAGCACACAACAAAATTTATGTCTGCAGAATTTCAGAAAATGTGTTGTGAAAGCAATATCATACTGAGAATCTAAAGACTAAAGGGCAAACAGTGTAGTTCCAGATAAGGCAACTCATTATGAGCTGGCCCGACTCATCTGGATCAACACTATTTGCAACTAATTTCATTCTTGGCATTTTAAAGTATTGAAGAGGTAAACTGCATTAAGATTTGCAGCTCCATAAATAAGAATATTGTGCAAATATTAATACCGGTATATTTGCAAGCTAACCTAGTCATAGACATTGCAGACAAAATGAGCCGCAACACGACAAAACCAACAAAGTGGCATGTGCACCCAGTGAAGACTCAGATCAGCCTGGGCATCTACCCAGTATGATCAGCATCTTCGCTGTGGGCTGAAAAAGTAGCCAAAGATCTAAGCTACCTTCATATGGACAGCATAGACTCTGACCAGACTGGGCAGGTGCCCAGGCTGACCTGTGTGTTAGCTGGGCACACATGCCACTTTGTTGGTTTTGTCATGTCTTGGCTCAGATATATACAGAGCTCCAGATAAGATAAAGCTGATAATTTTATATTAATTACCATGAAACATGTTGTACCCACTTCCCTGACCCCCAGATTAGAATCCCACCCTTATCTAGAGCTCTGTAATCTATTTAACTGCTTTTTTTATCCAAAATGACAAAAATCTCAAATGAACAACAAATAAAGTAAGTAAGCAGTTATACAACAGCAAATCTGACCACAGAGACTCGTCCAGTTTAACAATATGCAACGACAGGCTCCGAGGTTATAAAACTTGAGTACATTCTAAAACTCAAAATAAAGCATGATTGGCTGCTTCCGAGCACAGCAGCCAATCAGTGAGCTTTATTTTGAGTTTGAGATTATACACAAGTTTTATAACCTCGGACCCTGCTCCTCCTAGTGCCAATTCTCATTCTCACTAGAAGCAAATGACACCTTGAGTTTAACTTATTGAGTTATCTTAAGAAATAATTTTCCTTACCGTGAATTATTGCTGATTAACTGATGTTGTTGGAGGGCAGACCGCAAAGATATTAATTCACGACGGTGCAGCCAGAGTGAGTTAATATTCTATCAGCCTGACAAAATGTGTTAATTAGTGATAATTTACCATTAAGGAAAATCATTTTGATTCTAACATTGTAAAGAATGAAAATGCAAGGATACGGCAATTTTTTCCTAAGGGCTTTCTTTGAGGCAAACGTCGGAAGTAGCACAGGTTTACATCTGATGTCACCAAGGTGCAAACTTTGCACACTGCCACGTTACCAACATGATTTATCACAAATTTTCATTGGATGCTGCTTCCTATATGCTAAATGGGGAAAATGTTAACATAATGTTAGAATTTTGGATAAAGATGATATGCAACTGATATATATGTTAGCTGCTTAGCAATGCGAATGAAAATTTACTGGATTTCCTATGAAAAAATGTCAGATCGATATGGAAAGAGCCAACTGATGGTGACAATTAATAGTGAATTCTTCAAAATTGGCAGGAAGAGCATAAATGAGCCGCAACACAACAAAATCAACTAAAAGGCATGTGCTCCCAGTGAAGATGCAGATCAGTCTGATCAAAGTCTTCACTGTCTGCATGGAAGTAGCTTAGACCTTTAACTTCCCTCTGAGTGCACAACAAAAAGTCTGATCAGACTGAGCTGATGCCCAGGCTGATCTGAGTCTTTGCTGGGTGTACATGCCACTTTGTTGGTTTTGTTGTTTCATGGCTCAAATGAAGGCATATTTTAAAACTGGACTGGCTCCTGTGCTACTGACTGTTACAGACTGATGCTAGAATATTTTCAGCCAAACAAATTTCTTACTGTGTCTATCACATTTTCTGTGGCTGCTAAATCCTCTGCCTGATGAAGAGCATGATGGGAAAAAAGATGATTATACAGGTACTGTAAAACAGGTTTTGTTTGTGACAGTTTTAGCTTTGTAACTATTTGCACCTTTGTGCCTCAGAAAACTAAACTGCATGGAAAAGGGCATTGGCTCTAATATGCCAAAAGACATATACCAAAATTTCCTGTTTAGCAGGTTTGTCAAAAATGTGAAGGCTGAAAGTGAGAATTCTTACAAACTTTTATGGCCTAAATAATCAAGACAACTGTATTAGAGATTCTGCATGCTTTTTCCGGTTCTACCTAGAGCTTCTGATTGACACACTACCATAAAGTTCTAAAACTTGGGACACCTAAAACAATTGGCTTATCCTAAAAGTGAAACAGTTTGGTTTTATAATGCAGTAATGCATGTTAAAGATGCAGATGGAATGGCGAACAGTGAGGCCCTGATCAGGCTGCTCCTTCGAGATCTGGGTCGGCACTGCTTGCTCAGACATATATGTGTCACAATACTTTCAATATTTATGGTAGCTCAAATTTCAGGACATGCTAACTCCAGTAACTGTTTAAGATGCACCAAAATTTAGTACTACTCTACAATCATTAAAAAGAATTTGGCATCAGAATCGAAATGAAAAAAAAATCCATAACAAAAGATAATATCTATATATGAACCATGACACAACAAAACCAACAAAGTGGTTGTGTGCCAAGTGCAGACTCAGATCAGCTTAAGCATCTGCTCTGTCTAATCAGAGTCTTTGCTGTTCCGTTATAGAGTAGCTAAGTGTCTAACCTACTCCCTTGCCGTCAGTGAAGACTATGATTAAACTTGGCTGATGCCCAGGCTGATCTGAGTCTTCAATGCCCGCACATGCCACTTTGTTGGTTTTGTCATGTCGCGGCTCATGTTAAGAATTCATGGAATTTGCCCACTTTAGCCTTCACCTTTTGCATGTTGATGATTATGTGTACAAAATATGAGCTATATAACTATACAGAATAACCTTTAGCATACAGATGTAAGAAACTATGAACTATTCTAGCAGAATTTTTGTTTAGCACCCCACCCTACCTCTTTTCCAATACATACGACTACCCGTAAATATCTCTTGAGCTTTTGACTAGGGACATAATATCAAACAACAAGAATTCCGCGGAATGCGGTGTCTCGCCTGCTAGCGCTTTGTCACAAAACAGAGCTAAATCAACAAAGATGTATGCATGAACCAAGTTTCTTGGCTCTAGCCCTAGTTTCTGAGAAACAGACCTAAACGTGAAAACTTGACAAACAATTGCAAAGTCAGTCAACTGTAAAATGTTGGTAAAGATTCAATACTGATGATGACTTTGAGCTCTACTCTTCCAGATGAAGGCATGACCCAAGTTCCATGGGTCTAGCCCTTATAGTTTCTAAGAAACAGACCTAAATGCGAAAACTAGACGAAAAATTGCAAAGTCAGTCAACCATAAAATGTAGGTCAAGACTCAATATTGATGATGGATTTGAGATCTACTTTTCCAGATGTATGCATGAACCAAGTTTCATGGCTCTAGCCCTTATAGTTCCTGAGAAAATGACCTAAACGCAAAAACCTGATGAAAAATTGCAAAGTCAGTCAACCGTAAAATGTAGGTCAAGACTCAGTATTGATGATGGATTTGAGACCTACTCTTCCAGATGTATGCATGAACCAAGTTTCATGGCTCTAGCCATTATAGTTCCTGAGAAAGTGACCTAAACGCAAAAACCCGATGAAAAATTGCAAAGTCAGTCAACCGTAAAATGTAGGTCAAGACTCAGTATTGATGATGGCTTTGAGATCTACTCTTGCAGATGTATGCATGAATCAAGTTTCAAGGCTCTAGCCCTTATAGTTTCTGAGAAACTGACCTAAACGCAAAAACCCGATGAAAGTTTACGCCGCCGCCGCCGCCCACACCGGAAAAGCAATACCTATGTCTCGCCTCTGCTTCGCAGGCGAGACAAAAATTCTGTGGAAGGTGGTGTTTGGCCTGTCTGTGCATTGTCATAAAACAGACCTAAACCAGGACACTCAACATCACAAAATTTAAGGCTGACACTAGAAAAGTATGCCTAATGTGCATAAGTATTTGGACACCTATAATAATAAATTTTCCATTTGTCCCAAATGGAAAATTCATTATTTTTGGGTGTCGCAATATATACGCACATTATGGTAATACCTGTCTCGCATTCTGCAAGTCAAAGGTGAGAAAGAAATAACCCTGTTGCATTCCTTATTATTTTTTTTTTTTGACCATACCCAACCTTTTTCCCCATTCTCCTTGAAATTTAATCTAGCCAAAAATATCTCTCACATTACGACTAGCAACATAATTTCAAAACGGAAGACCCTGTTGCTTACCTGATTACTAGTGGTATTATTCTGTGTAAGTAATGGAAGCAAAACTCTATTATGCAATCTCCAGAAAATTTCCTGGTAGCTAAGAAAGATCTCCAGAAAATTTCCTGGTAGCTTAGAAAATCTGACAGAGTTCCAGATAAGAAAGGATACTGAGGACAAAAACATATGTTGTGACCCCTCATTAGAACCGTCTTGGTGAGACGGTTCTAATGAAGGGTCACAACGTGTTTTTATGGAGAAATATGGAAAATTATCCCTAAATTATCCTTATCTGGAGCAATGAACTGAGGGTTAAAATAATCAGCATAGGCACAACTTTGGGACATTTGTTTCCCCTTTCAAAATTATCCCAAATATGTAAATCAGTGTTGTGCAACTCAGCTATAAAATGGATCTAGATTTTTGGGATTGGTTTGGAAGAGGAAACAACCATCTTATAACCAAATAGAACAGTAATTTTCATCTTGTCAATTCCAACTTATGTCTGGAGTTCTGTTGATCACTGCGGACAATATACATCATAATCATATAAATCTTATGTTACAGTAAGTAACATAGAAATTTGAAAGAAAATCATCTCCAAACCGATATGAAAATTAGTATCTCAGGTCCTTACAATGCTGATTTTAGTTTTATAATGTGTTCCTATCCAACAGTACATAGGCTTGACAAAATTCAAATCAGCCTCGTAAGACTTGAGGTTTAAACAATTTCTTACCATTATCAAGATTATTTTCTTTCTAAATCATTGACCATTAAATCCCATGATCATGACATATATTGTCCACCATACAAATGCTTCCATCACCATAATTAATAACAAGAAAAGAAAAAAACGATAATGACCCTATATATTGTGACAGAACTGGCTGAGGAAAATGTGTATGGTATGCTACCATGTTTTTTTTTTTTTTTTTCTTCAAAGGGAGACAACTTCTCTGCTTCCTGTTTGTCCAAGAGAACCCTTCTCAGCAGAGGTATACTCTTTTCTTTAAGAGTTGACCCCTACTAAAAATAGCCATCAGAGGAGATGGCAAATCCCCCGACCGAAGACCCCCACGGGCCTTGGTAAAAAAGGGTGCACTTCAAAACACATATTAGTAATATATTGTCGTTCTTTTATGCTTCTGATTGACATTAACTGTTAACAGATGCATGATTATCTAACACTCAGACTAAAACAGTATGCTTGACTGCTAAAACGAGGTAATATCTCAAACAGCTACCATATACACAAATGTATACCATACAATACATTCATTTTTTGAAATGTGAGAATAACTCCTTAAGTACAAGCCCTACAAACCTAATTTTGAACTCTCTAGTAAGTGAATTTGGACAAAGAATCCAAATCTGGTTTTTTTTTTTTTTTTTTTTTTTTTTTTTGTGGGGTGGGGGGGGGGGGGGGGGGGGGGGGGGGGGGGGGGGGGGGGGGGCAGGGGGCGGGAGGGGGCACGGGAATGTGGAGGGGTCAGAGAGAGTTAGGAACACTGATAAGATATTACAGCATGATCATCAATATTCTAAAAGGTACACGGTTGTTCAAATTATGGAGCTGGCCAGGGTTATACAGATATGGAGCAGAGACTCAAACAGCAGCTCAAACTACCAAAGGGAAATAACTCACAAAGTATAAAAGCAAGAGTTATCATTCATGTATGAGACAAATTGTCATGATCTCTTCTGCATATCTGTGAAGTATCACTAAAATATTTCAAAAGGTATTCAAGCTATGAAGCGGACACCTAAAATCATCAAAGGGAAATAACTCCAAAAGCAAGAAAGCAAGAGTTGTCATTCTTGTTCGCGACACATCATCATGACCTGTTCTACATATCTGTGAAGTATCATGAAAATATTCCAAAAAAGTATTCAAGTTATAGAGCGGACACGAAATCACACCTAAAACCATCAAGGGGAAATAACTCAAAAAGTAAGAAAGCAGGAGTTGTCATTCTTGTTTGCGACACATCAGCATGACCTGTTCTACATATCTGTGAAGTATCATGAAAATATTCCAAACGGTATTCAAGTTATAGAGCGGACACGAAATCATACCTAAAATGATCAAGGGGAAATAACTCAAAAAGTAAGAAAGCAAGAGTTGTCATTCTTGTTCGCGACACACCTTCATGACCTGTTCTACATATCTGTGACGTATCATGAGAATATTCCAAAGGGTATTAAAGTTATAGAGCGGACACGAATCTGCCAAAAAATCACACCTAAAACTATCAAGGGGAGATAACTCAAAAAGTAAGAAAGCAAGAGTTGTCATTCTTGTTCGCGACACATCGTCATGACCTGTTCTACATTTCTGTGAAGTATCATGAAAATATTCCAAAGAGTATTGAAGTTACAGAGTGGACACGAATCTGCCAAAAAAATCACCAATGGGGAGATAATTCAAAAAGTACAATTGCAAGAGTTACCATTCTTGTACGCGACACATCGTCATGACCTGTTCTACATAACTGTGAAGTATCATGAAAATATTCCAAAGGGTATTCAAGATATGGAGCGGACAAGAAAATGTTTACGGACGGACAGACGGACGGACGGACGGACAGACGGACGGACGGACGGACGGACGGACGCCAGGCTCATCGCTATATCCCCCGAACCTTTCGGTCGGGGGATAAGAAAGGTCGGGGGATAAAAAGGGAGGCAACGTTGCTTCGGAAGCAACATTACCTCCCTTCTCAGTAGGGGTCTATACTCTTTTCTTTAAGACTTGACCCACACTGAGAAGGGAGACAATGTTGCTTCAGAAGCAACATTGCTCCCGTCTCGGTAGGGGTCAACCCTGAAGCTTTCCCCTAAATGTGTAGACATTCATATTAACAAGCAGTTTGATCAGGGTCTGCATTATTTGCCATTGAGAATCTGCCAGAAATTTTCTGACAAATTCCATGATTACCCAATCAACTTGTTCAAAGTGACTAATTACAAAAACTGGTTCATGTCACAATACTCAAGGCAACTACCGTATAAATATAACAATTTATTAGAACATTGAAATCATAAACAGGGGATGAACAATAAAAAGGAAAGATTAATTTCAACGTCTTTTTTATTATAATTTACCTTGCCATCAGGAGTAATGAAAGATGATCTCTAGAAGATAATATGAAAAATAATTCAAAGCAATATAAAGCAATCTAGAGACAGAAAGACCTACATGTATTTAACAATTAGAGATAAAGCCCAAAACTGCTTAACACTTTAAATAGCATGTAAAAGGGAACAGAAGCTTATAACTTTTCTACTTACAAAAGCAGGCTACATGTGTGTTAGTTTCTAAAAGTATATTGTTTTGTATCACGCATTCACTACAGAAAATTCGACCAGATCATTCGAGTTTTTACTTCCTAAATTCTTGAATAGCAGCAATGTTAATTACCCAAGCAGTTTGTGGTTCAGAACAAAAAGCAATTGACAAAACTTTTGAAGACGAAAATCTTTTTTTCATCTCCAGCTAAGGTGAGGTTTGGATGATGATTTTCAGTTCAGTTCAGTTCATTCTCCTATCGACATACCCCAAGTGGCTCAACCTTACGTAACCACAGTTGCACACACTTGGCGCCGTGTGTCCGTCCAAAATTTTTGGATGATGATTCAGTGACAATTTCTTGATATTCTCCATAAAATTAGGGGATAAATGTACTCAAATTGTCATTTGGTGAGGTAAATCGTCGGTTTTATGAGCGGAAATTTCGTTTTACGGCAACATGCCAGCATAACCGTAAAGTGCAATGTGCGACCATAGAGCCAATGATTTACCTCTCCAAATGGCAATTTTCAAAACAGTTATCCCCATTCTAATGCACTTTTCACATTTCCAGCTTTACAAGTGTGCTACTTTGCACCCACATGGAACGCTTTCAGTGACGTAAAACCAGATGTCAGCCAATGAGAAGCAATAATACGTAATGACATCAGATTTCCAACAGTATATTGTAGGATATACTGTCGCAAATTTTTTACGTTATCTAATCAGATGTCGCGTTACATGCATAAGTGCATTAGAATGAGATTTCATAAAATATAACTTTGTAGAGAAATCAGTAAAGATATCCCCGAATTATCGACAAAACCTAGCTATGTGTACAACTAATTTCCATCATAGCAACAGTTCCAGGAACAGACACTTAATAGGGGTGGGGCATTTTCATTTTTTATGCCCCAACATCCATACAGGGGTTGATCCAGAAGTAATGTCACTGTGTATACTGAACATCTATTTATTGTGGCATTATCAAAAAATATTTATGTGTGTACTGTTATTCAGTTCTGATTAAAAGAATAAATATAACATCAGAGTCTTTTTCTGTTCCAATTATAATAAAGATGTTCAAAGTATACCCAATGTCGCAGCATGTTAAAATAACAGTAATTTCATAAACAAAATTTTCAACATTTTCACAAATTAAGATCAAACTATCCTGCCAAATCAGATAAAAAATTTATAAGATGTTGTAATATATTTATGCCGCCAACTGTTGAAACTTTGATAACATCATTGCAATTGAAGTTTGCTAGTTGAAGAAAATGCTTTTAACTGCCGAGTGAAAAACAAGTTGATTTCTGACAATGTGTCAGCGTTCATTTATGCATTTTTGTCACAATTAGGAATATCACTGTTTAGGACTCTATAGCTGTTTAATTGAGCATACAGTGATAAAACAGTGATTAAGAGGCTTGTGCAAAGATGGACTCAGCATTATCGTGACATACTAGAAAATTGTCTGAAAACCAGACCTTCATGTGCAATGTCAGAAAAGAACATTACTCTTGTTTCAGACCCCATAAATGATGATCAATGTTCTAAATTTTGAACATGTGTAAGGACTTGAAGATTTAAACATAAGCTGCAGGACTGTTCAAATGATAAACAGATGGGATAAACATGGGTGAACAGAGAATAGTGCTATGCTGGAACAGCGAGTATGCTACTTTGGAAAGCACCGACACAACATCGAAACCTTGTACGTCACTGACATGCGGCGTTTGTCATTACCAATTCAGTGCTCCAGATAAGAAGGGGTAACGGGGATAATCAAGGGATAATTAGCCATATTTCTCCATAAAAACATACATTGTGACCCATCATTAGAACCCTCTCAGTGAGAGGGTTCTAATGAGGGGTCACAATGTATGTTCCGATGAAAATGAGAAAATTATCTTTGAATTATCTTCAATACCCCCTCTTATCTGGAGCTCTGAGTCCATGCTTTCTGTCTATTTTGATATCTTGTGAACTGTGCATTAAATATTTTTATGACATTTTCAGACCATAATGCAAGTAGATTAAGGTACTTTGTTGCTTTCTTTTCACTTTATACCATTTCATAGCTGCAGTGACATTACTTCTTGATCAACCCTTCTAAAATTAAGTTTCTGATTTTCAATTAGTTTAGCTACACTGATATTATATCCTATACTATAGCAACTTTTTGAACTGCCCCCCCCCCCCCCCCCCCCCCCCCCCCCAAAAAAAAAAAACAAGAGGGCCATGAGGCCCTGAATCGCTCACCTGAACAATTGGCAAGGTGCTTTTACTTATCATGTCTGAAATTGTCAAAATATGAGTTTTGGGTCAAAAGTCAAAGAATGACCATGACCACTTGTACTCATAAATCTTCATGTACTCATTAAGACAACCATATATACCATTTTAGGCCAAAATCTTCAAAACTTTCCATGAAATCTTATGTTCTAGCATTTTCCCATATTTGACCATGCCGCAAAAAAGGTCAAGGTAAACCCAAGGTCACCATTTGAACAGTCTTGGTGGTACTCTAGTACTCCATGCTATTTACCAAGTTTCAAGGCCATAGGTGTATTGGTCTGGAGAAGAAAAATATTAAAGATTTATACCATAAGTGGTAATGGCGGCCAAGTTGGTCATGTGACCTGGACCGTTTGAACAAATTTTTCATTCAATCAACCCTGGAGGCTCTATATGAAATGTGTTCACAATTGGCCCTTTGGCTTTGAGGAAATGGTTGAAAATGTCAAAATATGAGCGATCTGGATCAAAGGTAAAAAAATGACCTTGACCTCTTGTACTCATAATTCTTCATGAACTCATTAAGACAACTGTATATACCAATTTTTTAGGCCAAAATCTTCAAAACTTTCCATGAAATCTTATGTTCTACCATTTTCCTATATTTGACCTTGCTGTAAAAGGTCAAGGTCAACACAAGGTTATAATTTGAACAATCTTGATAGTACTCAAGTACCCAATGCTACATACAAAGTCTCAAGGCCATCGGTCAATTGGTTCTGGAGAAGAAGATTTATAAAGGTATTTACCATATATGGGCATGGCGGCCATGTTGGTCATGTGTCCAGGAGCGTTAGAAATGTTTTCATTCCTCAACCCCTCGAGGCTCTATATGAAATTTGGTTTCAATTGGCCCAGTGGTTTTAGAGCAGATTCTTTGAAATTGTCAAAATTTGAGATTTCTGGGTCAAAGGTCAAAGAATGACCTGACCTCTTGTACTCACATATCTTCATGTACTCATTAAGATGATTGTATATACCAATTTTTAGGCCAAAATCTTCAAAACTTACCATGAAATCTCATGTGCTAGCATTTTCCGATATTTGACCTTGCCGTAAAAAAGGGCAAAGTCAACCCAGGGTCATAATTTGAACAATGTTGATAGTACTTGAGTACCCAATGCTACATACCGAGTTTCAAGGCCATCGGTCAATTGTTCTGGAGAAGAAGATTTTTAAAGGTTTTAACCATATATGGGCGTGGTGGCCATGTTGGTCATGTGACCTGGACCGTATGAACAAATTTTCATTCCCTCAACCCCTGGAGGATCTATATGCAATTTAATTACAATTGGCCTAGTTGTTTTTGAGGAGATTGTTTGATATTGTCAAAATATGAGAGTTCTGGGTCAAAGGTCAAAGAATGACCTTGACCTCTTGAACTCATATATCTTCATGTAGTCATTAAGATGACTGTATGTACCAATTTTTAGGCCAAAATATTCAACAGTTTCCAAGATATCTTATGTTGCAGCATTTTGCCATATAAAAGCATAAGGAAGCAAATTTGACCTTACCGTAAAAAAGGTCAAGGTCAACCCAAGGTCATAATTTGAACAATCTTGGTAGTACTCGTGTACCCGATGCTACATACCAAGTTTCAAGGCCATCGCCCTATTGGTTCTGGAGAAGAAGATTTTTTCAGGTTTTTACCATATATGGGCATGGCGGCCATGTTGGTCATGTGACCAGGACCGTTTGAACAACTTTTCGTTCCTAAGGTCCCAGGAGGCTCTATATGAAATTTGGTTACAATCGGCCCAGCAGTTTCAGAGGAGAAGTTGTTTGAAAGTGTGGACGGACGACGGACGGACGGACGGACGGACGGACGGACGGACGACGGACGACGAAGCCTTACCATCCTATAAGCTCCCCCGGAGCCGCTGGCTCAGGTGAGCTAAAAATGTGAGATTTCATTAGAATTATCTCAGAGAGGCAATTGTATTCCATGAACTCTCACAGGATGTGTATAAATAGAGAAGATGAATATCATTTCTCTTTTTTCACCAAAATTTTAGCTACAGTGGAACTCTGTAAGACAAGGTAAAGCTTCCTGCTTCTATACTTACATGTGTATACTGATGTGATGGTTTGTTCTGTTTATCAGAGACAGATCCATTCTGGATGGTAGCCTCAGTAACTACAATCAAACAGGTTTATTAAGAACTGAATTTTTACTTTGTGGCATTCATTGGGTGATGAAGATAGTAGGAGCTCATGAAGTGCAGTGCCCACTAGCTTCATCACCTGATGAATGTCAAAACATGAATTTCAGGTCTTAGATTTACACTTAATTTCAAGCAATTTATGTATGCTTTACAACGGGTAAATATGAAATAGGCAAAATTATTACATAAAGAAAATTTAACAGCCGTGTTTTGTCTTTATGTTGACAGCTGTGATCAAAACTGGATGTCATTTCAATGTTATGATGTCCAATCAAAGCGCTCGTATATCAAGATGCAAGTTTGGCATCAGGTGATTATCCTTTATTGGCATATTGAGACTGTTGCTCAGAACAGGTTCATTTAAGGAAAAGTCAATTGCAAGAGTAAATGCTACATTTTAATTGAAGTCTGCCATGAGAAGTAGCCACTAATGCAATGTGCAAACTGTTGTGCAGAGTAATCAAGGTTTTCCTTATGTAGTACCTTCAGTATAGTGTTCTGCACGCTCTGATAAAAAAGACTGTCCACATTACCACCAAAACTTACTTTTTAATTTATCATTTAATCTGTCCAGTGATTCCAGCAACCGTTGTTCTTCTACAGACAGAGCCGACTTGGCTGAAATGAAGCATAAGTTGAATCTGTTACAGAACATGCTAAATTAGTGACATCCTACCAGGTGTCTTTAAAGGTCTTTTGAGCAATGCAGCATGTGTCTTTTTGATCCGGCGGCTTTGTCCATGTAGGTCAAATTGGTTGGTAAAGTAAGTACCTAACCATTTGTTACAGTAAGTATGGACCTGCTTATTATGACAAATACTCAAATTCAGTTATTGTTAAGGATGCAAGAAATCAAAAGCAGATTAAGTCAAAAATTAATTCTAACTAGAACTGTCGGAGAATCCGACTATACCCCCGCTTAACTGCTTTAATCAAATGGTATTCTTTTCCTTACATTAGGCACACATAGAGAAAACTCATCGTCAACATTTAAATTAAATATCAATATTCCTTTCTATGTAATACTGAATAAAATGCTTTCACATAAACAGAAAGAAAAACTAAAAAATACATGTAAGGCACAAGTCTTTATCAATCCATATACAAGTATGAACATTCAAACTTGAAGCATTGCTGTGAAATCTGTTATAAAAAATTGCATTATTCAAAGAATGGAGAGAAAGAAAATTGGAAAAATATAGGGAAGAATAAGCAGGAGAAGGCTAGTTCTCAATCCCACAATATCAACCTGCATAGAAAATATCGCAACTCTAACTTGCAATGGCTGCGTAGAAATCTTTGACAAAAAATTTCATTATTCAAAGTATGGAGACACAGAAAATCGGAAACATACAGGGAAGAATATGCCAGATACGGCTGTTTGCAATCCCACAATACAATAAGTCGTTATCAATCTGTATTACCAAATATGAACATTCTACCTTGGAGGGTTGCTGTGAAATCTGTTACGAAAATTGCATTTTTCAAAGTAAAGAGAGAAAGAAAATCAGACAAATACAGGGAAAAATAAGCAGAACACGGCTGGTTCTCAATCCCACGATACAATAAGTTGTCATTAACCTGCATACCAAATATGACTACTCTAGCTTGCATGGTTGTTGAGAAATCTTTGATGAAAAATTACATTATTCAAAGTATGGAAAGAAAGAAAATCAGACAAATTAAGGGAAGAATAAGAAGGAGAAGGCTGGTTCTCAATCCCACGATACAACATGTCGTCACCAACCTGCATACCAAATATGACTACTGTAGCTTGTATGGTTGTGGAGAAATCTTTGACAAAAAATAACATTATTCAAAGTATGGAAAGAAAGAAAATCAGACAAATAAAGGGAAGAATAAGAAGTAGAAGGCTAGTTCTCAATCCCACGATACAACATGTCGTCATCATCCTGCATACCAAATATGACTACTCTAGCTTGCATGGTTGTTGAGAAATCTTTGACAAAAAATTACATGCTTCAAAGTATGGAAAGAAAGAAAATCAGACAAATAAAAGGAAGAATAAGAAGGAGAAGGCTGATTCTCAATCCCACGATACAACATGTCGTCACCAACCTGCGTACCAAATATGACTACTCTAGCTTGCATGGTTGTTGAGGAATCTTTGACGAAAAATTACATTATTCAAAATATGGAAAGAAAGAAAATTGGAAAAATAACGGGAAGAATAAGCAGTAGAAGGCTGGTTCTAAATCCCACGATACAACATGTCCTCATCAACCTGCATACCAAATATGACTACTGTAGCTTGCATGGTTGTGGAGAAATCTTTGACGAAAAATTACATTATTCAAAGTATGGAAAGAAACAAAATCGGACAAATAAAGGGAAGAATAAGGAGGAGAAGGCTGGTTCTCAATCCCACGATACAACATGTTGTCACCAACCTGCATACCAAATATGACTACTCTAACTTGCAGGGTTGTGGAGAAATCTTTGACGAAAAATTTTATCAAAAAGGGTTACGGAATTACGGAAATCGGAAGGACGGACGGACAGCCGGACGGAAGGACGGACGGACAGATGTAAACCAATATACCCCCACTTTTTCAAAGCGGGGGTATAATAAAACATATTTTGAGTCTTTTTTTTTTCAATGGAAAAGACCAACAAAGGCCCAACCCCACATGGCCCCTGAATTCTGGGCTGTGCCCATAAATTTAAGAACAAAGTTACTATTAATGCAATTTCACAATTCATGGCAGTCTGTGTCTCCAAACGAAAGAGCTACATGTAGGTCAGTCTTTTTCCCAGTAATTTATGTTATAGCCTTGCAGACTGCTTTACATGTATCTAAGCATGTGAATGGATGTCACTATATACTTCGATATTTATTGTGATACACTGTGAGTATAAGGCAATATTTATCAAAACATATTTTCTGGGATTACCCATCCTTATCACTGCCCCATGAAATGTCCCCTTTATATTTTTCTCCAAAATAACTGTATCCTGACACACCAAAACAAGAGGGCCATGAGGCCCTGAATCGCTCACCTGAACAATTGGCAAAGTGGCTTTTTCTTATGTTTTGAAATTGTCAAAATATGAGTCTTGGGTCAAAAGTCAAAGAATGACCATGACCTATTGTACTCATAAATCTTCATGTACTCATTAAGGCAACCATATATACCATTTTTTAGGCAAAACTTTCCATGAAATCTTATGTTCTAGCATTTTCCCATATTTGACCATGCCGCAAAAAAAAGTTAAGGAAAAACCGAGGTCATCATTTGAACAGTCTACTTACCAAGTTTCAAGGCCATTCGTGTATTGGTTCTGGAGAAGAAAAAATATTTAAGGTTTATACCATAAATGGGTATGGTGGCCATGTTGGTCATGTGACCTGGACCGTTTGAACAAATTTTCGTTCAATCAACCCCTGGAGGCTCTATATGAAATGTGATTACAATTGGCCCTTTGCCTTTTGAGAAAATGTTTGAAAATGTCAAAATATGAGAGATCTGGGTCAAAGGTCAAAGAATGACCATGACCTCTTGTACTCATAATTCTTCATGACCTCATTAAGATGACTGTATATACCAATTTTTAGGCCAAAAACTTCCCATGAAATCTTATGTTCTAGCATTTTCCCATATTTGACCTTGCTGTAAAAAAGGTCAAGGTCAACCAAGGTCATAATTTGAACAATCTTGATAGTACTGGAGTACCCAATGCTACATACCAAGTTTCAAGGCCACTGATCAATTGGTTCTGGAGAAAAAGATTTTGAAAGGTTTTTACCATATATGGTCATGGTGGCCATGTTGGTCATGTAACCCAGACTATTTGAAGAAATTTTCATTTCCTCGACCCCTGAAGGCTCTATATAATATTTGGTTACAATTGCCGCATTGGCTTTTAAGGAGAAGTTTGAAATTGTCAAACTATTCTGAGAATTCAGGGTCAAAGGTCAAAGAACGACCTTGACCTCTTGTAGTCATGAAACTTGATGTACACATTAAGATGACTGTATTTACCAATTTTTAAGCCTAAATCTTCAAAATTTTTGATGAAATCTTATGTTCTAGCATTTTCCCATATTTGACCTTGCTGTAAATTGGCCAAGGTCACCCCAAGGTCATCATTTTGAACACTCTTGATAGTACTGGAGTACCCAATGCTACATACCAAGTTTCAAGGCCATCGGTCAATTGGTTCTGGAGAAGAAGATTTTTTTAGGTTTTTACCATATATGGGCATGGCGGCCATGTTGGTCATGTGACCTGAACCGTTTGAACAAATTTTCATTCCCTCATCCCCTGGAGGCTCTATATGAAATTTAATTACAATTGGCCGAGTGGTTTTTGAGAAGATTGTTTGAAATTGTCAAAATATGAGAGCTCAGGGTCAAAGGTCAAAGAATGACCTTGACCTCTTGTACTCACAAATCTTCATTGTACTCATTAAAGATGACTGCATATACCAACTTTTAGACCTTAATGTTTAAAACTTTCCCTGATATCTTAAGTTCTAGCATTTTCCCATATTTGACCTTGCCGTAAAAAGGTCAAAGTCAACCCAAGGTCATAATTTGAACAATCTTGATAGTACTCGAGTACCCAATGCTACATACCAAGTTTCAAGGCCATCGGTCAATTGGTTCTGGAGAAGAAGATTTTTTTAGGTTTTTACCATATATGGGCATGGCGGCCATGTTGGTCATGTGACCTGAACCGTTTGAACAAATTTTCATTCCCTCATCCCCTGGAGGCTCTATATGAAATTTGGTTTCAATTGGCCCAGTGGTTGTTGAGAAGATTGTTTGAAATTGTCAAAATATGAGAGTTCTGGGTCAAAGGTCAAAGAATGACCTTGACCTCTTGTACTCATAAATCTTCATGTACTCATTTAGATGACAGTAGATATCGAATTTTAGCCCAAAATCTTCAACAGTTTTCAAGATATCTTATGTTCTAGCATTTTCCCATATAAAAGCACAAGGAAGCAAATTTGAACTTGCCGTAAAAAAGGTCAAGGTCAACCCAAGGTCATACTTTGAACAATCTTGGTAGTACTCATGTACCCAGTGCTACATACCAAGTTTCAAGGCCATCGGCCTATTGGTTCTGGAGAAGAAGATTTTTTTAGGTTTTTACCATATATGGGCGTGGCGGCCATGTTGGTCATGTGACCAGGACCGTTTGAACAACTTTTCGTTCCTAAGTTCCCTAGAGGCTGCATATGAAATTTGGTTACAATTGGCCCAGCGGTTTCAGAGGAGAAGTCGTTTGAAATTGTGGACGGACGACGGACGGACGGACGGACGGACGACGGACGACGGAGCCTTACCATCCTATAAGCTCCCCTGGAGCCGCTGGCTCAGGTGAGCTAAAAAGCATACTTTTATAGTTACAAGCAACTTAAGCAAATATTGGAAGCATTTGGCAAGTGGTTGACTTGTACCTTACAGGCTCTGAATGTCACTCTCTACTGTTAAATGCAATGTACCCAATGTGTTAAATACATGTAGGATTAATACTGAATTTGTGATTTTCAATAATAAATTTACTGTGGCCATAAATGCTCACCTTTAGGCTGTCTGGCTCCATTAAAAGCTTGCTGTCTGTTCTGAGCATCATCTATTGCCTGCTGTATCCTGCTGTCTGATACAGACTGATCAACCAACTGCTCAGCAGCCAGGAAACCAGCCATACTCTCACTCACTGAAATGTGAAAAAGGAGGGTTGCCACTTTAATAATAATCCCCTTCAAAATTCCCTAACTTTTCCCTCATTTTTCCCTGACTTTTTTCAGTTTTCCTTATCCTTTTTACGGATCCCAAACTCAATTTTTCTCTTTACTTTAACAGTGCTACATGTATCACTTGGAAAGGAAATGGGGGTAACTTTTTTAAGGAAAGAAATTGCTCCCCCACTAGGAAGCATATACACTGGAGCGCCGTTATAACGCGTGTGTCGGGAGACATAAAATCAAACCGCGTTATAAGTTATCACGCGTTATAACGATCTTCTCGGAAATAGCCCACCCACTAATGAACCAGAGGACCATTGGTCCTGTAGCTCACCTGAGTCCATTCATCCTTAGCACTCAAGACTAAGAAACACTGAAGTAAGTTGTACAATTCGGCCTAATTTCAACTTTGACTGAGTTATTATGCTTGTCCTAGTAAATATTAGCAAGTTTGATGAAGTTACAATAAAAAAGAAACATATTTGTAAAACTTTTTGCCTAAATATTGCAGTAACACAGAAATAAATGCCAATTTGCACTTTTCCCAGTACAAGTCTATGGAAACTTTAAAATACCATAGTAATGAAACCATGTGGACAACGAGAATAAAAAACAATATTTACGTAGCGGCTAATGTCATGAACATGTATGCAAAGAATCAGCTTCATCGCCCTATATGGTTTTTGAGAAAAAGATTTTTAAATATTTTTTTTCAAAAATATTTCCTTAATATTGCCATGGCAACAAATCCAATTCTGCAATTTGGACAAAGTTAATAGGAATCATAGAGGATTACTCAAGCAACATTCCTGTAGATAAAAATCCAAAAATAACTGCAGGGAGATAGCAAAAACTGCAGCTTTCCATTTTTCCCATTATATTTCAATGGAAACTATAAGTTGCCATACCAACCTAACCGCTGAAGCAATTGCCATAAAAAAAACCCTGTAATTATATAGAAGCTTGTACAAAGATCCGTTCTGTAAAGTTTGAGCTTTATCGGCCACATAGTTTCTGCAAAAATGATATTTTAATATTTTTTCTATTTTTAACCATTCGGTTGCATTGGCAATAAGCCAAATTGTGCAATTTACATAAATTTCATGTGGTTGATAGAGGACTACTCAAGGAACATTTCTGTAAAAGTTTTGTCAAAATATCTGCAGTTACATAGCAATAAATGCAAATTTTTAATTTTCCCATTATAAGTCAATGGCAACTTTATGTTGCCATAGCAACCAAACTGCCAGAGCAATTGCCACGAAAAACAGTCTTTTCATAGACGGTAGTACCTAGATCCTTTCTGTGAAGTTTGAGCTTTATTGGTTGTATAGTTTCTGAGGAGATGATTTTTGAATACCTTTTCTATTTTTAACCATTCGGTTGCCATGGCAACCAGCCTAATTGTGCAATTTACATAAATTTCATGTGGTTGATAGAGGACTACTCAAGGAACATTTCTGTAAAAGTTTTGTCAAAATATCAGCAGTCACATAGCAAAAAATGCAAATTTTCAATTTTCCCATTATAAGTCAATGGCAACTTTAAGTTGCCATAGCAACCAAACTGCTGGAGCAATTGCCAAGAAAAACAGCATTTTTATAGATGGTAGTACCTAGATCCTTTCTGTGAAGTTTGAGCTTTATTGGTTGTATAGTTTCTGAGGAGATGATTTTTGAACATCTTTTCTATTTTTAAACTTTCGGTTGCCATGGCAACCAGCGTAATTGTGCAATTTACATAAATTTCATGTGGTTGATAGAGGACTACTCAAGGAACATTTCTGTAAAAGTTTTGTCAAAATATCTGCAGTCACATAGCAATAAATGCAAATTTTCAATTTTTCCATTATAAGTCAATGGCAACTTTAAGTTGCCATAGCAACCAAACTGCTGGAGCAATTGCCAAGAAAAACAGTATTTTTATAGACGGTAGTACCTAGATCCTTTCTGTGAAGTTTGAGCGTTATTGGTTGTATAGTTTCTGAGGAGATGATTTTTGAATACCTTTTCTATTTTTAACCTTTCGGTTGCCATGGCAACCAGCCTAATTGTGCAATTTACATAAATTTCATGTGGTTGATAGAGGACTAGTCAAGGAACATTTCTGTAAAAGTTTTGTCAAAATATCAGCAGTCACATAGCAATAAATGCAAATTTTCAATTTTTCCCATACAAGTCAATGGAAACTTTAAGTTGCCATAGCAACCAAAGTTCTGAAGCGATTTGGATAAAAAACAGTATTATTGGTTCCCCCTGCCTATAGATGCTATATATGAAATTTGGTAACAATAGGCCTTGTAGTTTCAGAGGAGATGTCTTTTGAAAATATTGACGGACGACGGACAGACGACGGACGACGGATGCCTGCCTATACTATAAGCTCACCTGTGAGCCTTCGGCTCAGGTGAGCTAAAAACCCCATATTTACATGTTCGTTGCGCTTATTTAGCCCTAACGAGGTAGATAGACATGCTTACTGCTTACCTGACACAACGAAAGTCATCGCTGAAGTAGCCTTTCGGTCCCTATGTTCTAACTTATTGTGAAAAATGCGCTGCAAAACGGTTGAAAACCATTTACAAAGCGAAAGTACAATCGTAACACATTGGCCAGTTCCGTATCCTGAATTAAACCTATATCGACAAGGATGTCCAATTGAGCGAAAGCAGACTTGTTCGAGTAAATTCCCTTGTATATTCACTTGCAAAAAGGTACCTTCTGACGAATAAAATATACTATTTTCGCGAGTACTGATGTCCCCTAAAAAACTCTAATCAGCCTACAGATAACCAAATCGGGTTTAAGCTTTGTTTTTTTTTTTTTTCCATTTATGAAATTCTTTTATAATTTTTTCTTTTGAAGTAATCAGTGACTGCTACGCACAGCCTTTTTCCAGAGTGTCTGCTTGTGTATTTTGTGTATATGAGGTGACCTTGGCTGTTGGCCAAATTGGTGACACGTGACATGCGCTAATTATCGAAGTCTTCTAAAAACAATGACCAGTGTTCACACCTTGGCAAGACAACGACGCTTTGATTGTCTGTGATAACTTTTAACACGCTGTTGATTAAAATTATGTAAACAACCCAATTAACTTTTAATGGTTATTTTCTATTCCAATGTCCAGAACACCGACTGAATCCGCCGAAAAATCCGCGATCTGTTGAAAAATAATGGGCGACACAGGACAACAACGTTATACTGATTTCCGCAATATATCGGTCTGCGGTATAACGGCACTCCAGTGTATTTCCTTTAAGAATAGCCCTTAATGAGGAGGGAGACGTGTCTTGACTATCTCTCTAGAAAGTAAAATCATTCCCCATGAACAGAATATTAAAGTGTATTTTCAGAAGAAATTCCCTGACCAGGGGTTTTTATTAACCATAAGTCTGTTGGTCCTGGACCAGGGATTTTTGGGCATGACCAGTTGACGTCTTTGGTAGCTGGTCCTGCAGACCAACTGATTTTGAAATTAAATGAAAAGACATGATAACAAAGAATAGCCGAAACATCAGGAGGATCACTTAAATTGTGGATAAGTTGGTCCTGTGGACCACCAGTCATTCAGTCATAAGCAAAATCCGTAACTTTCCAAGTCTTTACCAAATTTCCCTGATCAACCACCAATTCTCTGACTTTTTTCTGACCTGGAAAGAAGTTCTTTTCCAGATGTTTATCCCAGACTTAGACAACCCTGGTTAAGCTGAATAAGAACAGTTTTAGGGGAGGTGGTTCTTGACAAGAAAAATTACCCATTTCACTGGTGGCGTCTCTGAAAGGAAAAAAATTGCTCCCTAACAGAAGCAAATTCTTTCCTTTAAGAGTAGCCCCAGGGGTTTCTTGCCAAAGGAAGTAAACATAAAGTCATCAAAGTTGTTTCCCTTTGTAAAAAAGTGCAAAAACATGAAAATATATCTGTTCATTTTGAAAGATGGTACATCTCCTGCTAATTGTGTTCACCCTTTGTAAATAAAGACAATTATTATTCCAAATTCCTTTTAAACTATTCAAATTTTTGTATTAATCCTAAATTTGGTACAAAGGCTACGTCAACAGACCACCAAGGGACTAATGACAGGTGAATTCAATGCCAGTTTGGACATAAAGTGTTGAGAGATAAACAGACAAATGGAATGACTGACTGACTACTGGTCCTAAAATTGGACTCCTATATCACAATCTGCTAAAAGCAGGTGCGACAAAAACAAATTTAATACCTCCATAAATGTCCTGAAGCATAACTTGGAAGTTTTTGGGAATATTTTCTTTGCAGCTGTAAAGTACTGTTCAAAGGGCCTTATATCCTATCGTCTGTGTGTTGACAATAGCATTTTGTTCCTTTTTAAAAATATTTCACAGTGTTATCTTCTCATACAAGAGTTCAATTTTCCTGATCTACTTACCATCTTGTGCTGGCTGAATCCCAGCAGTGGCTTGTGGTTCTTGCTGACTGGGAACCGGAGCTTGATAAACTGTATACCCCTGCTGTTGTTGTTGCCGAGACTTCAAACTATTAGGATTTGGCTGCTGCTTCCTCTGCAACAGTCCGTAACGTTTAGAATAACCATTCACATTATCCATAGAGTTATGACGTCGTAAATTTGTATTATAAACTGCCTGTTGAGAGGCCACTCTGTTTAAACTATTAAACTGACCAAGAGCATTACCGTCAATGTACTTATGATGCATAGGTGCTGCTTGTCGAGATAAAGACTGTTGGCTATCTGGACCTATTGGGCTGGGTGTGATCATTTTATCAGGCGTTGCCTGTGAAGTTCTACTTAAACAAGTCCGAACCTTATCCCATAAAAAGTTTATTTCATCATCAGTTGGTGTTCGGTCTATTCTTATTCCGTTCTCGTCATAAACAGCACCATCGTAATTTGCACCATTCACAGCCACCTGCTGTGGATTATTGGAACTACTTGTTGGTGGTGGAGCAGTTTTTGCATTGTAATTTGGATAAATAAAAGGTGCACTTTGCCCCACTGGAGCATCAGTCTTAGGCATAACTATACTAGAGACAGCGTAGTTCACTTTTTGTTCAACTGGACGACTGTAACTAACAGTAGTCACTGCAAACACAGGTGTTGGAGTAACTGTATGAACAACTTGGTTATTCTGGGCCCTTGCCATAGCCGGAACCTTTTCCATAAAATCGTTATTGATAATCGTCACTTTCTTATCTGTGTTCACAAATCCTCCATTCTGGTTATTCACATTTTGTGTAATGATATGTGCTGCAGCCTGAGGCCGCACTATTTGTGTCTTTGCTCTGGGTATAGAACTAGTTCTGGTAGTAGTAGCACTTTGAACTCTCGGTGGTTTATTCTTCAGTTCTTGTTGAACAGGAGTCTTTGCAGCACTAGCCGATGCTGGACGTGGTGGTTTGTGAGAAACATTATCTGAACCTGCTGGAAAAGAAGAACAGTGGTTAATATGGATTTAAGGTGAATGGTTACAATTTCAGGGAAATAAATGCCATGTTACATTTTTGCCTCCCTTCTCAATACGGGTAAACACTTAAAGGAAACAATTTGCTCTTCTAGGGCTCAATTCTTTATTTTAAGAGTTTCCAAAGTGCAATTTTCAGCCAATAACTTTGAACTAGTCCATAAAGTGTTTCGTAGGATCTTGAAGTAAAGTATTTCATATTGTGAGCTCAAGTGCTATTGATTCCTCTTGCTGATATTGGAAGACAACACATCCACACTGTGCTGGTTGGCGGTAGGGGGTGGGTGAAGTTGGGGGACCAACACCACATTGCAAGCCAGACAAGACTGCCTATATTGAGGCCCTAACACGGGCCGTTTCAGAGAGAAGGCCTAGGATGATGCTGATTTTACTGACAGGACTATCAACAGGTGCATGGTGCCCTGTAGTGTAGCCATGGTTTCGTACCTCTGAGCTTTAGGGGGAACATCGTGGAAGTATAACAACAAACAACAGTGCAACTGATTCATTTATGTACTTACAAATAACCAGCAAACAGGTTTCTTTTTAAATGGGTTTTAGGGCCCTTTCAAGAATATTTCACATATGCCGTGTCAAATGACAAACAAAGAAGGGCAAAGACCAGAGTTCCTAGAGAACAACCACCTGAACATTTTGGGCCTAACAAACTAACAGCAAAATTATTTTCTTCACAAATATTTTCCTCACAATTCTTGTAGTAAACAAATAATTATGCCAACATTGTTGCCTCCGACAGACTTACATGTCTTTCTTTCTAAAGGAGCAGTCTTAGCAGGTTCTAAACTGTTTGGCATCTGCACTACTACACTGTAAAACCTATTTCTATTTTTAGGCCAATTATGGTAATTAAATCTGGCCCCAAGGTTATAAAACTTTTTTCATGCTCAACTCACCTGCTAATAAATATCAAGTTATTGATAATTACAGTTGTTTTCATGCTCATGCAGTTTAGCTGAGAATGAAATTTTCTCTGCTTATGAATATGAAAATGCCAACATTAGTTGGCATTTTCATATTTATCAGCAGAGAAAATTTCATGCTCAGCTGAGTTGAGCACAAAGAAAAAGTTTTATAACCTCGAGGCCAGGTGTCCCAGTATTTTAGAATTTTTATGGTACAATCAATTAAAATCTAGTCAATCAGGAGCTCTAGTGGTTCATACCTTTATTTCTTCTGACGAACAGTTTATCCTGATCTGAGTCTGTTTCTTCCGACTCAACTTGTTCCTCATAACACAGATCAGCAAATCTTACGTTCTTCTTACTTGGCTGAAAACAGAGAATGCATGCTCAGACAAGAAGGGGTACAAAGGACAATGTAGGGATAGTTTTCCATATTTCTTCATTTAAACATAAGTTGTGACCTCTCATTAGAACTCTCTTACCAAGACCAGTCTAATGAGGGGTCACAACATATTTTTTAGTAGAAAAGTAAGAACTAGAAGGTTGTCCAGGGACAACTGGTCGAGCCCGCTGTTTGCTTTAGTGACCTATAAGTGTGTCAAGACTAAGTAACTGCTTCACTCTAGAAAGAAGCCAAAAAACATCATGCTTAGCCAGCATTTTCTTCTTTTTTTTCAAATTTTCACAAAGGAAAATAAGTAGAAGTGATGACCCAGACATGCTCAATTTATGACTGTTACAATATCTGACCTTCAAGTGTGACCTTGACCTTGGACCTACCCAAACACATATGTCACTTGACACTTCCACTCATCAAGATGAACAATTGTGCCAAATTATTTTGAAATCCATCCGTAAATGTAGAAGTAATGGCTTGGACAAGCTCAATTTATGACCATTTTATCATTTGACCTTCAAGTGTGACCTTGACCTTGGACCTACCTGAACAAATGTTTCAAATGGCACTTCTATTCATCAAGGAGAACAATTGTGCCAAATTATTTTGAAATCCATCCGTAAATGTAGAAGTAATGGCTCGGACAAGCTCAATTTATGACCATTTTATCATTTGACCTTCAAGTGTGACCTTGACTTTGGACCTACTAGAACAAATGTTCCAAACGGCACTTCTTCTCATCAAGGAGAACAACTGTGTTAAATTATTTTGAAATCCATTTGTAAATGTCGAAGTTATGGCTCAGACAAGCTCAAATTATGGCCATTTTATCATTTGACCTTCAAGTGTGACCTTGACCTTGGACCTACCAGAACAAATGTTTCAAATGGCACATCTATTCATCAAGGAGAACAATTGTGCCAAATTATTTTGAAATCCATCCGTAAATGTAGTAGTTATGGCTCGGACAAGCTCAATTTATGGCCATTTTATCATTTGACCTTCAAGTGTGACCTTGACCTTGGACCTACCTGAACAAATGTTTCAAATGGCACTTCTATTCTTCAAGGAGAACAATTGTGCCAAATTATTTTGAAATCCATCCATAAATGTAGAAGTTATGGCTCGGACAAGCTCAATTTATGGCCATATTTACATCCTACCTTCAAGTGTGACCTTGACCTTGGACCTACCTGAACAAATGTTTCAAATGGCACTTCTACTCATCAAAGAGAACAATTGTGCCAAATTATTTTGAAATTCATCCATAAATGTAGAAGTTATGGCTCGGACAAGCTCAATTTATGGCTATTTTATCATTTGACCTTCAAGTGTGACCTTGACCTTGGACCTACCTGAACAAATGTTTCAAATGGCACTTCTACTCATCAAGGAGAACAATTGTGCCAAATTATTTTGAAATCCATCCATTAATGTAGAAGTTATGGCCCGGACAAATCCGGACGGACGGACGGACGCACGCACGCACGAACGCACGCACTCACGGACATACACCGAACTGACATTGTAACAACTATGTCTCGCTCTCCGCAAGCGGGCTCGACAAAAATTATCTCAGAATTATCCCCCAATGCCCAGCTTGTCTGGAGCCCCGATAAAAAAATGTCATTTGATTGACAGGTATGGAGCTCCGCATAGGTGAGTAAAGTGACCACTATTCTAAGAAAGTCGAGATCTGCTATTTCTCTGTTAGCAGTTTCAGCACCAGGGATGAAAATAGCAGAATTTGCAAACAGCATAGATCCTGATGAGGTGGCTCATAATCAGCAGCCTCATCTAGATCTACACTGTCTGCCCTCTAGTTTTTGAATCCTAAATATATATGAAATATCTTGAACAAAGCATTTTTTGAAATTTTGCAGACGCAAATTTTGTAGTTTGCTTTTTGGTGCTTAAAGACTTATGGTAATATTTACATTAAAGTACTTCAGTATTAACTGCCCTAGTACAACAGTACTGAGGTCAGAAAGTTTACTTTGAGATATTAGTGGTTTGAGTCAAACTTTGACTTCGAGATATCGAGTTCATTGTATATATGATGTACTTGTTGTACATGACTACGCCATACACAGTCTTCAGATACCTGTTATAAATCACTATTTTAAAAGCAGCTAGCAGAGCTTCTGTAGGAGTTGAATGTAGGGTTGTTTGATTTATGTTGAAGTTAATTCAAAGGTTAGTGATTCCGAATGCTAATATAATCCTAACTCACTGGTCAAACATGCCATTAAACTTCAGCAACACAAACTTTGTTCATGTACAATCATTAATTTATATATATGACAGACATATACAGGCTTACAAGTGGCTTTTCATGAAAAAGTAGGAAAAAAGTAGGAATCATTTCTAGGAAAAAGTAGGAATCTTATGATAAAAAGTAGGAATTATATATACAAACTTACAATAAATCTTGTGTATATTAACTCACTTTAACGCTGCAGAACAGTTCAGAAAAAACTCCATTCACGAGATACAAGGACTGTTTAACTTCAGGAGGCTCTGAAATCTTACTGTTCATGCTGCTGTCAGCTTGAATTTCTTTTTATTTATTAATCAAATTGAACATTTAAACAAACCAAAAAACATAGTGAAAGAACTGTTCAATGTTGTTCTAGAGAGAGAGAAAGAGAACCAGGTGGTAAGATGCTTATATGAAAATGTTGCTTTGAACAAGATATAATGGTAGTTTAAATGAAATAGGAGGACCTGAGTGTGAAGATATAATGGTAGTTTAAATGAAATAGGAGGACCTGAGTGTGATTTGTCAGGGAACAAGGAGAGCAGACATAAAATCAGTTTCAGAGTTGAATGGACAGTCTCCCGATGCATATTGCAAGTCTGAACACCGATCAGAAGTCATTTTTGGCTTAAAAAGAATGACTAAAATGATATAATTCATGTATAAATGGGGGGTACGGGGGGCACAGCCCCCCAGAAGCCAAAAACAATTTAGAAAATCACATTCTGACAGTGCTCCCCAGCTCCTCAAAATTAAGAGTTTGCTCCCTAGCTCCCTGAAAATAATTGCTAGTGCTCCCCAGCTCCCTGAATATAAATGGCCATTCTCCCCAGCTACCCCAAACCCCATTGAAGGGCCTCATCCTTCACATTAAGCAACATGCATGTTTAAAATGTTCAACACATTTCCCAGAAAGGCACCATTCAGCTTGCATAAGAGGTCAACAGTAGGTAGCATTTTCAAAGACTCTGTAAGAACCTCATCAGTAGTATATGTCATCAGTCCTTATATCATGTAGCATGTTTCATTCTGCAACAGACTAAAATTCTCTGAAATATACATGTTTTTATCTTCATTTTTATTCAAAAAGTAGGAATAGTAGGAATATTTTTGAAAAAAAGTAGGAAAAAAGTAGGAACAGGGCAAAAAAGTAGGAAAAGTAGGGAAAAGTAGGACTACTTGTAAGCCTGCATATACAAAAACATGTATGTGCAGAGTAAACACATAATTGGAATCTCTTAATAAGATACACAAACTATTTGTTATCTGTAAAATACGGATAATTTCAATGGCTAATATTTTAGTTATCTATGTGTTGAGCAGACAAACATACAAAATGTGTTATCAATGTTGTGTTACTCTTCTGTTACCAATGTCACAGTGACTATTTAATCATAGCATGCATACAACTTAATATGAGCCGCGACAAGACAAAACCAACAATGTGGTTGTGCACCCAGCGCGGACTCAGATCGATCAGTGTCTTCACTGCCCGCATGGAGGAAGCTAAGACCCTTAGCTACCGTTTAAGTGCTTAGCGAAGAGTCTGATCAGACTGGGCGGATGCCCAGGCTGATCTGAGACTGCGCTGGGCGCACAACCACATTGTTGGTTTTGTTGTGTCGCGGCTCAATTATACATTCATGTAGTACAGAAAACAACTGCATGATTATTTCATTATGTCAAAATGCATGCATGTTGAAACTGCCCTGGCTTTGATTATCCCATACTTTCTAAAAGCACCTCTTTGCTCCATAGTTTTGCACAGAATTTGTTGACAATTTTTGTGCTTAAACCAAATATTACAAATGAACATATAACAATCAACAAAAATTTATTCCTATTTTGTATCAGTTTTTTGCTCATACTGTTAACCACCATTCTCTTGTGAAAATAGAGGTCTATCAGCACAAACATACTTTAAAGTACAGTTCCTATTTTATCTTTACCAGTGATGAATTTCAACTTTTATTGCACTTCTATGAACACATTCATCAAAGTGAACAGACCAAAAAGTTGTGGAGCAAGTCTGCACTGAAAGTCATGGATAAAAGGCAGACACCATTTCATACTTCACCTACCACAGATGGTGGATTAAGCTTGCATTCTTGTTCTCGGAGCATCTAAATTCAGGTATTTATTTTAATGCATCTAAACTCAAGTATATAACCTTAACCCATTTCATTCAGGATACCCCTTTAGGGATATCTGGGCAAACAGTTTGAATCCAGATGAGGCCACACAAATGTGTGGCCTGATTTGAGATCCAAACTGTTTACTGCTTAGACATCATTTCTACAAGAGGTAGCAGGGATCTCCCCACACAATTAAGGAAGGTCGCTTGTAACATGCTTTCCTCTTCAAATTATCTTTGCAACATGCCTTAACTTACTATGAAAATTTATGAAAAAGCTAATATTTTCATTTCGTAGCCAGTGATGTGGCTTTAAATGCATTGAGGATCATCAATAAATTATTTATACGGTAATGTAAATTTAGGCTAATTTTGACAAAGCAATTTGCTATATTAAGGATTTTAAAAATTGATCAACAAGTCAAAATCTGATTTTTGAGTAAACAGCGACATGGCTTCTGAAATTTCTCAGGAGAACACTGGGTAGTTAGACCAATATTGTTAACATGTTCTTGATTTTTTACGCAGACGACAATATCAGCAGACGAAAAAAAATATCCAGAATGCAATGGATTAAACAAAACTTCTTGCTACACAGGATATATATTCACATCTGAACCTAATATAACAAGAATTCTGAGGAAGCTGTGTCTTGCCTGTTTTGTTCTGCCATAGAGATAGAGAATACCATGTTAGTGTCTTTTGATATCAAGTTTATCAAGCAAGACCAGAAACAGCTAGGAATGGTGAGGCTTGCCGAGCCAGTCCGACATGTTTCTGGTAAAGCATGATAAACTTGATATCAAAAGGCACTATCATGGTTTTCTATTTATCATGCATCATTAGAAGATTGTACATCATAAAGAGCATCAAACAAATGAATAGCAAACACATTGTGTACGAACTTGTTGACGTCGCAAATGCATTGTGATGTGGGTTGGTTACGTCATTTAACCAATCGAATGCTGTTATCACAGCCAACGTCAGTATGTAGCCAATGGTCTTCAGAGATCGCTTCTTGATGCATCTCCTGATAACATTCCTGCAAGCGCAGTTCTAAAGTGACATGATATCACATCATGATATCATACCCCTGTTATCTGATCAGGTGAATCTGCAGCAGATGCATGATAAAGGTGTTTATACTACTTTCAGACCTAACCAGAAACCTCAATGAAAGTTTATGCAGCCAGGGATGCCGATGATGCTGCAAACGCAACACCTATATCTTGCTTCCACCAATCACAACAAGGCAAAAAAACTTTGACAAAAAATTTCAATACTAGTGGATGCTAACATCTATGCCAAAACAACAAGTGAAATGGCTCTTTCTGTTCTCTCAAAGCAAGGTAAAACTGAATGAAATGCTCTTGCTTCCAAAAGCTCAAAAAGAGGATTCCACAAATGACCAAATTCATCTTTGCTTTACGAAGAAACTATCTAACAATCATTTCTATTAAATGCTCCCTAATCTGGTGATCAGTTTCAATAAACAAGAATTCTGTAGGACCCTGTGTCTAACCTGGCTGTGCACTGTCATAAAACAGAGCTTCTTAAGAAAACTTAACAAAAGTTTACACATGGTTGCCAAAGAAGTAATACTTGCTAGTTGAAGGCAGAGCTCTAGATAAGAGGGAGTATTTGTTGATAATTAGGGATAATTTTTGTAAATTCTATATAAAAACATATGTTGTGACCCCTCATCTGAACCGTCTCGACTAGACGGTTCAGATGAGGGGTCACAACATATGGTTTCAATGAGAAATAAAAAAGATTATCCCTCAATTATCATCAAATACCCCTCTTTTCTAGAGCTCTGTTGCAGGTGAGACAAAAATCTTACCCTTTGATGCTTCTCTTCGGCACTAGTCTGTAAATGAACCCTGGTAATTTCTAGACTGTCTCTAATGTCAGGCTGTCTCATGTTTCCTGTAGAACCAGATTTCTTCAAGATTCCAGAATTAGCTCTTGTCTTGTTCGGTTTCTTCAGGATACTTTTAACTTCTACAAATGTGAGAAAATCAACATATTATAACACAGAGTCAGAAGTCCAAATACTTCTTTCAGTTAGATGATACAGAAAGCTCAACAAACTTGATAATTGAGCCGTGACACGAGAAAACCACAAAGTGGCATGTGTGCCCAGCGCAGACTCAGGTTAGCCTGGGCATCCCCCCAGTCTGATAAGATTCTTTGCTTCACACTTAATGGGTAGCTAAGGGTCTAAGCTAGCTCCATGCAGACAGCAAAGACTGATCAGACTGGGCGGATGCCCATGCTGATCTGAGTCTTCGCTAGGCTCACTTGTCACTTTGTTGGTTTTCTCGTGTCACAGCTCGAATGTTTTCTTTATAGTACAAATGTTGGCAAGCTCTGTGGTCTGCATGGTGGAGAAAACTGGCATACCCTAAAAATAAACAAAACAAGAGGGCCATGATGGCCCTGGATCGCTCACCTGAATATCCTGTGAACTTAACCTCGGAGACATCCATATGACTGACAGAGTTTCACAAAGATTAAATGGAAAATGAACCCTTTATTGTGTACCTAAGGTTTTTATAAGATTTAACCTAATGACCTAGATTTTGACCCTACATGACCCAGTTCCAAACCTGGTCTAGATTTTTTGGATATGAACATTCTGGCAAAGTTATCAAAACTGTGCCTTCTAGAGTGTACACAATGTTTTTCTAAGGTTTAACCTAGTGACCTACTTTTTGACCCAACATGACCAATTTGCACCCTTGGTCCATATTCGCTGGAGACAAACATTCTGACAAAGTCTCATGAAGATTAGAACAAAACTGTGTCCTCAAAAGGGTTCACACTGTTTTTCTAAGAACTGACCTAGTGACCTAGTTTTTGACCTGACATGGCCCAGTTTCAAATCTGGTATAAATTTCATGAAAGTAAACATTCTGACAATGTTTCATGTAGATAGGATCATAACTGTGCCCTCTAGAGTGTACA
This sequence comes from Ctena decussata, assembly GCA_963989385.1. Taxonomy (NCBI): domain Eukaryota; kingdom Metazoa; phylum Mollusca; class Bivalvia; order Lucinida; family Lucinidae; genus Ctena; species Ctena decussata. The sequence continues at coordinate 18,427,933 of OZ022502.1, forward strand.
TGAGGTTTTTCTAATATTTGACCTAGTGACCTAGTTTTTTACCCCACAAGACTCAGATTCAAATTTGACCTAGATTTTATATAAATAAACATTCTGACAAAGTTTCATGAAGATTGGATCATAACTGTGCCCTCTAGAGTGTGCACAAGGTTTTTCTAGGATTTGACCCAGTGACCTAGTTTTTGACCCCACATGACCCAGTTTCGAAGATGGTCTAGATTTCATTAAGATAAACATTCTGACAAAGTTTATGATGATTGGATCATAACTGTGCCCTCTGTGCCATTCTAAGATTTATTTCTATTTTTAGCTCTGGCGGCCATTTTGTTCAGCGGAGCGGAACCGTCTGAGCAATTTTTGGTCAGAGCCATGAGTAAAACATTTCTGTGAAATTTTTTTGAAATCGAGCCATTGGCTTTAGAAACGATGATGTTTAAAGCTTTTTTCTATTTTTAGCTCTGGTGGCCATATTGTTCAGCGGGGCAGAACCGTTTGAGCAATTTTGGTAGAGGGTCTCCTAAGGAACATTTCTGTGAAATTATTTCAAAATAGGCCCAGCAGTTTTGGAGGAGAAGTCGTTTCAAGGTTTTTCTATTTTTAGCTCTGGCGGCCATATTGTTCAGCGGAGCGGAACCGTTTGAGCAATTTTGGTAGAGGGTGTCCTAAAGAACATTTCTGTGAAATTATTTTGAAATCCGGCTAGCAGTTTTGGAGGAGAAGTCGTTTAAAGGTTTTTATATTTTTAGCTCTGGCGGCCATATTGTTCAGTGAAGCGGAACCGTTTGAGCAATTTTGGTAGAGGGTCTCCTAAAGAACATTTCTGTGAAATTATATCAAAATCTGCCAAGCAGTTTTGGAGGAGAAGTTGTTTAAAGGTTTTTCTATTTTTAGCTCTGGCGGCCATATTGTTCAGCGGAGCAGAACCGTTTGAGCAATTTTGGTAGAGGGTCTCCTAAGGAACATTTCTGTGAAATTATTTCAAAATCGGCCCAGCAGTTTTGGAGGAGAAGTCGTTTAAAGGTTTTTCTATTTTTAGCTCTGGCGGCCATATTGTTCAGCGGAGCGGAACCATTTGAGCAATTTTGGTAGAGAGTCCCCCAAGGAACATTTCTGTGAAATTATTTTGAAATCCGGCTAGCAGTTTTGGAGAAGAAGTTGTTTAAAGCAAAAGTTGACGCCGGACGCACGACCGGACGACGGACGACGGACGACGGACAAAGACCGATCACAATACCTCACCTTGAGCACTTCGTGCTCAGGTGAGCTAAAAACACTAACATGTACCTTAGATGGGTGACCTGCCTTGTCAGAAATGATGCCACATATCAAACCTGTACCACAGCCATGACACACAAAATACATATGAATGTGCCATCCAGGCCCAAGGTTAAAAAGATATTACACATGCAGAATTTTGGTGATAAATCTGTAATAGATATTTGTTTTTTTTTTATTTATCACCAATTCTGAACCGCAGACCCCTTTAAACTGTTTCTTTGAAAAACTTTATGCTCTGACAACTTAACTTACTGGTAATACTAATTATTTGGCATAAGCATGAAGTACTGCTGGTGTTGTTCTAGATTAACTTTGTTCTATTTGAAAAATACTGTGAAAAGGAAATTTTTAGGAACCTTTATTTTTGCAGATTAGTGTTGAAAAATGTTTTGGGAAGTTTAAATCTTTCATTACTTTGAAGTGCAAACAAGACCTGTCACAGGGACAGGATAGCTCGCCTGACAGCGCCTTGCCCATCACATAAAAAACTTTAACATAAAACTTTAACATTTTGCTAGCACCGCCGCCGCCGCCAACGCCGCCGCTAACGCCTACGCCGGGGGTAGTGCAATAGCTCTTCCTGAACTTCGTTCAGGCAAGCTAAAAAGCAGATGAAAAATTTTACATCTGTAAATTAAAAACAAAAAAAGAAATGTTTTTATCATATTGACAATTCAAAGGTTAGATGGCAAACAGTGTAGGTCCAGATGAGGTGGCTCGTTATGAGCCACCCCATCTGGATCTATGCTGTTTGCAAATTCAACAACTTTCATTTCTAGCACTATAAGCATTAAATTCATGATTCTCATAATGGTTCTGCAAACTGATAACAGCCACAAGCATTTCACAGTAGGCCTTATATTTTTGCACACGACACAATTGCAAAAATTACATCTCACTCTTTTAAGTTCTTGCGAAAATAAAACTTACAAATATTCCAAGATATAATAACTATCAAGCTACTTGTTACTTACCCTTTATTTCTGGTTCCCTGTCCTCACAGAGCGTACTCACAGAATCAGTGTCTGCCGTGTCAGTCCCATCATCTGGCAGCACTGTCAACTGGCCATCAACAAATCCCAGAGTTCCCTTGGCTATACTTCCATTATTCTTATTATCTACAGCTATAGTCTCTGTAGCCATCGGAACTTTAGCAGCACTATAACGATCAGCGTATGAATTCACATAATAACCCTGATACGACGGATATTTAGGTGAGCTTGACACAGTCTTAGTTGAATTTGAACCGACTGTTTTGGTTTCACTTACAGATTTCTCATTATCTGACTTTAGAGTTGCACCATTCACAGACGTTGCTGCTGATCCATATTGCACTGTTGTGTCAGAATTAGCTCTAGTTAAGGCAGAGTTACTGGTATCATTTTGAACTTGGTCCATATTTTTCGTGAATCTTTCCAAGAAAGATAAATTTTTATCTGTTCCTGTTTGTGAACCATTTTGAGCACTCATCAGAGTTGTGTTTGTTTCTTGTTTCTGAACTTTTGGTTGTGTCGTCTGCTGTTGTGGGGATACAGTCTGCACCTGTACTGGTTGACCTGTGTGCACCGACTGACCTGTATGCACTGGCTGACCTGCAGCAGATGTTAGGCCAGGCGCTGTACTTGTGACATTTATAGCACTTTGATTGGACACAGGAGAATCATATGTGGTCACAGTTACATTGGTGTGTGTATTTTTACCAGTATAAGGGCTAGCATGAGTCACTAGATTCTTTTGTGTATTATTAACAGTTGGTGTGGGAGCAGGGGGATGTGGGGAAGGAGTTGCCCAAGCTTTCATATGGGCCTTAGGCCTGACATTTTCTTTTTCATTCAGAACTGCACTGTCTTTTTGAAGTGGAGGTTTTGTTTGACTGTTCATGTATTCTTGGTGTTTTTCCTGTTGTAATCGTAGCTGTTGTTGCTGCTGTCGTTGTCGGTCCTGTTGATCCTGTTGTTGTTTTTGAAATTGTTGTTGTAGCAAAGCTTGTTGTTTCTGCTGCTGCTCAAGAACCTGTAATGATGTCCAGAGATTTAGCACAATCCATTTGGGATTCCCCTTTAGGGGTATCTGGGCAAACAGTTTGGATCCAGGTCAGGCCCCACAAACGTGTGGCCTGATCTGAGATCCAAACTGTTTGCTGCCTAGACATCACTTCTACAAGAGTTAGTTAGACCAATATTATCAAAATATTCTTGATTTTCGATGCAGACGACAATTTCAGCAGACGACAAAAAATACCCAGAATGCAATGGGTTAGATAAGGCAAAGTATTTGACAATAAGTGTTGGCTATTTTTCTTAACTGTTGTTGAAAACATATTTGAGTCGCGACACTACAAAACCAACAAAGTGGCATGTGTGCAATGTGAAGACTCAGACCAGCCTGGGCAATCCCTCCAGTCAGATCAGAATCTGTGTGTTTAAAGGGTAACTAAGGCTCTAAGCTACCTCCATGCGGGCAGCAAAGATTCTGATCAGACTGGACAGATGCCAAGGCTGATCTGAGTCTTTGCCGGGCGCACATGCCACTTTGTTGCTTTTGTCATGTCGCGGCTCAAATGTTTTGACCCCTCATCTGAACTGCCTCAACAAGGCAGTTCAGATGAGGGGTCACAACATTTGATCAACCACTGTTGTTGAGTTGTGGCTTAACGTCCCTGTAAACAATATTTAGTCATGTCCAGATGTTGCCTCAGAATTTGTAGGACTTTTACCCACCTAATATAAATGACATTCCGGTCCTGCTTTAGCCACTAGTAGCTCTGCCACCGAGGCACCAAGCAGCCCATCTATTTTGTGGGCCCTGATGGGCAGAGACCACATATGACTAAATGAACAAGGGCTTCGCAAGCGGCGCATAATACGCCCGTTTCAGTGTCATGAAGGAGTTATGGAATGAACAAGATTGTTTATAGAAGGATGGACAGGCAGACGAAACAGGGGAAACAACTCTAGTAAACCAAAAATCAGGTTCCAGGGTGAAGCAGCCCATAAGTTGTGAAACGCCAAAGTCAAACAAGGGAGATAATTAATAAATTCTTAGTTGCAGTACTTTCCCTTGACAATATACACATCACCATAAAGTTTTGTTAAAATATTTCCAATGGTTAAGGAGATACAGAGTAAAACGGAAATTGATGCAAGGGCAGATAATTCAGGAAGTAAGCCAGAGTTGTGGTTCATGCGCATGATACATTACCCCATTATTATACACATTCCTACAAAGTTTCATTGAAATATTTCAAAGGGTTAAGGAGTTATGGGGGAATGTGTTAGCCTAAAAAACTAATCAAAGGGAGGTTACTTCAAAATTAAGTAAGGGGAAACAACCATTCTTATATGTGACACACCATCTTGTGATCATGCACATTGCTATAAAGTTTCATTAAGATATACCAAATGGTTACTTAGTTATTGAATGCACAAGATTAGAATACACAAAAATACCCTAAAAATCTAATCAAAGGGATGCAACTCCAAAATGAAGAAGGGGAGAGCAATCATTGTTATACGTGACACATCATCACACCCTCATACATACTGCTATGAAGTTTCATAAAGATATCCCAAACGGTTATCGAGTTATGGCGCGCACAAGACTAGTAGGGTAAAAAATAATCAAAGGGGCATAACTTTGAAACTAAGAAAGGAGGAGCAACCATTACTATACGCGACACTTTGCCCCATCCTAATATATATGCCTACAAAATTTCATGAAGGTATCTCAAACGGTTTCTGAGATATGGTGCGCACAAGAATGTTGATGGACGGACAGACGGACGGACAGCGCCATGCCATAATACGTCCGTTTTTTCAAAACGGGCGTATAAAAAGTACCTTACTGCATGTGCTAACAGGAAAGTTCAGATCAGCCTTACCATCCATGCAGTCTGATCAGTGTCTTCTCCCTTTGAATTTATATTCTACGATTTCTGCCAACTCAAAATAGTGAAAAGTATAATCTCTGCTTAGTTTGCACATTCTGAGTTATGTGTTTACTGTAAGCGAATGACTAAACCCTTAAAGCACCAAAAATTAAAATTGTTAAATTGGCAAACAGTGTAGATCCAGATTGGTGGCTCATAATGAGCCACCTCATCTGAATCTCAAATTCTCAATATGATATCACTTGGACGAAACAATTTTTGAAATTCTGCAGACGTAAATTTTGTTGTCTGCTTTTTGGCGCATTAAGGGTTAAAGTCCCTTTACTTGCACTGACTAACAGCAAAATGCATACATGTAGGAGCTGGACTGATAAAAGAAAATAATTTTGTAGGAAACAAACAAAATATATAATAAAACTTCCTTTAAAGTATGTATTACAATAACATTCAAACAGTTAGCTTTTGGTGTGTAATGTTTACTGTGGCCTTCAGACCATTTTAACGACATCAGCTCCAAACAGTCATGAGTATTAACCTCTGGATGCAACAAACATTAAACACGCTTTCCTTTTAGAAATTGTTCTTTTTGTCATGTAAAACAGAACTAGTCTGTTTACAATGTAAATTTAAAGTTTGTAAGACATATTCAACCCTGGCTTTTTTAATGTTTCCTGTTAGTCGCCACTCACAACTAATGTTAAGCCATTTACATCAACTGCAGTCTACAACATACATTAAACCCTCCCAACCCCATGACTGAATCTCATATATAATTGACTCTTGATATCTCAAAGACAGATATCTCAAAGTACCCTCTTAAATCAAATAATATACCGTAATGATCCTAAATATTCAGACACACAGGTCTGAGCAAACATTGAAGAACCAGATCAAACTGCTCCTCAAGGAGCAGTTTGATCAGGGTCTACAAAGTTTGCCATTCACTAACCATTATTTGGATGCATTAACTTTTGTAAAATCCACTTTCTAAGAATTTTTGAACAATTAATGTCTGACTTTCGGGTGTCTGAAATTTTAGGGTCATTATGGTACTTTGGACACATTTACTATTTTTCTACATTTAAACTCCAGTTACCTCAAACAACTGGTATCTTAAGGTAGATTTTCTGGGACCAGAAAATTTACTTTGAGATATCAGTAGCTTGAGATGCTCTTTGACCTTGAGATATTGAGATATCAGTAGCTTGAGATGCACTTCAACTTTGAGATATCGAGAGCTGACTGAAATTACCTTCTGCTGGAGTTCTTGTTGTTGAAGTATCATGTTTTTCTGTTGTTGCTGCTGCTCTAGTTGTTTCTGTATCTCCTGCTGTCGCTGAAAATAGTACTTCTGTTTTTCCTCCTGAATTCTCTCTGCCGTCAACTGAGCCTTACGCTGAGCATTATAAGCATCATTAACTTGTGCCCGACTGCCTGTACCATTTGTACTTGACCTTGACCCAGTCTCAAACTCACCTTGACCTTGCCCTTGACTTACATTGCTGTTCAAGGACACATTATCTTGTTGAACAGTTTCAGAGAACTTCACAGTTCTATTACCATTAGTTTTTGAAGAAGTTTTAACAGCACCATTAATTTCATTAGTTTGATCGCCCGTCCCACATTTTAATGCAATAAAGGAATCTAGGTCAACACTTTCTCGCAATGTATCGTTAGAAAACGTTTCTTCTAAACTGTCCACACTTGAAAGACTACTAGTGTCAGATCTTTCCAAAGCTTGACCATTAAATGCCCCTTCCTCTAAAGGCTTTTCAACCCCTATTTCATTCAGAATTTGTTGGTTAAAATCTCTTAAGGCTTTTTGCTGCTGATTAACAAGCGATTGCTGATGTGACTCTAGCTGCTGTTCAAACAAACTACGGCTATTATTCAAGTTCCGTAAGGATTTATTATGAAGTTCGGCTTGTCTTTCACGCAGCTGGCCATTAGTGGCAGGCGACTGTGATGTCGGGTGAGCATACTTGTTGAAGTATCGCTTATTCACAGGGTCCGAGTCTTGCCTGTAATAAGTGCGTGTTGGACTGGTTTGTCCTGATGGTCTTGCTGAACTTGTTCTTGGGCTTGTTCTTGGACTTCCTCTGACAATTCGTAGGGCGTCATCAAGGCGTGTAGTGTTGATATGTGGTGGTGACCATTTTCCTGTGTGGGGGAAAAACTAAATTAGTTACTTGCTATATATGAACATGAATAATACAAGACATCAGAGGCCCAGATAAAATGAGTATTTTGATGATACTTCAAGGATAATTTTTGTTATTTTTTCCCATAAAAACATATGTTGTAACTCTTCATTAGCACTGTCTATGCAAGACAACATTAATGTGGGGTCACCATATATGTTGTGGCCCTCATTAGAATCATCTCAGCAAGATGGTTCTAATGACAGGTCACAGCAAATTATTTTATGAAGAACTGACAGGGCTTATCTTGGAATTATCTTCAAATACTCACCTTACCTTTGTCTCTGGGACACCATTCTCTAACTAAAGGGCTTAAGTGACAAAAGAAAGAAAATGACTCAGATATTTACAATATTTTCACTGATATTCACACACCTCAAACACTACTTATACTAAATCTACCTGGCCAAATTAGCCTGGCCTTTGAGGAGAGTTTTTTTATTTTTTGCAGCATCACAAGACAGTGCTGACCCTGATCTACATAATATTTACTGTTAGCTCATACATTACTGTCAACTTATTTTGAGAAGTAATTGCAGCCATCAGCAAGCAACTGGGATCATTACCAACATGTCTCAATCTGTAATTCTGCTCTTTCAATATTGTGTCAATAAGCTTTCATGAAACCTTCAAAATTCTAAGTACTGGGACAGATAGGTCTGAGCAAACAGTGCAGACCCAGATCAGTCTAAAGGAGCAGTCTGATTGGGGCCTACAATGTTTGCCACTCCATCTGTATTTTTTCAGATGCACAAAACCAAAAGGTTCCATTTATACAACAATTATGCAGTTATCATATTAGCTGTCCTATTTATTTTTCTTTACGAAACTACAAGGTTCAGCTTCTCCATAACACAGAACATATTCAATACTAACCACTATTACCACTTGAGGGTCTGGATGAGATATGTGACCTCTGAAACCTCTCAGTAGCCTCCCTTTGTTTCTCTCGTCTTTTAGCTAGTATGTGTTGCCGTCTCTTTTCTTCTCTCTCTGCTTCTGTTTTTCTCTTGACTGCCAGAGCTCTGAAACAGTTATGAGCAGTCTGATCAGCATGATTTGTAAAGCACTTACAATATTAACCCATTCCATTTGGGATACCCCTTTAGGGGTATCTGGGCAAACAATTTAGATCCAGTTCAGGCCCTGATCTGAGATCCAAACTGTTTGCTGCCTAGACATCATTTCTACAAGAGTCAGTCAGACCAATATTGTTAAGATATTCTTGATTTTTGATGCAGACGACAATTTCAGCAGACGACAAAAATACCCAGAATGCAATGGGTTAATCGTATTAAACATCCCAAGGGTACTGCATTTAAAGAGAAGTGGGCATAATATAGGGCATAAATACTTACTAATTATTACATGCCAAATTCAGTTATTTAAAGGTCAGTTAGTATTTTATTGGAAGCACTTTTAAATTGCTTTGAAAAAACAAACAAACAAAAAAAAAAATCACTTAGTGCATCTCTTAAAATATATAAGAAATTAAGAAAATATTGTACTTGAAGTGATTTTGCTTAATCAGCGAAAAAAAGAAAGAGGGGAGGGGCATGTATTAGAGCGAGGGCCTTTATGAGAATTAAGGTTTTCATGACCATGTCTCAAGAAGAACATCAGAGTATATTGATCATAACAGCATACCTTGATATCATGTACTTTCTAATGGTATATCCAGTGTCCAACATGTTTGTGTATTTGTTTATTCAGTGTGTTTATTCAATTCCAATTTTCAACAAGTGATAAATCCTCCATATTTCATTTTACCAATACTGACTCCACAAAATCGGAATCAAAACTATTGTGAAAGCATAAACTATGGTTGTGATAAACTATAGAAAACACAGACAAGCTGATTTGAAAAGCCTGAAAATATTTGTTGGCCTGATTTTGAATCCGTCAAAACTGTGATTTTTCTTATATTTTTCCACTTTCTTAGTATATTTTCATATTTACCACTTTCTTATGTATATTTTCAATTTTCAAAAATATTTTATTTGTTGATATTTTGTTTTATTAATTTTGTTATTGCTCAGTAATCTAAAAAAGAAAAAAAAAATCTCACGCCTGTTAATGATATTTTATTTGTTTATCAAAATCATTTAATTTGTAATCGTACCAAATGATGGTTCAGATTTTTTTATTTCAAATTCACTACCCCTGTATATGAATTAGCATATAAACCTTCAGCAATTTCATAATTTTTACATGGACCCCACACTTTTCCAGTTTGTGCGGACTACGTAATTTTGCATGTCATGTAAAAGCTCTGAAACTGCTAGCAAACAATGAAGACCATGATCAGACTGCTCCTAAGGAGCAGTCTGATCTGGGTCTTCACTGTTTGCCTCTGAAATCTAGCAAGTATTTAGGGTAAATTGGGTATCATCAATTTAGTCACCATATAGTTTATACATCAAATCTATAGCAATCAATAAAGGCTTTCATTCCAAAATTCAAATTTTTGGTGTCGCATAAAAGAGTGCCTTACTTATGTGCAACTTGTAAAGATTCAGATCATAATAAACTTGTGCGCAATTACAGTCTGTTCAGGTCCTATCCTGTTCACATGACCAATCAAAAGATGTATGTACCAAAAGGCAAAGGCTCTAATCGGCCTGCAACAATATGCAAGCGAATCTGAGTCTTGGTCTGTTGAATGCTTGCAGTACACTTTCTCCCTATGCCACTAAAAATCAAATCATTGACTAAAACTCTAGGCAGTAGTGTTTCCCTTTTCATACCTATAAACTACTTGAGAATTCAAAGTTTAGTATGGTGGAAAAATGATATTTCAGTACATTAATTGTGAATAACATACAAGCTATTTATTGAAATTAAAAAGTGGCCGTTATTCAACTCAATGTACAGACAGAAGCTTTCTGAGGAAACAGTGCAGGTCCTGATTGGCCTCTCCCTAAAAAGAGTGATCAGGAACTACACTTTGTTATTCCGTTTCAAGTTTTTCTGATGTATCGATCATGGGATAAAGAATCAAATCTGATAAAATTTCAGACTCATTAAGGTTATTGGATAAGGTGTCTCAATGATAAGAGAAATTATGGTAATTTTTAGTGAAGTATTGCAAGAAAGTCTTGAATGGGCTGATGCCCAGGCTGATCTGAGACTGCGCTGGTATGCACAACCACTTTGTTGGTTATCTTGTGTCGTGGCTCATTTTCTCATGACAGAGCTTATCCAAACACTTGACAAACATGACTGCATGCATGGCAAAGAGTTTCCCATGCAATACAAAAACAGTTTACAACTGCTTTTCTCAGTTTTTCTTTTCATTTCTTTCCGATTTTCCCACATTAAACTTGAAATGTGTCCAACGTACACATATGCCCCCACCCTGGGTACATGTACCTCCATAACATGTGATGCCCCGATTCTTGTGTATTCCTGTTGTACTTACAGACATCCTCTTAGAAAATTTCAAGTTGCTACAAAAAATAATAGAACCCTAAAATCTTCCTCTTACAAAAACCTTAAAGGTAGGTTCCTGAACTAAGGATACCACTTCTGTTCACAAAATAATTTTGTCTTTTTCTGTGTGGAATTGAATACTCTTAGTTTTCCGAAACTGTTGCTACCGAGAAAACCGTTGGATTTTGTTGAAAATTGTCTATTTTCTCTGGTTTACTTTCTTTTGTTTAGGCAATGCCTTAGAATTCCAGTTCTAAAAATAATTTTGTCATATGTCTATAAATTCTCTAAAAGGTCAATTTTTCTCTTGTTGTGAGTTCTCCTAGAGGCCCGGGTATGGCGAACGGGTTAAAAGTAGCCCAAAATGCAATGCAGCAGGGTGTCAGCCACGTTATCTATCTTTGGCATGAACTAAAAATAGCGCTAACTGGTGTGCGAAGCAGAGTTAGGGAACCCCTCACAAAACGAATTATCTAATACTTTTGGCGTTACACTTTTTAATGAAACTTATTTATTTCCTTGTTATAAGTGCTTTCCGACAATTTAAAAAAAATCACGAGAATTATTATGCATTCCATACTCCAGGAACCAACCTTTAACCTTTCAAAATTGGTTTACATCTGAAGTCAGGGGACCATGACATATCTTCTGGATCATCATTCTCTGACTCTTGTATTCCTGTTGTACTAATGGATACAAATCCGCATACAAAATTTCAAGTTGCTATACAATAATAGGAACCCTGAAATCTACCTATACTTGTACTTTTTTTGGATGTACTTACATTAGTAATGATCCTGGGCCGGAACACCTGTTGATGTTTGTTAAATCTTACATGCAACGCAGGAATATTTGCAATTTTAACAAGCACTTTACATGTTTTTCCTGTATCATTAACAACACATACATTTGTGCTTGACGCAGGTGAAAATGTGCAAGAAACAATATGAAGATGTTTACAATATGATAACACCTGAATTAAAGACCAAATTTTGACGCCAAAGTACAAGACATAGGTTTGCAGTCATTCATCAGTCTATTTTAATCTGAGGACCTCACATCGAGCAGCTGAATTTAAAAAATTTCCATAACAGTGTCAGTAATCATGATCATGTCAAAGGCTGACGTTGAGTTACGCAGCTTCGTAAAGTTTTGTGTGAGACTCAATAAAACACCAGCAGACTCTGCATATGAGCAGAGCCTCTGGTATGCTGTTTAACTGTGGTAAAAATTTTGTATCTATATATATATAACATCAGGATAATGTGTTATTGGACAGACACTCGGCGCCAGGTGTGTGCAACTAAGGTTAGATTCCGCTGAGCCACTTGGGGAACATCGTTAAGAAAATTGAAACAGAACAGGACGCATAATGTGCTGGCTCACAGGGCATGCACAAGTTGCTAGACATCAGGCTTCATGGGTTTGGGGGAATATACTATATTATGATGTACTTTTTGAGACACAGACATGAGGAAATCAGCAACTGGAGCATTTGTTTCAATATACATCATGTACATGTGAGAATTAATTCTACGCCATTAAACTAAATTGTCTCATTTACAGGTGTACTTATGACCCAAATAGGTCACAGCTAGAATGATAAGATGTATACCCAAATTCAGTATGAAGAATATCAATTATCATATGACATTGCATCTGAGAGTGTAGTAAAGCCATGCATTAAAAACGATAATCCACTATTGGATTAAATATGCAAATTATGTTGTAACGCTATGCGTTGACGTCCATAAAAACACTGTGTTTTTAATTGCAAAATTTGCTAATAAAATGAAATTTTAGTGTCATATGATGATTGGAACCTTGCATTCATGCTCCTGATTACTGAATTTATCAAACTTGTAGGGGAAAACTGATTAGATACTCAGCATAGCCTCGCATCTTATCTTTTTCCCTAACTCTTTCAATAAATTCAATTATACATGAGCACTCATGTAGATCCTCTATTAAAAACATAGAAGGCAGTTCCACTGAGAGGCAACAGTTCTATGGAGAAACTGTCTCAGAATTACAAGCGGAGGCTGCATACAGGAAGGAGCCCTGATAGCTCAGTAGGCTAAGCGCTGGCCTACTGATCTAGCATTCATGGGTTTGACCTGCTGGAGGGGAGGATCTTTTCAACCGTAAGTGAGGTTCCATTGCTCACATGCAGCCTTTCATTATCACCCAAACATTGTCCTGATACAACTGATATACTGTTGAAAAGGACATAAAATTGCAAGTCATCCATCCATCTGCATACAGGATAGCTTGTAAACCTCATACTTGCCCATGATCAGAGCTCTAGATAAGATAAGAGGGGTATTTGATGATAATTGAGGGATAATTTTTCTCATTTCTCATTGAAACCATATGTTGTGACCCCTCATCTGAACCGTCTCATCGAGCCGGCTCAGATGAGGGGTCACAACATATGTTTTTAAGCAGAAATAACAAAATTTATCCTCAATTAACACCAAATACTCCCTCTCATCTAGAACTCTGCCATGATAAACAAAAACTTGAAATAAATGCTTTAATCTTAAGTGGTATCCTATGATGCTGTAGTTCTGCTATAGCTCTTCTAAAATTCCTCTTTGGTGTTGATGGTTTCTACATGATGCCACCTGTGAAATCTTATCCTACCGGTAATCCATCATTATCTAACAGATGCAATGTATTTTCCAGAGTTTGCAATGGAATCCCATGGCTTTTAAATGGAATTCCACTAAAAAGCTTTGAATTCTTGCAGCTGCATTGTATATTCATATTCATTTTTTTTCCAACTTCAAAATCCATGAAACTTGACATTCTAATATTCCACGTGGTCCATGGAATTGCCATACATACCCATGAAACTGCCATGAAGTTACATGGACATAATTCTGTAAGAAGGGAGATTCTCAATTAATTATTTGGACACATCTATTTCAGGAAATGCACTAATAACTGTTGAAAAATAGTGCTGACCCTGAACAGAGTGCTCTGAAGGTGCAGTCTGACCGAGTCTACAATGTTTTCCCCACACAGACACTGAAGGTCACAATTTTTATGGGAAATACAATGTCAAGGACTTCATCCACAGCTCCAGATAAGGTTGGGTTTCAGGATAATTTGGAGATGATTTTTCTTATTTCTCAACCAAACTATAATGATGTGACCAGGTTATACCCGGGGTATATTTTATTCCTCAACCAAAACATATGTTGTGACCACTCATTAGAAGCGTCTCTGATAGACACTTCTAATGAGTGATCACAACATAGGAGAGACACTTCTAATGAGAGATCACAACATACGTTTTTATGGTGAAACATGGAAAATTATCCTTAAATTATCCCCGTTACTCCTCATCTGGAACACTGTCCATCACTGCCACTCACCTTCTTCTCTTGTTAGTCTCGAGAGAGAGTTTACGTGCTCTTGCGATAGCATCTTCTTTCCCGCTTTCCACGATAGTCTTGATGGTTTCTACGTGGTGCCGTTCAACTTGGCGATATTGGGAGCTACCACTCGTTAAGGAATAACTTTTTTAAAATGTAATTAAGTAATTTAACATCTAATGACTTAGGTTGTATAAAACAGAGCCACCTGATAATGGTGAATAACTAAGGCCAAGCATAAAAAATATTGTTTGCACTTTTCCACCAAGGATAATTTCTTAGGGTAGGTAGGTCGACTTTCTTTTTTTTTTATTCCTGCAAAACATAAAAGCAGCCAAAATACTACATAAAATGTTAAAATATTATATTAATTACCCATATTACATATGAAGATAACAGCATACCACATGATGAACAAACCTTATTAACCCATGAATGGAGTTCCCATGATGTGCTAGTGGAAAGGCAACTAGTGAAGACCAAGTTGTGACTCTCAAGAGTATAATACAGTTTATTTGGATGCCTTAACCCTGTGAAACCCTGTTAAAGACACTTGAGCCACGACATGACAAAACCAACAAAGTGGCACGTGCGCCCAGAGAAGACTCAGATCATCCTGCAGGGATACAGACTAACTCATTTTTCATAGGAGCAAGCTGGGCCCCTAAAAACTGAAAATTAGTCGCCCATCCAGAAATTTAGGGGCCCACGTTTCCATAGGCTTTGCAGTAAACCCTCCTTTCTTCAGGGTTTTGCTTCCTTTTAGCTACCGGGTGTGAAACACCAGCAATGTATCCCCACATTATGCGTGAAAAATTTACAAATGGTCAAGATTTTTTGCTGTCAATTGGAGGAGGCGGCCATGTTGTTTTCGATAGTGAATAAAATCCAACACACAAGTATGACGGAACACCAAATATTCAACGCAGATATCAGCGCGGATGTTTGCAATGCGCTTTGAGGTGGTGGATTTTACTCCAAGGCAAAAACACGCCAGACCCTCGCTGACAGCTGGCGATCGCAAGCTGGGCGACTGTCATTTTAATTTTAGACGCCCACCCGACTTTTTACTTGCAGAGGGGGAGTGGGCGACCACTAGTCTGTATCCCTGATCCTGGGAATAAACCAAGTCTGATCTGACAGCTTCCTTGCTGTGTCATAAAGGTGTACCTAAGGGTCTAAGCTACCTTCTTGCCAACAGCGAAGACTCTAACCAGACTGGACTGCCAAGGCTGAATCTACGCCTTCAATGGGCAGTTGCCACTTTGTGGCTTTTATCATGTTATTGCAGCTCATATATGTGAAATGGGGACTTTCCACTGGTGAAATATCACATTATACCAGTTTTGCTGGACTGTTCCATAAAATGTTTATGGCACCCATAAGCAAGAATATTTGTCTTTAAGGTGCCTTGATATAGTCAAGAGAATAACTCTGCCATTTTCAGCTTTGCCCCAGCAGGTACATGAAATCAAAACAGCATCATACTGATGTCTGTGACATCATTACGACACATAGACATCAGTACAGTCTTTTCAAGGTCATGTGCCCACTGGGGTCCTCCGTTTTGTTTGGGGTCAATTCTTATAACTTTTTTTGTTACCCTAAGTATCTGGTCTTGTACTTGAAAGGCACAAAGATAACACTCATGAAGACTTTGACAGCTATCTTTCAGGTGCTATCAGTAATAAATGATGCACTGCAGTCTCATGCCTGTCACCTAATTGCAAAAACAATGCAACTCTGCCTGCCTCAACTCAATGGCACCACACACATAATAGCACTTTTATCTTCCACCGCCATCTCCACCCCCTTATTTTTTTTTAAAGTTTCCAGTTGCATGCATCTTGGGTCAGGTTCTTCCGGATTTCTTTCTTACATGAATTTTTCTTTAGTTTGTGTGCACAGCCACAAGTATGATTATCACTCAGCTGAAAAAACCTGTTGTAATCAATGTCTTCTAAGTTGTGTGAAAGTATGTATACTTGGATCATGTCACCTCAAAATCTTCTGTATGTTAGTGCATACATGTGATGAGCTCTTGAGGACAATGTGGGAGATTCGGATTTCATTTCAGGGAGATTGAGTTCTCCATCAGGGAGACTATTTGACGGCAACTTTGACGCGTCGTTTCACGTACTTTAATGTTTTTTGGGGGGTTATTTTTGACTTTCTTACTTTAAAATAAAACATAAACTATAGTATAGTTTGTTTAACATCTTTACTTTTGTTTACCCAATACTTCAAATATAACCTCAAAAGTATGTCATTTCAGTGCAGTAACACTACCATCCTAAGTTTAATATTTAGTGTAATTCAGCAGAACTGTTTATAGTGTTAGTGCTGACCAATCCATTGCTAAATTGCTAAAAAATAAACAATCTGCTTATTTGGCATTCTCAAACCATCACCCCTCCCCACTTTTCCCTAACTCGCAATATAAACATCATTAAAAATTGCCCCTTGGATGATGGGTCTGATTTGGTCCAGTTTTGGTGAAAGCTGCTACTTGCTTAAAAACCTCAAAATCTGTCTTTCTCAAAACCGAGTTATATTCTACACTTTAATGAACATACCTGTCATTAGACCTGTCTATTTTCGTTGAATATTAGATTGAGAACAAATACAGCTGTATATTTGGGTCAGTAAACTTGTACGATGGCATATTTCCGTCTCAGTCAGATGCTGAGGATCGCGGATTTCCCATGTTTAATTTACAATATTCACTGGTTCTTGTTTCACATACGATGCGTCTGAATAGGCGGGAGCTGGATAGAACAAGAGCTGTCGCCTGACAGCATAGCTCGCCTGAATAGGTGCTTGCCCATCACACAGTCCCTTTGGAGGTGTGGATTCTATGCATAAAACTTCAGGCAAGCATGTCCATAATGACAACACATTTATAAACAAAAGTTATCGAAGAAATAAGTCTTAAAATAAATTTAAAATAAAAAAATCCACATGAAATTTCAAAGTCCATGAGCTTGAGGTCAAAGAACTAAGCGGTAGGGGGGGGGGGGGCATGTAGGCATGTAACAAAACCTTGAACAATTACAGGCCAACTTCGATATCTCGAATTCCAAGGGAATGGAGAACCCACTTCGAGTTTTCCGAAGTTCGAGATAGGCAAATTGTGACGTCACTAAAATTTTTGTTCTATACATGTACAATACATGTACATGTATCTTAACTTTCGAAGAGTCAGTATTTCTACAAACTTTAACGTGTGCAGGACGAACGTAGTAAAACTGTTTCTACTGAAAACGGGATTGACATTTTATGACACTAATTATGAGACGATTTGAGACAGCTTACAGATGTTACTAATAGCCCGCATCAAAGAGCGCCGCTAAATACTGTTTAATCAATTAAATTTCAAAGGCGCCTAATTGACCGAACTTTCCAATCGAACGCACCTGACCTGTGACGTATATGCGGTTCAAGGTCAATTAACTTACACACAAAAACAGCTGATCAACAAAACAATGTCTGCGTCGTTTCACGCAATCATTGGATAATTATTGGATAATTTGGAATAATCGATTGAACTGCGATCAATTAAAGACAATTGTTCGGTAAATCGTTCTTTTTCATTGTTATTGTTCGATGTTTGTACCAATTTGCTTAAAGATGCAGGTTTTTCATTACCGCAAAACGTCTACACAAAATGGCCGTCATTTTCTTTCCGTCGTTTCGGCGATCTTTTTCTGAATACCCATTTTGACTTCGACACAAACAGTGGTAAACACATGGAAAGTGTCGGAGGGGAATCAAAAATCACTTCGATACACCAGTGTTTTCGTTATAAGCGAGTTCGACACTACGAAGGTCGAAATGCAATATTATATAGGGGGGAATGTTCGGGAATGGGAGATCACTTCGACACTAGCAGGGTTTTCGAGATAAGCAAGTTTGACACAATGAAGTTGGCCTGTATCTAACATCAGTCCAAGTATTAGTATCAACTGAGTCCATCGTGGCACTGTGAAATTATGTCTTCATAAATATAAAACTTTAACCAAAATCGTTAAGACAAAATTCTAAGTCGATGACCTTGACTTCAAGGTCATCCAGTGGGGTAAGTATATAGTGTTTTGTAACAACTCAAAAAAGTGTCTAACATCAGTTCAAGTGTAAACTAAATCTCTGCCAAGCATTATGAATCAGTATGCAATTAGAAAACTTTCATAAAGAACAAATTTCCAAAGTCCATGACCTTGACATCAAGTTCACTGAGCGGGGTTGGGGTAGTACTCGGCAAAACTTTGGACTAATATCTAACTAAAGTGCAAATATAAAAAGAATTCATCTCTGGGTTCAGGAGATATGTGTCTTTAAAAGACTTTAACCAAAACATCCAATCAATAAAAAGACAATTTTCTAAGTCCATGACCTTGACATCAAGGTCACTGAGGGGGGTGGGGGTAGTACCTTGGAAAACTTTGGACCAATATCTAACTACAGTGCAAGTATCAAAGGAATCCATCCATGGGTTAAGGAGATATTGGGCTTTATAAAACTTTAACCAAAACATCCAGTCCAAAAAAGCTCCCAATTTTCTAAGTTCATGACCTTGACATCAAGGTCATGGAGTGGGGTGGGGGTGGTACCCTGTTAAACTTTGGACCAATATCTACATACAGTGCAAGTATCAAAAGAATCCATCCATGGGTTAAGGAGATATAGGTCTTTAAAAAACTTTAACCAAAACATCCAATCCGGACGCCGACGCTGACGCGGACGCGGACGCGGACGCTGACGCCGACGCCGGGGTGACAACAATAGCTCTTCCTGAACTTTCGTTCAGGCGAGCTAAAAACACGGGAAATGATTCTTAAAGTGAACAAACCGACATGAAACAAAACAAAAAAAATTGCTGGCACCCGTGATGATTTCATGAAAGTATGATCTGATCAGCCTGCGCAAATTTTGCATAATCGATATTTATGATGACTGTACCATACGTATCTGACATGTTTACTGAAAAAAATCGATATGGAATCATTGTCGATTGGCGGCAATTGCAATCAGGTGCAAATCCATGACAGAACAATGACCGGACTTATAACTATAAAGCCGTGACGCAATAAACATCATTTACTCTCAGCAAAAGTTACCTGTTATTACAGTTAGAACAGGTACCTCTACTGATGTGATAGCCAGTTTAACACCTCGCTGCGTCTTATCAGAATACCCCGTGGAATGACACGACCAATATTGCACCCTGTTAGGTAAATACGTAACGGACAGTTAATCCTTTGACTAGCCGCCGGGTAAGTAGTTACCGCAAAATGGATGTTTCAGAAAAAGTTATGACAGGAAAATTCAGCATCCGGGAGATTCTGAATATTTTCCGGGAGCGCGGGAGATGGGCTTCATTTCCGGGAGACTCCCGGATGATCCGGGAGACATCACTAACAGTGAAGGAAGTCTCAATGCTTTTAAATCTATCACGAATAAACCACATAGGTATATCATTGCAGTTTATTCCGTATCGTCTATGCTCTTTATTAACTTCCTGGGACGACAATAGGATATTGCCACTGTTTCATAGCCTCTCTACAGCCTGGGCTGACTAGTAGTAATACATATATGTGATGTCTCCCAGATCATCCGGGAGTCTCCCGGAAATGAAGTCCATCTCCCGCGCTCCCGGAAAGCCTTCAGAATCTCCCGGATGCTGAGTTTTCCCTTCATAATTTTTTTTTGATACCCCTTTTCCAATGCCATGCCCTTTTTCCCTGCCAGTAAGGAGATATCCACATGTGTATTGACCTGTATTCACAGCATCATATATTGTTTTGACTGTGCAATAAACAAACCGTCATGTCTGTTGACATTAATCCCATTATTCAGGTCACTAATAAACTCACTGACCCGTGTAAGAATTACCGACAAATGTGTTTAAGAAGATATGTCACGTGAAAAAAAAGCCGATAGCCCTGTTTCACAACTACACAAAATAAACATGCGCAATACAGTCGGAGAGTTGTTTTCACGGCTTAGATTCCCTTAGACGCATAGACAACAAATGCAAAACTCTGTTTAGGCTGCACAGAGGTGCAGGCTGATCGGTGTCTTCACTTGTCGCTCACTCCGAAAGGTACTTTTTCTCCCGAATGGCAAATGATATCTGGTTTATTATATATGGCCGATAACTTTGATCGTTAATGGTGTAAAAGTTACGCATGAAAGTTTTGATATTTCTGTCTTGTGCATGGGTATAGTTTGTGTCAAAAACAGAATTTGAACATTGTTATATACATTTTCATCAGTTTTTACAGCTCTGAGTACCTTTAAACAAAACTTATTTGTTTATGAAAGAAGATAAGTAGATAAAACTGAAATAGAAATTTCAAGGGAGGCAAATCTGTATGAAATCTCAAGTGTACCCTTTTGCAAAAGCTAGATTCTGTGCCAGACAGATACCAAACTAATGATACAAATAACAGTGATATAATAATAAATGAATAATTATAATGATTAAAGGAAGGAGGTGTTTTTGTGTGTGTGGGGGGGGGGGGGGGGGGGGGGGGGGGGGGGAGAGGGGCTGAGGGAGTAACTCAAAAGTAAACTAAACAAACTATACTATAGTTCATGTTCTGTTTTAAAATAAGAAAAAAATACAGTTTCAGAGTTGCCGTCAAAAAGTCTCCCTGATGGAGAACTCAATCTCCCTGAAATGAAATCCAAATCTCCCACATGGTCATCGGGAGTTCATCACATGTATGGTAATATCACTACCTTAGTCTGCTGGACACGGTAGTAATTCAATCCTATCATTTTAATACTGCAGTAGAAAAGTGGTCAAAAATTTATTTTATAAAGTTTTCACTAAAGTTCACATTTACACTAATAGAATGGTGTTAAATGAGCTATTATAGTATGAAATTCTATCTAAACCCAGCCTTCAACTATGGAAATGAACAATTTTAAGGGATTTGACTTCAGTACGAAACGTAGGGGTACGAATCACCATGCATCTTTTGAAGTATTTTAAGGCCGAGTTTTCTTAAATTATCATGCTGTAATAGCTCAGTAAGTATAATTTCATCAACATCTAAGTTATTTTCATTAGATATTGTGTGTAACATATCTTAATGTATGAAAAGTGAATCACTTTTCAGCTGCATCATTAAAGTTATCCTAACGAATTACTACAGTGCCTGTGAAGGCTATGGTAGTATTATTATTTCTAGGGCTGACAAGATAAACAACTAGTCCCTTAAAATCGACGTCGAGGTGTTTTTTTATATTGGCTGGCACCTCGACGTCTCTTCGCTAAACATGGACTTGGTATACCAAATGCCGATCGGGAATCCAGGCGGCTTAAACTTGGTTTTCCTGCCATGGCCATGGAAGATCCAGGAAAGTGCTATACAGCATTCGAAAAGTCATACAAAAATGTGTTAACTACCATCATCTTATTGTCAAAAGGTTCCAGAAACCTTTCTAAATCTCACCTTTTTTAAATTCGTTGGCGACGGACTGTTGCAGGTACTTGACAAGAGCTAAAGTGTTCCGAATGAAATATTGGGAAAACCAATATTTTATGACGACACATAGGTATATGTAAAACACGGATTTATTTTTGCAACGAAGCCCTATTTAGATATTCTGAGCAAAGCGTCATACGACGAAAGAATAAGCGCGCGCGCGCGCGTGTGTGTGTGTGTTTCCTTTCCTCTTCTCATCTGTTTCAGCCTCCTCAGTCTGTCTATCTATGCACACGACATCGAAACAACGCCCTACTGTTGCATCAACATCAGTTTTTTTCGTTTTCTTACTTTTCTGTTCCCGCCCTCCAACATCGCCCAATCACACACAATCATTGGGCTGCCTCACAAAAAAGCATGCCATGGACTAATGCGACCAGTAAGGCTTCAGTCTCGCCTGCGCCTCAATGCAATCTCTTTGCTCGACGCTGTACGGGTAGCCTAAGACTCCCTAAATAGCTTGTTTGAACGGAAAAGATGCCGATTAGACAGGGAGGATGCGCAGGCTAATCTGAGTCTTCGCTAAATGCACATATCCGGAGGGACTTTTGGCATGACGCGGCAGTTCGAACTGCCCAAACGGGGTCATTAATTTGATTCTGAGAGGGAAAAAAGTAAATAAATAATTTCTCAAGATTATCTCTTTTTCATTTAATGAACAAAAAGAAAAAAAAGTGCCGTTCAGATACAGCGAAAGTACAAAAAAATGTCAGAGAAATTTAATTGAAAGTATCATAGAGCTGTCTAAAAGCTAGACAAAAGAAGGACGGCACTTATAATAATGTCTCATTAATCAAGGTTACCCGATATATTTTTTCTGAGCAGAATGACTGGGTAAATGGGGATTGCCTCGCATACCCTATGGATAATTTCAAAAACTTTACAAAAAGTTTTTCTTGTCAGTGATTTTTTACTGCGTATTCCACATCTTGTACGTATTAATTCCCTCTGGGATGCATTTTTCTTTATTTTGATGGTCCCAAGACTCAACGAAATTATAGAATTGCAGTAGGAAAAAGTATTTGGTACTTATTCGAGTCTCTCGACCCACAGGAATAAAATTGTAAATAAATCACAGGCTTATGCTCACGAAATTAAAAAAAAAGAAAAGAAAAAAAATCAATAAACAAGGTTACTACGGACAGCATAATCTATTACTACAGCCACTCTAAGATGCTAAATAAATAAATTTATAATTAGAAATACCAGTATGAAAAAATATACCAATGAGCAAGAAATCGTGCTACAGTATGTAACAAATGCCCCAGAAAGTCCCTTAAACTGACCTTTGATCCCTGATTGTGGTTCTTTATTCCAATCTTTAACTTGAACTTGTCGGATTGATTTGATTTGATGCTTAACGTCCACGGTAAACAACTAAGGTCATGTCGGGACGGTCAGTTAACCTAACCACACTATTCCTGGGCAGGCTTAGACCTCCTAAGCGGTTAACCAGTACTAAGTGCACATACTTTCGCCAGTAACTGACAACTGCCCTTCTTGAATCAGCGGAAGGAGAAACGAAAGTATGTGGCCGGACCGGGATTCGAACCCAGGACCTCTGACTTACGAGTCAGGTGCCCTACCGATTGCGCTACCCGGCCCGGCTGAACTTGTCGGAATGGGCTCAGCGAATAAAGTTTGTTAATACTTATCCTCCGACGGACAATATCCGATAAGTAAAGCCAAGAATTCATATCCCAGCAGGCACAAAACGTCGAATTAACACTGAATCAACAAAGATTCAACATCATGACGTTGAATCTGGGTTGATTCAGGGTTGACTCAACATTGTCTGCCTAGAGGGATGCCATTTCATATATGTATTCAGTTCAAAAGGCTTTTGAGCTATAAAACCCTCGAGTAAACAATACAACATAGCATTCCGGGATAAGGTTTGAAACTTTGACGCAAAGTTAAAAAAATGTCAATACAAGAACCCTCTTCAAACTGGAGAGCGGACGGACGGCCAGACTCGGTGTCAAGAGTGTGCAACCGCACTGTAAAAAAAATCATAGATTTTACGATTAAATACCTGTTATCTGGCTGCCACACTGTAAAAAATCCATATATTTTACGGTAGAATAACTGGCACCCAGCTGCCGGTCCATTTCCTGTTATTTTTACGGGCGTCCGTAAAATTTTGCAGGAATCATCAAGCAGAGTAGAATAGAACAATACAAGTGTTGTTTTGGTCATATTGCCCTTTAACACTCTAAAGATATTTTCGAGTGTGGCCAGTAAACATAACACTACCAAATCGTAATTTCCAACAATGTTCTACAGGCAAACGCCCGTAAAAATAACGAGAAATGGACTGGCAGCTGGTTGCCACACTGTAAAAACAAATTCCATAGATTTTAGGATAGAATACCTGGCATTCAGCTGCCAGTCTATTTCCCGTAATTTTTACGGATGGATGACTTGCGATTTTACGTCCTTTTCAACAGTATTTCAGTAATATCAGAACAATAGGAATGTGACAATGAAAGGCTGTAAGCAATGGTACCCCGTTTACGGTAGGAAAGATTCTCGCCTCAAGCGGGACTCGAACCCGGTCCACTAGAGGCGAGAATCTTTCCTCCCGTAAACGCGTTCCATTGCCCACACTGCAAAAATAAACGGTAGATTTTACGGTAAAATAACTGGCAACCAGCTGCCAGTTCTTTTACCGTTATTTTTACGGGCGCCCGTAAAAAATGCAGGAATCATCAAGCAGAGTGGGACAGAAAAGAGCAGATGTCGTTTTGGTTAGATAGCCCTTTAACAATACAAAGTTATTTTCGTGTGCGCCAAGTTAACATGAAACTTCCATTTCGTAATTTCCAACAATGTCTTACAGGCAAAAGCCCGTAAAAATAACGGGAAAAGGACTGGCAGCTGGTTTCCAGTTATTCTACCGTAAAATCTACAGAATTTCTTCACAGTGCACAGCCTGGCGTCTGCCTGTAGAACATTTGTGGAAATCACGATATGGTAGAGTTGTGTTAACTGACCGCACTCGAAAATACATTTAAAGTGTTGAGGAGCTATATGACCAAAAAGTCTTATTCGACCCTTCTATGCGTGATGATTCCTGCCAATATTTACGGGCGCCCTTAAAAATAAGGGGTAATGGACTGGCAGCTGGTTGCCAGGCATTCTGCCGTAAAATTTACGAATTTTTTTTACTGTGCAGTTATTCTAACGAAAAATCGACGGACTTTGTTTTACAGTATACAGTTCATTTACCATTATTTTACGGGCGTCTGCCTGTAGAACATTGTTGAAAATTATGACATGTTAGTGTTATATTAACTGGCCTCACTCTAAAATACCTTTATGGTATTGAAGGAATAAAAGGCAGAACAAGATCTGTTATATTCTATCCTACTCCTGCGTTTTTTACGGAAAATGGACTGGCAGCTTCATGGTTACCACTTATTAGATACCGTAAAATTTACGGAAATATTTTACAGTGCATGGATTCGTTCCGTTCAGCTTCAGTGGGGACATCGTTGTGAGAACTTGACAAAAAGGAGGATAAATGAGAATGAGTACACCTAAAAGAAATTTGGAAATAGTTAATTCCCTTTTAAATGAGGTAATACCCTTAAGTAAGACACTCGATCCCCAAACAACACCACAACCATGTCGGCGCCAAGTCACTAGTACACTGCATCGACATAGTGCTACGCATCTGCAAAATCGTCATGGCTTTGCGTCAACGGGCTAACAGCTCTCTGGGATAATAAAGTTTCAAAACAATGTAACGCAGATACATGCACACGTCTCCTGTGTAAGTTCCCAGAAGGCACTTTACTCTGAGGGAAAGAAAAAGAAAGAACATTTTACCGTCCATCAAGAGTCACCGATGAAACGGTACGTTTCAGGATCGTGCGCTGTTACCAATTAAGCGAGTACAAAATGATAATCTTAATAATAAAAGCTGAAATATCCTTTATTTCTGGACAGTTTAAACCAGAGGTGGTAGTATCGTACCTGTGGCCCTCGAGGGGTGGAAGGGGATGGGACAATTTTTTTCATTTTATTTTATTTATTTATTTATTTTGACGTCATACCTATCAACATAGACTTTGTAATGGTACAATGTCTTTATTTTCAATTATTTCCCTTCCCTCCCTGAGGGTCACAGGTGTTACCACCACCTATGACCCAAACCCGAAACAACCGTTGCATCAACATGGGTGTAAAACATCGGCCATCGCACTAAGGTCGGCACGAGGCACTTTCTGGGCTGATAACATCATCGTTCAAAACATATGCAGATTATATATTTTCTAATTTCTCATAACGATGCAAGGTCAACAAAACTGGGCATGAAGTTAACACTGCCAAAGAGTAATAAAATTATCGTTCTTCAGATGGCACCAAACTTCCATCAACGTCTCAGCAGCGTCGGTGAAAGGCCCTAAGGACCCTGCACTGACGCCAACAGGACGTCAGTCTTACCAACCAAAGCAATTACTTTCATGGTACATGCTAAGTTCACTTTTGTTTCTGAAACGCAATGGCGCAGTCTAGTAAGCGTCTTTTCCGTTCGTATATGGTATATACGGACCCTGGGTTACATAAACATCGTCCGGTCTAGGCACTGGTGCGCAAGCAAGTTCGAAGTTGAGTCGGGTCGCACATGTCGGAAGGTATGTTTTCTTGTGGCACAGTCCCATCAGTCGGGGAACGGTTGGGTGAGACGGACAGAAGACGGAAAAAGATCGGATCAGAATCCGAATTGTTTACTGGTGATTGTCCGAGTGCATAGTTATAGATAGTATAGGATCATACTTTATTGGTACGATAAATATTTAAGTATTTCGTTCAAGAAATGAAAATGAAATTATTATTTTGCATTCAACCAAAGTGCTCACGTGCTTTGGAGAATAACAAGATGGCAGTGAAGTGAAAGTACAATTGTAGCTTCTGGATTTGTTCGAAGACTTTACCAAATATCCTGATATGAACATCACAATATATAGTTAAATAGGGGATAGATAGGCTGCTGGCAGTGATTCCTGTGTCGCAGTGGTAAGCAATACAGTTTAAACTTAAGTAATTGATTTGCTACGCATTATTTTTTGACGTCGGTAGAACGTAATAAGGCCAACTAAAAATAAAAATAGAAAATGTCCGATATAAACGAGAAATGTAAATCGGGCCAATTACGATCGGCATTGTAGAACTAGATAAACAACAAACTGCAAGCAAATAAAAGGATACGAATAAGCTCCTCCCAACATAATTTGGCTTTTAAACTGGTCTTAGTAAGAGAGAAGTTAAACAAGCAGCGAATCAAATTGAAAACAGATAAATTCTGATAATCATGTTCGAAAGATTAGGTTAATATTGCATCGAAACAAGAAAATGATCAACTCTGGACGCCATATTGTTTTGGTTACAAGGTGCGCGTAATTCAGGAATTTCGAACGTCTGCGCATATGCAAGTAAAATCTATTGGTCTTGTATCCGTGCACCTGCAATCGGGACACCGTGGTACCCTATCATAGCTACATTACCCTACCTAACGCAAATCCAAATCATCTATTGATAACCTAATTTACCATTTCATTTCTATTCTACCATACCCTATCGTATCATATAGATCTAATATGAAAGATGTCTTCCGCTATTTTACCGTAAGTTCTGCAGAATAGATTTACCCTACCTAAACCTAAGTCACCCCATTCTTCAATTTTCTCACCATCAGCTTTAGTACACAACTACACATGGTATCAGCCTACCTACTGGCCATGTGATACCATATCTACCCTCATCCAACCTACTTAACCCCCAGAGTCGACCCATTTATTTATCTTTACTTGCCAAACCCTACCATACTGAACTTACTGTATCCCACTTTTCTATAATACCCTAACACCACAACCCTACTTACAAGACCATAAAGTGTTATGTACAGTTCCCTACTGACCTGATCCCATTATACTGTACCTATATATATCTTACGTGGTCCACTCTACCCATCCTACCCTAACATACCATCTGATACCCTCCCATTATCCCCACTGACAGTACTATACTGTATCATACTGTACTCTACTGAATCCTACTCTACCACATCGTACTATTCCTCAACCAAATCTTAATCGAACAAGCCCCACAGACTCCATCCTAGTCATCCATCTATCCACATATACTAACTAGTCCACCCCTATTGAATATGCCATGCCATATCCCTACCCAGCACCATATCATTCATTACTCTACCATACCGTATGGTATTGTATGATAGGGGAATTATTGTGTAGCGGGGTGTGGTGCGACGTGGTGCAGAGCGGTACAGACCGCATGGTACAGTATTTGCCCCCAATAAGGGATGTACCGGTATTTGAATGTATTGGTTTTATAGTCCAGTTTCTTGAAAATCAAGTTTTCAATTTAATTCAATTTAATTATTTATTCAGATTGCCACATACATTTCAGCGTATCTACAACACATGAAGGAAACAAGTCCATGATCTAATTGCATAATAATACTTTCCAAGCAGGCAGGCGACGTCGCACTGTTCCCATCGCCGCCAGTACGACGCCGTTTTGACGTACTGCGCCCGCTGGGCTTAAGTCGAGATATTATAGTCATATACCCTGGACGACCGGGACAGACATGCGAAAAAGAAAGTCAAGACATAGTGTCCAGAGCAGTTCAACTTTTATCAGCAACTCTGCTCCGGGTGCTGTCCCCAAATGCTCTCTACGAACCACTTCCAGACGAGGTGCCCAGGGGACATGACAAGGAGTCTCCTTAATATATTACCATAAAGCACGATATTTAAAGATGAACAAATAGAACAAATTGGCTGAGCTTTAGGTTCTTACTTATAGTCCTTCAAAACTTAATGGCATATTATCATATATACGTGTTCTCAGCATTTGTAGCTCAAGTTACTTGAAATTCAAGTTCCTCTGGTTCCAAGTTGAGTCTGTAATTCAAGTTTCTTGACCAATTAGTTCTGGAGGATGTAGGTCGTCTGTAGTTCATGTTACTTGACATTCCCATTCTGTATGAAGCGAAGCTCTGGTCACTTGGCAAAAAAAAAAAAAAAAATGATTTCCTCTGGCAGTTCATATAACGAATTTAGATTTATTGAGCCACATCATAAGAAAACACGTATGGTTGGATATGGTAGGATAGGATAAGAAAGGGTAGAGTAGAGAAAATAGCTTCGGGGAGTAGGCCTACAAGTTGGTGGGGTAATTAAGGAATGGTACAATATGTATGGTTACGGTTGATATGGTATGGTTCAGTCGGGTACGTAAAGGTTGAGTAAGTCAGGAATGGTCGGATGTAAGTTAAGAGTTGGGTACAATGCAATATTGTAAAATAAGGTGGTAGGTACCCAGCGCGCACGTGAGACGTCGACACGACGTCGTAATAACGTCTATGCAACGAAATGACACCCCATCGACATTATTATGACGTCATTTAGACGTCATGTACATGCTGGTTTGGGTTTACCGGTTGGGTATCTTGAGTTGGATTAGTTGAGGCGAAATTGAAGTGGGACAGAATAAAATTGCGCTGGGAACACAGGGTATAATCGATTCCGCTAATTTTTGCTTCCTGCAGAGACTGTCCGTCATATTTGGCTTCCGCCGAGACTGTCCGCGAACTCTTGCTTCCTGCAGAGACTACTGTCCTCGAAAAATGGCTTCCTGCCGAGACTGTCCGTGTGACTCTGCTTCCTGCCGAGAGCCTCGGCAGGAAGCAGAGTCACGCGGACAGTCTCTGCAGGAAGCCATTTATCATGTACAGAAGTCTCGGCAGGAAGCAAGAGATCGCGTACAGTCTCGGCGAAAGCCAAATACGATGTACAGTCTCTGCAGGAAGCGAAAATGAGCAGATTCGATTATACCCTGTGGGAAGGGTGGAGTCGTGCACCGTGTGGGATGTGTTATTGTTGATCCGTCAAAGACTTGTGTTATTCTCATATCTAACATACCATCTGTTGTCATCCGCACTGTCGTGCTTTTAATCAATTTCTTTTTTTCACAACTTGACAGGCAGACCCTGCCAAAATGCTCGCAAAGACAGTATAGGAAGACAGATTGATAGACATGGTAAGAATTGTATGTTAGGGTTTGATATGGTACGGTAGGACAGCGTTTCGCGAATCAGTCAATCCAGTATGGTTACATTCAGCGCAACAGAAGGTCAGCCACGATAAGGTGGTCTAGAGTACGGGTAGGTACAACTGTGTATGGAAGAGTACGGCAGGACTGAAGAAAGGCATATAGGAAAGTCGGGTAAAAGCGGACAGCGGGTAAATTCGGACAGTGACATTATTTCCTTTATATGTCAGTTGTTTGGAATTTAAACAAAATTGACTGGGCAAACAGTGAAAATCCTGATGAGACGGCTCATTATGAGATGTCTCATCTGGATTTTCACTGTTTGCAAAGGTATGTTAGAAATTACCCGACTCCACTCTAATAGGAAAATAAAAGGTTATAAATAGCAAGACACGTGGGAAAGAAAGAGTACGGCTGGGTATGTATAAGATATAAGCACGGAAGGGTACATTGCAGGGGTAAAATGAATATATATACTAGCCAAAACTTCTAACCGACCACTTACATTTTATCGAATTTCTTCAGAGCTCCAAACAATCTTACAGTTCTATTTACATCCCTAAATAGGCAGATATGTCAATCAACTCAGGCATCAAAATGTGTTACAAAATTCTTAACATAACATCCAGAATGTGCCGATGAACAGGAGTACCCCCATTTTTAGAATTCACAAACTTAAGGTAGACGAATGGTGAATAAAGATATTGGTGGGGCATTCATTTCATTATACTAGCTGAATAACCCAAAGGGCTATAAAACTTTTGGATAAGAAAAGAAAAATTTCACCGTTTTGTTTTCCTAAAAAACAAACTTTTGTATTTATACATACTTTTTTTTTTACACATTTTCCATTAAAATTCATGTCTCTAGCACAAGGATGCACTTTCATTTCTGCAAATCATATAATCTTTAATATAGGGTATTTGAAACAGACTGGTAAGAAAAATTGCAATTATCTTGATTATAAGTATATTTTTATATTTTTTAAAAAATGCAAGAACATTGAATTTCATGAAAAAGGTCATGACAAATATGTTCAGTCGATGGGGCATGCTTATGCATATTGTTTTAGTAAAACTTACATTGTATGATACAGAATAAAACAAAAAAAACAAACATTTCACCGTTTTGTTTCCTAGAAAAACAATGTTTAAGTTCTAAAATATCCCCGAAAAATACTGTCCAAGTACTGCACCTGCTGCAAACACAGCCGGTCCTTGCCCTGTTATTTATTTTCCTGTTGTTCCGGATCTACCATAGAGTAATGCCTCAAAAATGCGCAGATGGAATTGAAATTGTAAAGACCCTGATCATTCTGGTTCCTAAGGAACAGTCTGATCACGGTTTCCACTGTTTATACAGATGTATCTGCCCGAAAACTTAGGATCTTTATGGTAGGCATTGTAAGTGTGTATATATTCCATAGTTGATTGATTCACCATGAACAATAACTCTGTTATGTGTTTTAATAAGTCGATACAGAGTTATTGTGTATCTAAATACCTTAAGCATTTCGTTACAATTTGTGAAAAATCACTTTTTGAAATATCCAATTTACGTGAGCCAAACCACTTCATTACTGAAGCAAATGTCTGAATATACAGATTTGTGCAAAAATGAACACTTTTCCTGCATGACAGTGGCCGCCATGGGTCAAAATGTTAAAACGTATCCCACCATTCAATGCAAATTCTTGTTAATTTTGAACATGGGGGTACCCGTATTCATCTGTGCCTCCTGGATACAGCGCACTGAATAATGCTTAACCTTTTAGTGGTATGGTTTACCGACATATTCGCCTATCTGTGGCTGTAATCTGAATTGCGAGATTGCGAATAGCATTGAGGAAAAATGATAAAAACTAAGTGGTCGGTTAGAACTTTTGACTAGTATACGTGCCGTGTCGAATGAAACTGGGTCGTATAGCATATGCGAACGAAGACTTTGATCGGTCTGCAAGTCTACACGTCAGCTTTATATGAGCCGCGACTCGAGATAACCAACAAAGTGGTTGTGCACCCAGCGCAGACTCGGATCAGCCTGGGCATCCGCCCATTCTGCTCAGACTCTTCGCTAAGTGCTTAAGGGTAGCTAAGTGTCAAAGCTACATCCATGCGGACAGCGAAGACTCTGATCAGACTTGGCGCATGCCCAGGCTGATCTGAGTCTGCGCTGGGCGCACAACCACATTGTTGGTTTTCTTGTGTCGCGGCTCATATGCTAAGACAGTTGTCTGTTCGCATAAACAGGCTAAAGAGCTGAAGACTCTGTTTAGTGCAGTGCCAGGGTTGACTGTTAATCGGCCTTTATCATGCATCTGCTGCAAAATACACCTGATAACAGGGGTATGATAACATGATGTGATATCATGTCACTGTAGAACTGCGCTTGCGCGAATGTTATTAGGTAATGCCTTAAGAAGCGATCTCTGAAGACAATTGCTACACACTGACGTTGGCCGTGATATCAGCGTTCGACTGGTTAATTGACGTCACCGACTTACGTCATAACGCATTCGCGACGTCAGCAAGTTCGAACAAAAATGCGTTTGCTTATCACTTGTTTGCCGTTCTTTACGCCGTAAAAACTTCATGATGCATGATAAATAGAAAACCACGTAAGTATCTTTTGATATCAAGTTTTATCAGGCTCGACCAGAAACACGTCGGACTTGCTTGGCAAGCCTCGCCATTCCTACGCTGTTTCTGGTCTCGCCTGATAAACTTGATATCAAAAGACACTAACATGGCATTCTTTATATATTACGCAAGAACCTTCCTTAAGCAAGCAGTTTTGGCCCTTTCCTTGTGTACTTGCTAAAGACAGGTTTGACTGTATCTACATGTAAGCTGCAGCATGGTTCGTCCGCCTGTATGCTCGATAATCCACTCGCTTAGTCTCGTGGATCATTTCCCCGTACAGACAGATAAACCATCTGGGGCCGTATTCATAAAGCCACTTAAGTCGTTGCTATGCGGTTGCTAAGGCTAAATATCTATAAAGAAGATTCCCTACAACTATGAAATTTGGTCTGGAGGAACAGTCTTTGTAAGACTGTTCCTCCAGAACAAATTTCATAGTTGTAGCGAATCTCCTTCAAAGAAATTTAGCCTTAGCAACAGCATAGCAACCACTTAAGTCGTTTTATGAATACGGCCCCTGTTTTCTACGCTGCGCAGATTCATCGTAATAAATCGAAAACCAAAATGTTCCAGTTTATGATTACACCAATTGCGACGGATTTATTCGGCTATAAGATGGGATTTTTATCTCTTCAAAAGTACCACGGGCCCTGCAGTTGTTCAAATTTTAAGAGTAACTATACTGAATCAGATCCCAAACCCTATCCCCAACATCAAAGGGAAAGATCAAAGCAACGGTTCAATGAACGAGGTCGTTAGTCAAGGACTCATTAAGTCTTACATTTCTCACAGAATCAACTGCAGTAATATTTTTGCTGAAAAATTGTGAGAAGCAGTGCAAAAGCTTCTCACATTTTTATCAGCAAAATAAAAAAATGGCAGCGCTTTTCTGTACAATACATTTGAAAATTAAACGTCTCGTTAATGTCGTTAGCTTTGAACAACCGGGCCCAGATATGCTATTCAGTTTTCTGTAATTTGGCTATTAAATAAGTTTTTTTTCTCTTACTCAACAATCTCAAATATCTAGATCCGTCTTCTAAGACGGATCTAGATATGAGCCGCGACACGACAAAACCAACAATGTGGTTGTGCGCTCAGCGTAGACTCAGATCAGCCTGGGCATCCTTCCAGTCTGATCAGAGTCTTCGCTGTCCGCATGAAGGTAGCTTAGACCCTTAGCTACCCTTTAAGTGCTTAGTGTAGAGTCTAATCAGATTGGGTGGATGCCCAGGCTGATCTGAGTCTGCGCTGATCGCACAACCACTTTGTTGGTTTTCTCATGTTGCGGCTCATATTAGGAATTGTTTTGGAAGAGAAAAACCTCCGTCTTATGAACGAATTAATAGGTCTTTGCTGTACATGCTGTCCAAATAGTTTGTTAACTACGGTATTTCACGATTGTCATTTTCTTTATAATGATCCACAGCAAATTGAACTGAAAACGTATGATACCACACCATAACTTTCTGGTTCACGCTTGAGTTACTGACTAATGAAACCTGTATCTCGCATTTGCAATATAATCCAGCTAGTATAATCTTAAAAAATTATTAAGGACTGCATATTACGTGAATTTTAGATAGAGAGAAAATGTATAACGCGCGTCAAATACTGCCTGTAAAACTATGGATTTGTCTTTCAAGTATCTGGTTTGCGTCGAGTTCTGGGCAGTGGATAGGGAATGCGAAGACGAAAATAGGACGCATATTCGGATACCTCAATTATGCCGAGGTTGTGGATTTTAATGGAACTTATGTGGTTGGGAAATATGTGCAGTATCTTGGAGTTCCTTACGCTGAGCCCCCGCTTGGCGAGCTAAGATTCGCCAAACCAAAGCCCAAGGCACCACTGACAGAGCCCCATAACGGAAGTTTTTATCGACCGGCGTGTCACCAAGGATACGACGCTACGTCAAGTGCTAACCACGCCTTGTTGAAAAGTACAGAGTTCTCCGAAGATTGTTTGACGTTAGACATTTACCGTCCATTTTCAGACACAAATACAACAACTTATCCAGTCGTCATTGTCATTCATGGAGGATCATATATATCTGGAGGATCAAAGGGTTACGTCGCTGACGTCTTTAGCGTTTATGGTAACGTTATAACTGTTGTGATTAATTATCGACTGGGAGTCCTTGGTTTCTTCAGTTTAGGAGATTCTGTCGTGCCGGGTAACTACGGACTGTGGGATCAGCATCTTGCTATAAAATGGACGGTAGACAATATTGCTTACTTCGGCGGGGACGTTAACAAAATTACCATACTTGGACATTCTTCTGGCTCATCTAGTGCAATTCTTCAAGCCTTGTACCCAGAAAACAAAGGACTTTTCCATCGGGTGATAGCCCAAAGTGGCAGTCCAATACCAGCACTAAGATTTTCTTCTTTTATGGGATCACCAACAGGTAATTCAGTAGCGGAGGCGATGGACTGCAAAGAAGGGTCGTCCAATGAGATTTTGGAATGTATGCGAGCTAAAACACTGGAGGAGATAGACGCAGGACTTAATCGAGCTTCTAGTGCTATTTCTTTGGCGCCTGTTATTGACCATGATTTTATACAATATAATCCAGAAGAGGCGCTGATGGGTGATGGCAATTCAACCAAGGAGATAAGAGACGTTTTCTCTTCTTTGGGCTTATTAACTGGCATAAATAACATGGATGGTATAACACATTTATCATATATTTGGGCGACAATGCTGAATCAAAATGTTTCTGACCTAGAAATAGATAGTGCTACTTTTGAGGATACCATAATTCCAGCTATGCTTAAAATATTCTTATATGACCCATCAGATAACGCTTCAGAAGTTGTGACGTCATTGCTAAGCTTTCAGTACAGTGATTTGAGAGACCCAGAAAATAGTGATAAAATTAGAGAAAGCCTTTTGAGTATGTCATCTGATGTCGATTTCTCAATCCCGGCTATCAAAACAGCTAATCTACATTCAGCCTTAGACAGCCAGTCAGGAACTTATTTCTACGAATTTTCAGCCGGACTGAATCTTACCACGTCTTCGACGCCATCATGGTTAGAAGGAGCTGGTCATGGAGAAGAAGTGTTTTACTTGCTCGGGTTTTCAAAAAAGACATTAGAAGCTTGGTCACATATGGATTCATACTTTCCCGGGACAGAGAAAGAAATCCAAACATCAAGACGTTTGATTAAAGCATGGTCAAATTTTATTAAATCGGGGTAAGTAGGGCCTATATTGGCATTTACCAACACCAACCTGATGCGGGTTTAATATCTATAAAGAGTAGGCGTTTTGCGGATACTTCCTCCGGTTTTCATTTAGCTAATACCCACATTCCACTGGATGACGCTTTGACTGCGCTCTTGGCGATCATGGCGCTTCTTCAAAATTTTCGAAATCGCAGCAGAAGCGTAGGCATTTGCCAAAACTTGGAACTTGTGCGCTTCCAGTACGCTGCTAGTACGCTTCTAATACGATCTCGCCACGCTAGTCACGATGCTGCCGCGATTTAGCTGCGCTTCTGCCACGCTCAACGGACTTCGAGGGCGCTTCTAATACGCTGCTGCTACGACAAAGGATTTCAAGCTACGCTTGAGCTACACTTATTACGATGCATTTGCGATCGTGCTACGACCTAAGTGCTGGAGCTGCGCTTGTGTTGCGCTTTGTAACCGCTTCTATGTAAATCGGCGGAGAATCGGGTTCAGCAGAAGTTAGCCACCAGCCTTCAAACAATATTGATAATATAAAAATTCCAGTGGCTATGGCCCAGCTGGCAATCATGAACTAGTGACTTCGAACAACTCGTCTTGTTCTTCTTGCTGTTCAGGCTCAACTGGGGCCTCTGCTCGGCATTCTAAAGGGCGCCTATTTGGCTCAGTTTAGAGAGCAAGAGCCTGGCTCCTGTCAAAAGCAGAAGGCGAAATCCACACCCAGGCCTGGTCAGGAGACTATTTTCACGCAGCCTTTACCGCAGGAGAGGGTATTCCAACTCCTGCTCCGGGCAGCCTGCATCTTGAATGAAACGTGAGAATCGAGTTATGAAACGTCGTGGAAACGCGGCGTTTTCATGCCCAGATCGCCATAAGAGCAGAGGAAACGCAGATAAAGCGCCAAGAGCGCAGCGGAAGCGTCGTGGTTGCGCTATTCATAAATAATAGAGTCGCAGCGGAAGCGGCAAGAGCGCAACGGGAGCGCAAAGAGCGTAGCAGAAGCGTAGCTGGGTCGCAGACGAATCTCACGGCGCTGTCAGCACGATCCCGCTGCGCTGTTGCTGCGTTGCTCCCGCTGCTGCTGCGCTCTTGAATTTCGTGCTACGTTCTTACTACGCTTTCGTTGCGCTTTGAGTCCACGGCGCTTCCGCTACGTAAATTTTGAGCAGAGTCAAAACAAGCGCCGTGACTTGGCGATCATGCCGCTTCTGATACGCTTTCACTGCGACCTAGAAGCTTCTCCTGCGTTGCTGCCGCTTCTGCTACGATTCATGGCGCTTTGTCGAAAATTTCGGAGCGCAGTGGAAGCGCCGTCCAGTGGAATGGGGGGTATAAGGTCAAGTCGGTTAAATTCGGACAACAGGTAAATTCGGACATTGACATTATTACCTCAATATGTCAGTTGTTTGTAATTAAAACAAAGTAAACTGGACAGACAGTGAAAATCGTGATGAGACGGCTCATAATGAGCCGTCTCATCTGGATTTTTACTGTTTGCAATGGCATGTCCGAAATTACCTGCTGTCCGAAATTACCTGGCTTTACCCTATAGATTATCATAAGATCCAGCTGAGAAAAGTTAACAGAATATGCTCTTTCTACTCTTTTATGAATAAATTCTTAATATAGCTTTAGGGAAATCATGTAGTTCCAGTTTGCACATACACACATACATGTAGTACACAGCAGAATGACTGATCGTTACTTTATTGAAGAAGCAAAAAAGTTATAAAGTGAATCAAAAATCTATCGATCATTTTGTTTTGACATTTTTTGCTACTGCCATTTCTTTTTCGTAAGTCTGTAGCTTAAATAGAAAGCGGATAAATATATATCTATGTGGACTAGAACATAGGCGTAGGAAGGTTTGAAATATTGGGGGGGGGGGGCAATACTTTTGGGAATTTATTTTGAGAAGAAAAAAGTGGAAAATTGTTCAAATATAGGGGGGCATAGCAGTCTTTGCCCCCCACCCCCTGCAAAATTATTGGGGGGGGGGGGGGGGGGCTGCACCCCCCCTCTTCCTACGCCTATGTAGAAGTCTAGTAATGCAGCTTCAGTCTCTCATAGGTTCGTAACGTATAACTAGGTTGAACCCATCGATAAATATACAAGGTGTATTTGGCCATTTGAGAATAGCAAAATCCCAGGTGAGCCTGCAAATCTGTGCAATCTAAGCAGTCTCTAATGTCCAAGTTGTTTATGTTACTGATAAACACTGACTTCGATTTTTAAAATGGAAGGTCTTTTAACATTTGTTGAACGTCCCTTTATAAGCTTTTAATTACAGACAGGTGTGTTGACACCCAATCTGCGTCACAGAAAACGGTCTTTCATTCAGCATATGTGAACAAAGAAGGCTCTGATCAGCCTGCGCATTAACGATTGCTCAGTTTCTCTGTTCGTGACTATTAAATATGAGCCGCGACACAACAAAAGCCAATAAAGTAGCATGTTCGCCTAGCGAAGACTCAGATCAACCTGGCCGGGCATCTGCCCAGTCTGATCAGATGGATGGATGACCGATGCGATTTTATGTCCCTTTTAACAGTATTTCAGTCATATTAGGACGATGGGCGGGTGATAATGAAAGGCTGTTGCAATGGAACTCTTTTGCGATTGAAAAGATCCCCGTCTAATGCGGGGCTCGAACCCGGGACCGCTAAATCAGCAGGCCAGCGCTTAGCTTACTGAGCTACCGGATCCCCAGTCTTATCAGAGTCTTCGCTGTCGGCATGGAGTTATCTTAAATCCTTAGCTACCTTTTCAGCCCATAGGGAAGACTCTGATTAGACTTGGTGGATGCCCAGGCTGCCCTTAGTCTTCATGTGGCGCACATACCACTTTGTTGATTTTGTCATGTACCGGCTCAATTATTTACCCAGCAGCACACACCGTTGAATCAACATTGAATCAAGCTGACTCAACGTGAACACGCTCGTTAAATGAACATTTATTCAACGTTGATTCAGTATTGTGTGCCAGTGGGTGAAAGCGACATCTCTCTGCCTACATGCTCCAAGCAACATTTCTCTTGGATTGGCTCATTTTTTCCAATTAGTCCTGGACCTGCTGCGAGTGAGCTTAATCTAGGTAAAGCAGCTTAAAAATGTGACAGGTACGGAAGAGAATTTGGGCCTGATAGAATTTTGTTGATTAAAATACAATCTTGAGCTGATGCTCTTTCGGCCATGCAATGATTTTATCTAGAAAACATTTTTGTTATTTTAAATACTTTAAAAAATGTGGACAAAATGCAACAGTCATATGCAAAAACAGCCAATGTCCGTATAGCGACCTTAAAAAGGAACTAAGCGAACATCAGAGATAAACCAGCAGCAGTCACGATTTCAGACTATATGAAGAGACTACATGAAGGGGTTTCCAGAGAGAGAGAGAGAGAGAGAGAGAGAGAGAGAGAGAGCGAGAGAGAGAGAGCAATATACAGCCAGCCGCAATATACAGCCAGCCACCCATCCTGACGCAGCAGAGCCCGACCTACATTACCTGCATAGTTTTGCCCTGAAGTTATTGAAGCAAGGCTTACGTTACATAAACATTCAGTGTCTGTTTACAGCTACGGGAAAAGTTTTCACTTCATAAATTTTTATCCTATATGAATAGGATACGTCCTTATACATTAGTATACTATTTTAATAGGTATTTGAATGTCTATTTAGAAACTGCAGAGTTTAAAGATACTAAACCTGAGAAAATGATGTGCTATATACCCGTCAATCTTCAGAGACGAGCCGTGAAAAAAACATTGACTGTGGCGATCACGTATCCCGTGAGCAAATGTGACAGCTTTTTCGAAGTCTTCCCAGCAGGTACATAACGTCGAAATGACGTCGTACTGACGTCGATGCGACGTCATCGCGTCGCATCGACGTCACCGTGACGTCATTTTAACGACATGTGCCTGCTGGGTTGTAGAAAGATGCCGGTCCATCTCTGCATGATATACAATGAAATAGCCATTGTTTTGCTTTATTTCTTATAGAAAAGTTAAAAGAATATCTGTCACAGTAGTTAAACCTTTACAACTGCATAGATTTCATATAATTTGGTGAAATTAACATTTGATCATTCTTAATTGTATGCTTCGATTTTGCGGTCTAATACACAAGCGAACTGACTAAAGACGTTGAATAAAATTTGTTCGTCAATGTCCGTCGTGGTTATATGCAAACTACCAAGGCTAAGATCATAGCCTGACCGGAATATTCACTGTTCCCTCTATAATGTTTTCGTGACAGAGAATATTCTTATCAGACTGCGTGAATGACCTGAGTATTCGCGGTTCGCACATACATGTACAATAGTGTATCTTTTCACATGACACTACCTTTTCTTCTGGTTTTATTCTTTTTCAGAAATCCAAATAGTCCAGACCCTCTATCCTCAGCAAAACCATGGCCTCAATACGACCCTGTGACGAAACCATACATGGAAATCTCTTCGAGTGAAGACTCAGTCAGCGCGAGATTTGGCGAGCCACGGACGTCATTTTGGTTAAATTTACTTCCATCAGTGATAGACGTGGCAGAAAAGGCGTCGGAAAATCGGAGCGGGACAGTTACTATAAATAACAAAAGCCCAATGTTTGATATAAGCATTGTAACAGAGGACAACATATTGCTGGCCCTGATAGTGATTAGCGGGTGTCTGTTAATTGCATATATGCTGCTTTGTTGTTATAACGTAGCAAGAATTTACGCCGAAAAGCACTATGCACCACAGAAAGATATCAAACATCTTAAATAAATTCTTATATCAATGTCTTCAAGGGAGATTAGCCTACTGGATGTCTTTTGCCATTCTGGCGGGCTACTCTTGAAGGAAGGAAGTTGGTCTGA
The DNA here is from genome assembly GCA_963989385.1 of Ctena decussata. Taxonomy (NCBI): domain Eukaryota; kingdom Metazoa; phylum Mollusca; class Bivalvia; order Lucinida; family Lucinidae; genus Ctena; species Ctena decussata. Next base: position 18,468,395 of record OZ022502.1, read on the forward strand.
GAAAGGAAAGTCTTTCCTTTAAAGGCCCCATAGCTCCGTCAGCATGAAATATTTTATCGTGAGGTATCGCTGCAAACTTCTCACTACGGTTTCTCCATTGATTATTATCGTGATTGATCGGTTTTGAAAACTCAAAACGTCCTTGAGTTTACCATTAAATAGATTTGAAAAATAACTAGGTCATTTTAGTTGCCAACTAAAATGACCTACTTTCGATTTCACAAGCTTTATTTCATGGTAAAAACACAAGGTACAGGAGATAAAAATACAAGGTACAGGTGTTTGACAGTTGATAGAAATACAATGTACAAAAATGTTAAGCAAGGATCCCATTGATTGTGCCTCGGTTGCATTATTTAATTGCTTAAAGGGCAACCAGAGTCGAAAACCGTCTTTTTTATGGAGAGACTTATCATTTTCCAAAAATACCTTGTTCCTTCTTTTATGCCAGTTATATGATACCAAAAAAAAGCACATCAACCGAAATATTATCATCAATTCTGAAGGCTGTACAGGTTTCATAATGATTTGTATTTTGGCGATTTTACCATTGGTAGGACTATGGAGACTTTAAAGTGACTAAGTCTACAATTATGATCATTTTCTGAATTTTTTTCTTTTCTTTTTAAATCATTTGTAAAAGTAGAATAAAGTTATGCTTCTACCATAAATCTGTTCACTGTAGCTGAAAACTACACGGAAAAGTGAATAATCTTTATATATACAGGCAGTTTTGGCTCCCTGGTAATTATCTGCATCGCTTCAGAATTTCTAGACTGTTGATTGTTTACCTAAATGTTGTTGCTTTTATAGTGATAAGTTGTTATCATAATTATAAAGCTTTATGAATCTGTTGAAAATTATATCCCAGAGTTAGGTTATATCATTGTATTCTTGAAAATTAGAAACATTAATTCTAAAAACAATGTATCGAATCCCGGTCTGGCCACATACTTTCGTTTCTCCTTCCGCTGATTCAAGAAGGGCAGTTGTCAGTTACTGGCGAAAGTATGTGCACTTAGTACTGGTTAACCGCTTAGGAGGTCTAAGCCTGCCCAGGAATAGTGTGGTTAGGTTAACTGACCGTCCCGACATGACCTTAGTTGTTTACCGTGGACGTTAAGCATCAAATCAACCAACCAAAAAATCTAAAAACAAAATATCAAAAGTTACAGATCTTGCAGCTTTAAGAGTGGCCCCTATTTAGGCCTATCGTGCATCTGCTGCGAATTCCACCTGTTAACAGGGGTATGATAACATAATGTGATACCATGTCACTTTTAAAAGAACTGCGCTTGCCCGAATGAGATCAGGCACTGCCTTAAGAATGATCCCAGCGGGCACATGGCGACAAAATGACGTCGTGCCGACGTCGATGCGACGTCGTCGCGTCGCATCGACGTCAGTACGACGTCATTTTGACGTTATGTGCCTGCTGGGATATCAGGCACTGTCATGAGAAGCGATCTCAGAAGAGCAAGTTCTAACAAAGCTGCGTTTGCCTTTCATTTGTTTGACGCTCTTTACGCCTTAAAATCTTCTAATGATGCACGATAAATAGAACACCATGTAAACTATCAGGCTCGATCTGAAACACGTCGGACTGGCTCGGCAAGCCTCGACATCCCTCCGCTGTTTCTAGTCTCGCCTGATAAACTTGATATCAAAAGACATTAACATGGTATTCTCTGTGTAGATGAGACTCGCCTACCGGGAAGTGAACATTATTTTGCTTAAGTTATCTGCCTTGCAAAAATGGCGGCCAGAGCAGTAACTTGTATCAAGACACATTAAGATGAATGGGTATACACTTTCAGGGGAAGCAACTCTACCATTTTCTTTGTGTTTTTTTGTGACGTAGTAGTTCTTATGCTTCTTTAATTATTAAAGATGCTCATTTAAAGGGGGGGGAGGTGTGTGGGGGGGGGGGGGGGGGTATGGTGGATACTGAATACTGATTGGATGGTGGAGTGGAGCTTGCTATTTAGCAATTGAGCTGCCACTTGCGAAACACCACCATCCAGTGCAATGTCCAAATCTTTGTCTAACTTGCCCTTGCTAAATGAGTTCTAGTGCATTGTTGCTATTTCGGAATGTTGCTTTAACTTGCTTGCTTTATAGTTATGTGGCTGTCACACAGTGACGTATAGCACCAGCGTATGCCGACGTATGAGAAATTTAGCAAACACGCTGGTGTACGTTGAATAAGTTAGGGGTACGTTATGAACAAGTTACGAGCACGCTCAAATACGTTGGTATAAGTTGTTGTACGTCGAATGCGGCCTGAAATTTTGTGCATGCATAAAATCTTCAGCGTACGCCGATGTATTGTTTATAAGTTAGTCATAAGTTTGGTGTACGCAATAGGTAAAGTTATGCGTACGTTCATGCACGTAACTTGTAAGTTAATCATACGTTGACATACGTCGGCAGCCAGCAGGTCCATTGTGTAGCGTACGCGTAACTTATTTCTAACTTATAGGTAAAGGCCCTGTCACACTACAACGTTTCAGACAACGTATGCCAACGTATGAAAAATTTATCCAATACGCTGGCATACGCTGGAGATAAATTAAAACATCAAACAGCAGCCGGTTTTGGAACGCATACATAGCGTGCTGAAACGTATAAATAACTTATTCACAACTTATCCCTAGCGTATACATAACTTATACAAGCGTATAACAACGTGTTCCCAGCGTATCTGTAGCGTTCTTGTCTTATGCCGAACGCATGCACAACGTTAGTCTAACTTACGCCGACCTTATGTATAGCGTGTTGGAGCGTGCTTTGATGATCAGATGTAAAGCGACGGCTCTCTACAACACTTTTTTTGTAGTGGACGTTGATCGATGGACATGCCTAAAGAACGAAAATCAGACAACTTTGCAGGTAGTAGCTGACCACCTGCATGCCTACCGTCGTCCCAATCAGCACCCGACTGCCGTGCCTACGATGGTAGCCAACATCCCTCTCGCGCAGACTCCAATGCCTCTTTAGTGGTATCCGTGGCGGCATCTGCAGCAGCTGTGGTGGCATCTGAAGTATTAACCCCCTTCTCAAGCCCCAAAACGACAAGTAGAAGCGGTCCGAATTGCTGATCTGTATCCAATATATATAGCTGAAGCCCAGGCCGATGGCGGATATGTTACCTAAATACGCTCTGTGCGTTCGTGATACGTTGAATAAATTCTAAGGTCGTCAGGCATAGGTTGGATACGTTCTGGATACGTTCGGTATAAGTTACAGGTAAGTTACCTATAAGTTAGAAATAAGTTACGCGTACGCTCCACAATGGACCTGCTGGCTGCCGACGTATGTCAACGTATGATTAACTTACAAGTTACGTACATGAACGTACGCATAACTTACCTGTGGCGTACACCAAACTTATGACTAAATTATAAACAATACGTCGGCGTACGCTGAAAATTTTATGCATGCACAAAATTTTGGGCCGCATTCGACGTACAACAACTTATACCAACGTATTTGAGCGTACTCGTAACTTGTTCATAACGTACCCCTAACTTATTCAACGTACACCAGCGTGTTTACTAAATTTCTCATACGCCGGCATACGCTGATGCTATACGTCACTGTGTGACAGCCACATAACTTACCTGTAACTTATACCGAACGTATCCAGAACGTATCCAACCTATGTCTGACGACCTTAGAACTTATTCAACGTGTCACGAACGCACTTAGCGTATTTAGGTTACATATCTGCCGGCGCCCTGGGCTTCAGCTATATATATTGGATACAGATCAGCAATTCATCACTTTTAAATAAGGAATCTTCTTGGACCGCTTCTGCTTGTCGTTTTGGGGCTTGAGAGGGGGTTAATACTTCAGATGCCACCACAGCTGCTGCAGATGCCGCCACGGATACCACTAAAGAGGCATTGGAGTCTGCGCAAGAGGGAGGTTGGCTACCATCGTAGGCACGGCAGTCGGGTGATGATTGGGGCGACGGTAGGTATGCAGGTGGTCAAGGTGGAGATTTCTTGGGTCAACTACTACCTGCAAAGTTCTCTAATTTTCGTTTTTTAGTCTATAATTGTCCAAGAAAGCAAACCAGAAATCACAAAAATTCACCTTCTTATAATATTAAAATACATATGTTTATAGAAAATTTATATTTATGAATCATAAAATATAAATAATTAGTTGTCTCGTGTCTACAATTTATTTCTTCCATGGTCCATGTCGCCCGCTGTTATTTATTTTTCCTCATTCAATTATGCAGAGGAAAACAACTTCCCCGTAGCCGGTCATCAAAGAGATGATAATCAGTAAGGAAAATTCCCAGCGGGCACATGGCGTCCAAATGACGTCGTACTGACGTCGGTGCGACGTCATCACGTCGCATCGACATCAATACGACATCATTTCAACGTTGTGTGCCCGCTGAAAAGTGTTTTAGGGTGTTTATTTCAAACATTGGCACGATACCATGTCATTGTATTTTCCATATTCAGCCACTTTCTAATCTGGTTCTCGTATATAAACACAATTTTGTGGGCGAACTGTCCTACAAAATGTCGGTGAACTGTATTCAGTTTTGTCCAAAGTGTTGGTATTGTTATTTGGATTATTGAACTATGCTGGACGTAAATTCATAGTATCAAAGCTGGATGTGATTATAATATTCGACGGTGGATATAGCACGACGCTGGATGTTTTTTCTAACCGACGGTGGATATGTAACTCTACGTAAACACTTACGAATATAACGCGACATCTGATTGGATAGTATAACGTCAAAAATTTGCAAACCCGACGTCATTATAAAACTTCACTTCTCATTGGCTGACGTTTGGTTTAACGTTGCTGAATGCGCTTTCTTTGGATGCACATTAGTACACTCAATCGGAACACCGCTCGGCCAATTCCGTGAATCATAGAATTGGCCGAGGAGTTCCGAATGTAGTACACTTTGAGAGGTGAAAATATGTAAAAGTGCATTAGAATGGGGATAACTGAATTGAAAATTGCCACTTGGGGAGGTAAATCGTCGGTTTTATGGTCGCAAATTTCCGACCATAAAACAGACGATTTACCTCCCCAAATGACAATTTTGAATAGTAACTGTTGCTGGCTCTATAATTGTAAAGACTTATGATTAACACAGAAATTCAAAAGTATTTGTATAATTGCCCTGCGCTCATGTTCAAGCCAACAACACAACTACACTTCGGCGGTGGCCCTTTATAGGGTGGAATACCTACAAGTTGGGGCTATTACTAAAACCTTGTACCGCACCGCACCGCACCGGCTAAAACCTTGTACCGCACTCACGGAAATTTCCGTACAGTGTCGAGTAAATTCCGAATTTAACCGCACTCACGTTATATGCTATCTTTATATACAGGATTGTTGCAGTCTTTCTTTGTGTGAGTAAATATTAAATATTATTAAATACTATTAAAAATTTACTTTATGTCGTATTTATTTCAACTAAAATACTTCTCTTTTTAATATATATATGAAGGATCATTTTTCTTTTTTCGGCAAGCAAACTCTCAATTGAATACTTTGAATATCTTCTATGAATGCATATTTATATGGCAAATATACATTATGCTGTCATAGCTTTTTCTCCAAAGAATCTATACATCTATTTCTCTGGTGATTGCGACACAGACATACTTTTAAGAGTTACTTCCAACCCAGGTATAGGCCGTTTGCTGTCTATAAAACAGGTCATTTTGCTAAATATCTCTAAAACTACCACAGCTATCACTGTGAAGTAAAGCGCATCTTTAATGTCTATCTTATACATAACTAATCTATAATTTTCCTCAAAATTATATTTTGAAACTAAAAACTGCCGATTTTTAGATGATATTTGAACTGTATTTTACAAGGGAGTAAGTTTATTTATGTAACAGCCATAGAATGGTCAATATTTACCTATGTCAATTGTTAGCTAATTGTACAGAGTTACTCAATGGCACCTGTATACCTGTTGATCTTTTCATTTGAGTAAAATTGATGTTAACTTATTTATTTGTTGGGAAGAGAATTGATTGGTGATGAATAGGATTAATTTATCTATAGAAACATTCCTGTGTTGTGATGCATATATGGGCATTGCTTATAGCTATTACATTAGATTATTGTACTCCCCTATACTTAAGCTGAAAATTTTGTAAATTTTTTGTAAAGGATTTAATAGACAAAAGCAAAAAATTGACAAGATAAAATTCTGAAAGTCAGTTTCCAGTTTTGTATTAGTTTGACAATACCAGTGGAGAAAAAAAATCAATTTTATCACCAGTAATAAAGGAGAAAATCTGCAAAATGACCTGTTTTATAGACAGCAAATGGCCTATAGGATTTTTTCCAGACAGATATACCACATGTATATGCCTTTTTTTTTTAACTCTAGGCAGTTATACAGATAAATTTACCCTCAAACAAAAATATATAATGAAAGTGTATCACAGTCTTGTACTTTTTATTAGTAAACCCAACCGAATCTAAACACCAGGGACTACCATGTGTGAGAACATATTGAAATGGATTTTTACCGCTACTAAAATCCTTTTTGAGGTTGGGCTGTTAAGGTTTCAGCATAATATAAATATATATATACTTCCAGTACATTAACATGTCTAATAAACAGACTTATTTACAGAATCAGCATGTACCAAGTAACATAAAATTGACTACGGCAGAGTCCGTAAAATTCGGTAGGGTTCGGAAATCTTCGGCGGTGCGGTACTCTATTTTACCCTGGTGCGGTACGGTGCGGTGCGGTACAAGGTTTTAGTAATAGCCACAAGTTGGTCCCAATAAAGCGCGTAAATCTGCAGTTGCAGTTTTACCTTACAACAAGAGTAAGCCTTTTCAAATTCTTTCCTTGACGGATGTTTTTTTCCGCAATCGCCGATCAAGCTCGACCAAAATCGAGGGTGCCGGGTATGATCTAAACCTCTATAGATACGGAATTGATGCAGTCAACCTTTCGGGACAATCGATAGGTTCGAAACTTTTGTTCGATTTCTGTTTTTTACAGTTGACGTGTGGCGTGAAAATGGACGGCTATAATTAGTATGAAAAATAACATTTTAAATGCAGACAACCTTTACTTACAAAAAAGAATTGTTTGCATGATAATACTTTAATTACAAAGTTCTCGCATTTAGATAAACACACACACACACACACACACACACACACACACACACACAGAATAATACATAATTTTTTGTCTTTTCATGACCATAGCGCGAATTAGGGACATAACGGACCACGGACAAAACGGACCACGGACATAACGGACCACGATTGGGACAAAACGGACCACGTTCAGGACAAAACGGACCACGTTTAAGGTCAAAACGGACCACGTTCAGACCTTCCGTTAACCTTGAGAAATCATTGTTTTATTTTAGTTGCAACACTAATTAAGAAATTTGCATGTTTTAAAGATAAAAAAACTGGCCATTAAATTAACTAATTTAATTAATTTGATAGTTGCGACATCCAAAGATAGTTGAGATCATGAACAGTAGTCAAATAATTTTGACCATTTAACATTGTCTTTGGTAATTATATACTCCTTAACCAATTAATTGGCACCTATTAATGGTCTGGTTTGTCTTCTAGCGTGGTCCGTCTGGTCCTGAAACATGGTCCGTTTTGTCCTGAAACGTGGTCCGTTATGTCCTAACCGTGGTCCGTTTTGTCTGGTCCGTTTTGTCCATGGTCCGTTTTGTCCGAGTACCCCATAGCGCAAGGGTACCACCATTGGACACCTAAAAATTGCTTTTTCAAATGAATTTTCAAATTGTTACATCAAAAGTCTAACGACTTTATGTGACTTGCAAAATATATACCTCGTATATTGATTCGGTAAACATAAGCTGTAGTATGACTTCATACGGAGGAATCGGGGAGCATTCATTATTTCACAGGTAACGGGCGTAAAATCTTGGTTAGGGGTACCCCCATCGGACACCTTTATTTTCTACACATGTAAACTAATTATGCATAAACAAATTTAATGTAACATTGTAAAGACATACCCTTGTTTAAGATAAATAGGCAAGAATCGATTCAGAACTTTAAGTTTGACATGAAAGATAAAATAATATGTGCTCCCTCAGAATGATGACGTTTGTTTACATTGAACTATTTATATAGATTTTAGCCAGTGTCGAGAGGCAAACAAGTGTGCATTTTCTCTAATTTCTCTAAAACTAGAACGAACTGGAATATAATCCTTATATTATTTGTTAGGTGACTAAAATCTCCATCCAATGTTGTTGGTTAGATTATTGAACTGCATTTAGGTATGACGAAATCATGGTGTAACCATTCACTGAAATGTTTCTGACTTGTACCCTTGTCCGGTAAATACCGTCTATGAAAATTACGTTATGCTCCCGAGACGAGAAAGGCGCGCAAAAGTGTCGATGAAAAGACCACAAAACATTATAAAAATTGGTATTAAATTGGACGAGGTGCTAGTCATTTTAAACGAGAACAGATCGTAAAGGTGTCCGATGGGGGTACCCTATCCGATGGGGGTACCCTCACGCTAGATATTAACAGATGGCAAGGACCAGCTAATTTAGTGCTAAGCCAAAAAAAAAAAAAAAATAGTAATAATAAAAAAAAAATAAAAAAGATAGTAATAATAATAAAAGAAAAAAAGAAAAAAAAGAAAAGGTGATTCTAACTTATTTGATCACCAACTATAGTATGTAGGATTACACTAAGCCAGAATCAGTTCCTTTTTGGTTTTGAAATTCACTGATTTAACATTACCTCATTATCGATAAAACAGACACCATGAACAAACAAGACCTGTCCATGTACAGGATAGCTTGCCTGCAGTGCCTTGCCCATCACATAAAAAACTTTGACGTAAAACTTTAAAGTGTGACGCCCACGCCAACGCCCACGCGACGCCGACATCCAAGTGACAACAGTAGCTCTCTGTGCTTTCATACAGGCGAGCTAATGACAAAATATATCTTAACCAAAGCATTTTTTCTTTTTTAAGTGATTCATTGCCTACAAAATGTAGCTTCCTGAAGTTTTAAAACTATTTAAATAAACTATTTCCAAATATATAATTTAAAAGCTGTTATAATTTATTACCTACTATATCATAATAGTTCACTTTAAAAAAAATAAATTTAGCTACCAAGGATGTTAATAACTATACTGCTAAATTTGTTTTCCATGAACAAATGATTGGTAAAACGTGAAGGTGTACCATGCACCTCATAGATAGATAGATGACTTGCGATTCGACATCCCAATAAACAGTATTTTTAGTCATATCAGGGTGATGGGAGGGTGATAATGAAAGGCATTGTGTAGTGGAAATCCGTTTATGGTTGGAAAGATTTCCGCCTCCAGTTGATGTCGAACTCGGGCCCGCTAGATCAGTGGACAGCATTTAACCTACTTAGCTGTCAGAGGCTCCACCATATACTTCAAAATATTTGAGCCGCGACACGACAAAACCAACAATCTGGAGCGCCCAACACAGACTCAGATCAGCCTGGGCATCCACCCAGTCTGACCAGAGTCTTTGCTGTCCGCATGGCGGTAGCTTAGACCCTTAGCTACCCTTTGAACACTTAATGAAGAGTCTGATCAAACGTGGCGGATGTCCAGGCTGATTTGAGTTTGCGCTGGGCACACAGCCACATTGTTGGTTTTCTCGTGTCGCGGCTCATTTTATAAGTTCCTTCATTTTCAGTTGTGTCTCTGTGGAGAAATTAAATGAGGTGGACTGGAGGGAACTGACACTTCAGCGAAAGAAGCTTGAAAATCTCAGGATCTAATTATTTAACTGACACTCATTTCAAAGAAATTTTCATGTCGGACACCTAACATCATGGCCAGTGGAAAAAACTCAGCCCCGTTGATGAATAATGCCACTGAAGACTCTGATTCTTCAGAACAGTTCAGTGATCGAGATATCATGAAGGTGGATTACATGCAGTTTGATAAAGATTTCATTGCATGGTCAGAGGCTTGTCCTGATAGATTGAGCCCGTCAAATTTTGCACAAACACAACCACCAGACAGCTCAGCTATGGCAAGCAGTTGTGAGCTTAATGAAGTCGACAAAGATTCAATTAGTAATCGATTACCCGCTTGTCATGGAAATGGTGATTCTGAGGTCAACCAAGAAAAGAAAGATAACATATGCTCTGCACGACGTGGAACTGACAAAAATAAACTAGACTTTGCTTTCAGACTAATCACAGCAGGACACCAATCTTTAAATAACGACTTAATCCTAGCTGAAAAACGAACAGTTCATGTGAAATCATTTGTTCCTCATTCCGCTGAAACTTACTCGGCACCATCAGCTGAAGCATTGCACAACAACAATCATTCCAAAAGTAATTATAAAAACAAATCCATGGCTATGACGCTCATGGGTATGATGATAAAAAATCGGTCTTTTCGAAAACTTCTTGAACCCGGTAAGGAAACTCTTTTACAACTTGTAGACGAACAAAGGACCTCCAGTGAGCAGAAGGAAATCACTACCGACCGCACCTTTGAAACTTGTATTACTGCTGATTACAGTTTAAAGCATAAATCCGATAATTATTTTCGACAAAAAATGGAGCCCGTGAAGGAAATTCGTTTTGAAGTTTTAAACAAAGAAAGAAATGCATATAAAGTGATAGAAACAGCTGCTGACCAAACTGTTGCCACTAGCCCTTCCGCTGACAACATTATTAAATCTAAGTGTCCTTTTGCATTAACGAATGTGGAGCAATCTTATGGCAATGATTCAAACGTAATTAGTGGGGAAGCAGAACACAGAAATATATATATGAATTTTGATGATAATATGGAGATCGACATAGCAGAAGAAACTGTATCAACAAGTGGGGAAGCAGAACACAGAGCTATATATATGAATTTTGATAATAATATGGAGGTCGACATAGCAGAAGAAACTGTATCAACAAGTTATGATCGTATATGCAATAGTGATAACTGCAAAAAATATGAAAATGAGACAAACAATTTTAATGTTAGTACAGAGTTCGTGCAAAGAGAAAATAGTGATTTAGTGGCAAAAAGTGACGTGCAGTTCGGTGTTTTGGGTGAAAATGCATTTTCAGCGAACAAAGACGCATATGCAATAAACAAAGAGTTAGATTTTCTTCCTTCCACAAACATGGCACCTAGTAGTGTAGTTGACGATTCGGATTGTATCAGTTCACCCAACGTTAATTGTCACAAAAAGCGCTTCAAAATAACAACACCATGTTTAAAATATTTAAATAAATTGGATAAACTCAAAATAACAGTGGATGACGACATGGTTACTCGAGATTATGTGTATGTAATTGAAAACAAAAAGGCATCAGCCGATGATAACACAACAAAATCTGTCAGCAATCTGAAGAGAATATATCAGAAAGTTTGGACAAGAAATCAGTTTAATGTTGCAAAAGATCATACATATTCATACGATGGAACTGATTTAAAAACTCTTGTTGAAAGAGAGCATTCTTATATCAGCGGGTCAAAATATTTTGTCAGGAAATCATACATTTGATTTGTCTGACAGTGACATACAGTTATTTATTGTTTGATTGATAACGGAGAAATAAGTCACCTGTGTTCTAAGATTTAGCCGTAAAGCTTAAAACGAACGAGCGCTAAAGCTAGGAGGCGCCTTAGGACATGATGGAGTATTTTTTCTCAATAATCAGTTAAAACAATACATTCCTTTTTCATTAAACCGCAGAAATATGCATGTGTTTTATTTTACGTGCTTGCGCACACCACTTATACAGAGCCTTGACTTTTACCTGCATTTTTTCCAATGGGTTTGTCCAAAAAGTTATAGACGATTCCATGTCCATTTGACATAAAAACAGCCTTCTGTGAATCGCTATATGACTTACTTTTGAGCATAAAACAAATTGCTATTTCAATGCTGTGAAAATGCAATGACTTGACGTTGTTTCTTTTCTTTTTTTCTTTTTGTTTTAGTTCACCTGAGCCATAGGCTCAGGGTGAGTAGTAATCACTCATTGTACTGTCCGTCGTCCGTCTTGCGTCTTCCGTCGTCAACATCGCCTAGTAGGTCTTACGGTAGAATATCTTGCAACCAGCTGTGACGGGAAATGGACCGGCAGCTGCTTGGCATGTTTTCTACCTTAAATTTTACGGATTTTTTACAGTGTATGCACATAAAAGCACATAAGAGACATGTAAGAGATATAAAGATAGCACATGCTAAACAACACTTCAATATGATATTTACTGATACATATACAAGTTTAATCTTAAGACTGATATATACTGAAGAAAAAAAAAATAAACGTTTCATAGATAATTCATGAATTTTAAGCTAAAGGACAATATTTTCAAATATTGCTACGTTATTCTCTCACATACAAGATGTCAGACAACCTTCTGAACTAACCGCTTTTGGATTTGCATAAATTGTTACAGAGTTATTCCAATTTAACTGAAAATACCACTGACAATGCGGAACGCTTACTGCACATGCGCAAGGGCTTAAATCTTTACACTTTTGGACTTGCATTGTAACCGCCAATGAGAAACTCGGTGAACCTTATGAATTTTAACATGCAGTTCAAAGAAATAAGATGTTAAAGATTTTGTGTCTTTGAAATCGTCTCCCTTTAAATTAAAAGTATAGCAAATCATTTACTCCGATTTACTGTATGTTTCAACATAATTTTCAAGTTTAATTCATGAATCCTATTCCAGCTTATTAAGACAATGGTTCATGACGAAAAAAAGTTTGGTTAAACTGATTAATTGTCCGTAGTATATCACATTGCACTGTCTATGGGATTTTCAGTGCAGAGCATGAAAGTCAAAGTCAAGTGTCCTGAAAAGATATTCCAAGCCTTGTGTTTCACTGATCAACCCTTTTGAAGCGGCGATTGGACCATGTTTGTAACAAACAGTGTCTGATAAACATCTCAGAAGTGACTTGCTGACACGGGCTGACAACTTTAGTGAAATATGGGGCTCCAAAATCACCTCAAAATAGCACTTTCAAATAAGTAAATAAGACAATAATAAGTAATAATACTAGAATAAGTAAATAAGACAACAGAAATAAATAAGTAAATAAGACAACAATAAGTAAATAAGACAACAATAAATAAATAAGACAACCGAAATAAATAAGTAAATAAGACAACAATAAGTGAATAAGACTACAATAAATAAATAAGATAACCGAAATAAATAAGTAAATAAGACAACAATAAGAAAATGAGATAACAATTAGTGAATAAGACAACCGAAATAAATAAGTAAATAAGGCAACAATAAGTAAAGAAGACTACAATAAGTAAATAAGACAACCGAAATAACTAGTAAATAAGACATTAATAAGTAAATAAGACTACAATAAATACATAAGACAACCGAAATAAATAAGTAAATAAGACAACAATAAGTAAATAAGACAACAATAAATAAATAAGACAACCAAAATAAATAAGTAAATAAGACAATAATAAGTGAATAAGACTACAATAAATAAATAAGACAACCGAAATAAATAAGTAAATAAGACATCAATATGTAAATAAGACACTAATAAGTAAATAAGACAACAATAAGTAATTAAGGCAACAATAAATAAATAAGACGACCGAAATAAATAAGTAAATAAGACAACATAAGTAAATAAGATAACAATTAGTAAATAAGACAACCGAAATAAATAAGTAAATAAGACAACCGAAATAAATAAGTAAATAAGACAACAATAAGTAAATAAGACAAGAATAAATAAATAAGACAACAATAAATAAATTAGACAACCGTAATAAATAAGTAAATAAGACAACATAAGTAAATAAGACTACAATAAATAAATAAGACAACAGAAATAAATAAGTATATAAGACAACATAAGTAAATAAGACAACAATAAGTAAATAAGACAACCGAAATAAATAAGTAAATAAGACAACAATAAGTAAATAAAACAACAATAAGTAAATAAGACGCCAATAAATAAATAAGACAACCGAAATAAATAAGTAAATAAGACAACATAAGTAGTTATTACTGACCGTCCCAAGGCGGTACTTTCGTTGCGGTTGCATTTGTTTTATGTTCGGTGCTGTTTGATTTATTGTGTTCTCATTTTAACCCTTCTATAATAAAAATAGAAAAAGGTAAAAAAAATGTTGAATGTTTTTCGTATAATTTGCTTAGTCTGTTGTAACCCATCTGTTGGTCTAAATTATTTAGTTCAATAAAGATAGCTGAGTTGCCACCTATTTGGGAAAGAGCTGCTGATTCGGCTTATCACTTGTAATTTATTATTTGTTGGGATGTCTTTGTCAATCTTTCCCTTTGATGTTGGGGATAGGGTTTGGGATCTGATTCAGTCAGTTCCTGAAGTGTAGTTACTCTCAAAATAAGTAAATAAGACTACAATAAATAAATAAGACAACCGAAATAAATAAGTAAATAAGACAACAATAAGTAAATAAGACAACAATAAATAAAGAAGACAACAGAAATAAATAAGTAAATAAGACAACATAAGTAAATAAGACAACAATAAGTACATAAGACAACCGAAATAAACAAGTAAGTAAGACATCAATAAGTAAATACGACAACAATAAGTAAATAAGGCAACAATAAGTAATTAAGACATCAATAAGTAAATAAGACAACAATAAGTAAATAAGACTGCAATAAGTAAATAAGAAACCGAAATAAATAAGTAAATAAAACAACATAAGTAAATAAGACTACAATAAATTAATAAGACAACCGAAAATTAATTAGTAAATAAGACAACAATAAGTAAATAAGACTACAATAAATAAATAAGATAACCGAAATAAATAAGTAAATAAGACAACAATAAGTAAATAAGATAACAATAAGTAAATAACTTAACAATAAGTAAATAAGACAACCGAAATAAATAAGTAAATAGGACCACGAAAGCAAAACGATTACAGCAAAGCTAGCAAGGCATAAACATCGAATAAGCAATTAACAAAATCAGTTAAACAGAAATAGGAAAAGTGTCTAAACGCATCCAGAAGGCTAAGATGCAGAACAAAAAGAGCAGACACAGCCCCCTCCGTTTCATGCATTTATCGAGCTTTTAAAATGATTGAAATTGTGGACCTCTCTGAAATGTTGAGGAAGAGAGTTTCACAGTTTCACGCCACTGGAACGAAAGGAGCTTGAGACAAACCTCGTTGTTCTTACCTGTGGGATATCGGCCATTCTTGTGTTATGTAGATAAACATGAGTTTCCATATGTAAAATTAAAGAAAAAAAACCTTCAAACTTCCAGTGCCATTGTCTTCTGCCTCCGCAACTTCAGAGTATGCAGTTTTGACTGACAAGAAGAGTGTCATAATCTGACACATAATCACTGTATATAAAGCGAAGTAATTGTTCCTGTATCTGCTCAAGGTTCTTTACAGATGCGCCAAGTCAGTGGACATTGCCTAAAATTTGACAAAAGAATGATAAATGTTAAGTTTACCCAATATGCAAAGTTTCTTACCGATACGTTTTAAAATACCTAATTGCTTTTAAGTCTTTTTACGGCTATTTGAAATGTGAATATCAAATTTAAGTTTAAAATCAAAAGTTATACTGCCTCATCACAGTTAATAATACAATTCTCACCCAAATTAAATTAAAGGTCATGTTTTAATATTTGGATTTTTGGCCTATCGCAAGACCTTGAAATTTGTCTGGATTGGCCTGCATTTGATTGTCTGAGGACCATTTGACAAGGGTGTCAAAACATTTAAAGAACTAAAGGCGACATATGAGAGAGAGAGAGAGAGAGAGAGAGAGAGAGAGAGAGAGAGAGCAACAGGATTGTTCAAACTTGGCACCTTCTCTGAACGGTTTCAAAAGTAGGCTGAATTTTTCCTGCTACATATATGCGCAACCCTGGTGTAATACCCTGAGCGAGAGGACCAGGTTGACAACTCTCAATCAGCTGCAGATACGTCTATAGAATGCAGAGCCTAAGTAGACGTCGACCATTAACAGCGAAAATAACTGCCTGTATAGGTCGTTTGGGAAAAAAGTGGAGGGCCAAAAAAAAAAAAAAAAAAAAGAAAGAAGAAGAAAAAAAAAAAGATAAAAAAAAGAAAGAAGAAGAAAAAAAAAGATTTAATAACAAGAAAGAAGAAGAAGAAAAAACAGATTAAAGAAAGAAGAAGGAGAAAAAAAATGATTAAAAAAAAAAGAAAGAAAGAAAGAAAGAATAATAATAATAATATTCATTAAACTTTGCATAACTTAATCTATTACCTATACGAACTCATGCAAAGAAATTCAGAAATTTTATTGGTAATCAAATAAAAAACATTAAAATCAGCTTCATGTTAGTTTTCGGAACAGCCAGTGTTGTACAGACTATTATCATATATTTACACTTGCTACTGTCTTTCCATAGGTAAACTGTAGAGCAACTGGCTTCATACACCGATGAACGATTGTTGATCATGTGACGTTGTCGTCTAGCGACGTATAAGGCAAACAGACGTCTTGATTGTCCACGTAACGTTCTATTGACGCCACGTCTTTTCTTCGACGCATATTTTGCATATTCTATATTAAATTACCACGAAACAGCACAGGAAGGGTCTAAAAATAAAGTGTAAATATAAGAATAAAAATTGATTTTTCAGCGTTCATCGTGTGAAGAAGCCAGTGGTCGTTGCTAAAATTCTACAAGAAGCGCTTCATGGAATTTTAGCTCCACCCACTGGCTTCATCACACGATGAACGCTGAAAAATCGAATTTTAATTCATAAATGACGTCGCATCTGAGAGTGTAATAAAGCCATGCATTAAAAACGATAATCCACTAGTGGATTAAATATGCAAATTACGTCGTAACGTTATACTGAGTATATAGGTTGACGTCCATAAATTCGCAAAATTCGCTAATAAAAAGCGATTTTAGTGTCATGATAAATAGGATCTTGCATTAGTGCTCCTGTGTTATTGAATTTATTAAACTCGTTGGTGAAAACAATAAGATACTCGGCAGAGCCTCGCATCTTATCTTTTTTACCGAACTCGTTTAATAAATTCAATAATACATGAGCACTAATGTAAGATCCTCTATTTAATAACTAGATCTACATGTATAACTTTTCATTTAAGAGAGGCTGACTGTAAGCATCGAGCATTGGCCCATAACAACGTGGAAAGGCGAAAATTACGGATTTAGCTGATATTTTGGGAAATTGATATATACCATGCTTGTTTGTGTTTCACAAGTTTTTAGCTGTCAGCTTTCGGCCGTTTCCATGGTAACCAGGATTCCATTTTGAAAATGTCAATATTAAGACCTTAATGTAACATTCCCTCGCTAAAATTGAACAACAAATATTATCTTATTCTATTTTGTTTGTGTAGTTTGACAATACACAGCTGTGTAATGAGATTACATAAAATTAATGTTTTCTGTCCTATATTATCAACGGAAGACCTTTTACTGAAAAAAAATAGACCCAATTTTGAGTGAAAAATACGCGTTTTATTCGCCTAATACCTAAAAATAGCAGTCACGTTTGAAAATAAGGCCATACTTACATGATAGAGCAAGGTTCGAAGTTTAAGAATGTCAAAAAATTAGGTGTAAATTCGCAAAGTTTCAAATTGTATTCATCTTTGCAATGTGTCAATGTTGTAAAATTGTAGCGAGGGAGTTAAGTCAATCTGGGATTAACTTACCTCTCTTGACGATTACAAATGTACGAACACTACATGTAGTATCAATGATCTTCCATAATAAAAGATAGCATCATTAAAAGAATTAGATAACTGTCAACAATGCTCATTATGATCATTTTAGATCTATGAAATTGGTCCATTCACCAAGACTGCAGTTGCAGATATATTTGATGACATGAGTTGTGCCGAGCAAAACGCCTGCAGAAATCACGGAATAGAAGAACGGAGCAAACACATTTTATTAAAATTACTTTGCAGCAATCTGTTTGCTTTTTCTTTATTTTATGTTGAAATTAATAAATTTACTAGTTTTTCTTGAATAAATTACTTCTTTGAAGTAGGTAAAACACAAAAACAGGCAGTTTCAGGACAGAAAGTGGTGTAGGCCTACTCGAGTACAGTGTCTATTCACTGGGGGATAGACTGAAATGTTCTGTGACTTATGATCGTGATATTACATAGAACAGCCAAGAATTGATGCATGAACGACTTATAGTTTTACATCCTTTTAACAGTAGTTCAGTCATATCTTGGTGACTGGAAGAACAAGTGTGTGTGTGTGTGTATGGAGGGGGTGGTGGGGGGGGGGGGGGGGGGTATGAAGGGCTGTGTGTGTGTGCAATGGAGACCTATTGGCGGTTGGAAAGGTTTACGCCTCCAGCGGGTCTCGAGCCCGGAATTACTAGACCAGCAGGCCAGGGCTTAACCTACTGTGCTACCGGGGCTCCTGGAGCAACCAAGAAAGTCTTGTAATTTAGGTAATCCTGATAGGGTGCCATCTAAAGTATACGTGTACACGAGTGATTTATTCATCCCATCCACTTCCCTAATTTCATCCACTTTCTGTAGCTTAATTTTTTATCACAAACGTGGTGCCATTGCACACAGTCTTTCAAAATCATCTATGCCTTGCCGCATGACTAAAGAAATGTTTAAAGGGCCATAAAAATACAAACATGCTATTAACCCTCTTCGTTTCACAGTCTGCCATCTAAATTTTTAATTTTTGCTGCTATAAAAATGTTTATGTCCATTTTGTGATGAAATTACTATTGGTTTGGCATGTGATTTTTCGAACCATAAAACATTGAGCAAAATGATGATCGATGCTTACAGTCAGCTGTTCTTAACTCTCTCCGGCTTCGCCCTCGAGAATTTAAAATATTTTGCGATTTGCACTTCAACAGCATGTATCAACCAGCGATTACTCACTGGTAAAATATATATCTTAATCAGTACTACATGTATATCATATTTTTTTTCACATTTGTACACTCTTTCTCTTCCCAAAATGGTGATATCGCTAATGCATAATAAATTACTAGTTAGACTAGCGCTAGTCTGATAGTGAAAAGGTTACCGTTAATAGAAAAAGAATTAACTTTTTTTCTTCTTTTTTCTGGACAGTCTATAAAACTTGACTCTGCTCCTTTTCTGATATATGAGTCATTCTACAAAAATGAAGGAATTTGGGCTTTTTTGTTTTGCAAAAAATAACACAACTGATTTTGATTTGTTTTATTTTAATCTCAACTCTGAATATTTAACAACAATAAACAATTAATTTAGACGAGAGAATTTGCATAAAAGTACATGTTGGCTTAGTTTGATTGCTGCCCTGGTTTAAAATGTCATTCCTGTTACCACAACAAGAAACCTTATTTCCTAAATGAAATAATTATCCTAGTTATTTTCTTCTTTCATATTAAAAAGTCCTTGTTGAGACCTCCAAGTTAACAAACTTGTTCAGAGGAAAAATTATTTGTTACTTATAATATAATCAATAGTTTATTATTTTATTGAAACAAAACGTTTTAAGCCAATGCCATCAAATCTCTTTTGAGAATTTGTAGGATGGGTATCTTCATTTTCTGCAAAAGGTAGCTGCAGGCATCGACTTTCAAACTGGTAAGTAAATGCAACAGCAGAACAATGGATTAATTCATATATTGAGCAAAAGTTGACTGGTAACAGGAACGATATTTGGTAACAGGAATGACAACAATAATTTTCAGCAGTAACATAAATGACAATATGAATGATATTCAGTAACAAGAATGACAGCTAAACTGAAAGATGTAAAAATAACAAAAAAAAAAACACAAAAAACTTGTAATCTGACTAACAGTGTAGTAGAAATCTTGTGAATATGTTTTAGATAAAATCTCTTAAAGGCTCAGAGTGACGGTTCAGTTCACCTTTAAGGTGGTGATATAATCACTGATTTGAGGCAAAGAAAAAATTGCATAAAATGCTGAAAATTCAACAGATCTTCCCAAACATTAGTAGATACCTTCTTTATGTAAAATGTGATTCAATCTGCTGAAAGTGTACTATGAATATGTCATCCCTGTTACTTATTCTGTGGGTATGTGTCATCCCTGTTACCGCGGCCAACAACAGGCTATTACATGTCGCTTAAAATGTTCTGTAAAAGACACAGCATATTCAAACTAGTCTAGTTGAAAGAACTATAAATGTCAAACACAAACATCTTTCATATTTTATATATAATTTAATTAAATTTAAAATGTCATTCCTGTTACTTTTGGTGGGTAACAGAGATGACAGTAACAGGGGTGACAGTAACAGGGATGACAAAAAGTATGCAAACTCACACTTATTTGCTTTCTGGAGGCAAAAACTTGAAAATGTTTACACAATAATATTGATGTCTATCATACTTTTTCAGTGTTTGTATTTTGTTTTATTTGCAGCTTTTTATTTTTATAAAAAGGTGGGTAACAGGGATGACAGATTACCTGTCTTACTCACTACTTGATTTAGATAATTGTTTTATGTTTACCTCTAAGCAAACCTTGCATAAAATAATTTAATGTTTTTATAAAATTGGCGCTCCTTACCTCACAAAAGTCCAGTGCAAGGTCATTTTCATGGGTAGTAAATCTGTCTAAACTACAACTGCAACTGCGGTAACAGAGTATGACACAAACTGCGGGACACACCAAAACAAACTTGACACGGCTTCAAATCAAAACCAATGGGTACTCGACTGTTCTGTCATTGGTAGGTTTCTGTCACAGACTTTCGTCATGTGTCTATTTGTTTTGTTTATATTAGCACTTTTTGTCAAACTGAAGTTCAATTTTCACTATTTTGCAGTGGGGCAAGCAAATATAAGGGGGATAACTCTTATTTTTTTTTTAGAAAGAATTGTGAACAACTGCATTAACTAGCCCAGTCACTATCGTAAATGTTAGATATTTGGTCACTTTAATTACAACATACTACCAAAGGCAAGATACTTGAAATGGAAAAAAGGTATACAAGTATTTAGGTGAGGGACAGGAATTCATCATCTTTTGTAGAATGACTCATGTACATTAGACAGAACTTAAAAGATTTTCGACCAAGCTTCGAATCAAAAGTTAGCAAAATTAGGCGCTCAGGGAAGAGATTTCTCATTCAGCTATGTTTGTAAAAAATACATCATTGTAATCAGTGGAATAACAGCTTTCAGCTCATACGTTATAGTAGACTCGCAAATGTTAATTTATATATGTTATTTAGGTCCAAAAACGAAGATTCGCGTAATTTGAATAAATTGTGTTAAGAAACTTATGGTTTATAGCTCGGAAAGAAAACTATGTGCTGAGATGGAAGAAACTTCTCATTGACGCATTTCTATCATTTTTATACCAGATTAAAGAGCTTGAAATGCTCTTTCGTGACAGAGGTTATAATTTAATGTCGGAAAATATATTAAATAAGAAAATGAAATTTATTTATGGGCTTCTTTACATTTCCCTATTAAACTGAGAACCGTATACATGTAACTGCTTATCTCCGGCTCTCTCGGAGATTATCGGACAATCATGGCCCATAACTATAACGAGAATTCTTCCCTATGGCTAATACATGTGACTTATTAAGTTCAATTTAAAGGCTAAATGATGAAAAATTAATAACATCATATAATAACATAAAAAAATCTATTGAGAAAAAAAGCGGTTAGAATCGAACTCACGGTCCCAAGATCATGAGTCGTGTGCTTTAGCTGCTAGGCTATGAGGATTACTGAATTGGAAAGACAACACAAGATTACCGATTCTGCAAAGCTGTAATATTTTCGTTACGAAATTGTGACCTCCTAGCTTTGATCAGTAAATAAATTTTGTAAGTAAGATTTAAAATTAGATTAACACTATCGCTTTTTCATTCTCAGAACACAAATTATGAAATACGTACTAATGGGTCGTTCAAAAGACTCGCGTTTCTAATCTCAGTTGTTGAAGAACCCTCTCGGAGATTATCGGAAAATCCCGTAACTATAACGAGAATTCTTCCCTATGCCTGCAATGTGTGTCCCAGTAGTAAGAACTGCAGGATATTATAACTATTATACTGATCTCAAACTCTCAAAAGTAGACTTTGTAAATGTAAAAAAATCGGTACTTTGTTGTCTACGGCCATATCACGTTGAACACCAATTCTCGTCCGATCACCGAAGGCCCGGATAGTATTTGGATGGGTGATCGTCTTGGAATACCGGGTGCTGCAGAGTTTTGTCTGCTTTTCTTGATTTATTCTGCTTTTCTTTATTTATTTTCTAGTTTTATTTTTTTTCTTTGATGTAGTTTTTGCCCCAATACATGTATTTCTAAGCTGTGCGAAGGAAAATACGTATCTGTCAACGTGAAAGACCTTTTGATATATTCTACCGTTTACCGTCTACTGTGCACTGTCTACTCGCTCTTCTTTTTGGAGAATGCTGAAAGAAGTGCATGCTGTTCGCTGTTTTCTGTATACTATATACTGTCCTCCAATGAAGTGTCTACTGTCTGTCTACTGCGCCCTGGATACATTTAGTGCGGCCTGTCTGCTACAACATAGACGTGGTGCAAGCACAGAGGCATGGGTACAAGGTCGCAGCATGAGCGCCTGTTTAAGCGCATCCGGACTCTACAATGATGTACCTTCAACCAAAGTGGAGTCGAACAAACAGATGGAACCCACATAAGCACCATAGTAAGCTGCACTTTATGGGGGGTTGAACCTTGGTGGCCCGTAGGAATAATAAATGTATGTCAAAATTTCCATGATGCGCTTACTTATATTTAAGCAGTAAAGCACACACGCAGACACATCTGATAATCTGTACATTTAAGCTCTGCAATAGTTAAAACAAATAAAAGAAATACTAAATAAATTAAAAAGGCAGTTATGACATTTTTTCTTGTCAATTTTAGTCTTGTGTGATCGAAATGCAGAATTTATCATTTTTGGCCATATGCACAAATTTTGGCATTATTTCTTTTCCCTACCGAATTACTTCCTTCATCTGAAGATGGATGTTAATGAAACATGGACCTAGAATATTTAGTCGTGACTGTGGACAGACTTCCAATAACATTATTTTTTTCTGATACCTAATAGAAAGCAGAAGACACGGATCAGATCATCACATTGATATATGCCACCCAGCTGGCACACAACGTTATAATGACGTCGCACTGACGTCGACGCAACCAGATGACATCGCATCGACGTCATTCTGACGCCATGTGCCCGCTGGGAAATACTTGACTGCCCAGCAGGCACAAGACGTCGAAGTGACGTAGTATTGACGTCGATGCGGCATGGTGGCGTCGCATCGGTCCAATTTCGACATCATTACGGCGTTATGTGCCTGCTGGGTGTCTTGTAATGCTGTTCAAACAATTTGCACCGTTTTAATTTACCTCTCTATTGGGACACCTTAAAATTACTGTAATTATTCTAAAATTTGAACAGGTGCTTATACTAGCCGACATTTTGTCAAAAATACTGACAGTATATGTCGCATTACACATCTTGATCTGATTCTAAAGTAATTTCTCAGATACATCTATCCCAAAATATAGGATTACTGCGGCAATTGTTTGTTAATCTTGCATATCTTGGGTTACATCATTGATAATCAAGGGTCAGTCATATTTGCACGTGCATTTTATGCGCATCTATAGTGTTTCAAGAACGTTATGAGCCTTGTCCGGACAAAATATGTTTGATGCTATACGCAAACAGTGGTTACCAAGGTAAGTCTGTGCAACTGCGTAGTCTGTCAGAGTAAGAGCAGTGCACCTTTTGATTCCCAGAAAGCATACTAATTGCGCCTACCTTGTTCTGGTTGTGCTAGTGTACAGACTAGTCTGGACATAGGTGTTTTGCTTATACCACAAGACTGATTTTATCGCGACACGACTCAAATGGCCTGCGCAAGGAAAAATGTGTGTCCAGCCCATAATGTTTGCAGTGAAATATGCTATTATACGCTACCAGGAGGTACCAAGATATGTCTACGCTCAAGTGTAGTCTACCCTGTTCTGATTGCGCATGCGTCTAGTCTAGACACGCGTGATTTGCGTATGGCATAAGACTGGTTTTACCAAGACGCAAGGTATGCGCAAGGAAAAATGTGTTTCACCCAATCTTGGTAAAAGCGAATGCAGTCCCATTAGTGCCATTTCTTTTCGCACACTTTACGGCGCTCCAGTGTATGATGCTCAAGATTGTTTCTACATGTTGTGAACGCATAAATGGTACCACAAACTGGTCTGACTCTTCTCGTCCCATGTGGCAATTTTCTGAGGATGCGGCTCCTGTGTTACATCATCGATAATCAAAATAATCAAGGGTCGCTCATATTTGCACTTGCATTTTATGCTCATCTCTTTTGTTGAACGTTATGAGCCTTGTCCGGTCAAAATAAGTTTGACGTTATAAGCAAACAGTGGGTACCAAGATAAGTCTACGCAACTGCGCAGCCTGTCAGAGTAAGTGCAGTGCACCGTTTGATTCCCAGAAGGCGTACTTATTGCGCTTACCCTGTTCTGATTCTACCAGTGCATCGACTAGTCTGGACATAGGTGTTTTGCATATACCATGAGGCTCATTTTATCACGACACGACTCAAATGGCCCGCGCAAGGAAAAATGTGTGTCCAGCCCATTATGTTTGCAGTGAAATATGCTATTATACGCTACCAGGAGGTACCAAGATATGTCTACGCTCATGTGTAGTTTACCCTGTTCTGATTGCGCATGCGTCTAGTCTAGACACGCGTATTTTGCGTATGGCATAAGACTGGTTTTATCACGACACGAGGTATGCGCAAGGAAAAATGTGTTTCACCCAATCTTGGTAAGTGCGAATGCAGTCCCATTAGTGCCATTTCTTTTCGCACACTTTACGGCGCTCCAGTGTATGATGCTCAAGATTGTTTATACATGCTGTGAACGCATAAATGGGACCACAGACGGGTCTGATTCTTCGCGTCCCATGTGGCAATTTTCTGCTGGTGCGGCTCTTGGGTTACATCATCGATAATCAAAATAATCAAGGGTCGCTCATATTTGCACTTGCATTTTATGCTCATCTCTTTTGTTGAACGTTATGAGCCTTGTCCGGTCAAAATATGTTTGACGCTATAAGCAAACAGTGGGAACCAAGATAAGTCTACGCAACTGCGTAGTCTGTCGGAGTAAGTGCAGTGCACCGTTTGATTCCCCTGTTCTGATTGTACCAGTGCACAGTTTAGTCTGGACAAAGGTGTTTTGCATATACCATGAGGCTCATTTTATCACGACATGACTCAAATGGCCTGCGCAAGGAAAATGTGTGTTCAGCCCATAATGTTTGCAGTGAAATATGCTTTTATACGCTTCCAGGAGGTACCAAGATATGTCTATGCTGATGTGTAGTCTACCCTGTTCTGTTTGCGCATGCGTCTAGTCTAGATACGCGTGATTTGTGTATGGCATCAGACTGGTTTTGTCACGACTCGAGGTATGCGCAAGGGAAAATGTGTTTCACCCAATCTTGGTAAAAGCGAATGCAGTCCCATTAGTAGACTCGCGCTAGTCTGATAGTGAAAAGGTTACCGTTAATAGAAAAAGAATTAACTTTTTTTCCTGCTTTTTTTCTGGCCAGTCGATAAAACTTGAATCTGCTCCTTTTCTGATATAAACATTATCAGACGAAGAAGTCGAGCAATAAGTATAGACTGGCTATAAGAACACAGTGGTAAGAACTGGGAAAATTGGATGGGTGACTAATATAACTTCTTCGCCTAGTGGCTAGGCTATAAATTAGTGGGTGGGGTATCTTAGCAGCACTTTAAATTTGTTTATTAGAAAAAATGAAAACCATAAGTGATACAGAAACCTAGTACTGAACTACTATTACTAATGCAAATTAGGAGGTGTATATCAGTTACATGGTTTTAGGGTTGTTTTGAACTGATTTAACACATTTTATGCATTGTAACCATAGAAACAACATCTACAAATACATTTCTACATCGTTATTTGCAAAGATGAAATATAACAAGTCTCGTTATTTGTTTTTTTTTTGTAGCAAATTCAATTTGGCAGAGTGTTAATTAAGGCAAAAACTTAGAAAACTGTTGTTTTCTGTAAAATTAGAATCGCAAGAAGGAAGCCATTTGCACGTGCATTTATTCTTTAGTTAGTGAAAGTTTACAGGTCATTGTTTTTGTTATGAACTGTACTTATGTTGACGTTTTAAGACATGTAAACGGTTTTTTCAGGCCAGGCTGCCATTTTCAATGAATCTTGATTTAAAGAAGTGCTATTTTCACACATTTGATTTTTTTCTCCGACTATATGTACTTTTAGTTGCCATGGTTTCAACAGCGTGCAGTGGCCGATGCTGTGAAGTTGCAATGAATTACAATTACATTTAGTCCTAAGCACCATACTAGTCAAGTATTTGATACTTGCATCAGTAGAGATACATTTTCCCTTTGAAATTCTGGAAAATATGTAAAATTTGATCGGCCTAAAAATGGTTGCCATGGCAAAAGTAATTGTTTAGATATCTCGAGAACCGTTTGACATACATTGTATTTCACTAATTTTTTCACCGATCTCCATCTTTCGTCGAGAGCTTTAAACCACGAAATTTTGAGCAAAATACAAAATTTTGAGTTTCCTTCCAATGCTCGATGCTTACAGTCAGCTTCTATTAAGTTTCTAAAAATTCACGGCTTAATTTCCTTGCATGGGTTCGTATTGGCTACAGATTAAGGTCAGTAAATTTTCATGAAAATGTGTTTCAGTGATTATGGAATTACATGTATATCAAGTTTTTGCCCTTCCCTTTTTCGCAAACGACATAAAAATTTATACATTATCACTTTGCAGGCAAACTGCTTGTAAATCTGCAGTTGCGGCTTTACCTGCTTATTCACTGTATAGCAGTTATCTTCCCATAATTGTTTGCCTATACTTTATAGCATAGGGAAAGTTTCTGTACGAAACGGGCTTCGAAAAGTTGTCATTTATTTAAAGTTGTGTTAGCATACTACTATGTAAACAGTGTAAAGAATGGAAATATCAAAATAATAAGCGTAAGTACAAAAGGCGTTTTCTAGAGTTAAGAGCATTAACTATCAATGGGGATAATTCTTGGTACACGGTAAACACCAGGGACCGTATTTATAAAACGACTTAAGTGTTGCTATGCTGTTGCTAAGGTTAAATTTCTTTGAAGGAGATTCCCTACAACTATGAAATTTGCTCTGGAGGAACAGTCCGAAAAAGTTGCAGGAACTCTCCTTTATAGAAATTAAGCCTTAGCAACAGCATAGCAACGACTTAAGTGCTTTTATAAGTACGACCCCAGGATTAACCATAACTCTAGATGAACAGATGAAGAGCCAGAAATTAAATGAACTGAAAGGTTCAACAGTTGGGCATTGGAAAAAGTATTTCCTTCAATCAACCAGTGGCGGATCCAGAGGGGGTTGGGGGGGGGGGGGGGGTTCAAACGAACCCCCTTCTCAGCCCAAATTATCATATTTTCATGGGGAATTTCAGGAAAAATTGGTCTAACTGCCTAAATCGAACCCCCCTTTCAGCTAATTTGAACCCCCTATCCAAAATTCCTGGATCCGCCCCTGATCCACTATGAATCAGTTCCCCGTTCAATTTGAAGTAAAAGTTATTGTAGGTAAGAAAAATAATCAATCATTGGTCTCCGATGTGGACATGGAAATCCCAACCCTCGGGCACACGGGGTGTGTCGGAAACTCGGCAAACCTCGTTTCCGACACACTCCATATGCCCTCGGGTTGGGATTTCCCTGTCCGCATCGGAGACCAATGATAGATTCTATTTCTCTATTACAGGCAGAGCATGTGGTGGTAAATAGAGTTAAATCAGATTGGGTACCAGTTTTGTCAGGTGTCCCCAGGACACTGTGCTGGGACCACTATTGTTCTCGTTGTACATTAACGATATATCAAAATATATTGACTCGGAATTAAGACTTTTTCCTGACGAATGTGTTTGTTATCGCGAAATCAGAGATAGTGAAGAAACGGTGAAACTTCAGGAGGATATAGATTGTTTAGGGTGCTGGGCAAGCAGATGGGGAATGAGATTCCAAGAGATCAAATGCAAAATAATGCAGATTACAAAATCGGACCAAGAAGATCAATGCTTCCTATACCTTAGAGGGAACGGTCCTCAATGACGTAGAAACTATCAAATCTAGGCATAACCATTACCAATGATTCGAAATGGAACACACATGTCCGCAATACGTGTATTTGCACAAAGGCTAATAGGACCCTCGGCTTCCTCAGACGTAACTTGGCAGCATGTCCACAAGATATTAAAGAGTCAGCATACAAGGGACTGGTGCGTCCAGTCCTGGATTATGGTAGTTCAGTTTGGGGCCCCCAAAGTATAATTGTTCAAGATGAACTTGAGAAGGTGCAGAAAAGGGCATCTACATTTGTAACAAGAAATTACACGTATGAACTTTGAGTATGACTGGCATTCTGGAGAAACTTAAGTGGGCATCTGAAAAAAAAGAAAGATAATAGATTCATAATACTTTACAAAGGTCTGAAGGGTGCAGCCAGTAGACCCATAAATGACCTTGTTCCCTCAAGTAGGCGTACCAGGAATCATCATTCCAGGGCTTTTCAAACCCCATTGGATGGGACTGTCATTTACAAGTCCAGTTTCTTCCCCCCAGACTATTAGAGAATGGAATTCCCTGGAAGATTCCCTTATTTCTGCTGCTGAATGTGCAGAGGATTCAGTTACTAAGTTTACTTCTCTTGTGAGTGCTAGGGACTAGCTTCCCTGATCACAGGTCCTGGTGAATGATTGTCCTTGGACGTATCACCAGTAAACAATTCTGTTTCTGATTCTGCAGCAAAGGTTGTGATCCGAAGAAGTGGATGCGCAGACTTCAAAAAAGAATTTGGGTACTTTTCGCTCTCTCAAAGCCCACGTTAGCTCATTAGGTTAACAGCAGTGAGAGACCTTATGTTTTGAGTCAGCTCTCTTATACACCAACGCATGGAAGCATGCGATGACACTGGTAAATTACTGGTTAGAAGGTATATTAAACGTTGTCCCACAGATTAGACTGCCACAGTACAGATGTTGTTTAGCATATATTCAAGAAAACCTTTAAGTTAAGCTCATAGAACAGTAAACGTCCTTGTGACGTTATAATACTATTGTGTATCTGCACGCAAATGCACGGAATAGCATGTGTCTTCTTTGTCTGCTCTTGAAAGTTTAATATGTTGCATCTGCCTACCTTGCATCATCACGGATGGTAAACCTAGAAACTACAACGAAATCATGTTAATTTCTTTCCCATTTTGATTTTTATTTTATTTTACCAGGACGAACGAATCGTGGGAAAAGCGAGCAATGTGGTTCCATGTAAATATGTTTTAGCTTCCTCTGTAACCAAAGTTTTTACTGAAAAGTCCTTTGCTTTCTTCAAATCTTTCTACCCGCACTTAGCATCCGACAACTTCCCGATGCTCAGTGCGGGTTGAAAGATTTGGAAAAAAAACAGGTCGAAAACCCCCCGTTACAATATATATCGGAGCATCAACGCAAAAGGTAAGACAACACAAGCGGTGCTCTCTCGTTGCACTCCACAGTTTTTAGCTCAACTGAGCTCGAAGTTCTCAAGGTAATTTATTGTGATCGGCCTTTGTCCGTCGTCCATCCGTCAATGCGTCCGTCGTCAATTTTTGCTTTGAATGATTTCTCCTCCAACACTGCTGGACGGATTTTAAATTATTTCACAGGAGTGTTCATTAAGTGACCCTCTACCATAATTGCTCAAACCGTTCCGCTCCACCAAACGAAATGGCCGCCAGAGCTAAAATGAAAGAACCTGTTAACGATTTCTTCTCCCAAATGGGTGGACGGATTTTATTTCGTTCCGTTTTTCTACTTACCATCTATATACATACAGGATTTAATTCCCTTGTCTAGCTCGGACAACTCGCAAACTTTAATAAGCGTCTCTCTGACTCAGATCATCCTATGATCAGTATCAATCAGACGCTAAGAAATCAGTTTTAATTTCTGCGTTGCAAAGCTCGGACGTATTTTTCTATCGATAAACATCGAAGATTATTTGAGGTTTGGAAAAGTTTTGGTGTTTGTATCATCAAGATATACCCTTTATCTCCATATTTTAGTATGGCAGAAGCCTCGTTACGGCAGGGTATTGAAAGAAATGACGATGAAAGTGCATCGGTCAATTCTGAAAATTCGACCATTATGGCGTCGAATACTTCTAAGGAGAAGACTCGTAGGTCTTCTCGAACTACTAAAAAGGACATCGAGAACATAGAGAACAAAATGAATGTTCGTTTGGAACAGCATGATAAACAATTCTCTTCGCTGGATGAGAAAGTTTCTTTGATTCTGTCACTGTTTGAAAACAGAATACCGCGACCGGAAGCTACTGTCACGTCAGAAACGGTCTCAGTTTCGGATGGGACCGGTACTCGGCAACCGTTAATTCCGGTTGAGAATTCTTTGAATAAAGACTATGGCATGTCTGATACACAGTTGCCAGCTGATGATAATGTTTCTCTTCATGTTTCAAGAGCAGAAAGACATCATATTGGTTTGTCTGAATCTGATTCTGATGAGGGTTCTTTGCACACCCAAAATAATGACAATCTGTGTGATGACAGATTTAGTAAATATTTGTCCAAAGAACAAACTGCAAATGAAAAACAAAATTTATGTGAAAAGTTTGGTGAAGATGCTTGTACCAAATCTAAAAATAAGACTGGTATTGTCTTAGAGAAAAATCAGATTGACATTCTTAAAGATTCTTGGAGGGCTGAGGACCCTTCACACATTACTGCCTTTAAAGAAAATTATCGGCATATGTTTCCTATTGATGAGTCTTGTGAACCTCATTTCAATGTTCCCAAGATGGATGATTCTGTTGATGCCTTGTTAGTGAAACGCTTTGGACACAAGGCAGCTTTTGGCAAAGCTCCATCTTTATTTAGTAAAACAATGAAATCTGTTGAAAGACTTGCTTTTCAAGGTCAAATGGCAGCCCGTATGGGACTTATCACCTCTTGTTACACTCAGCAAGCATTAGGTGTTTTGTTGGACAGTTTACAACAAAAAGAGCCAAATATAGACTTAGCTGTTCAGAATGTGAGGGATATTTTTGCATTATCCACTAAAACACTAGATCAGGTAGCTAGAACTGGTGCTTTCCATCATCTCATAAGGAGAAGAGCAACTATGCATGACACTGGTTTAAGTGAATTCAAAAATTACACATCTTCTATTATGAAACTTCCATTGACTTCTGAAGGTGTATTAGGTTCACAGTTTGATAAAAGTTTGAAAGAAAAGAAGGAACTTAACAAGCAGTTATCAGAGGTTTTGCCTGAAATTTCTGTGAACAAGCGCACTTCCTCAAACACAAACTCTTTCAAAAGGAAAAGTAATTTCAATACATCAGACGCAAGTACAAAGAAACCAAGAACAGATTTTACTGGTTCATACAACAAAGACAAACCATGGTCTTCTCAGTATAGAATACCCCGTAATAATTATTACAGGAATGGCAGCAAGAACAAGAACACGGTAAGTTCTTTTCGGCCTGCTGGGGCAAAACAGAATCGGTCCTGACACTTTTCTGACAGCGTATCCACAACTTCCTGTAGGGGGTCGTTTAAAATTTTTCATAAAGGAATGGGAAAAGATAACAGACAACAAATGGGTTCTGACCACAATAGCCAACGGGCTAAAATTGGACTTCCTGTCAAAACCGAAATGGGAAGGGGTAAAACAAACATATGTAGATGCAAAACATTTACCTATTATTCTTTCAGAAGTAGAAAGTTTATTAGAAAAGGGTGCGATAGAACCTGTTCCACCTTCTCAGACCAAAAGCGGTTTTTACAGTACATTTTTCCTTGTGCCAAAGAAAACAGGCGATTTGAGACCAATAACAAATCTTCGCCCCCTAAACAGGTACATAGTCAAAAAACATTTTCGCATGGATACGCTGACAAAAGTGTTAAACTTAGTCAAACCAAACGATTGGGCAATATCTCTCGATCTGAAGGATGCTTATCTGCATGTCCCAATTCACAGATCTCACAGAAAATATCTTCGTTTCTGCATACAAGGCAAAGTATATCAGTTTGTAGCACTTTGTTTTGGCCCAACCCAAGCACCTCGTTGTTTTACGAAGATAGTTTCGGTAGTAACTGCACATCTGAGAATGCAGAATGTTCGTCTAGCTTCATATCTAGACGACTGGTTAATAGTAAATCTAATCAGAAAAGTACTCCTTCTCGATCGAGAGACATTGTTGAATCTTCTACACAAATTGGGATTCATAATAAACTGGGAGAAGTCTGCCTTAATTCCCAGCCAGACAGTAACATACATAGGAGCCCTGTTCAATTTTCAATCAGGAATAGTGCTTCCTACTCCAGAGAGGGTACAAAAATTATGTTCAGCAGTTCACAAATTAATGAACAGTCGCAGTTCAGCTCGAGATTTTTTGCACACTCTCGGTCTAATGGCCTCTTGTATAGAATTAGTTCCCAATGCCAGACTATATATGAGACCCATACAATTACATCTCCTCCATTTCTGGAAACCAATCACAGGCGAATTAGAAATGATAGTTCCTGTTACACAACACCTAAAGCAACATTTACGTTGGTGGTTAAACCAAGCCAACATTACAAAGGGCAGATCATTAGCCCAGTGGTCAAATTCAATAACTATTACCACAGATGCATCCAAAATAGGCTTTGGGGGCCACATGAACAATCAGTTATATCAGGGCATTTGGACCAAAACAGAAGCTCAACAGCACATCAATATGCTGGAATTAGAAGCTGTCTTTCGTACAATAGCACATTTTCTTCCAGTACTTCAGAATCAGAACGTTCTTTTGAGATGCGACAATACCACAGTAGTACAATATATCAACAAGCAAGGGGGGACCAAATTTGTCAGTCTCTGTTACAAAGTTTGGGAACTGTTCAAAATGACACTACGCCATGCAATACATATCAAGGCGGCCCATTTATCGGGCCATCAAAATTTGTTGGCAGACCGGCTGTCACGTCCCATAGTCCGCCCAACCGAATGGACCCTGAACAATCAAGTTCTGGACAAACTGTTTTATTATTGGGGGAAACCAATGATAGACCTGTTTGCTTCAGAGGACAACAACAAAATGCAGATTTTCTGCACATGGTTTCCATCCCAGAAAGCTTATGCGATAGATGCTCTGTCAATTCCTTGGAACAACATGGAAGCTTATGCATTTCCTCCAATCTGTCTTGTTCCCAAAGTTCTGGAGCACATGTCTCAGTACCACTGTCAGATACTGTTAATAGCACCTCAGTGGCCAAGACGCCATTGGTACACAAATCTGTTACAAAAGCTAATAGATTATCCAAGAAGACTTCCCATACAAAACAATCTTCTTCAGCAACCCAAAACAATGATTTACCATCCAACACCAGAGATATTCAATCTCACAGCATGGCTGCTTTCAACAGAAACTTCAAAAATAAAGGCTTTTCAAAAGAAACTAGAAAATTGCTCACAGCTTCTTGGCGAGCAGGAACACAACAAGACTATGCTTGCAAATTCAAGAAGTTCAATAGCTGGTGTCGTGAACGGCAAAAAGATCCCTATTCTGCCACTTTAGTGGATTGTGCAGATTTTTTGACATATCTGTTCAATTCTGGCCTTCAGTATCGTACAATTGCAGGCTATAGATCTATGTTGTCTTCTGTGCTTCTGCCAATAGACAATACACCAGTAGGTCAGCATCCGTATATAATCCGCCTTTTAAAGGGTGTTTTTAACTCTAGACCCCCAGTGACAAAATTGCTTCCAGAATGGGATTTATTTAAAGTACTAGACTTATTACAAAAGAGTCCTTTTGAACCTTTAAAACATGCAGATCTGAAATATGTCACATTTAAAACTGTTTTTCTTATAGCGATCACAACATTCAGAAGATGTTCGGACCTTCAAGCGTTAAGAATAGGAGAAGATGCTGTCAAAATTCAGAATAGAGGTGTGACTTTTATCAGAACAGGTTTATCTAAACAAGACCGCCCAGGTCACATTGGAAACAAAATTTTTGTTCCCTGTTATAAAGACAACAAAAAGCTAGACCCTAAGAGAGCTCTCTATCATTATTTGAAGAAGACAGAGAGTATTAGAGGTGAAACCCAGTGCAAATTGTTTTTATCAATAGTCAAACCACATCAGCCAGTTTCCAGACAAACGATTGCTAAGTGGATTGTAAAGACTATCAGACTAGCTTATGATAAGGATGTCAAAGTTAAGGCACATTCTACAAGGGCAATTGGACCTTCCTGGGCTCTTTTCAAAGGAGCCAGTATGCACTCCATTTTAGATGCTGCAGATTGGTCTAGGGAATCTACTTTCACTAAGTTTTACCTTAGAGATGTAGAAGTTAAAGTCCTGAATTAAAAAAAAAAAAAAAAAAAAAAAAAAGAAGGATTGTATATAGTTTTAAATTTCTGCGAGTTGCGTGGGTATTTTTCAACTCAATAACTCGATATTCAGGTGTACAGATAGGATATGTTGACATGTACATGTGGGAGGATATGGATATGACGTGTACACATGAGAGTGTAGAATATTGTACTTAATGTACAGAAAGTGTTTGTTTGTGATCCTTAAATGGAATCTGGAGATACGTACAGATTATGAGAACATGTATACTTAGCTATTTGTATTTGGTGTAAAGTATTACTATAAATAGTACAGATTATGACAACATATATAGTGATAAACTTTGTATTTAATGTGAAGCATTATTATAAAAAAAAAAAAAAAAAAAAATGGATGTAAATACCTGTAAATATTTGAACACTGACTATCAAAGTGATGGTATCGATCATCAGGATAGAGAGGAGACAGTCAAGTCCAGAAAATAAAGCCCAGCCATCCATAAGGTAAGGCTTTTTAATCTATCCTGTATGTATATAGATGGTAAGTAGAAAAACGGAACGAAATAAAATTGAAAATTTGATTTTCAAGTTGTAATTTTATGAGAGAGTTTTTCTACTTACCATCTACTATTTTCCCACCCTCCTCCCCACAAATATTTTTATTTTCTGTGGACTACATGTACGTAGTTGAACGCACAGGAAATTAAAACTGATTTCTTAGCGTCTGATTGATACTGATCATAGGATGATCTGAGTCAGAGAGACGCTTATTAAAGTTTGCGAGTTGTCCGAGCTAGACAAGGGAATTAAATCCTGTATGTATATAGATGGTAAGTAGAAAAACTCTCTCATAAAATTACAACTTGAAAATCAAATTTTCAATTTTGAAATTAGGAATTGAAATTATTTCTATCAGAAATGCTTAAACTGGTCCGCTCCGCTGAACAAGATGGCCCGCAAGGTTGTTGGGACACCACAGATGACTTTATAATATACTCAAAAAAAAATATTAAAGGGTCAAACTTTTACCCTGCGATTTCTGGAACATTTCAAACATTTGGTCAGATAAATCATTTCTACCTTCCATTTTATTCATTTTACAAGTTTTATACACATGAAGCTTAAACCTATAGCCTTTGTCTTGACCAAGGTCACGCTTTAAGTCAAACTACCCCTAAAATGAAAGTTGTTTGAATTCCCATAGAGAATTGATAGTGTGTCAGTTTCGTCGGGAATAACTTCTAAAATTGCTATGATTTTTAAACTTCTTATAGCTTGCTGACCTTAAAAATGATTAAACTTGATGACTGATGTGAAATTTTTCAAAAAATTCATGAATTGGCGAAATCGAAAATTTTGGTGAATTTGTTCCCTATGGACTTCAAAAAACTCTGATTTTGAGGGTAGTGTGAATTGAAGTCTGGACTTGGTCAAGATATAGGCTATATTTTCAAACTTCATGTGTACAAAACTTGTAAAATGAATGAAATGGAAGGTGGAAATGATTTATTTTACCAAATGTTAGAGATGTTCCAGAAATTGCAGGGTAAAAGTTTGACCCTTTAATATTTTTTTTGAGTATACAAGAAAATTAGAGGGCCTTTTAAAATCTGGAATATTTTTTTGTGGGTTTGATTTGTTTGAAATGGCGCTTTTTGGGATTTTCAAACCAGCAAATGAGCATAAAATTCGTTTGAAACTTATTCAGTTACTTATTACTCCTCTTGGGGCCATTCATGTTATTTAGTATGAATTGTATTTTAAGACATTTGAGATTTTTTTTATCATATGACGTCGCTGTTATCCAGAGGATATCGGCATGTCATAAAAATCGTATGACCACACGTGTAATTTAACACTTTGGTGTGTACACGTAATGTCATAGACAACGTCCATTTTAACAATGCGTTTTCGTATTGAAATAATGTTCAGGTTGAAGGCGTTAAAATCCCCTTTCAAAGGGTCATATGATAAACAGAATCTTACACACGTGGCTATTTCATATAAAATTTAAGAAGCTCGCCGAAGGCTCGTTTCATATCATGAATTTCGTTTGAAATGACCACTCGTGTAAGATCCTCTATTTATTTTTTCAGCTGTATATCTATGACGAAATCAGATGGAGGGCAGTTGAGCAAATGCATGTCTTACATTCCTTTGGTAATTCAGATAAGATGGATGAATTGAGGCTGTGAAGTCTGGGGAACTAACTATTCTATATAACTCTACATCAGGTCGAAGTATCATTAATATCAGACAACATTGGTATCGACGGCAGCATGATGGCTAGTGGTACTGATTCGACAGAGGTGTATCACGGCATCGGCGACTCTAAGACTAAAGAACATCGAAGTGATCGGGACATCATAAAGATGGATTACATGAACATTGATAAATGTTGGACAGATTCTTGTACTGGTGGATTAAATGCTACAAGCCTTGTACAGACACAAATATTAGACAGCAAAGGTGCAGCAACCTCTAATTGTGGGATTAATGAGGTTGATGATGGCGGTAGTGCTATAGGCAGGAATGGACCACGTGTCGGACATACTAATGGGGATATTGAGGTCAAACTAGGAACAGTAGATACCACATGTTCCTTACAACAAGAAACTCAACATGAGTCTCCAGAAAGCAAAGTAAATTTCGCTTTCAAACTAATCACAGCAGGACATCGATCTTTTCTCACCAAAAATTTAATTGAAGCACGAAACTTAACAATTCATGTAAAGTCAAGTGACCCTTATTCAGGTGAAAACGATGATATAGCATCATCAGAGGACACATTGCCCAAAGACCTTTCGAATAATGTCTATAAAAACGAACCAATGGCTATGCAGCTTATACGCAATATTCTAAAGGATCATTCGTTTCGAACAAACCTTAAAACATGTAAGAAAACATTTTTACAACTAAGAAACAAACAAAGAAACTTTGTTAAACTGAACGAAGCCGAAGATACTTCTACTGTTGCTTCTTGTACGTTAAATCCTAAGGATAATTCTTTCCGCAAAAAACAAGAACTCGAGAATGGAATTACCGGTAATCGAGAACTCGAGAGCGGAAACAGTTTTCATGTTTTGGATTAGCAAGGAAAACCATAGAAGCTGATGGGAAGAGCTGCTGATACACCCACTGTTGCTGATTATAATAATAAATCTAAGCATTTGTCTGCAGGAGCAAATATGGAACAATCTTACGACAATGACTCGAGCATGAATAGCAGACCTGCAGAACAAAGAAATTTCTCCTTGAGCCCTGAAGATGATACGGGCATTGCCATAGCAGAAGAAACTGTGACACCAAGCCTTGATGTTACATGTAGTAGTGCTAATTACAAAACAAATGAAAATGGGATAAATAGTCTTAATGTCAGTAAAAGATGCGGGCGCGGAAAAGGAATGAGGGACATTCTTATGCAGTATTGTGCGCTAGGTGAAAATGCATTTACAGTGGACAAAGATGCTTTTATTGTGATAGAAAATTCAAACGGTCCGCCTGCTGCGAGCATGAAACCTTCTAGAAGTTTAGTTGAAGATTTGGATGATAACAGTTCATGTAGCGTTCATTTACCC
The DNA here is from genome assembly GCA_963989385.1 of Ctena decussata. NCBI lineage: Eukaryota > Metazoa > Mollusca > Bivalvia > Lucinida > Lucinidae > Ctena > Ctena decussata. Next base: position 18,506,504 of record OZ022502.1, read on the forward strand.
AAAAAGCGTTTAAAAAGAAGAGCACTAGGTTTGAAATATAGCAAAACAGCATCTAAAATCATAATGTATCGGAATGTTTGGGCAAAAAATCAGCTTAATGTTGCAACGGATCATACATATTCAGATGGTGAAATGGATGCAAGAAGTTTGAAATTTGTAGAACTTGAGCATTCATATTCCATTAAAACCGGGATGCAATTCGGACGCAAAGTATCACCAGAATGCACCTAGAGTTATTTTGCTTTTCTGTATTTTTCGGTTATAAGACAAGAGCTATTCTTTCCAAAATTACCACATGAATATGTAAACTTAGCTATAAGACGAGTTTTGTTAATTTTCAAAAGATAACGTATAAGTTCTGTTATAAGACGGATGGCCCTTTCTTCAAAACTAGTGCAAAGATCTAGAGCCATCTTACAAGAAGAATCTAGATGCGTTATATTGTCTTGGACAGAAAAACCTGTCTTACAACGGAATATTAGGGTATCTTTTGAAAATAAAAAACATTCAAAAAGCTCAATACATCCCTTCGAAGATATAAGTATACAAATGGCGTATGCAGGGTTTCCATGGTCAGGGGAAAAAACGCATTGAAAACGTATTTTTCAAGGTCAGGGAAAAGTCTGAGAATATTATGGTTGCTCATCGAAATTTGGAAGGGATTTCAAAACTGAAGGAAAAAATCAGGGAATTTAAAAATTAGTGGCTACCGCAGTATTTAAAAACATATTAATTCTATTTAAATGAGAAAGAATGAGCTTTCTAAGGAGATAGTTCATGCACATCTCCCTCCTTAGTGGGGACTACTTTAAATGGAATGAATTGCTCTCTTGTGAGCAAAGTCTTTCTTTTACGAATAAACCCCAATTTTCATCTGATACAGTTTGCACTACAAAAAAAAAAATAAGGGTAAAATAAACTTTTTGATCAGTAAAAGGGTATTAATAGCAAACTGTGAAATGACAGGAAAAATCATGGAATTTTGAACTGGAGGAGTCATTGGCAACTCTGGTATATAACTGCATTGGGGATCTGGCCCCGAGGTTATAAAACTTGAGTACATTCTCAAACTCAAAATAAAGCACACTGATTGGCTACTTCCGAGCACGTGCTCGGAAGCAGCCAGTCAGTGTGCTTTGAGTTTGAGATTATTCTCAAGTTTTATAACCTCGAACCCAGTCAGACTTGGAAACAGCACTTGAAGGAAAGAATTTATTCTTTCCACAGAGTAGTTATTTTCTTTAAAGTAAATGGGAACACTTTCAGGGGAAGCAGCTCTGCCTTTTTCATTTTCGCTTCCCTTTTCAATGGATGACAACTCTTAGAAGAAATAATTAGCTCGTTAAGGGAAAACTATTCCTGTAAGAATAGTCGTCCCTTTGGAAGTGCTTCGTTGTCCAGGAGAAAAAAGGGTCATAAAAGTTGCTTCTTATTGTAAAAATAGCGGAAACTGCGGAATCGTCGTTACAGATCTCCCAGAACAACTAGGATCAAGTCAGGTAACTTCGGACAGCAGGTAAATTCGGACAGAAGCATTGTTTTCTTTGTATGTCAGCTGTTTGGAATTGAAAATAACTAGGCAAACAGTGAAAACCCTGCTTAGACGGCTCATTATGAGCCATCTCATCTGGATTTTCACTGTTTGCAATGGTATGTCCGAATTTACCTGCTGTCCGAAATGAACCGACTCGATCCTAGAGTTTTGCCAATTAATCGAGTTACTTGATTATTACTTGTTTGCTGCAAATGAGTGATTAATCGATCACAATTGGACATAATCGATGTATCACTTTTTAAAATACCCGAAGGGTGAGCATATAGTATCCGCTTGTCCATCCATTCGTCCGTCTGTCCATTTTGAACTAAATGAAACTGAACATATTGATAGAGAGCGATGGAGATAGAAGTGCGGAGTGCAATAACCATAACCCTGTCCTAAGTAATTTTGGAGTTACTTTCCTTTTTAGGTTTTGAGTATTTTGCTTGTCCGGAGCATATCTCTAAATGTGTTAAAGGGATAGAGGGCAATGAGAGGGGGTTTAGAGCGCAAAAACCATAAGCATATACCATATATTTTGGAGTAACTTCCTTTTTTATTTTTTCTCTGTTTGATTTTCCGGAGCATATCTTTAAAAATATTAAAGAGAATTAAATGAAATTTCTCACATGAATAAAGGACAATAAGTGAAAGTGCAGAGCGCAAGAACCATAACCCTATGGCAAGTAGTTTTGGACTTATTTCCCTTCTTTTTTCTCATTTCTCTGCTTGTCCGAAGCATATCTGTAAAAATTTAAAGGTAGGTTCCTGTACTTTGGAATGCATCGTAATTTTGATCATCTTTCATCCAGGTTGTTGAATGAATAAGCTTCACTTAAAAGAGTAAATCAAAATATTATTAGAAAAGTTGTTTTGCAACGGATTTCCTAACTCTGCTTCGCACACCAGTTGGTGCTATTTTTAGTTCGCGCCCAAAATAGATAAAGTTAGCTGACGTCATGCTGCATTGCATTTTGGGATAGTTTTAACCCCATCTGCCATGCCAAGACCTCTAGGAGAGCTCATGGCAAGAGAAAATTTACCTTTGGAGAATGGCATCAGAAATCGCGCACTTATAGACATATAACACATCTATTTTTAGAACTGGAATTCCAACGAAGGAAATTAAACCATAAGGGAAAATGACTATTTTCTTCAACATCTGACGATTTTCTCTGTAGCAACAGATTAAAAAAATAAGAGAATTCAATACTACCCAGAAAAAGGCGAAATTATTTTGTGAACATAATTGTTATCGCTAGTCCAGGAACCTACCCAAGGGCGTAGCTGCCTATACGGCAAATACGCAAGTGCGTATTGAAATTTTGTCAAAATTGACAAAATTTCAAAACGCACCTGCATATTTGCTGGCTGAAAATTTATAAATTAGACCAGATTTCAATACCAATTGCCAAAGTGGCTGAAATACTAGCTTTCTCTTCAAGAAGTAGAGAATAAAACATGGTTGTGCGTATAATGAAATTACCTCTAGTTACGCCCATGCTACCTTTAAAAGAAAACTAATCACAAGTAGTTTTGGAGTTTTTCCCTATGTTATCTGAAGCATTTGTTCATCTACAAGAGTTATTCAGTAACTATTGTGTTTAGTAGTCTCCCTTACGCTTCCTTAAATGAACGAAGGTGTAAAAACTCAGGGCTCTAGATAAGAGGGGTATTTGATGATAATTAAGGATAATTTTTTTTATTTCTCATTGAAACCATATGTTGTGACCCCTCATTGAACCGTCTCAATCGAGACGGTTTAGATGAGGGGTCACAACATGTTTTTATGAAGAAATAACAAAAATTATCCTTAATTATCCCCATATACTCCCTCTTAACTTAGGCTCTGAAACTGTTAACTTATTGTTCAATCTGCAGGTATTAGGCCCGATTTCACGTCAACGTGTTACTTTAGTCAATGACTAACGCTAGTCATTGACTAACTAGTACGTATACTAACTTACACTGTAAAAATGTGTTTAGAATCAATGCAAAAAATGCAGTCCGATTTTTATGTGTTTAAATCGTAACATGTTCAATTTGCGGCATGTTTAGTTTATGTTTAGAAATTAAACATGTACAAAACTGGTTATATCTACCTTTTATTTTGAAAATTTCCTCTGTCAACACTTTCGTCTCTTTTTTTCGTTCTTCAACGGGGAAAAGAGAGAAGGGATTCATCCGAAACGCATAACAGAATAAAACGTGTTTAGCAGACTTTGTTCGGGAAAATAATAGAAAAGGCGTACATGTTTAGCTATATGACATATTCCTAAACATGTTTACACCTAAACATGTAACCACGCTAAGCGTGATTTTTACCGTGTAGTACGTGTGTTATTTTATTTCGATTTCACATGTTGAATTTGTCGATGATATAAGCAAAACATAAATTAGCATACAATAAAACAAGACCTGTCAGTTGGACAGGATAGCTCGCCTGACAGCGCCTTGCCCATCACCTCAAAAACTTTAACTTAAAACTTTATCATTTTGCTAACACTAACGCCGACGCCGGGGGTAGTACTATAGCTCTTTCTGAACTTCGTTCAGGCGAGCTAATAAAATTAATGGATCCAATTCGAAAAACAAGTTGAGAGTCCGAACTGGCTTGGGCACAACCGTCTGTGTGTCTGTCCATTCACAATGCTTTGTGGGCATCTGTGAAACTTATCATCAGCTTATGCTAGCATCTTGATTTTTTTTAATGGAATGAAAATGACAATGAGGAGACCCGTATTTTTCCTACCGGTCTTATCATTAGCACATACATTAGGCATACACTTACAGACCAAGATACAGAAGACCTGACTATTTGAGCCGCGACACGAGAAAACCAACAATGTGGTATTGCGCCCAGCGCAGACTCAGATCAGCCTGGGCATCCGCCCAGTCTGACCAGAGTCTCCGCTGTCCGCTTTTGGAGGTAGCTTAGACCCTTAGCTACCCTTTAAGCGCAAAGCCAAGACTCTGATCAGACTGGGCGGATGCCCAGGCTGATCAGAGTCTGGGCTGGCCGCACAACCACATTGTTGGTTTTCTCGTGTCGCGGCTCAAATTTTTTTATTGTATTTACATCAGTTGGTTGAGTAAGTCTCTTCCAACTTCATTCATGCAGGAACAACATTGTGAACAAATTATATGAAGAACTGGTCAAGTTTGGATATTTTGGCACATGATAGCGGTTCAAACAAACTGTAAATGGCCAGATTACTTTTTGAGTTATTCCTCACTGGGTTCAGTTATGCCCCTTTTTGTCACCCGACGGAGGCGGAGGGGGACTATAGAAATGACCCTCGTCCGTCCGTGTGTGCTTCCATCCGTCCTTCCGTCCGTCCGTCCGTCCGAAATCTTGTCCCCGCAACTCCTCCTACATCTTTCATCGCATTGATTTGAAATTTTACAGGTTGTGTTCTTATGATATGAAGATGTGCATGTGGTTCTTGATTTTTGTTTCGGCCATTTTTGATGGAGTTACTGCCCTTGCTGACTCAGACCTTCCAAAATCTTGTCCCCGCAACTCCTCCTACATCTTTCATCGGATTTACTTGAAATTTTACATATTGTATTCTTATGATATGAAGATGTGCATGTGGTTTTTTATTTTTGTTTCGGCCATTTTTAATGGAGTTACGGCCCTTGCTGACTCTGACCTTGTCCCCACAACTCCTGCCACATCTTGTATCAGATTGACTTGAAATTGTGCAGAATGTTGCATCATGATCTGAAGATGTGCATGTCATTTTGGAATTTCAATTGTCCTATTTTTTACAAAGTTATGGCCCTTTGTGGTTTTTGGCGTTTTTCCAACTTTTGAACCGTTTGACCGAGAGAGCTGAAATTTGGTATGCTATTAACATTTGGTAAATTGACTATTCTGATCATTGTTAGGATGTGCTAAATTATAAGTTATTCCCCTTTATAGATAAAAGACATTAACTTAAAGGTAAAGGGATAACTCCAGAACAGTTCATATTGATGGGCTGATTTTTCATAAATGCATTGTTCATTTTTCATCAGATTCATATTAGCAGGATTATGGCCCTTGTTATTTTGTTACTGGGTATACAGTTTGATGTTTTGGGCATTTTGTAAGGGCCTAAAGTTTCAGTAACCTGATTTTACACATATATGCCCCGTTCTGAACTTAAGTATTTTATAAAGAGGCCCAGAATTTGGGTATATATCTTTGCTTATGTTCAGTTATTATTTGCTTACCAGGTTCTGTAATACACATATTTTCTGTTTTTGGCCATACAGTTACTCTGAAATGGAATATAGGGCTGCAGTTTGTGACACATTTCAAACGTTGGGTGACACTTGGCCGATGGCCTTTTATCCGACATGGAACATTGAGCAATCTTGTAAACAAAATGCTGTATCTGACAAGCCGGTTATAGAATCTTTGAATTGAGCATACAGTTACGGTTTACTGATTGGCGTTTAGCATATTCTGTAAATATTCCCCCTCCCTCCCCCTAACCACATACACACACAAAAGAAATAAACAAACAAAAAAACATCTGTAGCGATACGATCCATGCCAGTTATATTCAGTAAAAAACGATGCCTTTTACTAGACTAGCGGACTGGCATGAGCCGTTTAAATGATTGCTTTCAAATGGACTGGTATGGATCATATTATGTCGCCATACGATCCATGCCAGTAAGATTTAAGAAGAATCCTTCATATACTCAAAGGAGCCCCTGTAGCTCAGTGGGTTAAGCGCTGGCCTGTCAGTAACTTATCGGTCCCTCATTGATTCCCGCCGGCGGAAATATTTCCAACCGTAAACGAAGTTCCATTGCACACCACCTTTCAATATCATCCTCCCATCGTCCTGATATGACTGGAATACTGTTGAGAAGAACGTGAAATCCCAATTTATCCATCTATTATTTCATAATACTCAATGCAAATTCAATCAGCGGAGTGGCATGGGGTGTTCAAATGATTGCTCTCAAACGGTCGTGGGCCGGGTAGCGCAATCGGTAGGGCACCTGACTCGTAAGTCAGAGGTCCTGGGTTCGAATCCCGGTCTGGCCACATACTTTCGTTTCTCCTTCCGCTGATTCAAGAAGGGCAGTTGTCAGTTACTGGCGAAAGTATGTGCACTTAGTACTGGTTAACCGCTTAGGAGGTCTAAGCCTGCCCAGGAATAGTGTGGTTAGGTTAACTGACCGTCCCGACATGACCTTAGTTGTTTACCGTGGACGTTAAGCATCAAATCAACCAACCAAACGGTCGTATTATGACTGATGTTGATATGATTTTGTTGGAATATGTATAGAGAGATTAGTATAGGCATTGTCTTCATATCATGACTAAAATGTGTTTAGAAAAAAATTAGTCCTCCAATAACGGCGTACTAAGTAAGAATACCGTTTAGTTCGTATTTTAAATTAGTTGACACACGTGAAATGGATTTTTGTATTTTACCTCGGGAAAAACAGTCAAATAAGGCTTAATCTGCATTTTAAATGCAACGTGAAATCGGGCCTTAAAGGTGTCTTTAATCAAAGTATAATGTGTTCATAAAATGTATTGTTTGCACATGTGGTGGGGTGGACCGTAACTAATGTTGTTAGAACTTGTGGTCCGACCCAGTTGCTTGTACTTTTTATGGCAATGAAACATGTTTAATCTCAACATGTGATATAATTTGCTATACAAGAATAAAATAGATCCAGTTATAAGGTATTAGGCACTTTGTCTCAGCCCTTTGGGTGCCAAAAATGCGGACGTCAAAATTTACGTCTGCAAAATTTCAGAAATTATTGGTCCAAGCTATATTGTATTGAGTATTCAAAGACTATAGGGCAAACAGTGTATATCCTGAGGAGGCGGCTCACCATGAGCCGCCTCAGCTGGATATACACTGTTCGCAAATCCAGTTATTTTATTTTTGGTGCTTAAGTGTAATGTCCTTTGAGTATGTTTACTTGTGCATAGCATTGAAAACCTACCATACAGCGAAGTTAAAATATGTCTGCGCGGTCGAAAAATTATGTTCGGCCTTGACGATTCCGAATCAAATAAGGCCCAGCAGGCATATGACGTTGAAATAACGTCGTACTGACGTCGATGCGACGTAATGACGTCGAACCGACGTCCGTACGACGTCATTTCGATATCATATGCCTGCTGTCGCATCGACGTCAGTACGACGTCATTTCGATGTCATATGCCTGCTGTCGCATCGACGTCAGTACGACGTCATTTCGATGTCATATGCCTGCTGTCGCATCGACGTCAGTACGACGTCATTTCGATGTCATATGCCTGCTGTCGCGTCGACGTCAGTACGACGTCATTTCGATGTCATATGCCTGCTGTCGCATCGACGTCAGTACGACGTCATTCCGATGCCATATGCCTGCTGGGGGGAGTCAGTGGAGGAGAAGGGACGAGGGGGTGGGGGGGGGGACGTATGACTAAGCAAATACGAAAATGCAAACCTTTTATGGTCGCAATATTTAGCGACTTGGCAGGATTGCCTGTGCTGGTCTTCATTTATATCCTCTTAATGATTATCTTGACCGCAAAAAACTGTTTCTTTTTTTAATAACCTCCTTGTAATTGGTTCTTTTGATACACTCAACAACGATCTTTAATCAGATACACTTTCTCAGGCGAGCCGTACTCTAATCTGTTATTATATTTCATTTTTCACGTTGAAGTAGTAAACGCAGTACTGGCGACAAAAAGTGGAGTAATTTTATGTCTTAATTATGGCAAAAGCTTTGCTATTTGTATATACATCACTACAAATAATTCTGGAGTTTTCTTATTCTTCCAAACTAGTGACAACGAAAGCAGGGACATTTTTGGGAGTATCAACATCAGTATTAGTGGACGGGGTTAATCTCGAAGTGCACCAGTTTCTTGGCATACCTTACGCCGAAGCCCCGGTTAGGGATCTTAGATTTAGAAAACCGGTTGCTAAGCAACCATTAAATGATGTTTATAATGCTACATATCATCGTGCCATGTGCCCTCAAGGAGGACCTCAAATAATTCCTTTGACAAAATTCAACATATCTGAAGACTGTTTAATGCTGAATATATACGCGCCAGGAAATAGATCTAAAAACAATAATTCATATGCTGTTATTATATATATTCACGGAGGCGCATTTACAACCGGTGGCTCTAATTTATACTCAGGCGACGTCATAAGTGTTCATAGTGACGTCATTATTGTTACAATAAATTACAGACTTTCTGTATTTGGGTTTCTTACGACCGGAGATAAGGCTGCACTAGGGAACTTCGGATTGTGGGATCAGCATCTTGCAATTAAATGGGTTCACGAAAACATTGCTGATTTTGGTGGTGACCCCAGTCGTGTTGTTCTTTTGGGGCAGTCGGCTGGCTCTGTTAGTGCCATTTACCAGGCTCTTTATCCTGGGAATAAAGGATTCTTTAAAGGAGTCATTGCTGAAAGCGGTACTCCAGTAGATATAAGATCACTAAGTACAGAACACACAGGAGAGCTAGCGAGTTTTTCCACTGCGGGGCATCATCTGGGCTGCTCTTCTTCCATTGCTGCTGAAGTCGTGTCATGTCTTCGTAACAAGACACTGCAGCAAATAATGTCCGGCCTAGCAGTCTCTTTCTACCAAATTCCGTTTGCACCAGTCATTGATGGCGATTTCATAGCAGCGAATCCGCAAAACATGTTAGATATTAGAAATTCTACCTTTGAGAACGTCAGAGAGTTTTTCTCGTCCCTTGATTTTATCGTCGGTGGAAACAATATGGAGGGAGCATCGTATTTGTCGTATGTTTGGAAAGCTTTGCTTTTAGTTACAGATTTAGAAAACTATCACGTACCATACTCAGCGTTCAAGAGCAGGATAATACCTAATGTGTTTCATCAAATATACCACATGGACCCGCCGGAACAAGCCGTTGATATGATTGCAATGAGATATTCTGATATTACTGCTCCCGAGGACACAATAAGGTCACGTGACATGCTACTGAAACTGTCTACAGATTATGTGTATACAGTTCCTAATCTAAAGACGGCCAGGCTTCATGCTGATCTGACTACGACGTCAAAGACCTTTGTTTATGAATTCACCTCCAGACCAACCCTTGTTATTGGTAAATATCCTACACCCACGTGGGTCAAAGGCGCCAGTCATGGCGATGAGACAGGGCTTGTATTTGGATTCTCAAGGGCGATGTTGGATGCGCTGAATGTTAGTACCAACTACACACCGTCTTCTGACGAGATGGCATTGTCGAAGAATGTCATGACTTTGTGGAGTAATTTTGCAAAATCAGGGTGAGTCTTCTGCGAAAATTGTTTAATGGTGTTATTCTGGGCTCTGGTGTTCAAAGCATCAACTGATAATCAAGGTTATCTAAAGCCTTCTAGTACTGTGTTAATATAAATGCTCATAAAAATGTGAGAACCCTGCGCACTGCTAAAGCTACTCAGTATTTTTTTAACCAAATTGACAGTTTTTGTCTACAATGCATTTGAAAATGTCTCATCTAGCTACGTAACGACTTTGTTAGTTCAAAAAAAAAATATAAAAAAATAAAAAAAAAATGATAAACTCTGAGACTTAAGTCGTTACACGTTTAAAGTGACTAAATCTGCAATTCTGACCATTTTTAGAATTTTTTTATTTTGTCTTAAAATCATTTGTCAAAGTTGCATAAAATGATGCTACCATCATAAGCTGAAAACTGCTCAGAAAAGTGAATAATCTTTATGAAAACAGGTATTTTTGGCTTCCTGGCAACTATTTACATCTCTCCAGAAATTCTAGACAGCTGCTAAAATAAAATGCTGTTGGTTTGATTGCGATTATTTGTTAAGGTCTATGAGTCTGGTGAAATTTATATCCCCATCTTCGCTATATTTTTGTATTCTTGAAGATAAGAAACAGTAATTCTACAAATAAAAGATCAAAAGTTACACACTTTGCAGCTTTAAGGTTTATGAACACAGCGCCATATTTCATTTTATTTATTTATTTATTTATTTATGCTATTTTAATCCAATGAGAAGCACTATTTTTATGTGTTCTTCCCTGGACGATGAAGGCTTTGCGAAATTGCATCTACTGTTCAAGAAAGAAAAAATGCATCTCGGCAGAAAGCTCTTTCCTTATATGAGTTGATTTAATTTAAAATGGAGGAAGAAATGAAAATGGCAGAGTTGCTTCCCATGAAAGTGCACCCATTCATTGTTATATATGAAAAACTATAACAGGACCTTGTATATTTAAAAAAGTAAACTACCCACGCATTTAAAACAGAAAATTGAATTATTTGAGAATGAATTTCGTGTTTGAGAAAATCACATCTCAATTTCCATTGTATGGATTTCAGGTAGCATCTCACTTATAATTCGAGAGGACATGGCATACAAAGTATGCCATGCTCCTCTCGAATTCAAAGTGAGATGACACTGTAGATCTGTTACCATAGCAACTATGACGTTACCAGTTGTTGTGCTAAGTACCTTGGAAAAATATCGTCTCGGTGATGTTAGAAAGCAATATGAGCTCTTATGGTAATAGAGATATGTCGTCCTTGGTATCGGAGCAAGGCATATGGTGTATGCCATGCTAATCCAATATTTCGATTCATTACAAACTGAATTATTTTCAACAGGAACTTCAGATTTTCTCAAATTCATTTTTCTAGTCATTTAATTCCATGTTATAAATAGTCTAGTTTAAGTATCAGCAATTTCTCATATGGTGTAAAAGGTCACGATTCTTTGACATGTTTAACTCTCTGACACTTAACCAGTCGATGACACATGCGCTTAAAAGTATTTGACCTAAGCTCTCTTAAACCTACTTTGTGAACGATCTCGGCGATTTAAGACGAATTCAACAGTGACATAATTTTCATACATAGGGACGCTCTTGAATATCAAAAAATGCAAATTTACACTGATTTTGGTGATTTTAAGTGTGGATTCAAACAAGGATCCGAAACACACGTTATACCCAGATAAAAGGCACATACACATATACATTTTGTGTAAAGAATACCTGAGCCGTCACACTACAAAACCAACAAAGTCGCATGTGCGCCCATCGAACTCAGATCAGCCTGGGTATTTGCCCAGTCTGATCAGAGTCTTCCTGTCGGCGTGGAGGTAGCTTACTCAGGACACTTAGCTACCATTTAAGAAGACACTGATTAGACTGGACGGATGCCGAGGCTGGTTTGAGTCTTCGTGTGACGCAGATGGCACTTTGTTGGCTTTTATCGTGTCGCGGATCAAAATTTTATATATTTAAAACCATGTTCTAATCTGAAAAAAAAAAGATAAAAATCACAAGAGTTGTTTTATTTGGATTAGAATAGCGAAAAATGAATAAGAAAATAAAAAATAAATAAATCACATGAAATATGGCGCTTTGTTTATTTACCTTAGTCGTGTAATCTTTGATCAGACTGCACATATTATGCTCAAGCTGGTTTGAGCATGCAAAGTATACATATTTTTTAGACTTCACAAACGCTATCGGAATACTATTCTTAGCACAAAATAAATAAATAAACAAATAGATAAGAATATTTAAAGATAAAAATTTAAAAAATAAATGAATAAATAAAATAAAAAAATATAATAAATAAATAAATTAAACTAACGTTTTTCATTTTTCTGTGATTTTCTTAGTTTTGAGAAATATGTCAATACATTGCTGCTACATATAATTTGAGCATCACATGAACTAATGAACTACATGTAGTAAATTTTTTGTGTATGCTACAGTTACAGTCTTTAGCTCACCAAAGCCGAAGGCTCCGGGGGAGCTTATAGGATAGGCAGCTGTCCGTCGTCGTCGTCTGTCGTATGTCGTCGTCCGTCAACACTTTCAAACGACATCTCCTCTGAAGCCACATGGCCGATTGGGCCCAAATTTCATCTATAGCTTCCTTGGGCTGGGGGATTGAAAGTTTGTGTTTTTTTTTATGAAAGTTGGCCTTTTAGTTTGGTTGCTATGGCAACTTAGAGTTGCCATTGACTTATAATGGGGAAAATTGAAAAATGGCATTTTCTGCCTAGCCATTGCAGGTATGTTGATAAAACTTTTATAGAAATGTTCCTTAAGATGTCTTCTATCAGCTATATGTTTTTTGGCCCACTGCTCCTTTTATTGGTTGCCATGGAAACCGAAATACAAAAAAAAAAAAATGGAAACAATACTTAAAAAATTATCTCCTCTGAAGCCACTGGGTTGATAAGGCCTAGATTCCATCTGTGGCATCTTTGGACTGGGGGATTGAAAGTTTGTGTTTTTTTTATGATCATCTGCCCTTTAGTTTGGTTGCTATGGCAACTTAGATTTCCCATTGACTTATAATGGGGAAAATTGAAAAATGGCATTTTCTGCCAAGCCCTTGCAGATATGTTGATAAAACTTTTAAAGAAATGTTTCTTGAGATGTCTTCTATCAGCTATATGTTTTTTGACCCACTGTTCCTTTTATTGGTTGCCATGGAAACCGAAATGTACAAAAAAATGAAAAAAAAAAAAAAACTTAAAAAATTATCTTTTCTGAAGCCACTGGGTCGATGAGGCCCAGATTTCATCTGTGGCATCTTTGGGCTGGGGACTGAAAGTTTGTGTTTTTTATGATCATCGGACCTTTAGTTTGGTTTGCTATGGCAACTTAGAGTTCCCATTGACTTATAATGGGGAAAATTAAAAAAATGGCATTTACTGCAATCAATATATGGAAAATAGTTATATATTTTGTTATCAACTCAACAGACTGTCAGACTGAGACTTTGTAGTTGTATATTTTGTATTAGCCTGTACAAATATGTACAATTTTGAGCTAGAGATCTGGTGAGCTTTGTGGCCCGTGGGCCTCTTGTTTTTATTGTTGTTGTTGTTTTTTTTGCACCCGAAGGTGTATATTAGTAATTTTTGTTGCAAAATCATTTGAAGGCATTCTGCGGTGACTGTCTAAGAACGATCGAATTCCGCATTGTCATTATTGAGCAGAGACACGAGAAAATCAACAAAGTGGTTGTGCGCTCAGCGCAGACTCAAATCAGCCTGGGCATTCGCCCAGTCTGATCAGATTCTTCGCTGTCCAGATGAAAGTAGCTTAGACCCTTAGCTACCTATTTAAGCGCACAGCGAAAAGGCTGATCAGACTGGTCGGATGCCCAGGCTGATCTGAGTCTGCGCTGGGCGCCCAAACATTTTGTTGATTTTCTCGTGTCGCGGTTCATACATGTATTATGTTGCGCTTCTCTGAAAATGAAAGCAATGATAACGTTGTGATTCGTGCACTTTGACTTGACGTTTCAGAAACAAAACTCAATGCCACAGCTGAAATAAGTTAGGGGATAACTGTACTCAAAATTGTCATTTGGGGAGGTAAATCGTCGGTTTTATGGTCGGAAATTTCGTTTTACGGCGACGCGCCAGCGAAGCTGTGACCATAGTCTGGCGATTTACCTCACCAAATGACAATTTTATATACAGTTATCCCCATTCTAATGCACTTTTCGTATTTTCACCTTTAAAAGTGTGCTACTTTGTACACAAAGCAAACGCTTTCAGCGACGTAAAACCAAAAGTCAGCCAATGAGAAGCGATGATACGTAATGACGTCGAGTTTCCGACAGTATAACGCACGATATATTGTCGTAAATCTTTTATTTTGACGTTATCCAATCAGACGTCGCGTTACATTGGTAAGCGCATTAGAATGCTGTTTTAACGTTACTTGAGTACAGCTTTTTGATACGAAATTGCTATATTTCCCTTCAAATTTTTATGTCAAACGTCAAGTTTCTTTTTTTTTCGCAAAGTATATTAACGATGAGGTCAAGTGTTTCATTAGCTTTAGCTTATGTCTATGACTGACGGATCAAACTTCAAAGTTGTTCAGGAAGGAACTAATTCCATTTCATGTATAAGTAATTGAGTTAATATGGCTACAGTTATAATAAAGATAATGAACAGACAGGGAATCAACTTGATATTTTATTAATTAGAAATGACAACTATGTTTTATCCTCATTAGAAATTTGATCACACAATGCAAAACAATCCAAGGGTTGTCCGCGGCATCAGAGTCCACTTTACAATCAGTACATGAGACGGCCTATTTGTATGGTGTTTTCATTATGTTCAAGGTAGTCAGATACTGAATAGAAATATTGGCGGGCATTCAAACCATTATATAAGCTAAATAACACAAAGAGCTATAAAACATTTGGATAAAAAAATCACCGTTTCGTTTTCCTAAAAAACAATATTTTGTTTCTACATACATTCGCCATTTAAATTCATATCTCTAGCACATGATCGCACTTTTATTTCTGCAAATCATATAATCTATAAGATAGGATATCTGAAACAAACTGGTAAAAAAATGAAGTTTTATTGATAATAAGTACATTTTAAGAAATTTGAATTTCATGAAAAACGTCATGAAAAACATATTTAACCGATGGGGCAAGCTTATGCATTTTATTTTTGTAAAACTTACATTGTATGTTATAGGATAGAAACAAATTCAGCGTTTCGTTTCCTAGAAAAACAATGTTTAAGTTCAAAAATATCCCAAAACAGACTGCCCAAATTCTGCACCTGCTGCAAGCACAGTAAGCACAGTCGGTCCTTGGCCTACTATTCATTTTCTTGTTATTCCGGTTCTACCATAGAATAATGCCTACAAAAATGCGCAGATGGACTGGAAACTGTGAAGACCTAGCTCATTCTGGTTCCTAAAGGAACAGTTTGATCTCGGTTTCCACAATTTTTACCGACCTATCGGTCCGAAAACTTAAGGTAGACATTGTAAGTGTATATCTGTGACTCTACAGTTGAACTATTTTACCATGAACAATAACTCTCTTTTGCTTTAACTAGTATAAAAAATATTGAGAATACAGCTACCTTAATTCACTTTACATTGTTTTTGTTTTTTCATATTTTTGTCACTCTGTACAATGTTCATTAATATTATTTGACCTGGTAAAATATAAATGAGTCGCGACACGACAAAACTAACAAAGCGTCATGTGCGCCCGATGAAGACTCATATCAGTCTAGGCATCCGCCCAGTCGGATCAGATCTTTGCTTGCGCTTAAAAAGTAGCTAGGGGTCTAAGCTACATCCATGCCAGCAAAGAAGACTATGATCAGTCTGGGCGCATGTCCAGGCTGATCTGAATCTTTGCGTGGCGCACATGTCACTTTGTTGGTTTTGTCCTGTCGCGGCCATAGATTGTTACAGAAGCATTGTTTACCATGGCTATTTGTCTGGCAGTTTGGTTTCTATGCCACATAAGAATGCCATTTACTGTCAGCGAGAAATGAAAAACTGACCCTTGCCGTCTTAGCAGTGCAGAACTAACAAGAGAACCATAACAAAAATGTTCCTTTCCTCCATCGGATGTATGGTTTCGGTTTCAGCTTCCTAATTGGCTAGATTTCCATAACAATCGAAATGCTAAAAATGGCACATAGATACAATATTAACTCCTGTGAGAAAATGGTGCAGAAATCTTTCTAGCTTAGGTCTTTTCAAAAATACTCTTTCTTGTGCCAGTTGGTCCAGAACTTTGGTTGCAGCGAGAATTCGAAGCGCAGCTACTATTGCCTTTTAGTTGAAAATCCAAAATTGGCTCGTATTGCATTAACGGTTTCACATGTTGTTAGCTTTATAATGTATTACTTCATTTCGAAAAAGTGCAGTTTTGACATAACTGCTTATAAATTTCCAAAAACGTTACGAGATAAAGGCCCAGTTGTTCTAAACCAACTTGCCACCTACTTGCTATTAACATAAAACAGAATTTAATTATTTGAGAATAAATTATAGGTTTAAGAAAATTTCACTTTTCCATTGTGTGAATTTCAGGTAGCATCTCACATAATTTGAGAGGAGCATGGCATACATTGTATGCCATTCTCCTCTCGAGTTATATGTGAGTGACACCATAGATTTGTTACCATAGCAACTATTGAATTACCGACTTTTGGCATAATGACGTCATGATGACTTCACTTAGACATCACTATGAACTCTTTGTTGCTATGATATAATTATTTTCAAATCATTTAATTCCATGTTGTAAGAGATATTTATACTTCAGGGACCCAAATTATCCTCAGCCAACTACAAACATCCCGAAATGGACCGAATTTACAACGACGACGGGCTCATACATGCGATTCTCCACGAATAAGACGGCCACAACGGTAGCCAAGGACTATGGACAGCCTGCCGGCAAATTCTGGTTAGAATCAATGCCATTATTGCTTCATTGCCTCTCGGAGGGGACTCAGGACAAACATAGTATAGTGAGTCATAAAAATCGGGAAGGCTCATTTAGTCTGAGCGCTGGCACGGCGGAAGTGATAATAGTGGCACTTGCGTGTGGTGTTGGACTTCTTTGTATAATTTTGACGTTGACTTGTATATATTGTTTAAGATATAAACGGAAGGAACACACAACATATAATGCGATAGAGATGTAAAAATGGTGCTTGTGTTGTTCAAAAATGTTAGACACCGTCTAGGAAGAATGCCTGGGCTAAGTTCTCAGAGCCAACACGACCCAGTGCCACTTTATACTACTGAGTTCTGGTCCTGCCAAGTGCCAAGCCGGTCCGAAAACAAAGTTTGTTTGCTCATGGTTGTACCTATGATCTCCGGTTTAATACACAGTCGGACCACTAAGCTTAACCTTCCAGGGCTGGCATGGAAATTAAGGCGAAATATTTACATTCTCAGTGCATTTATTGAAAATCCCCTATATGGCAAATCATTAGAACGTAATGTAGTTTATACTTCAATAACTACATCAGTTTACGCGACGTTACATGAGGTTAGGTTACGTCAAAATAAACCATTGTACCCTCCAAGGTGATTGAATGTAGGCAACGTTATGACGTCATTGACGCTGTTCCGCTGTTAGTAGAACAACTGCTTATATATGTTTTTGTCTTTTTTTACTTCAACTGTAGCCCTGTGAGACCGCAATATTCACAGAACGCATTTTTCACATGTGTGAAAAATTCGTTCGGAATTTTCACACGTGTGACAAATCCGGTCGCATGTTTCACAGAATTCGCACTCATTTTTCACACGTCTGTGAAATTTGCGCTTGATATGTACCATGAAAACGTAATTTTCCAATCGCATGTAACACCCCTAAAATATGACAAAATACAACAAAAACGCATTTTCACTTCTTGACATTTTTATAACCATGATTATGAAAGTAATAGTGCACGAAAAAGCGGTAAAGTAAACAAAAAAGACTAGAAATCTGCTCTGCGCAGAAGAGCAGAAGGTCGCAGGTTTGAGTCGCCAGCCGGGTCAATGACCTAAAAAAACTGACTCTGTCGTCCCAGCAGTAAATGGGTACCTGTTTCGAATCAGGGAAGGTTAAAGGCTACGAATGTAGAGGGATAGGCTCCCTATTTCATAGCCTTTGGCTAAACTATATAGGTTCCAAGAACCATTGTCCCTAGCTACGGCCAAAACAATATGGAAAACTTCACCTTGTTTGTTTTAATTCACATGCCATTGTATGCTGATGACGTAGGCTGTAGGGCTTAGGTTCCAGTATTAATTGTTGGACGGTGCCATATTCCGGCGGGAGGACAACTTGCGATATTACGATTGCAATATTAGGCATTTCCAATTCAAAATTTTGGAAGGTAGCTTCTTCTAACAGCCCCGGCTGCTGAATCAAGGTTAATTTTATTACTAAAGATATAGTCATATTCAGCTGCATGTTGGTATATAGTTCTTTGCGGGAAATCTATATCTTGGGCGAAATGGGAGAGGAGACTCATAGTTTTCCTATAGCTGTCTACCTGTTTGTCCGTCACAAATTGTTTCAAGAACTCAGTACAAACCATCGTCAGACAGCATACAGAACAAGTTGGAAAGTGCCAAAGTCGACAATAAGGCATAGTTCAGTCATATATTTACGAAAAACGCCCAAAATTTTATCAGATGATCTACAAACCAGCTTAAAGTAATACTCTCAATTATCAAAACACCAGTAAAGATACTTTTCCCGAAATTTGTTGACAAAGTTGCATTATATTCTTTGGAAAAACTAGCGTAATTTCACATTTACATGTCCGCCGGAAAAGCCAAGGAATTATATAACACAATCTTAGCACGCTCGGTTCATTATGAAATTTAGTTGAGACTGACCCAGGCGCTCAAGAGATACAGTAGCTCGAAGGTGATGACAGACGGCATCAGGCGACGGACGACGGACAGCGGAGACTGCCTTTAAAACATGTATAAACTCCCCAAGAGCCGAAGGCTCAGCGTGGTTGGATGGACACTTGGCGCCGGATGTGTGCAACTATGGTTACGTACCGCTGAGCCACTTGGGGAACGGCGTTAGGAGAATTGAAAAGAACAGAACGGCTCAGCGTGGTTTGGCCTCAAACTCGTAGTTGGAAAGGAATAGCATTCATCCTTAAGGTACCCGGACAAAACGGACCATGGACAGATCGGACCAGACAAAACGGACCACGGTTAGGACAAAACGGACCACGTTTCAGGACAGAATGGACCACCATACAGGACACAACGGACCACGTTTCAGGACCAGACGGACCATGCTAGAAGACAAACCAGACCATTAACTTATGCTTATTAAAAGATGAAATAGTATATAAATTCCAAAGACTGTGGTGTAGATGGTCACATTTACTTGACTACTGTCCATGATCTCAACTAGACTTGATTGTCGCAACCATCTAACCACAACTCAATGACTTTAATTAACAAGTTAATGCATCTTGATAATTATTAAAAACATATTCAAACAGTAGAAGATAGTACGAAAATACGAATCTATTCTAGATTTAATACGGTGATAAAGGGGTTAAACAGTTATCTTAGTTAGTGTTGCAACTAAGATGAAACATACTTTCCCAAGATTAACAGAAGATCCTTAATGTAAATTTAATTCAAATGTATTCATGTATAAGATGGTCAGGTATGTCTAAAACATGGTCAGTTATGTCCTGAAACATGGTCCGTTTTGTCCCTAAACGTGGTCTGTTTCGTCCTAAACGTGGTCCGTTTTGTCCTAAGCGTGGTCCGTTTTGTCCGTGGTCCGTTATGTCCCTAATTCCTTCTCAAGCTTTCATTGCCGTATGTGTGAAAAATGCCTTTGTATTAAAAATCGCTACAAAATCCGAACTCAATTGTCACACTGGCAAAATGTGAAGAACACGACCGTATTCATCACACACGTGTGAAAAATGCGTTCTGTAAATATTGCGGTCTCTCATAGCCCCTAACGCAAACTTTTTGGTGAATTAATAGATAGAGAAGAATGTAAGTGTAAGCAATTAACTTAATTTTTCTGGTGTTTATCGAAGTATAAACTACATTGGGTCGCTAGCAAAGTTTACTTTGCACGCGACCCAATCGAAGTATAAACTACATTGATTCGCTAGCAACCCAATGTAATTTATACTTGGATAAACACCAGAAAAGTTAAATTCATTCCATAAAGAATAGCAGTGGAAGCAATTTTCTCAACTTCTTTCTCAATTTAGATAAACTCTAAACAAAGAGAATTTGTTATTAGGAACAAATTATTTCCTTTGAGAGTAGACTCCATTTTGGAAGGGCTTTGTCGTCCAGGGAGGCAAACAAGAAGTCACAAAACTTGTTTCCCTTTGTAAAAATAGCAGAAGAAAAAACACGGAAATGTACCAACACGTCTTAAAATGTTGTTTTGCTCATATGTAAGGGGACCTACTGCATTTGAAAAAAGTGGTCGATGAATTATGTCCAAGCATATGCTTATCGGCGCAAAGCGGTGAGACCCTCCCAGGGATTTTGGGGAGCTGGGGGAATGGCTATTTATGTTCAGGGAGCTGGGGAGCACTAGCAATTATTTTCAGGAAGCTAGGGAGCAAGCTATTAATTTTGGAGAGCTAGGGAGCAGAATGTGATTTTCTAAATTGTTTTTGGCTTCTGGGGGCCTGCGCCCCCAGATCCCCCATTTATACATATCAATAATACCATTTTAGTCATTATTCTTACTCGAAAAATGACTTCTGTTGGGCATTCAGACTTGCAAATGCTAGCATTTTGAGTTCAACTCTTGCTAGAGGCGGAAATGACTTCCAAACAAATTTAGGGAGCAGGCTTGAATATTTTTATGGAGCTGAGTAGCAGATGAATTACTGCAGCTCATCCATAAACTGTTGACAGGGGCGTAACTAGGGGCAATTTCATAATACGCACAACCATGTTTTATTCTCTACTTCTTGAAGGGAAAGCTAGTATTTCAGCCAGTTTGGTAATTGGTATTGAAATCTAGTCTAATTTATAAATTTTCAGCATGCAAATATGCAGGTGCGTTTTGAAATTTTGTCAATTTTGACAAAATTTCAATACGCACTTGCGTATTTGCCGTATAGGTAGCTACGCCCTTGGTTGACACAGAGTTATCAGAAAGTAAAGCTTGTGTCGACTGTAAAAAAGTTTTATGGGAGACACCATGACCTCGTTGATCCCTACAATGTGGCCGTTTCAAAACTAATTTCTGATTTGATGGCCTCAGCCGAAGCTTACTTAAGCTTTCAAACACCGGACTTTCTGTTTCACTGACTTTTCCCACTGATACACAGATATGGCGTGTGTATTATAATAGGCAGGTGATGCTTACTACCCCGGAGCACCTGGTCACACCTCTATTTTGGGGTCCATATCTGTGTGTCTAACATTTTCCGAAATTGTCTCTGTTAAAATGATTTGCGATTTCGGACTTATGATTTGGGGTACTTTAACCACTTTCATTTTAGGGATTCTGGGAGCAGTAGCAAATAATTTTAAGGAGCACGAGAAAGTATTTTAAGGGAGCTGGGGGAGAATCGGGCATTATTTTCAGGGAGCAAGGGAGCACTGACCCCCTGGGAGGCCTCAGCGGTGGATGACTCAGCCAAACCTCTGCTCTTTCGCGCAGACGGATTTTTCATACATGTTCCTAAGTATCCATTATTGTCACTGTTAAATATCTGTAGTAACATATCTCTATGTTCAGAATTATTGTTAGATCGTTTTTATTCGCTTACCACAGGGTATAATCGATTCCGCCAATTTTCGCTTCCTGCAGAGACTGTCCGTCATATTTGGCTTCCGCCGAGACTGTCCGCGAACTCTTGCTTCCTGCAGAGACTACTGTCCTCGAGGAATGGCTTCCTGCCGAGACTGTCCGCGTGACTGCTTCCTGCCGAGAGCCTCGGCAGGAAGCAGAATCACGCGGACAGTCTCTGCAGGAAGCCATTTATCATGTACAGAAGTCTCGGCAGGAAGCAAGAGTTCGCGGACAGTCTCGGCGGAAGCCAAATATGACGGACAGTCTATGCAGTAAGCGAAAATTGGCGGAATCGATTATACCCTGTGTTACACCAAACTCACAATAGACCTACGTACAAATGACGCTGACTCTTCCTCTATACAATTACTAACAATAACGCACGTTTCAATTATTTCTTTTTTTCAAGGAGATTAACATGACCAGCTGAGCACAGGGTCTCAAACTCGTAGTACATTCAAATAAGTCGCTGACACTCCTTTTGCTTATCAACAATTATTTTTCTAGTCAAAAAGCGATATTGCATTGGCCAAGGTTCTAAGGAAGCTGAATGAAATCAGATCATGTAAATAATTTGAGCCGCGACATGAGAAAACCAACAAAGTGGACGTGCGCCAAGCGCAGACTCAGATCAGCCTGGGAATCCGCCCAGTCTGATCAGACTCTTTGCTAAGCGCTTAAAGGGTAGCTAAGGGTCTAAGCTAGCTCCATGCGGACAGCGAAGACTCTGATCAGACTGGGCGGATGCCCAGGCTGATCTGAGTCTGCGCTGGGCGCACAACCACATTGTTGGTTTTGTCGTGTCGCGGCTCATTTGTTATTCAATACGGAAAGAAGAAAAAAAGACTCATGTGGAAGAGGGGTGGTGAGGGGGAAAAGGGGTGGGGTGGTGGTGGTGGCTGGGGGCGGGGGGGGGGGGGAGAGGGGTTGGAAATCAGCACCAGCAAAAAATGTAACATCACTAACAGCGCTCGCCTGCTTCAGCTTGCGGTCTGGGTTCTATTCCGGCTGGAGGCGGTAATGATTTTAACCATGAACGGGGTTCCGATGCAGATAGCCTGTAAATTACTCCTCCCTCCATCCTGATGTGACTGAAATGCCGTTGAAATGGACGTAATATCGCAAGTCGTCCTTTAGTGTGCTGCCTTGTCATAAAGTATAATACACAAAAAAAAATGGATATCAAGAATTTTGCTGTCATACTAAAAGTCTTTTCATAACGACTGTGAACTCTCTCTCTCTCTCTCTCTCTCTCTCGAACTCTCTCTCTTAAATCAGACGTCGACCAAAAATTGTTTATCATGAACTCTCTCTCTCTCTCTCTCTCTCTCTTAAATATGACGTCGCACAAAAATTGTTTATTGTGAACATCCTGGAAGCGGTACCTCTGTGCGAAGTGGAAGGCTTTGCCTATGACTACAATGGTTACCTATAAAGTTTTAGGACACCCCTTATATAGAAGTTTTCCAAAATTTAAACATTCAACTATTTTGCTATCAGGTAAAGTGCCAGATCATTCTGGCAGAATGACAAACCGAGCAGAGTCTGATCTCACTGCTCTCAGGCGCAGTCTGATCTTCATCTACTCTGCTTGTTCAAACATTTACTGTATCCCAGTACATACTATCCGTTTGGTAGCTGACGTCCAGTGATCTCTTTATCCCAAATGGCTGAAATCAACAAGAAGTGCTTTCATGTCTGATAATAGAAAACGGAGACTGACAGTTGTTGTTGACAGCTATGTATTATATAATTCTAAACAGGGGATGGTTTGTCTGATTGCGATTACATTGCAACGCAATGTACATGGTTAGCCATAAATAATTGGTTATAATAAATTCTTCTAACTTCGATATTTTTCTTTGCGCATGGATGGATGACTTGCAATGTGGCGTCCTTTTTAACAGTATTTCAGTCATATCAGGACGATGGATAGGTGATAATAAAAGGCTGTGTGCAATGGAACCCCGTTTATAATTGAAAAGATCCCCGCCTACAGCGGGGCTCGAACACAGGACCGCTAAATAAGCAGGCCAACGCTTAACCTACTGAGCTACCGGGGCTCCTTTTCTTTGTGCAAATCAATTATTTTATTCAAGGACATGTTCTATAAAAGTTTGGTCAACAGTTCAAACCCTGCTCACACTGCTCATTCGAAGCGTTATTACCTTTGTCCGCATCGCTGGCTGAATGGATTGTCTGAATAATTAGGCTGAATTCAGAACGCGCTGGAAATGCATTTTTTTGCCTGATTTTCGAACATAACCAAATCATAATACAGCCATAATATCTGGATGAATATACTTGTATGGCAATATTAGCCTAGCGTCTCATACGGGGCTGCTCTATAAGAAATGCATTTAAGCCGCGAAACGACAACTCCAACAAAGTATAATGTGCGCCCAGCGAAGACGCAGTTCAGCCTGGGCATCCGCCCAGTCTGATCAGAGTCACGCTGTCCGCGTGGAGGTAGCTTAGATCCTCAGATACCCTTTAAGCGCACAGCGAAGACTCTCATCAGGCTGGGTGGATGCCCAGGCCGATCTGAGTCTTAGCTGGGCGCACATGCCACTGGTTTCTCGTGTTGCGGCTCATTTTAAAAAGCAGTCTCCATTTGGAAAGGGACTGACTTGCTAGAAAGCATACACTATTCTGATTTAAAAGATGAAGGGTACATTTTCTTGGGGAAGTAACTCAGCCATTTTCTTTTTTGCATCATCAACCCATATAGGAGAAAACGCGGTGACGTCATCGATAAGGATTGCAAGGGGATTTCCCGCTCTGGTTGGCAAAAAGTCGATAGTCAGTCACGCTATATTGAACGTTAAGGGGTCGATGTTAAAATATGTAATTAAACATGTCTGGTATTTTGCGCATTATGATGCATATTTTTTATATATAATGATGACGCTGAGAAGTATCTGAGTGTGAAATATTGTTTTATTGTCTCTCATAATGCATTTAAATTGGTTCCACATGAAGTGCTTTAAAATATACGTTTTATCATGGATGCTTTTTTGGTCACGTGATTCTAAGCTGTTTACATGAATTTGAGAGTGGACAAAATTAAATCAAAATTAAAGTATATCATTCTTGTGATCAGAATTCAAAAGTGTCTTAAAAGGACAATAAAAGCCTAATTTATACGTATGTCGGATAATCAGACAACAGGACAACCGGTAAAGAAAAGACAAAGGCGAAAATCTAAACTGGATAAGCAAACAAAGAAATCGGATTCAAAGATGGCGGCGAACAAAGGGGCGAACAAAGGTGGGTGTAATGATGTTCCTATATTGGGCTCTCAGACTCAAAATAGTAATCAAGGAGCTAATGCCCAGGTGTTTCCAAACTTTCCTCAGTTTCCCCCACAAAACCAGACAACTCCTGTGCCAGCAACAAATTATTTCCAAGGGTCGAACTTTGCTCAGCCAAGTGACTACAGTTCGAAAATTGATTATATTATATCCAAAGTTGGAAAGCTGGATGCTATTGAAGCCCAGCAATCAAGTATTATCTCCAGACTGTCTAGTATAGAGACTGCAGTATCCCAAAATAAACTGATGATTGAGGCTGCATCGAAGAAAATAACTGATATTGAGACTAGTCAAAACTTTCTGAGTAGTAATCACGATAACATTAAGAAAGATGTGGAGGTCAATAAGGGTAACGTGACCAAAGTACAGGCGACGCTCAAAAAGTTGGCGGATGAAAATAAAATTCTAAAGGATAGTAACCAGAAGCTGAAAACCAACAATGAATCTATGCAGGAAGATATAATTGACCTAAAATGTAGGTCCATGAGGGACAATATGATATTTGTTGGAATACCGGAAACATTCACTACAATGGGGCCCATGGGCAGCACGATCAATCAGCCAAATGAGACTGCTGAAGGTGCAATTGGGGGCGCTGCGCCTATGGAATTCAGTCAACAATCAGGTGAAAATAATGCACCGAGATCACCGAGATCATTTGCACAGGTTGTTTCGGCCGGAGAAGACTGCGTGGGTAAAATACACGAATTCTGTGAATCTGTTCTGAAAATAAAAGAGCCTGGTGTTTGTGTACGAATAGATAGGGCTCACCGGGTTGGAAACATCATTCCTGGTAAACAGCGTTCGATTGTTGTGAAGTTTCAAGATACAGCGTCAAAAATGGTGGTCAAAAATGCTTTACAAAACATTAACTTAAGAAACACGCCATTTAGTGTATTTGACCAATTTCCGCAGATTGTACAAGAAAGGCGAAAGGAACTTATCCCAGTGATGCTTGAAGCGCGCCGAAATAACAAAAAGGCTGTTCTAGTCCGCGACAAGTTGTATATTAATAATAAACTATACAAACCTGAGTCGGAATAGGACAGTGGAGAAGAGTCTGAGTTGTCTGTTCTTGCTTGGAACGCTGAAGGTTTAAAAAACTGTTTCGAAGATGAAGACTTTTTGAATTTAGTTAACAATTTTGATTTAATATTTGTAAGTGAAACCTGGCAGCGTAAATCGGATAATTTTCAATTAGATGGGTACGAATGTATAGCTGTACCTAGGAGTGAGAGCATGAAAGGGAAGAGTAAGAGAGGGCATTGTGGTGTTTGTTTATTTATAAGAAATAATATCAAACAAGGTGTTGAGTTGTTAGATACGGATAAAGCAGGATTTATATGGATAAAACTGTGCAAAACTTATTTTAGTTTAAATGAGGACATATGTATTTGTTTCACTTACATCCCCCCAAAAGAGTCTAAATATTATAAAATGCAGGATATTGATTATTTTGAAATTTTGGAGGCAGGCGTTAGGAAATTTTCAAATTTAGGCAAAGTTTCAGTGATTGGCGACCTTAATGCCCGCACCGGTTGTAAGTCGGACATAATTACGGACAGTCATATTTTTGATAAGTACATACCTACCATTGAAAACGACAGTGGGAAAGATGATTTTGAAGTGAAGGCTGAAAGGGCTTCAATGGATAGTATTTGTAATTCTTCGGGCTTACAATTACTAGATATTTGTATGGGGTCTGACTTAAGAATTGTTAATGGCCGTCTAGGTAATGATAAAGATATAGGCCATTTTACTTTCATGTCACACAATGGTCAAAGTCTTATTGATTGCGTATTGTTGTCTCAAAGCCTTTTTCCATTAGTCAGCGATTTTGTTGTACATGATTTTTATTCCTGTTCTACGCATGCGCCAATACAGCTAAATCTTAAGGTGGAATACAGTCAATCGGCGTGTGACGATGAGGGATATAAATCGGACAAAATTATTTGGAACGATGACAAAAGTAACGATTTTCGAAGTATTTTGACATCAAAAGTCGAGTATCTTAACGGCATTGTAACTGATATTATTCAGACGAATACTGGCATTGATAGTGGGGTAGAAAATTTTGCCCACACACTGTACAATACTACATTTAGTGTATTTGGTCAGTCTAAATACGTTATTCATAGTAAAGCAGACAAGCCACGAAAATTTAAAAGTCCGTGGTTTACGAATGCATGCGAGTGCGCAAGAATCGAACTTAAATCGGCAAACAAAGCATACAAAAAACTTCGCTCACCCGACAATTTAAATACCGTTATTCTGAAACGCAGACAATACTGTAAGGTAAAACGTAAAGCTCGATTTGACTTTAAGCAAAAGCAAAGAAATACACTGCATGAATTATCAAATACCCAACCGCGTAAATTTTGGAGTGAAATACGAAAAATTAGGGGTAAAAAGGACAACAAATCTACTTTATCCGCAAATGATTTTTTCGACCATTTTAAAAATTTGTTTGCTGATGAGCAGCAATTTCAAAACAATAATATCGAAGATGAGTTAGCCGACGACGGCTTCAACCAAGCAAACGTTGATGCACTAGATTGCAAATTTAACGTCGAAGAAGTCATTTTGGCCATAAAGTCATTAAAAAGGGGTAAAAGTGCTGGAGTTGATCTTCTGATTCCCGAAATATTTATTGAAGGTTGTGATATACTTGCACCTATTTTATGTCGACTCTTTAATTATATGTTTGGCAACTCTACATATCCCGCGTCCTGGACTAAGGGTATTATAGTTCCTGTGCCGAAGAAAGGAAATTTAAATAATGCAAACAATTATCGCGGTATAACTTTAACCAGTTTATTTTCAAAAATATTATCGTTACTACTTGACAACAGAATGCGTAAATGGGCTGAAGAAAATGACTTACTCTCCGAATGCCAGTTTGGGTTTCGTAAGCAAAAAAGTACAGTTGATTGCATTTACATATAACAATCGATTATTAACAAAGTAATTATGACAGAAAATAGAAAACTTTATTGTTCATTCATCGATTTTCGAAAGGCGTTTGATTTAGTTTATAGGAATGGAATTTGGTACAAACTGATTACTAATGGAGTCTCATGTAAAATGGTAAATATGTTACAAGCAATATATAAGACGGTGAGGTCGTGTGTTAAAGTAAAAGGCTCATTGAGCGAGTTCTTTGATAGCTACATGGGAGTTAAGCAAGGGGAACCACTCTCCCCTTTATTGTTCATTTTCTTCATTAATGACATGTCGACCTATCTGCATGATGATACAGCTGATCTTGTTACCATAGAAGAGTTACAGATATTCTTATTACTGTTTGCTGACGACACTGTAATATTTTCATACACTAAAGAGGGATTACAGGTTTTACTTAATAAGCTACATGAGTACTGTTCTAAATGGAGCATTGTTGTAAATACTGAAAAGACTGTTGTCATGGTTTTCAAAAAAGGCACACGAACGGAAAACGTCGAGCTTTATTATGATAATATAATATTAAAGAATGTCTCTAAATTTACATATTTAGGTGTAACGCTTTCATTTAACGGAAAATTCTTCCAGGCTCAAAAGTCACTATCTGAACAAGCTGTTAAAGCATTGTTTTCTCTCAATTCTCTGTTCGATGTTTTAAGCTTAAATATTTCAGAGAATATTAAGTTATTTGATGCAATGATTTTACCTATACTAAACTATGCCTCAGAAATTTGGGGATTTCATAAGTCTCCAGACGTCGAAAAAATACATTTGAAATTTTTAAAACAGATTCTCGGAGTACGCACAAGTACAGCCAGCGCAGCGGTTTATGGAGAATTCGGCAGAGTGCCTCTTATTGTACAAAGGAAGGCTAAAATATTAAAATATTGGTACACTATAATGAAAAATCCAGAATCTTTAAAGTTTAAAATATTACAGTTCCAGATTAAAAACGATAATAGTATACATTGCTGGGCAAATCAAGTTAAAATGTTGATCGTAGAATTGGGCTATGGCTACCTATGGAACAACAGAGATGTAACCAATTTGCAACTGCAATGTATGATTAAAACCCTGCATGATCAGTATCTTCAGGGATGGTTTTCGGACTTGCGTAATTCATCTAAACTATATTCGTATAACCTTATTAAAGATATATTTGAACCCGAGAAGTACCTAAAAGTTGTCACAAATGCGCAACATAGGTATGCACTGACAAGATTTAGATGTTCTGCACACCACTTAAATATTGAAGAGGGCAGGTACAGAAATCTAAGACGAGAACAACGTATTTGCTATAAATGTAACATGAAAACCATAGAAAGTGAATATCACTTTCTGTTAGTATGCCCTTTTTACCGCGAATTAAGGAAAGAATGCTTACCGAGATACTACTGCGTGTGGCCAAATCAACAAAAATTTATAAGGTTATTAAGTTCTAATCAAACTAGTATTCTAAAGAAGCTTGCTAAATTTATTCATGAAGCTAATAAACAGCGAGACAGTGCCTAACTATGTTGTAAATACATATACGTATAATTATATATACAGATATATCAGTGTTCGATGGTAGTGCTATAGTTTACGTAATCCACTGTTAATGTTAATGTAAGTTATAATTCTACATACCCAAATACTGTTTTATCCATCCATCAGCTTGTCTAGAAATCAGTGCTCCAGATAACAGTGGGCCACGAGGATAATTTGGGGTGTTTTTCCGTTTCAGCGAGGAAGCATGCTTGGGACCCCTCGTTTGAGCTGTCTCGCCGAGCCAGTTCTAATGAGGGGTCACAACGTGTTTTCCCGTTGGGAACTGTAAGGTGTCGTGACATAGTTGTCCTCGAGACCCAGCCTTATCTGGAGCTCAATTTACATTGTGAATACACAAACTCTGTGAATGAAAATACCAGCCTAAGTACTTGAGTACAAAAAAGTTCGTGCATATCCAGCCTGACCGAAATTTAATTTGGTCTAGCTATAGTCAGTTCTCGAGAATGTGCTTCTTTATAGCAGTTTAGTCCGTCATTGGTAAATTTCGTAGTTTCGTACCTTCATATATATGCAGTATCTATTGTCTTTATGTGATTGCTTTTTGTTTGTTATGTTTTGTCATGCTCTTCTCATTCTGTAAACAGCTATTTGTAATAGGACGAAAAACATGTTACTGTTTATGTCCAATAAAGAACTTGAACTTGAACTTGAACTTGCTTTAAAAATTATTTGTGTCTCTATCTGGTGTGCATTTGTCTGATCATAAACCGGTTGTTTATTATTTGTAAGTGAATGTACCCGGTATTCAGTGGGTGTTTTGATAAGGGATGTCTTTAATTATCATATTTCAAAGAACGCCGCTGCTGTCCTGCAGTGTCAATCATTCAGATTTAATAAACAAACTGTTTTGGCGGTGCGGCTAATTAACACATCAAATAGAACTCGATTATTACAATCATTGATATCATAATATTAATTTGTTTGTCTCTTTATATACTATCACGGACAAACAATTAGAGAGAGAGAGAAAGAGAGAAGGAGAGATAGAAATTGTTGTTGAGATGTCATGAGCTCGGACTAAATGATGTGGTAATAACTGATAGCCATTTCAAAACATACATGTAGAAGGCTCTCTGTTTGACATTACCGTTTTATAACATCCTCTTTTGAATCGCATTCATGAATTGTAATTTATTTTCTCATTTATTTATTAAATGTTCTTTCCCTAAGACCAGATCAATTTTTTTGTTAATTTTGCATTAGTTCTCATCAGATACTAGTTTCCACTATTTTATTGTATCTTTCATTTCCTAATATCCCTGTTATATAAATTTACAAATCTCTTTGATCGTCGAAAAAGTTAAAATACTGATGTTCAATACTTCCGATTTATTTTTATTTTATTTAATTATTTCTTTTTCAGTCGAAGTTATTAAGAGAAACAGTCCGGGTCCGGAGCGAGTCGATATATTTCCAGACCGAGTAATTAAATGAATTTAAGTAATTAAACATGTTAAATAACTCTCTTTTTCGCGCGACAAGCGATTATGACAATATTCGCAAAGGTTTCATCGGTTGCTATTTATTCGAAGCCTTCCAACGTACATCTTCGCACTTTCATCGGTTAGTTTTCAGCAAAATCCCATATTAGACCACTGGCTGTCGCTATCTTTTTGCCAACCAATCCACCCACGTGATCATCCGATGACGTCACTGCGGGGATTCCCTTTATCTCCTATTAACCGACCATTTACGGCAACATTTCATTCTTGCACCAAGATCAGACACCTTCGAATCTGTCAAAATTGACGTCAAAGGCGTTACATCTTTTATTTTCGTCTTCAGCGAAACGGTACATTGATTGATCCGCTGTCACTGTACTCAATTCAGAGCCGCTCATTTCTGGTCCAGCTCCATGTGTTGCTGATTGTCTTAAAATATGGACAACAGTGAGACCAACTAGGCCAGAAACTTATACGTGGGGACATAGCCACCAACATACTGACCAACGTCAATTATTTTCGGCTACTAAGCTGTTACGGCAGTTACAACTGGCCCCCGAGGTGATAAAACATTTTTCGTGCTCAGCTCAGCTGAGCATGAACTTTTCTCTGCTGATAAATACGAAAATGCCAACTTAGATTTTCTCTGCTGATAAATACGAAAATGCCAACTAATCTTGGCATTTTCATATTCATAAGCAGAGAAAATTTCAAACTCAGCTGAGTTAAGCAAGGAAAAAGTTTTATAACCTCGGGGCCTGATATTAAAAGAAATCTGTGTGTCGAAGGATTATTTGATAGGACAGATTCGCGTATCAGCTTTTCCAGATCAGCTGGAAGATCATATATAAGCCGCGGCACGACAAAACCAACAAAGTGGCATTTGCGTCCAGCGAAGACTCAGATCAGCCTGTGCAGCTGCCAAGTCTGATCAGAATCTATTCTGTCGGCATGGAGGTAGCTTATAGTACCCTTTACGCGCACAGCGAAGACTCTGATCAGACTGGGCATCCTAATCCGAGTCTTCGTTTGGCGCACATGCCACTTTGTTGGTTTTGTCCTGTCACGGCTCATATGTTGCATTAGTCTGTGGAATTGTTGGAAGGGAAATGATTAAATTCATAGAACTCAGCAGATGCAGTCATCTTAATAAATAATGTGTCGTGAATAAGGACGACAGCTCTTGGTCAGTTGATTTACGAATGATTTGCTCTTGCTAAGTTCTTGACCTGACAGTAACTCTGTATTTTAACATTTCGAATCAAGTTGCACTGATATCAATGTATTGAAATCTCATGGATGAATAAACAATATCGGATTTTTTAATTAATTTCCTTTGGAACATCGTTGAGGGGCAGGGTGAATAGCCACTTTGTCATATCAACGTTGTGCCAAAGTTTGACAAGGATGCCGGCGCAACGTGCATTTGTATGATGCTTGTAGAATATGACACCTGGCTCAGAGTCTATTCTTGTTTATTTTCCTTTTCTTTTCCCCATATTTTATCATTTAAAATGTTGATTCAATGTCATACTATCAGCATCTCATAGGCTAAAATCCGCAATACAAGCTGTAGAAACAAATAACTGATATTACTTCATTTTTATATAATCTATTATGTAACCAGTAGCCTAGTTGTAAACTTATTCGATAAAAAAAATGAACCAAAAGAAGGTTCTGTTCTTTCCGATTTTGTTGCAAATTGTTTTAAATGTGCACTCCCAGAAAACGAAGGTATTTATTTTTTCTTTGTCTTTCAGATTTACACCAGTAGTTGCTGTAGGGTGTAAAAGCCGTAATTGTTACAGTGCTCCAGATAAGAAGTAATAGCAGGAATAATTTAAGGATAAATTTCCATTTTTATCCATGGAAACGTATGTTGTGACCCTTATTAGAACCGTCTGTCACTAGCCAATATTCGTTATATTTGCTACTGCCAGTCGTCTGTCACTAGCCAGTTTTCGCTAAATTTGCTACTGACAGACGTCTGGCACTAGCCAATATTCGTTGAATTTGCTGGTGACAGACACCTGTAAAAGTAGCAAGTATTTGTAGTTTCAGTATATTTAGACAAGCTATGGTTATTATCATGAGCCATCTAGGTTAAAACCTCATTGGACGAAGGAACGTCACTCATGGGTCCAGTGTCGTGGGTCTGGGGCTGATATAGGCCGTGACTTTTGTTTAATATATGAAATATTTCATCCACATAATTATTAGTCTGAAATAACTGAACCTATTTGAAAAGACCGTAAAACAACATGTGGAAAGCCAATGAACAAACAATCGAAACAAAATGATGAAATCGTTTTGCGGACTCTAAAGTCTCAGGGACTTTACACTAGAGGAATACCGCATTGCCTTGTCCTTGCTCTTTCACGAGTATGGTCTGGACTCATATCTTAAAATAGCAGAATAACAAATTATTCTGAAAAATGAAGTCAGATCCACAGGTATAACAAACCATGCAAAACCGTCCCGTTTAAATTATCGTTAGAAAATCAAATCTCCAGATTTCATACCATCACTTGACTTCGTCAGAAACAGCCTATAATGCGTATTCGTGTTCGTAGGAACTAGGAACTACATTCACTAATGACGGAAAAATGGTAGGTAATTTGGGAGAATATGGACCACTTAAGCATTCTGGTTATTATTCTGACCTCATTTAACAGTTTGGATTATTTTGTTGTTCATTGACAGAAAGAAGTATATCTAAGGAGCATTATGATTATACAAAATATTTTTTGAGTATTGGTTTGCAAATATTTCCAACAAACAAGATATTATAGACACATCTGATAAGTTCCAGGTGTAATGCCATGGTGGACCATATTACACCAAATGTATTTTTTTTACATTGTAATTGTGGGTGGACCATATTACCCCAAACACGCCACTGTACTGTGACATGAAAAAAAAGAAATTTCAAGTTTCTTTTGAAACTAATGATTGCTTCTTACAGCTTGGAGATGGAAGTTTGTTGATTATTAGATACAAATCCCGCGAAAATCTTGACAGCTACATGGAATTGGCTCAGTCAATCTGAAACTAATTTTTGTACATCGGTATAATTTTGACCGAAAAAAGCAGGTAGGGTTCTCACTTTTTTAAAAGTATCTAAAATATTATCTTTGAGATATAATTCAAAATTTGTGTTGGTACGCGAAAGTTAGTGCATTTGAATAATTCTGTATGGATACGGTTTGAAGTTACTATCCTTTGGGCATTAAATTTATTCGATTTATTCCGGGTGGACCATATTCCCAAATGGACCATATTCCCCCAAATTCGCCTATGAATACATGCACTTGATTTGAAACCAGCCAACAAAAATATATCTGTCCGTAGCAAAGCTTATCGAGGTTTGCATATCAATGGACGTCTGTCACTAGCGAATTCAACGAAAACTGGCTGGTGACAGACGTCTGTCACTAGCAAATTTTTCGAATATTGGCTAGTGACAGTCGTCTGTCACTAGCCACTCCGTTAAATTATTCTCAATACCCCTCTCCTCTGGAACTTTGAAGCCTTTGTATTCTCTCTTTTGATGTCTAGGTTATGCTTCACTGAATTGAGTTCCAATACTCAGAAAAAAGAAATCAGTTGCATTACATGTATCATATTTCTTCGTTTGTGAGACGGGGTTTTCCCCTTTCAAAAACAATGCTGAAAATCTAGGTCCGTCTTATAAGACGAATCTAGACTTATAGGATTGTTTTAGAAAGGAAACCCCATCTTCTAGCAGAATCTCATGAGATGATTTAGTTATTAGGGATCGTTCTAAAGATGGAATACACTGTTTCATAACCGAATAAATACATGTATGGTACACTATAAAACACCACGGCCCAGTTGTTCAAAGCATCGTTAGGCTAACGAGCTCGTTAAGAGGTCAACTCGTTAAGTGTTTTACGACTTTATAGCCAAATACACTATTTTTTGTTGTTGAAAATATGTTAGAAGCTTTTGCAAAAGCTTCTCACATTTTTTTCAACAAAAAAATATTGGCATATTTAAGTTATTAACGTTTGAAATTTTAACGTCACGTTAACTAGCGACGTCGTTAGTTTTGAACAACTGGGCCCTGATTGACTTTTTTTTTTAAAATCTAAATAGATGCAGGAATACAATAAGTCTTAGAGTGAGTGAGTGAACTCTGGTTTAACGTCCCACCAACAACGAGGTCATATGGAGACGGGACCTCGGTTTAAAGTCTCGTTCGAAAGACCGGAGAAGCGGGGGATCGATCTTGCGACCCCTGGATTGGTAGTCCGGAGTGTTATCCACTACACCACAGCCGCTCCTCAATAAGTCTTAGAAAGAGAACACAAGCAAACCAAGAAATTAATCGAAGAAGTTGAAAAAGCAGAAGAGAAAGTACTACTTCCTAATGAATTTGTCAACAGTGATGGTCCTTGTAAGAGCATTGGAGAAGTGCCTTCCAAAGAAAAGAGACAGACTACTGATTCTTCTTCTTTCTTCTGGAATTGACACTATTTTTTTTGTATATTGAAGAGCCTTTATGTCCCCTCTCATGAAGTCTAGAACATCCTTGTTTGCGTCAAACTCCAACTCTCTGAAAGCAGATGCAGGTACTCTACTGTTAATAGTTTTATTCAATAATATCATGGGTAGACCATGAACTTCAATGGCTGCAAACGCAATTGTGAGATTGCCAATGGCATTGAGGAAAATGGTAAAAACTAAGTAGCCGGTTAGACCTTTTGGATAGAATATATATCAAATGTAAGATCGGAAAGCAAATGAGCCCTCTGTTTCTCAACGGGGCGATCGCATTGCTAGACATTAAAGCAAGGTTCCATACAGAAAATAATGTGAAAAGCCTTGAAACAAGTACACTCGATGCCACACGAAGAACGAGCAAATATAGAACAACTGCTTAAGAACGGGCTGTTGTAAAAACACAAGAGGGGAGTGGTAAGTGTGGAGGTGGTTTACAGTGTTAAGATTCACAATATTGTTATTTTTCTCACCTGTCGTTTTCGCTCTGATCAGTTTTTTCCCAGGTTGTTTCTCCTTTGATTGCAAATAGGCCTCCTTGCGCAGAAAACTTGGTTGAAGATGACCTAGCATTAAAATACAGTTTCAGATAATAACAGCTTTCGAAAAGATTTAACATTTATTATATGCAGTCAGGTAGCTAATGAACTGGGGCTAGCAAACTGAGAGTTACTTTCTTCCAGAGCAATTGGTTATGATTTCCTGTTAAGATAACTGATGCCCTTGCATTATTAAGATAAACAGACCTCGCGAGGAACCTAAAGTCAAATTCCCCCTTGCAGAAAATTGCCTTCGGATAAAGAATTTGCATGCAAACAAGGAGAAAAGGTATAAACATGCAGGAGAGTGTGAATGCAATTTGAAATTTGCCGATCTTATTCCACAGTATCTAAAGCCAAACCCTGTAACCCTTACATTGCCCAAGGATCACAGAAAGAGATAGATATACAGGGAGGCAGATCAAGTCTTATCTTCCGCAAATGAAATGCCAGACTGACTTTTCTCAGCTCAGGTTCTTAATTGTTTAATCTAGGAGAAGCGTAACCCCATTAGCATTTTTGACAGAAATACTGATTTAAACGATAGTAATCGCCAATGATCTGGCATATAAATAGCCCTAACTGGTAGAAGCATGTCTCCATAGACCAAAATGCAACTTGCCAGTCCCTGTTCATTTGCTACATGTACCTGATACATAGAGAATACCATGTTAGTGTCTTTTGATATCAAGTTTATCAGGCGAGACCAGAAACAGCGTAGGAATGGCGAGGCTTGCCGAGCCAGTCCGACGTGTTTCTGGTCTCGCCTGATAAAGTTTATATCAAAAGACACTGACATGGTTTTCTATTTATCATGCATCATTAAAAGATTTCCAGGTGTAAAGAGCGTCAAACAAAAGAAAAGTAAACGCAGTTTTATTTGAACTTGTTGACGTCGCGAATGCGTCATGACGTAAGTCGGTGACGTCATTTAACCAATCGAACGTAGTTATCACGGCCAACGTCAGTATGTAGCCAATCGTCTTCTGAGATCGTTTTTGTAGGCATCACCTGATAACATTCGCGCAAGCGCAGTTCTAAAGTGACATGATATCACATCATGTTATCATACCCCTGTTATCAGATGAATTTTGCAGCATATGCATGATAAAGCTGAATATCTATTTATAACTCGTTTATCTGTTAGGTAGCATGATGCAGATAAATAGTCCAGTGACCTGGGGCCTTATTTATAAAACGACTTACGTGGTTGCTATGCTGTTGCTAGGGCTGAATTTCTATGAAGGAGATTCCCTACAACTACGAAAGACTGTTCTTCCAGAGCAAATTCCATAGTTGTAGGGAATCTCCTTCATAGAAATGTCGTCTTAGCAACAGCATAGCAACCACTTAAGTCGTTTTATAAATATGGCCCCAGGTCATTGCAGTCCCAGTTATTTTTTACTGACAGTTTCAAGGCGGTACTTCTGTTAAGGTTGTTCTTGCTGTCCGTGTTGGTTCTTTAATTCACATGTTTTAAGTTGGAGTAGCTGAATGACCACTTGACGGGGAAAGAACAGTTCATTGGGGTTACCGTGCGTGCCTCTCTTTTACAGTTGTATTTATGTATATGTATACTTCATTCCCTTTTTGTTCTGAGGGCAGGATATGGGGTCTCTAGTACTTTGATCTTGTAAGCTCATGGGTACACTACTTTTCAGATTAATCAATAAACATATAAGATATACAGTATCAAAACTACATGACGATTGTTGAAGCCATCTTGTTTAACATACCACAGACGAATGAACGGTTGCTAATGGTCAAATTAAAATATTTAAATGATTAGTGTTAAAGTTTGAGGGCTAGCCTACTGAAATTGAACATATAAGATCATATAAGTTTGAGTATATACACTAATCAATAGAAAGAAGGAGATAAAAGAAGAATATATACTACCTTGTTTCTTTTATTTTAATCTTGATATGTGGTGCGGGCGCATTGTTCGGATATCCTGATGCCATTTTTGTCTCTCTTTGCCTGTGTCTACTAGCTGATAATAGTTAACATAAAAAAAAACGAAAAGACTTGAAAACTGTAAACAAATAATACTATTTAAACCATGAAAAGAGTGGCTGTCTGCATGGAGCTAGCTTAGACACTTATCTACCCTTGACGTGCACAGCAAAGACTCTGTTCTGATATGACTAAAATGCTGTTGTATAGGACGTTTACTCGCAATTCATGCATCGATCCATCCTGACGCTGTATAACAAGTTAAGTGTTAAGTGCCATTTTATTCTAAAGAAGGGTTTAAAAGACTTTACCATATATGGGAATGGTGACCATCTTGGTTATGTTGTAAATGGTATGCATGCAAATAATTATTATGTGAGCCGAGACACGACAAAACAAACAAAATGGTATATGCGACCAGTGCAGACTCAGATCAGCCTGTGCATCCACCCAGAGTATTGATATGAGAGGGTAATATGCAATAGTACCCCGTCTGCGGCTGAAAGGATTTCCGCCTCCAGCCAGAATTGACCCTATTCGGCTAGTTTAGCACACACTGGAATAATCAGAATGTCCTCAGTCTCCATTTTTTTGCAATATAAAAAGATGAGGAAATTATGCAGACATTTCCAGGTAAATAGCTGGGAAGTCTGAGAACATATGTGTCTCTGCATATCATGTAAACATGAAACCATATGTGCTATTTTCCCCCTGTTCTTTTTGCCACATCGTCTAAACCAGGCTTTTTACATAGTTTTTTTTTAATTTGTTATGATTTATTGTTTTATGCAGAAAGGGAATGAAAATACTTCTTCTATGGAGAATTTGCCCTGAAGTCAGAATTGTAGATTCTATTTTTAATGGAATATGGTTACTTTGGACCCAAAACGTTTGACAGTTTATTCCTTAAATTGCATGAATTTTGTTTAACACTTATTAAAAAGGCAGCACAAGCAAGTGAAAACAAACAAATTCGGTGAATTTATGTCCCCCGCCTTTGGAAAAAAGAAGGAGGGATGCACAATCCAAAAATGTACAATAAACAAAGCCATATGAGAAGTTGCGCATTACAAGGTACCCATTGTGTATTCAATTTGATAGTATTTGAACTCGAAATATGACTAAGTTCAAAATGTAAAATAAGTAATGAAAAATCATCAGAAGATTCTATATAAACCACATGCAGATTCGCAGACCATGTTAAAAACACCTGCATAGTTTCAAAAGGACTGGTTCATAACCCTATAGGAGTTGGGCACAAAAGGTATCCACTGTCTATACATTTGATTAGTATTCAGGCCTAAGTTCAAAACATAACTTGAAAAGGGTGACAAAACTTGTCAGACAGTCACCTTAAAGTTACATGTCCGTTTAGAGAAATGATAAAGAAGCCTGCAAACGGTTTCAAAATGATTTATGAATTAGTGCACACCGTGCTTGTACGGTCTATAGATCTTCTGATGTGGCAAAATGACTAAGTTCATATAGCAAAAAAAAAAAAAAAAAAAAAAAAAGAAAAGAAAATAATCTGACAACAAAACCTAAGTCACATGCACATCTACAGATCATGAGAAAGAAGCCTGCAAAGATTCAGAATGATCCATGAGGTATATACTCAAAAGGTCTGCTGATGCTGAAAAATGACTAAGTTCACAAAGCAAAGCAAAAAAAAAAGTACATGTATTAAAAATTTTTCTGACGACAACCCCAAGTCACATGCACATCTACAGTCCATAAGAAAGAAGTCTGCAAAGATTCAGAATGATTCATGAAAAACTGTACCGGTCTGACCAGGAGGAGTTGCGCACACAAGGTATGTACTCAAAAGGTCTTAAGTTCACAAAGCGAACAAAATAATAAAAAATTATCGGACGATAATCACTAAGTCACATGCACATTTAGAGTCAATACAGACCATGAGAAAGAAGCCTGCAAAGTTTCAGAATGATTCATTAAAAACTGTAGGAGGAGTTGTGCACACAAGGTATGTACTCAAACGGCACGGTCTTCTGATGTTGAAAACTGACTAAGTTTACAAAGCGAAAAAAGTGGTAAAATTATATAAGGCCTAAAAAAATAGCTGTGTTTCCACTAACATGCTGAAAAATAATCTGGTCGGTAGGTAGGAAAAACTTTTTTTATTATTCTATTTTTATCTCCTGACAAAAATAGGGTCGGGCCTGTATTTTTTATGTTTTTTTTTGTTTTTGTACATGTATTTTGTTGATTAAATTGTATTGTTGAGACTTGCACTGTATATGGTAATTCATCTTAGATGCTCGAAAAAGTCAAGTCTGTATTTTGGAAGGTACTAAATGCCAAAAACTACAAAAAGGTAGTGAAAAATCGAAATTGCTACGGGAAAATGCAAAGACGAAACTGGATAGGGTCGGAAATTGAAAATGGTTGGGTCGTGTTTTAATTTTTATTTTGTTCCTTTATTGATAAAAATAGCAGAGTCGGGGGGTTTGAAGCAGGGTCGGTCGGGTTAGTGGAAACACAGCTATTGTTTTTTAGGCCTAACGAAAACCCCTAAGTCACTTGCACATCTACAGACTGTGAGAAAGAAGTCTGCAAAGTTTCAGATCTAGAACGATTCATGAAAAACTGTAGGGAGAGTTGCGCACACAAGGTACCTACTGTTAAGGAGCGGTTGGGGAGGGGCGGGGGTGGGGGGGGGGGTGGGGCGGAACTACGGAAGCACGGATGTACGGGAGTACGGAACCACGGACCCACAGAAAGCCGATTACTATGTCTTCTCGCTTTTCTTCGAAAAGGGAGAGACAAAAAAAACGTCCTTAGATGAGTCACAATCACGGGCGTAGCTACCTTTACGCAAATACGCAGGTGCGTATTGAAATTTTGTCAAATTGACAAAATTTCAACACACACCTGCGTATTTTCATGCTGAAATGTTGTTAATTGAGCATATTTTTAATACTAACTGCCTACAGAAACGCAAATTCGAAATATCTTAGCGGCTTAACACCCTAGTATTGCCCCCAATGAGTATAAAACATGATTGTGCGTACTGCGTTATTGCCTCTAGCTACGCCCCTGACAATAGTGGCAGTTGTGAAATTTATATTTCATTATCCATTGCCAAAATATTGAATGCTTAAAGTCAATAAACAAAGACTCGTGGGACGAAAATCAATATCATATAGTAAGTTTTATTTTTTAACGCATGTAATACCGTAATCAGGCATGATAATGTAAGATAATGATTATGCCAATTACATAAGCAAATAATTGACGAGTCATTTATTATCAGGTGGTGGTAGGGGTGGGGGTGGGGGATATGATTAAAATTATTTTTTATGACTCCGCCTCCCACCCCCACCCCGTAGTCTCACCAGAATTTATTTACGAGATAAGATGTAAGATAATGTAAGATAATGATTATGCTGCATAGCACAACCAATTTCATAAGTAATTAAGGGACGAGTCATTTATCATTATGTTATTATGAGGTGGGGTGGGGCGGGGGGGGGGGGGGAATACATTTTCATTGATTCAGAATTATTTTATGCCCCTCTTCCCCCTCCCTCTCTCTCTCTCTCTCTCCCCCCCCCCCCCGCCACCGTCTCACTAGAATTTCGATCTCTCACCCCCATAGGATCTATGGACTGACCCAACAAAACCTTACAAAATACGTCATCGAAAATCATAACGGTCAGTGGAAAATGATCCACCGGGACGGGGATAGGGGAGGTGGGGAGAGGGAGATTAAACGTATTTTACTGTGCACAAATCTAAAATCTGTTTTGACATGCTGGTTTCGTTTAATATTGACACAGTTTCGAAAGATCATGAAAGATCATGAAAACAATAGGGCAAACATTATAAATGCAGTAGTGTTTTGACGGCTCAATAGCATATTACCAATTGTATAATGTAATATTCCTGATCGAAAACTCTTTCAATTACGTCATATAAGTTTTTCTTCAATTAAATTGTGTGGCAATGAAGTATAAAGAGTATGAACGTTTCTTTTATACTTTTCAATGAATTATAGAGATTTCTCGGTGAAATCGAAACTGATAATCTCACTGTTTCAAACAGTGAAATTATCACTTTCGATTTCACTGTTTCAGATATAGCATTTTTGTGAAATAGCCTCAAGTTTTTTGTTGATTAATTGCCTAAATCTTATCTGGCTTGACAAAGGTTACGTCACGCATGTTTGCACGTCATTACGACGTTGATGACGTCACTTAAAGCGCCAACGTAACATTGTTACTGCACGCGACGTCAGGCCGCCTAAGTCTCCTTTACGCATTCTTTCTTGGCAATTTTTTTTAGATCTGTTTATCGAAATGATATTTTAAGCTATTTTTCAGTTGCAAACTTGTTTACAACCAATATCATACCCAATAAACACACTGGAAGCATCACATTTGACGCAAAAAGGCTAGAAAAAAAGTTGTTTCTGTCGAGGGGGCTCACGCTCTTGAATAAACAGAATTATTGCGATTTTCAAGCATAAAAGAAATAGAAAATTTGACTTTTTCAGTGTAAGATGATTTTTTATTTCACTCATGAACACCAAAAGTGGTATTTTCACTCGTGGCTTCTCCACTCGTGAAAATACTGCTTTTGGTGGTCATTCGGTGAAATAAAAATCGATCTTACACTGAAAAAGTCAAATATCCTCTATCTATTCAAGCCCCTTGTCTAAAGGCACACAACACTGACTCTGCAAATAAAAATTCAACTGGACATACATGTATTATAATTGGTTAAGTTAATTCAGAGCAACATTGAACCAATAGCAGCACAACAGTACTGGTTAAACATGCATTTTCTCAAGCAAGCAAGAAAGAAAATTTATCATATGACGTCGCATCTGAGAGTGTAATAAAGCCATGCATTAAAAACGATAACCCACTAGTGGATTAAATATGCAAATTACGCCGTAACGTTATGCGTTGACGTCCATAAAACGTCGCGTTTTCACGTTGAAATCGTGACGTTTTAATGCAAAAGCTAATAAAATGCGATTTTTAGTGTCATATGATAAATAGAATCTTGCATTAGTGCTCCTGTATTATTGATTTATTAAACTCGTTGGTGAAAACGACAAGATGCTCGGCAGAGCCTCGCATCTTATTTTTTTCCCCAACTCGTTTAATAAATTCACTAATACATGAGCACTCATGTAAGATCCTCTGTGAAAGGTGTCCTTTAGCCTAGTGGCCATGTGGGCAGTAGGCCCAATGTATCTTGGGCACAGCACATGAAAGGCAGAGCCCATACTATTCCTTTTTGCTGCCTTATCCTTCTCTTATTCGAAAAAGGTACCCATTTACTACTTGGTTGACAGACATTTCCAGTCGTTGACTGGTCGAACTTTGATTCAAACCCACGAACTTTTGCATAAAAACCGGGCGTCTCTAACCACAGCACCTTGTCATCTGTAAGCATATGTTAACTGTTCGATAACCATGGGTTCACGTTTAAAGAAACCTATCTAATGTAGCTTCTAAAGTTTTCAGAACTCTTTTTATAAAAGCTGTATTTAAACATTTTGAAGAGATGGCTGCCCTAGGAAACAATGATTATGATAGTAATAATATAAACAGATAATCATAATACTAATAAGAATAACGATTGATAAAAAAAATAAAAGAAAGAAAAAAGAATCAGGGCTTACCTCTTTGTGACTGATTCAGGAAGTGATAAGCAAAATGTGACCTGAAAGTCAGGACTTAAAAAGTTTTTTTTTTTCGGTTACGGGGATACATTAGTGCCGCCACTTCCGGCGTTACACTCCATTTTCTTGGTATCTTGCTACATTGATTAAATGTGTTATACTCTGAAAGTCAACAAGTCAACTTTATCAATTTCAATCGAAAGAAGTTGTCCAGGGTGGTTCAGAATTGCTCGATATATTGCCTATAGTTAGTCCAAAAAATGATGTTTAAAAATAAAGATTAATTAAAATAAATAAATGAATAAATATATGAATAAATAGAAATAAAATAAAATAGAGCACTGCAACAAAACATTTGATTTCAAAGACTCCTTTTTGCTTGACACGTCAACATGAAAAAAAAGGCAAACAAACAAACAACATAAAGAAAAACTAATAATAAAAAAAGTAAATTAAAAAAACTGCTGCTGATCTTTCAAGAGCAACAACATTTTGCCCTAATCAAGCTGCCATTGCGCGCCTAACGTTGGTTCAGCATTTGGTGGATCAGTCGAAAATGTTTGGATTTAAAAGGGATTCGGTCTTAACCCAACATTGAAAGGTTACGCTAATGTGATTCTTCAAGTCTATTTATATGTGTGCAAGACTTAGACAGTTTGCCAACATTATGCCAAAAAACCTAATCCCCCGACCTAATCACTTCCACAAAGATCGTCTTAAGCCAGGTGACAAGACAAGACCCCAAATACAAAAGTCCTAAAGACAGCAGGGATGCAGGTAGATTTTTTTTTCAAACTGGTAGAGAAAAGATGGGCTGGCCATGTCACTAGAATGCCTAGACAGAGACTGTATAGTTAGTGCTTTGTCCCCTCAGGAAATATGAAAACTGTAGCAAAGGGAGGAGAACCTATTAATTTCAGTGTGAAATGGGTACACTTTCAGGGAAAGCAACTTTGTTTTTAAAAGAATTCGCTTCCCAAGAATCAAGAGTAGACACCTTTTTAGAAGTGTTGCGTTGTTCATGGAAGAAACAAGAAGAAATAAACTACAGTCTCTTTTTTTTAAATATGGCGAAAAATATATGGAGGCAGATTATTTACTTACGAAGATGTGAAAAGCGTGAATGGTGCAAAGTCAGAGATCCTGTATTACCAGTAGAGGTTGCATTATGAGAGCTGCCCCGTTGTAGGTACGGTCTGAGTTCTGCATTGGTACTGTTGGCTGCTAGTGGCTGCGTGGTGCCACTGGCCGTCAACAAACTTCG
This sequence comes from Ctena decussata, assembly GCA_963989385.1. Classification (NCBI taxonomy): domain Eukaryota; kingdom Metazoa; phylum Mollusca; class Bivalvia; order Lucinida; family Lucinidae; genus Ctena; species Ctena decussata. The sequence continues at coordinate 18,551,361 of OZ022502.1, forward strand.
AATGGATATTAGCTATTATTGGCACTTTTTCTGTTGATGGTAAAATCGAACGCCCAAAGTCTGAAGGTTCCACCATATCTTCATCCAGTCAAGGTATACTGGAGTTAAACGGTCGTATGAGGCGTGTTTCAGCTTCTTTCGGACCGTTTTTCAGAGAGAGTGCGAGAATGGTGATACATGATAGACAGGAAGAGGAAATCCCAACAGCCACATAACGCACCTACACGTACAGCACGCCTTTGCGGGACCGTGATCACCCACTGTTAATAACTACAACTACAACTACAAATGGTTTATTCAGGCTCAAACAACAAAGTGCTTCTCGCCCTACAATACCATTCAATGGCGGTACGAGAAGAGCATGACAGATATACATTGATATATATAAGACTCACAAACATTTCATTTAAGTTTCCCTAATACAGTATCTTATAAACATTGACGCACATAATGTACACAATTTTTACAGACTAAATGACCAAAAACTACATATTAACATCGTTAAGTAAAGACAAACGTTTCTCGGTTGCAATATAAACAAACTTAGCTAATTTTTTCAAAACACTAACCTGATTTTCATTTAGTAACTTGATGAATTTGTTTTTAGACGGTCATCTACAATAAAATCTAGGTAAATAAGTTTTACGGATTTCTCTATACATAGGACAAACTAAAAGAAAGTGGTATTCGTCTTCCACGACGTTCATAGTACATAACGGACAAATTCTTGCACTTCGTTCGACCCCCCTATGCCTACCTTCTTCAATCATAAGTTTATGTGCTGAGCAGCGAAGCCTACTTAACGCAACACGATATTTATCAATATCGACACTGGCAACATATTTCTCGAGTTTAAAATTTTTCGTAATAGTTTTAAAAACGTCCATTTTACTTGATATGTCATAAGATGCATAATATTCTTGAAAAAAATGATCATATACTCTTTGTATCACCATATTTAGCTGCGATCGACTAAGTTCTTGATTATGCCAAAGATATGAAAACCCTAATTGGTTTAAAAGGGACATGACATTAAAAGACCAGCATTTCATATTTCTATTATTATTAACATCCTGCACTTGTTGCTTATAGACTTTATAAATAAGTGTGTAAGGATCTGATAAAATTTTAAACCAAAACTTTAAAATTCTTACTTTTCTGATAACGGTTAATGGCACTCTTCCAAGTTCACCATAGACTGACATATTACACGTCTGCTGGCGTACCCCTAAAATTTGTTTTAAAAATCTTAAATGAACTTTTTCGATATCTTGGCTACTATGGAAGCCCCATATTTCACAGGAGTAGTTCATTATGGGTAAAACCAAAGCATCAAATAATTTGAGCTTATCTTCGACACACATATAACACTTATCAAAAAGACTATTTAATGAATATATAGCTTTAGATGCTTGTTCAGACAAATGTTTTTTGGGCTTTATAAAACGAACCATTACTAGACAAACACACGCCTAAATAAATAAAATTATCCACGTTTTCAAGCTTTACGTTATCATAAAAAAGATCAAAAAGTTCTGGTCTATTTGAAGACTTAAACAACATTGCTTTAGTTTTGTCAGTATTGACCGATATATTCCATTTCTTACAATAACTTGATAATTTATTCAATAGCAGTTGCAATTCATAAAATGACTCCGATATAAGAACAGCATCATCTGCAAAAAGCAAAATAAATTTTTGAAAAAGATCAATAATATCATCGTTGATATTGCCAGTATTCGTATCAATATTTAGTTCGTTCGAAAGGTCATTTAAGAAAAGAATAAACAGCAGCGGCGACAGTGGTTCCCCCTGTTTAACCCCCACCAAACTATCGAAGCAGTCGGACGTTTTCCCCATTAATTTGACGCACACTTTTACTGAATTGTATATAGCTTTAACTGATTTAATAAAATTTAGAGACACCCCAATCTCGCATAACTTGAACCAAATACCGTTCCTGTAAACAAGGTCAAATGCTTTTTTAAAGTCGATAAAGGCGCAATATAATTTACGTTTTATTAATTATCGCCTGTAAGATATATATGCAGTCTACTGTACTTTTGTTTTTTCGAAAACCAAATTGAGTATCATCGATTATATTGTTATTTTCTGCCCAACTTCTCAAACGATCATCGAGTATATGAGAATATATCTTAGAAAAAATACTAGTAAGAGTTATGCCCCTGTAATTATTTACGTCTGACAAGTCGCCTTTCTTTGGAACGGGAACAAGTATCCCTTTCGTCCAGCTATCGGGATATATATTATTACGAAATATATAATTAAATAGCTTGCATATCATATCCCCCAATAAGTCAATGGAGTCCAAAAATAATTCAGGTGGCAGCAAGTCAAATCCCGGGCTCTTGTTTCTCTTAAGTTTTGATATAGCCTTTTTTACTTCAGCACACGAAATTGTAACATCCAATGGGGAAGTATCATAATGCTGGGCATTTCTGGGGTCGGTATTGTTGTCAGTCAAGTCTCCTTCGACAAATTGCTCGACAAAATCCTGTTTGAAATCGCAATTTTCAGAATATACGCCTTTAAAATGTTCAAAGAAATCTTGAAGAGATAACGATGATAAATTCGAATTAGAACCTTTAATGCGCCTTATTTCCTGCCAAAATGCTTTTGGATATTAGTTGCTAAATCATGCAGTGCTTTCTTTTTGGTTTGATTATAAACAAAACGAGCATGCCTTTTAATTTTACTATAATGTTTACGCTTAGCTACTATTATCTCATGCAAAACGTGTGTCCTATGTTTACGGAAAAGTTTATTCGCTCGCTTGAGTTCCGCTCGGGCAACTTCACATTCATTTGTAAACCAGGGACTTGTATACCTCAGCGCTGAGTGAGTGCTATTTACATGTGACCGTTTAACATGGCCAAAAACCTGAAAAGCACTGTTATACAGTGTATTAGCAAAATTGTTCACCCCTTCGTCAATATTTAAATTTTCAGAAATAATGTCATTTACATACGAGTCAAGAGTATGTAACTCATTACAAAGAACGTCTTTAAAATCGTTCACCTTGCTACTATCCCATAATAATTTTTTTTGTTTCAAAAGGCTCCTGCGAGCTGGTACTATTAAAATTAGATTTAATAGAAAAATGAATCGGTGTATGGTCTGAAAACACAGAAATATCATGAACAACAAAGCTATTTACAACATCAAATATGCTAGGAGAAAACAAAACATAGTCAATGAGACTTTTACCCTGCGCAGACTGAAAAGTAAGGTTACCAATGCCAGCATCATCGCCTGCACGGCCATTCAATATCCTTAAGCAGGAGTCTTTGCAAATTTGCAACAATCTAACACCAGATGAATCAATTTTTCTATCTAATGAAAATCTTCTACCAACAGATATGGCACTTTCATCTAATATATCAGCACCCTCTAAGCAGTGGATATATTTATCAATGTTGTCACAGCCACTGAAGTGATCATCGGACAGCCCAGTCCTAGCATTCAGATCACCCACCACTGCTATTTTACCAAAGTCTGAATAATGACGTATGCCTCGCTCAAGCACGTCAAACAAGTTAATATCAACATTCTTAAAGTACACTGAGTCTTTAGGGGGAATATAACAAAAACAAACAAAAATATCATATTCAAAGCTAAAGAAAGTTTTAACTAATTTAACCCATTAAAAACCAGCAGGATCTCTATCTAATATCTCCACACCAGCGAAAATAGTGTTACGAACAAAAAGACAAATGCCACCATGTCCGCGTTTACCCCTGCCACGTATCTGCATGCTTTCAGGTCTTGGAACAGTTATGCACTTGTAACCGTCAATATCAAATTTACTACCTTTCTTCTGCCATGTTTCAGAACAAAATATTATATCGTTACTAGTCACAAAATTCAAAAACTCACTGTCATTTAAGCATGGGCCTAAGCCTTCGACATTCCAACTTACAATCGACAGGCCATGCCCTTCTCCGTTTTCCTACTCGACCAATTTACCGTTTACATAAAGTTTGTCACGAACAAGAGAAGCTCTGTTTCCTTTGTTCCGTTCACTGATCATTTTTGGGATTAGCTCCTTGCGACGCTCCAGAACTTCCTGTGGTAGCTGATCAGTAACTCGATATGCACCGTTGTAAGGGGGAACTCTTAAGTCAACATTGCTAGCCGCTGACTTCACGATATCTTTATGTTCCGACAGAACGAATTTTGCAACAATCGGTCTGATTTTGTCAGGTTTTCTGATTCCGATTCTATGGGCTCGCTCGATTTGAATCTTAGACTTTGGATCACTGATTTTCAAAAGCTTTTCACAAAACTCATAAACTAGCTCAGAACAGTTTTCACCCTGCTTTGTTACATCTGCGAATGATGTTGTAGAGACGTTCTCAGTTAAGCTGGGCCATTAGCTATTAATTTTGTCCTTCGCATTGCCTTTCTTTAAATTACAAAATAACGGCCCTGTTTACCCTCTGACAAGTTGCCCTCTGTCTAAAGAAGTATATAAAAGTACCAAGACATGCATGCGTTTTGTTAGACATTTTTACCATTGGTTAGAATAATGATACCCTGGTTTAAAAGGCGACGTTTTTAAATGTCGCAATATTGCCGTTGCATAGACATGAACGCCGCACGGCTAAAAAAGATAAATCACAGCTGAAAATCGAGTTCCCTCATTAAATTCATGTGATTTCTTACATATATCCCCGCTTAAACAATATCTAAAGGGTAACTTTTGCTACGAAATGAGACTGGGAACTAATGTCGCAAATTTTATGTAACCTACGTCACAGCGGTAAATTCGTGATACATGTATTAACTAAAATGGCTCGGCATCATAAAACTTACAAGATCACACGGAGAAATATGTGTTCCTCAATATCTAATATCATTTGTGCAAATTTGCTCATTTTTGTATATTTTATTCGACTTCAAAATACATTACCCTAGCATTTTTCTGTAAGAATGTAACCTTACGTCACGGGCTTTTCTTAAAACTGAGCAAAGCAATCGCTCTGAAACTCATGTGCAAAATTCTGCCCAGTAACAGCTACAAGATGGTGTGGTTAGATTTCATGCATTGACACATGAAATGATATGAAAACGTTAAAATGTGTGCACTGTAACCTACGTCACACGTAACCTACGTCACAACGTCACTAGGACCACGTTTTGAAAGCGTTGACGTCATTTGATTAAGCAGCGCTTCATAGAAAATCCCTTTCCTCCAAAAACGCAAAGAAAAATATTTTAAATTGAAACCAGCCAAAATAATCAAATGTCAGTAGATTAGTAAATGTGCAATGCTACGCATGTCAAAGAAATCGTATGCGACATCGTCTTTCAACGCATCTTAATAACGTCATAAATTACGCCGTTTCTAATTGTTAGGGTATGTCTCTAAACATGGTTGGTATTCAATAATCTAAAACTATTATCTGAAAATATTTTAAAGATTTGAAGCAGATATAATGAGCATTATGTTCGTGATTTTTTCTTAAATTCTGGAATGGTTGTATATATGGCCATTTTTGTCCGCGAATGGCCCAGCTTAACTGAGAACGTCTCTGTAGAGGAAGTAGTCCGCTCAAACACAGGGCCACCACCCTGTGCACCTGTACTGGCTTCCATGTCGTTTTCAGTAGCGTTTGGAATGGACGAACCAATCCCCACATAGGCTGGACTTTGACTTTCTGGGACCCCAAAAAACAACATATTATCCCTCATCGACCAACACTTTAGGTCAATAACCTCTTCTTTAATTTTCTTGTTGCTTTTTGTTAACTCAGTATTTGCCTGTGACAAAGTTTTGACCTCACACTGTAACTTGGTTATGTCACTTGTGTTTACATTTGTCGTCGAATTAATGTCATCAAACTTGCTGCTAATATGACTCTGGCTATTTTCAATTTCCACTACCTTGTTAATAAGACAGTCCGAATGTAGACAGTTCAACCGCATCTTCGCTGCTCCCTACCAACCCTTCTGAGACGATACGGGGACATCTAGAGGTCAATCACCCCCATGCACTGACGCAACCATTTTTCCGTCCAATTTGATATGGCAGAGCCAGACGCCACCGCCCACGTTCGACGACACTGCAATCACAGACCACCTCCCTGGCCCCGATGTTATAAAACTTGAGTACATTCTCAAACTCAAAATAAAGCACACTGATTGGCTGTTTCCGAGCACATGCTCGGAAGCAGCCAATCAGTGTACTTTATTTTGAGTTTGAGATTATTCTCAAGTTTTATAACCTCGAACCCTGATACCGCTTTCCAGCTCTAAACACACTTGTTGCAGATTTCCTGGTTTGTTGGAGTGAAAAGTGAAAAAATAACCTGACATATTTATGCCATCCATTGAGAGTCGACCCCACGACCCCTGCGTGAAAGGCGAACACTTAATCCACTAGACATGCCATCCGCGACTCGTGCTTTTTTACATTTCGTGCTGTCACATCTTTTTTCCCATTTGGTGTTTTGGGTAACAAGTAGGAGGTGGATACGCTGTTCGTATTTTGTAGAAATTATCTCTGATACCGCTTCTTTCAATGGTGAAAAGTGTGTTTACACTTACGATATTTGCTATAAAAGTTTGAGATACGCTTTATAGTTTGTCCTTATAGGTCTTCATACAAAGAAATGGTAAATTACTAATATTTATATTTAGATTAAATTAGTTTCCTAGAAAAGATGTAGATTGATTACAGTTTGGTAGCTCTCCAAAGTCTTTTGTATGAACCAACGCTTCGTATACAGGGAGTCTCAAAACACGTACACCTTTTTGAAAATTACTGTAACTCCTTAATTTTTCAAGGTAACTTTTCAAAACTTTGTATGACTGTAGCAATATGATATTTCTTTGCACTAATAATATTTACTACTAGGGTGCACTGCCTAAAGGAAGTGACGTGATAATGTTTTAAGCTTAAATAAATGACGTCATTTCCATTTTTTCCGCACTATTGAAACTGCATATTGGCCACCAGCGAAATGAATTAGGTTTAAGAGCGTTCCACGGCTTACATTTTACGGAAAGAAGAGTTACACTATCCCAGATAATGGATATTCTGAATATTCAAGGAACCTGGTAATGAAATGCTCGGTTTATAGTGAAAATGCAGTTCTTTGAAGGAATGTTGCAGGCCAACATGCAGATATCTTAAAGAAAATCAGTAGGAAACTTCAGCGAACAAAATGCTATTCAGTACTTTGCAATTTCTAGTTCTTTAATTACATTTGATACCTTCTTTGAAGATACCCCTTTGTTGGTCTGCCAGTTTCCTTTACTTACAACATGTAACTTACCAGTTCACTAAATGCTGCGTTTTTGGTGGACTCGCATCATACTTATACTTATACATGTAGTTTTGTACTGTCCATCCTCCATTTTCTCACCTTAAAGGACTTCTTTGATTAAGGCGTGAATTTTCCCCATGATTAAAAAGTTATACGGATCACTGACTTCTGCTTTGCATTTATGACTATGATATGTAACTTGCATGACAAACGAATTTTCTAGTGTTTGTGTCTATGTAAAGTACGTTAAACATACGTTGACGTTGACGTCATTGTTGAGATCAATTGTAAATTATCCTCAAACTGATCGTAGGAATAATGATTAATTGTATACGTTTCACCCTTTTTTGACTTACATTACTTACACAACAGACAATACTGGATAGTTTTGATTATATGTAAGTGACCTTGACCTCATTTCAAGGTTATGGTACGCAATATAATCCTTGAAGATCACAGTGCTACTGTTGACCATTCTTCTTCTTTGGCTAACTGAGTATCGTTCCCCCCCGTGACCCAGCTTCCCACTCATATATATTGCGTATTTGCATCGCATAAGTCTGCTACATGAAGGAAATGCTGGGTCACGGGGGGGAAAGTACTTGTATTTTAATTATAGTGAAGCGTTCTCTTTTGGCCGTTTTGACCGGAAGTAGAACTACGGTTTTGCATCTTTAAATGTCAGTCAGGCGTAACAAGAAGAAAATCGTTGCTTTGTATTGTGATATTTGTGTATTTAGCATGCATTTATGAGCAAAATTTATGGAATGAATGACTAATTTTAATATTTTTATTACCTCAAAAAATTAGGTATGCGAAAACCTTGAATTTAGGGTTGGTAGGGTCAGACTGGATTATCTCCCCATGTCTTTGGGTCTGAATCACAAATGATCTGATTTCATCCGGTTTACATATTTGTGGAAGCTCTGCTTAGAAAAATTTGCACACTTTATACTTTTGAAAATTCAGACTTGTCGCGCCGGCCTAATGGGGAAAATCCTCGCCTTAATCAAAGAAGTCCTTTCCAAATCAAACAAAAATCTAAATTCTCCTGATTCAATTCTTCACTTTAAAAGGCGAATCTGGACACCTTAAAAGAGAGCGGGAAATACAATGCATTGCAGTTTCTCGTTGATTGTCAAACTTGTTATAAAATTCTATCTCAAAATCTCAAACCTGCTGAATTTCATATGGTATTTGAACTATAACGTTAATTCTTGTTGGATCAAACAATCGGGTATGATGTGCTATAGGCAGGTATCTTTTTCTTTGCTATAATCGACCAAATATATTGCAGTATAATTCAGAAATTCATATTGTTCATACTTACTTCCTTGATTTACCTTAAAGTTTACAAATATATTTAATACCATGTCTGCATACACGCTCTTGTCACGCGAATGTCTTTCATTGTAAACATAACGGACCTCTTGTTCAAATCGATAGATAAGCCCCAAAATATCACTGCAATATATCTATACTGAAAGGATTAAACCAACTTCCACCCTTTTAGTAATAAATGCAGCTACTTCCACCAAAATTTTACAACCCATAGGAGCCCCGGTAGCTCAGTAGGTTAAGCGCTGGCCTACTGATCTAGCGGTCTCGGGTTCGAGTCGCGCTCGAGGCGGAAATCTTTCGAACCGTAAACGAGGTCCCATAGCACACAGCCTTTCATTATCATCCTCCAATCGTCTTGATATGACTGAAATACTGTTGAAAAGGACGTAAAATTGCAATCCATCCATCCATCCAAAACGACCCATATATTTTATTAATACTGATGCTGTCAATATCACAAATTCGAAATTGGTTAACCGGATCTATTTAGCACATATCACTCGTGTTCTCAGTACAGTTTAGATACAGGCGAATCTGAGAAAACAGTCCTCTTACAATGTCAAATTGAACGTCGGAGTGAGGTTTTGATTGGCATACCGCGACTAAATATCGCAAACAGATGCAGAATTTTGGTGCATTTGGAAGCTGGAGTTATAAAAACAGACGTCGCGAAACAATTTTATAGACAAATGACAGCAATTCACAACCCTAGTAGACGACAGGTACGGCTTACAGGCAGCCTAAAAGGCAGTAATAATAGCATCCAGCCGAGAGTACCAACCAGAGGTCGTGACGTTAACGTACGTCAATGTTGTCTCTGTGATAGCTTATCACTGCAGCGTCGACTGCAATCATAATTGCAGACTAATATGGTCGACATTTTAAGCTTAAGGAAGTAAGAAATCATCACAAAAAGCATGGTGGACCAAACAAAATATCGAATGTGGAATAATGTCATTGATTGAGTATAAGGCGTGTAACAGTGGTTTGCTGACGTCATTCGATTAACTGAATAATAGTAAAAGTTTGATAGTTCCAAGCATTTTATCTTATACAATTATAACTGTCACGACCTAAACGATCGCCAGTCAGCAACAAGAGGTGACTTTTTAAATATTTTCAGTATAGATCTGTCAATAAGCACAGCTACTAGATAACCCCACAATGTCACAAACTAAAACTCTTCACCAGAAAGCAGTAACTTTTGATAAAATCGACGCATAACTTCCCTTTTCAAATTTTGCATGCGTTGTGTGACCACATCAATAGTACCGAGAAAAACTGACGTACGGGAAAAACAAAAGCTAGGTGATCGGTCCTAAATCTCACGATACGAACAACCCGTTTCTGAGTGAAAACGGCGTTTTAGATTCTACATGTATTTTAGCTTTATCGCGAGAAAAAACTTTAACACATTTTTTCAAAAGATGGAAAGCGAAATAGACAAAAATATGGCCTGCCTGTTTGCTATTTATTCCTTATGTTTGGATATCCATAATTCATGTTGGATATCCATAATCTCCTTTATGGATATCCAATACATGTGTTCAATTTTTCATATCACAAAAATATTAGATATCTATTATTTTAATAGATATCCATTTAACGATTTATGGGTATCAAAAACTCGAATTATGAGTATACAAAAATCAAATTATGGATATACAAAAATAACATTTTTGGATATCCATAATTCCATTCTGGTATATCCATTTTTTAGTTTTTGAATATCCATAGATAAGCCTGAATATTTGATATTTATAATAAGATTTAAAGATATCCAATAATCGAATTCTGAGTATACGAGAATCGAATAATTGATGTCCCAAAAATGAATATATATTTTTGGTTATTCATAATTCGATTTTTGGATATCCATAATTCGATTTTTGGATATCCATAAATAATTATGGATATCCTGACTTATTTTGTGATATCCAAAATAAATAATGGACATCCAAAAATAAATCGTAGATATTCAAAAATGAACTATGGATATCCATAAATCAAATCATGGATATCGATAAATTGATTTTATAAAAAAAAAAACAAATTTATGCAGTGCTTTTAAATATCCATTGAAATTGAACACAGATACCCATTTTTAAATTTATGGTAATCCATAATTTGAGTTATGGAGCAGATTTTTTTTATATATTCAAAAATCGAATTATGGATATCCATATATTTTTTTTTTTATAAACATTATTTTATTTGTATAAACTGACAATATAAATACAATACACATGAAAGACATATACAGAAGAATATACAAAAAGGATCCAGAAGAAAGTCAAACGACTTATGTAAATCTGTATCCCGTTTGACAATAATGTTATAGCATATATATAATGAGTGATTTGGTATGTCAGCTACAATAAATATAGTTTAATTGAGCAATATCAATGAAAAAGAAACGTGATACAATAAATAAGAAAAAAAGAAGATTTTTAGAGCATATTGGAAGGTGTTCGCAAGATATTGCAAATAGGACAAAATACAATCACGTAAAATAGTTGCAATCAAGGGCGGGCTCCGATGAGAGTGCTGAGTGAGTCAATTCTTTTCATCTATTAGGGATAGATAAGCCATGGCCCCTAGTGGAACCGCCTTACCGAAGTGGTTCTAATGAACGTCCGGACACACGTTGCAATAATAAGAAATTGAGTAAGGAAATAAAAAAAATATGTCGAAGTCACGGCATCCAGGCCCACCCTTGTGTGCAGCTATGAACGAGACAGAACAGAAAAAAAAATGAAAAAAATATGAATAAATAGATAAACAAATAAAAATATATAAACGGGAGAAGGAAAGAAAAGGAAGACTCCACGGGGGACCCCGGGTGAGGGTCTTACCGAGTAACCAAGACATGCTAAGCTGGATGGCTCGGTTGGTTTGTGTTGCCATGTTGCACACAGAATCAAAGGCTAGAGATTGTCTTTTTGATAAAAATTGTATGTAATTAGACATATGTACAGTGTGTCTGGAAACGCTTTGTTTTCGAAATGAAAGACTGTACAGCCAAAAAAATAGACTCATTAAAAAAAAAATCGAATTATGGATATCCAATATTATGCTGTATTTCTGGATATCCATAAATCGAATTATGGATAACCAAAATCGATCAATGAATATCCATAAAAAGGGAATAGATAGTAAAACGGCATCCCCCTTATCATTCCCGTTTGTAAAAATAAGAAGAAATAAAAAAAAAAGATGTAGGTATATCCCTTCATGTTATAAAAGATGTCTTGCACTTCGCCCCAACGCCTCGCAGCAAAAAAAAACAAAAAAAAAAAAAAAAACATGTTTTATCCACAAATGATAATATTTGTACTTTGTAGTAAACGGCAGTTATTCTGATGTTTCGATGTTTGGAGCCTCATTCTTTGTTTAAACTAGACAAAGCGATGTCGAATAGCAAGCAGGTAATATGCCCGAGTATTCCGCAGGACATGCATATCTGCATCTTGTTTTTGACTCAATGTTACCTACTGTTTAGCTGACTACGATAGAATTCATATATATATCCGCCGTCGATAAGGACCCATTAAACTAGTAAACCTTGATAACGGTCATATTTCGTGTGTCAAGCTGTTTTTTTTTCTCTCTCTTATCAAAGCAATGGAGCGATTGTGTATGATTTTAGTTATTTTGAATATTATTACCGCATCAGAAGCCTTTCTTGAAGGAGATAACTTGGCCGCAATAGTATCAACTCTACAGCGGGAAGTAGCAGCTTTGAAAAACAAGTCATGTGGTAAGTGTATGATTTTGTACGTCACACGGAGCTTCTGTAGAACGCTGGAAAAACGTAATTTATTTACTTATTTTAAGTTATACTTCCGTTGCATGAACATGGTAATGTATAACGTACGTCATCATGTTTTTAAAAAGATTATTGTTTACAATATGAGCATTTTCCACGTGTTTTAGACTTACAGCTAACTGGGTAAGTTTATCTGAAACTCATTTTCTTTCCAACTTAAATACACTTTTTGCTTTTGGTTTAAGACACAGTCTCACTGTCACGTTTTGAGGGCTAGGTTTTACTACGTTTTAAAACGTGGCAAAGCGGCAGTAAACGTTGTATAACGTGTGGATACGTACGTTAAAGATGTAGCTAAATACGTGGCCTAGTTACGTTTTATTTAGAATGTTTAACTAAAATGGCATTTTGATGTACGTAGCGTATACCTAGTAAAACGTAGCAACACGTAGTTAAACGTGGCCAGAACGTACTAAAACGTAGCCGAAACCCATTAAATACATATAAAACCGTAACAAGAATAACCTATAGGGATCCTTAAAGCCTCAATCTCACTGTCACGCATTTACGACTAGGTTTTTCTACGTATTCAAAACGTACCAAAACGGGAATATGTGTATAAAAACTTAGTGAATACGTATTATATACGGATAAATATAACTACATACGTGGCCTAGCTACGTTTGAATTGAAAACTCAACTTAAACTTAGCATTTCGAAATACACTGCTCAAAACATTTAGAGGAACGCCAAATATTTTTCCGTAGACGACAGTGCAACGCATCCCCACTTTGAGGGCCATTTACTTTCGCTCGACAAAGACATTTTTTCCCCTTTTTTTTCCAGTGTTTTTAAAGAGGGTCGCGGTTACTGACAGCACAAGTGTTAATCCAATATCTGCCCTGCTCATGCCCATGGACTGTTTTTGTACAAATGAAATTTGGGTAAAAAATTGCATTATTTCAGAACAGAGGAAGAGCACGAAAGTTACAACCAAAATCAACACAATAAGTTTGCCTATGAAGCTCAATGTCTTACAAGGTGGCCTGTTTGAAAGGATCACTTTGAACTCAAGTTTATGAGATTTTATAGACTGCCAGAAAAATGCCTCATTTTCAGAAAAATCGGAAAAATGCAAAATCTGTTCCATGGAAATGATCTGGGTATCAGTTGTATTGAAATTCTTGTTGTCTAAAACTTTGATTGTTCTTGCAACCGCTGCAAAGGAATGGTGAATTCTTGGTCTTTAGCGATCGAATTTATGGGTCGTGGAACTGGGTATATGTTGCAGTAATCGTCTATGGGAAAATATCAGCTGTTCCTTTAAATATTTTGAGCAGTGTACTTACTGTATGCGTAGTAAAAACGCATTGAAACGTCGTCTTAACGTATAAGAACGTAGATGAAACGTTACAAATAGTCATACGTGAAGGTCCTCTACGTAGTTCTACGCATTATATACGCTTTTCCCACGTCTTAGTACGTTTTGTGACGTTTATTCTGTGTTTTGTTACGACTTGGTAACGTTTTCCGATACCTACTCAAATCTCACTTTGACAAGGCAGTCATACCGGACACTACCTAATAGTCCCTTGTAACGTACGGAATCGTAGTAGTTAAGAAAACTGTTCACATCCCTTCTGAAAGCGTGGCACTAACCCGTTTGATAACCGGTTAATACGAAGTAAATCATAGTTAAACGTATTAGAAACGAACTAGACACGTATTTACACCTAAATACCTACAAAACGGGGTACTTTTTGCCAAGCGTAGGGCGGGAAACGCAGAACAACGTAGCCCTCAAAACGTGACAGTGAGACTGGACCCTACAACAGTATTCTATTCAAAATATGTAAACATAGCATAGGCTATATATATACATAAACACAGATACAATATAGGATTAGAATACAAGCATAGTGCTTATAGATATCTTATCCTTATTGCTTTTATTTGTCATTCACGGTAAAATACACTTTTTTGCTTCTATTTTTCATGCACGGTTACATCAAAAGTGTCTACCATTCATATCTGGTTCTAGAAACAGATACTTGATTTTATGAGTTACTCAATATTTTTATCAGGTTCTCAGAAGTAAAGTACTGGAATATGTTTGCTATTTTAATGGTTTGCCATCACAGCAGAAGAAGTAAAGTTCATGGCTTTCCATCACGCTTCATCTTTCGGATAGGTGGTGACATCTTGCGGGATAATTTAAGAAAGATTTTTCTATATGGTTCACCATCACGTCAGTTCATTTGAAGTGTCTGGGTAACAAAAGAAAGCGTGATAAATGACCATAAAATCCTCTGATTGATTATATCTACTACAAGTAAGATATAATCTTGCAAATTAGGAATCGTTTTTTTCTTTAATTTTGCAGGATGTGACGTAAAACCGCCTGTTTTCATGGCCGCCCTATCAGCTGATCTTGTACACTGCACAAAATACCAACATATTATATTTGAATCGGTCAAGATTAACCAAGGGTCGGGGTACAACAACATACATGGAATCTTCACAGCCCCTAAAGCAGGCATATACGTCTTCAGTGCCACCCTCTCCGTTACGCCTAATAACCACTACTACGCCGTCATAGTGAAAGGGAACGCTACTAATGAAATCGGTTATTTGTATGCCGACAATCAAAACACCTGGCTGCAGAGAAGTACGACAGTAGTTACACATATGAACCAAAATGAGCAGGTTTGGATGATTTGTATTATCGACTCACATATAGATGGAGACCACCAACATGGATTAGAAGGTGCACAAGACTACCTTTCCCATTTTTCTGGATTCCTGATTTCTTCAGATTAGTGTACCACAGAAGACGACCCCTAAGGTGTATGGGTACCAGTCGATAGTTTATCCGCCGTCATCGCAAGGAAACAAACCTTTTCTTAGCTTGTGGACTTGTCCATCCTTTTCATATGGTTTAGACACTGAGTTTTTAGTATTAAGGCTAGCTAGTGAATGTTTTCACTTTTATAGACCTTCAACACAACGAAAATTAAAAAAAAGTATCTCAAGTGAATTTTGGTGTGCGTTTAATGACATAAAAGTAAATTAAAAAATTCAGGATTTAGACCATTACGACAAATAAATGTATTGTTAAATCAGTGAATTCCGCATAAAATCGACAAACATATTCTGCCAACTACGTTAAACATCGGTAGCTATCGGCAATCATCGTCAGTCATCGACAAACATCGTTTTATGCCGATTGCAACTTCGTTTAACATCGGTAGATATCGGTTATCATCGTCAGTCATCGACAAACAGCGTATTATGACGTTAGCAAATTCGTTTAACATCGGTTGATATCGCAATCATCGTCAGTCATCGACAAACATCGTATTATGCGGTTAGCAACTTAGTTTAACACCGGCGAGAGCCGATGCTAAACGAAGTTGCTGACGGCATAATACGATTTATCATATGACGCCGCAGTTATTCAGTGGATAACGTCGTGTCATAAAAATCGTATGACCACACGTGTAATAACACTTTGGTGTGTACACGTAACGTCATTGACAACGTCCATGTCAACAATGCTTTTTCATATTGAAATAATGTTCAATTTGAAGGCGTTAAAATCCCATTTTATAGGCTCATTGATTAACAGAATCTTACATACTCGTGGTAATTTCATATGAAATTCATGAAATTCGCCGAAGGCTTGTTTCATAAATTTCATATTAAATGACCACTTGTGTAAGACCCTCTATATTTGTCGATGACTGACGATGACTGCCAATATCCTCCGATTTGCCTATATATTTGATATTGACGGTTTAACTTCTTAATATATCGACGAAACTTGAAATCTTGATCGGCCACCAATAAGACCTTTCGTTATGAATGGTGGGACCGGAAGGCTATTATCAATACTATAGACAGCGCACTTCTTGACGTCACAGGAGGATTCCCGCCACAAGTACCGCAGACCCATGACCCACTCGTTTGAACAGCCATCTTAATAGGACAGGGTAACCTTAGTTCATGCGTGTTTCATGATTTGGTGCTTGAAACCATTTCGAATCGGAACCGTTGTAGAGACACTGGCCGTTCAGAGAACAACAAATCTGAAAGTAAAAATAAATTACATCAGTAATAACAGTAACATGGGAATGTTGGCGATGCTTGTCCCCGAAAAATGCAAATAACCTTTTTGAAAACAGCTCAAAGTTCTGATTCTGCAAAAATTTACTCAGTTCGAATTATTTTGATTACAAAAAATCGTAAAATGCAATGAAATGTTGAAAATCTTTGAATGCAGTTCTTCACCGCCACAGCGGTGAGGAATCTAAAGTTCGCTATAGAACTTTGACCCTTCAAGCGGCTTTTCTTGGCGGCGGTTCGTCACCGATGATCTCACTTACAATTGATCAGATCTACAAGTCCCAGAAAAGGATCGACACGGACAGTCTTGTAGGGTCACTAAGTGCCGAAACATTTCTAAACAAAGCCCAGCAGCACACAAGGTTGAACCCACATTGAGTAAACGTCGATTCAACGTCATTTAGTTGATTCAACGTTGATTTAAAGTTGTGTGTCCAGAGTGAGATCAAATTCTATTAGGATACCACACTTGCGAGCTGACTGAGGACCTCCCGTCATGGCGCACATACAAGTTCGAAAGTCATGACGATCCAGAACATGAGTGAAATGTATAGCGCATTGATAAGGTCTTCAGTAAAAATTGTTGCTAATGGTGAGGCAAGCTTTTTGTGAAAGCTTATACTTGTTTCAACACATATTTGGAAAACGTGACTGATGACTGTAAATGACTTTTTTTTTAAAGTCGGACGGAAACTAAGGACTTTTAAAAGCTGACAAAAATATTAATGACAGTAATAAACCCCACCTGAAGCACCGCCTTGGAAGTTGGAACGGTCAGTAAACATTTACAGGAAGGCTCTAATCGCTTTCACTGTCTGGATCGAGATCCGGAACATCCTTTTTAGGAAATGGAACAGACCACCAAAGATGGCGGATCAGCTTACACACGCTAGGTAGGTGCTTCTTGATGTCAAACTTTCTGACTATGTATCGTATGCATCAGTCAAACAAGCCATCTCACCGAACGTAGAATACATTTTCATATAACACAATTAAGTAGTGATATGGCAATAAATAGTCACATTCGCATTTATCGGCATATTTTTAAATCTGTAATTGTGTATTTTATTTTTATAGGGGTGACCCAAATATTCTTTTGACTTGCCTATGAAATCTCATTAATATATTTTCTTATTACTTTTATGAAATACGATGCCCAGTTCAAGTCGGCCCTAGACCCCGAAAACCTGGCTTAAATCTCTTGGCTTGTTTTTCAGAAACATTCATGTTTATTAGCCATGTAATGTGCATTTGTCACCGAAAAATGCTAACTGGTCCAGCACAAAATATCAACGAACATCTAGCAAGGATGTTCCCACGACAGACGCACATTACATGGCTAATAAAAAAGCCTAATAAAAGCAAATGTGTATATTTTTTCGAGGCATGGCTGCCTGTTTTATATGGAGAAACGTATTCTACGTTTGCTGACATTGCTCGTTTGAATGATGCATACGATAGTCAGAAAATTCGATAAAATGAAGGACCTATCTAGCGTGTGTGAACCGGTCTCAGCTATCTTTGGTGGTCTGATCCGTTTCCTATAAAGGATGTTCCGGATCTCGATCCAGACAGTTACTTTTACGTGCCACAATTCTCGCCCTGGGTTCTGCGATGGCTAATAAACACACCTTTTAAACCAAATCTTCATAGGAAACATATAAACATCTGTTCTTACATATTCTATATAATTTTATAACAAAAAAAAAAGTAAGAAGCAAAGCGAGCAGCTAATCAGGTTACCACAAGATATGAAAGTCCGAATGGCGACAATAAACTACATACGAAAACTGCCAAAGGCATCAACGTACTCATTCCGTATTATCTTTGCTCTATTTATGCATAATGTCTCATTAAAAGGACACGGACAAACATTGCAGACACAGACCAGACACCGCAAATCGCGGCGTCTTATCAGCATCTACACTATTTGAACATGACAAATGAGTAAGTCTCCTGAAAATAAAATAAAAACTATAAAAATAAATCAAACCAGACACCCCCTCACTAGCAAATGAGCTCATTCAATTTATAAGGACAGAAGAGTCCATGAAGCATAAGTAGATTAAGCTGAAGATACATGTAAGTTGACTTTATTATGTATATATTACCTCAAAACCATCGGTTGCTCGAACTTCCAAAGGCGTTGAGCTGTTGTCAGTTGTCAAACTCCGATCCAAGTGTAAAGCATCCTATATCTGTGTAGTAAGCTGTAATCATTGGACCCAGGAACTTGCCTGGATTCCGATACTTGATACGCAACTGCCAAGGAAGGGAGAACCAGCCTTGAAGCAACATCTTGGTATCTCTGGGATGAATACTAAAATTTGGAAGGGAAGAACATATCGGATTAGTGTTACCTGTAATATATAGCATTGTCGTGTATTTGCCGTAATTAGCCCACAGGCTGTACTAAGCGCATACCTACTGTCTTTTTAAGCATACGGAATTCCCTCAAAATTGTTGTGACGTCTAAAATAGGCTAAAAAAGAAAAAAGAAACTCGCGGATATTATGCCTTATTTAATAGATAC
Source organism: Ctena decussata (assembly GCA_963989385.1). Classification (NCBI taxonomy): domain Eukaryota; kingdom Metazoa; phylum Mollusca; class Bivalvia; order Lucinida; family Lucinidae; genus Ctena; species Ctena decussata. Next base: position 18,570,421 of record OZ022502.1, read on the forward strand.
GGCAGTGTTACGGTATGGTTTTTTTTCACCGTACGTTGATAAAGCGAATATTTTTAGTTTGTCTGCCTTATACATGTGCCATGATTTGATCTGCTGTTTTTTTTCGCCTCTGCTTGCTCATCAAACGCATTCTCAGGTTGTAATTTATGCAACTTAATTCCTCGTTGAGAATTAGGTCCCAAAAGTCCGTAAAAAGATGAAATCTTTTGATCAAATGTTTTGTTTCATAGGACGATTATCGCAGAAGATTTAGACATAAGGTGGTATCATATATTAAACTTGTGGTAGCAGTTGAGAGCGAAAAATCGGTAAACAGAATCACCGAACCAAGCGAGTATTGATTTTCCTGGATACCGATTTCGGTTTGCAGTATCCGAAGGAAAATTTTACGACAGAGGCAAACATACGAGTCGTATTGGAAGCACAACAGATGAAAAATCTATTTTGTACTGAAAAATGTTTATAAATCTTTCGTTTCGTTTTTTTTTTTTTTTTTGGTCCAATTCCACTTTTCAGATAACCTTTGAATAAATTATCGATGTAAAGTTGTCAAGCATCAGATCAAACGCTAGCTGGTATTTAGTTTATATAGCTAATATTTCTTACCTTTTATTGATACTTAAAGGCCGGGATTGTCATCCTCCCGGCCAGCGGATTTTACCTGCATAGGTAAGATAAGTGGGCACTATAAGTGGGCGGAGCATAAGCCACACTGCTGATAAAAGGTGCAATAGACAGCCATGAATTATATTTTGGGGTGTGATAGTTAATACATTTCACTGACTCAGCTTATAAGACCTGTCAATCAGTGTACAGGTAACCTTTACCAATAGTCAGTAGCCAATCAAAATGCATAGCTGAGCTCTTGACCCTTTGGTCTCTAAAATCATACTGAGGTGAATTGAGCCTAATCTGCCTTTTATAGTCACGGCTGGCCTTTAAGGCTTGGAGGTCGTATTTCACCTGTTAACTTTCGGCTTATTACTGGTCATGAACAGACTCAATTAAATCGAATCTGCTATTTCCCTGCTTCCAAAGGATCTGCATTCGTAGGACATATTTCTCCTTTGTAAAACCAAAGTTTTCCAATTCCAGGACGATTATGATAATTATTTAAGGTGTCTCAATGTTTAGAATGTTTACGGCAGTTTACCCTGATAACGACTACCTCCACTGCATGTGACAAGTTTCTTCTCTTTTCCTTGTTGAAAAAATGGAGCGACTTTGTCTGATTACAGTGTTCATTTTGAATATAATTCCTGCATCAGAAGCCTTTATCGGCGGAGATAACTTAGCCAATATAATATACACTCTGCAGCGGGAAGTAGCAGCTTTGAAAAACAAATCATGTGGTAAGAAACTGATTTTGTCCGTCAAAATGAGTTTGAAACTTCTGAAGTACACTTGAAAGGCGTTTTCTTCTCCTTCTTCTTTTTTTTTGTTTGTTTGTTTTAGCAATATGTTAGCTACGTACTTTATTATTTTTGTAAGTCATTGTATTTGCGATTCATTTTATGCACAATTGTTGACTTATGTCTAATCTTTTTTATGCACGCACAACCAACATAACGACAAGCAGCGTGACCCGGACCAGTGTACGTTCCGTTTCAGTTTTATAGATTCCAGTATCAAATTGTGAACATTCCTTAGCCGCGAATCATCCTTGCCAGAAACATTATTTCACATATTATGTCTTGATGTAGATTACAAATTTTGAAAGTTGTTATGATCTTTGATCAGAAACGATGCCAATGTCCAAATTGTCCTTATGTCCATTCCTTAAAGGGGTCGGCGAAATGCAGTCCCAGATAACTTACTTAACATTATAAAACAAAAGTGTTATCATAAGGTTTCCTGTACCTGGGATACTGACTGTTAATTTGGTATGAGGTCTATGCTTTTTCTCAAGCCATAACTGCAATATGACATCATAACCTGTCCAAGCCATTACTTCTACGTTTATGAATGGATTTCAAAATAATTTGGCACAATTGTTCTCCTTGATGAGTAGAACTGTTTGTTTAGGTTAGTCTAAGTTCACACTTGAAGGTCAATGATAAAACTGTTATAAATTGAGCTTGTCGTGGTCATTAGTTCGATCTACTTGTTTTCCTTGATGAAAAACATTAAAAAAGAAATATTTTGTATAAGCATGATATTGTTTGGCTTCTTTTTAATCAGTGAGTGAAGCAGTTGGTCTTAACATACTTATAGGTCACTAAACCAAACAGCGGGCTCGACAAGTTGTCCCTGGACAACCATCTAGTATGATATATTGATCGGCCACGTGCGATTTACGCGAACACACGGCCCGGCGGCTTCATGCGATAGTGCTTCGGGTCCTCCGCTGCACTTGGCGGCGGTAGATCTAACTATTGCTCGGAAAGATATGGCTGTATATTGGCTGATTGATTATTTTTGGGTTTAACTGCCCTTTAAGACAGTATTTCAGTCTATATCGGGCCGTCTCCCTGAGGGAGGGAGAAAGAAGAGAATTGATAGACGGTAGAAAAAAATGTCCACTTAATCCCTATCAGCACCTACTGAAAGCACACTAGGCCCTTTGCCGTACAATGTTCCAAATCAGTAGGACGCCACGGTACCGGAAGTTATAAACAGCACCATCGCACCACCCGACCACCCCCATAGCTGTATAATGTCGCGAGATAACGTTGTTAAAGGATTAACAAGAAATTAAGTAAAATGGTATACTTATTTGAAATTCTTTTCTTTTGTATAAAAGGCAATGAAACATATTTTTTAAAGCGACTTCGTCGAATAAACGCTTCTTTGGCATGACAAAAATTAGCCCCCGTTCAATCTCCAGAAATGCAGCATTTCAGCTATTTTACCGATCGATTTCAGTTCAGCATAGTTTGATGATGTAAATGTGGGTTGACAGTTTCACCTTGTTATTTCTACATTACCTTTTCATAAACCAATAACTTGTCAAATTTAAACTTCTCAAAACTTTTAAAAGCTTGAAAACTGTTCACAGTTTAGTTAAACTATTTGACTAAACTATTTGAATCTGTTTTATAATAGAAATAAATGGAATAGTCCCGTAGATGGACTAGTATTATGAGGGCCGCTTTTGGCCCCCGTTCAAATTCTTTTAAGATTGCAGGTTTTTATCATTCGTGTGGCAAACAAACAGAAATAATATGTTTCAATTTTGTTTTGTTTTGTTTTTCTCAGAAACACATGATTTCTTACAAGCCTAATTTGTTTCAATAATATGAAGGAAGACTGAAAGAAAATTTAGTTTAATACATTTTCCTTTAAAGAAATATGTCATTTACAATAGATTTTAAAAGCTCTTGATGATATGCTTTTGGTGAGATGCTTCTAGGTTTGATAGCAGTGCTAACCACTTGTGCACTGCACAATGCCTCTCAAGCTACCCCACCCACTCAAGTTTGCAAGTCCAGAGACGCTAACCAAAAAATTCCAACAGATCAAAATGAAATTTGTTCCAAATTATTCCTTATGTTCTAACTAAGAAAATGAATACCTACAACATAATATTATATGTTTAGTTTGTCTATGAGCGGAGATGTAAGCGTTTTTATGTTGAGAAAACGGAGAAAATGTTCCAAACGCTGCCAGTTTGGTAACAGAAAGTTAAAAATAAACACAGAGCCAGGTCTGCAGCACATTTAATATTTTAATGGTATGTCAATATATTAAAATTGTGTCTGTATACAAAATATAAAATGTGCTGGGCTCCTATATTTTGAAGCCACAAAGGCTACCAAATTTGTCATTTTTGTCAGAATCCGCTGGGAGTATGGGTATGTTCAAGATGAAAAACACAAATATTGTATACAAGAACCGGTTAATTTTGTGTTTGATGTTACATTCAACGTTTAAACTTTCTTATGAATACATTTTTATCATCGAAATAGGACTTTAGAAAATGCGTTTTCTGGGGCCAAATATGGGCCTTATCATACCAGGTCCTTTTGCGAGTTTTGAATTATATCCATAATAAATAAAATACAAATTCGCAAATCATTAACCGTTTACAAAAATCTTCTTTTTGCAGGATGTGATGTAAAACCGCAAGTTTTCATGGCCGCCCTCTCAGATGATCTTGTGCACTGCACAAATCACCAGCATGTTGTATTTGATTCAGTTAAGAACAACCAAGGGTCGGGATACAACAACGTACATGGAGTATTCACAGCACCTAGAGCAGGCATGTACCACTTCAGTACCGCTCTCACCGTTATGCCTCATAACAGCTACCACGTTGCCATAGTGAAAGGGAGTGCCACAAATAAAATTAGTTATTTGTTTGCTGACGCTCAAAGCTCCTGGCTACAGAGAAGTACGAGTGTAGTCACACATATGAATCAAAACGAGCAGGTTTGGATGATATGTCTTGGTGACTCACGTATACAAGGGGACTATCAACACATATGGGAAGGTGCTACTGACTACCATTCCCATTTTTCTGGATTCTTTATTTCTTCAAATTAGTGTACCACATAACATGATTTTTATTGTGGCTGGATATTACCACTTAGTGGTTTGTCGCCGTAGTAGCAAGGGAAATAACTTTAATAGAACAGTTTCTGCTTCCTTGGCAAAGAATTTCTCCTTCAAAGGTAACTGCTATGAAAGGAATGAATCTGATTTTTGCAGCTGGTGTTATGCCTTGTGGCGTCCTTAAAACGTTTCCGCGTACACCTACGTTGTGCAGATTATATTTTGTCTTTGCTCCTTTGAGATCATTGACTGTATTCTGAGAATTCAGAAAGATTCGTATAAGTAAACCAGTTTTTTGTTCAGTATTTTGGATCCAGTTTTGATACATTACAGTCTTTCTCACGACTAACCCTTTGGAAAAACAAAAAACATCTAAATTTAAGCGGTTTTTACCCTTTGCTTTCGTCGCCTTTGATTAAACACTAATGAGGCTTTACAAGCCGATACTGCATGATCTGGCCCATATCTTACATACCATATCCATTATGAACACATTCACTGCTCTTAAAGGACCCACATTTAGATTTTATTTCTCTAAGAGCCAATTCTTTCGTTTGTGTGTATCCCCCGTATGAGAAAGTAGACAATTATTTCCAATTAACAGCGATCCTTCGTCCAAGTGTATCCAGATGCGATAAAAACTGAAAATGGACTTCAAGATTTAAGGGACGAGTCATTTATTGTCAGCTGGGGGGCCGGGTACATTTAGGGGGGTGGGGGTGGGGGGGTCGGAATTTTTTTTGGTGATGTACTGGGGGGGGGGGGGGTCGGAAATAAAAATGTCTTGGAGCATGGGGGGTCATATATTTTATAAGGCTTATTGGTGGGGGGGGGGGGGGGGGGTCAGAATTCTTCCATCAGTCTTCATTTTTTAAAAATGTCTCAGCTTCTGGGGGGCACCCCCCATTACTCATAAAATTGCAGACTCTTTTCTTTCAAACTCACAACTTAAAAGTCCTTATGGAAAGGACTAAAAAACTGGGCAGCTTCATATCCGAAAACAAAACTTTTCATTGATTTGCTAGAACAGTATGAAAGTGTCTATAAAATCATGTCAAGTAGATGATTTTGTGCTCAATTTTTAATGCCTGCATTTGTGATATCAGCTCTCCACGTGCCTTTTCATCAGCAAAAACACAGCCCCCAGACCCCCACCACCCAGAGGCCCAATTAATATTATTTACGGTAATAATTATTAAGCATTCGACAAAAAGATTTCTGGATGGCCATTAGCAGAAGAAAAAGTGCAAGAAATGCAGATAAAGTTTGACAGACCATGATTACATGTAATTAACCTGTTAGAATAAGAAAATGTTCTTTGTGTTTTATACAGCTAGGTTTTGATTAAGGTCAGTCTGACATAAAATAGGTAATATGGTATGTGTGTGAAGGGTAGCTGGCACTGGGGATAGTAGGGGGGGGGGGTCATAAAAATTTTTGTCACCTATCTGGGGGGCGGGGGGGGTCGGGAAAATAATTCTGGTGAGACTGGGGGTCAGAAAAATTTTGGTGAACCATATGAAAATGTACCCCCCCCCCCCACATGATAATAAATGACTCGTCCCTAATACGAAAATTTGACATAAAAATAATTCATGTTTCCTATACATGTATTTCTAGAGTAGCATGCATACATAATAAAAAACATTTCTCCGGTTATCACTGGGTGGTTGCTTAGTCCCGGTAGGCGGTGATTTTTTCTGACAATCGTCAACGATTTTTTCTGACAATTTATGTCTCATAAGCGTGACGGAGCAATAAGGTAAGTAAACAAACTTATTTTCAATACTTTCTTGGGATCTTTCGCAATCAGGCTGTTTGCTTGAGCATTTTATGGGCTTTCTTAGTCGTTTTTCATATTTTTCTTTGTGAAATAGCCTCGGTAAAACAAGGACGAAAATTACTGCAAATGTCAATGATTTTTTCCTACAACGGCTTTAGTGTCCCGGATTTTTTCCTACAGTGTCCCGGATTTTTTCCTACCACTTATACTGCATTTCAGAGTCTAAAACTAGCAGTATAGTAACAGGAATTAGATTTTTTCAGTGTGGGAACTAATTTTACTTCACCGAATGAACATCAAAAGCATTTCTGTCATGTATACCTTATCATGATGATGACATCGAAATTATGGACTCTTTAGAAGTAAGGAATACGTAAAACGTAAAAGACATAACATCAGAAGTCTTTATTTACCTGAGTCCTCTTTTCAAGTGCAGACTCAGTAAACAGAGTCTGCTTTTTTTTCATTCTTTCGGACCATTTCTTGCTTCCAAAAACTCTAACATTTCAAATCTTATTTAACTTCACAGGATGCTGGAGGTGCTGTGCGGCGGCCGTTAAGTCTCCACGTTCTCCATCATAGTGCAGATTATATGATTTCTAGTCCTTTCGAATCAATGATTTCATTTCGAGTCATTCTGAAAATAGAGTAGCCCAGCTGCTGCTAGGGGCATGGATGGGTTTGCACATTTTATTGAAACTTCACTGAAACTGGTGTTAGGTACCGTGTGACGGCCCTTAATCGTGCCTAGGTATTCAGTCATAGCGTAGATTGTATAAGTTCTGGTCTTTTGGAATCACTTATTTCATTTAATACAGTAGCCGTTGCTAGGGCCATGGCCGGAGTTGCACATTTCGTGACTGGTCATGAACAGCCGCAGTTAAACCGAGTCTGCTATTTTCATTTCTTTGATGTTTTCCTTGATTTCAAAGGATTTGACTTTTCAGAATTTTTTCTATTCAAGTTTTGCAGTGCAGTATACAAAACTGTACAGGCCCTCGAGAGAAGTACTGGCTGGATGGATGAATGATTATACGTCCGTTTCAACAGTATTTCAGTCATATCAACGATATGACGATAGAAAGGTGATAATGAAAGGCTGGTGCAATGGAACCCAGATTACGTTTGAAAAGATTCTCACCTCAAGCGGGGATCGAGCCCGGGACCGCTAAATCAGCAAGCCAGCGTTTAACCTACTGAGCTCCGGTGCTCCAGCACCGGCTGGAAATGTGAACCGCTTTCAAAATTATCAAGTCTAACATAAACTATGCTATAGTGAGGAACAGGTAGCTGTTGTACATCAAGGATAGTACAAATGGAAAGATTGATGCCAAAATGGAATCACACACACACACACACACACACACACACACACACACACACAGAGAGAGAGAGAGAGAGAGAGAGAGAGAGAGAGAGGAACGCAGGCAGGCAGGCACGCACAATTTTGAAGAAAACATGTAACGGTCTTTGCCGCCTAAGCGAGAAAAACACCCTGACCGCGGCGGAACTCGAATCTTCAACACTCTTGGTACTACTGAGTAAAAGGTTAGGCAATGGTCAAGACAGCTCTGCCAACTGAGCTATCCTGGCATTGGACGACCATGTGGCCACATCGTTCAGTTAGTAGAGTTAGTACAGCAGTCACGCCTGCATTGGGAAGGCCACTAAATATTGTTTTGATCTCACTAAGGTTACTTAGGTCTTTACTACATGATATTCCATTGTACACTTTATATATGAAGCAATAGAATGGTTTGTACATAATGAAAAGGCTGGTACTTTAATGGCCAACAAGTATTTCGTCTTCCATTTATGAACCACAATAAAAGTTCGGGACATGCTTAAATCTTGCTGTACAATCTGTAGGCAATAAAGTATCATACTGACTACTCATTTTGTAGTTTGCGTTGTCAGAAAAAATCAGGCGCTTAAAATCTATTGTAGGAGCAAATCCGGGACTTGTAGGAAAAAATCCGGGACTTATGAAAAATTAAAATCAGCTGACAGACCCATTTATATTATTGTAAAGTGTCAAAAAGTAATATAAAATGTTTCCCAACACCGATTTATGATTAAAAATAGCGTTTCCCTACGGTAAACTTCAAAGACATAGACATAGCAGACAGTTCATCAAGATGCGCCCTAAATGAAAATTTCCGTGTTTAATTTGTCTGTTGACAACGTTAAACTTTGTATTGTATCTAATTTGCCTAAGCTCTGCCAGGAATACGCTTGAGATTTGTAAAACTAATGGTTAAATTGACAAAATTCATCATTTTGTCACATCAGTTTTCTATTATGACATCACGGAGAAAAAATCATTGACAATTTGGAAAAATCCGGGACCATTGTCAGAAAAAATTGTTGACGATTGTCAGAAAAAATCACCGCCTACCGGGACTAAGCAACCACCCAGTGGGTAATGAGTGTTTGTGTTATTTGTTTTCCAGACATATTTCAATACTTGAAATCAAGGAACGCCTCTTGCAAGTACATTTGTTAAGTGTGTTCTATTTCTGTTCCATTCCATAGCCTTGCAGGGCCGTTGGGGCACCTCAGATGACTTTGTAAAAATCCCTTTCTATCTTGGTCTTAAGGCCAATTACAACGCCATAATATAATTAGGAAAATATAAAGCTCCTTTAGTATACACCTACAAGCGGACGGGTATGCGTCTATCCTAGCTTTAAATCTGAAGTCATTCTGAAGCACCCATCAAGAACAGCTCAAATGGATTTTTTTTCGTCATCAGAGTATTGTCATCAAACTTACTTTTCAAGTCTCTAAAGTTTAATGTGCTTGTGCTTAGCATGCCTTAGCGTTGATTTCACTGTCAGAACGAATTTGAAGTTTCTGTTTAAAAAAATTTGGAATGAAATGACATTGAAAAGTTTATGGAGCATAGCAAAAGCGTCTTTTTTACATCAGTATGTACTTCTAGTTGCTATGGTAACCGATGTTTGACGTCATTTGTATCGGAGCATGGCAAACTTTTCAATGACTTTACCTGCTGAAATTCTTTCAACTGAAACTTCAGATCTTCTCAAACAAATAATAATTCTCAAGTCATTTAATTCCCTGTTTGGCATGAGTTGATATGCATGTGGACAACGACTGACATTATACAAAGGTACAAATGCAGGTACACACTATGCCACCGTCACAAAGCGCAACCAAAGGACATGAATTTCAAAAGGAAAAGTTAATTAGGGGATAACTGTATTGAAAATAGTCATTTTGGGAGGTAAATCGTCGGTTTTATGGTCGCAAATTCCGTTTTACGGCTCCGCTCCCTATCCCCATTCTAATGCACTTTTTCACATTTTCACCTTTCAAAGTGTACTACGTTGCATCCATCGCAAGTGCTTTCAGCAACGTAAATCCAGACGTCAGCCAATCAGAAGCGACGTTTTATAATGACGGCGGATTTGCGGCAGTATATCGCAGGATATATTGTCGCAAATTTTTGGCGTTATCCAATCAGACGTCGCGTTACATTCGTAAGTGCATTAGAATCTTCGATAACAGACGCACCCAGTCTAACACACAGGAACTGTACAACAATACAACTAATATTAAAAGCCGTAGAAATAATAAAGCATCTACAATACCCTGTTTTACCTATTCTTTACCCATTCTCTATTTTGAACCATTTACAAAAATAGAAATAGAGAATACCATGTTAGTGTCTTTTGATATCAAGTTTATCAGGCGAGACCAGAAACACGTCGGACTGGCTCGGCTATCAAGTTTATCAGGCGACACCAGAAACAGTGTAGGAATGGCGAGGTTTTCCGAGCCAGTCCGATGTGTTTCTGGTCGAGCTTGATAAACTTGATATCAAAAGACACTTACGTGGTTTTCTATTTATCATGCATCATTAGAATATTTTAAGGCGTAAAGAGAGTCAAACTAATGAAAAACAAATGCAGTTTTTCTCGACCTAACTGACGTCGTGAATGTGCTATGACGTAAATCGGTGACGTGATTTGATCAATCGAACATTGTTTTCATGGCCACTGTCAGTATGAACCAATCACCTTCAGAGATTGCTCCTATAAACATCGCCTGATGTCATTCGCGCAAGTGCAAGCGCTTTGTGGGTGGCCGGAGAAAGTCGATGTTTTTTCCTCGCGTGGTACATATTTTAATAGGAAGTATCATTACAGATTAGGACTGTAGTGTCTTATAAGCCGAACTCGGCTGGATATCAATATGCTTTATATTTCAAAATGAAGTATGTATAATATGTATGCCACCACTCCCGGTTTTCGACGATCAAATTGTGTCCGCTGTGATTTCAAAGTAAACAGAATATCCAGAACCCAATTTATCATTCTAAATGACCAAACAGTCTTTCTTTTTCAACACATTATTTTTTTCCATCAACACTTGTGGCGAGTTGACAGAGGAGGCCATATTTGATTACATGACCTGTAAATTTTTGGTAACCACACCTACCAGATTTCGACGATAGAAAATCGGTATCGTAGTATTCATCATGAAATGAAAAGGAACGGTTAGAGAATGTGGTTGTGTTATTGCACAGTGTTTCTGATTTTAGCAAATGAGTTTATAATTTCTTGCTCCTCCGAAAATATGCAGTGCATTGAGTTAACGTAATCTACTCCTAAAAATATTCCGTTCATTGTGAAAAGGAGCTATTGCACAAGTGGGCGGGCCTAAGTTTACTTCTCTATTTGTATTGATCGAATGCACCTACGGACGATTTTGATTTTAGATGGTTTACATTTTAGTAGCATTATGCCATAGCAAATCCCGGGCTTATCTCGGAACTGCTCACATCGTCGAAAACCGAGTTTGGTCGAATTCCGGGTGCATAGGGAACTTAATGCTTCAATATGGCGGGAACTACCGATAGCGACTTACGGGTTTATCCGAGAGCTTACCTGTTCAAATTATGTCGAGTGTTATATGCAATTACATAGAAATATAATATAAAATGTGAAATGAAATACATTTATGATATTACGACAGTTTTTTTTATAAGTTATGATCATAAACCTCAGTCTTTGTCCGTTAATATGGTATAAAAATATACAAATTAACTTCATGTTTTGATACTTCCATCGGCTTTTGAAGTTTGAAGCTTCAGTCACATGAAAGTATATAAGAATAATGTCAAAAATGCCTAAGAAGCTATGTTCAGCCTAAAATTTGAAAATGATCGGATTTTCTATAAAACTTTTATAAGTTATCACCACTGAGAGATTTTTATAAGGTTTACATTGATGTAATTCATTATAAAATAAGTATACTATAAGTTTCTTCCATCGATCTCTAAACATACAGAAAATCGCGTTTCGAAACAACCTCGCTCATAATAGTTTCAAATAGTCTAAGTCCAAATCCGCCTATATTGCTCAAAGGCTTACCACTTCATTTCTTGGTATTCGTGTTTTGTTTGTGTATTTATATATGTGCTTTTATGATCTAACTAAGAAAGGAAGAATATTCATATTGTCTTATTTAGAAAGAAAGAAGGAAAGAAAGAATAAACGAATGAACACAAGAAAGGAAAAAAGAGAAAGAAGTCACGTAACTCCTACACGTGACCATCAAAAATGAACAGACAGTTAATCGACTACTAGTAGTTTTAAAAATCCCTTTATAAGCGAAAAAAAACTTTGCAAACCAATTACATATTTTTTGGTAATGTTCGATCAGTCTATTAATTATTATCATAATTGCTAATGTTTGTTCTAACTTTTTTGATTGAAATTTATTTGAGTGTGGTGGGGCGTTTTTATCAAAGAAACCGAAATATGTTTTGTGTATCCCAGGGTAGAATCTTAGAATCAATAGAATTATATTTTTGACTGGCAGATTTGCTCATTCATAATCAGGAGACACGAAGATACATACACTGTATTGCTCTCTTAAGATATTACTGTCAAAAAAAAATAATGTAAGAAACTAAATCATGGTGAAGATTTTCTCGTAACCGTGGTAGTGTAAGGATTAATCGCTATGGGAAAAAAATGCTATGAAACATTTTTCTTGCAAGGCTATAAATTAACTTTATTAGTAATATTTCTGTTCATAATGCAAGTTTGTCACTTTAATTTTATGACTGTTTTAGTGAAGCTAGCAAGGAATATTGAAAGATATTTTTGTGATTTTTGTTTGTATTTTTGCTATAATATAAGTACTTACGATAATAAACCTGTGCATCTGCGGACACTTATCAGCCTCTGATATGTACAAACTGATAAGACTGAACAATGTCTGATCAGTTTGCGCAAGCTGATCGGAATTTGTTGACAATATACAGTACAATTAACATACTTATAATTACACGAGGATTAATCGATTATCGATCATAAAATACGATATTACCTCTATACTGTTTTCGTAATTGTCAAACCGTTAAAGTTTGTTAAAGTCATCATGACTTGAACAAAAATATATGCAAACAAGAGGGCCATGATGGCCCTGGATCGCTCACCTGAGTATCCTGTGAACTTAACCTCAGAGACATGCATATGACTGACAGAGTTTCACAAAGATTAAATGGAAAATGAACCCTTTATTGTGTACCTAAGGTTTTTATAAGATTTAACCTAATGACCTAGATTTTGACCCTACATGACCCAGTTCCAAACCTGGTCTAGATTTCTTGGATATGAACATTCTGGCAAAGTTATCAAAACTGTGCCTTCTAGAGTGTACACAATGTTTTTCTGAGGTTTAACCTAGTGACCTAATTTTTGACCCAACATGACCAAGTTGCACCCTTGGTCCAGATTCGTTGGAGACAAACATTCTGACAAAGTCTCATGAAGATTAGAATAAAACTGTGTCCTCAAAAGCGTTCACACTGTTTTTCTAAGAACTGACCTAGTGACCTAGTTTTTGACCTGCCATGGCCCAGTTTCAAATCTGGTATAAATTTCATGAAAGTAAACATTCTGACAATGTTTCACGTAGATAGGATCATAACTGTGCCCTCTAGAGTGTACATGAGGTTTTTCTAATATTTGACCTAGTGACCTAGTTTTTGACCCCACAATACTCAGATTCAAATGTGGCCTAGATTTTATAAAAAATAACCATTCTGACAAAGTTTCATGAAGATTGGATCATAACTGTGCCCTCTAGAGTGTGCACAAGGTTTTTCTAAGATTTGACCGAGTGACCTAGTTTTTGACCCCACATGACCCAGTTTCAAAGATGGTCTAGGTTTCATTAAGATAAACATTCTGACAAAGTTTCATGATGATTGGATCATTACTGTGTCCTCTGTGTCATTCTAAGATTTATTTCTATTTTTAGCTCTGGCGGCCAGTTTGTTCAGCGGAGCGGAACCGTTTGAGCAATTTTTGTTCAGAGCCATGAGTAAAACATTTCTGTGAAATTGTTTTGAAATCGAGCCATTGGCTTTAGAAACGATGTTTAAAGCTTTTTTCTATTTTTAGCTCTGGTGGCCATATTGTTCAGCGGGGCAGAACCGTTTGAGCAATTTTGGTAGAGGGTCCCCTAAGAAACATTTCTATGAAATTATTTCAAAATCGGCCCAGCAGTTTTGGATAAGAAGTCGTTTAAAGGTTTTTCTATTTTTAGCTCTGGTGGCCATATTGTTCAGCGGAGCGGAACCGTTTGAGCAATTTTGGTAGAGGGTCTCCTAAAAAACATTTCTGTGAAATTATTTTAAAATCGGCCCAGCAGTTTTGGAGGAGAAGTCGTTTAAAGGTTTTTCTATTTTTAGCTCTGGCGGCCATATTGTTCAGCGGAGCGGAACCGTTTGAGCAATTTTGGTAGAGGGCCTCCTAAGGAACATTTCTGTGATATTATTTCAAAATCGGCCCAGCAGTTTTGGAGGAGAAGTCGTTTAAAGGTTTTTCTATTTTTAGCTCTGGCGGCCATATTGTTCAGCGGAGCGGAACCATTTGAGCAATTTTGGTAGAGAGTCCCCCAAGGAACGTTTCTGTGAAATTATTTTGAAATCCGGCTAGCAGTTTTGGAGAAGAAGTCGTTTAAAGCAAAAGTTGACGCCGGACGACGGACGACGGACAAAGACCGATCACAATACCTCACCTGGAGCACTTCGTGCTCAGGTGAGCTAAAAATATAAAGCTTATGGAATTAATTATGTATGCAAACTGACTCAGACCAACTTATGCACTTGCAAAACACTAGTCTGAATTTATGATCAGTTAATAACTTGTCAATTTTAGTTGAATTTGAGTTTGTACATAACCTTACCCGTTTTTCTGCACAAACCAAACTGATACGAATTTCTGTTCAAAATATTTTGAACACGTGTTATCAAATCAGGCTGTGACTGTGCGAAAACCATTTAAAATTATCATGTGGAAATTAAATTGAGATAGAATTAAATGCAGTAAGAAATACGGAAAGAACAGTTGAAAGCGTTCCGCCCATGGACAGGTCACTTTCTTTTCTGCTCAATGTTCAAAAGTTTCCTCATATGAGCCGCAATACGAAAAGACGAACAAATTGGAATGTGCGCCCAGCGAAGACGCAGATCACACATCAGCCTGGACAGCCACCCGGTCTGAGCAGAGTCTGAACTATGCGTTTAAAGGGTAGCTAAGACTCTAAGCTACCTCCATGCCGATAGCGAAGCCTCTGATCGGATCAGGCGGATGCCCAGGCTGATCTAAGACTTCGCTGGGCGTACGTGCACCTTTGTCGCGGCTCATTTAATTGTTTGCTAAAGACATCAACTGAGTAGTCGCTGTCGGTCGGAAGGTGTGAAAATACAGTTGGTCACACGTCTTGTCAAAACATTAACACCTGCTAACGGCAATGAAGGTCAGAAATGGATATTTAATCCGAACGCCATTCTTGTGATTATTTTTGTATGAAACAGTTATTTCAGTCGTGTTGCAACAAAATCAACGCTGTGCCATAGCGCCCTGCCAAGACTCAGATCAGCCTTGGCAGCCGCCCAGACTAATCAGAATCTTCGCTGTGCGCTTACAGGACAGGCAATGGTCTAAGCTACCTCTATGCGGACAGCGAAGGCCCAGATCAGATGGGCGAACGCACACGCTATTCTGAGTGTTCACAGGAATTTGTTTTCGTCGTGGTATAGCTCATTAGTTTATTTATTTTTGTTCGCAGAAAAACAGAGAAAGTCAGACTAATCTTAATTGTTTTAAATAGCGCAGCTTAGTTACATGCCGAAAGACACAGTTTACATAAAACTTTTAAACAGTTTTGTCAAAACAGAAAATCAAGAGAAAACGTTATCGTTCCTGTTGAGTAGTGTTTTAACGTCCCATTAAGAAAATTTAGTCGTCGAGATGTTGCCTCTGAATTTGTGGGACTGCAAGTATTGCTCGGCCTGCGATAAATGACACCCAGGACTAGCAGCTCTGTCGCAGAAGCAGCAGGCAGCCAGTCTATTTCGCGAGCCCCGATGGGCGGGGTAAAAGAAAAAAAAAAGAAATGAGAAAAACTATGTGGGTGGATGGGTATCTGTATTAGGCTTAATCTTTCCATAAAGATGAGACCGTCAAAGAGATAGAAATATCATAATTTCATTATTATAACTAATTTTATGTTTTGTTGTCAGAAACTAAAACAAACCGCTGTCAAAACTGACCAATAATCAGATTTATTTTCTCGCCAATTCTTACGAAATTTGACCTAAATATCAGAGAGAGGGAAAAAACGAGACTTATTAAAACGAAAAGGAGAAACTGAAAAAGTAAACTGATTTTATCTGAGAAAAAGAAAATGAAAATCCACATTGTTAAAAATTAAAAATGTTTCCATCCAGCGCATTCGTATTGTTAACACAGTGATGACAAAACCTGCTTCAGAGAAGTTCAACACCTGTCCTGGGATATGGACATCGATATGACATTCCAAATATCGATTAATGCCTATCGCTCCCCGGGTCTAAGGGAAATAACTGCATTCACATTAATACTCTCTCCAGGTAACAGGTAACCGATTACACTACTCAGCCCGCATTGAAGACATAAGCTCCAGTTGCTTGGCCATATATATTGATATATGACACTTTTATAAATAAATTACTTACTTTACTTACTTAGTATAGTTACATGATATCACATTATGTCAACATACATCTGTTATGTCTTGAAATTTGCAGCAGATGCATGATAAAACAGAGATGACAGCTATACGAGTGACCAAACTGCTACACTACAACACACAGATCCACAGAATAAGTTTCGGCATTGGAACGGAATTTGTTGAAGCTACAGGGGGGGGGGGGGGCTTAAACTATAGTTTTCTTCGCGCACTACGAGGAAACGTGGGGTGGTAGCGGTCGGCCGATGGTGCTGGGTAATTTTCAGTGCCATGTCGTTCTACTAATTGAGGTTAAAGTGTGTCAAGGGCGTACTAAGTAGGTGCTGATGGGGGTTGTTTAGATATTTTTCTCTCATCTATCATCTTTTCTTTCTTTTCTCTCTCTCTTTGGGAGATGCTTCGATATAGCCTGAATACTGTTTAAAAGGGCCATTAAACATAAATCAACTAACCAAAGCAACGAGGAAATGACTTTGAGTTCAACGAAAATTAAAAACAAAGTATCTCAAGTGTATATTGGTGTGTGTTTAAAGACACAAATTAAATATAAACGTTGTTAAGGGTTTAGACCTATAATAGCGATTACAAGGGGCAAAACACCGACAATCATCGTATAATCATCGTATTTCGCCGTTGCCAACTTCGTAACACCGGCTCGTCGGTGTTAAACGAAGTTGCTAACAGCATAATAAGATAATTGCCGATGACTGATGATGATTGCCGATATCCCCCGATTTGCCTATATATACTGGACCAAAAAAATTTAGGGATCAGACATTTGTTTGAAATTATTATATCGAAAATAATAATTTTCCAAAAATCTTTTTCATCTGTTGAATACAACTGTCAAGTCTGCACAAAACTCCATGACACATATTGGAAACTGATCACGTGACACACCAGCAGATATTAATAAACAGGCATACCCCTAAAATCAAAGTGAAAATTAGCATTGTCACAAAACTTAATGGCCATTATTTTTGGCTTTATCCATGCAAAATGAGTTTTACTTCTCAGTGTGACCTCTGAATGTCTGAGTAACTGCATGATAGCCACTCGGTATGTTTGTGCTAAATCACCAAAGACCCATTTAGGGACTCGTTTGACATTTTTCATAAAAGGACTGAATAAGCTCTCCATGAGTTTCAGTAAGCCTCTGGTGATTAGAATTGGCGGTGTAACATGTCTAAAAGCATGTTCGATCCAATTAAAAACTTGTTATGGAATTGACATGTCACTGCGGACGATTGTTTCTGTTGGAAGGTTCTGGTCCACCACATTTGCCCTGTGATTCGATGGTACCATCGCCATAAACTTCAGCTAACGGTCTCGTAATTGGACAAAACATGTCAGTCTTAACTTGAACACCAATTGGGGCGCCTCTGTCTGGCGTGCGCAAGTCAACGAGGCTGTCAATACAGATGCCGGCCTATGCCGTCACCCAACCACCTCAAGACATGTCATATTCCACATGACGATTTGATTTATAGTCCACACGACGTGAGCCTGGCAGACATCATGCCCTTCTCATATCGTGGATATCTACACACAATCTGGACTCATCTGTGAAAAGAACATGGGTCCAATGAATCAGTTGCGAATTGGCGTCAGCTGTTGCCAACTGTCTCCTCATTTTTCTATGGAATCGCGTCAAACCTGGCCTCATTACCAGCATGCAATGCACAATTTAGCTGTGTAAAGTCTGTTTGTAGCCTTTTTTGCTTACATCGGCCGATTAAAACATTTAATGGACAAAAAAGCGCATCCTAACAGTGTTATTGTGATGAACCAGTAGCTTTAGAAAGAGAAAATCGTCAGTATGGACAGGTGAAATCGATCGCAAGTTTTAAATCAGATTGAGCATGCTCAAAAGATGTTGAAACACACCAATTCTATTCATCAAAGGCTTCAGAAACCTCCTGGAGAGCTAATTCAGACCCGTCATGAAAAATAGCAAACGAGTCCCCAAATGAGCCTCCAGCGCTTTACTAAAAGCATACCGAGTAGCTGCCATGCAGTTATTCAGACCCACCAGAGATATCAATGAGCATTGGAAATGATTTTGCATGGACAAAGCCAAGAATCGTGGACATTCAATTTTGTATTGGTGCCAATTTTCACTTCAATTTTAGGGGTATATCTGTTTATTCGTTTCTACTGGCGTGTCACGTGATCCGATTCCAATATTTTTCATGCAGTCCTGTGCCGCTTTAACAGATGTATTGAATGAAAGAAAATTATTTTTGAATACCTTATTTTTCATGATTTAAGCTTCAGTCAAATATTTGATCCCTAACTTTTTTGTCCAGTATATTTGACATTGACGCTTAACTTCTTAATATATCGACGGAATTCGAAATCTTGATTGGCCACCAATGAGACCTTTCGTTATGAATGGTGGGACCGGAAGGCTATTCTCAACACTGTAGACAGCGCATTTCTTGACGTCACAAGGGGATTCCCGCCATAGGTATCGCAACCCCATGACCCACTCATTTGAACAGCCATCTTTATAAGAAAGCGTGACCATAGTAGATGTGTGTTTTGTGATTGGCGCTTGAATCCATTTCGAATCAGAACCGTTGCAAAGAGATTGATTGTTTAGGGAACAACAAATCTGAAAGTAAATAAAACACAGATAATAGCTGAATGTTTGCGATGTTTTCCTCCCAAAATGCAGTAAATCAACGTTTTAGAAAACCGCAATATTCTAAACTTGCGAATATTTAATTCGACTTATACTGATTACAATATGCTGAGACTTTCCGTTAATAACCACTGAATGTATTCTCAACAGATAATTGGATGACAGCAAATGAAAATTTGTAAAAAAGGCGGACAGAAAGGAAGGTATGAGTTGAAGTTTGAAGTCTTTCGGATACAGCCATTTTAAAGCTTTATGCAGGCGTTTTCCGGGTCGTCCACCAAGTCAAGCAGCCGGTCACCCATCCAGGTACTAACCGCGATCTCCGTTGCTTAACTTCGTGAAAGAGCCATCCACTCTACCCGCGTCGCCATAAAAGCCGGCTTCTACAGCAAGGCATACCATTGTAACGGGTTTGGGTACATAAACACTTCTACAGCCTTCTGTAGAAGTGTTTATATACCTAAACCCGTTACAATGGTATGCTCTATTAGCTGACCATCACAAATAAGCGTGATAACAAATGAACTATGTTCCCAGACTGATAGAAAAATGATACTTTTGACAAATAGTGGCGTTCCGTATAGTCTGCATATGCTTAATATCCATATTTGGATCAGTCTTTCATTATTAATATTATACCCAGCCTATCTCGAGACAGAATAATCCATTTAAAGTGACTGTCATTTCTTTCACGATTGTCAGTTAGGTCATTTTGTGCCTTTATGATGTCATTTTCTACCCATGGTGGTCATTTTATGTATAGATCGGCAGAAATTATAAACGCCCAGGACATGAAATGGTTCAAGAAATGAACTGGGCACACAGTGACTCAGGTCTGAAACTGCGGATAAATGAAATGACTCAAACTTATGATTACTTGTAAGATTGCTCGTTTGACCTATTCCATTCGGGATATCCTTTAGGGGTATCTGGGCAAACAGTTTGGATTCAGATCAGGCCACACAAACATGTGGCCTGATCTGAGATCCGAACTGTTTACTGCCTAGACATGATTTCTACAAGAGTTAGACCAATATTGTCAAAATAGCCTTGATTTTTGATGCAGACGACAATTTCAGCAAACAACAAAAACACCCAGAATGCAATGGGATACTTTATTTATGCAATGTGTTATATACTGTGACTTCTCCCATACGTCCGTTCCATTCCAGGCCGGGGCGCGACATACCAATGTCATTCAAAATGGCTTTAGCTCACTTAGCAAACAGGCCCGGAGGTTATAAAACTTGAGTACATTCTCAAACTCAAAATAAAGCACACTGATTGGCTGCCTCCGAGCACATGCTCGGAAGCACCCAATCAGTGTGCTTTATTTTGAGTTTGAGATTATTCTCAAGTTTTATAACCTCGAACCCTGGTTTACCGAGAAGAGCTTGTACTGGTCGACAAGGTTAAGGATAATGTGACTGGGTGTGGTCTTATGTCATTTAGTGTCCTTAGTATGGTATTTTAGTGAGGCAGCAATTGAGCTCCAACTGTCACAGCCCGAAACCATCGTGATATGACTGAAAGATTGTTGAAAGTGACAGTAAACCCGAACGAACTCAAACGCAAACACAAACACACACACAAGCAAAATGTCTGTTTCTGAACTGTGATAGACTGAATGTGTGCTCTGCCTTTGAAGGATCTCTTTAAGATTTTTATTTGACATTACTGCACCCGGTGTTGTGCCGTGTAGCGGCCATAAAACTCCTCCCCGTAGATCATCCATAGTGCAGATTATATTTGAGCCGCGACACGAGAAAACCAACAATGTGGTTATGCGCCCAGCGCAGACACAGATCAGCCTGGGCATCTGCCCAGTCTCATCAGACTCTTCGCTAAGCGCTTTAAGGGTAGCTAAGGGTCTAAGCTACCGCCATGCGGACAGCGAAGACTCTGATCAGGCTGGGCGGATGCCCAGGCTGATCTGAGTCTGCGCTGGGCGCACAACCACATTGTTTGTTTTGTCGTGTCGCGGCTCATTTTATTTTTGTCCTTTGAAATCAGAGGGTATATTGTGAGAAATGAGAAAGTTTTGACTGGTTTATTCTAAATCATCGCTTTATAAAGATTTGGACCCTTTTTGATACTAATCAGTCTTTGAATAGACTGTCCTATTAAAATAAAAAAAAGTTACTGTATGCGTTTCTCTGGTTTTCGTAACCAGATATTTTCAGGGTCACTGATGAGGCTTGAATAGCCGAAACTTCGAAGTATGGCCCATGTGCCTTCTTTTTATGAATGTGTGATGCAAAGAAGCAAAGACTGACTTAGTACTCCGATGACACTTAAATGGTGTTAATTGTCGTTCGTGTATACATGTGAGCGAGTCTGTGTCTCCAGTCTGAACGTGACTGACTTTAACACTGTTTAGACTCAATGTGCGGACTGAGAATGAGCCATATTTGACATAAGCTGAAATCAACCAATAACAAACAAAACAAAAATTTACATTTACCTCAAATCCATCGGTTGCTCGAATGTCCAAAGGCGTCGTGCTGTTGTCAAACTCCAATCCAAGAGTAAAGAGCCCTATATCTATGTAGAAAGCTGTAACCATTGGGCCCTGATACTTGCCTGGATTCCTGTCATACGCCACCGCCAAGGAAGAGAGAACCAGCCTTGAAGCAACATCTTGTTTATCTCTTGGATGAATACTAAAATTTGGAAGGTAAGAACAAACTGGATGAATGTTACTTGCAATATATAACATCGTCATGTAACATATTCATCCTAGCAATTCAATCTTGTATAAGGGCTTTGAACAATTAACTGTCATATAATGCGTTTACTGACATAAAGTTTCGTAGGTTTACTTTTACCTGTTGTATGGTGAAGTGAAGTCTGGTAAATCAATGGCAACCGCCATAAATGTCTTCGGCATAACTGGGTTTGGTACGTAACCGAAATCAGCCGTTTGATGCCAGCGAATATCAGGAAATCCTTTGATGATGGAACTGTCATTGCGCCACGGAGCAAGCTGGGTATAATAAACAGAATTAGTAGAAGTCTTTAAAAAGCAACACAGAACATAAACGTCATTTGTATGTAGATTTATATGTAGATTAAATATAGCCGCTCAATGTAGTGCTTTAAAAAGGTAGTCTATAATTGTAGTCCTCTCTGTTTCAAAAGAAAATTACTGAAACATAATACTAATGGCTGCCTAGCTTCCACCTAACCTTGCATTGCCATATGCCTCTGTTTATAGTAGTGAGCAAGTCTTTTCGCGTCCGCCATTTATAAGTCTGACGTCTGCAGTATTAGCCGCTTTCGGCCTTTGGCTTTCGACCTGGGGTTATAAGCCTAAACTTTGTTTTGCCATACATATGACTTTTATACTTCTGATCGAGTATTTTCGAATTCGCCCATTTATAAGTCTGAGTCTGCTGTATTAGCCTGAGGCCTCCGACCTCGGGTAAATATAGCAGGCATTTTTCTAGCAAATATTATCAAAATTTTTCAACGACAGGTAACTCTATTTAGTCTAATGATCAAGTCTTTTCGGATTCGCATATTTATAGGTCCGAGGTCTGACGCTTTCGGCCTTCGACCTGAGGTTAATACGCCAAAATCCAGGCTTATGGCTGCGCCATTTCAGTAAAATTTAAGACAGTATCAAATGTATTTTTTGAAAATGGGATAATGGAGTTAATCCTGTAGTATGCTAGAATTTTCTTATTCGTGTTATCTTCATTAAGTATGATAATGCATTTTGGAAAAAAAGGCTGGAAACTCGCGCATGTCTAATAATGTTTCTACCTGCACGAAGCCGAAAGGAAATAAATGATCGGTTTGGTTTTGTGACCCGAGATTAAAGTTGAGTCTCCAGTCATTAATCATAGCAGGGAACCGACATTTGTAGCTATCAGGGGATCCGGCATTTGACTCTCCTGTTCCAATGAGAAAAAATGTGCTTTAAAAGTTCCATAATACCTGTACGAAACCGAAAGGAAATAAAATATCTGTCTGGTTTCCGGAGCCTAGATTAAAGTTTGTTCTCCAGTCGTTTATCATTGCAGGAAATCGGCATTTATAACTGTCAGGAGAACCGGCATTTGCTTCTCCTAAAACAAAGAAGAATATAATACGAACATTTCTATCTTAAAACATATCACGCTACAACACTTTATTGTATACACACGCACAGAGAAAAATAGTAACATTACACACAGACAAAGTTTCTCTGAGAAAGAAGGTTTGATAAAGAAAAATATGCTCTTGTAGCTGAAAATATAAGCTACAGTAATGGACAAAAGTATTCGTCACTAAGTGACGTTGCCGTTTAAATCAATATATTTTCACAAATTTTGTAAAACTTATTATCGCAAAACTATGACAGTAATCACCATACTGTTTTCACCAGGCTAATGCAAACTGATTTTCGCAATAAACAAGCAGTACAAGAAATTCGATTCTTTTGTTATTTCCTTGTACCAACAGTTTTTACTGAAAGGAAAACAAAAACTTCCATTTTTCGATGACGTTAACATTAACGTCAATGGAGATCAAGATTTTAAAATTTCTACATTCATTTCAGTCACTTCAAACTCCTATACTAACCATGCAATCATCTATATTGCTTTTTTCAATTCAATTTTTATCCCTGCAAGTTTTATGACCT
Organism: Ctena decussata; assembly: GCA_963989385.1. Classification (NCBI taxonomy): domain Eukaryota; kingdom Metazoa; phylum Mollusca; class Bivalvia; order Lucinida; family Lucinidae; genus Ctena; species Ctena decussata. The sequence continues at coordinate 18,594,031 of OZ022502.1, forward strand.
TGCCTTTAAAAACATTGCGACAGTATTCTTTTTAAAAATTATGGAAATGCACTAATTTAAACGGCGACGTCACTGTGTGACGAATACTTTTGTCCACCTACTGTGTATTTTCTTTTCCAACTGTATATTATCAAGCTTATTTGACAAACAAGAAATGCATATGCCTGGAATGAAAGTTCGTCACTGAATATGTAACGAAGAAACTAGCTGTAAAGATGAACACAAAAGCGTTGCTGAAATCAAATCTGTTTGATTTTGAACAAGCTATATTTGGCATAGTTGGGCGTTTACACATTTGAAATTACTTTGGCATGGTAACTTTTACAAGTAATTTTGGTCGGGCTGGGGTGAACACAACAGTAAATACTTCTTTGCGAAATTAAATTTGGCAAAGTTTCCTTTTCACGTTGTTCTATGGCCAATAATTCACCTTTGTAACCTCAAAATGTATGTCGACCATTCATCATCGAAGTATTCATGACAAAGAAGCTTCCATTGCGTAAATATAGCTGATATTTTTTTTCTTTTTCTTCAATGGACAATAAAAAGCTAGACAAGGAAGAGAAACACTTATCTTGTAACTTGTATTTTTACCACATCTCAAAGTATTTAGTATCGAAAGCAGGTCATTTTAATACCAGCAAATATGACACAAATAATTTGAAAACCCTTCTGATCAGAAAATCAAGACTGTTTACAGCTTACAATGACGAAAGTGTGGCGATTAAAACTTGCAGTGATAACTGAAGACAAAATAAAATGAGCCACGACACGAGAAAACCAACAAAGTGGTTGTGCGCCCAGCGCGACTCAGATCAGCCTGGGCATCCGCCCAGTCTGATCAGAGTCTTCGCTGTCCGCATGGAGCAAGCTTAGACCTTTAGCTACCCTTTAAGCGCTCAGCGAAGAGTCTGATCCGACTGGATGGATGGCAGGCTGATCTTAGTCAGCGCTGGACGCACAACCACATTGTTGGTTTTCTCGTGTCGCGGTTCAAATGCATTAACGTACATTCCTAAAAGAGCAGCGAGACCGTTAAACTATTTCTATATACCACATCTTAGAGACGTTGTGGGCCATTCGCGGACAAAAATGGCCATATATACAACCATGCCAGAATTCAAGAAAAAATCACGACCATAATGCTCATTTTATCTGCTTCAAAGTTTTAAAATATTTTCAGATAATATTTTTAGATTATGGAATACCAACCATGTTTAGAGACATACCCTAACAATTAGAAAAGGCGTATTTCATGACGTTATTTATATACGTTGAAGGACGATGTCGCATTCGATTTCTTTTACATGCGTAACATTGCACATTTACTAATCTATTGACATTTGATTATTTCGGCTGGTTTCAATTTAAACTGTTTTTCTTTGCTTTTATGGAAGAAAGGGGTTTTCTATGAAGCGCTGCTTAATCAAATGACGTCAACGCTTTCAGAACATGGCCTTAGTGACGTTGTGACGTAGGTTACGTGTGACGTAGGTTACAGTACACACTTTTTAACGTTTTTATACCATTTAAGGTTTCAATGCCTGAAATCTAAGCACACCATCTTGTAGCTGTTACTAGGCAGGATTTTGCACATGAGTTTCAGAGCGATTGCTTTGCTCAGTTTTAAGAAAAGCCCGTGACGTAAGGTTACATTCTTACAGAAAAATGCTGGGATAATGTATTTTGAAGTCGAGTAAAATATACAAAATGGAGCAAATTTGCACAAATGATGTAACATATTGAGGAACACATATTTGTTCGTGTGATCTTGTAAGTTTTATGATGCCGGGCCATTTTAGTTAATACATGTATCATGAATTTACCGCTGTGACGTAGGTTACATAAAATTTGCGACATTAGTTCCCAGTCTCATTGCGTAGCGAAAACTACCCTTTAGGTATTGTTAAAGCGGGGAAATATGTAAGAAATCACCTGAATTTAATAATGGAATTCGATTTTAAGCAGTGATGTATCGTTTTTAGCCGTGCGGCGTTCATATCTATGCAACGGCAATATTGCGACATTTAAAAACGTCGCCTTTTAAACCAGGGTATCATTATTCGGACCAGTGTTAAAAATGTCTAACAAAACGCATGCATGTCTTGGTACTTTTATCTACTTCTTTAGACAGAGGGCTACTTGTCAGAGGGTAAACAGGACCGTTATTTTGTAATTTACAGAAAGGTAATACGAAGGACAAAAATAATAGCTAATGGCCCAGCTTAACTGAGAACGTCTCCTTAGTTTATAAGGCCTAAATGCAAAAGCAGCAAAGAAAAAAAAACAATAACAACAAAAACTTTAGAGTTGATCACGGTCTCCATCGTTTCGAAACGAAACGACTTTCGTGACATCTGCGCAGTATCCGTCTTTTTCAGTAGAGAGTGTCTACAAAGGACATGATTGCTTTAGCAACAGGACTGACCCAGCCAATGCTCTTGTCATCGTTGAAAATCTCAGGCAAGTTGTTAAATACAGCCAATCAGTGTTACCGTTTGCCATCTAAGTGTGTAACAGCAATCTTAATTCCGACGAGCTGTCTTAAAGAAGCCCGCAATGGCAGGAAATGATATTTGTTGACTGCTTCTTTAAAATGTAGCAGGCAACTGAAGGGGGCAAAAAACCCGGTAAAGCGGTGTTTACTGATCTAATTTTGAAATTTCGGGTATTATTGATAAAAAGATGTTCAATTTATTGAAAAAAAAAGAAGAAGAATTATGATACTGCTGATTATTACGACAACGATGATGATGATTAAGACGAAGAGAAAGAAGAAGTAGCAGTAAAAGTGGCAGAAGTGGGTAAAAGAAACTAGAAGAAGCAGAAGAAAACGAAGAAGAATTGAGCCGCGACACGAGAAAACCAACAATGTGGCTGTGCGCCCAGCGCAGACTCAGATCAGCCTGGGCACCCGCCCAGTTTGATGAGACTCTTTGTTAAGTGCCAAGAGGGTAGCTAAAGGTCTAAGCTACCTCAATGCGGGCAGCGAAGACTCTGATCAGACTAGGCGGATGCCCAGGCTGATCTGGGTCTGCGCTGGGCGCATAACCACATCGTTGGTTTTGTCGTGTCGCGGCTTAAATAAAGTTTCCTTTTAAAAGGAAAGGTTTGCAAATTAGCTCGATGATGCTGGATGACTTATGATTTTACGTCCATTTCAACAGTATTTCAGTCATATCAGGACGATGGGAGGATGATAATGAAAGGCCATGTGCAATGGAACCCCGTTTACGATAGGAAAGAATCTCGCCTCAAGCGGGATCGATCCCGGTCCGATAGATCTGTAGGCCAGCCAAGTTAGCACTTTGTTTCAAAAATACATGTACTTCAATGTTTATTGTCTTTTGTGGTTTATAGTTTGTGGTATTGGGAGATGGTATCTTACTAGGAGGCACTTTCTTCATTTAAAAACGTCTGGAATATTGTAGTAAACAATGAGGTTACGCTACATTCTGGCTGTTCTGACAATCAATTTTCGCATTACTGCCAATGAAAAGTACCTTATTAAAGCATCTAAAAATAAGGATTTTTCGTATTCTGTTATGTATTGTTATAAGAAATTTTAGGACATTAGAAGATTTACAGGAAGTTTCGTGTTTTTTTTTGTGAAACTAAGCAGAACTGTGTTTGCACTTTGGAGCAAATGGACTACACATAACTGGTGAAGTTTAATGATAAAAATAAAAAAAATAGAAGAAGGAGAAGGAACGAAAACTTACCTTGATACCATATAGCGCCATAGATGGTCATATTCAAGAAAGGATGAATCATCGAGTTCCACAGCACAGATCTTTCACCTGGTTTTGGGTCGCTACCGGTATAAGTACTAGGAAAAATCAATTGTAGGTCAACATAAATCATATGTTTTTATTTAGGGTAGTATAATTCATATTTGTTTTTATTCTGATGCACGGTTCCATATACAAGTTTATAGTTAGAAATTAGAAATGCTTAAGGTCCTCTTCAATTTATCTAACTAGCCATAGTTAACGCACGGATGGCCATCGCCCGATGAAAAGGTATTGAAAAACACTATAGCAGAATATAATGAAGAAGAAGAAACAGAAACATGACCAGGTCCAGAGGTTATAAAACTTGAATACATTCTCAAACTCAAAATAAGGCACACTGATTGGCTGCTTTCGAGCACATGCTCGGAAGCAGCCACTCAGTGTGCTTTACTTTGAAATTATTCTCAAGTTTTATAACCTTGAACCCTGAACTGCTTGCAAACTTTGCAGTACATACAGGAACTTAAAAATAATAATAATAATAATAAAAACTCCGCACTGTGAAGTAGAAGATCCATTACACTGGTTAGGTAGTATTGGGGTCACTACTACTGCCTAGAGAATTCGCAAAAATGGGAGAGAGAGAGAGAGAGAGAGAGAGAGAGAGAGAGAGAGAGAGAGAGAGTAAATCTGGAAATATTCGTGACTATCGCGAAAGTGTTGTTGCCTTAATCAATGCCAAAGAACAAATCATTCAGATAACCAAACTTTCAAAATTCAAAAATATGCAAAATTTTTCCTTTCAATCCATTTCTGGTAAATAAAAACTGAATCTAAGACATCAATTTAGAAAAATATAAGTTTGCTCACAGTTTGTTTCCTTTCCCTTTACTGGTATCACACTGGGCAAGCGCTTCTGGTGAAGACCACGCCTCGATAGGAGTACCGCCCCAGTCAGTGTCGATCAGACCAATTGGATACAGAAGTTTCTGATACAGGTACTTCCCATAAAGCCAGCACACGGCAGAAAAATATGACCAGTTGGAGTGGCCAACAGTAGCTGTGGATATTCATAAAACGAAGGCAATGTAGTCTCATGTGTAACTACACTTCTCAACATATTTCAAGGGAACACTGTATACAATGTCCATAAGTCTCTTTGTCTTTGCTCAGCTTATAAACTCAGAAATGACCCTGTCACAATAAAACAACAACCTCATACTATTAGCCGATAGCAGAGCACCGTGACTAGACGACGATTGCAGGGCACTGTGACTATGGGCGTTTATTTTGATATATTTTTGTAACATAATGAAATATAGGCTACGGCCAGTTTCAAGTAGCACAATAAAGTGAGCATTTGAACATATACTTTATATAACAGAGCGAACTATAGCCTCTGAATAACAAATAGCCAACAAGCTTACAAACAACCACTTCACTGAGAATCACGACGTCCAGGAAAAACAGAGTCTGAAACCTGTGTCCAACTACGCCCTTTTTTTTTTTTTTTTTTTTTTTTTAAAGGCTCAGTGACTCTCTCAGTGGGGTGTGTTGGACTTCACACCGCATGTAAGCTTCTCATCTATTTTAAAACTTTATAACAGGAACTTTAGAAAAGAACTGTCCTGTTCGAGGTGCTTGCTAGAACTGACAAATTCACGACCCTGTCTTATGCCACTCAAAAGCAAGCCATACGATTGGTTACCTATACAAAACAACTGAAAAACAACAGTACCGTTTACACTCTACTCAAAGACATTACTTTTCCGCTAAACTGTCGTAACGCGGAAAAGTGATAAGTCTTTGCTCAGCTTATAAACTCAGAAATGACCCTGTCACAATAAAACAACAACCTCATACTATTAGCCGATAGCAGAGCACCGTGACTAGAACCATTTCAAAGTTAGAGAAGTGTGAAATATGTTTAACTAGATCAAACAGTTCATATAATATTATAAACCCAAACTTTGTGAAACTTTCAGCCGTTTACAAAGATTGTCATCAATATAGCCATCTTTGGCAAAATCAGTTTTCCATCTGCCGTGTCTTTTTAGACACCTGTCACTGACATCATTATTGGCAGCGGTAGATACCCCACCTGATCTTACAGAATGAAGCCCTATATCAAGATTAGGATCTACTGACTTGAAAAGTGAAACAATACATTCTTTTGTACGTGTATAACTTAACTTTTTATCTTTACTAATCAATTTACTGACTGAATGAGACTTATTCACTGCTTTAAACAAAAAAGAGTTGGAACTGACGTCAAGTTTTGCTAATGACATGTAACGTTTTAACATTTTAACTGGACATGCTGAAGTATGACCCTGACTTAGAAGAACCTCGCAGCCATGCCTATATTGATCGGTCTTACTTTTAGGAATAAACAGCTTTAAATAATTGTCCTCAAACGATATGTAAGTACATCTAATATTACTCAGCTCATCATATCTCAAAACCCCTGAAAAAGCTGTAGTAATCATACACAAACTTCTAACAGAACATAAGTCTTCTGAATGGGAAAAACTGTCACAAAGTTCAATAATTAAATCAGACGTAACTGGGTCTTTCTTCTGACATGGTTTCTTAGCAGTTCTTTTTGCAGATTCAAGGATGTTCTTGACAAAGTTATTATCCGTCGGATCTGTAAGCCCATTAATCTGATGAGCCCATTTGATTCCATAAAAAGCACTGGAAACAGAATGATATGACGTCGTAGCGTTTAGTAGATCTGATAAGTATAAAGCGACGATAATAGGGGAACCAGGAAGATCCTTGTAATTGTTGATAGAACAAAAGTTTTTCCAAGAATTAAAAGCGTAATTATACTTTTTAAATGTTGAGGCACTTTTTGAGCACAATAAATTTTTACACAACCCTTCAATTCGTACATCTGAAACGTCAACTGCACCGGCTGATCGTAACTGTTCTGTCACTCGCTCTTTAAGCCCTATTCCTGAAAAATAAATGAAAAATGTACATTTAAGTACATGGCAAAGCAAACAGGTAGCTTCTAAAATCATATGTTCAATCAATGTATCTTTTTGCTATCAAAAAGCAATTTTTAAAGCTATCAGTTTAAATTTTAATGGCTCAGATGCAAAAACGCCATTGTTTCCTTGTCCGCCTAAAATGATATTTTCTTGTGGCAAGATCCTGTGATCTTCAACAAAATCTTTGAAAACGCCATTGTCATTACAAATCAAAGGCCAAAACGGTGCTGACTGCCACATTGGAACGATCAGTGTTCCACAAGCCTTTTCTAACACAATTTTATTCAAACAACTACAAATCAGTTTTGGAGGTGGAACCCACCAGTTCAGTTCACTTGACCATGTTTGTGTCATAGCATCTACCCCTTCACAACCAAGACACCAGTGCTTTGCGTTAAAACGAACACATTTGTTATTCAAATTTGATGCAAATCTGTCAATACTGAATTTGCCCCACATTTCATTTAACTGTGTGAAAACCCAATTTTTAATCTCCCAGTCGTCATTATCAAACCAGCGACTGTATTTGTCTGCAAGTTTTAAAGCTTCATTATCTCTGGATATCCACTCTGGGAACAACTTTATGCCCTGCACTTCACAAAATTCGTTTACACGCAAAGCAACCTGGTGTAAAAGTGGCCTTTTACTACCCTTCATTAAGACAGAACTCACATTTCTATTGTCACTATAGATTTCAACAGACTTCTGGCAAAGAACAGGTTCATTACTTTTCAAAACTCTCTCTACGGAGGCCACTTCACGCCAAGTTGAACTCTGAAGCATTTCAACTTTGCTCCAACAGCCATGTACTATCGTGCCTTCAACTAAGGCGCCCGCACAAAGGGCTAAATAACCACCATAGCCTGTGCCAGAGGCATCACTGAAACAATCAATATCACACTTCTTTGGCTCAAATATAGCCTTACCCTCTGCGTTCAAACTTTTGACATTTCTTCTCCAAAATTTCAACTCCTCAATAGCATTCTGATTTACATATACATATGACTCCCAGCCAATCCTAGAGTCAATACACTGGTATAAAAATCTGGTCTTCAGACAAACTAATCCACCTAAAACATTCTGTAAAGAAATAATCTGACCTACAACTGACGCTAAAAACCTCACAGGAATAATCTGCACACTGTCAGCCTTAAGCTGAAAAAACAAAGAATCAATAGCATTTACAATTCTTGTTATCCGTTTTTCTGTTGCGAAAATTCTATTCGAAATCATATTCCAAATATATCCTAACCATATGGCATGCTGTTTGGGATCCCAGTCACATTTGTCTTCTGAAATCAAAAACCCCAAACTGACTAGAGTCTTATGAACGTGACTGCTCAACCGTAGGGCTTTGTCCCTGCATGTATGACCCCCTAGCCCATCATCCAGAAACATGACAACTTTATGTCCCTGTGAACGAAAATAACGAATAGGACATCTCTGCATCTCATCAGCTTGGAGAAAATAAAACCTGCAGTGGCTAATCCAAAAGCTAAAACGTTAAAAACGTAATAATGAATACCGTGCGAGTCTTTCCAAGAAAATCCTAAATACTGCCTATGCTCAGGAAATATTTCTATGATGTGATATGCAGATTTTAAATCGTATGTGAACAAGAATTCGTGATTTCTAAACAACTCCCTTGCTACAGAAACATCTTCATATTTATGTTTGAATTTAATCAAATAAGGATTAATGTGTCTGCAATCCAGTACTAATCTGGCTTTACCTGATTTTCCATAAGCCACTGTTAACGGATTGACAACAAAGGGTACCTGTTTTACTTCAGTTATACATCCTAAACTGAGTAAGCTCTGAATTTCACTACATACAAAAGAAGGGTTTTCCCTTGCGGATTTATTATTGCTAAGAACCACAGTACACGGCAAATCTTTAAAAGGCAGTTTATATCCATTGACAATAATATCTTTTATATACCGGTCAACATGTATTTGCTCCCATACCTGTACACAATTTCTTAAACGGCCTACAGGTGTGCTATTTTTAGACTGGTCATCACCAATTATAGATAATTGCGTAGAGGCACCCAACGGGGTGCAATTGTATGATGTATTGACTGAATTATTCAACTCTTTCATTTCCTTACATGTATATTTAAAAATTTTACTTATCTTATCAGTGGACTTTGCAGTACCATTCCCAGACAAGCATTCAAACTGCCAATGACCAGGTTTACCGCAACCGAAGCAAAGCCCAGGTTTTCTTCCTCTACCGGCTCTGTAGGAACTGATGGTATTAATAGGGTTGCCCTGCTGCGTAGATACTGACGAGGTAGCTGTAGCTGGCGGGGGATATGGCTGATTACGTTGGTAACGACGCATCCTATCAAACTTGCGCTGCTTTAACTTTCTTGAGGCCCTGGTTTCAGCTCGCATAATACGTTTCTCATCCTCAGAATCTGATGCCAAAGGATTGACAGAATACTCTTTAACCACAGACCAGCCTAACTCACTCGAATCTGCTAGGCGAATAAGTTTTTGTCTATTAGAAATTAAATCCAAACCTTCAGAAATACTGCTACTGGCTGCTCCGACATCTCCATTCTTGACCGAAACGTCAGCGTCACGTAATTTAGTAGAAACTTTGACGTTGAATTTAAACTGATCCTCACAACTTTTGCGTTTAAAAACATAACTGTCATTAGATAAAATATCCTCCTTTATCCTGCTCAATTGCGAGTCAGCAATGTTTTTCTGAGCCGTCGTCATTCTGTCCTCTAACGAAGCAAACTTAGAAGAAATTAGAGTGTCTATCTGAGACATTAACATATTATTAACGCTGCCGACAGCCGACGGAGCTTCTGCGGAATCCATAGCCACAACTTTAGAAAAGAACTGTCCTGTTCGAGGTGCTTGCTAGAACTGACAAATTCACGACCCTGTCTTATGCCACTCAAAAGCAAGCCATACGATTGGTTACCTATACAAAACAACTGAAAAACAACAGTACCGTTTACACTCTACTCAAAGACATTACTTTTCCGCTAAACTGTCGTAACGCGGAAAAGTGATAAATCACATGACGTCGTTGTGGATAACATCGTGTGATAAAAATCATATGACCACACGTGTAATAAGACTTTGGCGTAACGTCATTGACAACGTCCATGTCAACAATGCGTTTTCTCATTGACATTATGTTCAGTTCGAAGGCGTTAAAATCCCATTTTAAAAGGTCACATGATAAACAGAAACTTACACTCGTGGTCATTTAGGCTCGTTTCATAAATTCATATTAAATTACCACTCGTGTAAGATTCTCTATACATTTAAATCTTCATCATCAAAACGAATATTTCAGGTATTAACGTCTGCAATAGACATCGAAGCCTAAACTATATTTATTTTTCATAGTGAAAAAATTTAAATGAAGACTTATGGAAATTATATATAGCGCTTCTTTTAATATACTGCTCAAAATAAGTAAGGGATATTAAGACATTTAAGGCAGCAGAAGTAAGTGAATATTAAACTGTTATACATGTAATTCATAAATCAATATTCATAGAGATCCTCAATATCAATATCGAAACGATTAAGCTTGTCACGTGACCTAAAGTAAATTGGAAGTAGACAATGGGTCGACACCCAAATTTCACACAAATCCAGCGCAGCAATGACTAATGATTTTTATGCAAACTTTATTAAGACAGACGCCTAATGCCTCAGTTAACAAGATACAGATAAATTTTTCATGCGGTTTTATAACAGGAGAAAATCATAGGCGTAAAAGATACCATTGTGTGGTGATTTTTGTCTCACATATGGTAACATTTGTAACAGCCCTGCACCTTAAATAACACAATAAAGCCTACCAAAGTGGGTGTTTTCAGTTTGGAAAATTATGAAGAATTTTATTATTCACAGAATCTGAGGGTCCAAAAGATTTTTTTTTCGCCGATGTGAAATTGAGGTGTAGACCCCATAGTCCTTTATGTGCTACTCTAGGTCACATGACCTGCATTGACTGTTTCTGTTTTAGTTGAATATCGTTACTTGAATAGTGATCTGTCAATATACCACAATAAACTAACCCAGCCATTATTATTAATTTTAGTACTCGCTTCTATGTCATAATATCCCCTATTCTTTGTGAGCAGTATATTATGAGCAGTGGGGTATTTGATTTACAGAAACCAAATCGCAAGTGAACCGTGAACTTGTGACACACACGTTTTTAGCTCACCTGAGCACGAAGTGCTCAAGGTGAGGTATTGTGATCGGTCTTTGTCCGTCGTCCGTCGTCCGTCGTCCGGCGTCCGTCGTCCGTCGTCCGGCGTCAACTTTTGCTTTAAACAACTTCTTCTCCAAAACTGCTGGACGGATTTTGAAATAATTTCACAGAAATGTTCCTTTGGGGACTCTCTACCAAAATTGCTCAAATGGTTCCGCTCCGCTGAACAATATGGCCGCCAGAGCTAAAAATAGAAAAACCTTTAAACGACTTCTCCTCCAAAACTGCTTGGCCGATTTTCAAATAATTTCATAGAATTGTTCCTTAGGACACCCTCTACCAAAATTGCTCAAACGATTCCGCTCCGCTGAACAATATGGCCGCCAGAGCTAAAAAATAGAAAAACCTTTAAACGACTTCTCCTCCAAAACTGCTGGGCCGATTTCGAAATAATTTCACAGAAATGTTTCTTAGAAGACCCTCTACCAAAATTGCTCAAACGGTTCCGCTCTGCTGAACAATATGGCCGCCAGAGCTAAAAATAGAAAAACCTTTAAACGACTTCTCCTCCAAAATTGCTGGGCCGATTTTGAAATAATTTCACAGAAATGTTTCTTAGGAGACCCTCTACCAAAATTGCTCAAACGGCTCTGCTCTGCTGAACAATATGGCCGCCAGAGCTAAAAATAGAAAAACCTTTAAACGACTTCTCCTCCAAAACTGCTGGGCCGATTTTGAAATAATTTCACAGAAATGTTTCTTAGGAGACCCTCTATTGAAAATGCTCAAACGGTTCCGCTCCGCTGAACAATATGGCCGCCAGAGCTAAAAATAGAAAAACCTTTAAACGACTTCTCCTCCAAAACTGCTTGGCCGATTTTCAAATAATTTCATAGAATTGTTCCTTAGGAGACCCTCTACCAAAATTGCTCAAACGGTTCCGCTCCGCTGAACAATATGGCCGCCAGAGCTAAAAAATAGAAAAACCTTTAAACGACTTCTCCTCCAAAACTGCTGGGCCGATTTTGAAATAATTTCACAGAAATGTTTCTTAGGAGACCCTCTACCAAAATTGCTCAAACGGTTCCGCTCTGCTGAACAATATGGCCGCCAGAGCTAAAAATAGAAAAACCTTTAAATGACTTCTCCTCCAAAACTGCGTGGCCGATTTTGAAATAATTTCACAGAAATGTTTCTTAGAAGACCCTCTACCAAAATTGCTCAAACGGTTCCGCTCTGCTGAACAATATGGCCGCCAGAGCTAAAAATAGAAAAACCTTTAAACGACTTCTCCTCCAAAACTGCTGGGCCGATTTTGAATTAATTTCACAGAAATGTTCCTAAGGAGACCCTCTACCAAAATTGCTCAAACGGTTCCGCTCCGCTGAACAATATGGCCGCCAGAGCTAAAAATAGAAAAACCTTTAAACGACTTCTCCTCCAAAACTGCTGGGCCGATTTCGAAATAATTTCACAGAAATGTTTCTTAGAAGACCCTCTACCAAAATTGCTCAAACGGTTCCGCTCTGCTGAACAATATGGCCGCCAGAGCTAAAAATAGAAAAACCTTTAAACGACTTCTCCTCCAAAATTGCTGGGCCGATTTTGAAATAATTTCACAGAAATGTTTCTTAGGAGACCCTCTACCAAAATTGCTCAAACGGCTCTGCTCTGCTGAACAATATGGCCGCCAGAGCTAAAAATAGAAAAACCTTTAAACGACTTCTCCTCCAAAACTGCGTGGCCGATTTTGAAATAATTTCACAGAAATGTTTCTTAGGAGACCCTCTATTAAAAATGCTCAAACGGTTCCGCTCCGCTGAACAATATGGCCGCCAGAGCTAAAAATAGAAAAACCTTTAAACGACTTCTCCTCCAAAACTGCTGGACCGATTTTCTAATAATTTCACAGAAATGTTCCTTAGGAGACCCTCTCCCAAAGTTGCTCAAACGGTTCTGCTCCGCTGAACAATATGACCACCAGAGCTAAAAATAGAAAAAAGCTTTAAACATCATCATCTCTGAACCCAATGGCTCGATTTCAAAAAAATTCCATAGAAATGTTTTACTTATAACTCTGAACAAAAATTGCTAAAACGGTTCCACTCCGCTGAACAAAATGGCTTCCAGAGCTAAAAATAGAAATAAATCTTAGAATGGCACAGAGGGCACAGTTATGATCCAATCATCATGAAACTTTGTCAGAATGTTTATCTAAATAAAATCTAGACCACTTTTGAAACTGGGTCTTGTGGGGTCAAAAACTAGGTCACTAGGTCAAATCTTAGAAAAACCTTGTGCACACTCTAGAGGGCACAGTTATGATCCAATCTTCATGAAACTTTGTCAGAATGTTTATTTATATAAAATCTAGGCCAAATTTGAAACTATGTCTTGTGGGGTCAAAAACTAGGTCACTAGGTCAAATCTTAAAAAAACCTTGTGTACACTCTAGAGGGCACAGTTATGACCCAATCTACGTGAAACATTGTCAGAATGTTTATTTTCATGAAATCTATACCAGATTTGAAACTGGGCCAGGTGAGGTCAAAAACTAGGTCACTAGGTCAGTTCTTAGAAAAACAGGGTGAACGCTTTAGCAGACGCAGTTTTGTTCTAATCTTCATGAGACTTTGTCAGAATGTTTGTTTCCAACAAATCTGGACCAAGGGTGCAACTTGGTCATATTGGGTCAAAAAGTTGGTCACTTGGTTATACCTTAGAAAAACATTGTGTACACTCTAGAGGGCACAGTTTTGATAACTTTGTCAGAATGTTCATATCCAAGAAATCTAGACCAGGTTTGAAACTGGGTCATATGGGGTCAAAATCTAGGTCATTAGGTTAAATCTTATAAAAACCTTAGGTACACAATAAAGGGTTCATTTTCCATTTAATCTTAGTGAAACTCTGTCTGTCGGTCATATGGATGTCTCTGAGGTTAAGTTCACAGGATACTCAGGTGAGCGATCCAGGGCCATCATGGCCCTCTTGTTTCTTTCAAATGAGAATCAAGCATGGATTTTTACACAGCTATATGTTCTCCTTACAAGCGTTTTTATTTTTATTTTTTAGGTTTTCTTTTGTGTTTAATTGTACATAAAACAGAATCTTACATACTATGGCAATGTTTAACGGGGCAGTAACGCTCTGACAATTCCTCTTGTTTTGGCTTGCAAATTGACTTTTCCTATGGAGCAAAATGGCAATGAACCAGTCTGCCTACCTTGAAAATTTTACAAAAGTCGGGCAGATTCTTCTCTTTCAAGTTGTTACTTGACTGATGTTTGTGGTCTTGTCCGCGCTATATAGGAGCGAAACAGGGGAAAAGAAATAGAAAGGAAACAAGTAACCTGCTTGAAGGATTGAAAATCATTTCGAACATTTAAATACACCATTTTCTGTATTTAATGTTTGCAGTTGCCCCGGCCCTCGACCGTAGGCCGAAACAAAGATTCCCAACAGGCATATAAAGTAGTAATATCTCATCGACGTCAGTATGACGCCATTTCGACGACAAGTGACCGCTGGGTTTGAGCACCTCACACCCGTGGTTAACTGTTACAAACAGCATTCGTAAGGACGAGCTTTGCTACGTTTATAGCTTTATTCTAGTTTGATAAACATTGTCAATTTGACCATACTCATTTTTGACGTACCCACTAAGATCAGTACCTAGGAGTGTAAGGGGAGTGTGGGGGGGTGGGGGGGTGGGGGGGAGCAAAATTCAGAGTGGCCTTCCTTACATATATAGTGATACTTTACCTTTATTTGGCAATGACCATTTTTCTTCTACCTCTAAAAGATCATATTTCTGTGTTGCGGATGTTTTCAGTGCTGCAGTAAATAGTCTTAGGTAAGGATAATTTACAGCATCGTTAACTTCTTCTGTGGCATTGAATACCTATAAAAATACGAGTATGAAAGTCGAAAAGAACGGAAAAGAAATTAGCGGGAACACTTATAGTATAGGAAAGATTCATTCTGGGGCATCCGAAATTTTTTAGCCAAAATTGAGGGATTAGCCCATGGGGTATTAAGGGAGGCCCCTCACTATGGAGAATATACCACCTTAGTTCAGGTGAAAACGTAGCCTGAATTTTATTATTAGTTTTTATGCCCATATGCTAATGACGTCTTACCATCTTCCAGAATGGACCTCTTATTATCATAACAAGAAAGGCTACACTTTGTTATTTCATAACTCATTATATTGTGATTATGTGATCTTATCGTTTTCATAGAATGCATCATTTGTGAAGAATTAAACAAGTATGTCAGTAATCAGCAAATGACAATTTTTTTTTGACAACTCCCTTTACAAATCCTTTACACTTTTAGTACATTTATCATCAAGACAATATGAAAACATTTCACTTCTGGTAAAAAGGCATGAGGATATGGGCATAAAACTGATAAATAAAATTCACTGAGGCTTAATTTCCACCTGAATTTAGGTGGTATGCTCTCCACAGGGTTGCTCTTGATGGACCCCCTTTATACCCCCATGGACTAATCCCTAAATTTTGGCTCAAAATTTTCGGGTGCTTCAGAATGAACATTTCCTAGGTCTACTAAAACTTTTCATTCAGTTTGTTTGTGACTATTTTTCATTCCATGTGTTTAAAAAATAATAATAATGAACCTGGCAAGAACGAGAACACCCTTCATTTATTTTGTTTGCGACCATTTTTTATTCCATGTGTCAAACAAAGAAAAAAATATAAAGAAAAGTACATAACAGGAAAGAAACAGTCTCGACAAAGTCTCATAAGGCGAAATGCCAAATTACTAGCGAGTTGACAAACAATTTTTGAACCCATCAGGGCTTTTTTTAAAAGCAAACTAATTTAGGGGAATACGCTATGCTGGAACAGTTACGGCTGAATGTTTAGGGACATAGCCTAAGGTAAAATATACTGAAGGGATTTAAAAACTTCCACCCATTAATTTTGAATATCTCAAAAATGAATGCAGCTACGTCCACCAAAATTTTACAGCATATATTCTCTTATACCGGATTATATCAATATACCGAAACTGAAATCGTTCATCCGAATCGGCCAGGAACAAGCACGTGCTCCTCGTGTTCTTAGTACCGTTACCATAAGGATGAATAGCTTCATGTATCCAGTTTTCTGATGAAACATTTCTCTTACAATATCGAATTAAATTTTAAAAGTTTGGACTCGGTCATCGGCTTTATTTAGCCTACAGCGCCTAAATATCGCAAACAGGCGCAAAGTTTTGGGCCAGATAAATGCTGAAATTTCAAACAGTGACGTCGCGGTACAATTTTATGCGTTAACTACGGCAACTTACAATCTCAGACGATGTGCACTGTTTACTGGAAGCCCAAAAGACCGTCAGAAAAGCACCTAACCGAGATAAAAAACTAGAGGTCATGACGTTAACTAACGTCGACGCCGTCTCCGTAACAGGCTTTGCACGACAGGATCATCCGCAATGATACTTGCAAATCAACGTGGATGGCGTCACAATATTAAGACAGTAAGAAATGGTCGAAAAGAGTATTGCATAAGATAACGCCGGCATCTCCTTATGCATTTCAGTGACGTAACGCTCTTTTACTGACGTCATTTAAGTAAATGATACAAATAAACTGCGTGATCTTTAAATTTGATAAGATTCAAGCATTTTATCGTTAAACACTGTCATGAGTGAACAAATCAGCAGTCAGCGATAAAAAGTGAAAGTTTTTAAGTCCTTTCAGTATAGTACCATGTCTAGGGTAAACTGCATGTTACTCTGTCCCGAACAAAGCCAAACATCTCCGAATAAGACATCTTCCAACATGGCGGATCCATCCGACGAATCTGCAGTCAAAGTATGCACTGTATGAGGTCCTGATGGAGGGGCCGCGGGTAGCAAAACCATCCATATATTACGGCCCAGTCCTTCATGGTGTACAACTGTGGTGTTGATCGGCGGGTAGCCACTCAAAGTGACGGTAACTATGGTACCCTCAGTATCGGCATAACCCCACACCTGGCTTCTCTTTGGGGCTTGTTGAAGTACCATGTGATCTCCATAGTAGGAAGCGAAAGACAAAGCTGCAAAATCGAATACCGAAATGAGCTGCTACACGAGAAAACCAACAAAGTGGTTGTGCGCCCAGCGCAGACGCAGATCAGCCTGGGCATCCGCCCAGTCTGATCAGACTCTTCGCCGTCCGCATGGAGGTAGCTTAGACCCTTAGCTATCCTTTGAGCACTTAACGAAGAGTCCGATGAAACTGGGCGGCTGTCCAGGCTGATCTGAGTCTTCGCTTGGCGCACAACCACATTGTTGGTTTTGTCGTGTCGCGGCTCAAATTGTTTTGTCGCCCAGGGAAGCAAAGAAGAAGTCATGAATGTTGCTCCCGTTTGTACAATGGGCGGAAAAGCATGAAGCTGCTTCCATACATTTCAAGAGTAGTCCGATCTGTGTCTACAATTTTGCTCAGGCTGAAGATACAAATTTCACAGTTAGAAGAGAGAGAGAGAGAGAGAGAGAGGTATATAACTTTGCCAAAGGATTTGAACTGAATGCTATTCACATTAATTTAACTGAAACAATGGTAAGGTGAAACTTGCCTGATTCCGCGATGCCGAAAGAAAAACAGAAAATGGCTGCTAGTGACAACATTTTTGCAGACATTTTACTTTATCTTGTCACATATTCACAGTGACCCAGAATACTGTCTGTGATCGAGCTGCGTAACGTGAAAAGGAGTCACTGGGCATGTAAAAACAGTAACTACTTAAAACCAGGCTGCCCTGTGCTTAAATAAACGAGGGCGTCCATATGCTGTTTATATGAACTAGCCAGACTGATGCACAGTGAGGTCTACGTTAGCTCACCGTTGTTTGCTCGTCTAAATCTACTGTTGCACGTAAGTGGCATTCGGTCAAATCCAGTTAAAGTCTCATATCAGAGCTTCCAAAGTTGTCTGACTTTCTTTTATAAAATTGAAAATTAAAAAAAAAAAAAAAAAAAAAAAAAAAAAAAAACATAACCACCAACACATATTGAAACAGCTTAGTTTCAACGTTGAATTAACGTTATGACATTTCATCAATGTTCATCCAACGTTTTTTTTCAAAATTGTGTGCTCATTGGGGAGTAGTGAAAACTTTTATGCAAAATACAGACCTTTTTTCTCCTCAGAATAAAGGAACTGAAATACTCACTTCATAGTTTACATGGTTTATAGCCCAATAAACCAGACCAATTTATATAGACCATCGATATTACAGTGCATCATATAATATCTGATATCTTTAAAATTCTAACTATTTGGACACCTAAAATAATTACAGTTACTGCTTAAAAATTGAACGGTTTGCTTTTACAGTGCGTTTATGCGTCAAAAAGGTGCCAATGCAGTGGCAAACAGTGCATAACCAGATCAGACTGCTCCTTAGAGCAGTCTGATCTGGGTCTGCACTGTTTGCTTTTACATATCTGTCCCAATGCTTAGCATTTTTTGGCAGTCATAGAAGACGAATATGAAGAGAGTGGACATGTCTTGGTTACAATTTAAATGCATATATATGAATTTGCTAACTATATATACTCAGTACATTTAAAAACGCAACACTTAGTTTTTCGCAAATATCTTTTTGCATTTTCAAGACAAATATTTGAAACGCAAGAGACATTTATATTGACATCTTTTCTGTCATTTTCCTAAATTTCGTGGCATTTTATTGTGTATTCCATCAAGTTTACGTTCATCGTGTAGCGTTACCCCTAAATTTAAAATTCACAAGATCAAATCGTAACGCATGGGCCTCTCTGCACATTCACTGAAGTTTTATTCAACAAATGCTGTGGAATTTTGCTGCATTTCTGGTTTAAACCTTTACCAAAGCCTTTGCAATATTTGAAGATGATTCAGTGTACCCTAAAAAGCCATGTTTTTGTCCATCTGAGACATGCCGTTTCGATTACCAATCAAATAGCAAAGCTGGTCATTCTGGCATCCTGATGTAATTTTGGTGTGAGAAAGAGAAAGTGGCATAAGTTATGTGTAAGGTTGCTTACAATCTTTCTCTTCAAAACGTTTAATGCCGATATTGCAATTGTTTACCGTCCGTAAAAAGAAATGCATCACAATTTTTGGGCAAAGAGCATAAAAGTTTAAAACTCCTAAATCTTTTCATTTCTCCAAATTTCTTTCCGCTTACCAAAGAGAAACATTCGCATGAGTCCCAAATGTCTGCTAGACAGCATCAGCGTGTCGAAAGCATCTGTGTTGTAATAAATGACAATGATTGCTCTGTCTTGTCTATGGACACATTCTAATGACTGAACCGGTTTTTATCGATCATTAAGGGTACTGGTTAGTAGAAAGGGCACCTATTGTCTTTAAAAATGTGGCCATATGGCATCTTAACCATCAAAATAGCTCTAAGTTTGAGATTTTGTGAACTGGCAATCTGGAGGCGATTTTTTAACGTGTTAATCATGACAAAAAGTTTTGTTTTGTTGCAATTTGTTTGTTATTTGTTGTTTTTTTTAATGCTGATCTACGGATATGCAGTAGCGTTTACCAAATGTTTATAAGTGTTTACATGATACGCGCACAAGCAAATCTTGGTTTTTTACCTGAGTGATTATCCACTGCACTACGAGTACACGTGAGGGTATTTTGATGCCAAAACATAAAGATACATTTGCCTGATATACATTTACATGCTATTTTTGGTCAAAATATTATCCATTACGCAAAAATGTAAAACCAAAAATGTTGCGTTTTTAAATGTACTAAGTATATATGTCTCTAAATATCGAAGTTCAAAGGCCAAGTGCACAATTATCTTCTTGAGATCATTTCTTATATCGCTTTACATCTCAAAGTAAATTTTCTGTCTACTTCAGTAGTTTGAGATGATCTTCGCCTTCGTGGTATCGAGAGTTGACTGTGTAAAATATTCTATAACCTCAAGTTTGAAACTTCACTGACTAGTGCCAGTTAACTAGGAACGCAATAAGGCTAATGTGCACGAAAAAATAAGTATTGACTTCATTTTAGCGCCACAGTTATGAGATTTCTTGACAGTTTTTCGATGAATAAGTAGGGGAGAACCGGGTAACTTCGGACAGGCGGGTAACTTCGGACATACCATTGCAAACAGTGAAAATCCAGATGAGACGGCTCATAATGAGCCGTCTCATCAGGATTTTCACTGTTTGGCCAGTTACTGTTTTGTTTTAGTTCCAGACAACTGACATATGAAGGAAAAATGTCACTGTCCGAATTTACCCGCTGTCCGAAGTTACCCGACTCTCCCCTAAATCGGACAAGAATACTACAATAAGATAGACTGCATTTTTTTTAAATCAACCAGACGATAACGGTGCTCAAAATTGTCATTTGGGGATGTAAATTGTCATTACTTTTTGAACGCGTCGCCGTAAAACTAAATTTGCGACCATAGAAACGACGATTTACCTCCCCAAATGACAAGTTTTAATACAGTTGTCCCTATTCTAATGCATTTTTTACATTTTGACCACAATTCAACTACGTTGCACCTAAAGCAAGTGCTTTCGGCAACTTTAAACCAGACGTTAGCCAATCGAAAGCGACATTTCGTAATGTTTGTCGATTATGGACGAAGTTTAACGGTGTTTACTGATTTGTTTGTATTTTCCGTTAAAGGTTAAAAAAGGGGGGATGGGGAAACAACAACAAAAAACAAACAAACAAACACTGCTTATGTAAGCATGTCTTGTGTAGTCTACGAGTCTATGACCTCAAATTGGTAGGCCGGTTTTGTAAGTATACAGATAAGAACTGACCAGATAACCAACCAGCACACTTACTTTACTTTAATTCCATGTGTTTGTTGGTCAGTCAATAGGAAAATAATATGGACCGATTTTGTTTTGCTGTACTTTTTTGCTTGACAGTAGTTCCTGCAACTAAATGCTTTCTCGAAGAAGAAGATTTGTACACGACAGTAGTAAAACTACAGGCAGCTGTCCAGGATCTTCAAGGACATGTGTCAGCTTTACAAAACCAGTCATGTGGTAACAGTTTATTTTTCTCTATTCAACTTTATTATTTATATCTGTTATCTCTTTACTTATCATTTCTTTTCATTTATGCTTTTTATCATTGTATTTATCTATACCTTAGAAAAAAAAATCTGGTAGTTTGCAGCCGTTAAAAATAAGGTATAAGTATTTTTCTAAAATCAGAAATATTTTGAAAATACATTTTGATATTTTTATTTTTTTGCAGCTGTCATATGAAAGACTCCACAAACTGCGGCCAAGTGTTATAATTAATCTGTCCTTTTCGGAAAGGATTTACTACGAAATAGTTTTCAAAAGATAAATGACGGTTCAAAAGAACTTTTTTTTCGACTTTGTAAACGAAATATACTCGCTGTTGATATTTTGTCCCATGCACTCCAGGTAACTTTTCATCATGCACCAGCTGCAAAATTCCACTGATTACAGGGGTATGATAACACAATGTGATATCATGTCACTCTAGAACTGCGCTTGCGCGAATGTTATCAGGTCATGTCTTTGGAAGCAATCTCTCTAAAGACGATTGGCTACATTGCGTTTGTTTATCATTTGTTTGCCGCTCTTTACGCTCTAAAATCTTCTAAAGATGCATGATAAATAGAAAACTATGTAAGTGTCTTTTGATATCAGGTTTATCAGGCTCGACCAGAAACACGTCGGACTGGCTCGGCAAGCCTCGCCATTCCTACGCTGTTTCTGGTCTCGCCTGTCGTCTTTAACGTTTATTGCGTTTATCAAAATTAGCGACCAAAAAGGGAAAAGCTGTTCCACGTACATGTACGTACTTCCAAGGAATTAGCACTTGACCGGATAAGATTTAAACCCCTTTCATTTAGTCATAACATTTTTGTCGACATGCGCAAATACACCGCGAGATAAACTCGCCATAAATCGCGGCGGGTGGTCACAAATTGTAAATTTAATTTTTAGTCAAAGTACTTGCATGGGTATACCATGATATCTCTTCGATATTGCTGGCGACTACGGTTTTGTACAAGTTCTTTCAAAATTCGTACGAAAATCCTTCGACAGTTCTTCGACATTACTACGGGCTTGTATGAGTTTGCAATGAGTCTTATTTGATTATACAATATGATTCGAAATATTGCGCCTTAATACGGAATTAGTGCTACTAAGGACGATTTTCGTTCGAATTTGTACGTAAAAGGCGATCTATATTTGAGTTACCACCATTTTCTGTAGATATAGACATGATCTGGTGACCAACGGTTTAGTTCAAATTTGGAGAGTGGAGGAAGGGGCTATCATCTCCGAGAGATGTGCAGTCGTACACTATTGTGCCTATTGTCGCACGTCTTGTCAAATATCGCTATGACTCGGCAGTTGTTTTGGAGCGGCGAGAACGCTCGCGAACGTGCGACAATAGGCACAATTGTGTACGACCGTTGAATAACAATGTATGGGTGAGTTACGCGACTCATGCAGGAAAACTTTGAAAGGCGAGATTTTTAAACATTGTTATATTCTTGCAAGCACATCCCGACAAGATACGAGATTTGACGACAAGTGTTCGAATTGCTACGACATGCGGCGACACCTCTCCAACTCTCCCTTGACATGCTTGCAACATGTGGTAGTGTAGCCCCTGTCACAATGTCATGTCTTTAGCTACGGCTTGTGGCGAGTTTATAACTCGACACATGGCGATCGAGAAAGAGTGCATGAGATCTCGCCACCTTCTGTAGTAACTCGAAGACTTTTAGTCATATCTCGTATACTGTCGGGAAGACAGTGCCTACAAGAATGTTAACTGTTCAAAATTCTAGCCGTTCATGGTCTTCTTGCACGAATGTCGCAACTCATCAATACATTTTCGTACAGCTGTTGCACACATTGTTGTATGTTGTCACTCTCCTCGATTGTTTTCAGCATTTGAAAACAACAGCCGAGTCATGGCGATATAGTACGAAATAAGGCGGTCAACGTACGACTTGCTGCGATTTGCGGGCTCACTGCGACAGATCTTCGAGAATATCCGACATTTGTACAATATGTTCGAGTTTTAAAGGAGTTTCACTTCGCTTGAATTCGGGCGAGAGACCATACAATGTCTTATAAACAACCGATGCATTGTTATCCCGCATTCAGTGTGAAGGTATAGTTACACGGAAATATTTCATATACGCTATATCTGAGCAGCATTCATTATTAGGACTACTTGTTTGTGGATATGTATCAACTTTGCGGAAAACAATGGTCCAGAAGAAGAGAAAGCTATATTAAAGAGGGCTATAGCCTGAACACCTCTCACAAATAGAGATACCCACCTTTACTGTTTAAATGTGAACTACTACCATTTTGTCAATGATACACACCTAAATACGGTGCTAACAGAAAACGCAAGGTGACGTATAAGGTCGAGCAAAACTCGTACTGTATTTTACTTGCTCAAATTATTGTCGCACATCTGTTGCAAAATATCGTGCTAATATTGCATAAACTCGTACCTAATTGAACAAAACTCTTACAAACAGGTACAAACATGCAGTAATGTCGACCTACGTCGAAGGAGTTTAGTACAGATATCGACGAATCTCGTGCAAAATCATATATACCGGTAGATCCGTACCCTTTTGCCGGTAATATCGAAGAAATATCGTGGAACGCCCATAAAATTTCAACGGACGGCTTCTGGCCTTTGGCGGCGATTGGTATCGAGTTTTATCTCGAATGCTGTTTGTAATGTCGTGACAGTGTGACAGGGTCCGGTGGCTTTCAAAAGAAAACTAGCTCAGGGAACATACATTCATTCTTGACGAATTCTCAGATAAACAATGCTAAGTGTACACATAAGAAGTTAAAAACTCTTGAAAACATTATCGTTACTCTGTGTTTCATTTCTATATTAGGATGTGATGAGAAACCACCTGTATTCATGGCTGCTCTTTCTGCCGATCTTCTGCACTGCACCAAATACCAACCTGTAATATTTGATGCGGTCAAGGTCAACCAGGGGTCAGCATACAGCAACGTCCACGGAACCTTCAAGGCACCTGTAGCGGGCATATACGCCTTCAGCACTACTTTGTCTGTTATACCTAACAACGCGTATCATGTTGCCATAGTTAAAGGAAACTCCACCAATGAAATTGGTTACTTATATACCGACCCTCAAAATATCTGGCTACAGAGAAGCACAACTGTATTTACACACATGAAACAGGATGAGGAGGTCTGGATGGTTTGTGTTGGTGACAATGAGTCGCGTATTGAGGGAGACCATCAACATGCGTTCGAAGGGGCAAATGACTACCATTCACATATGTCTGGATATCTGGTTTCTGCAGACTAACCACTCCTGCTGTTAATTATGTTCAGGTCAGAATAAAGTGGGTGTTGTTTATCTGTTGTTGTATTTTGCATTTCGAGGAATATTAAACTGGCAAATATCTCTTTATAGTGAACGATAACAATTGCATTCAAAAGAAGTAACTCTGTCAATTAAGTTTCCCTTCCTTGTCGTTTAGAGGGGATGCAAAACTGAAAAAGCTAAATTTGTTCCCCAGAAAGTGAAACCAATTACATGAATAAGTAAGAAAACTTCCTCTAGCTCGTGCAATTCCTGCCATGTTTCTTCTTTCTTTTCTGACCCAGCACAGCCGGGCCGCGTATTGCAGTCGGTAGCGCGTCTGACTCAAGAGCCAGAGATAATGGGTTCGATACGCGGTCCGGCTACTTACTTTTGTTTTCTCTTTTCGCTGATTCTAGACGGGCAGTTTTCAGTTACTGGCGAAAGTAAGTGCACTTACTGGTTAACCGTTTTGGAGGTCTAAGCCCGCCCAGGAATAGTGTGGTTAGGTTAACTGACCGTTCCGACATGCCTACAGCTTTTCACCGTGGACGTAAAGCGATAACACAACAACAACAATATACGACCCAGCAGGTAAAAACATTGATTAAACATTGAATCAACATTCATTAAGCGCCATGACGTTGAGTAAACATTGACTCAATGTTGTATGTCCAGTGGGGATTTTGTTTCAAAGCACTGTCTGACCCGGCCATTAAACGATGCATACTCTTCGCCAAAAATTAAGCAGAATGTAAAGTGTAAATGTTGGAACATTATTAGAAATCATAAGAATTTAATTCTCACTGCCTGTGAAGTTAAACGCATTCTATCATCAACACCAATCATTAACCATCATAACTGCATCAAGCTTGAATTGATTAAGGAATGAATTTTATTTTTCTGGTGTTTATCGAAGTATAAACTACATTGGGTCGCGTGCAAAGTAAGTGAACCCCGAAGGGGTTCACGTAAACTTTGCTGGCGACCCAATGTAGTTTATACTTCGATGAACACCAGAAAAATTAAGTTCATTGCTTATATTTACATTCTTTTCTGTCTATTATTTGACCACAAATTTGCGTTAGGGGCTACAGTTGAAGCAGAAAAACTTTTATACGCAGTTTTTCTACTAAAAGCGGAGCAGCGTCAACGATATAGCAATGACGTCATAACGTCGCCTACGTCCAATCAGATCGGAGAACCACGGTTTATTTTGACGTCACTCAACGTCATGTAACGTCACGTGAACCGATGTAGTTATTGAAGTATAAACTACATTACGTTCTAATGGTTTACTATTGGGCTTTTCAATAAATGTACTGAGAAAGTAAATATTTTTAAATAACAACTACGGAAAGAGAACACGAATATAAAGGGCCAAAAAGTATCGTTGTGATGCTCCCTCCGTAAATAACTTCCCTATTACACAAATTAAACGTACGTTTTGTATTGCTAAACGGATTAAACAAATATGAACCTACTGTATTTATAAACATTGAAATGAAACATTTTTTCTCTCATAAATTGCATTTTTATGACATTATCTTCTGCGCTCGCTTTTAGCAGTTTTTTCACAATGCATTATCGTTAGTGCTGATGATAGGTTGCACATATCTTCATACTAAAAATTGGAATAAACTGTTATCATGTGTAGTATTTTTCTTGCATTTACTTTAAATTATGCCTAACTTTCGCCAAAGAGAAAATCCTGAAGAATAGCAGCGCATCTCATATTTCATTGAGAAAGAACTGCCTTGTCTTTCTGCATAAAAACGAAAACATTTGGAACAGTGGGCCAAAATCTGTCAAAGCGACTAACATCGAGGAAAACAAATCTTACCTTAATTATTTTTCACAAAATCACAGGCAGGCCCAAAGTGCCGTGACAAAGCATCAAAACATACCTAAAATAAAAAACAATTACCTCTTACATTGTATGTGATTCACAGACAGACGATGAGAAATAAGTTTAAACAACACCGAAAAACAACAACAACAACAACAGCAAAACAATATGCATATTGCGAACTATTCATGCTTAGATCAACTATTTAACCCAGCCAATCTATTCAGGACATATCTAGTTTATCTCTTCATCTTATAACAATTAGTCTGCTCAGGACATGATTAGTTTGTCTCTTTATGTCTAGATCAACTATGTAACATACACAATCTGCTCAGGACATGTCTAGGTTCTCTCTTCATGCTTAGATTTACTATGTGCTCAGGATATGTTGACCTCACTCTCTCTTTAATTTGCAATGCTGTTATTTTTGGCTTGCCGTAATGTATATGTTCTAAATCTAGAGAAGACATGCTGACAGGAGTGAAGGTGACATACTTACAGAACGCAATGCATACACATTGGCAATTAGCCCCACCACAAATCACTGACAGGTTGCTTATATAGATATCTTTTTCTTATCTGAAGGTGACATTGCTTGCGTTACGTTATTCTCAGGCTGGATTGTGGTTGAAGTTTCTCACCCGTAATGTCCAAATTTCAGCAACTAATTTAAGTATTTTAGGTAGCACAGTCTCTTTACTTTAATAAATTTCGGTCAGAAGATTGTTTGAGAAACATGACAACATTGAGCCGATTGGCTCTTATTCACATTACTGCTTTCGGCTACCTGGAATTCTTTTCTAGGTTTCTATGGCGATCTGATAGGCTTTTTTCTGCTTAGCAATACCTACCACTGTAGAATTTCTCGATTTGAAAACCATAAGCTTTTGCCCTGTTATTGATTTCGGGGCTTACGCCTAATAATGCAGAGGTGCTTCTCTCAAAAGTATACCCTACTATTATCCAAATCAGTAGGACGCCCAGGCACTGGAAGGTACACGCAGCACCCTCGCACCACCCGACCACCCCCTAAAAGTTGTTGAAGATTTAACCTGAACTTGTTGTGCATCGTTCTCAAGCCCCGATATTCTCGCACGCCTTGGATTTGATGACAGTTTGACGTAATAAATTAAATTTCAAGCTTTATAATTTTATTTGTAGGTACTTTATATTGATTTGAAGAAAATAATAATAAGAAGAAGAAGATGAAGAGGAGGAGAAGAAGAAGAAATAGATCCCCAAAATATCGTACAAACTATCTTGGTATGCATCTTTTCCATTCACTTGTGATGAGATAAAAAAAGAGAGTATGGATCTTTAAGGTAACCGGGCACCAGAGGGGCTACCATCAGTTAACCTAACCACACTTTCCTGGGCGGACCCAGACCATCTTAGCGCTTAACCAGTACTCCTGCAATACTTTCGCCAGTAAATGACAACTGCCCTACTTGAACCAGAGGTAGGGAAGGAATGGCCGTAGAAGGATTTCATTACTAAATCTCTACGAAAGATATGTCCGGGCCGGACCAGGATTCGAACCCGCGTGGCGGATACAACCCTTGAATCGGTAGGCAAACGCGTTACCGATTTAGCTATCAAGCCCGGTTGATTAAAAAAAGTGTCCTGGTACCGGGGTCCTACTAAAGACAGAAAAGGACTTTTGCCACCGAAAAGAAAAGGACCGAAAAGAACATTCGGGCAGCGAAAAGGACTTTTTAAATGCCATTTTATGCAATAAATATAAAGGGTAAAATATACTATTTCTCAACATAATTTTCTGGAACATTTAGTGAAAAATATCCTTTTCGGTGCCCGAAATTCGGCATTTGCGAAGTCCTTGTCGGTACATGACATCTCTTCACTGACCAGCAGTGGAGTTCTTTTCGGTGCTGTAATATTTTTGTGAAATTTTAGGATGAAGATACTACAATTCACAAAATTATTTTTCAAGTGCTGATTAACATCATGATGATGTTAAAATTTCTAAAACATATGTTTTTATGGCATTAAACGACAAAAAAGTCCTGTTCGGTGCCCGAAAGTTCTTTTCGGTGGCAAAAGTCCTTTTCTGTCTTTAGTAGGACCGCTGGTACCGGCTTTTATTTCAGAGAATCACCAAGTTGTACTTTTGTCAAACCGATTTTGATTGGCTGTATGCAAATGAGCTCTGGTGTGTCACAAAACAGGTTAGGCGCACCGATAGGGTCAAAAGTCTATTTTTAGTGTGACACTAATATTATTTTACGTGGGACGTAAATTAATTAACGTCCAACGTAAATTAATTTACGTGGGACGTAAATTATTTTACGTGGTACGTAAATTAATTTACGTCCCACGTAAAATAATATTAGTGTCACACTAAAAATAGACTTTTGACCCTATCGGTACACCATAGTATTTTCAATGTTATTACGACATAATGGAATGATTCAAAATGAGCGAAAAATGAAAGTGGTCAAAGTATCCAAATCATAAGTCCGACCTCGTAAGTCATTTTAACAGTGACAATTCCGGAATATTTTAGATACACAGATATGGACCCCAAAACAGAGGTGTGGTCAGTTGCTCGCGAGTAGTAAACATCACCTGCCTATTATAATACACCCGCCATATCTATGTATCAGTGGAAAGAGTCAGTGCAAAAGAAAGTTCGGTATTTGAAAGCATAACTAAGCTTCGGCTAAGGCCATCAAATCGGAAATTAGTTTAGAAACGGCCACATTGTAGAGATCAACTAGGTCATAGTGTTTCCCAAAAAACTTTTTAAATGTCGACACAAGCTTGACTTTCTGATAACCCTGTGTCAACAGTTTACGGATGAGCAGCTTCCCTCTTTCAACAAAGTCATGATATTTGAAACAGGCTCTAGCATAGCGGACTAGCTGAGAAACATAAACTCCGTATGCAGGTGCCGAAGGGATATCACGGCTCAAAAATGGAAAGTTAACTATGGGAAAATTGAAGTCGTCCCTATTGTCATAAAGCCTAGAAACAAGCTTTCCATTGTCAATATAGAGATAACAATGTAAGTATGAGGCAGATGAACTAGGTCTGTGGTGTCTATAACTTTAAGTTCACATGGATAGATGAGGTCAATAAACTCCGATATCTTTTGATTATTCAGAGACAGAACATCATCTATGTACCTGTAGGTGGAGTTGAATTTCTGTGCAAGGTGTTTATTACCCTTTTTTAAGAGCTCTTTAATTCTAATTTAAAACTACAATTTATTTTCAGAAAAATACTGACATTTTAAAAGTGGTCCGTTTTCATGGACGATAAGGTTATTAGCATACTTTATTTTATTTGTACTAGAAGATTGACTAACTAACGCCTTCGTTAGGCTAACAAATTGTCAATGCTTTGAACAAATATGAACCGCGACGTGAGAAAACCAACAATGTGGTTGTGCGCCCAGCGCAGACTCAGATCAACCTGGGCATCCACCCAGTCTGATCAGACTCTTTGCTAAGCGCTTAATGGGTAGCTAAGGGTCTAAGCTACCTCAATGCGGACAGCGAAGACTCTGATCAGACTGGGCGGATGCCCAGGCTGATCTGAGTCTGCGCTGGGCGCACAACCACATTGTTGGTTTTCTCACGTTGCGGCCCAAATATGTATTGTTCTCTACACCATCTTTGGAAATGAAACCACTACTTCGAGAGATGTAATAAATTTAACATACCCTATTTTCAGAGAATAATATACATATACTTTCAATTTAATTGCAGTGTAAATTTGACTTTTCTTTCTTTCAGAAGTTTTAAAATCAACCGAAAACAAATGTCTTACCTAACCTACCAAGTATAGACCCTACACACCATTTTCTACCTCTGATACCTCTTATATACTGTTTTTGTTTTGCATGTCAATATAGACATGCCATCAGATTTTCTGTATGTGTGAAAGTTTCGACAGGATTTTGAAGACACAATGTCAAGTGAAACTGATATCAAGATAAAAGATGCCTCGGATATTCCAAGGGTACATACACAGAGCTTTTCGACTATTCGTGTTTTTTATTTTTTATTTTTTTCAAATATCGGATACAAGGCAGCCAGATATACAATCATTTATCATAGGGTACCGCTACGTGGTATGTTTTCAAACTTTAGTTCAAGATGTGATTTTCTTGAGCACTGTAGATCTTATCCAGAACCTCTCGGCAGTGGTTTAATTTGAATTACCCGTTGGTTTTTTTTTTGTGGTTGTGGTTGTTCTGTGAAGTTCCACTGATTGAGTTAGATGAACCTCTGTTCCAACCGACTGTTTATGTATTTTGAACAATATTGGAAACTAAGATTTAGATTAGACCGTTCATTGCGGTGTTTGTGACGTTTTTCGTTCTTTTTTTTGTGGTTTGTCCAACTTAGTACAGGGCTGAATACGTATTTGTTTATTCTTTCTCTTGGTGACATTGCTCTGATCTGCGATAATGGCACTGTTTCTACTCTATATGAGCCGCGACACGAAAAAACCAACAATGTGGTTGTGCGTCCAGCACAGACTCAGATCAGCCTGGGCATCCGCCCAGTCTGGTCAGAGTCTTCGCTGTCCGCATGGAGGTAGCCTAGACCCTTAGCTACTCTTCAAGCGCTTAGCAAAGTGTCTGATCAAACTGGGTGGATGCCCAGGCTGATCTGAGTCTGTGCCTTGCGCACAACCACTTTGTTGGTTTTCTCGCGTTTCGGCTCATATCGGTATTTCATGGATATTCCCTTGTATCTCCTCCAATAGCATACCCGTTTAAGGATAAAAATAAAATACAACGCAAACAGCAAGTAGCAACGCATTGTGGCGATTTCTCGTGTATATATAGCCTGTGACCTCAAATAAGTGGGACATTTTTTTGTAGTAAACAGATAAGAACCAGATAATCAGCCAAATCATTGTTTTGTTCCAGCTATCTGTCTATCAGTCGGTAAAGAGAATATGGAACGTTTATTTCTAACTATGTTATGAACCAGTTGGCAATCACGATCCATTTGGCAATTTTTCGGCATTCCCAATTGGGGCACTCCATTTTAAAATCGACGGTCCCGTCACTTGTGCCAGAACGGGAGAAGAACGGGGAAAAACTTTCACGGGAAAGAAACTTTCAGACTTAATTAATTAGTGTGAAGACGAGTGCGTTAGAAATCATACGAAAAATGTATAGCTGATAATAATCGGCTTAAATTCGGTTGCTAAATACCGGAATATTCAAAAACACCGGAATATACCAAACCACACCGGAATACACCCCAAATATACATTCTTATTTACCAAAGTACACTTTGATATTAAAATATACTTAATACTATCAAAAACTGTTGTTATTTAGCAAATACTGCCTGTATATGCTAGCAAGTGATTGACCCAACCCAGCTTGCAATCTGCAAAATGATACCCCATACGTTAGTCTATTTATTCTCACTTCCGATCCAAAAATAGCAAACTATGAGATGGGAATAGTGCTTATTATACCTATTCTGGTAATATTAAAGTTTAATTTAATAACAATAATGTATGTTTCAGTGTATTCCGATAGCAAGGTGTATTCCGGTATTTCTAGTATCCCTGCTTTTTTAGGAAATTTACCCCTCCGACTAGCATTGAACCGTACTTGTAAGGCTGAAACTTTGATAACAGCGAACATTCTGTTTCAACAACCAAAACTTTTATTAAAACTAAATTCCGGTTCCGCCGTCACTACCATGGCAACTCATGAATACCTTTTTAAAGGATTAAACAGTTCAGTAGCTATAGGATGGGGAACTTAAGTAAAGATCTCATTTGACAAATATAGCTACACTGTTGACTAGTACCCTGAAACATGTCATGGAAAACCGGCCTAATACCTACCTGCTCAGACACACTCTCCACACTACTTACAAACTTGTTGATGAACACCGGCCTAATACCTACCTGCTGAGACACCCTCAACCCACTACCTAGTATCATATTGTTGAACACCGGTCTAATACCTACCTGCTCAGAAACACTCTCCGCACTACTTAGAAACTTGTTGATGAACACCGGCCTTATACCTACCTGCTGAGACACCCTCAACCCACTACCTAGTATCATATTGTTGAACACCGGTCTAATACCTACCTGCTCAGAAACACTCTCCGCACTACTTAGAAACTTGTTGTTGAACACCGGCCTAATACCTGCCTGCTGAGACACCCTCAACTCACTACCTAGCATCATATCGTTGAACACCGGTCTAATACCTTGCTGCTCAGACACTCTCCACATTACTCAGAAACTTGATGATGAACACCGGCTAATACCTACCTGCTTAGACACCCTCATTTCACTACCTAGTATCATATCCTTGAACACCGGTCCAATACTTGCCTGCTCAGACACACTCTCCGCACTATTTAGAAACTTGTTGATGAACACCGGCCTAATACCTACGTCCTGAGACACTCTCATCCCACTACTTAGGATCATATCGTTGAACACCGGTCTAATACCTACCAGCTCAGACACACTCTCCGCACTACTTAGAAACTTGTTGATGAATACCGGCCTAATACCTGCCTGCTTAGACACCCTTAACTCCCTACCAAGTATCATATCATTGAACACCGGTCTAATACCTACCTGCTCAGACACTCTCCGCACTACTTAGAAACTTGTTGATGAACACTGGCTAATAACTACCTGCTGAGACACTCTCATTTCACTACCTAGTATCATATCCTTGAACACCAGTCCAATACTTGCCTGCTCAGACACACTCTCCGCACTACTTAGAGACTTGTTGATGAACACCGGCCTAATACCTACCTCCTGAGACACTCTCATCCCACTACTTAGGATCATATTGTTGAACACTGGTCTAATACCCACCTGCTATGACACACTCTCCGCACTACTTAGAAACTTTTTGATGAACACCGGCCTAATACCTGTCTGCTCAGGCACCCTCAACACACTACCTAGTATCATATCATTGAACACCGGTCCAATACTTGCCTGCTCAGACACACTCTCCGCACTATTTAGAAACTTGTTGATGAACACCGGCCTAATACCTATATACCTCCTGAGACACTCTAATCCCACTACTAAGGATCATATCGTTGAGCACCGGTCCAATACTTGCCTGCTCAGACACACTCTCCACACTACTTAGAAAATTTTTGATGAACACCGGCCTAATACCTACCTCCTGAGACACCCTATTCCCGCTACATAGTATCATATCATTGAACACCGGTCTAAATTTGCCTGCTCAGACACACTCTCCACACTATTTAGAAATTTGTTGATGAACACCGGCCTAATACCTACCTGCAGAGTTACCTTCATCCCACTACCTAGTATCATATCGTTGAACATCGGTCTAATACCTACCTGCTCAGACACTCTCCGCACTACTCAGAAACTTGTTGATGAACACCGGCTAATACCTACCTGCTTAGACACCCTCATTTCCCTACTTAGTATCATATCCTTGAACACCGGTCCAATACTTGCCTGCTCAGACACACTCTCCGCACTATTTAGAAACTTGTTGATGAACACCGGCCTAATACCTACCGCCTGAGACACTCTCATCCCACTATGTAGTATCATATTGTTGAACACCGGTCTAATAAGTGCCTGCTCAGACACACTCTCTTCACTACTTAAAAACTTGTTGATGAATACCGGCCTAATACTTGCCTGCTGAGACACCCCAACCCACTACCATATCACTGAACACCGGTCTAATACCTACCTTGTCAGACACACTCTCCACACTACTTAAAAACTTGTTGATGAACACCAGCCTAATATCTCCTGCTAAGACACCCTCATTTCACTACCTATTATCATATCGTTGAACACCGGTCTAATACCTACCTGCTCAGACACACTCTCCGCACTACTTAGAAACTTAATGATGAATACCGGCCTAATACCTGCCTGCTGAGACACCCTCAACCCACTACCTAGTATCATATTGTTGAACAAACGTGTAAAACCTGCCTCCTCTGACACACTCTCCGAACTACTTAGAAGCTTGTTGATGAACTACCTGCTGAGATACCCTCAACCCACTATCTAGTATCATATAGTTGAAGGCCGGTCTAATACCTACCTGCTCAGACACACATATGGCACTACCTAGAAACATTTTGATGACCATGGTATGATCCCTACCTTCTTTGACACACTCACTGCACTACCTAAAACGTGTCAATGAACACCGGTCTGATTCCTAGCTGCTTTGGCACACTCATCGCACTACCCAAAAACAATTTGATGAACATCTTTCTGATTCCTACCTGGTCAGATACACACTCACTGCACAACCTAGAAACATTTCTGTGAACAGTAAAAAAAATCCGTATGTATTTGGGAATATTCAGCTAAAAATCCATATGTACCCATTTCAATGCCAAGACAGGGAGTTCTAGCTTCTAAATGACTTCAGTGTTGTAGGGAACAGATTTTATACTACATTTATATTCTTGAACATTGAATTTTTGGAAAAATTAAAAAAATTGCAAATTGGACAGGCGATCCATTTGGGAATATTCAGCTAAAAATCCATATGTACCCATTTCAATTCCAAGACATGGAAATTTGTCTTTTAAATGATTGCAAATGTTGAAGGGAACATGTTTTATACATCATGTGTTTTCTTCAACATTGAATTTTTGCAATTTTTAAAAATTCCAAATTGGACAGGCGATCCATTTGGGAATATT
This sequence comes from Ctena decussata, assembly GCA_963989385.1. Lineage (NCBI taxonomy): Eukaryota > Metazoa > Mollusca > Bivalvia > Lucinida > Lucinidae > Ctena > Ctena decussata. Next base: position 18,628,866 of record OZ022502.1, read on the forward strand.
CTGTAAAAAAAATCCGTATGTACCCATTTCAATGCCAAGACAGGGAGTTCTATCTTCTAAATGACTTCACTGTTGTAGGGAACAGGTTTTATACTACATTTATATTCTTCAACATTGAAATATTGGAAAAATTTTAAAATTGCAAATTGGACAGGCGATCCATTTGGGAATATTCACCAAAAAATCCATATGTACCCATTTCAATGCCAAGACAGGGAGTTCTAGCTTCTAAATGACTTCAGTGTTGTAGGGAACAGATTTTATACTACATTTATATTCTTGAACATTGAATTTTTGGAAAAATTAAAAAAATTGCAAATTGGACAGGCGATCCATTTGGGAATATTCAGCTAAAAATCCATATGTACCCATTTCAATTCCAAGACATGGAAATTTGTCTTTTAAATGATTGCAAATGTTGAAGGGAACATGTTTTATACATCATGTGTTTTCTTCAACATTGAATTTTTGCAATTTTTAAAAATTCCAAATTGGACAGGCGATCCATTTGGGAATATTCTGTAAAAAAAATCCGTATGTACCCATTTCAATGCCAAGACAGGGAGTTCTATCTTCTAAATGACTTCACTGTTGTAGGGAACAGGTTTTATACTACATTTATATTCTTCAACATTGAAATATTTGAAAAATTTTAAAATTGCAAATTGGACAGGCGATCCATTTGGGAATATTCACCAAAAAATCCATATGTACCCATTTCAATGCCAAGACAGGGAGTTCTAGCTTCTAAATGACTTCAGTGTTGTAGGGAACAGATTTTATACTACATTTATATTCTTGAACATTGAATTTTTGGAAAAATTAAAAAAATTGCAAATTGGACAGGCGATCCATTTGGGAATATTCAGCTAAAAATCCATATGTACCCATTTCAATTCCAAGACATGGAAATTTGTCTTTTAAATGATTGCAAATGTTGAAGGGAACATGTTTTATACATCATGTGTTTTCTTCAACATTGAATTTTTGCAAATTTTAAAAATTCCAAATTGGACAGGCGATCCATTTGGGAATATTCAGTAAAAAAGTCTGTATGTACCCATTTCAGTGCCAAGACAGGGAGTTCTAGCTTCTAAATGACTTCAGTGTTGTAGGGAACAGATTTTATACTACATTTATATTCTTCAACATTGAAATATTGGAAAAATTTAAAAAATTGCAAATTGGACAGGCGATCCATTTGGGAATATTCAGCTAAAAATCCATATGTACCCATTTCAATTCCAAGACATGGAAATTTGTCTTTTAAATGATTGCAAATGTTGAAGGGAACATGTTTTATACATCATGTGTTTTCTTCAACATTGAATTTTTGCAAATTTTAAAAATTCCAAATTGGACAGGCGATCCATTTGGGAATATTCAGTAAAAAAGTCTGTATGTACCCATTTCAGTGCCAAGACAGGGAGTTCTATCTTCTAAATGACTTCACTGTTGTAGGGAACAGGTTTTATACTACATTTATATTCTTCAACATTGAAATATTGGAAAAATTTTAAAATTGCAAATTGGACAGGCAATCCATTTGGGAATATTCACCAAAAAATCCATATGTACCCATTTCAATGCCAAGACAGGGAGTTCTAGCTTCTAAATGACTTCAGTGTTGTAGGGAACAGATTCTATACTACATTTATATTCTTGAACATTGAATTTTTGGAAAAATTAAAAAAATTGCAAATTGGACAGGCGATCCATTTGGGAATATTCAGCTAAAAATCCATATGTACCCATTTCAATTCCAAGACATGGAAATTTGTCTTTTAAATGATTGCAAATGTTGAAGGGAACATGTTTTATACATCATGTGTTTTCTTCAACATTGAATTTTTGCAATTTTTAAAAATTCCAAATTGGACAGGCGATCCATTTGGGAATATTCTGTAAAAAAAATCCGTATGTACCCATTTCAATGCCAAGACAGGGAGTTCTATCTTCTAAATGACTTCACTGTTGTAGGGAACAGGTTTTATACTACATTTATATTCTTCAACATTGAAATATTGGAAAAATTTTAAAATTGCAAATTGGACAGGCGATCCATTTGGGAATATTCACCAAAAAATCCATATGTACCCATTTCAATGCCAAGACATGGAAATTTGTCTTTTAAATGATTGCAAATGTTGAAGGGAACATGTTTTATACATCATGTGTTTTCTTCAACATTGAATTTTTGCAAATTTTAAAAATTCCAAATTGGACAGGCGATCCATTTGGGAATATTCAGTAAAAAAGTCTGTATGTACCCATTTCAGTGCCAAGACAGGGAGTTCTATCTTCTAAATGACTTCACTGTTGTAGGGAACAGGTTTGATACTACATTTATATTCTTCAACATTGAAATATTGGAAAAATTTTAAAATTGCAAATTGGACAGGCAATCCATTTGGGAATATTCAGCTAAAAATCCATATGTACCCATTTCAATGCCAAGCCAGGGAGTTCTAGCTTCTAAATGACTTCAGTGTTGTAGGGAACAGATTTTATACTACATTTATATTCTTCAACATTGAATTTTTGGAAAAATAAAAAAAATTGCAAATTGGACAGGCGATCCATTTGGGAATATTCAGCTAAAAATCCATATGTACCCATTTCAATTCCAAGACATGGAAATTTGTCTTTTAAATGATTGCAAATGTTGAAGGGAACATGTTTTATACATCATGTGTTTTCTTCAACATTGAATTTTTGCAATTTTTAAAAATTCCAAATTGGACAGGCGATCCATTTGGGAATATTCTGTAAAAAAAATCCGTATGTACCCATTTCAATGCCAAGACAGGGAGTTCTATCTTCTAAATGACTTCACTGTTGTAGGGAACAGGTTTTATACTACATTTATATTCTTCAACATTGAAATATTGGAAAAATTTTAAAATTGCAAATTGGACAGGCGATCCATTTGGGAATATTCACCAAAAAATCCATATGTACCCATTTCAATGCCAAGACATGGAAATTTGTCTTTTAAATGATTGCAAATGTTGAAGGGAACATGTTTTATACATCATGTGTTTTCTTCAACATTGAATTTTTGCAAATTTTAAAAATTCCAAATTGGACAGGCGATCCATTTGGGAATATTCAGTAAAAAAGTCTGTATGTACCCATTTCAGTGCCAAGACAGGGAGTTCTATCTTCTAAATGACTTCACTGTTGTAGGGAACAGGTTTGATACTACATTTATATTCTTCAACATTGAAATATTGGAAAAATTTTAAAATTGCAAATTGGACAGGCAATCCATTTGGGAATATTCAGCTAAAAATCCATATGTACCCATTTCAATGCCAAGCCAGGGAGTTCTAGCTTCTAAATGACTTCAGTGTTGTAGGGAACAGATTTTATACTACATTTATATTCTTCAACATTGAATTTTTGGAAAAATTAAAAAAAATTGCAAATTGGACAGGCGATCCATTTGGGAATATTCAGCTAAAAATCCATATGTACCCATTTCAATTCCAAGACATGGAAATTTGTCTTTTAAATGATTGCAAATGTTGAAGGGAACATGTTTTATACATCATGTGTTTTCTTCAACATTGAATTTTTGCAAATTTTAAAAATTCCAAATTGGACAGGCGATCCATTTGGGAATATTCAGTAAAAAAGTCTGTATGTACCCATTTCAGTGCCAAGACAGGGAGTTCTATCTTCTAAATGACTTCACTGTTGTAGGGAACAGGTTTTATACTACATTTATATTCTTCAACATTGAAATATTGGAAAAATTTTAAAATTGCAAATTGGACAGGCGATCCATTTGGGAATATTCACCAAAAAATCCATATGTACCCATTTCAATGCCAAGACATGGAAATTTGTCTTTTAAATGATTGCAAATGTTGAAGGGAACATGTTTTATACATCATGTGTTTTCTTCAACATTGAATTTTTGCAAATTTTAAAAATTCCAAATTGGACAGGCGATCCATTTGGGAATATTCAGTAAAAAAGTCTGTATGTACCCATTTCAGTGCCAAGACAGGGAGTTCTATCTTCTAAATGACTTCACTGTTGTAGGGAACAGGTTTGATACTACATTTATATTCTTCAACATTGAAATATTGGAAAAATTTTAAAATTGCAAATTGGACAGGCAATCCATTTGGGAATATTCAGCTAAAAATCCATATGTACCCATTTCAATGCCAAGCCAGGGAGTTCTAGCTTCTAAATGACTTCAGTGTTGTAGGGAACAGATTTTATACTACATTTATATTCTTCAACATTGAATTTTTGGAAAAATTAAAAAAAATTGCAAATTGGACAGGCGATCCATTTGGGAATATTCAGCTAAAAATCCATATGTACCCATTTCAATTCCAAGACATGGAAATTTGTCTTTTAAATGATTGCAAATGTTGAAGGGAACATGTTTTATACATCATGTGTTTTCTTCAACATTGAATTTTTGCAAATTTTAAAAATTCCAAATTGGACAGGCGATCCATTTGGGAATATTCAGTAAAAAAGTCTGTATGTACCCATTTCAGTGCCAAGACAGGGAGTTCTATCTTCTAAATGACTTCACTGTTGTAGGGAACAGGTTTTATACTACATTTATATTCTTCAACATTGAAATATTGGAAAAATTTTAAAATTGCAAATTGGACAGGCGATCCATTTGGGAATATTCACCAAAAAATCCATATGTACCCATTTCAATGCCAAGACATGGAAATTTGTCTTTTAAATGATTGCAAATGTTGAAGGGAACATGTTTTATACATCATGTGTTTTCCTTAACATTAAATTTTTGAAAATTTTAAAAATTCCAAATTGGAGAGGCAATCCATTTAGGAATATTCAGTAAAAAATCCGTATGTACCCATTGCAATGCCAAGACAGGGAGTTCTAGCTTCTAAATGACTTCAGTGTTGTAGGGAACAGGTTTTATACTACATTTATATTCTTCAACATTGAATTTTTGGAAAAATTAAAAAAATTGCAAATTGGACAGGCGATCCATTTGGGAATATTCAGCTAAAAATCCATATGTACCCATTTCAATTCCAAGACAGGGAAATTTGTCTTTTAAATGATTGCAAATGTTCTAGGGAACATGTTTTATAGATCATGTGTTTTCTTCAACATTAAATTTTTGAAAATTTTAAAAATTCCAAATTGGACAGGCGATCCATTTAGGAATATTCAGTAAAAAAATCCGTATGTACGCATTTCAATGCCAAGACAGGGAGTTCTATCTTCTAAATGACTTCAATGTTGTAGGGAACAGGTTTAATACTACATTCATATTCTTCAACGTTGAATTATAGGAAAAATTTAAAAATTGCAAATTGGACAGGCGATCCATTTGGGAATATTCAGCTAAAAATCCATGTGTACCCATTTCAATGCCAAGACAGGGAAATTTGTCTTTTAAATGATTGCAAATGTTGAAGGGAACATGTTTTATACATCATGTGTTTTCTCTAACATTGAATTTTTGAAAATTTTAAAAATTCCAAATTGGACAGGCGATCCATTTGGGAATATTCAGTAAAAAATCCGTATGTACTCATTTCAATGCCAAGACAGGGAGTTCTATCTTCTAAATGACTTCAGTGTTGTAGGGAACAGGTTTTATACTACATTTATATTCTTCAACATTGAATTTTTTTAAAAAATTAAAAAATTGCAAATTGGACAGGCGATCCATTTGGGAATATTCAGCTAAAAATCCATATGTACCCATTTCAATGCCAAGACAGGGAAATCTGTCTTTTAAATGATTGCAAATGTTGAAGGGAATATGTTTTATACATTATGTGTTTTCTTCAACATTGAATTTTTGAAAATTTAAAAAATTTCATATTGGATAGGCGATTCATTTGGGAATATTCAGCCAAAAATCAATATGTACCCATTTCAAGGCCAAGACAGTGAGTTTTATCTTCTAAATGACTTCAAATGTTGTAGGGAACAGGTTTAATACATCATTTATTTCCATTCAACATTGAATTTTTGAATATTTTAAAAATTCCAAATTGGACAGGCGATCCATTTGGGAATATTCACTTAAAAATTCATATGTACCACTTTTAATGCCGAGACAGGGGAATCTGTCTTCTAAATGACTGCAAATGTTGTACTGTATCTGTTTTATAGGTAGTAGGATGAGGGTGTCTAAGCAAGTAGGTATAAGGCCGGTGTTCATCAACAAGTTTCTCATTAGTGCGAAGAGTGTGTCTGAGGAGGTAGGTATTAGACCGGTGTTCTACGTTATGATACTAGGTAGTGGGCTAAGGGTATCTCAGCAGGTAGGTTTTAGCCGATGTTCATCAACAAGTTTCTGAGAAGTGTGGAGAGTGTGTCTGAGGAGGTAGGTATTAGACCGGTGTTCTACGATATGATACTAGGTAGTGGGCTGAGGGTGTCTCAGCAGGTAGGTATTAGGCCGATGGTCATCAACAAGTTTCTAAGTATTGCGGAGAGTATGTCTGAGCAGGCAAGTTTTAGACCGATGCTCAAGGATATGATCATAGGTAGTGGGATGAGGGTGTCTCAGCAGGTAGGTATTAGGCCGGTGTTCATCAACAAGTTTCTAAGTAGTGTTAAGAGTGTGTCTGAGGAGGTAGGTATTAGACCCGTGTTCAACGATATGATCATAGGTAGTGGGATGAGGGTATATCAGCAGGTAGGTATTAGCCGGTGTTCATCAACAAGTTTCTGAGAAGGGCAGAGTGTGTCTGAGCAGGTAGGTATTAGATCGGTGTTCAACGATATGATACTCGGTAGTTGGATGAGGGTGTCTAAGCAGGTAGTATAATGCCGGTGTTCATCAACAAGTTTCTAAATAGTGCTGAGAGTGTGTCTGACCAGGCAAGTATTAGACCAGTGTTCAACATATGATACTAGGTAGTGGGATGTGGGTGTTTCAGCAGGTAGGTATTAGTAGGTGTTCATCAACAATTCCGAGTAGTTCGGAGGGTGTGTCTGAGGAGGTAGGTATTAGACTGGTGTTCAACGATATGATACTAGGTAGTAGGTTGAGGGTATCTCATCAGGTACGTATTAGGCTGGTGTTCATCAATAAGTTTCTAAGTAGTGCGGAGAGTGTGTCTGAGCAGGTAGGTATTAGACTGGTGTTCAAGGATATGATACTAGGTAGTGGGTTGAGGGTGTCTCAGCAGGTACATATTAGGCCAGTGTTCATCAACAAGTTTGTAAGTAGTGTGGAGAGTGTGTCTGAGCAGGTAGGTATTAGACCGGTGTTCCAAGACATGTTTCTTGGTAGTATGGTGAGTGTGTCTAAGCAGGCCGGAATCAAACCAGCGTTCAGAGCTATTATGCTGGTGTCAAGCTGCATGTATTGAGTGATCCTGTCTCACCAACATATCTCGAAACAAGCCTTTGGACTTCAGGGTACTAGTCAACAGTGTAGGTATATTGGTCAAATGAGATTTTTCCTTGAGTTTCCCATCCTATAGTTACTGAACTGTTGAATCCTTTAAGAAGGTATTCATGAGTTGCCATGGTAGTGACGGCTGAACCGGAATTTAGTTTTGATAAGAGTTTTGGTTGTTGAAATAGAATGTTCGCTGTCATCAAAGTTTCAGCCTTACAAGTACAGTTCAATGCTAGACGGAGGGGTAAATTTCCTAAAAAACAGGGATACGCGAAATACCTGACTACAACTTGCTACCGTAATATACTATTGTTTTCAAATTAAACTTTAATATTGCCAGAATAGGTAAAATAAGAACTACTGGCTATTTTTGGGATCGGAAGTGAGAATAAATAGACTAACGTATAGGGTCTTTGATAGGTATCATTGTGCAGATATGCAAGCTGGTTTGGGTCAATCACTTGCTAGCATGTACATGCAGTATTTGCTAAACAACAACAGTTTTTGATAGTATTAAGTATATTTTTAATATCAACGTGTATTTTGGTAAATAACGATGTATGCTCCTTTACCCAGTTACCGGTGACCTTAATTGATTTATAAACTATGTTTATTATATCAGTAATTAAAAATAAGAATCTCATTTTCATGAGTTAAAGGGGACTGACGGTTAGTGGGAGATTTTGACTGCTCAAAACCAAAACATTCGGTATGCAAATCGCTGTGATATAAACAAAATTTGAGAGGCACTTCGGAAATCACCGGTAACTGGTAAACACCGATAACTGGGTCAATTAGTAGTTTGGAAAATTCCGGTAATTTTGAATATGTCGGTATTTAGCAAAAGAATTTAAGCCGATTATAATAAGCTATACATTTTTCGTAAAGAGTTTGTTTCTAAAGCACTTGTCTTCACACTAATTAAGTGTATTATATGATAATAGAATTGTAGATTTTGGTGTATTCCGGTATTTCGGTTATTAGATGTACTACTTCGGTAATTACTATAACCGAGCGCCAAATGCTTTATAAAAACAATGTTTATCGGCTGTTTTAGCATGTTTGGGTCAGGAAAACATAACTTTTCACTTGTGCTCTTTTGAAGTGAGAGCCGACAACCAATTTTAAAATCAGGCGTTTAAATTAGAAATTCCGAAACGGATCGCAGTCAATTTTAAAATCAGAAGGATTGCCAAACGGGCAGTGACAACTACACTTATTTGCTCGATTCTAGTTCCCGCAACAAAAAGCTTTCTTGAAGAAGAAGATTTGAGCCGCGACGTGAGAAAACCAACAATGTGGTCGTGCGTCCAGCGCAGACTCAGATCAGCCTGGGCATCCGCCCAGTCTGATCAGAGTCTTCGCTGTCCGCATGGAGGTAGCTTAGACCCTTAGCTACCCTTTGAGCTCTTAATAAAGAGTGATCAAACTGAGTGGATGCCCAGTCTGATCTGAGTCTAGGCTGGGCGCACAACCACATTGTTGGTTTTCTCGTGTCGCGGCTCATTTATACCAGACAGTAGCAAAACTGCAAGTGGCTGTCCAAGGTCTTCAAGGACAAGTATCAGCTTTACAAAACCAGTCATGTGGTAACGTTTTATTTTTCCTTAAACATCCTTTATTAAGTTTTCTTTTCTTTTTCTTTCATGTTGGAAAAAAGGAGAGAGCAATGGCAATTTCAATTATGCGAAGACAAAATTTGAAAGAAGCAAACATGATACCGTTATGAATTATGTTGGCTACAATGGGAAATGATCTTAAAGTTTGCTATGCAAATTTTGCAAATTCTTCTATGAAATGGCCTATCCAAGACAGACCAACATTAAATTTTGCTAGTTTTACGCTTCGACCATGGATACTTTGTAGTCCGAAGATAGCAACTCTAAAAGAGAGTTATTGTCTTACATACAGAAACTAAATATTTCATAGATAAGCATATCTGTAAAAAAAACCTTACACATTCATACTAAATATGATAAGAAATACAGAAAAAAGTGCGAAGAAAATTGAAGTAAAACCTCTTGATAAACGCAAAATGTATTCTATAGGCTATTTGCTCATCTGAGCACAAAATGCTGTTATGATCAGTCATCGTAAGTCGCCCATCCGTCGTTTGTCGTCCGTCATCTTCACCTACCTGATAGAGGTTACATTGTTGAGCAACTAAAGACAAACTTACATAATATGTTTATGGCTACAGATCTTGTGGCCATAAACATATTATGTAAGTTTGACTATAATTAAACAATCAGACTATTTACACCAGGGGCCGTATTTATAAAGCTACTTAAGTCGTTGCTATGCTGTTGCTAAGGCTAAATATCTATAAAGGAGATTCCCTACAACTATGAAATTTGGTCTGGAGGAACAGTCTTTGTACAACTATGAAATTTGGTCTGGAGGAACAGTCTTTGTAAGACTGTTCCTCCAGAGCAAATTTCATAGTTGTAGGGAATCTCCTTCAAAGAAATTTAGCCTTAGCAACAGCATAGCAACGACTTAAGTCGTTTTATGAATACGGCCCCAGTTATTGCACCTTTCTTAGTGGGAAATGATGTATGTCATCTTGTAGGCACAATACAGGCTACATTTTTTTAAAGCAGTCATAAACGAAAAAAAACAACACAAACTATGTTTAAGGCTTCAAAATTTTAATCAAGTTTAAAAATGGCATAATTAGTGAGATCTTTAACATAATAGTTATTAGCACTTACTTAGAACGCTGTGTGTCTTCTAATAATAAAAGGGCAACATTTTTCTTTCTTTCTTTCTTTCTTTCTTTTTTATGCAACCTTGCTTAATCATACTGGCATTTCATCTATATAAGGATCTCAGCCGAGTTCAATAATAGGTCAGAGTTCAATAATAATTTCAGATCGGATAATTTTTATCAGAGTAATTTCCCTTTATTTGTAAAAAGAAAGTCTTAATATCAATATGTGAGAACAAAATGTGTAACATTTTTGAAACAGCCCTATTCAAACTTGCATAACTTGTTTGTCACTGCGAGATCATAGCCAAATTTAATAATTGGCCGAATAGGACTTCTTGAATTGACAACAAAATTATTTGAGCCGCGACACGAGAAAACCAACAATGTGGTTGTGCGCCCAGCGCAGACTCAGATCAGCCTCGACATCCGCCAAGTCTGTTCAGACTCTTTGCTAAGCGCTTAAAGGGTAGCTAAGGGTCCAAGCTACCTTCATGCGGACAGCGAAGACTCTGATCAGACTGGGCGGATGCCCAGGCTGATCTGAGTCTGCGCTGGACGCACAACCACATTGTTGGTTTTCTCTTGTCGCGGCTCATTTTTCTTTACTCAGTGAACAAGAAATGATGTGTCAGAAACTGCCATATCAATATACTTTCTTTTGTGTTATTCGTATTTTTAATCAGCTGACCTGAGCACAGAGTTATTGTTATCAGGCAAAAGAGCACTTGAGTATCAAAAAAATATCAAAACAGGTTACCATTCAAAAATCACGATAGCCACCACGACCAAAATATGGTAAAATACATAAAAACGACTTTTTCATACGGACTAAACCGATTTGTATGACAATTTGCAGAAGCCTTACACAAACTTCCTAACAACTGAAGGTTGTTTTTTAAGTTTTAGGTCAGGGGAAATTCAGGTCCGTCATGACCTTAATGTTTCTATTTTAGGCTGCGATGAGAAACCACCTGTTTTCATGGCCGCCCTCTCTGCCGACCTTCTGCATTGCACAAAATACCAACCTGTGATATTTGATGCGGTCAAGGTCAATCAAGGATCAGCCTACAACAACGTACATGGAACCTTCACCGCCCCTGTAGCGGGCATATATGCGTTCAGCACTACATTGTCTGTAATGCCTACCAACATGTATCACGTTGCTATAGTTAAAGGGAACGCTACAAATGAAATTGGTTACTTATATACCGACCCTCAAAATATCTGGCTACAGAGAAGCACTACTGTGTTTACACACATGAATCAGAATGAGGACGTCTGGATGGTTTGTATCGGTGACGGGGAGTCGCGTATTGAAGGAGACCATCAACATGCCTGGGAAGGTGCAAATGACTACCATTCCCATATGTCTGGATTTCTTGTTTCTGTTGACTGAAAACTCACACTATCGCCATTTTCTTCAAAGTTTTTGCGTTCTCCTGTTTATTTTCCAGGACAGTACGAAGAAACCTTTGAGAAGGGATCGGAGGACGATGCAAAATTGAACGTTGAAGTTGCTGCCCCTGAAAGTAAGCACACTCTCTTTCAGCTAGATTAAAGAAGAAGAAGTAAAAACATAGACACTCTTGTGATTGATTTGAATACCAACTTATATGTTATACAAGATTGAACTGAATATTATGGAGAAATAAGGTGTTTTAGTAAAGCTCCATGCTTGCTGCCATTTTTACAAAAGGAGACAGTTCTTTGTGATTTCCTGGCCGCGTCCTTGGTAGAATGAGCTTATTTTCAAATGGGATCTACTCCTGATGGAAAAACTTTGCTACTAGAGTAAGAAATATTTTAGTGCACCCCAATGAAAGAGAGGCAAAACTGAAATGCCACAGTTGCTTCTTCTGAAAGTGTACACTTGTGAAAACTCATCAGTATTTGTACGACCGTCTTTAGAATATTTTCTATTGACGTTTCCTATGTGCCAAAACTTCACAAAACTAGAACTGTCAGAAAAGCTGACCTTACCCCCCGCTGTAGTGCATCCACTGTTTATGGCCTGTATGGGGAAAACAAAACATGAAATAAACAAGTCTACCATGTATGACAAGTCTATGCTGAACATATGCTGAGAAGTCTGCTACAGGCCCGGAACCAGGGGGTGGGCTTTGGGGCTTCAGCCCCGCCATCTGGGCCTCAAAATGTAGGCTTCCAGATAGAAAGGAGTTTGAGATTATTTACCCTTGTGACTAGATTAAAATATATGTTGTGACATCTAATTAGAATCGCCTCGGCGAGGCGATTCTAATGAGATATCGCAACATATATTTCAAGGCAAAAAAGACATTATCAAAAATGCTCCCTAATTATGTCATATATTTTTAACCTCCTTCCCCTCCCCCACATACACATACATCTCCGCACCTCCCAGCCCCACCAGTTATCCAGAGCCCCACCAGTACGAGGTGGTCTGGATCCCTGCCTGTGCTATGCAAAGTGTCATTAGTCATTGTCAAGTCATGTACCAGATTTGATCTTGCACAGTTGCTGAGAATTCTTGTACGAAAAATAAATAGAGGATCTTACATGAGTGCTCATGTATTATTGAATTTATTAAACGAGTTGGGGAAAAAGATAAGATGCGAGGCTTTGCCGAGCATCTTATCGGTTTTCCCCAACGAGTTTAATAAATTCAATAATACAGGACACGAATGCAAGATTCTATTTATCATATGACACTAAAATCGCATTTTGTCAGCAGAATTTGCACTAAAACGTCACGATTTTGTCATTAGAAAACGCGACGTTTTTATGGACGTCAACGTATATACGAGGGATGATCAAAAAGTTCCCGGAAAAGTGCTGTACGCCCTTTATTATTTTACTTTCTTCAATAAAATTTTATCCCAGGCAACCTTAATGTAATTGTGATTCATATCATACAAAACAATTGACTAATGTCTAACCAGTTTATTGCACGCGCCACCAACGTAACGACCGGTAACGTGACCCGGCCCAGCTAACGTTACGTTTCATTTTATCTTTTCTAATCGCAAAATTCGAACGTTGCTTACTAACAAATTATTAATGTAAACATGCATTACCTTACATAAACTTAAAAATTTGTATCTTATCTTGATGTCCATTACAAATTTTGTAAGTTGTTTTGATTCTTTCTACGAAATGATCGCTAAGTCCAACGTGACCTTTAATCAGTTAATATGTGGGGTTGGGGTAATTCAAGGGCAAATAACTTACTTTACCTTATAATACGGAAGTGTTATGATAAGGTTTCATTAACTAGAGATAATGGCAATTCGTTAGATATGAGAATTATGCCTTTCAGTTGACCCATTCAAGCAATACGACAACACAACATGAAATCGGCAGCATAATGAACTTCCAGCAAATGCCCATTTCAACCAGCAGCAACGATGTATCGGCCATCTTTGTCATAATTAAGATCATATTAATTTATTACTATGTGCAGTATTTAGAAGAGTGTGGTTCATGAAGCTACTTATACAAAAAGACTTATCTTAAGGCTATGGCTGATTTTTGACAAAGCTTTCTGATGTAGGCTTGCTGCTGTTTGATTTAAGACTTTCGATAGACAGGATATGCTGCTGCAGATATCAGATGGCGTTGTCCCATTGCTGGAATAGTTCGACTGAAAAGGTGCATAACATGTCTAACAAATTGCCATTATCTAAGGTTCATGAAATAAATCATAACAATTCCATTTTATAAGGTAATGCAAATTATCTGCTCTTGAATTACCCCACCCCTACACATTTGATTTTTAAAGGGCACGTTAGAATTAAACATCATTTCGTTAAAAATATCAAAACAACTTACAAAAATTGTTATGAACATAAAGATAAGATATATATTTCTAAGTTTAGGTGAATGAATTAACGTTACTACATACATTTCACAGATAAACAACGTTCAGAAATTGTTATTAGAAACGATAAAAATGCAACGTAACGGTAGCTGGGCCGGGTCACGTTACCGGTCGTTACGTTGGTGGCGCGTGCTTGAAACTGGTTAGACATAAGTCAATTATTTTGTATGATATTAATCACAAATACATTAAAGTCGGATAGTGTGAAATTTCATTGACGAAAGTAAAGCAGTAAAGAGAATACAGGACTTTTCCGGGTTCTTTTTGATCATCCCTCGTAGAACGTTACGACGTAATTTGCATATTTAATCCACTAGTGGATTATCGTTTTTAATGCATGGCTTTATTCCACTCTCAGATGCGACGTCATATGATAAAAGTACTTAATGCATAGAGAGAAAGAGAAGTGAACTAATACAAGAAAGAGCAAACAGGACAAGGATAGATCTCTATCCCATAATACAACTTGTCGTTGTAACTGCATACCAAATATCAACTTTCTATCTTATACTGTCTTTGACAAAAATGTAGAGAAAAAGTAAAAGGAACAAATACAGGGAAAAGTAAAGAGGAGAAGGTCTGTTCTCAATCCCACGATACAAGAAGTCATTGTCAACTCATATACCAAATATATACCTTCCACCTTGAAAAGTTGCTGAGAAATTACATTATTGAATGCATGGAGGGAAAGAAAATGAATAAATATAGGAAAGAACAAATAAGAGAAAGCTGTTTCTCTATCCCATGATACAACTTGACGTTGTTAGCCTGTAAACCAAATATAAAATTTCTACCTTATGCCATTGTGGAGATATCTTTGAGGAAAAACTATGGAGATAGAAAAGTGAACAATCCCACGATACAATTTGTCATTTTCATCGTGTATACCAAATATGAAGTTTCTATCTTATACGGTTCTTGAGATATCTGTGACGAAACAGTGTTTCGAAATACGGAAGGACAGACGGACGGGACGGAACTACGGACAGATGTAAAACAGAACCCCCCCCCCCCCCCACACACACACACACACACATTTTCCAAAGCAGGGGTATAATTATGATTCGTATGTAGTTTTCTGCCAACATGTTTGAATGTAGTGATACCATATAGAAATATGGTTGCTTTGACGGCTAAAATGAAAAGAGGGGATACCTACTTTATTCAAAATTTATTTGAGATGACAACGTATTTCATGATCGCGTGCTGATAACGTAAAAATCTTAGTTTTTTTTAAAAAAAGTAATCTCAGACAAGGTAAATAATATATTGCAAGGCCGATTTCAATGTCGTAAGAGTCGGTTACATCGTACTAATGTCATTTGTCTGAAGCAGCTGTCATTGGAATTATGAAATAGAGCCAGTTACACCATAAGGTCAGTTTTCCGAAGTGTCCTACTAAACGGTTTCATTTTCATAAAATGGTAACGTTAGCATTTGGTTTAGACAAAAGTCGTTAGTGCAGGGTAACCGAGCTTTGCGACATTCTAGAATAGAAAATTGGAGTTTTAAAGGTAAATGTACACTTCCGCGTATTTCATTATGGGTGAAACTGGTCAAAGTAAGCAACAAAAAATTGTGCAAATAATCTTCAACCAAAACATATTTGAGCCGCGACACGAGAAAACCAACAATGTGGTCTTCCGCCCAGCGCAGACTCAGATCAGCCTGGGCATTCACCCAGTCTGATCAGACTCTTTGCTAAGCGCTTAAAGGGTAGCTGAGGGACTAAGCTAACTTCATGCGGAAAGCGAAGACTCTGATCAGACTGGGCGGATGCCCAGGCTGATCTGAGTCTGCGCTGGACGCACGACCTCATTGTTGGTTTTGTCACGTCGCGGCTCATTTGTTATGGAGGCTGGAGGCTGAGGCATAGATCACTGCATACTCTTCTAGAATATTCACGAGTATTTTGTCATCATAAATTGATTGACTCTTTATAGTCCGTTTGCGACCAAGTGCAAACGGGTTTTGCTTATTTTCTCGAAAACGATGAAAGGTCTATCAAATGTTCTAATGTGCAACTGATCCCTATAGCTATACATACCAGAATAAGAAAATTCCAAATAGTTGGATGCTTTTGTAAAACATTTTCCATTCAGTAACAGTCAGCTAAAATGAGCAAGAAAACAACTGTACTTATCAGTAATTTGCTATTGATTAGCCGGTAAAATTTCATGCCCAGCTGAGTTGAGCATGGAAAAAGTTTTATAACCTTGGGGTCTGAACGATATAACCAACAGAAACTTAGGAATAATTTGACGGGTGTGCTCCTTTGGTGATCTTCTTATCTTCGACTGCCCGGATTGATCAAAGTAATTCTTCCGAACGTCTCCACTGTTTAAGCCGTTTGCAAGTAACTAATAACTGAAAACTAAAAAATGATTATTTCTCAGAGTTTTATTCGGCATAGTGAAATGGATATCTGAAATACAAATTTAACATAAACATGAAAAAAAGTAAAGTGAGGAACGGAAAAACAGTACAGTACGGACACACGGAATACATTTAATATACAACTAATGTAGGGTCGAGTCGGGTAACTTTGGACGGCGGGTTATTTTGGACATACCGTTGCAAACAGTGAAAATCAAGATGAGACGGCTCATAATGAGCCGTCTCATCAGGAGTTTCACTGTTTGCCCAGTTAATTTTGTTTTAATTCCAAACAACTGTCATATAAAGGAAACAATGTCACTGTCCGAATTTACCCGCTGTCCGAATTTACCCGACTTTACCCTACATGCATTGATGCTTAGCGTCCCATAAACATGAACACAGGACCGTTTCAAACAGTACAGACTTCGGCATCTAATACATGTCTACACCGTTTGCAAAAAAAAAAAAAAAAAAAATGAAATAAAAAAAAAATCAAATCAGGCGCCTCTTATATTAAAAAAGGACCTGCCCGAACTATGAGGTAGAAGAGCCCACTCGGCATAAATGGGTTAACAGACAGTGCTCAGACATTTCGGTCACGGACAATTCCGCCTAGGACGTTTCGGCCTAGGACGGTTCGGCCAAGTACATTTCGGTCAAGGACATTTCGGCCACAGAACTTGGCAAGGCCGAAACTGCCTTTATCTAAAATTACTTTTTACAATTAAATTAAGTAGTTATGTGAGTAACTTAATGCTCGTCTTAATGAACTCCAAGGATTTGTTGTTGTCTTGATGTTTTATGGACCTTCAACATCTTTATGCGAGAAATTTCAGCTACTTGAACTAAAGCCTTATATGATACTTGGTTAGGTGTTTTGTTTGGTTAATAACTCTTAAACACTTTTAAAGTCATTTTGAGCATAGTCTGGCACATTTGCTATCCTCACCCATGGGACAATCTGCCATCATTTATGTGATGCTTATAATATCTTTATATGCATTTTTGGCTTTAAGAGATACGGTTGGAGTTATTTTGAGCTCAGTCACACATTTTTGCGCTATGTGTGCAGAAAACCATCCATGCCTTTTTAAATGGTTTAGAATGGCATATTTTAATTCCCCATTTTTTCAGATTTGGCCGATCTGTCCTAGGCCAAAATGTCCTAGGCCAAAACGTCCGTGGCCGAAATGTCCTACATTCCCGTACATCATGTTAGATTACAGCTTTAGCGTTTACATTTTTTTTGCGTGTTCGTGACTCTCCCGTCGGGCGGTTTGCAGGGGAAAACACCCACAATTCTGTAACTCCCTAGCGTTGAGAGAAATATTAACGAGTTTATCTTTCTTGAGAAAGTTTCTCGCTCACGCCAAAGAAAGTTTCTTTGCATTGAACAGCACAGATTCGGAAATTGAAATTTACAGTTTTGTCGCAGAGGTTTTAAAAGAAGTTTATATACTCCTAGGCAATTCTTTTTCTGCATGCGCAAATTATTACTTCGTCACAAGACCAACTTTGATCCACTGGCTTATTCATGCAAATTTAAGGTCAATTTATCATATGACATCACATCTGAGAGTGTAATAAAGCCATGCATTAAAAACGATAATCCACTAGTGGATTAAATATGCAAATTACGTCGTAATGTTATACGCTGGCGTCCATTAAAACGTCGCGTTTTCTAATGGCAAGATCGTGACGTTTTAGTGCAAATTTTGCTAATAAAATGCGATTTTAGTGTCATATGATAAATAGAATCTTGCATTCGTGCTCCTGTATTATTGAATTTATTAAACTCGTTGGGAAAAACCGATAAGATGCTCGGCAAAGCCTCGCATCTTATCTTTTTCCCCAACTCGTTTAATAAATTCAATAATACATGGGCACTCATGTAAGATCCTCTATATGTACGTTTTAGGAGCAGCAATTCTGCTATTTTCATTTTGCTTCCCGTATCGATGGGGATCAACTCTAAAAGGAAGGAATTTGCCCCTTAGGAGCAAATTCCTTCCTTTAAAAACATACCCTAATTTAAAAAGGCAAAGTTAAACAAGGTTCATGAGAGTCAAAAAAAAAAAAAAAAATGTTTTCCTTTATAAAGATAATTAAAAAAAATGTACCAATAAACATTAAATTGAACAGATACATCTCCGACCGAGGAAGTGCCATCTAAAATGGGAGTAATTGTCTCTTTTCCTGCTGCGGGGATGGAGAGGACGGGGAAGATATGCTAGGGTAAAGTCGGGTAAATTTGGACAGCACGTAAATTCGGACATACCATTGCAAACAGTGAAAATCCAGATTAGACGGCTCATCATAAGCAGTCTCATCAGGATTTTCATTGTTTGCCCAATTTTCTTTTGTTTTAAATTCCAAAAAACTGACATATAAAGGAAACAATGGTATTGTCCGCATTTACCTGCTGTCCGAAGTTATATGACTCTATCCTACTCTTAAAATTGTTTCTAGTAGACACATTTTCCCCCTAAGAGTTGAACTGTATCATGAAAGGAGTCAAACATAAAAAATAGCAAGCTGCTCCCTCTAACAGCCAAATGTATCTGTCAAATAATAGGTCCTAAGGTAAATAGGTACATTTTCAGGGAAAGCAAATCTACTATTTCCATATTTACCTCCCTTCTCAACTAGGGTAAAAGGATGGCGGAAAAATATGAAAGTATACCCATCTTGCTTAGAGCGATTTTCAAGGGCGTAGCTACCTATACGCAAATACGCAGGTGCGTATTGAAATTTTGTCAAATTGACAAAATTTCAACACACACCTGCGTATTTTCATGCTGAAATGTTGTTAATTGGGCTTAATTTTAATGCTAACTGCCAACAGACCGAAAATTTGATATATCTTAGCGGATTAACCCCCTATCATTGCCCTCAGTGAGTATAAAGCACAATTGTGCGTACAGTGTAATTGCCCCTAGCTACGCCCCTGATTTTGGTAAGACTCGTAAAATGTCAGCTCTGGGTAGTGTACAATAGCACAAAAAGACCGTTTCGTGCCAATACATACTGCTCTATAAAACACCAAACAGCAGACGACAAAAGTTTTGTCTGCAAATTTAAAAAAAATGAATCATATTCAAAATTCGAAGACGGAGAGAAAAAACATCGTGAAGTTCCAGAATGCGTCTCATTATGAGTCATCCCATCTGGATCAACGCCGTTTCTAGCCTTGCCCAAGGCTTAGAAATATACATATTTGGATTTTTCATAAATTTTCTTGACTACACAAATTTTTCTTCTTTGTGCTAGTCTATAGGCATGGGGCTCAGACAAACCCACAGGAGAAAAATTAATTTCTAGACTAGCCAAACATAGAACATAAAAAAGATAATAAAAAAACATTTATATGTGACAAACAATTTAATATATCCGACTGGAGCAAGTCTACGCTGTTTCCAAAATCAACGACTTTCAGTTTTGGCACTTTAAAAGTTTATTGCATAGTACAGTTTTAATGATGGATTACTTCGCAACGATCATCTTAACCAACAAATTTACAAAACAAGAAACATAAGAATAAAAGGGAAAATCATGGACGAAATGAAATGAAATGACGCTGATGAAGTTCCGTCCTTCATCTGATATCCAGGATTGTTGCATGCGGCCTTCACATCAGCAAGTACAGCTTTTATCTCGTTGCCTAGCGACGCATCACATGTGGAGAACACCTCCGTCACACAAGGAATTAAATTATCAAACAGGCTGAAAATAAATAAATATGGAAATAAATAGATAAATAAGTTTCTGGTGCATACAATATCTTCAGCATATTCAACGCATTATGCATAGAGTGAAGGTTCAGACCATTCTGTCTGACCTGGGGTCGTATTTATAAAACGACTTAAGTGGTAGCTATGCTGTTGCTAAGGCTAAATTTCTTTGAAGGAGATTCCCTACAACTATGAAATTTGCTCTGGAGGAACAGTCTGAAAAAGACTGTTCCTCCAGAGCAAATTTCATAGTTGTAGGAAATCTCTTTCATAAAAATTCAGCCTTAGCAACAGCAAAGCAACGACTTAAGTGCTTTTATAAATACGGCCCCAGGGTCTCATGTTGTACATTTTCTTTCAAGGAAAGTGACACAGGTATACTTTAGGTGACAGTGAAGACCTAGATCACACACTTTGATGAAGGTCTAAACTGTTTGCCAGTAAGCAAACAATCATGAAATGTTACCTCTAGTTCCAATATTTGGAGTATGAAAGCTAGAAAATGACAGATCCACAGCCCCGGATCCGGGGGTGGACTTTGGGGCTTCAGCCCCGCCATCTGGGCCTCTGTGTCGTGCATGATATGTTGGCCTCCAGCTAATCAGGGATGTATGATGATAGTTTGAGATAATTTATCCATGTGGTTAGATTAAAATATATGTTGCGACATCTCAGTAGAATCGCCTCAGTAGAATTGCCTCGCCGAGACGATTCTAATGAGATATCACAACATATATTTCAAGGCAAAAATACATTATCCAAACCTCTAAACAAACTGGTCCCTAGTTATGTCATATATTGATCCCTAATTTTGTCATATATTTACAACCCCTCTCTCTCCTCCCCACCCATCCACCTTCACACGCATTCTGGCACTTTCCAGCCCAACAGAAATACAGAGCACCACCAGTACATGGTAGTCTGGATCCGAGCCAGGATACAATCAGATTCCATCATTAAAAACATTTCGTCCATGCTATGTCATGTTGAGAATTCGAAGAGTAGAGGGCAAACAGTGTAGATCCAGGTGTGGCGGTTCATTCTGATGTGCCTTATTTGGATCTACGCTGTTTGCAAATTCAACTATTTTCAATTTTGACGCTTTAAGGGTTAATTGTACTCGTTTGATGTTTAACCCATTAATGCCCAGCGTCCCAAAAAAACGGGACATAGGCAAACAGTGCAGATCCAGATCAGACGCCGCAAAACGCGGCATCTGATCAGGTCCTACATTTTTTGCATAAGACAAATGGGTATTTTCCTCAAAATAAAACAAAAGTTTCTGAAAAAAACTAAACTTGACACCCCTTAAATGACAAATGGGCTCATCCAATATATACAGGTAGAAGAGTCCACTGGCCATTAACATGATTAATGGGTTAAGTTTATTTTCTCGTTATACTCGACGATTCCGTTAATTTTGTAAGAGGAATGAGGTTTAACGATTCCACACGCTGCAATTTCGGTTTTGTCTCATGCTCCCATGTTGCCTTAGAGCAAATTCTTCCTTTTTAAGTGTGAACCCCATTTTGGGAGGGCTTCGTTGTCCAGGCAAGTAAATAAGTGACAATAGTTGTTCCCCTTTGTAAAACGGCGGAAAAACGTGGACGTGTGCCCATACGCCGAAATACCTTACCATTAATTGAACAGGACTTACAAGAAATAGTAAACTAAAGCTGCATGCTCTTTAGGGTCTATCCTGTTACTATTATCCGTCGACAGAACAAGAGAACAAACAGACTTTTTTGAGACAACGACACCACCAAAACCAAATAAAAAAAAAAAGAAAAAAAAAAAAAGACTCCACACAAAATATTCTTTAAAATTACCAAGGCTTACGATGGAAAACATTCGTGGACTGCACCTCCGCATTGGGAAACCAAATGTTTCATATTTAGGACAATTGCAGGAATACTTGAGATGTCCAATTTTAAATTATACCGTATTTGCCTATAGAAAAGGCATGGGAGCAATAGACAGACTCGCAGTAAGCGTATAAGGATCTATCATGAGTGTGAGGTCTGTCACGAGGGCCACTGTTCAGCATCACGAGGCTTGCCGAGTGATGCCGAACAGTGATCCCGAATGACAGATTTTCCTATCCGCACCTCACACCAATGATAGATACTTTTTCTTGCACACCTAGTTTTGTTTTAACTTCAGAACTTTTTTAAAATGCGTAATTCTAGTGCTTGAGAGGTTTCAACTTGATCTTGAAAGAAGGCGCCGCTTTCAACGACCGCCATTCGGCTCTTTACGTCAACGACTGGCGTGCATAAACTGACGTCATTTTTACCGTCTTCGTGACGTCATCATCTAAAACGCCAACGTCACTTGACGACGCAGGTACGTGAGCTCCTATACAACCAATGCATTGACAGCTCGTGATTTTTTCCGGTCCTGGGTCAGAACACTAGGGTAAGATAAATAGAATCTATCATTGGTCTCCGATGCGGACAGGGAAATCCCAACCCGAGGGCATACGGGGTGAGTCGGAAACGAGGCTTGCCGAGTTTCCGACACACCCCGTGTGCCCGAGGGTTGGGATTTCCCTGTCCGCATCGGAGACCAATGATTGATTATTTTTCTTACCTACAATAATATTTACTTTAAATTGAACAGGGAACTAATAGGCCTATTTCATGCGAACGTGTACAAGTGTAAGTAGTACAATCGTGTCACCCTCATGGCTGCTGTAGTGAACAGACAACGAAAAAAATAGGTCCTTGACAAATCCGCATTTTTAGATTTTCTAATTGAAATTTACATAAAAGAACAAAATTTGTATTGAGACGACTACAGAAAGCGCGTGTATGACGTTAATTGTGACGTAACGTCAACGTCATTTCAAACGTCAGTTGGTAACGTCTTCAAAATGGCGGCCTCCTCGACAGTTTTTGTCACGGTGAACCATTGCTTATTTTGGATCTTTTTTTTCAGACTTTAAGATCTTGAAACAGGCTATAATGGGATTATAAAGAATGAATAACCTTTCTTGGGTTGGATTTTATCGATGTGGCAATTCATTCCTATGAAAGAATAATGCATAAAGTATGGAATCGCCAAGCCGGGCGCACCGTATTTCAAGAGGCGCGTAGTGGTACATAGAATTCAAGCTCGTGTGAGCTGTCTCAGCCCATGGACAAGACAGAATTTTCCAGCACCGCTATAAATAGAACAAACTCTGTCTCGTAGGTAAGAAAAGATTTTCTATCCCAGGTGAAAAAATGGCATTTTCTATCCGATGTGCAAGAAATTCCTTTACCTACCTGCACATTTCTCCTGCAATCTTGTCGACGTCTTTGATCGCAGTTACAGATGGTATGATCTTGTATGCCTTTTCTGCGAAATCAACCCAGCAGGAATTTGACTGACCGGCGAGATGTTTAAATCCTTGTACAATACAGGGCAGCTGTGACTTGATATCTGAAGAATAATAAGAAATATTATAGCGACACGACAAAGCCAACAAATTGATATGTGCGCCCAGCGAGGACTCAGATCAGCCTGGGCATCCGCCCAGTCTAATCAGAGTCTTCGCTGGCCGCGTGGAGTTAGCTTAGATCGTTAGCTCCCACTAAGTGCATAGCAAAGACTCTGATTAGACTGGGTGGACACACAGGCTGATTTGAGTCTTCGCTGGGCGCACATGCCATCCACTTTGTTGGTTTTGTCGTGTCGCGGCTCATTTGTTACCATTCTATTCTATTCTATCCCATAACCTTACTAGGTCGTTGGGGCACCACAGATTACTTCAAAACAATCCCTTTCCACCTTGTCCTGTCTTCAGCTGCCCTAGTTGAGCTGGCAAAATCCATTCCTGTCCAATCCTTGATATTGTCTTCCCACATCTTCTTCTGTCTACCTCTTCTTCTTTTTCCTTTCACTGTGCCCTGAAGAATTGTCTTTGCTAAACCAGAAGACATTGAGACGTGGCCAAACCACCTTAGTTTCCGTTTCTTGACCAGCGTAAGGAGTTCATCATATTCTCCAATGGCTGCTTGGATCTTCATGCGAACCTCCTCATTGGTTATATGGTCTTTGTATGAAATGTTCAGTAACCTTCGGTAGCATCTCATCTCAAAGGCCTGCGTTCTTTTCTCTAACTCTGCTGTCAAGGTCCATGATTCACAGGCATACAGAAATTTGGAAATGACAAGGGAGCGCATAAGTGTCACCTTTGATCCAAGAGATATATTGTTATCTCTCCAAATTGGTTTCAGCTTAGTAAAAGCTGAAGTGGCTTGTGCAATCCTTGACAGAACCTCCTGTTTTGAGCCATCATCTGAGATAACTGCTCCAAGGTATTTGAAGCTGTTTACGGTACCCAGCTTCTGCCCTTTTACCTTGATCTCCTCTGCATGCCGTCTGCGCTGTTCGTCATCAGTTTGGTCTTCTCAGCACTGATCTCCATCTAATACCTTGTGCAGGTTTGGTCGTGACTTTCAACTAGAGCTTCCAGTTCCTGCTCTTCCTCAGCTAGAGCATCTATGTCACCGGCAAACCGCAGATTGGTAATGTTACCATAAAGATTCTAAAAAATGGGACACCCAAACTAGTAACCGCAACTGTCCTAAAATTAAACAAGAGGGCCATGAGGCCCTGAATCGCTCACCCGAGCAATTGGCAAAGTGGCTTTTCTTTATGTCTGAAATTGTCAAACAATGAGTTTGGAGTCAAATGTCAAAGAATGACCATGACCTCTTGTACTCATAAAGATAACTGTATTTACCAATTTTTAGGCCTAAATCTTCAAAACTTTCCATGAAATCTTATGTTCTAGCATTTTCCCATATTTGACCTTGGCGTAAAATATTCAAGGTCAACCCAAGATCATCATTTTGAACAATCTTGATAGTACTGGAGAACCCAATGCTACATACCAAGTTTCAAGGCAATCGGTCGATTGGTTCTGGAGAAGAAGATTTTAAAGGTTTTTCCCATATATGGGCGTGGCAGCCATGTTGGTCATGTGACCTGGGCCGTTTGAACAAAATTTAATTCCTTCAACATCTGAAAGCTCTATATGAAATTTGGTTACAATTGGTTCAATAGTTTTTGAGGAGATTGTTTGAAATTGTAAAAATATGAGAGTTCTGGGTCAAAGGTCAAAGAATGACCTTGACCTCTTGTACTCACAAATCTTCATGTACTCAATGAGATGACTGTGTATACCAAGTTTTAGGCCTTACTCTTCAAAACTTTCCAAGAAATCTTATTTTCTAGCATTTTCCTTTATTTGACCTTGCCATGAAAAAGGTCAAGGTCAACCCAAGGTCATAATTTAAACAATCTTGGTAGTGCTCAAGTACCCAATGCTACATGCCAAGTTTCAAGGCCATCGTTCAATTGGTTCTGGAGAAGAAGATTTTTAAAAGTTTTCACCATATATGGGGCATGTTGGTCATGTGACCTGGACGGTATGAATAAATTTTCTTTCCCTCAACCCCTGAAGGCTCTATATGAAATTTGGTTACAAATGGTCCAGTGGCTTCTGAGGAGATTGTTTGAAATTATCAAAATATCAGACTCCTGGGTCAAAGGTCAAAGAATGACCTTGACCTCTTATACTCATAAATCTTCATGTACTCATTAAGATGACTGTAGATACCAATTTTTAGCCCAAAATATTCAACAGTTTCCAAGATATCTTATGTTCTAGCATTTTGCCATATAAAAGCACGAGGAAGCAAATTTGACCTTACCGTAAAAAAGGTCAAGGTCAACCCAATGTCATAATTTGAACAATTTTGGTAGTACTCGCTTACCCAATGCTACATACTAAGTTTCAAGGCCATTGGCCCAATGGTTCTGGAGAAGAAGATTTTTAAAGGTTTTTACCATATATGGGCATGGCGGCCATGCTGGTCATGTGACCAAGACCATTTGAACAATTTTTCGTTCCCCTTTCCTCTGAAGGCCACAGATGAAATTTGGTTACAATTGGCCCAGCGGTTTCAGAGGAGAAGTCGTTTGAAATTGTGGACGGACGACGGACGACGACGGACGACGACGGACGACGGAGCCTTACCATCCTATAAGCTCCCCCGGAGCCGCTGGCTCAGGTTAGCTAAAATGCATGCAGTAATGCATCTAAAACACAAAATGCAGTAATACATCTAGAACATTTGAATGACAGACAGTGATCAGACTGCTTCTGGATCTGATCTGCACTTTTGGTTCATACTAACTGTCCAAATATTTAGAGCTTTTAAGGTACCCGCGATGTTTCAAGGAAGACAACTCATTACATAGTGTCTTAAAGACAGGACTTCTGTGCCGGGGGGGGGAGTGGGGAGGGGGTTGTCTGGTTCCCATCTTACAGCATATTTACCTGTACAGGTAAAGGTGTGAAAATTTATTCAACCAATCAGTGGATCAGAATTACCAGTTATGATCATTTTATTGGTTGACTGGAGGTGTTGACACTATGTGATCAAGAGACAGAATGACACTTGCCGTTTCAGATGGATTTGATATTTCTTCTAATTTATACAATTTTTAATATCTCAATATCCCCTACTTTTTGTGAACAATATAATTATGTAAATTCAGAACCACAATACTAAGCAGCATTCAATATGCTCGATAATTATAATTAAGCAGTACCCCCGAATTTCGCTTCATTCGTTTCAGCTTTCCATGCAGAATGGCTCTGTGTGAAAATGGACCTTATCGAGGCATGTGTATTCAAACCAGCCTACACATCTCTTAAGGTGATAAGAATCTTTTCGCCGGACTTTTAACATCGAACAAATTCAATACCGATACTGTACAATATTTGAGCCGCCACATGACAAAACAATGTTGTGCGCCTAGCGCAGACACAGATCAGCCTACCCTTTAGGCGCTCAGCAAATTAAGAGTCTGATCAGACTGGGAGGATTTCACGGTCTTAACTTAAAGCGCCTATTGATATGCTAACTGTCTGGGTTCGAGTTCCTTCGGTGGCGGAATCAGCTGCGTTACATTGCAGTCTGTAATACCGATTCTTGTTCTTTTTTTGTGTGTGTTTATCAGAGATAAGCTTCTGCCAACCTCCTTCAAAGAATGCATCCCCGCTCCCGACCGAGGAATCACCTCGGCCGAGAACGGTGGAAAGCAAATAGGAAGTGTACCTATAGCGTACCATGCAACTGATATCCATTTACAATTTTAAAATGAACAAGGCACAGCTACTTTACATATCAGTTGTACTACTTTCCCATTTTCATTGAATTAACATCATGATGATAATAATCGAATGGCACTAAAAGTTTAATGACATTGTTATAAAAATCTACTTCACGCTTGATAAACATGTGAAAGTTGTCCACTTATCCTATAATACTTATCTATCTATTTTTAAATCTAGGGGACAATACTCTATCAGTATTCATAGCAAATTTAATTGCTTCTCTGTGCACTGATGCAGCCTTAAGACCCGTGTTAGCCCGTCAGGGCGATGTTTTGTTGGCTTCTGTGGGCGGTTGGGCAGGGTGGCTGTGTAGATAGGTAGGTAGGCTGGTATTTTTTTTACAAAGTTGAACTGCTCGCATACATAATTAATTGTGCTACGTTTACATGGTTTATTTTTTACAACTGAAAACGTAATCAAATCATTTCATGTCAGCGAGGATAATGCCAAATTTACAACAAATTCTGATCACAATGATAAACAGGGCAAATCGACTGAGGAAAAAAAACACACAAGAAACCCGGGCATGTGTGTGCCGGGCTATCGGAAAAATCCGCTATTAAACCCACATGGTTTGAATTGATATCAACCGATTGGTTGCAATTGTGGCGGGAAAGCTACGTCATCATAGCACGCGACTGGAATTTCCGTATCATCACTAGATAATGCAGTGAGATGAATTAAAACTGTCTTAATTATTTCGCAACCAATCGACTTGAAATTTTACAAAGAGTTTGAACACAGATTTACATATGATAGTATATGAAAAAAAAAAATACAAATTTTCCATCTGAAAGGCTGTGTGCAAATGAACCCTATAGATAAGTGCAAAAACAGTATTCCTTAAAATTATTGAGAATCGCAGTTTGGCTGTCAGTTGCAATTCATTCGTTTTAATCACACTTAGAATATCACTAAAACGCAAGAAAAGAACCTCATTTTTAAGTTTGATTTACAGACGTGACAATATGATATATATTCTTGCATCTAGTTTCGTCGCAACTGGGGTTGGGAAGACCCCTGTAAAATTATGTCCCTAGATGTTGCCTATGTTTGGCTATACAACCTTTGCTGGAAATAGATTATCTCATTAGAAATAGATAGTTTCTTCCATTGTTTACCATCATCAACAATCTTAATAATCACTTAGATATTCTACATGTTTAATAGTTGCCAAGTCCAATTTCTGGAAAAAGGACTGGCAATTGTGACTTGCACGGAAAACTGACAGCATGAAAACAGCAAAAATTTGCTCTGCTGATGATCTGAACGATTGATTGATTGATTTGATGCTTAACGTCCACGGTAAACACAACTATGGTCATGCCGGGACATTCAGTTAACCTAACCACACTATTCCTGGGCAGGCTTAGACCTCCTTAGCGGTTAACCAGTACTAAGTGCACATACTTTCGCCAGAAACTGACAAGTGCCCTTTTTGAATCAGCGGAAGGAGAAACGAAAGTATGTGGCCAGACCAGGTTTCGAACCCAGGACCCCTGACTTATGAGTCAGGTGCCCTACAGATTGCGCTACGCGGCCCGGCCATGATGATTTGAACGAAATATTTCTTTCAAAGTATATATTATCAAGTCAAATTTTATATCCCTAAAAAGCACATTTACTAAGCCTTATAATATTATGGGTTGTTAGCAGTTTCCATCAAAATTTATAAAATCAGGATGCTGCATCAGAGCAACATTCCCCAAGTCAAAATTGCATTTTTCCCGATTTACTGCTTTTTTAGAAAATGAAGGCCTATGTTTGAAAGCCAGCAGCAGGTACAGCTGACAAGGTTGTATGGAAATTCTTTTTAGATTGCCAGAACTTTATCATTAGATTAGAGGAACAGTCAGAAAACACTTGCTTAATCCTTATCTTTTCTACAAATAGTAATTGTGTTTGGTTAGAGTACATAAGTACACCATTTTCAGGAAAGACAAAAAGTCTCTAGCCTGCACGATTCAAGAGAGGGGGTTGTGTGTGTGTGTGTGTGTGTGTGTGTGTGTGTGTGTGTGTGTGTGTGTAACAATAGTGAATCACAATTATAATAGATACTAGTATGCTTAAAATATCACAAGGGGGGAGGGTGCTGTTGACTAATGAAACAACGGTATAAAGTCTATGCTTGACATATCAATGCCTATTACTTAATTTTCACTTTGCGAAAATTTCTCAATAATTTTGAGGAATACTCTATATATATACATGTAATTGTTTCGTAATATTGAAGTATCTTGCTTGAAATGCTTATTATGAATGAAAACATGCGACTCTAAAGCATAATGGTGATGCAGTGGGATAAACAGTAATTTCCTTGCCTCGCAACATATCGATTTAAAATTTTAAAGAGGGTTAGAAAACGGATTGACATTTGTTAAAAGCACGTTAAATCTCACGTCAATAATCCATCAATTTTCCTTAATCCCAGGACAATGTAAAGCTTTTGTCTATTTCGCGTATATAATATTGTATAATAAACTGATCAAATGGTCATGGGTTAAAATGAGTCAGAACAGCTAAAATCAGGGATACCTTTTTTTTGACAATTCCGAATTTGCATGATAATATTTAAGACAAATGCTCTTTCCCCTTTATTTATATCTTTAAAGTCTAAATTATACATCGTCTCACCTTCTGAATAGGGCGTGCACAGTAATTTACATTCATTACCTTGTTTCAGGGCACACAGTCGTTTCGCAAGTGGTTTGATGTTTCTCGGGGCGAATACTTTAGCAATAAGTTTGTCCACTGGTTTCTTGGCGTCAGAATAAACTCCATACATACAGTCACTCATTCTCTCGACTTCGCTGAAAAAATAAGAAAACATGTACCTGATATATCTTCCTTGAGGAACATAGGTGAGCCGCGACGCGTAAAAACAACAAAGTGTTTTTGCGCCCAGCGCAGACTCAGATCAGCCTGGGCATCAGCCCAGTCTGATCAGAGTCTTCGCTGTCCGCACGAAGGTAGCTTATACCCTTAGCTACCTCTTAAGCGCTTAGGGAAGACTCTGCTCAGACTAGGCGGATGACCAGGCTGATCTGAGTCTGCGCTGGGCGGACAACCACTTTGATGGTTTTGTCGTGTCGCGGCTCAGGTAAGGAAAACAAGTACCGTATTAATTCTAATAAACGCCCCTGCTCTAATGAACGCCCCTGCTCTGATAAACGCCCCTGCTCTAATAAGAGCCCCTGCTCTGATAAACGCCCCTGACTCTTTTTCAAAAATCCGTGTTTTCCATCAGTTTTACCAAGTTTACATTTGAAGAAGCAAAAACGAAATGCAAAATAATTTTGGAGCCGCGACACGACGTGAATACCAACAAAGTGGCAACTACGCCCAGCGAGACTCAGGAGAGCATTCGGTGTGCGCTTAAAGGGTAGCTAAAAGTCTGGCCTACCTCCATGCCGACCACGAAGACTCTGCTCAGGCTGGGCGGAAGCCCAGGCTTATATGAGTCTTCGCTTGGCGCATATGCCACTTTGTTTGTTTTGTCGTGTCGCGGCTCATGTTTGCTTATTCAAAATGTAATTCCTGAACCCAGTGAACATTTGCAGGAGATGAGAGAGATGATATAATAAGCCTAAACTCACCATCAAAGTCTGATATATTCATTCATGTAAAAATTTAATTTTTGTGAAAGTTCATCAATAAAATATTGTTAAATCAATGAATATATGAAAATCGGCGTCTGATTTTAGTGCATGGTTTCTTTATCATCTTTAAAACTAGTATGTATCAAATTTTGTGGCATTTAGTATTAAAGGAGGTGGCGCGATTCTTTAACTGCTGTTAACCGACTATTGATATGTAGTTAGTGAATGCAATATTATGTTTGTTTTGGCTATTGATCTCATTACTTTGCTACATAAAATGAATATGCAAGAAAATATCATTTAACTTTATGCAACTACTTTAGCTTTAAATCTATCTTAATACCGCTGAGCCGCTTGGGGAAAGTCATTTAATTTACCAGACTTGCGATATCCAGATATAAATGAGCCGCGACACGACAAAATAAACAATGTGGTTGTGCGCCCAGCGCAGACTCAGATCAGCCTGGGCATCCGCCCAGTCTGATCAGAGTCTTCGCTGTCCGCATGGAGGTAGCTGAGACCCCTAGCTACCCTTTGAGCACTTAACGAAGAGTCTGGTTGAACTGGGCGGAAGCCCAGACTGATCTGAGTCTGCGCTGGGCGCACAACCACATTGTTAATTTTCTCGTGTCGCGGCTCAAATGGCGGAAGAATTTTCCACCGTGTTCTTTCGAGCCTGAGTCTACATTTCATTGCGGAGGCAAAAATCAGCGGCGGTAAAAGTCACTGGCAATGTTAACGACATGATTGTAAGAATTAGTCATTAAAAAGCGTAATACTGATCAAAATTAAATGAAAGATTATAACAAAAAAAAAAAAAAATAATAAATAAAATAGGTACCGTATTTGTTTGTTTATATAATACGGAGATTTTTCTCTTCCTAAAAAGACGGACCAAGATTTTTTAGACTGATTGGAAGCGAAAACACAACCAGTCTTATAGCAGAATTATACAACAAGCCTGATTTACATATTTGGGGTCATTTTGGAGGGGAAGGAAGAAACACTTGACTTATAGCTGAATATTTACATTTTCAGTGCAGAGCTCTCTGTTAACCCAATTAAGTGATGCGGGGGTCAATTTTGTTTACAAGTCAATAATTACATTGTGTCACGCGCTTTAAAGTGACAGCTCATCTCACTAACTAGCACGTGAAATCTACAACATGCCATGTACTTGAATGGCTGGTAAACATTGAGTGACAGCTCGCTACGCCTACTTGCACGTGAAATCTACAGCAGGAGGTGGAATTTACTGGTAGGCAGTGACAATGCGGCTGTTCCAAACTTTTGCAAAATTCGACCGGCAATGTTTTTAAAACGATTCTTATATATGTATTTCTTATTTTTGTTTACCTTTTTATTGATCAAAAGTATCGTTTAATAATATAAATATAAGGAATGAATGTTATTTTTTAAACGTTTACTGAAGTATAAACTACATCGGGTCACGAGCAAAGTTTACGTAAACCCCTTCGGGGTTCACTTACTTTGCTCGTGACCCGATGTAGTTTATACTTCAGTAAACGATGAAAAAATAACATTCATTCCTTAAATAACTACTGTCTCAAAAATGTCCTTACTTCTTGCAGACATAGTCCATTTCTGTCCCGACGAGCTGCGGAATGTCTGGTTCTTTCTTACCAATGGCCTCAAACCTCTCGACCATAGTCTGGTAATAGTCGGCAAAACACGGCATAATATCAGTCTGTAAGGATAATATGTAACATAATTATATATAGGCAGGCAATTGAAAGAATTACTCCCTGATAATAATAACAACAAAAAATGATTTGATAAAGTATTTCATGCAATACGTCCAAAATGGTCTAAATACATTTGACATGTAGTTTAGAGAATAATAATTTGATAAAAGTGACTTTAAACAAAACATATGATAAATTTAAAAAAATCGCGGACCGCGCTCGAAATCGCATCATCGGATAAAAATAATTTATTCATACGTCGCAATCACGTGCACGAAAAATACCTCTACTTGATCACATGACACACGTGGTCTAAATCGATATTCTTACAGGCCATAAGCAAATAGGTAATTTGCATTTTAATCTTGAGATTATTCCATACTAATTTTATCGAAATCATGGATTTTCTCAAAACTTGAACAGTTAATTATGAAACTATAACATATTCTCTAACGAAATTTTGTTAAAATATTTGTTTCCGAAAAAATGAAATAAACAAGGGAGACAATCTTTGAAGGGAGCAAATGTTTCGCAAAATTACACAATAACACTACCTCCTTTTCTGGCCTAAAATATTGGTAAAGGGTTGGAATTCACTTTATTGCATACCGGACAAAGTTTTCCGCGGAATTATCCGGTGCGTGAAACTCCTATTCTGGGCCCGAGGTTATAAAACTTTTTTCATGCTCAGCTGAGTTGAGCATGAACTTTTACCTGCTAATAAATAGCTAATTACTGTTAAGTACGATTTTTTATTGCTCAGATTGGCTGAGTATGGAATTTTCTCTGCTTATGAATATGAAAATGCCAACATTAGTTGGCATTTTCATATTTATCAGCAGAGAAAATTTCATGCTCAGCTGAGTTGAGCACGAAAAAAGTTTTATAACCTCGGGGCCAGTCCAAGGGTTAGATTCAGAAATATCACCAGTAGTAGTGGACGTATAGGAGGTCATGCGGTGTTAAGACAGAAGTTGTACAAACAATTCATAATGAACGAATCTATATCCTACAAAAGCCCACTAGGGTCAAAAATAAAAACAAACGACAAATATTCTCGTACGAACAAGAATTTTTCATCGTTTGTACGAGAAAGTTTCTCGTTTGTACAAGAAAAACTCTCGTTTGCACGCGAAAATTTCTCTTGTGCGAGCGAAAATTTCTCTTGTGCGAGAAAATTTCTCGTTCATATGAGCATTTTTCTCGTTGCTTTATTCTCGTACGAACGAGAAAAATTTCTCGTTTCTAAGAGAAAGTTTCTCGTTAGTACGAGAAATGGTCTCCTTCGTACGAGATTTTTTTTATTTGTGCGAGAAATTTGTTTCTTTGACCCTAATCTAGTAGGCTTTCGTAACATACTAAGGGATTCGAAAATCCTCTTTACCAAAATGTTTAAAATGTGGGACACCTTTAATAATTACCGTAATGCCCCCCTCCCTAGATTGAACAGTTTGATTTTCCAGCGCAGTGAAGCGTCTAAAAGCTACAGATAGAATGACAAACAGTGTGAACCCTGATCAGACTGCTCCTGAAGGAGCAGTCTGATCTGGGTCTGCACTGTTTGCTCAGACCTTTCTGTCCCAATATTTAGAATTCTTATGGTACGAGTTCGTCTTGTGCAAAATAGGTAAGGAACCTCACTAACTCCCAATACCTACCGTGGGATTTGGGCGAAACCCCTCTGGATAGCACTTGGGGCCAAAGATATTGTCGTAGAAGCGTTTCATTACTGAGGTGTAATCTGCTGAGCACTGGCTGAGCTGGTTCTTCAGTCGGCAAGACACCGCACTTTTCAGTTCTCTGAATAAAAAACGTAAGCATAGTGAATTTTATACAAAGCAATGTTTCAATCACCTCACAAAGCGAGTACATGATCAAATGCGCATTTTTTTTGAAACGGTGTCAATTTATAACGCATGTGCATACTGAAATTTTGTCAATTTGACAAAATTTTAATACGCACCTCCTATGTTTTTGATTAGAAGCAGAATATGTAAAATATAAAACAGAATGGGTCGACTCGATGTCTACCAGAGTGCTTGTGTTTCATAAAGAATATGAGAAATTCTAGAGGTAAATGTTCTGAACATCTGATATAGAAACATTGAATGTGACTACAGACCGAAAGTGAATGGGTACATGTACACCTTCATTTTGTCCGCCATTTTCACAAAGGGAGAAAACTTTCGCGACTTCCTTTTTGCTTCCCTGCTGTAAGAAGCCCTTCTCTCAAAGGAAAGAATCTGCTCCTAGAGAGCAAATATAGTGCTTTACATACTTTCAAAAGCGTTGCTTTAGAAAACACTTTTTTTCTAGATCCTTCCATGTAAATGTGCTTTCAATTGTATTTCGTAGGTAATGTAGGGGGAAATAATTGTCTGAAATTTAATGTGTATTCTTTAATCATATGTAATATGAGCCGCGACACGAGAAAACCAACAATGTGGTTGTGCGCCCAGCGAGGACTCAGATCAGCCTGGGCATCCGCTAAAGTTCACCAGATTCTTTGTTAAGTGCTCAAAGGGTAGCTACGGGTCTAAGCTACCTCCATGCGGACAGCGAAGACTTTGATCAGACTGGGCGGATGCCCAGGCTGATCTGAGTCTGCGCTGACCGCACAACCACATTATTGGTTTTGTCGTGTCGCGGCTCATATGTTTAATGCTGAATAAAATTATGTTATGTTATGTTTTGTTAAATTTTTACCTTGAAGAGTTGACTTTCATAGAGAAGGGAGGCATAAGTGATAATGACAGAATTGCTTCCCCTGATATTGTACCAGTTCACCGTAACTACATCACCGGTATACACATGATATATTCTGGTCCTGTTTCCTGCAGGATTGGGCCGGTCCGGGTAGCGCAATCGGTAGGGCACCTGACTCGTAAGTCAGAGGTCCTGGGTTCGAATCCCGGTCTGGCCACATACTTTCGTTTCTCCCTCCGCTGATTCAAGAGGGGCAGTTGTCAGTTACTGGCGAAAGTATGTGCACTTAGTACTGGTTAACCGCTTAGGAGGTCTAAGCCTGCCCAGGAATAGTGTGGTTAGGTTAACTGACCGTCCCGACATGACCTTAGTTGTTTACCGTGGGCGTTAAGCATCAAATCAACCAACCAACCAATCCTGCAGGATTATCACTCTGTCACCCTAATCCAGAGGTCGTTGGTTCGGGTTAGGTGCCGACTTCGATCATAATTTTCTCCGGATTATGTCATCCTCATAATAATTTTTTTCCATTTGCTCATTAGCTATAGATGACTAAAATACTGTTGAATGGTCGTGAATTATGCTTACTTGCAGAGAAGGTATGATCTTGACTTTGGCAGTTTCTCAGCCGCTGTCTTCAACAGGTCTTCAACTCCTCCTCGGCACTGTCCCCCAGACATGGCATTGTATGTGCATTCGTATTGACTTAATATCACTGAAAAAAATAAAGAATATGGAAAGGTCTAGTACCAGTTGACTAGTAGGGTAAAGTCGGGTTAAATCAGACAGCGGATAAAGTCGGACAGTGAAATTGTTTCCTTTATATGTAAGTTGTTTGTAATTAAAACAAAATTAACTGGCCAAACAGTGAAAATCCTGATGCGACGGCTCATTGTGAGCCGTCTCATCCGGAGTTTCACTGTTTGCAATGGTATGTCTGAATTTATCCGCTGTCCGAAGTTGCCTGACTGTACCCTAGTAGCCATGTTACGTTGAAATCGCTAGTGACTGTCGACTTGTAACAGCAATTTTGCGCCAAAAGTCGACCAGCAGTAGCCAATTTACATTAAAATCGCAGTTTCAAAGCCATGTTTTGCTGAAAGTGCTAATTATAGTCGATTTGTGATAGCCATTTCACGTCAAAAGTCGACTAGCGGTAGCCAATATACGTTACATTGTAAAATCGCCATTTCACAGCCATGTTTCGCTGAAATAGCTAATGGCAGTCGACTTGTGGTAGCCATTTCGCGTGAAAATTCGACTAATAGTAGCCGTTTTACGTTAAAATTGATATTTTAAAGCTGGCTAGTAGCAGCGAAAAACTGTTTAAAACGCTATCGCAAGCTGACTGGCAATAGCGATTTTCAAGAACGTGAAATAGCTATTACCAGTGAACCGTTAATAGCAATTTTAACATTATATCGCTATTACCTGTCGTCTGAGAATAGCAACTACGAAAGAATATACCGTACCGTCAAAAAATTCTATAAGGACTACAAATGAGCCGCGACACGACAAAAGCAACAAAGTGGCTTGTGCGCCACGCAATTACTCGGATCAGCCTGGGCATTCGCTCAGTCTGATCAGTCTTCGCTGTCCGCATGGAGATAGCTTAGACCTTAAGCTACCCTTTAAGCGCACAGCGAAGAGTCTGATTAGACTGGGTGCACATGCAACTTTGTTGGTTTGTCGTGTCGCGGCTCATCAATGTTGGCACAGGAGTGTATGATAACATCTAGATCCAGATCAGACTTGCCTGTATCCCGGCTGTACAAAGTTACCTGAGGACCAAACCAAAAGGTTAGCTCCTACAGTTCATAGATAATGTATACGGATACACACAGTGGAGATCACTCTGCCATGGATATAATTGCCTCCCCTTTCGCACGTGGTTGGGGAGGGATTGGGGGCTACTGTTATACTGTTAGAGGAAATCTATTTATATTTATTATCCTTTGAATGAATAAAAAAAACGATCTGGCATATATTTTAGAGGACTGCTGCATCCGGTCCTGGAATATGGGGTGGTTCAGTTTGTGACCCCAGGGTATACTTCTCCGAGACGAACTCGAGAAGGTGCTGAAAAGGGCGGGCAGATTTGTAACAGGCAATTGCACCTATGAAACTGGGAGTATGACCGGCATTCTAGAAAAAAGATCTTGGGCGGAAATATCTGAAAAAGAAGAGGAAAGATGGCAGAGTCAAAATGCTTTACTAAGGTCTGAATAGGGCAGCCAGTGTACCGCAAATGACCTTGTTCCTCCAAGCAGACGTACCAGGAAGTAAGATTCCCTAAAAGTTCAAACCCCATTGGCTGGGACTGACATATACAAGTGAAGTTTCTTCCTTCGGAATATAAGAGATTGGAACTCTCTGGCAGACTCCCTGATTTCTGCTGCTGAACTTGCAGATGACTCAGATACTAAGTTTACTTCACTTGTAAGAACTAGGGACTAGCTTCTCTAATCACGTGTCCTGGTGACTGTTTGTTTTTGGATGTATCACCAATAAACAAGTCTGAATGTGATTCTGAGCGTCGTACAATGCTCT
Source organism: Ctena decussata (assembly GCA_963989385.1). Classification (NCBI taxonomy): domain Eukaryota; kingdom Metazoa; phylum Mollusca; class Bivalvia; order Lucinida; family Lucinidae; genus Ctena; species Ctena decussata. Next base: position 18,666,667 of record OZ022502.1, read on the forward strand.
GCAATCCTGGTCACGGCACCAAATGAGCCGCGACACGAGAAAACCAACAAAGTGGCTGTGCGCCCAGCGCAGACTCAGATCAGCCTGGGCATCCGCCAAGTCTGATCAGAGTCTCCGCTGTGTGCACGGAGGTAGCTAGACCCTTACTACCCTTTTAGCGCTTAGCGAAGAGTCTGATCAGACTGGGTGGATGCCCAGGCTGATCTGAGTCTGCGCTTGGCGCACAACCACTTTGTTGGTTTTCTCGTGTTGCGGCTCATATCTACTTACAGTCTTGATTATCACAGAAAATGTCGAAAGCATCCTTTAGCGTATGTACGCTCAGAATATTATTGATTAAGGAATCAATCAAGGTAGGTCTGTTGCTGTCCAAGCGCTGAACGACACATGCGGCGTACTCATGACGTTTCCTACGAAATAAAGAAAAGTCTATTACAAAGTTTATTGGAAGACGCGTTAAAGTACCGTAATCAAAGACACAAGTTAAAACTATTTCCCAAACTATATAACTATTTACACAAAGGAAAAATCTCAAATAATGTAATTAATTTTAGATGCATTATTCTTTTATGACTAATCAACGGTGTACATGTGCATGGCCATGTTTCAACGTTATTTGTCAAAAGGAAGACACTTTTTGTAACGTCTTGGTTACTTGCCTTTACGAAGCGGACCTTCCGAAATTTGTTTCCTCTTCAAGGTAAGATTTCCACATAGATATAATCGACACAGATATAATCGAAATGAGCCGCGACATGACAAAACTATCCCAAAGGCATGTGCGTCAAGCGAAGACTCAGATCAGCCTGGGCATCCGCCAAGTCTGATCAGATTCTACGCTGTCCACATGAAGCTAGCTTAGACTCTTAGCTACCCTTTCTCTCTGATCAGGCTGGGTGGATACCAAAGCCGATCTCAGTCTGCACATAGCGCGCATGCCACTTTGTTGGTTTTGTCGTGTCGCGGCTCAAATATTTTCTTGAAGTGTTGACTGCCATTGGGAAAGGCAGCAAACCTGAGAATGACAGAGTTGTTTCCCATGAAAAGTAAAACGATAGGCAATGTCCAGGTATTAATACAATCAAATCCCACATCCCGCTCTCAAAACCAGCAGGGACAGAAGCACACACACACACGGAAAAATTGACACAAGTTCACGAAAGACACGCACGGTAAACCGAATGAGCTGCTCTTTCCCAAACAGGTGGTCGTTCAGCTACCCTAATCAAAAACAGCATCAACATCTATTTTTATCTATTTTATTTTTAACTTAAAAAAATAACAAAACAAAAGGCAGATTGGGTATCAAAACAGGTGACCAAACCGCCAAAGAACATAGACAAACGGACATAGCACAATGTAACATCAAGACATCAAGGAACCACAACAGAAGTACCACCTTGGACGTTCAGCAAAAGATTACGGGGGTGGAGGGGGTGGGGGTGGAGGGGGCTTTAAACATATTTTACTGGTACCAAACCTCGCCCTCTGCTTCTGCTGCGGTCCAAAACATTATTACCTATGACCATAAAAATTCTAGAAAAAAATGGGACACCTAAAAGAATTATTGTAATTGTCCTAAAATGGAACAGTTTGGGTTTACAGTGCAGAGGTAAGTCCAAAACAAAAGATGCAGATGGAATGTCACACAGTGCAGACCCCTCCTATAGGAGCAGTCTGATCTGGGTCTGCACTGTTTGCCGGGGCCTCTATCTGCCCCAATATTTATTTTTTTACTGTACACTCAATTTCGAAAAAAACAACAACTGAATTTCATCTACTGGCGAGCGACTAAATAAATACAAACTTTAGGTAGAGATGCCTCCCTAAAAGTGTACCCCGTTTACCTTCATACATAAAGTGTAACTTCCAAAAATCCTAAACACTTGGTTGGACACTCGGCGCCAGGTGTAAGCAACTATGGTGACGTACCGCTGAGCCACTTGGGGTACATCGTTAGAAGAATTGAAACTGGAACGAATTTGAAACTCTCGATTTTGCAAGATCTACAACCAAGTGTCAAAAGTCTTTCCCCAAAAACATATTTTCCATATAGAATTCAATGCGTTTTCAAGTGTGCGGGGAATTTTGCTGTAGCTGTCAGAGAGTAGCTTTTCCCCCCTAGTAGTTTTTCCCCCCGGAAAAATGGCTATGATTTTTCCATAGTAGAATTTCCCACCGGAAAAATGGCTATATAGTAGAATTTTCCCCCGGAAATATGACTATATAGCCAATTTTCCCAGGGGAAAATCTACTATACGTGTTTTTGCATAGCCGTTTTTCCCCTCCATAGTGGATTTTCCCCCTGGTAATATGATTGCAGTAAACACGCTACATAGTGGAATTTGCTCCTTCTCCAAATATAATAGTGAGGTACATAACTGAAACAGAAATATGAGTATCTGTCCGTAAAATATACATGAATAACAGATGCTAGAACCGCATGCATGTGTACATCTGTCTGTATTATTTTTTTGTTTTGGGGAAAACAGGTAGGCATTTTGCTTTTCCATGTTAGCCTAAAACGGATATGAGTGTACGTGGTTGTGTGCATAAATTTGTTCAAGTTTGTGTTTGTACAAGCGTTCATCTGTGCGTGCGCGCAGTGCCTAGACTAGTGTTCGCCTTTCATGCAGGAGTCGTGGGCTCGACTCCCATTGGGACACACGTCCGATTATGATTCAATGTAATAAACTCCCTACTAAATCCATCATGACTAGACAAAGCACCCCACCCGTCTGTACATTTTCCTGTAGCTTGCATGCGTATGTACACATATATAAATATCTGTGATGAGAAGAAATCAAACACTGCTCGTTCCTTAAATTAGCAATTATTGGTTATTATAAAGATATGGTTGTTAAATTTGCATATTGATTTTTTGGAATTGAGCACGTTTATTACCTCCCTTGAAGTACTTATACATTTCTGATGGGATTAATTCCGTAAAATGTTTCTGTTTCAATCCTTTCCGTTTCGCTCCGTTCCGCAAAATACCAATAGCCATACCAAATTCACTAATAGCCAATTTCCTGGTGGGGGAAAAAGGACTATGGGGGAAAAGTGGCTCTATGAGGTCCGGACAATCCACTATATAGCCGTCCTTCCTATAGCCATTTTTCCGGGGGGAAAGGGGGAAAAACCACTCTCTGACAGTAGCAATACTGTTTATCGTATGATATTAAACTTTATATGATAAGAAAGAGCATTAACTTTCATATAACTTTGATTTGAACCGTAATAATTTATTCTTTTAGAAATATTCTTTTTGAGACAGCACGAGTACTTTTCAGCAAATTTTGGGCAACGTCACAATTGACGTTAATAGAACACTGCATATCTGAAAATTTTATTGAAGCTTCAAAACGCGTGGTTTATTGTTAGTAGATTTAGGACAAACTAAAAATTATTTTTATATTGCAAAAATCTTTTAGGTTTTTGCGTACGCAAAAATTATTATAAACATTTGAACACAATTCTCACAGTAAAATTTCTTGCACACTTGCAAATGCAGTAAAGTCAGTGGAAAATATATTTTGGGGAAAGACTTTTGACACTTCGCTGTAGATTAGGCGGCTCGTCTCGAGACGAATTTTTGCAGAGCTAACTTTTGTCGTCTGCTTTTCTGGCTCTTCAAGGTTTAAAGAAAACATTTCCATTTCTCGTTCGATTCCATTCTGACCGGAACCAGCAGATCAAATTCCGTCCCACTGACCCATTGAGGTTTCATATGAAATTTTACTCCAACCTTTCCAGCGGGCTTTGAGGAGAAGACGGTTTAAAAATGGACACCGAACTCAATCCTCTACTACAAGCTTACTTGGCTCGGCGAGCTAAAGCAGATACAACAGAACCATGCGCTGCATTTCCGTCCGCGTCGAAAAACTCGCTTGCATAAAGGACTTCATTTGTCTATATTGGGCAAGGAAGGTGTACTTTTGTCTCGGAGCAAAGTTCTGGTAGCGTAGTAGTGTGTGTGGATTGGGGCGTTTTTTCTTTCTTTCTTATTTGGGGGTGGGGTCGGGGGAGGACATACTTACGCACAGAAGGCTTCCATTGACTTTCTCTTCTGTAATAGCGTATCTGCTTTTGTTGTATTGCTAACTCTGGTAACTGTGGACTCTGAAGGTGGGAATAGGTGGTCGAGAGTATCATTGTACACCTGATCCCCACATGCAAAAATGGCGGAGTTGCCTATGTTGATGCCAGAAGTCACTACATCGTGTGTTCGTGTTACCACAGGGCTATGAGAACTAGACAAAGAAAAGACATTCTTCATTAACCTTATATATGCCACGTCGACTCAGCGACCCATAGTTTCAACTCGTCTTCCTAATACTAATTTAGCGCAATTTAATTGGTCCAGAGCGAACAGAAAACGGCATTTTTACTTCGATAAACCTCATAAACAAGAAATCTGGAATTGCTTGGGACTATTTTCTTGGCGGCGATTTCCAAGATACTCACTGTAGCTGACAATTTTGAGACAAAGGTTGCCGAGTTGAAATTATAAGAAATGAATTTCATTTTTGTGGATTTTATGGATGTGTTAAAGCCGACGAATCAAATTTTAGTTTACAAGTTTATTTGGTCATCTCTGGTTTACATGTAAACAACAGGAGAATCAACAATAACATATTCATACAAAAATGGTTATGGCGTTGGCGTCGTGAAATATTACAGTGATTTTACAAACAAGCCAGTTGAATAGTAAAAGAGCAGGCGCGCAGCATTGACTCTGAGCTGACTCCATGCCGTGCGCCCATTGTGGAGACCTTATTTGTAGATTCCATCTTTATTTTTTTAGTTAGTTACCTATCCCAGGAGACCGTTTGGCTCTTTCACCCCCCCCCCCCCCCCCCCCCCCCCCCAATATGTAACATACATGACTATGACAAGCTGATAACAGCGGATATCCAGATGGGGCGGCTCATGACGTCAACCCATCCAAATCGACGCTGTCATCAGCTTGTTCGATATGGCGAAAGAGCTAATACTTATGAGATAATAATATACAGCCAACCATCGCTGTCTCAAGGTCCAAGAAACCAGAAATTTTACTTTGGGTTAATATTAGTATGCGATAAAAAGAGTTAAACTCAAGCAAAAAGTATCACAATCTGGTTTTGAGAAAAGCAGGTACTTTAAGATATCGGTGTTTGAGACAATGAGAGTTTAGTTTGTGAGTGATTCGCCGGCGTTTACACATCGATTAAAATTCATTCCTATATTATAATACCTCAATTTAGGTGTGTCTGATGAATTTTATCAATTTATTGAAAATGCGATAATCTTATGCAAACAGTATTTATAGGTTATTGAATTTATATTGGGAAATATTCGGCACGCGTTCATATGGCGAAGGACGCACGAGCTTGCGAGTGCGTCTCCGCCATATGAACGAGTGCCGAATATGTCACAATAAAGATTCAATAACCTTTTTATTATATACCTTTATCATTTATCAGCTAGTTTCAGCTGTGTTGTCCACATAAGAAATCAAAATAAATATCGGCATATCAATCCACAATTTCTTGAAAATTGAAATATTATCATGCAGTTCAAAGTGAATATGACCTTATAGAATCGTACATGACGTCAGTAAACAAACTTTGACGTTACAAACATGTGGGCGCCATTTTCCAGCTCTACTCTCTGCAAATCTTAGGAAATTCTCCATTATTATTCTCAGTCTATGCCGTAAAAGATGGACAGATCAAAGGTAAATCATATTTAATTGTCTTCTATGCAATTTATATAGCGAAACTGACAGCAGTGTCATTATTTTTACTCGATTTTTGATTGCAGCTGACAACAAAATGGCTGCCACACTTTTATCCTCTCAAAATTAAAGTAGTTCTGTTGAACGTGACTCCTTAACTCCGTGCAATATGCACTTGACTCAGTGCAATACTGATATGCAAAAATATTGCACGGTTACTCCAGTGTAAAGTGAATGGGGATCTTTTTAGGTATATAATAAAGGCCCTGGTCTGCCGCGGCGTTCTGCGGCGTCTGATTTGGGTCTTCACTGTTAGCCAATGTCTCTTTATGGCACACCAGGCTTTAACGGGTTAATGAGCTGCACGTATATTTTCTATATAACAGTTGTTTCTAACATTAGGTAGTCTATTAAAAAGTCTTTGTAGAAAATGTTAATAATTCGGAACTTCAAAAAACAAATCTGATAAGATGATTACTTCCTTTATTCCTCTTTTTAATATAGAGAGCCCCGGTAGCTCAGTAGGTTAAGTGCCTGCCTGCTGATATAGCGATTCAGATTTCAAGCCCCGCTCGAGGCGAAATCGTCTCAACCGCAAAGCCGGGGTTCCATTGCACAAAGCCTTTCATTATCAACCTCCCATCGACCTGATATGATTGAAATACTGTTAAAAAGGACGTAAAATCGCATGTTATCCATCCATTTATTTCTTTTTACTATTCTTATATTTAATATTATTTCTGTCAATATTATTATTATTATTATTATTATTATTATTATTATTATATCATCATTACTGTTAATGATAATTCTGTTTAGAAACACAAACGTTACTACATTTATTATAATAATAATAAGACATGTAATTATTATTGTTTATTCTATTAGGAGCGGCGGTAGTGAAGAGGATAACACGCTATACTACAACACAAGGTATAATCGATTCCGCTAATTTTCGCTTCCTGCAGAGACTGTATATCATATTTGGCTTCCGCCGAGACTGTCCAAGAACTCTTTCTTCCTGCCGAGACTTCTGTACATGATAAATGGCTTCCTGCAGAGACTGTTCGTGTGATTCTGCTTCCTGCCCAGGCTCTCGGCAGGAAGCAGAGTCACGCGGACAGTCTCGGCAGGGAGCCAATTTTCGAGGACAGTAGTCTCGGCAGGAAGCAAGACTTCGCGGACAGTCCCGGCGGAAGCCAAATAATATGTACCGTCTCTGCAGGAAGCGAAAATTAGTGGAATCGATTATACCCTGTGTACAATGTACCCAAGCAGAGGTCGCAAGGTCGATCCCACGCTTCTCCGGTCTTCCGGAATGTACATTTGACCCTAAGGTACCCTTTACCCTTTAAGCGCGCAGCAAAGATTCTGATCAGACTGGGCGGATGCCCAGGCTGATCTTGGTCTTTGTTGAGGGCACTTCCACTTTGTTGGTTTTGTCATGTTACGGCTCAAAAAACTTTAAACCGAGGTCCTATCTCTGTATGACGAAGTTGGTAAGACCTTAAACCCGAGTTCACTCACTCACTCACTGTTTAGAAATACATACGTTGGTGCAGGGCAAGCTCTACCGGCGAGAACAGGTAACAGGACATCTGATGCAAATTCCTTTATCCCACTGCTACAGGAGTTGCCAACACATTCATCTTGTCCAAAATTTGGCATCCTTTGAAAGGAAAGAAAGAAAAATTATGGCCATAGCTGAAGCCCATTATGGCAAAAATTAAGGCAAATTTTCAGCTTCTCGTCAAACATCGGCAATCATCGGCAAACACCGTAAACCACCGTTGCCGCCAGCTCAGCAAGGCACCAGCAATGTAAACGATGTTTCTCGGTGTCGACGATGTTAAAGAAAGCGGGGGACAACGATTGAATACGGTGTCTTTCAGTATTTACCAACTTGCACCAGCGACCTTCAGGTTTTTTCTATACAGGTTACTGCTTGCACCAAAGCCATTTCAAACATACGAGCCACGACACGAGAAAACCAAGAAAATGGTATTTGCGCCCAGCGAAGAATTAGATCAGCCCAGCCTAAGCATCCGCCCAGGCTAACCAGAGTCTTCGCTGTTGGCATGAAGGTACCTTAGACCCTTTGCTACCCTTTAAGCGCTAAGCAAAGATTCTGATCAGACTGGGCCCAGTCTGATCAGTGTCTTCGTTGAGGGCATGAAGGTACCTTTGGCCCTTAGGTACCCTTTAAGCGCTCAGCAAAGATTCTGATCAGACTGGGCGTATGCCCAGGCTGATCTGGGTCTTTATTGAGGGCACTTCTACTTTGTTGGTTTTGTCATGTCACGGCTCAAAAAACCCTTTATCGTAAAAATTCTAAAACTTGGGATACCGAAAAATAATTACAAAATTTGTCCTAAATTTTCACACATTTGAACAATTTCAGTTTTACAATGCAGTACTACAGCCAAAATATGCAGTTGGAATGGCAAGCAGTGTAGATCCAGGTCAGACGGCCCCTATCAGACTGCTCCTATTTTGGTCAGCAATGGTTACGCAAAACAGTTTTATCCCAATATAGAGTCGTTACGGTGCATTGTCTGATAGCATCACCAATTACCAATTCCTCCAGTTTTGAGCAAGATGGTTTATCGCATTATTGTTCAAAATCATGAATGAATTGGTTTAATTGTTCACGGTAAACATGATATTTTTCTATCGACAAGTCGACTGTTATGCGGAAAATGTTTTGTTGCGGATAATTTGATTGAATGCAATGTAAGTTGCTAGCATCCAACGAAATTACAATTTACGAATGTACCGTCGGCCAAGGGTACGTAACGAACCATTGGATTTAGTATCCTTGGCCTGCCTGGTTTGAGCTTAGCAGAACAATATGAGCCGCGACACGAATGTGGTTGTGCGCCAATGTGGTTGTGCGCCCAGTGCAGACTCAGATCAGCCTGGGCATCAGCCCAGTCCGCTCAGACTCTTTGATAAGCACTTAAAGGGTAGCTAAGGGTCTAAGCTACCTCCATGCGGACAGCGAAGACTCTGATCAGACTGGGCGGATGCCCAGGCTGATCTGAGTCTACGCTGGTCGCACAACCACTTTGTTGGTTTTCTCGTGTCGCGGCTCATATCTTATTTTCGAAACGAAAACTCTGCAGCAAAGTCTCTCTCTCTCTCTCTCTCTCTCTCTCTCTCTCTCTCTCTCTCTCTCTCTCTGTTACATACGTGTATTTGTGCAACTTAATCAGTCTAACTTACTCTTGACAAACGATATCTAACGTTTGTTGAAATGTATAGCCATTTAGCTTTGCGGTGGCATACAACGATGATATCTCCATATATGTGGTGTTAAAGCACGTGGCCCGACTGTTCATTTGGCTGTCTGTTTGTAAGCATGAGAAATCTGAAGAATAAACAGAAACATCCGCCCAGTCTGACCAGAGTCTTCGCTGTCCGCATGGAGGTAGCTTAGACCCTTAGCTAACCTGTAAGTGCTTAGAGAAGGGTCCGTGATTGAAATTGATTCCCAGGCTGATCTGAGTCTGAACTGGGCGCACAACCACTTTGTTGGGTTTCTCGTGTCGCGGCTCATATATAACTGGAATACCTCGTTTAACATGAATGTGTACACTTTAAGGGAAAACCACTATATCATCAACTCCCTTCTCTCTTGGGTCAACTCATAACGGTAAAGAATTTGCTTCCGAAACAGCACATTCTTTGATTTTAAAATGAATCCCAGTTTGGAAGGGCTGTTTTGCCTATGGAAGCGAACAGTAGTAGGTCATGAAACAAGTCTCTCATTGAACCCCTCCTCGCTACCCCAACCCAACCCCACCTCCCCCCTACCCCCTCCCCCAGCCCATCCCAACCCAGGTCAATAAAGCAGATAAACATGGAAATGCATTCATAGGATTTGAACAAAGTTCACATGCTACGTTTACATTATGTTCCCGGCGGCCACGGCAGCCCCGTTTGCGCGAAACGTCGTGCGCCGTGGGATTTTGGCCATTTTTCCTCCGTATTCAACTTTTGTTAGGACCTGTTAAGTTTTCTTACGGTCTATCACAGAATCCGTGATGGGCTGTCGAGGGATAAAGTGGTTGCTCAAAGGTGCACTACGGTTCGGCCTGCGGTCTACCACGTATACCAGTACGTTCCCTCGTGGCCTGTCACGTTCTGGTGGGGTCCCTCCCGTTTCTCACGCTCTGATCAAGGTCTGACGCGTTTTTCACGTTCTGTCAAGGTTTCTACGGACGAAACGGCAACTCCGAGCAGTTTTGGAACACGTTTGTGCCCACGGTGTAAAAAGAAGGCCTCCCAAGCAACAGAAATCATTGTATCTTGATACTTCGACGAGACATCGGGACTACCCAAAATGAAGAAGATTTTGTTTTTGCATGTTTACTGGGCGCATACATCCAGTCCAGGGACTGGGTCAGTAGCATCTGCACGCTCGACTTCATCTGGCAGCGCTGAAGGGCGAGGACATCCAGGCTCCCTTGCTGGTAATGGTGATGCAGAACGGGAGGTGTGTGTGTGAAAGGGGAAGCTTCCTACGTCCTGGCTTCTTCGGTGGCATAGGTTGGCCTTCATTCTTAACAGTTTGGTCCTCTCTGTTCGTATTGTAGATACAGTAATGTGTCAATGACTGTTCAGAGTCGAATAAAGCGCCCCGGCCGGGCTCGTTTTTTTTTCACTATCTCCCAGACCGCGCCCGCCGTGTTAGACGGTAGTATAACGCAACCCTTCGTAGAACGCCGGCCTGTAAACCGTCACAAGCCGAGACGCTTCGTGATTTAACGCAACGAAACGGCTAATATACGCCTTACCTTGCCGTGAAAACCGTGACAAAACGTGGTAAAACGGGACAAAACGTGCAGCAACCGTGAAGCAACCGTGACAAAACGCGCACTAAACGCAGCAAGACGTGGCAGGAACTTGAAGGACCATCAGGTGCCGGGGAATACTTATGTTTCCCGTCCCACTACGGACCCCCTCCATGTTTTATTACGGTCTGTAACGTACTGTCACGTTTTATTGCGTTCATCCCGTTTTACCACGGTCAATTAGGTTTCTCATCCGCACCGAGACTGCCGTGGCAATTTTTTTGACAGTTTAAAAATCTGGCCCGGCATCCACGGCAATCACGACCTGTTACGTTTGCCCACCCCGTCCCCCTGCGTTGTCTCACGTTCATCCCGTTTTGTCTACGGTGGTCTGAAATGTGATTGCCGTGGCCGCCGGGAACATAGTGTACAAACGCAGCGTAAGGTAAATAGGCCCTGTGAGTGCATTTGCAGGCCTTCTGTAAAATCGCTTTGATGCAATACGACACGACACTTATGTAAAATTGCATTTAAAAACGCTTTGTTACTAAGTAGTATAGGGCATCAATACACGATTGTTACTATTATCGAATATTTATCGCCGGTCTATTTGAACTCCATGAGATCAATTTGACTAATGGAGATTATCATTTGCAAATCTATTCAGATTAGAAGCAAAGGGAAATGCTTGTAGAATTTTCGGATATAAGGTATTGATGAATTTGAAAGCATGTGTTTTATTCTTCTATACCTTTTATGGTAACGGGGGACGTAAAATACTACAAAGCGGCTTGTCTCTACTTTACAGGGGTTTCGGGGGGGGGGGGGGGGTTCAAACGAACCCCTTATACTGCCTAAATTATATGGGGAATTTCAGCAAAAATTGCTCGAACTGCACAAGTCGAACCCCCTAAACTAATTTGAACCCCCTCCTGCTTTATCCTCCATTTGTCTGAATGCTTTCAATAAACTGATTAAAGAAGGATTGCATCTCCTCGTCACCGCGACATACTCTATCGAGAGTTCAAGGTAGTAACAAAATATAACTACATGTAATCCAAAAGTCAACAACTATTTATCTTTTAATATAGAAATTTTAAAATTGGTTTCGGCCCTAACTGTAAGAAAGGTTGACTAACCTCAAGTTAAAGGCCAGTATTGACAAATTAACTAACCCTTAAGGCAGTAACCACTGGTTAGTAATCCTGGAGTATATTGTTAATATCTATATCTCTGCCTGAATTATAAGTTGTATAGGTACACTCCCGCGTTTTTCAGACCACTTTTTACAAAGGAGAGCAGCTTATGTAACTTCCAGTTTGCTTCCCTGGATGACGAATCCATTCAAAAATAGAGTCGACTCTTTCAAAAAAGAATTTGCTCTTAGAGCAGCAAACTCTTTCCTTTATAAGTTGATCTCCGTTGAGAAGGGAAGTAAAAACAAAATTGGACTAGTTGCTTCCCCTGAAAGTGAGCCTATTTACCTTAATGTTTCACGTGCATACTTTTAACTCTTTGAGCGCCAAAAAGCAGACGATAAAATTTACGTCTGCAAAAATTAAAAAAATGCCTTTTCCAAGACATTTCATATTGAGAATTCAAAGACTAGAGGGCAAACAGTGTAGATCTAGATGAGGCGGCTCATGATGAGCCGCCTCATCAAGATCTACGCTGTTTGCAAATTCTGCTATTTTCGCCACAGGTGCTTAAAGTGGTAAGCAGTTGATACTTACCATAAGCTTTCGAATTGGAGAACCTAGATTTCAGGCTTTCTGTTACATTGAGGGCAAATTGGTGACCAATGTACCATTCCATAACATTTGAACTTGTCCTTAGGATAGGTAACTTCGTCTGTATACATGTCATTATGGTGTCATATCCACTGTAATGAACAAAGTCCAAAGTGAACAACATTAAATGTAATACCAATGACCAACCCTTTTAAGAACATATAACACTGGCTGTTCCAAAAACTGCACCAACCAAGCGTAAAACTTCAAAGATTAGGGACAGATTTTAGCATGTAATTGATCTGACAATTTTTTATTCAACTGTCAACGTATGGGTAATAGATTAAGTTCTGCAAAATTTCATGAAAATTAATTCAGTAGTAATGAAATTAAATCAATTTTTCGCCCTCCACTTTTTCGCAAACAACCTATAGATTTTAAACGCTCTGTAAACAGAGATAATAAACAAAATATCAACGCTTTCGCGAAGTGAGGCATAAATAGATAGATAAATAAATAAACCATAATAATAAGAATAAGAATTATGAGACTGAGACGTCGCGAAAAAATGCATGTTTTCAGTAAAATATTCATATCAGTCAGCGATGTACATGCAGCTTAGAGCATGCTCTAGCAACAATCGGAACACCGCCCGGCCAATTGGCCGAGCGGTGTTCCAACTGGCTAAAACGATAGCTCATTATAACTTCTCGCATTGTGGATGTTGTCCAATTTTGGTTAAAAATTTGAGGAAAAAAAAAAGAAAGAATAGCTGCTAGACTCTGCACGGAATGCAACAGATCGATAGTGAAGAAAGTGCCGACTGTATACAACGGTGTACTCAGAATGACCAGAGTCTGCTCTTTACACTTTTGAGACTGCTCTGTATTAATTGTTTATGCAAAGTGGCAAACCGCTGATTAGACCGCGTCGATTCGCAGGCTGGTTAGTTTTTCCAGTTCTCATATGCTATAAGGAACTTTCTACGCGACGCATCGCATCTACGGCAAATAATTAATTTAAAAAAAAAAGACAATAATGTCAGCCACAAATTAGGTTATATATGTGTCGTGAGAGAATCCGTCGTAAGGCATGATAAAACTATGCATGTCCAGACCAGTCTTTGTGCAAGACAATCACAGTTCTTCTCATTAATTCATTTGAGAGTTCCACATATTAAATTAAGTTTTCTCAGGTTGCTCGATGAGGAGAAAGGAGCATACATGACGGCGTCGGGATCTTACGGCATCCCCGCAGCATTTACCATTTATATTTCCTGACAGACCAAAAAATGGAAAGGTAAGACTGGTTACGTTATTTGAGTCTTTATTTTACTGCATATGGATTAAGGCCCATTCTCACTCGACGCCTTTTACACCGAGACTGCCTGAGGCTGAAAGGTGCAATATTTTTTAGATGTCATTCTTATAATATAAATGGGGAGACGTTAGTACCGAGTTCTCTTACTATAGTATATTATACATTATATAGATGCGAGCGCTTTTACTTGACAATTAGGGCTTTCACCTCTGTGTTTTCGAACCATATTTTGAGTACAAGATCAGCTAGGGCCAAGTTGGGGAAGGTGGGGTGTCTTTTTTTTTCGCCGAAACTTCGGGTATCGCCTAGCACTGCTTAATGAGTGAAATATTTTAAAGAAGGTCTATATACTTTAACTTAAATGACTTAATTAAGTTTCAATCACAGGCGTTTTGCTTGGGTGTCCGTACAGATGAAATCCAGCTCTAGGTTTCTTTCAGGACAGGTAGACAAGAGGGAATATTACCTGAATTTTAACCGATAACAAATTAATTCTCTTAGACCATAAAGCTGACTGACACAAATTCCATTTTGACATAACTAGCCCCCAAAAAGGAAGTCTGGTGGTGAGCTTTAAGATATTTTACGACTGTAAAGCCATATAAGATATGCACTGTTTGCTTACACCTTTCCCAGCGGGCACATAACGTCGAAATGACGTCGTATTGACGTCGATGCGACGTCATTACGTCGCATCGACGTCAGTACGACGTCATTTCAACGCCATGTGCCTGCTGGGTTAAAGAAACATCTCCTTGGATGCAAAGTTATCAAATTTGAAACCGAGTAGCAGCAGAGTCCATATCTGGAGTAAATGGTAGTTTGCGAAAACCATGGACGGGCGACCTATTTAGATATAAATAGAGATTTTCAAGTCCCCTGCGCTCCAATATTAGTCAGCTGAATGGATTTTGACATAACTAGACTCCAAAGTGGAATGTCTCTGGTGAGCTTTGAGAAATTCAAATTCAATTCAATTCAATTCCTTATTCAGATTAGGGGTCGCAAGTTCGATCCCCGCTTCTCCGGTCTTTCGGATGAGAATTTAAACCGAGGTCCCGTCTCCATATGACCTCGTTGTTGGTGGGACGTTAAACCCGAGTTCACTCACTTACTCATTATTCAGATTGCCAAATATATTTTTATATTTTTAACTTAGCGCATCTACAACACATCAAAAGTCTGATCAGTGGTTTCAAAGACGGAGATGCGATATTCCGACACTGGCTGGCAACAAGGATATTATACTTTTAAAAATGGTTGAAGAACTCAGACAGCTCCAGAAAGGGACATTTTGTCCAATGGACGAGAAAAGCTCTTCTAGAGTATACATAATAATGCATAGCTGCTAAAATTAAATAAATAGACAAATAAAATTACATTCGCATTGTCGTTATGTCATTGTTAAGATTTGGAGTTGTGCTCTTGTCATGGGGAATGTTGTGTGAATCTGCGCATGTCATAAATGGTCGAATCATCTCCTGAAGTAAGAAGTCGTAAGCATCCACTGTCCCATATTTGTGACTCCACAACTGTACAGCCAGTAAAAGGAGAAAATCTACAACGAAATTTGGATGACGTAAATAAAACTATCAGTTTAAACAATATTTATTTCACAATACTGTACATATACAACAAACAGAATTACATTAGATAACACACAGTACAATGAATGGGATACAGAAGAACGTCAGCGAATAAAACTTCAAAAAGCTACAGTGTATAATGAAAACTTTAAACGCAATACAGCAACGACGAATCTTATACGATTCCGTTGCCTTTAAAGTGCATGGGTACACCTCTATTTTTTTTACACATTTTTTCAAAGGGAAACAACTGTTTTAACTTCCTGTATCTTTTCACAGACGATGAATTTCTTCCCAAATGGGATCTACTCTTAAATGAAAGAATTTGCTCCTTGGGAGCAAATTCTTTCATTTAAGAGAAGATCCCAATTAAGATAGGATGTAAAAATAAAAATAGCAAGGTTGCTTCCCCTGTAAATATAAATACATTCACTTTAATTAAACCTCAGTTATACGAGGACTGCCGATTTGAATATTTTCGTGTTTTTTGAGGCGCAGCCTCGTATAATTTCGATATTGTCAAAATTTAACCTGTAATATCAAAGGTCAATGAATATTTAATCTCCGTTTTTTTTTCCGTCGTACGGCACTGTGAATAATAGCACTCTGTCTTATATTAATTCAAAATGTTTCTCTTGTTTGTAATTTTACAATAGAAATGTTATCGAAAACAGAAGCAGATATTCAAAACTTTCCTTTTTTCGTCGAAGATCTACTTTCGATTACTACTTTCGGTTTAATACACACAAACAAACGGTGCAATATTTTGATAACTTTTAATTTTGAAAGCAGGTCAATTTCAAGATTGACCGCGGTCCATTTTGGAATTCCATATTGGACAGCTCAATTTTGAGGTCGCTACCCAGTGTCAAAATTACGGTTGTGGGTGCCTACCGACATAGCTTACTTATTCGTGGAAGTTTTTGTCAAATCTTCAACAAATCTTCAACTAGAGACATATAACAAAACACACTTCCATTTAATCTACGCCGATTATCTTTTTTTTTTTTAAGATTTTTCTTGTTCTACATAATGAGGAACAAGTGCAATTAATTAACCAGGCGAGAGGTTATAAGACGTTTTGTAGAACTGACACTGTTAATGCTTGCTTGCTGGTCTTTCTTCTATAGTTTTCCAACTTGTTAATTGAAACAGCTTGTCTAGAGACACTAATTTGGTAGTTCCCGTTATTATTCTAGCGTCTTTACTTGACCTTTCTCGAGCCCGTTCGTTTCATACTGGGTAGAGCTGTTTCAAACCACCAGTATATCGGCATACTCTTAAATAAGTTGAGTGAATATGTAGGTAATTTCTAGAGACGTTTTGTCATGGCGCAAAACATTTAATCTAATCAAAGCCTCAGAATGTATTTTATCACGGTGCTCCTGTCAAGTTCCATCATTTGAAAGAAAAATTAATTAATGCTAATAAAACCATTTATGAAGTATCCAGTCATAAGCTTTTGATTGGATACTTCATAAATGGTCTAATTTCCATATCTAGTGTAGGGTGAAGGGGCGTTCTAGTTTTCCCCAACATCAGGGGCCGTATTCATAAAGCCACTTAAGTCGTTGCTATGCTGTTGCTAAGGCTAAATATCTATAAAGGAGATTCCCTACAACTATGAAATTTGCTCTGGAGGAACAGTCTTTGTAAATCTGTTCCTCCAGAGCAAATTTCATAGTTGTAGGGAATCTCCTTCAAAGAAATTCAACCTTTGCAACAACATAGCAACGACTTAAGTCGTATTATGAATACGGCCCCTGAAGAGATTCAGACTTATCAGGATTAAACTTCATAAATCATCGTTCTGCCCACTGATGAATTACTTATTGCCCGACTAATCAAAAGGTTCATCAAATATCAAAGTTACGAGTAGCAAACAATTTGCATGGATATCAACTTAGAAAAATAACTAATGAACCACTGAAGAAGTATCGTATCTATTTCTGCTTGCTCTTATATAAATGATACCTTGTTAAGAAATAGAGGATCTTACATGAGTGCTCATGTATTATTGAATTTATTAAACGAGTTGGGGAAAAAGATAAGATGCGAGGCTCTGCCGAGCATCTTATCGTTTTCACCAACGAGTTTAATAAATTCAATAATACAGGAGCACGAATGCAAGATTCTATTTATCATATGACATTAAAACCGAATTTTATTAGAAAATTTTGCACTAAAACGTCACGATTTCGCCATTAGAAAACGCGACGTTTTAATACTCGGTATTATCTAAACCTCTGTTATGATGTGCGTATGTTAAAATATCAAATATTTAAGCGCTCTTTGCCTCACCCGCCAATATCGCCAAAATTAAGTAACCGCCAAATATAAGTGTTATACAGTAACTCATGGTGAAATATGCACAGTGCAAACATTGATATGAGAGATCGTCCTAGGTCATTGCCCTTAGAGACCATTGTTACGAGAATTGATAAACAACAACAACAACAATGACATTGCACGGAAGGATCCCACAAAGAAGTTAACACATTGTTCCATAAGTGTTAATTTCCTTTTATAATGGTATCAAAGTGACACCCTCATTCAAGTGCATTTCATCAAAAAACAGGATCCAGTTTTAAATAGTGTCTAGGCTATCGGCCATCGGGACCCTTGATATAGATCGCGCCTCTGCGAAGAGCTGCTTGAAGCATAAATTTGAATATGTCATTCATATTAGGTTGAGCAAAAGTCTACAAAAAGGCAATCGCTCGACTTATAGAGGATCTTGCATGAGTGCCCATGTATTATTGAATTTATTAACCGAGTTGGGGAAAGAGATAAGATGCGAGGCTCTGCCGAGCATCTTATCGTTTTCACCAACGAGTTTAATAAATTCAATAATACAGGAGCACGAATGCAAGATTCTATTTATCATATGACACTAAAATCGCATTTTATTAGCAAATTTTGCACTAAAACGTCACGATTTTGCCATTAGAAAACGCGACGTTTTATGGACGCCAACGCCTAACATTACGACGTAATTTACATATTTAATCCACTAGTGGATTATCGTTTTTAATGCATGGCTTTATTACACTCTCAGATGCGACGTCATATGATAAACTGAAATACAATATTGTTGACTATTGACTATAATAAACCAAAATTCGATGTTTTAAATAGAATATTTCTCGCCTTCAAATCTCCTTTTCAGCTCAACTGAGCCGGATGCTACGGGGGATCTTATAGGATAGACGGTCTTCACCGTCGTTCGTCTGTCCGTCTGTGTATATGTCCGTTGTCCATCATCGTCCATCAATATTTTCAAATGACATCTCCGAAGCCGCTGGGCCGATTGAAACCAAAGTTTATATGAGCTGCGACATGAGAAAACCAACAATGTGGTTGTGCGCCCAGCGCAGTCTCAGATCAGCCTGGGCGTCCGCCCAGTCTGATCAGAGTCTTCGCTGTCCGCACGGAGGTAGCTTAGACCCTTAGCTAGCCTTTCAGCGCCAAGGAAAGAGTCTGATCAGACTGGGCGGCTGCCCAGGCTGGCCTGAGGCTGCGCTGGGCGCACAGCCACATTGTTTATTTTTTCACGTGTCGCGGCTCAGTTATGTAGCTTGTTCGAATAGTTGTGGTCACATGGCCTAGAAAGCCGGAATGCCTATTGAAAAAAGGGTTTTGAAAAATCCTTTTAACCTCTTTGATACCTGATAGCATTTGAGATTCATGCAAAATAGAATTTTCGAATTGCTTTCTTGTGCGTTTGTCTGGGAAAATGCTAAACGTTAGATTCGTTTTTTTTATATTATTGAAAAAAATATATAAAAAGTTGATAGAGCTAGCGAAATACATGCGTACATGAAGACCTCTGTGTAACAATAGTACAGGCCATTTTATTACTTTTGTCCAAGATCAGTCATATTTCAACTTGTTCGAGCAATTTCAAAGTCATTATGTAGACTGAGATCAAATTTCACATAGAGTTATCATGGATCGGAAGCCCGAAAATGTAGTCACATGACCAATGTGACTTTCATGCTCATCTGTGGCAAAAAGCTTTAAAGATGACACTAAAACTAGTAGATACCCGGTAGCATGAGGAAATCATGTATTATCAAATTTATTAGAAAGGTGACGCTAGGTGGTTCTTCGCTGTCCGCATGTAGGTAGCTTAGACCGTTAGCTACTCTTTAAGCGCTTCAAAGCGAAGAGTCTGATCAGACTAGGCAGATGCCCAGGCTGATCGGAGTCTGAACTCGGCGCACCGTGAACCACTTTGTTGGTTTTCTCGCGTCGCAGCTCAATTTTAAACTGATTGTCTCTCTGTAGGACCCAAAAGTACCTTCCTTCCAAAGATCCTGCTTGAATCTCATTTACCTTTCTCTCAAAATAACTGATTAGAGATCTAGCCAACTTGACTTACAGGTGTCCTCACATTTTATTTGTTTATTCAGCCTTGGGGCTCTTTTTTCTTGTCCTTTCTCCCCCAGTTCGAGATGAAACAAGGTCTTCTATTGAACTAACGTGACCATTCCGCGCCTTGTTCATTTGCTGGCTGAAGCCTTTACTTTTTTATTCGAAAAGTCAAAAGTTGCTGACCCAAGTCCTTAGGAAATTTATATTTCTTCTCAGTATTTGCATTGTCCGTGCCAGGGTCTAACAGGGATTCCTCCAGTAAAGGGCGGCCCATAGGGATATAGACCTCTATAGGCAAAGGCACATCGTCTTCCTTAAATGTTTTAACCAAGGTTTGAGATGGTTCAGCTCTGACTGACAGAGAGTGATATTCCGGTAGATTTTGTAGGTGTTTTTTTGTCAATCACCATAGATCTTAAAAGCCCTCGGCTAAAACTTTTAGTAGATCCTTATTTAATTGACTTACAATTTTTCCCTGTCTAAAATTTGTATGTTCAGCATTGAATCTATGAGTCTGTCTGTCACTGACCACAAGCTTTGATGTTGATCAGAGCTTCAGATACATGTAAGAAGGGGTAACATGAATGATTTTGGAATAATTGTCAATATTACTCAATAAAAACATATTTTGTGACCCCTCATTCGAACCGTCTCGTCAAGACGGTCTAATAAGGGTCACAACATGTGTTTTCGAGGTGAGATAAGAAAAATTATCTCTTAATTTTCCCTGTAACCCCCTCTTAACTGGGGCTCTGGTGATAGTGCTTATTTTTGGCGGTTACTGAATTTTAGCGATATTGGCGGTGAGGGCAAAGAACGCTAACATATAATTCCACCATTACATACATTTAATACAAATACATACACACAGCATAAGGGATGTTCAGATAAAAAGGGGTATTTGATGACTGTTGAATTAAACTATACATTGTTGCATCCCATTTGAATCGCCTCTATGAGGCGATTCTAATAGATGCCACAGTGTATAGTTTAATAACAAACTTAAGTATGAAATATTGTTACAAATTTACATCGAATTCATGAACTGGAGTGGTGCTATATCATGATCGCCAAAATTAAAATGCGCCAATACGTCATTTTCATTAAACCGCGAAATTTTGATTCCTCGTATATTAAGTGTTTTACAGTACTCAGTTTTATTGCTGGGTTTCTGGGGCCAGTTGTTCAAAACTAACGGCATCGTTAGCTGACAAGGACTGGTTTATGTGTACTGGAAGTCTTAACAAACCATTTAGCTAATGATGCTTTGAACAACTGGGCCCTGGTAAATTCTGATCTGTGCCTGGATAATAGGTCGTGATCTGTCAGTAATTTCTTTGTAAATAACTTTCATGTTTAAATGTGGGTAATCTTTTAAATTCTCAATTCTCAAAATGCGCAAGAAGTGTTGTTCTATACAATTCATACGTTGCTGCAGAAACGTCAAAAATATAGCCACCACTTTCGTACTCTACATCGCAAGAATCGATTTTCTTTTTAATCGCCGTATCTATGTTTAATGCTGCTCTCACACCTAAGCTAAGCGAATGCGCTTGGGAATGAGCTTACGAATGCAAGCAAGCATTCTCAATGCATTCTCAAGAACATGTAAAAACAAATTGTAACCCATTCTCTTTACTTGTAATTTGTTCGCATTCGTATGGCAATCTTAAGGCCTTACTTTTCAGTATTCTCCCGACCGAGCGTATCATTTTCGGCGACTTTGCCGCGAATTTCAAATTTTTATATTCGCAGGTGTGAGAGCAGCATAAGGTGTAGTCGCGTTGATGCAAGTCATATTCGGCGTGACTGCCATTTAAAGGGCTTCTTGCTTCAGTTGAGATTTGTATTGGTATAACATCGCTTGGGCTATTCCTTCAAGCCCATAATCACTTGGTCTATGGCTATGGATTGGGCTATATACATTGTATTTCAGTCTCTGAAATTGCAAAACAGTGTTTTGGTTATCTCTTTCAGTCCCTATTTGTTATTCATTTGCACACACATTAGAATCATTCAGTCTTTGCAGGCCCCGAGGTTATAAAACTTTTTTCGAGCTCAACTCAGCTGAGCATGAAATTTACTCTGCTGATAAATATGAAAAATGCCAACTAATGTTGCCATTTTCATATTCATAAGCAGAGAACATTTCATACTCAGCTCAACTTAACATAAAAACAACTATATTTATCAGTAATTTGCTATTTATTTAAGAAATAGATCAGCTATAGCAGTGAATTGTTGAGTAATAATTCACTGTTTGGAGGTCAGTTGTAAAGTAGATCATATCACGAGCGCGGAGCGCGAGTGATATATCTACTTACAACTGACCGACAAACAGTGAATTATTACTCAACAATTCAATGCTAGAGCTGAACTATTTCGATTCTAACACTTAAAAACGCTGAAAAACTGTTCTTTTCATTCAAACTCTCCCAACCTTCCTGCCAGCGCGTTCATGCTCCTGCCAATATTCTTAACTATATCTAAGATAAATGTACGTGTTTATGGCGATTTTAGAAAGAAAAAGAGACGTTACACCGTCTAACGTCTCAAAACGTCACAAAATTACGTCAGTTATCGCAGTGACGTCAGCAATTAGACTCGCGCGCTCCGTAACAGTGAATTGTTTTCAGAATAAAACACGGCAGCTTTCCATTGCTTCTATAGGCGCACTGTGTTAGAATGGCAGGTAAAATTTCATGCTCAGCTGAGTTGAGCATGAAAAAAGTTTTATAACCTCGGGGCCTGGTTTCATACTCTTTGCTTGGTGGTCATGGTTCCTTTGCTCAGTTCCGAGAATCCGATGGGATTCTAGAAATGGTTTTCAGATAAGTATATGGAATACAAGTTTTGTTCAGGTGAGTGGGTGAGTGAACTCGGGTTTAAAAACAAGGTCATCCGGAAACGGGACCTCGGTTGAGAGTCTCATCCAAAAGACCGGAGAAGCGGGGGATCGATCTTGCGATCCCTGGATTGGTAGTCCAGCGCATTATCCACTACACTACCGCCGCTCCTTTTTATTCAGGTATTGACAACTTCGACCTGTCAAGGCAGTTTCAAGCATTCAAATTTGAGCAAGTCCAAAACCGCTAAAACAAAAATAGCATATAAAGGCTATGAGGGATTTTGTTAAAGCTTTGTAAGAGCTAAAAGCTCTTCCATTAGCGTGCATATGTATGTATTTAAGACTTAGGATTTTAATTAGAGATAACATTTTTCAATTGACGCAAGCTTGTTTTTACTTTCTGCTTAAGGGGGGGGGGGACACAGTTTTAGTTTGCTTCTTGAGAAATACGTGGCGTTTTTTCCCAGAAAAGTTAATGGTTACCCGGGAAAATGAGCAGACCTAGGAATACAATTGTTCATTTTCTGGAAAGTACGACCAATTAAAATCTTAAAGAGTTCCTTTAAGAGCAGGACATACTTAGAAGTCTCGTCCATCCAAGGTTCGTCAAGGTCAGAAAAAAATACGGTACCTTCTTAATTTTAATGAGGCCGTCGATTCAAAGACTGAAACATATAAAGAAGGTTCCAAATGATTCAAAAGCGATGATCTAGAATATAAATCTGAAGCAATGACCTAGAATATGATTCTGAACCTATCGAAAATGTCTGACCTTTCAAGAATATATCCTCTGGGGCCGTATTCATAAAACGACTTAAGTGGTTGCTATGCTGTTGCTAAGGCTAAATTTCTTTGAAGGAGATTCCCTACAACTATGAAATATGCTCTGGAGGAACAGTCTTACAAAGACTGTTCCTCCAGAGCAAATTTCATACCTACAACTATGAAATTTGCTCTGGAGGAACAGTCTTACTGTTCCTCCAGAGCAAATTTCATAGTTGTAGGGAATAGGTATGAAATTTGCTCTGGAGGAACAGTCTTTGTAAGACTGTTCCTCCAGAGCAAATTTCATAGTTGTAGGGAATCTCGTTCCTCCAGAGCAAATTTCATAGTTGAAGGGAATCTCCTTCATAGACAGTTAGCCTTAGCAACAGCATAGCAACGACTTAAGAGGCTTTATGAATATACCCTCTGATCTCAAAGGACAAATTAGAATATAATCTGCATTATGGATGATGTACGGGGAGATGTACGGGGCCGCGACATGGCTCAACACCAATTGCAGTGAAGTCAAATTAAAATCTAAAAGTTCTTGCTATTCACTGAAACATGAATAGCGTTGCACTGACTCTAATATTTTAATATTGGTCTAAATGAGATGAGGGGCATAAAAGGGCAATGAAAGAGCTGCCAACCCACAGTATAGCATAGAATTAATCCCACTGGGCACATGTACAATAAATCAACACAGAATCAACGTTGATTCAACGTTATGCCGTTGAACCAACGTTCATTTTGTGTTGATACAACTTTGGGTGCTTGCTGAATAAAATGTACGTACGTTTTAATGCCACCATTTTGTCGCTTACTATAATCCAATCTAATATTATCTAAATCTGACGCATCTTATATTGTGATTAAACCGGACGTTCGGAAGTATTCTAAGTATTTCATCCCGTGTGATATATGTAAGATGTAAACATAGATTTGTCCAACGTAAGGCGTAACAAAAGAAAACGAGATTACGTCAACGCAAACATGATACCTGAACTCGGTTAACGTAAACTTATATAATTAAATTGGGACCCTAGATTTATTATTTTTTTTTGGCGTTATTGAATGGCATTTAATATTCTTTGGTTTTAAGAAAATCACTGAAAAAAAAATTGTTATGATAGAACATAAAGTGTCATCAGGGTGTTGTGCATTGTTTGGCACCTCGAAAACACCCCAACCATTTGTAACCACACACCCCACAAGTAGGATATAGCGAGGGGCTATGACTAAAATGCATCCGTCATAGCCGCCAGCTAAAATCAGTGTTCGAAGTTATAAAACTTGGGTACATTCTCAAACTCAAAACAAAGCACACTGATTGGCTGCTTCCGAGCATGTTATAAATCTTGAGAATAATCTCAAACTCAAAATAAAGCACACTGATTGGCTGCTTCCGAGCATGTGCTCGGAAGCAGCCAATCAGTGTGCTTTGTTTTGAGTTTGAGAATGTACTCAAGTTTTATAACCTCGGGGCCAGAATAGCACTAGTGAAACTTTAGATGGTTAGCTCGCCCATACTATCATAGAATAATTGCAGTTATCGTTTTTCAGGGTGAGTGAGTAAGTGAACTCAGGTTTAACGTCCCACCAACAACGAGGTCATATGGAGACGGGACCTCGGTTTAAAGTCTCATCCGAAAGACCGGAGAAGCGGGGGATCGATCTTGCGACCCTTGGATTGGTAGTCCGGAGTGTTATCTACTACGCTACAGCCGCTCCTTTTTTCAGGGTAGATACTAATGTGAAATCTTGTCACAGAGTGGTTCTCAAATGTCAGAAAGGAGATTTATAGTGAAACGTCACCTCATATGCTTCAACTGCAATAACTCAACTCGTTAAGGATCCTTAGCCCCGTTGATTCTTGTCGCACATTTTCTTCGCTATTTCCTTCATTTGAGATGTGGAGGCTGAGGGGGTAAGTGTGTGTGGTGTGTGTGTGTGGGGGGGGGGTGGATGGGGGTGCAACTGATGATATGCGTGTATCACAAATGACTGGTGCATAAATAATTCACATAGACTGAAAGCAGATGCATTATCCGACAAACTATATTTAAGGTGAGTGGGTATATTTTAAGGG
Source organism: Ctena decussata (assembly GCA_963989385.1). Taxonomy (NCBI): domain Eukaryota; kingdom Metazoa; phylum Mollusca; class Bivalvia; order Lucinida; family Lucinidae; genus Ctena; species Ctena decussata. Next base: position 18,691,900 of record OZ022502.1, read on the forward strand.
TTCTAGTTTTGTATATTTGCTGTTACTCTTAAATGAAAAAAAGTAATACCAATAATAAAAATAAATATCAAAAAAATGCTCCTTCATGAGCAAATTATTTCCTTTTGGATTAATATTCTTTTAAGGAGGGTCTCGGGAAGCAAACAGGCAGTCACAGTCCCTTTTGTGAAAATAGCAGCAAACTGTGAACATGGCGAAGGTACGCCCCAAGGCATGAAAGATGCACAGACTGGCCTTACTTTCATACATATTATAAGGCATATTTTCTCGTTAAATCATCATTTCATTCTTGCGGTATTGTTTATTTCACAATATGCGCAACATTATGTGCCCTTGTCACAGTCATGCGTTAATTACTCATTAATCTTGGGCATGCTTCAGTGATCATTATTCATTCAACTTTATAACACATCGCAAATGTTTTACATTACACACATCTTACGAGGGGCATTTCAGAAATAATGCAAATGGTCTCTGGGTAGTCTATTGGCTGATTTTTAGCAGCGGTTTTATATATCTTTGGAAAGGTAAATTCAAGTGCTTTAGAATGCTATGCATTAAAAGAATGTCTAAGTCGCTCATGCATGACAGCAAGTGCTTAAACGTCATAAGGATGTGGCTACTGGAAACTGTACATTTTCACAGAAAGTCTCTTGCGTTCTATTGCTGTTTGCTCTATGATAAAATGATATATTTCAATAAAGAAACACGTCATACTATCCTTTAAATGAAAAATTAGAAAGTTATATAGAAGTGAAAATGATTTTGACTTGTGAACTGCTGTTCAAGGTTAGACGAAAATTCACGATTGCTGACCATGGCCTAAAACGCAAATTTTTATAGAAAAGCATAGTGCATGTAGGAATCAGCGAGGCCGAACAATAATGCCCAAATATTTTATTTAATTTTAAAAGTATTATGGTTGAAGTAATATCGATTGAACATGGTTTTTCATTGCATTAACATTTGTCGGGTCGCGAGGGAGCTGTTGAAACCCGACGCCAAATTCCCTCAGGACCTGGCAAATGAAAAAAAATGTTTGATCTTTATATTGGCAAGAGAAATAAATATGTGAGCCGCGACACGAGAAAACCAAAAAATGTGGTTGTGTGCCAAGCACATACTCAGATCAGCCTGGGCATCCGCTCAGTCTGATCAGAGTCTTCGCTGTCCGCATGGAGGTAGCTGAGACCCTTAGCTACCCGTCAAGTGCTTAGCAAAGAGTCTGATCAGACTCGGTGAATGCCCAGGCTGATCTGAGTCTGCAATGGGCGCACAGCCACTTTGTTGGTTTTCTCGTGTTTCGGCTCATGTTGCAAAAGTAGAAACAACTTATGGAAAAGGAAGCAATTTGATTGAACTTCCTTTGTAAAATATTTACATTTCTTACCTTTACTGTTTAAGTAAAGTTTCCATTGTTTCATAATAATTCTATTGATTGATTGATTGATTTGATGCTTAACGTCCACGGTAACATATAAATTCAACACAACTATTTCATTAATTTATTAATCTAAACATGAATAATTTTTTTACAGAAATATTGCATAAGATAACAAAATAACACAAGTCTTGCACATGTATGCATATTCGTGCACAGAGTAAACTATCATTTAGATATATTATGATGAAATGAAACTCTATGGCCATGAGGTCAAGAACGCTCCCTCTCTTACCTCTGCGCCGGGTTCGAGTCTTCCTCAAAGTGATAGTTAGTACACCAAGTTCTGTCAAAAAGTGTCAGGTGTTTTTCCCCTAGAAAGTCCTATTTTTGTTTGTCTTTTGCATAACGATCGGCTTGATATGAGTGAAATATTCTTGAAAGTGCTGCAAAACCTAACAACATTTTGAGGATGCTGATATTACTCTAGATTATGTGCTGAGACATGATGATAAGTGACAATATAAACATGCATAGAAGGTTCAGATAAGCAGGCATTTCCGCGCAGCGGGCCAACCATACAGTGATCCTGCGGCGAGTGAAGTATCAGTTTGCGAAACTGGAATTCCTCCATAAACACTTCCCTGTATTCGCTACTTTCTGGAACTCGCTCACAAAACTAGTTTCCTGTTTCATGGGGCTGTCTAGTTTTTATGGCACAATGGAAACCAGGGGCCGTATTTATAAAACGACTTAAGTGGTTGCTATGCTGTTGCTAAGGCTAAGTTTCTTTGAAGGAGATTGCATACAACTATAAAATTTGCCCTGGAGGAACAGTCTGAAAAAGACTATTCCCCCAGAGCAAGTTTCATAGTTGTAGAAAATCTCCTTTATAGAAATTAAGCCTTAGCAACAGCATAGCAACTACTGAAGTGCTTTTATAAATATGACCCCAGAGGGCTATGGGCCACAACGCTCACCTGAATGTAGCTATGATGGCTTAACTCAGACAAAATACTGTACATGATATATGTAAAAGAGTAAGTCTTTCAGTTGCCATGACAACATTTGAATTCAGCAGTTTGGATTTAACTTGTATGATTGGTAGAGAACTTGTCAACACTTTTGTCCACAGCCTACAATTTTAGATTCTGGTGAACTTTTCAGCATGAAATTATTTACATAGATGGCTGATAAGCATCTGTAACTGTTACTTAAGTAGCAACCTGCTGTGATACGTAGTGTACAGTGGTCAAATTATTCGATGTTAAAGATTTTACAAACTGACCCACTGTTCTCTTATGCTTTCAGGCTAGTTAACAAAGAATCATAAAAAATTTATCGGATCCTTCTGCCAAGAGACTCTGTCAAGGCCGTACCGTATAGCATCAAGGGGAATTATTTTAACTTTTGTCAAAATACCTGCAGTAAGATAAATATAATAGTGGAGCAAATATGTTGGGCTATCTTTCAAGGGGGTGGTCTACGGAGTGTAACATTTGTTTTTGTATATCAAAATAATCGCCTAGGTCTATAGTTATCAAATTCAGCGTTTGCCACTTTGGCAAACCTTGCATAACTGCGAAGTGGCCAGTTATTTACGTTACCCCATTAGATTTTAAATATCAAACATATTTATTGAAGTCAATATGAAATGAATTTAAACAATATAAATGTATCAAATATTAATATTTTCTGCAAGAATGATAAATATGCTTTAAATAAGGCTGCTTAGAAAACAGCTCAGAGCTTCTGTGCTGTTATTTTCGTTACAATATATTATGTACCCCTCAAAAATTTAAAATGTAACTTAGGTTGTTGCATTTACAAACAATTTGTGATAAAATAGCCCAAAGTTCTTCCATTTTCTAATTGTCCTTTTAAATACCTTTTCAACAAAACAAATTTGAGACCTCTAGCTTCTATACTTTGTCAAATATATACTGTTGAACATGATTACACCTATTCCCTGTTGGTGGCTGCAAAGTCATTTTCCCACAATTGTTCGTATAAAAATTGGCTAATAAGTTGGCCCTTACGAAATAAGATCATATAATACGTGATATTAAACAACAGTTCGCATTTTTGTTATGACTTTGCAATACATAATTTTAATCACAGTAACGTACTTAACAGATTAAAATGTCTGATTAAAGCATAGATCATTCCCACCACAAATATATCTTTTTGAAATTCTGAGTTTTAAATAGCACAGTTGTGATGACAATACATGTAGTTGTTATTTATTGTAAAATAAGATTTTCACTGCCTACTTTGACACAAAACAATGTTATTTACATGACTTGCAAAGCTGAGATTTTGGTTCAAATGAAGCATTTGTGAATTAATCTGTACGTGGAATATATTAATATATATATTTTTTTTTTATAAATAGTCAAATGACATTTAAACAAAACCAAAAGTGTCAAACCAGCTTATCATAGCCTACGGCTTTGTACTCATGAAGGTAACGTTAATAACCTTTATTTCCAAACAACCCCTGAGATTAAATATTACTACAGCCAAATATGTGTAAGCTTTATTATTTTAAGCTGAAATAAAAACATTTTTAAAGGCACATTAGACCAGTTTAATGCTACCCAATGCAACTCGTTATTGACAGCTCCAAGTCGGAGCATCAGTTGTGGTGTACCGATGTAATCGTTTGTGTTGTCCTCTTATCTGTAATCTTCAAAAATTAGTTTATTTCATCGGCATATTTGCCATCATTCTGCCATATATAGCCATATATAGAAATGGGTGAAAATAGGCATTTGTGTGACTAATAATGTTTAGTTAAGGCTAGCTTTGTGATAATTTCATGGAATGGCTGGATATTTATTTGGCTAGTATCGTCTAACTACTTGTCTTATAACTTTATGCTGCATGTTCAATTTGGTATCCCGAGTGGAGTGTTTCACAGAAAGAAAACAATTCCTGATTGCTGCCCTATACACTACTGTCTCTGCGTTAACCTTTTCCTATAAAAAGCAATATATAAAACCAACGTTTAAGTTTTTTGGCATAAAAGCATGCATTTTCATCAAAGTAACGTATATAACAGGTTAAAAAGTATGAGTTATTTTATTCTACTGCAGCAAGTGTAAAGTTCCATGTGCTTGCCATGAAAAGTTCCGTCGTACCTCATCTTATTTAAAAGAATTGTGTTTGGGAAAATCTAGGCTCATTCTGAGTCGGTTTAAAAAAAGAAATAGCTGAAGCTGATGCCAGGGGGGTGGGGAAGGGGGCATTGGCATTGTTAAAAAATTACATTGCTGGACACACACTCAGCTTAACCAAGGTTGCTAATTTCGTTTTCTCTGATGCAGTCCTTGCTGCCAGAGAACCTTCCTTCATAATTTTGCTAAGCTTTTATCATTCCACCAGGCTTTAAGGTGAATGGATATTATGTAAAATGAAATAACTATGACTATCTTGGCCTCAATGTCTAATGGGGGTAACTTTATTACTATAAAATCATCATCAAAATGAAATTTAATTCGAGTCAGAGATAATTCACTCACTTCGACTCTTAGGTTAGGTGGTCAAAAAGGTAACGTATACAGCATTCAACAGCAAACAAGTTGTCAAATTATCCTTTACTGTTAAGAAGTTTTCGTACTAATGGTAGAGTAACAAGGTGCAGAAGGTAACCGCCCTCAAGTATAATGCATATGTGGAAAGCGAATATTGAGGTGCCAAATGTTAGCCTAACAGCAGTATCGCCATGCATCTCTGAAGGGATTTGTATATTTGATACAGTTGTATTAAATAATTATAGTCGCAAAGAAAGGGCTAAGACAGATACATAATTACCCACAATTTTTTTTCTATATACATGTAGTTCAAAGTTTGTATTACTATTATGCCTGTTTTAGTTGTTTTACTTAAAGGCGGCTATTTTCTGCACCCGGTCACCCAAGCATTAATATGAAAACTGTTCACAGTAAAGGGGTCAGTCCCAAGAACTGGGGAACTTTTATTGCTTCGTCTTACTGCTTCTCATCAAACAGAAAATATCGTAAAAAATCATAATTCTTATCTGACAAATCATTTACATTAATTTTGAATGTTGTATACGTTACCTTTTAAATACCAAAACAAGGAGTCAAAGTAAGTGGATCATCATTGACTCCATAAAAAGGTCATTTTTCAAATGATTTTAAGGTAATAACAATATGTCATAATTAGATTATCCGTGAAAGATCTTGAAAGGAATCCATTAACCGGGTCTGCTATGTTTTTTTCTCGTGTGTGTTCCTTGCTTCCACATGATCTTCTGGTATATTTTGGAAATAATACTTTATAACTTTGAGTGGACACACCTCAGTTTGTTATGCTTCCATAGATGCTACCTATTTAGTTCTGTGGATAATGTAGCCTTCAAAAAATTGTCTACTCTTAAAGGAAATACGTGTACTTTTCTCATATAGTAGACTATTCTTTCCTTTTAGAGTTTACTCCCATTAAGAAGAAGGGCTTAAGTAAAATTTGCAGAATTATTTTATGTGATAGTGTATCCAAGCAACTTAAACTCTTGGACTGATTGTTTTAATTAAGAAAGATTTCCTGGAAACAAGGAAAGGATCACAAACAAAATAATAAATAAATAAATAAAACAAACAAAACAACAACCTCGGGTTTACCAAGTTTACGCCCAGGAATGTAATGTTGCAACAGTTCCAATGAAATCTAGCACCAGCTTCAGCTAAATTCCTTATTTTTTTTTTTTTTTTTTTCAAATCGACTCGGAATGAGTCCAAATGAGTCCAGATGACCGGATAATACTTAATTTCCATCTAAATGAAGTACAACAAAGTGTTTCACGGTAGCCACAATTTACACAGAAGTAAATTAACTCTTAATGTTTAACCTGTTATGTACGTTACTTTAGTTAAAATATATGCTGTAGGGCCAAAATAGTTGAACTGCAGTTAGATATATTGCTTTTATAGAAAACGGTCAAAACAGATAAACAATGTAAAAGGTCTCCGATCAGGAATTGATTCAACTAGTGGCATGATTCTCCCACAACACCAAACTGAAAATAGTAACATAAAGTAATAAGACATGTGCTCAAAAGAAACTAACGGGTGGCCAAATAAACATCCAGCTCATTCCATGCACATGACCACAAAGCTAGCCTTAACCAAACATACCCTGGGACACAAATTGTCTATTTTCACCGATTTTCAATTTGTTTCTATATACATCAGACTGACATCCAATAAACAGACAAGAAAAACAATTTTTTGCAGGCTACTGGTAAGTGGACAACTTAAACTATAACATCAATAGACCAAAACGGATGCACCTCCGTGGAAATGTCACGAATAAATTACATGGGGTGGGTTTAAGCCAGTCGAACGTGCTGCTTTGAATATATTTTAACTCAAACTAATAAGGCTTAGGCACATTTGGCTGTAGCAACAGTTAATCTCATGGATTGTTTTCAAATAACGGTTACTAACGTTACCTTTCTGAATACAAAACTGTATGTTATGATCAGTTATTTTGCCAAAGTAGATGTTTTTAATATGCTTCGGATATTAATGAAAAAATTATAGTGTTCCATGCACAGGTTAATTAACGAAGGCTTATTTCTAATTGTAGGACAATTTCACCTTCGCATGTCATGTAAATAACACTCATCTGTTTCCTGCCCGAGTAGCCAATTTCACCACGCAAAAATTTCATTTAACGATAACTAGAACACATAGTTATCACAATTTGGCTGTTTAAGGGCCAGAATTTCAAAATAGTGTTTTCCTGGCCGGAATGATAGATGTTTTATGCAAACATTAACAATCTGTTAAGTATGTTACTTTGGTTAAAATATGTGTTGTAAGGTCAAAAAAAATTTAAACACTTGGTTTATATCATATTTAATATGATCTTATTGCAACAGACCCAATTTGTCAGTTTAAAATAGTTTTAAACAGCTTATTAGCCTTCTTTTGTACGAATATTTGTGTGACATGACTTTTCAGCCTCCATTAGGGAATATGTGTTACCACGTTCTACAGTACACGGTTGACAAAGTAAAAAAGCTAGATGTCTCAAATTTGGTTTGCTAGAAACGTATTGAAAGTTGCTAGTTAGACAATTAGAAAAATTCAACAGTTTGGGCTATTTTGTAACAGAGTTTTCGTAAAATGCAACGATTTGAGATAGTATTTTAAATTTTCAAGGGGTACATTATATATTGTCACGAAAATAACAACATTAAAGTTCAAAATTGTTTCTGAAGTAGCTTAAGTTATAGTAAATTAATCATTCCTTCAAAAAATATGGACATTTGATACATTAATAATGTTGAAGCATACTTCCTATTGACTTCAATAAATATTTTTGATATTCAAAATTTAATGGGGTAACGTAAATAACTGGCCACTACAGAGTTATGCAAGGCTTGCCAAGGTGGCAAACGCTGAATTTTCAAACTACAGACCAGGGCGATCATTTTGATATATGAAAACAAATGTTACACTCCGTAGACCACTATCTCCCTTTTCTAGGCCACTTACGCAATCATATTTGCTCCACTATAAAGGCCTACTTTCATTTTTCCCTTATAAGTCTTCAGAAACTCGAACTTTCCATAGCAATTGGTTACAGCAATAGAAAACACAGTTATGTAGCTCTAGGGTAATATCATGAGCAAGTAGGCAAAGTTTCAGTTTCAGAAAAATTCTGATTTTTTTTTGAAAAGTTAGGCTTTCTTTTGCCATAACAACCAATCACAATCAGAAGTTTTAATCAAAATTCACATGGGTGGTAGAGGACTGCTCTAGGAATATTTCTCTTAAACTTTGTTAAAATATCTGGCGTTAGACAGAAATACATTCGAATTTCCATTTTTTCCAATTAAAAGCCTATGGAAACTTTAAGTCACCATAATAACAAAACCACATGGGGAACTGCAATTAAAACACAATTTATGCAGAGGCTTATGTCCTCAACATGTATTCAGTTTGAATTTCAATTTGAGCCAAGACATGACAAAACCAACAATGTGGTAGTGCGCCCAGCGCAGACTCAGATCAGCCTGGGCATCCGCCCAGGCTGATCAGAGTCTTCACCGTCCGCATTGAGGTAGCTTAGACCCTTAGCTTTCCTTTAAGCGCTTAGTGACGGGTCTGATCGGACTGGGTAGATGCCCGGGCTGATCTGAGTCTGCGCTGGGCGGAGAACCACTTTGTTGGTTTTCTCGTGTCGCGGCTCATTTCATTTTATTTCCTTGATGGTTTCTGAGAGGTTTTTAAAAATTCTTTTGGAAATTTAGCATTAAGCAAATTGCCATTTTCCACTTTTCCCATTATAAGTTGATGGCAACTATAAGTTGCCGAAGCAATCAAAGCTCTTATGCCATTGGAACAAAAACACAATTGAGCACTGACACGAGAAAACCAACAAAGTGGTCGTGCGCTCAGCGCAGTCTCAGATCAGCTTGGACATTCATCCAGTCTGATCAGACTCTTCACTAAGTGCTTAAAGGGTAGCTAAGGCTCTAAGCTACTTCCATGCGGACAGCGAAGACTCTGATCAGACTGGGCGGATACACAGGCTGATCTGAGTCTGCGCTAGGCGCATAACCACTTTGTTGGTTTTCTCGTGTCGCGGCTCAATTATTCGTTTGCCCCCAGCTATAGATGCTATATGTGAAAAATGAAACATGGAAAGAATCGGCTTCACGGCTTTGGAGGAGAAGTCATTTGAAAATGTTGACGACGGACTACGGAAGGACGACGGATGCCTCACAATAGTATAAGCCTTCGCCTCAGGTGAGCTAAAATGTTTTGACATTTTAAATCATCAAGTTTGCAAACATTTTTTGTACACACCCAAATCATTGAATCAACATTATGTGCCTGCTGAGTAGGTTTTAATTGTTAACCCATTACTGCCTGGTGTCCCGTAAATGAGACATAGAGAAAAAAAAACAGTGCAGATCCAATCAGACGCCGCAAGCCGCGGCAACAACATCTGTCAATAACAAATAAATAAACCAGATATCCCTAAAATGACAAATGGACTCACCTGATTTATAAGGGTGGGAGAGTCCACTGGGCATAAATGAGCCGCGACACGAGAAAACCAACAATGTGGTTGTGCGCCCAGCGCAGACTCAGATCAGCCTGCACATCTACCCAGTCCGATCAGAGTCTTCGCTAAGCGCTTAAAGTGTAACTAAGGATCTAAGCTACCTTCATGCGGACAGCGAAGGCTCTGATCAGACTGGGTGGATGCCCAGGCTGATCTGAGTCTGCGCTGGGCGCACAACCACATTGTTGGTTTTGTCGTGTCGAGGCTCAAATGGGTTACAAACACATGAACAAAGTGTCAAAGCGCTCATAATCTGAAGTGATCCAACACTGATCGGACTTTTCAGACCGTTACTGGCCTTATAAGACAGTTCACCTTTGTTTAACAGCAATATTAACTTGTCAAGCATGCTGCAGGAAAAAAAGGGATACATCTACAATATACACTCCTATCATATTTTGTTAAAGGTGTTTTGAATTTAAAGGTCTACTCTGCCGTAGCTTGGTACCGACCGACCGGCCTGTCTCCATTGTCAAACTGCATGAGACATTGTTTTACTGTGGCTACGTTTTTTTTGTATATTTTTCGAGAGCCAATACTTTCGTATTTTGCATGCACGGGTACGCTTTCTCTGCCAGATTTAATTTTGCCTCCCTTTTCAATGGGATCAACCCTTCAAGGAAAGAATTTTCTAGAGGTGCAAATTCATTCCTTTATAAAAAAGACTCCACTTTTAGAGGTGCTTCCTCGTCCAGCGAAGCAAACAGGAGGTCACAAAAGCTGCTCCCCTTTGTCAAAATGGCGGAATAACATGGAGATGGACCCAGTCGGAAATGTTCGCAAAAAAACTTCAGTTGGCGATTTTCGGACCAATGCTTCTATTTCTTGAAAAAGACCATAACCATTTTGCGATAGTTTTATTATCGGGAAAGTTTCGCGGAATTAAAACTTTCGCAAATATTTAATATTTGAGCCGCGACACGACAAAACCAACAATGTGGTTGTGCGCCCAGCGCAGACTCAGATCAGCCTGGGCATCCGCCCAGTCTGATCAGAGTCTTCGCTGTCCGCATGGAGGTAGCTTAAACCCTTAGCTACCCTTTAAGCACTTAATGAAGAGTCTGATCAAACTGGGCAGATGCTCAGGCTGATCTGAGTCTGCGCTGGGCACACAACCACATTGTTGGCTTTGTCGTGTCGCGGCTCAAAATTTTACGTTTGAAAGAACCTTTCGCCGACTTAACAACCTCAAAGTAATACCAGTAATAACCAACAGCTAACTGAAATAAAAGCATGCCATCGTACTCCATAAAATGTATTTACACCACTGTTTTCATTTACTTTGACAGTTGCGGACGCGGTGTTCTTAGGCGAGCCACTATCAGTTGCTATGGCAACTATATATTTATTCTCAGCATAGTCTACAAGTCTTGATGCATCGTTTACAGTTATATTTCCTGAAGCTGAGTCAATGGAAAAGGCAGCAGTATCTGAAAATATAGATGAGTCACGACACGAGAAAACCAACAATGTGGTTGTGCGACCAGCGCAGACTCAGATCAGCCTGGGCATCCGCCCAGTCTGATCAGAATCTTCGCTGTCCGCATGGAGGTAGCCCAGTCCCTCAGCTACCCTTTAAGCACCTAGCGAAGAGACTGACCAGACTGTGCGGATGCCCAGGCTGATCTGAGTCTGCACAGGGCGCACAACCACATTGTTGGTTTTGTCGTGTCGCGGCTCAGATAACTCACTAAATGAGAAATTTTAAGGCCCGATTTCACGTCAGAATTATAACGCAGATTAACAAGTCAGTGGTCTATTTTACCGTAAGGCGCAGTGTAAAATTTTGGTTTTCCGAATGCTAATCCGTGTATTAAGTGCGACGTGAAATCGGACCTGTTCCGAATGCTAATCTGTGTACTAAGTGCGACGTGAAATCGGGCCTAAGTGCGACGTGAAATCGGACCTTAGGCCTTAGGCCCGATTTCACGTCGCACTTAGTACACGGATTAGCATTCGGAAGGCCTAAGGCCCGATTTCACGTCGCACTTAGTACATGGATTAGCATTCAGAGCACCAAAATTTTACATTGCGACTTACGGTAAACTAGACCATTACATGGACTAGTTAATACGAGTTATAACTGTGACGTTAAATCGGGCCTTAGAGTTGTATTTTATCAGTTTTTCTATATACTGACAAGCTAAGACTCTCCCTACATATCTTGTCTTTTCAATTCTTATAACGATTTTTCCGAGGAAAATCAAAGAAACATATTCATAACGTGTACCTATTGGCGCCGAAACTATAATATATCCCTCTTTACTTACAAGACTTTTATTATCGAATGATAAAATTTGATTACCAAGGTAACATGAAGAACCAAAATTTTACAGTTTTAAAAAATCAAAAATGTTTGAATCTATACAGAGGAAGCGTTTTTTCTTTTGCTGAGAGTACATGTATTATGGTAAATGGATAAATGGATACCCTTTCAGGGGAAGCAGCTCTGCCATTTCTTTTAACTTCCCCTTTTAATGGTGGTCAACTCTGAAAGAAAAGAATTTGCTCCTCTAGCAGCAAATTCTTTCCTTTAAGAGGAGACCCAATTTTGAAAGAGTTTTATTATCCAAGGGAAGCAAGCAGGAAGTAACAAAAGTTGTCTCACTTGAAAAAATGGCGAAAAGAAATCATAGTGGTGCACGCATACACCTTTAAAGTCGGATTAGGGGAAAACTGTATTCAAAATTGTCATTTGGCGAGGTAAATCGTCGGTTTTATGGTCGGAAATTTCGTTTCACGGCGACGCACCAGCGGAGCCGCAAAACGCAATTGCGACCATAAAACCGACAATTTGCCTCCCAAAATGACAATTTTCAATACAGTTATCCCCATTCTAATGCATTTTTCACATTTTCACCTTTAAAAATGTGCTACTTTGTACCATTAGCAAACGCTTTCAGCGACGTAAAACCAGACGTCAACCAATGAGGAGCGACGTTACGTAATGACGTCGTGTTTGCGACAGTAAATCGCAGAATATACTGTCGGAATTTTTGACGTTATCCAATCAGACGTCGCCTTACATACGTAAGTGCATTAGATATGAGGATATAGGTAACAAAATACTAACCAGCAGCTCGTAAACTGTATGCCACTACGTTATTAGCCATGGTAAAGTCATCATCGGTCGCTGTTACTGTAATGACGTGACTCCCTGAAACGTAACAACGTAAGTCATACATATGATTGTAGTCTGCGAATTTTTTTTGTCATAATTTCATTTGCACAATTTGAAATCGCGACTTTTCTAATGGTTGTTTGAGCCGATAATGGTCATAATAATACCGAGGTAATCTTATATTTGCGAAATTTCGCATTCACGAACGTTGCATTAATTTGCATTAACTCCTGATTACTTCTCTAGATGAGATAGCTCTTTGAAATGAGGTCTGTCCTTAAAGAGGAACAAATTCTTTCCTTTAAGATTTGACTCCCTTTTTATTGAGAAGGGAGGCAAAAACAGTACAGTAACTTCCTCTGAAAGTATACCCACCAGGCCCCGAGGTTATAAAACTTTTTTCATGCTCAACTCAGCTGAGCATGAAATTTACTCTGCTGATAAATATGAAAATGCCAACTAATGTTGGCATTTTCATATTTATAAGCAGAGAAAACTCAATACTCAGCTTAACTGAGCAAGAAAACAACTGTGCTTATCAGTAATTTGCTATTTAGTGCTAGGGCCGAAATCTGTATCTACGATACACTTTCGCTCTCCCTAAAGAGTAGAGTTTGGCACTCATGTGGATGATATAGCCTGTACCACGCTGGACATAATATAGCCCGGAGACATTCTGAGAAATCCCTCTGGGGCGCTAGAGGGGTGAATTTGTAAAAATGACAAAAAATGACTATTTTCTCTCAATTTTTTATATTTTGAAAAAAATCGGATTGTCTTAATTCTGTATTAAATTACACCCATATATATGTTGCCACATATGTGTTCTAATAAATAAGACCTTCCAAGATGAGGTAAATATCACCAAAGGGGCCCCAGGAAGGGATTATTACCAGTAGTATGATTTTCGTAATTTTGACCCCACTCTATAAAAATATTGTGTTCTGAATCACTTCTAAAAGATTTTGATTTTATTTAAGTATGGAGGGTTTGCATATAGCCTGTGACAGTTTTTAAGTGCATAACATGTTTGTTCGAGATAACGGGTGTGCCACGGTAAAATGAGATATGTGAATACAAATTTCTCTTAAACCAATGACCAAACTATTTAAATTTAAACTACAACTGTCTCTCATTGACATCCAATAACGCATTTTGGTTGGAATTGTGTTGATGAACACTGAAATGTTTAAATATAAACGTCTCAGTCCGATGCAAATTTTGCCCACATGTTAGTCATTCATATTAAGTCTATATAAACCTGAAGAAAAAGGCTACTCTTCGTTACGCCGCAACCCTGTTTAATCTGTATCAAAAGTAATGTAATAAATAGACATTTTATAAAGTTACCTTACAAGGTGGTAGCCTGTTAAAGAAGAATATATGCATTTTCATATGTGCTACTGACATATATGTTACATATTTATATGTAAAATGCAATTTATACAAAATGTACAATATGATTCGATTATACTATATAAAGATAAAATGTCATTTTAAAAACTTGTAGAACCGGGGCTATTTCGAACTTACAAGTGTATAAGTGCATTGAATAACCTAATCGTCATGGTACCATGTTGTCCAACACTAACGGTTGCTGGGGGCAGATGGATCTCATCAGCCTAGGAGGGTAATAAGAACTATATGTAGAAGGGTAGGTACAATTCTTAGCCTTGGTTGGCAGTCCACCTAGGAATTCATTGCTAGGTCTGTGAACAAAACGTGCTAAACAACACCTGTAAAACAGCATCACTGGGTTGAAGACTTCCTAGAAGAAGTCAACCACCAGTGTAGAACACCAACATAAGTTCAACAGTCTTGTTTTACTTGCAAGACCCGAGCGAGCCTTGCTAAGCTTGGAACAACGTCTAGGTTTCAGAGATCACTGTTGATTAGGATAGGCCTAATCAGCTTGGCCCCTTTCCGTCTGGTTGTATTATATTCAGTGGCTTGCTGAACAAGACGCCACTTCCACCTCCATGAGTCTCCCACGTCTAGGGGTCAATTTGGGTTGGTGTAGACCCAATATTAAAAGTGAACGTCTTCCTAGAAGTGGTAAACCCCCGGGGTGGAATAACAATTTTATCCAACGGACACGTGCTCATGACCAGGGCAAGCCATATAATTTTCTTGGAATTCGGTCAGCATAATCAGCCTGGAAAAGTATTGGCTTCATCAGGTTCACTCTTGCCCAAGTAACATTTTGGAACACAGAAGCAAGGATACTTTTTGTTGTTGTGTTATTGTTTAACGTCCACGGTAAATAGCTATGGTCATGTCGGTAAGATCAATTAACCTAACCATACTGTTCCTGGGCAGGCTTAGACCTCCTAAGCGATTAACCAGTACTAAGCGCACTTACTTTTACCAGTAACTGACAACTGCCCTTCTTGAATCAGCGGACGGGGAAATGAAAGTAATGAAAGTGGCCGGATCGGGTATCAAACCCAGAACCTCTGGCTAATAAGTCAGACGCGCTACCGACTGCGCTTTGTGACTCGGCCCCATACTGGGATACTGGGTCTGTCGAGGCCCGGCTTAACAATGATCACGCCTACCGTTTGACGTTAGTAAGTACATGCAGTTGATAAGTGTGCGACTGGTATGACAAAGGTCGAGAAAATGAGAGGTAGGGAGAACATCTCAGTAGGAACCTGGTATGTGAGGGCTCTGAGGCCATCCGGGAAAATATGAACAGCTGTTCCGCAAAATGGACAGGTACTTCTGGAACATACTGGAGCTCTAGGAGATACATGGGGAACTTTGGTGAAATGTCGACGGATGACAGACATAAGGTTTGCCAACCAGTCTGCAGCAGAATCCGTTTGCGTGCAGCTCCTTTCAACGTCACCACACAATCATAAACGTCTGAGCAAGAGGACAAGAAGGTACAGCATTTCTACCAGTAACTCTAGTAAATTACGAAGGACATTCTGGTTGTACAAGGTGATTGGAATTGCAAGTGGAAGGGAATCATAAACAGGTTGGAGAGACGCAGGAACCTACTGCAATGCCGAAACAAATGAGAGAGTTCTCGAACTCCTAATTTTGCTACTTTAACAACCTGCACTGACAAATACCTGGGCCCCACAAACCATCCACAAGGTGGACATAGCATGCCGAGACAGGGGGCATTAAGACCAGATTGATTACATTTTGGTGAGGAAGCGGTTCTAATGAGGAGGACAAGGACCTTTCTTAGCGCAGACAAAGGAAGTGTACATTACTTGTTTATGATTACCTCTCAAGCTCGTCTGAAAGAGACCAGAAAGACAACTCAGCCAAGAGTGTGGTTTCTCCGTGAGAAGTTCAAAAACCCAAATGTGGACATGCACGTTCCAAGTAACAACAGGCGGGAAATTTGCTCCAGTCACCAGTTTGTAGGATGATGACAGACATAGATAACATGATTAGAAACATTAATATAACATTCACTGGCATAGCCAGTGAGATACTTGGGAAGGATCGTCAATGGACAGCACCCTAGTCACCAGATATGTTCTTGATCACGCCGGTGAGAGGAGAGATTAGAAGAAGAGCCAGTATGAAACAGAAGGAGTGAAAGAATACAGGACAGCTGACAAGAGTGTTCAAAAGACCCTGAAGAAAGCAAAGGAGGACAGTGAAAGGAGATTGAAACTTGCCTGAACAAAAATATCACCCTAACAGATTGTGAAGGATCTAACTTCAGGGAAACAGTGTAGATCAACAAATATCCAGGACTAGTCTGGAACATGTCTTAAAGAGCACCGAATTCTCAGCAGATGGACAGAATATTGCTCAGAGCTATACAACCACGTGTCATGGTGACAATATAGTTTTGGACTGCACTTAGCACTCAGAAAATGATCTACAACCGATCCTTCGCGAGGCAGCTTAGATTGCAACAATAGCTGCACTGAAAACGGAAAAGTCTGCCAGAGTTGATAATATTTCAATATAACTTATTCAAGCAGGCGAGGCGACAATGAGAGGTCTGTAAAAAGTTCTGAAGAATAGAAGAATGACCGATTCCAATGACTCCTTCGCTCCCTCAAGAGGGCCAACAGCAGCTCTGCCGGAACTACAGAACCATCAGCCTCAAAGTAAATTCATGCTGAAAGTCATCTTGAACAGGCTCAAACCCCCAAGTTGAAGAGATTAACAAAAGGCTGGTTTCAGTGTCGGAAGAAGCACAACAGAACAGATAGGCATATTCTCTGTACAAATTACTCAGGTGAGCAGATGGTCATTTTTGAGTCTCCTGGGCGTTTCTCGAAATGTCTCCGGGCCAAATTCTATGGTAAAATAAATGTATATTTTAATGCACAGGGTTGCCAAACTCTACTATTAAAGGAGAGCGAACCTCTTCTTTTTCTCCTGGGCTCCTGGACTAATTTACCAGCAAGTAAAATTTCATGCTCAGCTGAGTTGAGCATGAAAAAAGTTTTATAACCTCGGGGCCAGTTTAAGACTGTAATGTAAAGATAGTTTGGAAGTGGCTGATTAACTACAATTTGGCTCTAAATAACGACCCTCTTTCGCAAAATGCAACGCCCCAGGACGTTTACTTGGACTAATACGGTATATTTTGGCATTTTCATATCCTTTCTTTGTCATCCACAGCGATCTCCAAATGAGTTTAGCTTATTTTACCTAAAGTTGTACTAGTATCCACGTCAACAGAATATTCCGAGGGATCAAATACAGGGGGATTTTACCGGAAGTTCTACTAGTATCCACGTCAACAGAATATTAAGAGGGATCAAATACAGGGGGATTTTACCTGAATATCTACTAGTATCCACGTCAACAGAATATTCAGAGGGATCAAATACAGGGGGATTTTACCGGAAGTTCTACTAGTATCCACGTCAACAGAATATTAAGAGGGATCAAATACAGGGGGATTTTACCGGAAGTTCTACTAGTATCCACGTCAACAGAATATTAAGAGGGATCAAATACAGGGGGATTTTACCTGAAGTTCTACTAGTCTCCACGTCAACAGAATAGTCAGAGGGATCAAATACAGGGGGATTTTACCGGAAGTTCTACTAGTATCCACGTCAACAGAATATTCAGGGGAATCGAATACAGGGGGATTTTACCTGAAGTTTTACTAGTATCCACGTCAACGGAATATTCAGAGGGATCAAATACAGGGGGATTTTACCTGAAAATCTACTAGTCTCCACGTCAACAGAATATTCAGAGGGATCAAATACAGGGGGATTTTACCTGAAGTTCTACTAGTCTCCACGTCAACAGAATATTCAGAGGGATCAAATACAGGGGGATTTTACCTGAAGTTCTACTAGTCCCCACGTCAACAGAATATTCAGAGGGATCAAATACAGGGAGAATTTACCTGAAGTTCTACTAGTATCCACGTCAACAGAATATTCAGAGGGATCAAATACAGGGGGATTTTACCTGAATATCTACTAGTCTCCACGTCAACAGAATATTCAGAGGGATCAAATACAGGGGGATTTTACTTGAATATCTACTAGTCTCCACGTCAACAGAATATTCAGAGGGATCAAATACAGGGGGATTTTACCTGAAAATCTACTAGTCTCCACGTCAACAGAATATTCAGAGGGATCAAATACAGGGGGATTTTACCGGAAGTTCTACTGGTATCCACGTCAACAGAATATTCAGGGGAATCGAATACAGGGAGATTTTACCTGAAGTCTTACTAGTATCCACGTCAACAGAATATTCAGGGGGATCAAATACAGGAGGACAGTCGTTTACATCATCCACAGTAATTGTAATTGTTTCTTGTGCAGTTGCCGAGTACTCTCCATCGCTAAGGCTGAAACAATAGATTGGAATGCATAGAACTATTTAGAATCCGATTTTACGAAAGCCGGGAGCCAATTTTAGATTGACACTTTTATGCATAAAGGACTCTTCTATCCATATAAGTTAGAAAAGTCTAGTCATCATTTTAGGCGCGTTGTAACTTATATTGTAAGTAGCTTTCAAGTATAGGAAAGTCGGGTAAATTCGGACAGCGGGTAAATTCGGACAGTGACATTGTTTCCTTTATATGTCAGTTGTTTGGAAGTTAAACAAAATTAACTGGGCAAACAGTGATAATCCTGATGAGACGGCTCATTATGAGCCGTCTCATCTGGATTTTCACTGTTTGCAATGGTATGTCCGAATTTACCCGCTGTCCGAAATTACCCGACTCCACTCTACCTTGATTATAGGTTTGAGAAAATCTCAGTTTTCCATTGTAAGATTTATTTACAATTCGAGAGGAGCGTGTCATACATTGTATGCCATGCTCCTCTCGAATTATAAGTGAGATGACGCACTAGATCTGTCACCATGACAACTATGGAATTACCAATAGTTGTGCTTAGTGCCTTGGCAGAACATCTTTTTGATGACGTTACTTAGACATCAATATGAATTCCTAGTCGCCACGGTAACAGATATGACGTCATTGGTTCCGGAGCATGGCATATCCGGAGCATGGCAAACAATATATGCCATGCTCCGCCATTCTTTCAATGGCATTACAAATTGAAAGTCTTTCAAAAAAAACTTCAGATTTTCTCAAGCAAATATTTTTTCTCAAGCAATTTAATTCCCTGTTCTTTTACAGGAGGAAGAAGAAAATTTTGCGACTAAGAAAGCCGACGGAGTTCTGTTGTGGTAATTAAAGGTCATGTAATAAGTACATATACTACCTATTTCAAAACTACTAATTGAATATATGTACTTTTTAGAAGGGAGAGGAAGCTCGAAATTTTCAAAATTTCCCAACTTCAGATCAATTCAGGGGTTAATACGGTTAATATGTACACTTTCGATGATTTTAATTAATGATGTTTCAATGTGTCCACGAAGAATTAAGGTAATGTTAAACTAACTGCAGAGAATTACAACTCAGACACTATTAACACAGTCTCATAGCCTTAGTTAATTGAACCCCATCTAAAAATATGACATAAGTACATGTACAGTATCGAGTACATGACGTCAAAATGACGTTGTACTGACGTCGATGCCACGTCATTACGTCGCATCGATGTCAATACGACGTCATTGTGACGTCATAGGACCGCTGAAAAAATATTGAGTCGTGTAAAGCAAAACGGAAGTCTTTAGTATTTGCTTTACATTTCAGTCTTTGAACCAGCGCAGTCTATCTACAGCCTTCGTTTCGTGTCTGTAGGGCCGTGCTCGATTAGGCTGCGCTGTGCGCACTGTCGGGATTTTTGGAACATCAATCGAGTGCTCAGGAACTGCGTTCAGGAACGGTGCGCACTGTTCCAAACGAGAAGATGGTGTGAACAGAATAAATAGTCGAAACAAAATGGCGGACGAGCAGACGACACAGAAAAAATATATAAAGAAGAAAGAGCTCTAAGCTTGTATGATGAAATTTGAATTGTTTTCCCTTAAAATTCAGAGTGCTTCACCCAAAATGGCATCAAACGTAAGAGAATGTGTATTTCTCAAAAGGCCATCATGTCAATAGCCGTACATTCGCCACTTTCCTGCTCGTTTGGTATGCTCGATTTCGGAATTCTAGTAGCTGTTCTGGCACAGTACGCACAGTCTAATCGAGCACGACATAGATAAAGATTCTTAGAATCCGTTCCCGATGTGTATGATCAGCAATGAATCCGACCAGACTGCGCAAATTCGAATGCTGGTCTGAGCTTGTGCTGTTTTCATATACTTTAAGCCTTCTTTTTGCGAGCCGAAAATTGAAAAAATGAAATATTGGGAGATTCTACCTTAACGTTACCGTGTACGTATTAACGCCATTTGGGCCGTCAACGTCAAAGTTTGAAATAGATCTCACTTTGTCACCCACTACGGTGAACTTTGTGCCAGGTGACTGTGAGACTATGTGGTACTGTATACCCCCGCTGTTATCTTCGTCTGTGGCCGCTAATGTGGCAATGTCTGAAGACGGTGAGGTATCCTCTGGTGTGCTGACGCTATTTGACGCCAAATTCCATTGAGGTCCTGGAATAAATTACTGTAATTAACACGCTAATAAGATGAATGGATGCTCCTCAATGTTTTCCTCAATCTATATAAAGGGAATTTACTTTTGTTTCGTTCTCTTCGCTTCCCTGGATGACAATGCGCTTCGCAAAAAGGCATCAACTCTTAAGGCAAAGAATTTGCTCCCTGGAATGCAAGCCAAAGTCTTCTTGGTAAGACTTACATAGCCTGGAAATGCGCTGGTTTATTTCAATCCTTTTTCGGATGGGGACATATGAGCCGCGACACGAGAAAACAAACAAAGTGGTTGTGCGCCCAGCACAGACATAAGTCAGCCTGGGCATCGGCCTAGGTTGATCAGACTCTTCGCTAAGCGCTTAAAGGGTGCTAAAGGTCTAAGATATACCGCCATGCGAACAGCTAAGACTTAGATCAGACTGGTCGAATGCCCAGGCTGATCTGAGTCTGCGCTGGGCGCACAGCCATATTGTTGGTTTTGTCGCATCGCGGCTCAAATATGCAAATCATGCAGACCCAGTTCAACGCCGCAAAACTGTTTGCTTACAGGAATTTCTATGCAACATACAGTAAAAGTAAAACAAAAAATAAAAGAAAAAAAAAAACAAAAAAAAAAAACAGAACCCTCTAAAACTAGAAATAAACTCATTTAGATGTTGAAGATGGACAAGTCAACTGGTCCAAAAAGGGTTAGTATTTGTGGCAAACAAAATGTGGTGATTTTAAAAAAACTACATGCTACTGATGCAGTTCAAATTTGGCGCTTACCACAGTTTAACTCTTTAAGCACAGAAAAGTAGACGACAAATTTACGTCTGCAAATATTAAAAAAAAATGCAAAGACATTTCATATTGAGAATTCAAAGACTAGAGGGCAAACAGAGTAGATCTAAATGAGGCGGCTCATGATGAGCCGCCTCATCAGGATCTACGATTTTTGCAAATGTTGCTTATTTCGTCACTGGGGCTTAAAGAGTTAAGCCATATGGGTACATCTGCTTGCTTTTCCGCCATTTTTACAAAGAGTAACAACATTTTTTTGACTTCCTGGTCACCTCCCTGGACAAAAGAACCCGTCAAATAAGGGGTATTCTATTTGAGGAAAGCATTTGCTCCTAGAGGAGCAAATTCTTTCTTTGGTTTAAACATAGTTTATTCGTAAGTACTATTACATAACACAAATACAATCATGAAATACACAAATAGGATTCAGAAAGAAGCCAACAGGCTTACATAAATCTGTCTCCTGTAAAGTCAAATTACAAAATATAATTTGTGGTGTTAAGTCAATTACAACCTAAAGCAATAAAATTACAATAATGACATAAGTTTTTTGTTTGAATCCAAGAGAAGAGAAAAAAAACGAGAGAGAGAGAGAGAGAGAGAGAGCATAAAAAAGAGCACGAATTTGTAACTGACAATACATTCTTTCTTTCAAGAGTTGACCAATATTGAAAAGGTAGGCTGAAAAGTAAATGACAGAGTAAGTGAGTGATATGGGTTTTACGGCACATCGGCACATAAAAGGTTATTTCGCGCCGAAAATGACAGAATGGGCCCCCCCCCCATCCAAGTATACCCAGTCACCGTAAAATACAATAAACTTGATATTTTCACAATTGCTTATGTTGTGGAAAAGTAAGTACATTGATCAGAAAAATCGCGATGTTATGACAATAATACTAAATATTTTAAGTACATTGATCAGAAAAATCGCGATGTTATGACAATAATACTAAATATTTTAAGTACATTGATCAGAAAAATCGCGATGTTATGACAATAATACTAAATATTTTAAGTACATTGATCAGAAAAATCGCGATGTTATGACAATAATACTAAATATTTTAAGTACATTGATCAGAAAAATCGCGATGTTATGACAATAATACTAAATATTTACCGATTTATAAAATATTATGTTGTTTTTTACGCTCAAGCAGAAAACATTTGCGGACTTTTAATTGGTCAGAGTATTAGCCCGTAAGAGGAATTACGAGTTCCAGGTGTTATAAAGTGGGAAAATACGCAGTAGGCCATTCAAGAACAAAAATGTTCAAATAAGCCAACCAAACATTCCATTTTGCCTCTTGCAGTTGTCCAATGAGGACTACAGTATTATTAGCAATAGCAGCTGGGGGGGGGGGGGGGGAGGGGACGGGTTAAGCCTATGACGGAATAATTTTATGGCCTTTGCTTTTCTGCGGTGACTGGCATTAATATGGTCGTCTGAGTTTCAGTGATTGGTCGTACCAATGGAACTCGAAAGGGCATGAACTCCGAACAGTCAGTTCTTACATGCTGAACTTACATGCTTTGTGCGACTGCTACTGGTACATATTTACAAAGAACACGAAAGGTGTTACATTGTAATATGTGAAAAAATATTTAGAAAGGTTGTGTTATAAATTCTATTCAGAGTTTCCAATTGACACATTTGTACCCAGAAACTGGGTGGCTCAGTGGATTAAGCGGACCGGGTTCGAGCCCCACTTGAGGCGAGAATCTTTCCTACCGTAAACAGTGTTCCACTGTACACAGCCTTTCATTATTACCCACCCATCATTCTGATATGAGAGAAATACTGTTTACATTGACGTAAAATCGCAAGTCATCCATCCATCCATACGTTTGTACCTGAAAACAATAATTCGTATGGTGCTGGAAAAAGATTTTCTCAAAACTTCCCCTGTAAGCAAACACGGGTGAATCAACGTTGATTCAACGTTTTACAAAAAAGTAACAGTCGTGTAAGATCTTGACGCCTACGGAGCTTTCGATGCTAGCCAACACACTGGTTACACAAAATCTAGGTTGGCTGTCCAAATAAACCTGTCATGGTCAACGGATGACAATTTGTAAGTCGGATTATGGTAATCGGGTTATCGAGCATGATATCGGCAAAGGTAAATATTGTTGTGGACGTTTGTGTACCCGGTTGGGTTGAGTTTCCAAACAAGCTGCAAAGTAAATGATATAATTTAACACCGATCACCTGGAAAAGTTCCATACCTTGGTGAGCTTGCCATCAAATAACTCTGTTTAGCCTGTTTGGTTATAAGACGGGAGTCTAACTTTCAAAAATTATCTCAAAAATGTAAATCAGTCTTGGGTTATTCAGCTATAAAATGGGAATTTCTCTTCAAAACCATACTAAATATCTAGATCCGTCTTACAAGACGGATCTAGATTTTTTAGATCATTTTATAAAGGGAAAACCCATCTTATAACGGAAATTATATGAGCCGCGACACGAGAAAACCAACAACGTGGTTGTGCGCCCAGCGCAGACTCAGATCAGCCTGGAGATCCGCCCAGTATGATCAGAGTCTTCGTTAAGTGCTCAAATGGTAGCTAAGAGTCTGAGCTACCTCCATGCGGACAGCGTATACTCTGATCAGACTGGGCGGATGCCCAGGCTGATCTGAGTCTGCGCTGGGCGCACAACCACACTGTTGGTTTTGTCGTGTCGCGGCTCATATGGTAGGAAATCCATGTACCATAGCAGTAGCCGACAGCCCCATAAGATTAATCAAGAACTCTTGGTACAAAGGGCCGCAACACGACAAAATCAACAATGTGGCATGTGCGCACAGTGAAGACTCAGATCAGCCTGGGCGTCCGCCCAGTCTGATCAGAGTCTTCGCTGTCCGCATGGAGCTAGCTTAGATCCGTAGCTACCCTTAAAGCACACAGTTAAGACTCTGATCAGACTTGGCGGATGCCCAGGCTGATCCGAGTCTTCACTGGACGCACATGCAACTTTGTTGGTTTTGTCGTGTCCGCGGCTCATTATTTTCATAATGACTTACTTGTTCCGACTGATACTGTTGCTGTTATACTCGCAGAATTTGGCGGAGTGGCCCCATCTGCCGCTATGACAACTAGTTCATAAGGCTGCGAAGAGTAATCTAGTGTCGTTCCTACTTTTATCAATCCTGTCGTACTTTCTATCGTAAATGGGGGATCACCCTGGTCTTAATTACAAGAAAGAAATGTACAATTTAAGGTAAATTGGTACAACTCCATGTTTTCCGGCCATTTTCATAAGGGGAACCAACTTTTTGTGACTTCCTTTTTGATTCTTAGATCTTTTTCCTTAGATGACGAAGCCATCCGAAAATTGGGTCCACTCTTAAGGAAAAAATTTGCCCCTATAGGAGCAAATTCTTTCCTTTAAGAGTTGACCACCATAGAGAGAGAAATAGCCGAGTTGCTTCCCTTGAAAGTGTACCCTTTTACATTAACACCAAACGAGCCGAATAGCTATATTTCTACCTTACGACATGCTCGAACAAAAAGGGAATACACTGTCACAGTGACTATCATAATAACCGACTTGGCATTATATACAGCTGGGGATACTTCTCAAATATAGAGACAATCTCCATTTTAAGCGACTGTCTCCGGTTTACGAGACAAGCTCTGTTATAAAAAACGCATATCCTGAAACAATCAAATGTCCCTCGATCAGAGGAATGTCTCTCCTTTTGGAGACAAAAATGCCTCCGATTTGGAGGAAATTCTCCTCATCGGGAGACAATGTGATAAATGACATATTTATAGACTGCCCTGCGCAGTTTACTTTGAAAAAGCGCATACTAAAACCAGATTGGGAGACACCAGTCCAACAAAATCTAATTTTTATCAGTTGCTTCTAAAAAGTGCACTGTTGCGATTAGCACAGAAATGCGTGACACACCCTTGTCTAGTTTCTAGATTTCAAACTTGTATGAATCGTTTAGTTTCTTGGTGATTTTATTCGTAAGCATTGTGCGATATATTTGCAAGCAGAAGATACCAACTTGAATCTGAAACGCTATATTGAGGCATTTTTTTTGAAAAGTTACTTGCTTCCGGGCTATTTCTTTTTTCAAGTCTGCCTCTGTGAACCTAGCTATCTTTTAAGTGTCAGCACCTTAAGCAAGGCGCCATCTTACTTAAGGCACTATGCGTGGGGTATCTGTGCCCAATGAACACATTTCTAGTAACTACACTATAACTTACTCATTGAAACAGTAGAGGCTGATATAACGTCACTGAACTACTGCAGTGAAGCCGATACTAAATTTTATACAGCGAACTCCGCCGTTGACCTTACCTAGTGAATAAGAAACTTCATTCTCTGGGCTGGTCGTGTCGGCGTCAGTGGCTTGTACAGTTAACACGCTCGTACCTGTAATATATGCAAACATCAAATGACTCCCTCATGAAAAAAGGTTTCCAATGCTCAGGGCATGCTCAGATTTTAAATGCTGGGATTCCCAGCATTTGCGATCTGTGCATGCCCAGAGCAGGACCAAGGAAAGTTTTGCGTTTTTTAATGTTTAATATTAAAGATAAAATTCACTGACAGCATCAATGCTGCGGCAAAGCATTCCCTTTTCCAATTAAAATCATAAATAAGAGCAATGAAATTTAGATTTTAAGAAAACCATCCATGAGAAGAAGCTGGACCAGAATACGTAGTTACGGCTAATAAAGCATAATCAGAAGAAGCTGGACCAGAATACGTAGTTACGGCTAATAAAGCATAATCAGAAGAAGCTGGACCAGAATACGTAGTTACGGCTAATAAAAGCTGGACCAGAATACGTAGTTACGGCTAATAAAGCATAATCAGAAGAAGCTGGACCAGAATACGTAGTTACGGCTAATAAAGCATAATCAGAAGAAGCTGGACCAGAATACGTAGTTACGGCTAATAAAAGCTGGACCAGAATACGTAGTTACGGCTAATAAAGCATAATCAGAAGAAGCTGGACCAGAATACGTAGTTACGGCTAATAAAGCATAATCAGAAGAAGCTGGACCAGAATACGTAGTTACGGCTAATAAAGCATAATCAGAGACCATGAAGTGGTCTGGTAACGAGAGCAAGAGGAAAACAGATAATTTTGTAAACCAAACAACACAATCGATTAAAAAAATTCACTTATTTTCAACAAATCCGGAATTTATTACAAATTTATTGTCTCCTTCAGTTTTACAAATTACTAGTATATACAGAGCTTAAGAGAAAAGAGAAATGAGCCGTGACACGAAAAAACCTACGAAGCGGCTGTGAGCCCAACCAAGACTCAGATCAGCCTTGGCATCCGCCTAGTCTGATCAGAGTCTTCGGTGTCCGCATGGAGGTAGCTGAGACCCTTAGTTACCCTTAAAGCGCTTAGCAAAGACTCTGGTCAGACTTGGTGGATGGCCAGGTTGGTCTGAGCCTGCGCTGGGCGCACAACCACTTCGTTGGTTTTCTCGTGTCACGGCTCAATAAAGGTGTCTTCAACTCTGAAAAAACCTGCTTTAATTAAATGAAACACATTGATTTTCTTAGAAATGATCGAAAGTATTAGTGAAGTTGTTTCTAACACTGATTCTTGCGAAAACTGCGTTATCTCTGGACTCAGGTGAATGTGTGTTATCTCCCTCTGAAAGATGAAAATTGTGTGGCAGAAGATACCATTTCTGACTGTAAATAACTTTCGTCATATAAGGCGAATATTAACTAAAAGGTTATTTTCAGACTCTGAAGCATATTAAACTAGAAATGTGTCCATAGGACACGGCTGCCCCCGCCTAGTGCCTTGAGCAAGATGACACCTTGATTAAGTTACTGGCACTTGCACGATAACTAGGTTCATAGAGGCAGACTTCTACAATATAAATGGTAAATCAAGAGACATGAAATATCAAAACGACCTATGCAGGACTAAGTTATAGGCTAGACACAAAAATGTTTTCACTATAGCCTATACATAAAGTTTACATGCGCAGTGTGACCTTGGCCTTCAAGCTAGGGGTTTGTCATGATGATCATTAATTATGCAATATAGTTTTGAATCCCACCATGCAGGATAAAGTTATTGACAGGACATAAACATGTTTCACTGAAGCCTATGAATAAAGTTTAAGTGCAGACTGTGGCCTTGACCCTTGAGCTAACGATATGATTCTTGCATGTGACCCATGGGGATCTAGTTTTAATTGTTGTTGTTGTTGTTTTGTGTCCTCGGTAAAGAGATATGGGCACGTCGGGACGGTCAGTTAACCCAACCACACTATTCCAGGGTAGGCTTAGACCTCCTTAGCGGTTAATCAGTACTATAAGTGCACTTACTTTCGCCAGTAACTGGCAACTGCCCTTCTTGAATCAGCAGAAGGAGAAATCAAAGTAAATGGCCGAACTGGGTATCGAACCCGGGACCTCTGGCTCTCGAGTCAGACGCGCTACCGACTGCGCTGCGGGGCCCACTTAAAGAGACTTTTCGCCTCCAGGACCAAGGTTTACAATCGTTCTAAAAGTTACGGACCACCTTAAAGTTTAGGTGGAAAATTTCGCCTTTACAAAAATCCATGTTTACATCATATTGAAAATCGCAGTTTTTGCGTGATCCTACTGACAATTGTTATGGAAATATAATACTAAAGAAAATTCAAGTACATTTAGTTTTTGTAAGCTTTTATTTACACTTGAAATTTTAGACCTTAACTCTAAGGTCGTCTTTAAGTTAAAGGAATGATTGTGAATCTGGGGCCGTATTTATAAAATGACTTAAGTCGTTGCCATGCTGTTGCTAAGGCTAATTTTCTATGAAGGAGATTCCCTACAACTATGAAATTTGCTCTGGAGGAACAGTCTAAATTCAGCCTTAGCAACACCATAGTAACCACTTAAGTCGCTTTATAAATACGGCCCCAGGGCCCTCAGGTTTATGATTAGATCCCGTTTTGGAAGGTCTTCGTCATCCAAGGAAGCAGACAGGAAGTCATAAAAGTTGTTTCCCTGTGTAAAAATGGCGGGAAAACATGGAGATGAAATAATACATCTTAGGATGTCACAGTCAAAACATATGTCAACCGAGGTTTCAGACTCTGGGCGTATTCGACTCGGCGGTTCGTGCTTCACGATTCCTAGCGTAAAGCACTTTTTCTACAGAAAAAGTGCTTTACGCTTAGAATCTTGAAGCACTGGGTGTTTCGTACCTCGCAATTCTATCTATGGGCGGGTATTTCATCACCTCTTCTCTTCCTTCATATCATGTATATCAATTGCTCGTATATAGTAAAAATACTATATATATTTATAATAAAAAGAAAAAAATCTATGAAACAGTATAAATTAGGGAAATAAGCAGTGTAAAAGTGAAACTAGGATGGCTTGCAAAGAGTGGAACATTTGTAGGTAGGGACACCCCCAATCACAATTTTCGACTCTTGGCAACCCACTCTCAGTACTTAACAATACAGTATTATCAATAAGATAAAAAAAGTCAAAGGAATCCGAATATTTAGTACATTTGTATATGTGTGCATATGTATTGTAAAATGCTTAAATATGTACATGTGATTTGTTGTGTAATTATGTGTATCATTCTATAATCAGATCATCTTCTTCTACCTTTCATATTATTCATCCTTCGGAGAAGCTTGACAAAAAATATCTAGAAACACTGGGTGTTTCGTGCTTCACATTTCTTAGCGATAATCACTTTTTCTTTAGCAAAAGTGCTTCACGCTTAGAATCGTGAACCACGAAGCGACCAGCCGAATGCTCCCAATGTTTCCTTTACCTGTACTTGCATCCTCGACAATTTTAACCGCTCCCGACAACGCCTGGAATACAGGCGTATGCAAATTTGGATTACCGGCTCCTATGACGTTGACAGTAATTATTCTGGTGTCGGTCGAACCATCACCTCCCGACGCTCTGAAACAAATAATGATCATATGAATTTCTTTCATGTCCTGGCAAAAGGTACATTGCGGTGTGTGCAATCTAAAAAAAGGATAAGAATCTAACCAGTTTGCAGAAATTCCCAACTGATTTTGTTATGAATTTGGTGTGTAAATGTTGTAAATATTTTCCTGAACCATAATTTTTAAGTTTGAAATAAACAAGTTGTTTACATTGTACTTTAGAACAATCTAGAAATTTGGAGGAACTTTATAATGTTCCTGAAACAGAAAGAATTGTCTAGAAAGTTCCGGAAATCGCTCCTCATTGTCATAAGAAGGTTGTGGAAGCTCCAAGAAACTTGGAAAACTTTCAAGATAGTTCGTGAATTTTCTAGAATAACCTATTTTAGTATTGAAGAAAATAGTAAAGCTTTCTGTTGTAAACATTAAGAATCTTCTGGTTTAAAATTATGTCAGAACTGAGAACTTCCTGGTAAAATCTACCTCTGGTTAATTCCTGAATGTTCCTAGATAATATATAAAGAAAAAGAAAGATTTTTGGAAAATTGTACGACATTTTGTTAATAAAAAAGATTCAGTGTCCACGATACCACCTTTACGAACTCTTTCGGACTCTGGCGAGACCATTTTTCATGTCTCTGATGAAGAAAAAGCCAATTGCTTGAATTCTTACTTTGCTTCTGTGTCTTCTTTAGACGATTCGCAGGCTACTTTACCACCTTTTACTGATCTTACTGATAAAGTTTTATATGAATTATCAGATGTATATATCGTACGTTAGACCTTTGTTAGAATATTCTTCTATTGTATGGGATGGTTGCACAGAACAGGATAAAAATGCGTTAGAAGTCCTTCAAAATGAGGCAGCTCGTATAGTTACTGGGTTAACAAGATCGACCAGCAATGAAAATTTATATAAAGAATGTGGTTGGGATTCACTTGTAAAAAGAAGGCATTTTCAAAAATTATGTTTTATGTTCAAATGTATTAAAGGTATACTCCCTCGTATTTCATTACGAAGAAATCACAAACAACCTTGTTCCAGATTATATAACGGATATTGTCCCGCCTCGTTTTCGAGAGATCTCAAATTATCCCTTGCGTAATCGTGAAAACATTTCAAATATGTAAACAAGAACGGAAATTTCACATAAATCATGTATACCTTATTCTATTTCCTGCTGGAATAATCTACAATCTGATATTAGGGAGGCGAATACATATTCATCCTTTCATCAAAGACTGAAAACTGTAATTTATGACAATATTAAAGTTCCTATTTACTTTGTCAAGGGCAACAGAAAATTATCCATTCTGCATGCCAGAATTCGTAACAACTGTAGTGACCTAAAAAGTGATTTATTTCGTAATCATCTATCTGCAAACAGTTGTTGTTCCTGTTGGAACGATAATGAAGATGCTCTGCATTATTTTTTCGTATGTGAAAACTTCAACTATTTAAGAATTTTAATGTTTCGTAAAACCCGAGCGTTGCATCCTCTTAGTTTAAATATGATACTTTACGGTAAACCTGGTTTATCTAATGATGAAAATTTTCTTCTTTTTCAGGCTGTCCAACAGTATATAAAAGACAGTGGAAGATTTAATTAGATCTGTTTTTCCTCCCATACATTTTCTGGTTTACTGGGGCTAATGGCTGACACTGTGGTCCTCGAGTTATTGGTCTTCTTGATTTCTTTTTTTTCTTCTGTCTTTCCTTTTTTCTATTATTTATTTTTTGATCTTGTTTATGTGCAGTTACCGTCGCGGTCCTAAATATTGAGACAAGGTGCCTGTTGTGCGGTATGGTGTGGGCTTGGACCAGACAGCTGCCAATGGAGCGGTCTGATCTGAGTCCTCACTGTTTTCCACAAAATGTACATTAAACCGGATATATTGTGAGCATAAAGTGTCTCAATGTTTGGAATTATGACGGCGACTGAATTGTTAGTTGTTAGCCATGTTGCTGTTGTATTGAATATTGTAGGGGGAGGGCTGTAACTAATGTTGTGAGAACTTGTAGCCCGACCCCATTGCTACTATTTGAGCAATAAAATATGTTTAAACTTAAACATATATAAAGAACACAAATTTTCATTTAATCATCTTTGTAAACTTTCACCAGTCTATAGTTGAATAAGTTTAAACTGGAATCAAAATACATTGGATTACTTTGTGATTTTCATTCCTGGATTTATTCTTCAATTCGGATCTTTGTGCTCATACAACAGACTTTATCTTCTGGGATCAGAAACTGTGAAAGGACTTGCTTTTTTTATAAATATTCTGTGGGACATTCAGGATAAAAGAAGGTACTGTAAATTACTTTTTTTTTCTTGATTGATTAATCACTGTTTTAATTAACTTTTAAAACAGGCTTGTTGCTGGTTTACTTCCATCTTTCTTGTTACTACTGCCAAGTCGTAACAATTTGAATATTTGCTTTCCGAACATGCAGAACGCTTAAACAACTAGGAGAACCCGAAAGTTGTTCCCCTTTGTAAAAAATTGCAGAAAATATGGTATCGTCTTCAAAAAGCATTTTTCGCATACATGTACCATTTCAATAATTCTTTCGAAGATATTTTATGAACTTTGCCTAAAATAAATGTTACCGTACCATTAATTGCGACAGAGACACCTTCTTTATTTGAGTTGCGACACGAGAAAACAAACAAAATGGCATGTGCGTCCAGAAAAGATTCAGATCAGCCTGGGCATCTGCCCAGTCTGATCAGAGTTTTTGCTTTGCGCTTAAAGGGTAGCTAAGGGTCTAAGCTAGCTCCACGCGGACTACGAAGACTCTGATCAGACTGGGCGGATGCCGAGGCTGATCTGTCTTCGCTGGGCGCGCATGCCACTTTGTTGATTTTGTCGTGTTGCGGGTCATTTAAGCTGCATCGGAACACTTTCAGGGGAAGCCTTCAAGACGCGCCAAGTAGGATATTCGGTTATCTGTTACCTGGAGCGAGTATTAATGCGAATGCAGTTATTTCCCTTAGACCCGCGGAGCGTTAGGCATTAATCGATATTAGAAAGGTAATATCGATTCCATATCTCAGGTGTAGTTCAGGTTTATCAGCATAATAACAATACGAAGGAGCGGGATGGGGACATGTTGAATTTTAATAACTTTAAATATTTTTTTCTCAGATAAAAACATTTTTTTTCTTGATTGCTGATTTTCGGTGTAATAAGTCTTTGAGTGAGTTTCATCGGATTGTTTTAGTTTCTGACATCAAAAACATAAAACAAAAATATTTTTAATAATGAAATAATAATAATACATTTCGATCTCTTTGAGGTTCTCATCTTTATCCACACACCATAGTTATATAGGAGCAGCTGCAGTGTAGTGGATAACTAATACTAGTATGAATAAGCTCGGAAGTGGAGAGGGGGCGTGGGGGAGGGAGCTTGAAAATATGTGACATAATTAGGGATCAATTTTGTGAAAACTTTTGATATTTTTTTTTTTTTTTTTTTTTTGCCTTGAAATATACGTTGTGATATCTCATTAGAATCGCCTCGGCGAACACATTAAAATCGCCTCGCGTAGGCAATTCAAATGAGATGTCTCAACATATATTTTAATATAAGCAGGCCCAGGATGAAGCCCCAAATCCCATCCCCTGGATCCGGGACTGAATTTATACGTTTTTTTTTTTTTTTGTTTTTTTTTATTTTTTGTTGTTTTTGCGAAAAGAAATAAATGATAAATTACTGATTTATACACTTAAATCACCAGAAGACATTTTTTAATTCATATCGATTTCTGATCTTCATTGTCGTTAGCAGGTGTTTTGAAATTACAATGTTTTGACAAGACATGAGACCAAATTTGTTTTTCACACCTTTCGACACGCGGCGTGTGCTCTTGCTTGGCTGGTTGAAAATTCAGTAATACAAGGGTTGATCCAGAAGTAATGTCATTGTATCCATTGCGCGCTTATTCATCGTAGCATTATTATGAAAATTATATAAAGATACACTGTAATTCAGTTCTGATTAACAGAATAAATATAAAGTTAGAATCTTTTCCCGTTCCAGATATAGAGACGTTCAAAGTATGCCACCGTCGCCATCGCGCCGCACGTTAGAATAACGTTAATTACATGAACATGATTTTCAAAGGCAAACACAAATCAAAATCAAACTAACGCGCAAAATCAGATGAAAAATTGATACGACGACGAAATATATTCCTGCCACCCACTGCTGAAACTTTAATATCGTCATTGCAGTAAGAAGTTCGCCAGGTAGTGCTTATGCTTGTAACTGCCAAGTGAAAAAATGCTGATTTCCGACAAACGCGTCTGCAGATGAATATGCGGTTTTGCCACAAATTAGGAATTTCACCATTAGAGACTCTTGGCCAGTTAACTAGACGCGCGGTTATATAAGCATGATTATGAGGCATGTGTAAAGGTGCAACCAGCGCTGTAAGGGTGCAGAGGAGTCGCTAGAGGATCGTCCGAACACCGGAGGACCTTAATGTGCAATGTCAGACAATGACGTCAGTCTTGCTTGGACCCCATATATAAAGATCGATGTTCTGCAATTCGAATATATTGTAAATTCTTGAACATGAGCTGCTTGGCTGTTCAAATAATATTAAAAGACGAGATAAACATGGGTGTACAGATAATAGTGCTATGCTAGAACAATGAATATGCTACTCAAGACATGACACAATGTCCAAACTTCGTCTGAAACGTCGACAACGTCATTGACGTGCGGCGCGTGTCGTTACCATGCCTTCTGTCTATCTTGATATCTCGATTACTGTGCACTATACTTTTATAACATTTTCAGACTATACTGCAAATAGAATAAGGTATATGGATACGGAATTTTGTTGCTCTCTCTTTGTTCTACACGATTTCATAGCTGCAGTGACATTACTTCTGGATCAACCCTCGTATTACTGAATTTTCAACCAGCCAAGCAAGAGCACACGCCGCGTGTCGAAAGGTGTGAAAAACAAATTTGGTCTCATGTCTTGTCAAAACATTGTAATTTCAAAACACCTGCTAACGACAATGAAGATCAGAAATCGATATGAATTAAAAAACGTCTCGTATAACACCAGAAATGAGCTTAAATAATTGATAAAAGATTTTTAATCAGCTTGAATAGTTTTAGCATGGAAACAAACCAGCAAATATACTTGAGCTAATTTCTGGTGTCAAGCAAATCTGACGGACCGAGAATAGAGGCAACAAAACAAGGTCTATAATCGGTAATGTCGGTCCAAAGCAATTATGAACAGTATGAAAATAGCAAAGACCCTGATCAGCCTACTCATCTATTTACATGTAAATTTACATCTTTATGCTGTGGCCAAACAAAGCATGTGTCAAACTGCACAGATTCTAATCAGCCTACGCCGCCATGTCTATATAAGTGCTATAGTCTGATCAGAGTCTTCACAACTTATACAAGCTAGCACAACAAAACGTGTATTATAGCTAAAACTCTGAGCAGTCTGCGCAACAATGTGTATGTAGTGTTGTAGTTTGATCAGAATCTTCACTTCTTACTCAAGCAAGCGCAAGCGTAAGAAAACATCTAAAAAAAAAAAAAAAAACTCTGGTCAACCTACGCAACCATATGTATGTTAGTGCTGTAGTCTGATCAAAGTCTCTACTACTAACATAAGCTAGCGCAACAAAACATGTATTAATAGCAAAGCTATGATCAGTCTACGCAAACATGTGTATATAAGTGCAATAGTCTGATCAGAGTCTTCACTACTTACATAAGCTACTGCATCAGAGCATGTATAAATAGCAAAAACTCTGATCAGTCTTCGCAACCATATGTATGTAAGCGCTGTAGTCTGATCAGAGTCTTCACTACTTACATAAACTATCGCAACAAACATGTATAATAGCAAACACTCAGATCAGTCTACGCAACCATGCGTATATAAGTGTTGTAGTCTGATCAGAATCTTCACTTCTTATATAAGCTACCGCATCAAAACATGTATATATAGCAAAAACTCTGATCAGTCTACGCAACCATGTGTATGTAAGTGCTGTGGTCTGATCAGAGTCTTCACTATCTACATAAGCTAGCGCATCAAATCGTGTATAAATAGCAAACACTGTTTCCTATAACATGGGGCGACTTGTCTTTTATTCTTGAAACATGCATAACTAGCAAAAACTCTGATCAGTCAAAGCAGCCAGTCAAAGCAACCATATGACAGGATTTACAGATAAGATAAGATAAGATAATTTTATTAACGTCTCACCAATTTTACTTGTACATAAACAGAGTTAAAAAAAATCGATATAAGATGTAAAATTGCGACTCATTATTGAGCTATGAGAGACGATCGCTCTAAAATGTGTCTGTTCTTGTGTCCTGCACCAGCACTACATCCCCTAAATACCCCACACTGAGCCAAGGAAGACGGTTATCCAACCAGAAAGTCTACGCTTCCAGACTCAGCCTGGAGTATTAAATGCAGTACTGGGACAAAACAGCAATTAGTATGATAAAAAAGCGACACGCATTATCTATGAGCCATTATCACTCTAAAACGTACCATAAATTAGTGCCCTGCATGCGCTACCTTCCCTCGATACATGTATGGATAAACACACGGATTATAATTCGGCTTTGAAGGGACAGACTAAAACGCTGAATTTCTTGCTGAATTCAGCTACTTGCTGATCAGCCAAATGTGTCTAAAACGCTGAACTGCTGATTTGCTGAATTTACAGAATATGTTATGATTTTGCTATCAGAATCGATGTTTTCAGCCATTATGCTGATTATAGATAAATTATATCATTTTACTATGATTTTTCTATCATAAGAGATATTTTCAGTCGCTATGCCGATTTTATAAAAAAAATACTGGTAATATAATTTTCTATTACAAACGATAGTTTCAGTTGATTTATGCTGATGTTATATAAATATCATGGCTTATACTGCCATAAGCAACATTTACAGCAGATATTCTGTATTAAATTGTACACGATATATCATCAAAAATTAAAGGAGGCATATCAAATGAGCTGTAAGTG
Source organism: Ctena decussata (assembly GCA_963989385.1). Taxonomy (NCBI): domain Eukaryota; kingdom Metazoa; phylum Mollusca; class Bivalvia; order Lucinida; family Lucinidae; genus Ctena; species Ctena decussata. Next base: position 18,728,237 of record OZ022502.1, read on the forward strand.
TGCCAATAAATATCACACCTTCGATTGTTTGCTTGCCCTAATGTAATCGATATCATAGATGTTGTATAATCGATAATCCGATCATAATCAGTCAATCACAATCACCTTTACAGCTGCGTATATATAATCGGTAGACTGTACATCAGAACATTTGTGAGCAAGAAAGAATCGGATCAGCTTGCACAACTAAAAAACATAAGCCCTTCTAAATTCATATAAATCCATCCAGCGGTTTGAATTAGCGTTCAGCTACTATTGAATCGTTTTTCTTCAAATGATTTACAAGTTACTTTTTTCTGTCTCTAGCTTTAGTTTTGGCTAAATTGTAAATCGGAATATATGCAATTTAATGATAGTGACCAATGCTAAACTGGTGCAAAATGATTGAAATTTTAAGTCAATATTTCGGTCTTTGCATACTACTCTGGGGTTGGGCAATGTTAATGTTAGCTCCATTTTTTATGGTTATTTGCTGGGAATGACGTGTTGCAATTTCTCCATGGATTATTTTTAGTTTTGATCATGGTCATTTATTATGTATTACATCTGGTTTTAGACTGTCACTGGACTGGCAATGAAAACTTCCTCAAACTGCTTAGAGACTCCAGCCTTAACTGTATTCGCATGCTATATCACTTTTTGCTGAAACTACATAGATTGCCTTAAAAGAAAAGCTGTCTAATTTGAGTCTTTTCGTCCATTTATCAAGCGGAACCTGTGCAGCTTAGACTGTGATCAGACTGGACAGATTATGAGAATCCTAATAATAGGTTAGATCTTCCGAAATAATTTAGAACAGCCGCACATAATGTCACAGTTTCGGATAGACAATCTGTGGATCCAGATGAATATGTGAACAGTTGAATCGATAAACAAACTGTATACTCCTGAAGTGTGCTACTGTATATTGTTTTCAAAACAGGTGTTCTTTAATTACCAGTGATATATCGGTATATCGATTGTTTAAATAACAACACGTGTTATCGATTAAGTTAGGTGCGATCGATCATTGACATAGATGGTAAAGTCAAGTGTGCCCAGGATAGAGATATATACCATATCCTTACTTTTGCTGATATACAGTAGTAGATACAGGCCCGTCGCCGTGTAGTGAAAATTGGTCCGGCGTAGGATAGCAGCGAGTGCCGAAGGCACGAGAGGGGGGATAGCACGAGGGGGAAATTCCCCCTCTCTCAAGGGGGGCTCGGGGGACCTCCCCACGAGAAAATTTTTGATTTTTATGGGTGTCTCTATGTGCGGTTTAAATGCATTTTTGGATGCGTTTGGGGCCAAATTTCAGTCGTTTTGGTCACGAAGTTTTGCTAGCTAAATACGAAAAAGAACAAACGTAAGACTCAAGAAGATCTTTAACAACTATTTCGACCCCTGTGCGAGTCTCATCTGGCGCTGGCATCAATGTCTATGTTCAAGCAAAATTAAGCTTGATACAGATATAATCCCCACTATAGTGGTTTTATTGTTGTTTGTTTTATTTGTTGCTGGCTAGTCACGGCCTACTGTCAAACCACGACGACTGAAAACTTCTCTGCTCCGGCTTTTTTACACCAAATGTACGTTGTGGGAAACGAAAAGTCTTGGGATGATTTGGAACAGGCGCACTTGTATATACATAATGGAATAACAAAAATGACATGGAACTTTCGGTACAGTCTCAGGACTTAGAATGCTCATACAGTTCAGTTCAGTTCAATTACCCGAACAACGTTCCCCAAGTGGCTCAGCGGTTCGTTACCATAGTTGCACGCACTTGGCGCCGTGTGTTCGTCAAAAATGCTCATACATGTACAGTCAAAATGTTTTATACATACTTAAAGTAACTTTAACTTTGCCGCCCGACATGTTCTTTGATTTAGAATAACTAGAAAATACATTCGGGGACTAAAACATTCTTCTGTTGCGCCGAGAAACACATGTTGCTGTATTTTGTTTTCATACCATTGTTGGCATACAAAAATCAAAACGAAGAATTCTTTAATACATTCTGGATCATTTCGTATCATATCGTATCAGCATTGAAGGTAACGACACTAATTCACTCTTATAATCTCTTTGACTATTTTCTAATAAGACTGCTGTAAATAATGTATACACGCTATTAGATGATATTTGCCCTGTGATGTGTGTTTTTTAAGTAGGATGTTTATTTGAAACTTTATTAGAACAGCTCAGATACTTCACATATTATAATCAGAAATTGCCTTATTGTTTGTCTAAAAAGTATTTTGCCTTTACTTTTTTATTATATGTCGATGTGTATATGTTCAAATGTTAATTTATGAAACACAATATGATTAAACTATTATCTGATCGTCCGTTTGTCTATCTCAAAAATATGCATCCAACGGCCAGGTGTGAACGCGCGGCATCGATTAATCAGTGACATGCGACATCGATTAGTGAAATAAATGATCAAATTTAGTGTACTTACAGTTGGAACGCAAACCCTCGAAAAGCGGTGATTGTATTTACAACGGTGGATCCTTCCACATAAAAAATAGGCCCTAAAAATGGCGAACATGGTTCTTGACAAAATTTCCCATTGTTCTCAAATGTATTTAGAGGCATTGGCTATATCAAAATGATTCAAGACATAAAATTGCTTTGCTAACAAGTATTAAGCAGGCTTTCTCAACAAACTTGAGGGCCAAAATTGCTCGAAATGCTAAAATATGCATCGTCAAAGTACAATACACTATCTTGGTGCTTCTGAAAACTTGCATCAACATAAAAATTAATTTACAGAGAGCTGGGACTTTCTCCAATGCGCACACCCATGCCATCGAAAACTTCATTATTTCTTCTTTGTGCATGTGCAATTTCAAGCAATATCGTTTTGGAACATTTTTAAATTGCAAAATGAAAGATGGCATCAGTGGTTTTAACGCTCAAGAAACGGTCTTGCACGTGATATGAGCACCAGCAATACTTGCCGGACAGCCACAATTTAGACAGAAAATTAAGGTCGACACCTTGTCAAACATGAGCTCAAGTTGCTAAAAAAACTTGGAGGAGAAAAAGTACGGAGTTTAGTGAGCTAAAATAGACTACAAACTGATAGAACGTACCTCACCGGGGGCTCACCCGACTGCTGGCCTGATTGGCATTGTTCAAATTTGACCTGCCACTCCAATTTATGACAATAATATCCTTTTCAAACTTTATTTATCTCTCAAACAGTCATCTGTTATCTGTCAAATCTTTGCTGTTACGTCATTGTTGAAAATGATGACGTATTCATATTACCTAGAACTATAGGCAGCCGGCATGCCATGTACTGAGTATACATATATTATGTCGAACAAATTTCATTAGAACCCGGTACGAAGTAAGAGTTTTTTCTTTTCTTTCTTGTCATTTTGTTTGTCTAGTTTTTGAAATTTACAATCTGATTTTATAATTTGCTCAACAATTATCAGTGGTATATACTTAAGTGTGAAAGAAACGAGAAACAAGCCGAGCGGGAGCGGGGATGGAAGGAGGTTTGGGGGGGAGGTAGTTTTCGAAATAATTTACAATCTGATTTTATAATTTGCTCAACAATTGCCAGTGGTATATACTTAAGTGAGAAAGAAACAAGAAACAAGCCAAGCGGGGATGGAAGGAGGTTGGGCGGAGTGTGTGTGTGTGGGGGGGGGGGGGGGGGGGGGGGGGCGAGGGGGCGGGGGGGAGCAGCACTTACTACATCATATTTAGACTAACAAATTCCTATTTAATCAAAGATATGTCTACAAATGAGACGAAGATGTGTTGTTATACATTGGTATAATATTAATTTAGTCTGGAATGACGCCTATAGTGATGTTTTGGTACCAAACATCCAAACATGACTTGAACACTGAACAGTCGTTGCTCTCCCTCTCTCTCTCTCTCTCTCTCTCTCTCTCTCTATCAATTCAATAGAAGAGTTTTGGCTACATTGTTGTTACACACACTGAGATTTATAACATTTGAATCTTCAAATAGGACTCTTTTTTTAATTTGAAAAGGGACTCTTTTCGCATACATGTGACAACAGCAAAAACGTGCTTAGTCTGACGACTAGCTGTTTATATAAGCGGGCAGCAAAACCCTGATTGACTGGTTGGCTTGCAAGAATACTTTTCCATTCTGAAATAGTCTGGCGACTACGAAGTACGACGATGAACCTGAAAAGGGTGTCTGGGTGAGTGGGGGGGGGGGGGGGGCGTGTGGGGAAAATTGGAGGCTTGCTACATGTACGTGCCATCCGACGTTTGGCGCGTGGCACAAAAAGCAGCCATAATACTGTACTTAAACTGTATATGAATTGCTCAACTTCAGCAAACTCCATACCTTGAATAATTGTTAAGACCTAAACAGTCTGCTTGAAAGTTGAAACAGAAGAGGAGTGTGGAACTGTTAAATTACGCACGTACTTTGTATATACTTATTCAATCAACAGCAAAATGAGCATGAATATAAAAATTACTACCAAAAATCCAAACTAGAATGCACAAATGCAAGATGTTCATCTTATCACCCGTAAACTTTCTGACCCTCTTAAAATAAGAAAAAAAGTGAAAACCTTCCCACACTTCACCACATTTGGTAGTTTAGAGTGTTAGATGCGAATCTGGAGGCCGCTGGTTCGATTCCTGTCACTGCCTAATAAGTGTGTTTTAACTGTTATTCGATTCGATTCGGAAATCGACTGTCAGAGTCAGAGTATGAAGAGTAAACCCAGAGTTGAGCATAAAGTGTACCGGATTGCCCTTTACGTTTGACTTCAGGAAGATTTGTGAATGCAAAAATATCAAATCTTCTGGTGACCTTTAAGATACCTGGGACTGCTAGTCAAAGAAAGATAAGACCGCACAATTTCAGTTACAATTCTAATTGGCACACAAATGAAGAATGAACCAAAAAGAAATTGAGAGCGTACATGTAAATGTGCGCGCTTAAGGAGACTGGGCACACTTCATGTGGAAGCATTTCGGCAATTTTGATTCATGCCTACCTTTCCAAAGGGAGTCAACTCTTTTAGAAAAGCATTTGCTCCTTTGGATGCAAAGTGTTTTTTTTAGAATTTTCTGGTACAGGAAAACTATGTGGAAGTCAATAAAGTTGTTCCCCTCTGTAGAAATGGCAGCCGTTCCCCTTTGTAGAAATGGCAGCCGGAAATACATGGAGGCGCACTCACCGTGCCACCATAAGATTTTAAATTCCAGCAAACATGCAGGTCCAAAATCTGGCAATCATTTCCATTGTTGTGATTTCTTTATTCGCGTGTTTCTGGATATCTGCAAATTAATTATGGATTTAGGATATCGATAAGTAAGGAATAAACATGATAAGGGACGAGTCATTTATTACCAGGTGGGGTGGGGGAGGGTGATGAACTGGGGTGGGGGTGGGGTCGGAAATCAATAAGCCTTGGAGCAGGCGTGGGGGGAGTCATATATTTTATGGGGTGGGGGAGGGTGATGAACTGGGGCGGGGGGAGGGGGGGGGGTCGGAAATCAATAAGCCTCGGAGCAGGCGTGGGGGGAGTCATATATTTTATTAGGCATATTGTGGGGCGAGGGGGGTGGGTCAGAATTCTTCTGTCAGCTTTCATTTTTACCCTCAAATTTCAGAATCTTTTCTTTCAACTCAAAACTTAAAGACGTTTAGGGGAGGTGGGGGGGGGGAGGGGGGGCAGCTTCATATCTAAAAACAGATCTTTTCATTGATTTGCCAGAAGAACAGTATGGAAGTGTATAAAAAATCATGTCAAGTAGATGATTTTGTAATTAATTTGAATGCCTGCATTAAATTTTGTGATATCAGCTGACCAGGCGCCTTTTCATCAGCAAAACTACTGTGGCTCCCCAGACGCCCGACACCTACAGGCCTAAGTGTAATAGGATATTATCAACAGTTATAATTATCGAGCATTCAAAAACAGGTTTCTGGATGGTCATTTGCAGAAGAAATTGAAAGAAATGCAGACATGTAGACAAAGTTTAAACAGACCATGATTAATTAACCTATTATAATAAGAAAATGTTCTTTGTATTTCATATACAGCTTTTGATTGAGGTCAGTCTGACATAAAATAGGTAAAATGTTGTGTGTGTGGATGGGGCGGGGGTGGGGGGGGGGGGGGTAGCTGGAATTGGGAGATGGGGCGGGTCATTATTTTTTTGTCACTTATCTGGGGGAAGGGCGGGTGGGGGGTCGGAAAAATAATTCTGTTCAGACTGGGTGGGTCGGCCGAAAAATTTTGGTGATTCATTTGAAAATGTACCCGGCCCCCACCTGATAAATGACTCGTCCCTAAATAGTAAAACGGCATCCCATACAAAATTACGTCATCAGTTTGTCAATAAGCGCCGTGTTTACAAATTGCTACAGTATCGAGGTAAGAGTTGACATTATTCTATCTCTCAATAAATGATATATAAAATATATTTGCTTGACTGTTTTATTCTGTCTTGGTCGAAAATTAATCAGTGTTAGGTGGTAATGTTTCTACGAATAGACAGATTTGCGAGTTTGTTATTTTGGCAATGAACAATTCGTGCGATGTCACGTAGGCCTAAGGCTGGCATGATTTCGACGCCATGTTTTTGGTTTGTTTACAAACTGGGTAGGCATATATTATTTTGCAATTTTAAAATGTTCCAAAACCAAATTTTCTGAAATTTTACATGATAGTAGAGTATAGTTCAATGCTTTTCATGGCATAGGTCTGTGACCTGGAGAAAGTCGAATACGCTATAAATCGTAATTTTTTGTTCACATGTTTGACATGGAAGTAAAGGGCACTGTTTCGTTAATAATTACACAGGCGGGAAACAATGTCTTGGACTTAGTTTAACGGAAATAGTTACTAATGGAAGTCAGAGAGGTGCTCTTAAAATTTCAGCCGGTGAGGCAATTTCATAAATCTGTATGGTGGCATGAAAATACAGAGGGGTTCGTCGATAGCCATTTTGATAGCGACAATTTCGAACAAAAATGCTATGTGTTTGATTATATCCCTACTCCTTGGAGCTGCGTTCCAACTGTTAATAAACAAACGCACGCGAGAATATAAGGCGTCTTTAATGTTGCAAAACATTGCTGGCTGGATATAAAGGTAGAAGAGAATTCATATTTGAGTCTTACCAGGGTATGCATTTGATATTAACGTATACATGTACCCTTTAGAATGCGCATTCATGCAATTTGTAAACAAATGCGTCTAGCGATAGGGAGCAAAATGTATGTAAAATTTATATTGTATAAAAGTTTATACCAAACGAGCATAAATATAAAAAAGAAACCCAAGCAAATTTGTTGAGTTTATACCCCACGCCGAAGCAGCTCTGATTTGTGAATGTTTTCTTATAAGTTTCACAAAATTTAAGTCATTGGTTATTTAGTGGATTTCAAATTAAGTAAAGAGCAATAATAACTCATGAATAAGTGAAGCCATTCTATAACTTGCTTTAACTTCACATTTATATAATGATACATATTTATATTCAGTTTCAAGAAATTTCATACAATGGTTCATTAGTTAAAGCTAATTTGTGCATTTGAACTCACTTTAGGGCATTAACACAGTCTAATGCCGTCATGATAAAAGTTGATGTGCACCGCCCTATAATGACAATACACAATTTTTTTTAAGTTTCATTGAATTCCATCCATTAATTACTTAGTTCTAATTCTATTTGTTAATTTTAAATGATTCAAGGGCAATAACTCATGTATTACTGAAGTGATTCCAACAAAACTTGAAACGTGCCACTGTGTTATGGTGATACATATTCAGTAAATAACCCTTCCTTTATAGAGACAGACAAGAAAAATATACTGTTTCGAATATAAACGTATCCATACCAAGATTTTTTTAATGACATTTTATTTTCCCAATATTTAGTGTAGATACGGTAATTGGACTTAAATCAGGTAATTTATGCCGCTTTTTGCATATTAATTAATTAGTATAACTCATTCTATACTCAAATACACTTTCAAGCATTATTTCATTATTATGGCATCACTAATTGGTCAATTGAACTCGAGAGTAAAATGAGAAGTCATTTCAGTACTTTTAAAGCGTAGTACTTTGCTGAAACTTTCAACAATGTATAAAAGATAAAGATTTTAGTTAAATTACTATCATATATAGCTGCAGAAGTAGACAAGAAAATATTCCAAAAGCGTTTGTTTACTTGTGAAATAATTTATCAGCAAATCAGCAGTTCAGCGTTTTAGACTCGTTTTGCTGATCAGCAAGTTGCTGAATTCAGCAAGAAATTCAGCGTTTTAGACCGACCCGGCTTTAACAACCTTTGACACCTGTGTATATTACCCGGCGCGGCACCTATAATTCTTATCTGTGTACATGTCAATGGACCACAAAACGATAGCGCATTAATACTTATGGTCAAAGTTTGAACAATCTGAAATCGGAAAAATTAGCTTAGAAAAAAAGGAGATAGATCAGATGATTAAGCGATATTAAAAGACCATGTTTTAATAGTTTATTCAAGCATCTAATATTGTTAGTATCTTTAATAAAGTTATGCTTACTTTTTACATTATGCTTAACTTTCGGCGAGGAGAAGTATGGAATACTTTAAATCTGGCAAAAAATGATACTTAAGTATCACGCTGTATATTCGAACGTATTTTCCTTACTTAAAGGCCCCATTGCTCTATCAACATGAAATATTTTATCGTGAAGTATCGCTGCAAGCTTCTTACTACAGTTTCTTCATTGTATATGATCGTGATTTGCCGGCTTTGAAAAATTAAAACGTCCTTGAGTTTCTCATAAAAACGATTTGAAAAATACCTAGGTCATTTTAGTTGCCCTACTTTCGATTTCACAAGTTTCATTGCATGATAAAAATTCAAGGTACAAGCGGTAACAATACAAGGTACAGAAGATAAAAATACAATGTACAGTAGTTTAATAAATGATAAAAATACAATGTAAGGCAAGGATCTCTTTTCTTGTCTCGCTGTTGTGTGAGTACATTGCCAAACGGGGAACCAGAAACGAAAACCGTATCTATACGGAGAGACTTGTCATTTTTTTTCAAAATACCTTATTCCTCCTTGTTTGCCAGTCATATGACAAAAAAAAGCACAACAATTGACATATAATCATCAATTCCGAAGACTGTACCAATTTTATAAGAATTTGTGCTTTGACGATTTTTTACCACAGATAGGACTATGGATACTTTAAATTCCTCATTGCTGTATCATGGTAAAATTCTGGAAAAAAAATATCATGGGGTATCGCTGTAAGCTTCTCCTTACTGTTCATCACTGTGATGAGCCAGCTAGACACAAATAATATGTCCTTGAGTTTCTCATGAAAAGGTTTTGAAAATTGATTTTGGTCATTTTAGCTGGCACCTAAAATGTTCTATTTTCGATCTGATAAAGCTGAGTAAAATGGTAAAAATACAATGTACAGTCATGAGCCCTTCGTTTGTCCTGGTTTTGTTTATATTACATCTCTCAACGGGGAACCAAACACTGAAACTTTTAATGCAGCCATTTGTCATTTATCATTAAAAAAATTCCTATCTTGCCAATTGTATGACTCGATTTATGCAAATCAACCCACATTTTATTACACATGTCGTTTACTGTCACCTCCTTTATGAATAAGGAGTTTGGCCAATTAGCGAGTTAATTAAGAATACCATGTAATGGTTTCTTAAGATTCTACCCTGGGGTAAACAAAACGTATAAATAAGCCGCACTTTTCTATCAAAACCGTAAGTGCGAACATGAGCAATTTCAGCATGATAATCGTCAAAATTTAGATTATTTAATTACTTGTTTATAAAGTTTTATTGATAAGCTTATAAAGGGATGATTTGAACTACAAACAATCGAATAGCGGCCTTTTGATGTTTGATTGTCGCGTATAAGGCATGTGACTTTCTTTCTTTCTTTTCCTTCTTTCTTTCTTTTCATTTTTTTCTAGTTTTTTTCTTTCTTAACCAGATTCTTCATCCGATTATTAAAGCATACCTCAAATATATTAAACAAAACACGAAAATTAAGAAATGATGTTCAGTAAGCCTTTGCGCAACATAGCCGGGTTTGGACTTAAACTATTTCGTAGACATACGAGCGAGGTTTGTAGAAACGAGAATTTCTCTATGTTTGGAGACAAATGGAAGATACTTATATTTTACTTATTTCTTAATGAATTACATCAGTTTAAACCTTATCAAAATTTCTCTATGGTGATAACTTATAAAAAATTTACAGACAATCCGATTATTTCCAAATTTAAGGTTAAATGTAGCTTGTCATGCACTTTCTACAATATGTACATGTATGATTCCATTTGATTAGCTTCAAATTTCAAAAGCCGATTGAAGATACAAAACATGAAGTTATTTTAATTATTTTTACATCATATTAACAAGGAAAGAATATTCTCTATGAATATAACTTATAAAAAATTGTCGTAATATCAAATATGTATTTAATATTACGTTTTACATTAAATTCCTATTAAATTGTGTACAGAAGTCGGCATTATTAGAACAGGTAAGCGCTCGGATTTACCCGTAAGTCGATATCGGTAATTTCCGCCGTATTGAAGCACTAAGTGCCCTATGTTCCTTTTAAGTGGGTCAGGTAAGGTAAGGTGAGGTGAGGTGAGGTGAGGTGAGGCGAGGCGAGGCGAGGCGTGGTGTGGTGAGGTGAGGTGAGGTGAGGTGAGGTGAGGTGAGGTGAGGTAAGGCAAGGTAAGGCAAGGCAAGCTAAGGCAAGGTAAAGTAAGCAAGGGGTGCAACGTATTACGGTTTTTACGGTCAATAGGTCGAAAATATATCGCCACAGGTCAAAGATGGCGTCATAACGTATAAAATTTGTGAATTTTGTTGGACAAAAATACAAAGTAAAGTATGTTTGCTGGCCCTGACATATTATATTACCTAGCGCAGGATGTGGAGAAATTATGCAGTGTCTCTGGAAAATTGACCGTATCTTCTGATCTTTCCTCAAACTTTAGTAATGTCCGGTCAGCTGCGAAGCTCGAATCGACGAGAAAATCGGAACCGATTTTGACCTGTATTAAATCACGCTTAGCAGCGAAAATCAGGTCATTTAGGATTTAATTTCAGTGTCTATATCACTAAAACGATAAGCCCCACATTCTTGTCCTAATTTAACTCTAAGAGCACCTCTCCATCTCGAGGAATCACGGTTTAAGCCATTTAATGTTGCTTCTGGTCAATTGTAGGACACTTATGTTGTTTACTGGTCAATAAGTACTTCTAGCTAGCCTCACTTTCGTTTCAGAATCAAGATTATTACATGTGACTATTTCTCGGTTTAATGTCTCGTTTATAAAGGCATATATAAAAACCTCACAGTATCCGAACTCTCTGTACCAGTTCTTCCGGTTTTCATAGCGTCGAATCGAGAGTACAAACATTCGCTTATAACCAGTAGTCGGAAATCATTATGTTTTGAGATTTTATCCGGCATGTGCTGCGTCATTTATAGTTATTCAGCTTCGAAAATGTAAAGAGGTAAGTTTAATATAATTTGCTCTCTTGGGTCTTTTACTTTATTGCCCTGTACAATGTCCTGTATGGGTAGATAGTAAACGGTACAGTATTCAAATCGCCCTTGGCATGATTCTAAAACCATTTTGAGCCCTTTCTTACATGTTTTATAAAAATCTTTAAAATAAACGGTAGGCGTTATCAATCTACAGTTTGTTAGTTTTGATAATAGGATGGTAGCTAGGTTTTGCGCGACACAAACTCGTGTTAAATTAAGCTGTTCGGAATAAAATATCTGTGACGGCCATGAGGTTTTCATTGTACAGGTTAATAAAGTAAAAGACCGAAGAGCAAATTATATTAAACTTACTTCTTTACATTTTCGAAGCTGAACAACTATAAATGACGCAGCAGATTCCGGATAAAATCTCAAAACATAATGAATTCCGACTACTGGCTATAAGCGAACTTTGTACTTTCGATTCAACGCTATGAAAACCGGAAGAGATGGTACAGTAAGTTCGGATACTGTGAACCTGTAATATACGTTGCAACATTCAAAGCAGGGATGTTTATGTGTTCGGTAGTAGTTCGTTCCCTTGGCTCAAAAAGGCTGTAACCAAAGTTGTTTTTGTATAATTTTGTGCCTAAGAACACAATACATTTAGAAAAGAAGTATTATAGCTGCACTAAATTTTTTGCACAAAAAGGTGTAAATGCTCTTACATGCTTTCTACGCCAACGTTTCAAAAACTTCAAAATATTAAATCCTGCTGCTTTATATTGCAAATTATGAGAATTAGAACCTATTCTGCCTCTGCCAGAATTGAATCTAAAAGTTTAAGATTGAATATGGCACATTTCTTTGTTGAATGTAAAGCCATTTAAGTCTAAAATTGGTATAAATTACCCCACCCTCTTATTCTGCCTCCAGGGAGAAAACTCTCCAATGTGTTCTCTCCAGGATGAAAACTCTCCAGTGAGTTTTCTCCAGTATGAAAACTCCAGTGAGTTCTCTCCAGTATGTAAACTGTCCAGTGAGTTCTCTCCAGGATGAAAACTCTCCAGTGAGTTCTCTCCAGTATCCAGTAGTATGAAGACTCTCCAGAGAGTTCTCTCCAGTATGAAAACTCTCCAGTGACTCGGAGTTCTCTCCAGTATGAAAACTCTCCAGTGTGTTCTCTCCAGGATGATTACTCTCCAGTATGTTCTCTCCAGGAAGAGAAATCTGGATTATGCACCAGATACACAACTTTTTCGCTCCAACTTTTTTGTTAAGCATTCTTCACAGTACAGGAGTAAATTAAAGGCACTGGAAATCTTATATGTTATCTGTTATAGCTTCTGATTGGTACTTATTCTCATATTTTGCAATATAAAGCAGCAGGATTTAATATTTTGAAGTATTCGAAACGTTGGCGTAAAAAGGATCTAAGAGCATTTACATTTTTATGTGCAAAAATTTAGTGCAGAAATGCTATTACTGACAAAAAATGCACAAAAGCTGCAGTAACTGTGAAAATGCTGAAATAATTCAAGATGTACACATAATCCAGCTATATCACTTCTTTTCTAAATGTATTGTGTTCTTAGGCACCAAATTATGCAAAAAAAAAGAAGCTTTTCGACCACAATTTTAGTTACATATGTTCTATAAAAGCCTTTTAGCGCCAAGAGAACGAACTACTACTGAACACATAAACATACCTACTCTGAATGTTGCAACGTATAGTACAGATTTTGATATATGCCTATATAAACGAGACATTATACCGAGGAATTGTCGCATGTATTATGGAACATTCAGTAATCTTGATTCTGAAACGAAAGTGAGGCTAGCTAGAAGTGCTGATTGCAATTACTTATTGACCAGTAAACAACATAAGTGTCCTACAATTGACCAGAAGCAACATTAAATGGTTTAAACCGTGATTCCTCGAGATGGAGGGATGCTCTTAGAGTTAAATTAGGACAAGAATGTGGGGCTTATCGTTTAAGTGATAGAGACACTGAAATTAAATCCTAAATGACCTGATTTTCGATGCGAAGCGTGATTTTATACTGGTCAAAATCGGTTCCGATTTTCTCGTCGACTCGAGCTTCGCAGCTGACCGGACATCACTAAAGTTTGAGGAAAGATCAGAAGATACGGCCAATTTTCCAGAGACACTGCATAATTTCTCCACATCCTGCGCTAGGTAATATAATATATCATAGCCAGCAAACATACTTACTTTGTATTTTTGTCCAACAAAATTCACAAATTTTATACGTTATGACGCCATCTTTGACCTGTGGCGATATATTTTCGACCTATTGACCGTAAAAACCGTAATACGTTGCACCCCTTGGTAAGGTAAGGTAAGGTATGATGAGGTAAGTTAAGGCAAGGTAAGGCAAGGCAAGCCAATGCAAGGTAAAGTAAACAAGGTAAGATTAAGTAAGGTAAGGTAAGGTATACTTACGTAACAGTTAAGGTATACGATGAAGCACTTGGTGTCTGATCAACCGTTATAATTAACGCCGGATATTGAATGTTGAATGCAAATGTACCATCATCGGGAGACTGACTAAACCTAAAAATATGGTACTGAAATTAAATCTTTTATTGCAAATGTGGCTGAACTAGAATATTCTAAATAAAACGAATTATTAAATCTTTTACCACAGCAGGGGCGTAACTAGGGGTAATTACATGTGACGCAAATTATAGTTTATACCCCTTGAGGACAAGAATAAAAGTTTAGCCCTAAATATATTTCATGTAGTCGAGTCTGCTTGCAGTTGCTAGTGAAATATTGTCCAATCACAAAAATTCAGAATCATCAGATATGTAGGTGCGTGTTGAAATTTTGTCAATATGACAAAATTTCGATACGCACCTGCGTATTTGCGTATAGGCAGTTACGCCCTTGCACAGCAAAAGTAGATTGCAATCATGTCATTTATCTCTGTCCATCTAGAATTTTCTGCCTTTCATTTTTATTTTCATTTTATCACATTTTATTTATTTATATTTTTGGATACACATTTCTCTTTCTCAAAAGTGATCAACAGTGACTGATGTCTCTTAAGGAAAAGACAAAAACAATTTATCCGCGACACGACAAAACCAACAAAGTGGCATGTGCGCCCAGCGAAGACTAAGATCAGCCTGGGCATGCGCCCAGTCTGGTCAGAGTCTTCGCTGTTGGCATGCATTTAGCTTAGAGCCTAATCTACCCTAAGATTCTAATCGGACTCTGATCAGACTTGGCGACTGCCCAGGTTGATCTGAAGCTTCACTGGAAGCACATGCCATTTTGTTGGTTTTGTCGAGTTGCGACTAATTGATTATTATAATCGTATAAAAACGCACATACACATGATCATGTGTCACTCATAAAGTGAGTACCATTAAAGATCTTTAAAAAAGAGATCATAAATAAATACCATAACTGTCCTAAAAATTAAAGTCTTTTTCAATACGGGAATGCGTCTTAACCATGTTCCTTCAGTCTGACCTGAGTCTGCACTATTTGTTCAGATATAACTGTACCAATATTTATTTTTTTACGGTAAAATGAGGACCACAAGTAGAATTCATACTTCTTTTTCGGCGTTAGCCGTATACCCTTAGTATTGACCTACATTTTAAGTATTTCGTTTGCCAATATAAATACACCCGGGATTTTGATGTAAGTAGCGCACTTTCGCTTTCTCTTTCTACTTTCAGTTTCATTTGATTATTGGCCTATAAACCGTGTCGTGATGAAGCTAGATATTCAGTCCAAATCGCTTTTTGCCACAGAACATTTCGCCTGCTATTATGTCGCTCATGTAAAATATAAAACCAACAAGATAACTTGACACAAAGAACGAAGACGAAACTATATAATTGTCACAGCTTATAGTACGGCAGATAGGCAGCCTATGAGAAGGTGCTATTGGTAAGGTTCTGCAAACATCTTGAGTTATATATCAGATT
Organism: Ctena decussata; assembly: GCA_963989385.1. Lineage (NCBI taxonomy): Eukaryota > Metazoa > Mollusca > Bivalvia > Lucinida > Lucinidae > Ctena > Ctena decussata. Next base: position 18,743,708 of record OZ022502.1, read on the forward strand.
AATTGTTAGAATCTCCAGTTTCAAATCCGGCTGATGACACCTCTGATTCTGAGTACTAAGCGAGTTATCTCCCCTTGAATTACCCTACCCATTTAATTGGGTAAAATGATACTTAAATGGAAAAGAGTAAAAACATCATTTATGATATGGTATTTTGAACGATTTTTTATTTGTATTCGGTTTGTAGCTTATTTACCGTATATGCGGTACTTATTATTTACTTTAGTTTCCGTTTTGTTGCGTTGTGATATCGCGTTTACGTTGAAATTTGTTTTGAAAATATTTTTTTAAATTTCAGGTTTACAATTTTTAATGTTGACTCCATCAGTAAAGATTTTGAAACAATATTTGCAATAAAATAGCAAGTCTAGAGCCTTTGCTTTATGTATAGGTTATCAGAACTCAAGATTTCAGTACAGAGACAAAGAAACTCTGAGAAACATGAGTACATACCCCACCCATCTGAATATGCATTTTAAAACTGGAAATCTTTCAGGCTCTTGCGGTTCAAAAAAGTAAGATTAGTCATATTGTAACATAATATACGTGACATTATAGGGCTGCACATCTATACTAGTGCAAATAAAATTACTTCTAGCAATCCTTCACGCTTCAGTGAGCAAGGATTAATTTACTTGAAACAGTATTATACAGACAGTACTTCTACAAACCTACTTACACAGAGGACATGTTCACAATATTTTATCACATGCCATGTTTTTCTCAGCACTTCTAACTAGCAATGAAAATGCGAAATATATCTCCAGATGTTGTAAATAAGTGATTTTTTACCTTATAACTTATTTACATGTATTTGTTATTTACATTTCAAGTGACCATACTGTATGCAACACTTCGTTACTTTGTTATTTTTCTATGCAAGCGTATACATATTCATTGTTGTTTTGATGAACTACTGGCATAGTTTTAACATCTTCAAGATTCAAGACATTGCAAAAGAACAGTTTATCTTAAAACAGAATAAAAAGAAAAATTACCCACTCACTAAAATGCATTTGAACCTGTATCCTAGTTATAACAGCCGTTAAATTAATGTAGGCATGGCCAGTAGGATGTTGCCCGGCCACCCGACGAAGTTGTGTAGACCTCATTTTTCTAAGTGTCCTATATATGCATAATATTTGCCTCTTTCTTGCTGCCTACTTATTGGGGCGATTGAGAGTTCAGACTGTTAAATACGTTACCAATAGAAAGTTTACAAAAATTACTATGTTTTTAAATAAAAATGAAAGTCAGTAATCTATCTATAAATCGATATAAATTATTTATTTTTTATATTAAGTGATGTAAAAACATTTTTAAATTTTAAACTTTTATTATTATGCTTAATTTTTCTACAGTTTATAAGGCTGTAATCTATGTTACCATTAGATACGAATTTCAGACAAATAAAACTATACAAGACAAAATAAAAATTGATAAATTGCATTAGTATTAGTATATTACTATTTAGGTCTAGAGAGAAGCTTTATAGTGGAAAAAAGTGGTTTCATTAAATTTTGTAGTTTACCATACAGAAACTGTTTAATACGTGTAATATACTTTTTAATGCAATATTCCAAAACATTATAATGATTTGAAATGGAACTTACATGCTGAGATTCAAACATTTCTCAAAGTTTGACACTCTAAGAGTATCTTACGGAATTGATATTAATCAAATTGATGCAACTAACGTAAATAGTAACATGTAGCTTATGAGACTGTGATTTATGTTATCATAGAGAACAAGATTTACAGCACATAAAACAATAACTAACAAGTCAGAATTGGAAAATAAAATATACTTTCAACCCTTTTAGGGTATAATTCTAGCACAGTTTTTATAAAGAAAAGATAGGTGTGATTTTTCTTATGAAGACTACGAGACAGAAACTTTTCAGAGTTGTTGCATGAATTCTAATGCAGTTTCGTAGTCACCTTAACATAAAGAGGGAAATATGTTAAAATAATGACAAAAAACATGAAACAGAAAACAGATTACTCAGGTGTATCTAGTTTGCTCACTAAAGCTGAGATTATTCAGATTTATGTAAAGCTGTATATGCGCCCTAGATTTTAGTCACTGTTACATTTATAGAAAAAATAGTATCATTTGATAACCATACAACCTAAATGTATATGATAATATTTGATATTTATGATAATATTTTTCCCTAGCCTTTTTTTAAATGTAGAATAAACTGGAGATAATGACAAGATTATGACATCAACAGTTTAAAATGTGGTTCACGCATAAAAAATTTACATGTATGAGCATGCTGTGAGTTACTTTTCTGTTTCTTGTTGTAATATTAAATCTATACACTCAAGTCATGAAACTGAAAACTGTCTGGCGGCAGTTTTAAGTAACTGATGTGCTTTTGACTCAAAAATGGCATTGGTGTAATTCAGAGTTCAAACACGACAGTATCACATAATATATATGTATCAGTCTTACAATATTTGATGTAATATACGTGAAGCGAGACTAGAATAGGGTAGAGTATGTGGTAATAAATTCTGAAAATAGTTATCCTGATTGCTAATAAAAACTGGGAGGCAGTTCTAATGTACATTCACAGTATATCATTTTATGGAGAATTGAGAGAGAGAGAGAGAGAGAGAGAGAGAGAGAGAGAGAGAGAGAGAGCAAAATTATCCTTAAACTATCTTCTACCCCTTCATCCATATATAAATAGTGTACACACACTTTAAAAGTCCTCTGATCAGTAACTCCTTGTGTGACAGTGACACAGTTTCAGACTACTCCAAGTCCTCTAGGAAACCATTTAATTACTTAATTTATAATATAGTTCCACCATAGAATGCTAAAAGACCACTTTAACATTAACAGTTTCTGTAGCGCAAAATACCATTTTGGATGCATTTCATTGTTACTCATATTCGGTAACGTATATGACAGTTCCAAGTTTTGCAAGTTTGAAAGCATTTGTTTTTATTTAACGATATATAAATGCATTAGTGTTCTTCATTGATTGTACTTACATGCTCATTCTAATCAGATTAAGTAGTTTGTCCATTCTTGGTAACGTAGACAACAGTACGGTTTCTAACGCTCCAGAAGACAATATTGATTTAATTCAGAGGCTTCCAAGCATATTTTCTAAAACACTAAAATCTATGTCTGTTATTGTGTTTATTTGGATGAGAATATGCAAATGCCATTAAAATGTTACGGTCATGTATATAATATGGGAGAAACAACCAAACTGCCCAATACCCAGACAGCAGAAAAAAGAACATGTTGAAAAAGTATCTCATAAAAGGAGAGGGAGATATTGGAGCTTAAAAATCTACTAGCTTTTATTAATGTATCATTTGGTCAATTTCAACCGACAGATGGACCGACGGACGAACAAATGGATGAACTGACAAGGACAGACGGCCCAAAGACAATCTTAAAGTACCGGATTGGACTGAAAATGACACCAGAGTATGCAACTACAACGCTTGTATAATCAGCGGCTAGTTTTGACCACTGTTAAGCTTGTCATTTTTGAGAAGTTGACTGCCATAACAGTGGTGAACACATGCTATTGACAAACCGACGTACGGACGGATGGAAAAATAAATATATAGAGCTCATATTATCTAAGTGCGAGTTAAGGTCAAGAATACGTAAATGACTGGCGCAATTAATTACGTGCGTCGCGAAGGACGTTACGTCACGAAATACTTCCTAGTCAGTGTAATTTTTAATATGGCAGCCCCTTCGGACATTTAATAATAACGTCAAACATGGGGAAAACGGAGTTGTTGTCTTTGTTTATTCAAGCCTTTTGCTGATATTGCAATGTTCTTTTCTTTCCCTGTATGTTTGAAGTTATTTCATCAACACAAGTGTATTCATACAAAATTAATGAGAGAGAGAGAGAGAGAGAGAGAGACTGACAGACAGACAGAGTTTCATATGTATAACAATTTAAGGCTGGCCGGAATACATGTTCCCTTCCTGCTTTCAGGGCTCACAGGACTTTTCAGACACACATATGAAAGGCGGAGCCCATCTTTCTCCTTTCTCTGCGTTATTTTTCCCTGATTTGAAAAAGCTACCCATTTATTGCTGGCTTGACAAAGAGACTTTTCCAGTCGCTTGCAAACTGGCCGAATCCGGATTCGAACCCGCAACCGTCTGCGTCATAACCGAACGTCCGCGGCGCCGGTGGGATTATGCATCCGAAATAATTAATAAACCAAGTAAATGTATGCCAGCTGATTTTAGAGCTTTAGGGATCGGAATGTAATATTTATTATAATGCCAATTTTTGCGATTTTCTGGACATCGAAAATTTTATTTTGATTACAAAATAATCTTGAATGATACAATATTTCTTCCACTTGTTGTATGCCGTTGCCAAAGATATAGCGGGCCTCTTACTCACACCGCCCTACGGCCACTACGCTACAAGAAGTCTTTGCCTTTACCTATCCCGCCGACGGTAGATTTGGAAGTTGACCTTGTAACTTGCCATCATCTCGATATGACTAAAATACTGTCCAAAAAGTCAATTTTATCTGACTTCCATGGGCCACACCGACAGAACACGAGTCGTCAGTAATATGGTACATGCACACATATCAGTCTGCGCATACGCACAGACTAATAATTCTCTTCGCTGTTCCTCACGGAATCATTGTACCAGAGGACAACAAAGGCTCTGGTAAGGTTGGGCGGGTGCGCACACTGATCTGAGCTTTCACCGACCGTATATGCCCCAAAGCACCCATTTTATCATGGCACGGCGCATTTTGTGATTTAGGGTAACGCAGTTTTTTATGTGCGGATCAGTCGTGTCGGCTGCAGTAACTAGGCTATATTACTGTTAGAAGTGTGCTTGCAATTTGTACTATTTTTGTTTATGGAAGTCTGAAAAATAAATTCTTTCACTTAAGCCTCGTTCACGACATAAAGTTTCTTTGTCACAGAATCTTTAACAAAGAAAGTTTGCCAAAAGTTTTGCGTTAACATGGAGCAAATTATTTGTTAAGAAAACTGTGGCATGGAATTTTTGTCAAATAAACTTTGGCAAGGAAATATTTGCTGCTGTGTTCAAACGATCAAACATTATTTGTCAAGGTTACCTGGACAAATAAACTTTGCCCGTGTGAACGGCCAACCATGCCACATTTTCTTTGTTGAATATACTTTGTTCAAAATCAAACCAATTTGATTATGAGCAAAGTTTTCTGTGCTTATCTCCATAGCTAGTTTCTTTGTCACATACATGTATTCTATGGCAAATTTTCTGTTCACACGGACAAATTTTGTTTGTCATAAAAACTTTACCATATAAATTTGGCTTGGCAATGATAATGTGGCACATTTTTTCATTCACACGAGCATTTTTTCTTTTCCAAACCTACTTTGTCACAGAAACTTTGCCCGTATGAACGAAGCTTAAGGAATTCATTCTGAGAACCCTATTAATCCTCATCTTTCCGTATTCTCATAACGGTCTTAGCATGTCTTATAACGTCGCCAGTAAACGACTGCAACGTCGCTTATAAATGACGTCGCGGAATGGCGAAAATTTATACACACCTATGCTTGCTTATCAAGCGCTACTTGAAAAACGAGCTCGGTAGTCAAGGACTTTTCTTACCTCATTTTAATCGACAGATCCTGTGACATAAAATATCAGTTTTTGAAAAAAATCTATGTAGTGGTAAACAAGCTGTGTACGTTTAAATTTTAAAATCTGAGTTTTTTCATTGCATTCCCATTGCAGTCAATGGAAACGGCCTAAAAATTTTATGTTTTTCAATCTGATCTAGCGACTAAACGAACTCGGTGACCTATCTTTTTTATTGCACAATTCGATGTAACACATGAAAATGCACCCCTGTGCAAAATTTTAAAAAATTCTATGTATGTGCCATTTACGTATTCTTGACCTTAATAGAAGTTACACATATATACTGTTTCCCAAGCATTTAGCCCATTTAGTTTGTCTTAAAATAGTAATTTAAGTAGATTTTCATCATTTATGTACGTTTTCTGTTTGACCGTGACCTTGACCTTTTGTACATGTTGAAATATATCTAGATAATTAATTCAACAATGAAATACCTTGTAAATTAGTTTCTGCTGAAGACTTGACATATTTATTGTCGTGGTAATAAAACAGACAAATTCTAATATTGATGTCGAAAATTGTCAACCTTTGGTAATCAACGGTAATTAACAAACAGACGCATGGACAAACACTGTTCAATAAGCCATATTCGTTAAAAGCTTCTATGTTTAGTTCATTCCATTTGTTTTCCATACGTACTACTGGAAAATGACAAACACTTGTCTTTAGTTGAAATAAATAGACATTTTTGACGTACACCGACAAAAATTGTGTAATTTTGCTGTTTATGGGTACGTAAGTTTCAAGGGCCATAACTCTGTTAGTACTCAGCTGCGGCGATGTCATCAGCCGGATCCATACACTAGACATGCTGACAACAATTTGGTATATAACACTTGATGTTTGCAGAACCTTACCAGTAAAGTCCTTAAGGAGAGCACTTTTGGGGCTCCGTCTGCTCTACTATTAGTTGTTGATGTTGTGTTGGAACTGTGACACTTTTAAGATTATATATGGGTCGGTCAGCCAACCTATCCTAATTGTTATGTGCAACACAGACAGACCCCCAAAAAAATTCAACAGCATTACGAAATTGAAACCCAAACTCCAACAATAAATATGCATATCAACATGCGCATCCGTACAATCTGATCAGCACATTCGATATCTTATATGTACCTAACTCATACATATTACAATACACACTTCTATTTAATCTAAGCCGATTATCTTTTTTTTTAAATATTTCTTGTTATAACATTGGTTTATCTGCTAAGGGAGTCAATATTGCCCATCTATGCGATTAAGCCTTTTAAGACCAGAAACCTGTTTTGGGGACATATGCAAGCAGCGTAGACTCTCTGTTCAAACTCCACAGACTGCGGCGGTCTGACTCCACAGACTGCGGCGGTCTGACTCCACAGACTGCGGCGTCTGATCAGTGTGCTTACAGGAATTTCTTTGCAAAATGCAATAGCACGAAATCGTCCACTAGAAACCCCTAAAACTGGAAACAGACTCGTCCAAATTATAAAGACGGACAGGTCCACTGGTCATAAAAGGGTTAAGGAAGAAAATCCGGTACAAATGTCTCCTAAACAGTAATTTACCCAGTTTCAAATATCACCCTGCTCCGTTTTGCTAGATGAATTATATTAATTAAATTACTTCTTTTTTATATGACAGGTGACAAAGACATTATTCCAATTTCCAATCGGTAACTATCAATCGCTTTTTCTTCAAATATTTTTACGCATTTTAGCGTTTAATTTCCGAAAACCCATAGAAACACACCGTCTGCAAACCAAGCTACCCTCGTGATCATCCGATGACGTCACTGCGGGGATTCCCGTTATCTCCTATTTTCTCATTCACACTTCGGAGACAAGAATTAAAGGGAAATCGCCTCAATGTTCGTGCGCATACATTTTGACGCAGCGTCATTGTTTCCTGTTATGGTTATCATGACGTCGTTTGCCGTAATGCTAAAACGTTTACGTCACTTTCGAAGACAACATCGGCTCTTTGTTGAAACAACCGTATAAGTGTTTTGCGTCAGAAAAATGGTAAATATATAAAACTAGACAAAAGAAAAAATACGACAAAAATGGGGCTGAAGAATTTTATACGGAAAAGAGAGCGCCAATTTTTTTGGCGGGTAGTGTGTAATTTTTTAGGAATTAAATGTCAGGTAAGGAGAGGATGTGAAAACTGCAAGCGCGTTTTGAATCTTGTAATTACTTAATGCAAGTATAAATATAAATAAGGACTTGGTACCGTTTGCTTGAGTTATGAAATACCCATGCAAACAGTGAAAGCGGAGATCAGACTGAGCAAATGCGCAGGCTGATCTTAGCTTTTATTGTTAGCTCATGTCGTTACGGTAATTTGTTTCGTCTTTTTCTTTTCTTTTTGAATAGTTGCTTCTAAGATTTAACGCAAGTGACATAAGACGATCAGCCATATTGTTCTCGTAAGATACAAATTTTCCAACGGCTAGGCGGCGACACTCTTATTTTCACTAATCGCCTTAGACTTTCCACAGGATTCACAGATTGTCGATGCGAACAGGGAAAAATTATCAAAATGCATATCCTCCAAAATTGGTCTCATCATTAAATGATAAATTGAAATCATGCACCACGGACAAAACTTTGCCGTGAAAATACATGCCGGGCAGTGACCGGGTCCAACAAGTTGAATGTTCGCACATAAACTTGTTCATCAGATATAAATGTGATATAATCTGGACCAAGAAAAAAGTTCAAAATTCTATGTGAAATAACAATGAACATGCTGTCTAGTTTCAGTCCTTGGAATTTCTCTCATTAATGTGTTGTCTGCATACGAGAAAATTTTGAAGGCGACAATTTCATATAGACTATATGTTCAAGACATAAGAGCATTGCTGAAATTGAATAGGGAATTATATTGCATTGCTATAAAAAGCATCGAAAGGTAAGAGCGCTATCCTAATGGCAGTTGATGGCGCCAAACAGAAAGCGACGTCAACGCATAAAACCTTGACGTCAACGCGCTTATATGAAAACCGCACGAAATAAAAGAGGTTTTCCTTCCATAACTCGAATATTTGGTCGATGACCTATATTTTTTATTTGCTTATTTGCACGAGGTGGATCATTCCTTTACTATATCAAAAGTATATAAAAATTTCAATGGTGGAACTTTTTATTTTGAAGAAATTCCACGTTTTTCCAATAATGGAAAATGGCGGGAAACTAAAAACTGAAAATAACCTATATAATGAGACATACGACGATGACAATTTTGATAGGCAAACAAAGAGACAAGAAAGAGGAGTTAATTAATCTTCATTTCGAAACGATCGGTCATCTATTTTCTCGGATAAAATGTTCGTAATAGACATAGTCATGTTTTAAACAGGCACATAGATGGCGCTGCGTTATCTCAAAAAGTAGTACGGTGACCCCATTTTTTTATTTCATTTTTTCACTTAGCATATAATATTCTACCACTGTGTAAAGTTTCAACAAAATTTCAATGGCAGTTTTTATAGGGTGATTTCCCTTTAAAAAAAAAAAAAAAAAAAAAACTGTAATTTTCTTGCTGATCGGGTTTGTTTGTGTAATTTTATCGTTTCTGATTCACTTCTTTCCCTACATCAAGGCAATGTTAGTCGCTTTTTCCTTTGCTAGGGGACGGGGTTCGAATCCCACTGATGGCGCAGCGCGTTCCAGTGCCCATAGCAATTTATTATCATCCTACCCATCGTCTCGATATAAATGAAATACTGTCGAAAATGATACTCAACTCAGTTCTTTCCCATTCTTTTAACATCCATTTCTTCTTTGCCATTTTAGCACATTAATTGTACACCCCTAAATTTGACTTAAGTCTAAACACCACATAGTTGATGTAAAAATGATATATTTATATTAAGGTAGTTTAATTTAAATTTTATCAAGAAAATACCTTCTGGCATCTACTCATGACCCTTTAGTCAAATACAATTTATATTTTACCAAGCAAGCACATTTAAACTTCATGGCAGGTCACGCGATTCGGAACTGGGTTTTACGGTTCGAAGCTGGGTAACGACAGTTGTCTTATACTTTGAAACCCAGCAACAAAACTTAAGGCACTGCATGAAAAATCTTAACAGTATTTTTTGCAAGACTAATTGAGCCGCGACACGACAAAACCAACAATGTGGTCGTGCGCCCAGCGAAGACTCGGATCAGCCTAGGCAGCCGCCCAGTTTCACCAGACTCTTCGTTAATTGCTCAAAGGATAGCCAAGGGTCTGAGCTACCCCCATGCGGACAGCGAGGACTCTGATCAGACTGGGCGGATGCCCAGGCTGATCTGAGTCTGCGCTGGGCGCACAACCACATTGTTGGTTTTGTCGTGTCACGGCTCAATTTGTTAAGTCTATGATACTGAAGACATCAGCCATAGATTAAAATAGACCCTGACTATATTCTGCTCGGAACTGGGTTAAAACCTGTATAAATAGTTTGAATGTAACATATTACGTCGATAACACATAAATAATTGTTACACGTGTGCTGTGTTGATACTTTTTGCAGGTTGGTTGCAATAGTTGCAGGTATAACATTTTTCGTGATAGGTAAACATTAATACAGCAACTTGTACATGATTATTTCTGTATTTAATTATGTGTGTATCAAGGGTTGTGGTCCCCAGGAAAGCCAATAATGTTGGCATGAGAGTATAGGTTGGGGAAATTGTTAACCTTTTGCCTCCCGGGCAGAGAATTTTACCAATCTTTTTTGTGGGCGTTTCTTTTGTTTCCTTTTACAAAACTGCCCAATCCGTGACCCATCAAATACGTTATTGTGCACTGATCGCATGCCAATAGAGGTGCATCTGTGTTTCTCAAAGAATGCTTACGTGTATGAATCAAGATCCGACGATATTATAACCGCAACAGGGTCTCCAGGAGATGCATCATGTTGGATCTCTTCGGTAATATCAGTGGCCGGTGTATCAATTGACACTGGAGAACGATAAAAGAGATGAAATCACAAAGCATTCAGATAGTATTGACTAGTGGACTGCTCCGTCTTTATTATTTGGATTAGTCTATTGCTAGTGAAAGTTTGGAATTTTATTGTATTTTGCATAGAAATTCCTATAAGCAAACAGTGTTAACCCTGAGCAGACGCCGCGTTCTGCGGCGTCTGAACTGGGTCTGCACTGTCTGCATATGTCCTCGAAACGGGTTTAAAGTCTAAAAAGGGTTAAGAGACTGTTGACTGCTAGGTGATAGTAGTATTTGCTGACAGTGACCTGACACTGAGACAGAAGAGTTTTCCCTTTCTCTTGATACTACACGAAAAATCCATCGAGCGAGGACGATGAACACTCAGCGCATTTATGCAAGCTAATTTGCTGTTCGCGTATGCCAAGGAACACACACATAGAAAAAACACTTTGTTTTTAAAGATATCAAATTTATCAGGCAAGACTAGAAATGGCGTAGGAAGGACAAGGCTTGCTGAGCCATTCCCATGTGTTTCTGGTCGAGCTTGATAAACTTGATATCAGAAGATATGGTTTTCTATTTATCAAATTTAAGGTCAAGAATACGTAAATGACTGGCGCAATTAATTACGTGCGTCGCGAAGGACGTTACGTCACGAAATACTTCCTAGTCAGTGTAATTTTCAATATGGCGGCCCCATCGGACATTCAATAATAACGTCAAACATGGGGAAAACGGAGTTGTTGTCATTGTTTATTAAAGCCCTTTGCTGATATTGCAATCTTCTCTTTTTCCCTGTATGTTTGAAGTTATTTTATCAACATAATGTGTATTCATACAAAATTAATGAGAGAGAGAGAGAGAGAGAGAGAGAGAGGGAGAGAGACTGACAGACAGACAGAGTTTTATGTGTGTAACAATTTAAGGCTGGCCGGTTACATGTTCCCTCCCTGCTTTCAGGGCTCACAGGACTTTTCAGACACACATGTGAAAGGCGGAGCCCATCTTTCTCTTTTTGCTGCGTTATCCTTTCCTGATTTGAAAAAGCTACCTATTTACTGCTGGCTTGACAAAGAGACGTTTCCAGTCGCTAGTTGGCCGACTCCGGATTCGAACCCGCAACCGTCTGCGTCATAACCGAAAAATAATTAATTATTTCGGATGCACAATCCCACCGGCGGCACCGGTGGGATTGCGCATCCGAAATAATTAATTAACGGAATAAGTGTATGCCAGCTGATTTTAGAGCTTTATGAGATCGGAATGTAATATTTATTATAATGCCGATTTTTTTGCGATTTTAAAACACATGATCACATATCCTTTCTGGATATCGAAAATTTTGTTTTGATTGCAAAATAAGAATGATACAATATTTTTTTCCTCTTGTTGTATGCCGTTGCCAAAGATAAAGCGGGTCTCTTACTCACACCGCCCCTACGGTCACTACGCTACAAGAAGTCTTTATCTTTACCTATCCCACCGACAGTGGATTTGGAAGCTGACCTTGTAACTTAGCATCATCTCGATATGACTGAAATACTGTCCAAAGGTCAATATCTGTCTGACTACCATGAGTCACACCGACAGAACACCAGGCGTCAGTAATTATGATACATGCACATAGATCAGCCTGCGCATACACACAGATTAATAAACATCTTCGCTGTTCCTCACGGAATCATTGTACCAGAGGACAACAAAGGCTCTGGTCAGGTTGGGCGGGTGCGCACGCTGATCTGAGCTTCCGCTGACCGCATATGCCCCAAAGAACCCATTTTATCATGGCACGGCGCATTTTGTGATTTAGGGTAACACAGTTTTTTATGTGCGGCTCAGTCGTGTCGGCTGCAATAACCATTTTGCTGTTAGAGGTATGCTTGCATTTTTACTACTCTAAGAGAGTCTGAAAAATAAATTCCTGCACTTTAGCCTCGTTCACGCCACCAAAGTTTCTTTGTCACAGAATCTTTAACAAAGAAAGTTTGCAAACATTTTGCGTTAACACGTAGCAAATTATGTGTTAAAGAAAAATGTGGCATGGAATCTTTGTCCAATAACCTTTGGCAAGGAAATATTTGCTGCTGTGTTCACACGATCGAACATTATTCGTCAAGGTTACCTGGACAAATAAACTTTGCCCGTGTGAACGGCCACCCATGCCACCTTTTCTTTGTTAAATATACTTTGTTCAAAATCAAACCGATTTGATTATGAGTAAAGTTTTCTGGGCTTATCACCGTAGCTAGTTTCTTTGTTACATTTTCTGTTCACACGGACAAATTTTGTTTGTCATAAAAAACTTTACCATATAAATTTGGCAATGAAAATGTGGCATATTTTTTCATTCACACGAGCAAATTTTACTTACCAAACCTACTTTGTCACAGAAACTTTGCCCGTGTGAACGAAACTTAAGGCATTCATCATGAGAACCCTATTAGTCCTCATATTTCCGTATTCTCATAACGCTCTTGGCATGTCTTAATACGTCGCCAGGAAACGACTGCAACGTCGCTTATAAATGACGTCGCGGAATGGCGTAAATTTATACATACCTATGCTTGCTTAGCAAGCGCTACTTGAAAAACGAACTCGGTAGTCAAGGACTTTTCTTACCTTATTTAAATCGACAGATCCTGTGACATGAAATATCAGTTTTTGAAAAAAATCTATGTACCGGTAAACAAGCTGTGTATTCTTTAATTTTAAAATCTGAGTTTTTTCATCGCATTCCCATTGCCGTCAATGGAAACGGCCTCAAAATTTCACGTTTTTCAATCTCATCTAGCGACTAAACGAACTCGGTGACCTATCTTTTTTATGGCACAATTCGATAAAACACTTGAAAATGCACCCCTGTGCAAAATTTTAAAAGATTCTATGTATGTGCCATTTACGTATTCTTGACCTTAAGGCGTTAAGGGCGTCAAACAAATACAAATTGAGCGCAGTTGTGTCCATCACGGCCAAGGTCAGTATATAGTCAATCGTCCTCAGAGATCGACGCTAAAGGCCCACTTCGAATCGAACTAGAGTACCTATCATAGTAGGTTTTTGGGGCATGCGCACTCGCATTACCAATCGAACGCCAAAAGTTGCTATAATAGTAGATCTTCATGGAAACGGAAGTAAATACTATGCATTTCATTGCCTCTTCTGTGCATGAAGTCTTTAAAAACGATAATTTATAGATTAAATGATAATATATGCCCTAAAATAATTGTAAGAACAAATTTTAACAACTCAGTAAAACAATACTTGTTGTACACCCACAAATCGCGAGAGTCTTCAACGGCCACCATCTTGCTACTAGAGTAACGGCGGTCCAGACCTCGGTTGATCTTTGGTAAGTTCATGACGTCATTTTAGTAGCTACCATCGCACTTCGGTTTGAACTTTAGTAAATCTAGTAGCTACACTAATTCGATTCGAAGTGGGTCAAAGACAGTGCCTGATATCACTGGCGCACGCGCAGTTCCAAAGTGGCATGGTATTACATAATATTATCATACCCCGTTACCGGATGGAGATGTATGATCAATTTTCATTACCTCAAAGTTTGCTGTATAAGTTTGAAAGTCGCTGTTTTCAGGCACCGAACGATTAGCAAGGTACAAACAATAGGCATATCCTTCCTAAGACGTACTCTTTGAAAACAAACATTTACGGGGAATGGCTTAACTTTCATGGGAAGCAGCTCTAAAATTTTCATATTGTCTTTCTCCTCAATGGTGGTCAGCTCTTACAGGAAAGAATTTGCTTCTTTAGGAGAACATTCGATTCTTTAAGAACAGATCCCTAACTGGAAGGATTTCGTCTCCCAGGGAAGCGAACCGAGAGAAACGATAGAAACAATAGTAGTTTCCCTTTTAACGACGGGAAAAATGTAACAATGCATCCATATCCTTTAAAATGACTTTACCTGTAGATACGGCATCCACAAAGACAAACAAGCAAACTATACCCAAAGTATGTTTCAGATTCGCCATTCTACAAGAAAAACGTGGGTAGTTACTTTTTTTTTTTTTCATCACCCTATATAAGTTCTCAAAGTGATATAGCTTAAAACATTTTTTATTTGTCTTTAAATTTTGCAGACGAAAATTATGTCGTCTGCTTCATTGTCGCTTTATGGCTTAATTATAAACATACAACCAAATATGGTGATCAAAACTTGGAAAAAGTGTTTTAAGGAAGAAAACTATTTACTGAGGCACTTTATTTGAACGGAATATTTTAGCTTTCCCATTCTGTAAACGACTGTCCGCTCGGCCCCAAATGTCTGATACATGTAACTAATTTACAATTAGACAACCAAACAAAATGAAGAAAAAAATATTCATACATTATTACATTTTTCATTTATTATTACATTCATAGATTCCCAATGATTCATATACTGCTCAAAATAAGTAAGGGATATCAAGGCATTTAAGAAAGCAGAATGAAGCAAAATAAGTGGATGAATATTAAAAAAACATATATTCATGGACACCTTCAGTATAAACAGTGATACGTTTAAGCTTGTCACGTGACCTAGAGTGAAGTGGAAGTAGACAAAGGGTCGACATCAAAATTTCGCACGAATCCAGCACAGCAATGACAAACAATGTTTAGGCAAACTTTATTAAGACAGACACCTAATGCCTCAGTTAACAAGATACAAATAATTTTGTCATGCAGTTTTATCACAGGACGAAATGGTAGGCATAAACGACATCATTTTGAGGTGAATTGTCTCACCGACGGTGCTATTTGCAAGGGCCTTACACCTTAAATAACGTAATAAGGCCTATCAAAGTGGATGTTTTCAGTTTGGAAAATTATGAAGAATTTGAATAGTCAAATAATCTGGGCGTCCAAAGAATTTTTTTTCCGATGCGAAATTGAGGTAGTAGTATTTCAATTCTCCTACCGACGTTCCCCCCGCACCTCAGCGGAACGAAT
This sequence comes from Ctena decussata, assembly GCA_963989385.1. NCBI lineage: Eukaryota > Metazoa > Mollusca > Bivalvia > Lucinida > Lucinidae > Ctena > Ctena decussata. The sequence continues at coordinate 18,759,247 of OZ022502.1, forward strand.
CCATAGCCGCAGTAACGGGCGCCGATCGTCCGTCCAGGTTTAGACCGCATAGTCATTTATGTGTTGCTCAAGGTCACGTGACCTGCTGTATATGTTTCTCTTTTTGCTAAATATTGTCCCTTGAGTATGCAATAACAATCTAACCCAGCCATTATTTTTTTTGTAGTCGCTTCTATGTCATAATATCCCCTACTTTTTGTGAGCAGTATGTATTGTTCTATCGGAACAAGGCAAACTACTGATCATCTACGCAAAACCAGATCCATTTGAGATACTGCTTCTAAACATGCTACGAACCAAGACACGACAAAACCAACAAAGAGGCAAACAGCAAGAGAAAATAGTGAAAAAAGAATAACACAATGTGTTTAGAGGAACAGATTTGAAGGTATAGACAGTCTGAGGGAAAAGTGGGCCAGGTAAACTGACTATTACAGTACACAATCTGCTGCTGCAAAATACACTGCGTTCCAAGATTTTTTACCTCCCCTTCAATATAACATGTATTATCAAATAAAAAAAAGTCCTACTGAAAGTACTACATGCATCATTATTGCATTTTCTCAACTTACATGTACCAATCTTATTATCAATACTGATTTTTTAAATCAAAATAAATATCATTATTAATGCATATGAGCCTTATCACGGCAAATCAGCCTGGACATCCCTCCAGTTTGACCAGAGTCTTTGAGGTCCGCATGGATTAAGCTTAGACCTTAGACCCCTCCCCCCTCCCCCCCCCCTTTAAGCACGCAGCGATGACTCTGATCAGACTGAGCGGATGCCCAGGCTGACCTGAGTCTTAGCTGGGCGCACATGTCACTTTGTTGGTTTTGTCGTGTCGCGGCTCGATCGGTTAAAAACCAAACTTCCTACCGATAGAACTATAATTATAACATGTTCGCAAGTATTAAATATTCCTATTATCCCTTCGAACCTTTTTTTATCAAAACTAATAGCATTATTGATGCATATCTGTTATACATAAAAACTTACCTAATACCTCCTTGATGCACGTCTTATTCTATATCCTGATTACATTTCCTGCTATGTGAAGTTGTCGAGTACTGTGAGTGGTTTTCTCATCAACCCTGCAAAACACATAAACCGCATTAGTTCTGAATGTTGAGACACTCTGACAAATTACTATAAAACTAGTAATTCAAGATGGTGACAATAACAATTATAAGTATCCTCCTGAAAGTTAGCAAACTTCTCATTATTTTAGTTGGTCTCTGTAGTTTAGAATACAAAAAAAGCGACACACTGATCATAGTTGAAATCGTGTTTTAATTTTTATAAGAAAAGGTAAAATGGTAATTCTTTGCGGAAAAAGCAATAGAAAAATAAAATAAAATAAACAAACAGCGTTATTGAAAATGCTTTTCGGTCTGACGGTACTGTAATGTCCTAGCAGTTATTCCAACTCTTTCTCAAATTATAAGTTAGAACAGAAGATGAAAACGCTGGCTTATTCTCAAATGTATACTAGGTGCATACATTAAAACTAGGGTAAGCAGGTTTACGGAATAGTAACACAAACAGTATGACGCTACATTACTGTGACCCAGACAGGTGTGTAAGTGAAATTAATCAACCTATTTAAAGATGACACCCCCCCCCCCCCTGTGTTTAATTCATAATTTTTACTTCTTTCTTTATATGCTCAAACTGATAATATTTGAAAGAATTGCTAAGTCATTTCTCCCAACAGGAGTGCCTGTACCTTCAGTTTGAGCCTCCTGTACCGGATTTATGTTGTTTCCATTCTAGTATCCGACTCCTTGGTCTGATATTGCTACGGACGAAACCCTTTTTTTTTAATTTTGCAGACGTTAATGTTGTTTGCAATTTGGCACTGTAAGAATCGTGACAATATACAGGTGTCTAGATGCAGAAGACCTGTAACTGGTCTGATTGTGACATATTTTCTAACTTTACAACTTTCAACGGGTGCTACCGGCGTATTCTGCAGAATACACATTTGCACATGTTTCAAAAGGACCTTTACAGAAACAAGGGACTAAAATTTCCAACTGAAACAAACAATACGGATTTCGTTTATTTATTTTTTTTTTCTCAAGGGTTTTCCAATTAAGCCTGAATGAGATAAAACCTTTTTTTTTTTTTTTTTTTGGTTTACGTGTAAAAAGAGTTATGATCAACACGTTCAGCCTTTTCTAAAACGCGAAATGATTATTTTTTGAGTGTGGAACAAATACTTCTTTTTCTATGACGTCGTGAAAAAGTGAGGGTTTGACGTTTTTATGCAAAATAAATTGCGCTCGAATATCCATAACTTCTTCATTTCTTTTACTCCTCGTAACCGTATTGAAATAAAATTCATACCAAAGTGCGCGCCGTCAAGAGGTCTTTAAAGATAATTATGTAAATCTTCTAAATCATTTCGCATTTAGTGATGATTTACGCAAACATGACCTTTCCTTTGCTATTGAATATTGCTTGTTTTCAAATGATTTTAAAATCATCAGTTTTAATTAGAACCATACCCCCAAAACTTGACAGGTTGCACGAACTTCTCTATTTACCTAATATATAATAGAAATTATGATATAGGCCTGTTGGAATTCTGTGTCTGAGGAAGGATTTAATGAAAACTGATGATACCTCTCAAGTGAAGGGATTACACGAACTTATATATGTTCTGCGCAAACTGGGAATCGGTACAATTCCGGAATTGTCCTGCGCAAAGTAAGAATTCTCACCTTGTTGCGCAAAGTGGGAATTTTTACCTTGCGCAATACACTGATTCCGAAATTGTCTCAGCGCATAGTGAGAATCGGGACAAAGTGAGAATAATTAAATGTTAGTGCGTTTAACAAATATATGTTTTAATTTCCGAGTTTGAAAAAGATCGTAATTTTGTCAAAGTAATATTCCTTTTCATAAGGCACATGCACATTTACATATCTCTGTAACATATGTACAATGTACAATGTACTAAGAAATAGAGGATCTTACATGAGTGCTCATGTATTATTGAATTTATTAAACGAGTTGGGGAAAAAGATAAGATGCGAGGCTTTGCCGAGCATCTTATCGGTTTTCCCCAACGAGTTTAATAAATTCAATAATACAGGAGCACGAATGCAAGATTCTATTTATCATATGACACTAAAATTGCATTTTATTAGCAAATTTTACACTAAAACGTCGCGATTTCGCCATTAGAAAACGCGACGTTTTATGGACGTCAACACACAACGTTACGGCGTAATTTGCATATTTAATCCACTAGTGGATTATTGTTTTTAACGCATGGCTTTATTACACTCTCAGAGGCGACGTCATATGATAACAATGAATAAAGCTGATAATACGAATCTGACATCCTGTATTAGCCATTCCCGAAAAAACGTCTAAGTTTAACAAGGCCGTAACTTTTTTTTAAAAAATACAGACTCCTCATTTCAAAGTCAACTGCCTGTTACTGTTCCCTGTTACAAATGAACATTAGATTCTCTGTCCTTAAGAGTCCCACTTTGTGCGGAGACATTTAAATGTACCTGTTCGATAAACCACCAAATCCCATGCGCAATTCTAGAATCGTACCGGTATAATTCCGGAATTGTAACGCAAAGTAGGGATTCCTACTCTGCGCAGGACAATTCCGGAAGCGTACCGATTCTCACTTTGCGCAGAACATATACAGAAGAAGCTCGGCTCACCTGTATCTGTTAATTGTCCACGTTCTTTATTTCTCACTTTTGATAGGTTTCCTTGTTTCGGGTGTGTTTATCATTTAACTTAACACTTACAACTTATGATTACGTAAAATAGGAAGTGTGCCAAGCGTTCTATACACAAAATAATGAAGTATTGAAATTATGTATGAGGAAAAATAACCACTGATGTCATTCATGGACTCTTTGACATATTTAATTTATACAAAATTGTAAACATATAAAACATATTAATTTTCTTTCTGACGTGACTTGCATTGTTGGAAAAAAGATCTAAAGCGAGATGTTAAAGCTGTCATTTTTGGGTCTGTCAGTGAAAGTATTTTCTAAACAATACTCAGAGCTTCAGATAAGATGTGTTTTGGGTGAAATTACTGTGTTTTAATTTACACTATTTTTCGAAACAAAAATGGGATCTAAATACAGAAATGTCCAAAAATGAAATAATGATCAAAATCAAATCAGATATCTCTTCTGTTGTAAATGGATCTGTCCGAGCAAATCGCAAATCGTTAAATAATAACAATAGGAAGAAAAGGTGTATCCGTGCGCCTTCATATATTTAATATAAACATAGAATTCAATGGCCTGAGAATTATTATTTGTTTGCGACAATCTAAAGTTTCTGTTGAAAGAATTTCAGATTGTAATGTCACTGAAAACTTGGCGGACTGTATGCCATGCTCCAGTACATATGACGTCTAAGATCTGTTACCATACCAACTAAGAGGTCATATGATGTCAAAGTGACGCATCAAGACGCCATTCTGCCAAGGTACTAAGTACAACAGCTAGTAATTCCATAATTGCTATTGTAACAAATCTATGGCATCATCTCACTCATAGTTCAAAAGAAGCATGGCATACAGTGTATGCCATGCTCCTCTGATTCACAAATGCGATGCTAAAAATTCTTACAATGGAAATGTGATTTTCTCAAACCTAAAATTTATTTTCAAATAATTGCACGGCGCTGATGCGCCGTGCTTATTAAGGTTACTTTGGAAATGTTGCTGGTGTTCGGAAATGGCTGTATATATTAATTTTGGTTCATAGACTGACTTTTTTGTGTAGTATAATTTGTATTCTGAGCTGAAGAACTACCGGAAATACATAAACATGTGCAATTTATTAACTTGCAATAGCATTATTTTATCTGTAATAAACGTTGAACATTTTATTAAACCTAATAAGCATTTTAAATTGCTAGACGAATATGAATTTTAAGTCCTTTCGAATATTTATTTTGCTGTTACTAAAACCTGATACCTCACCGCACCGCATTGGGATAAAATATAGTACCAAAAGGCCGAATATCTACATACCCTACTATATTTCCCAAGCTCTACCGTACAAGGAACGACAGCTGCCATAAATATACTAATTCTACAAAGTCGTTCTTTATTAAATATGTGTGAGTATTTTAAGTAAGTAAATACTTATTTTATGCGGAGATCTTTTATATTGTTAGGGAATTTTTCACATAGTGCATCGTAGATGTAACCACAGTATTCAGATCAGTAGCTTTCAGATATGACTGTTAAGGTCAAGAATACGTAAATGGCGCATACATAGATTTTTTTTAAATTTTGCACAGGAGTGCATTTTCATGTGTTACATCGAAACGTGCAATAAAAAAGATAGGTCACCGAGTTCGTTTAGTCGCTAGATCAAATTGAAAACGTGAAATTTTGAGGCCGTTTCCATTGACGGCAATGGGAAAGCGATGAAAATACTCAGATTTTAAAACTTAGACGTACACAGCTTGTTTACCACTACATAGATTTTTTTCAAAAACTGATATTTTATGTCACAGCATCTGTCGATTAAAATGAGGTAAAGAAAGTCCTTGACTACCGAGGTCGTTTTTCAAGTAGCGCTTGATATGTAAGCATAGGTATGTATAAAGTTTCGCCATTCGTTGACGTCATTTATAAGCGACGTTGCAATCGTTTACGGGCGACGTTATAAGGCATGCTTAGACCGTTATAGAATACGGAAAGATGGCGACTAATAGGGTTCTCATGATGAATGCTTTAGTAATAAAATTCAAAAACAAACTTCTAACAGTAATATGGTTATTGCAGTAGACACGAAATGAGCCGCGCAACGAAAAAGGAAAAGCCGTATGAGTAAACCCACATTCTGCTTTAAAAACTGCGTTTCCCTAACATTGTAATACCAAATCACAAAATGCGCCGTGCCATGATAAAGTGGGTCCTTGGGGCATGTACGGTCAGCGGATCAGTCTGCGCATCCACCCAAACTGACCAGAGCCTTTGTTGTCCTCGGGTACAATGATTCCGTGAGGAACAGCAAAGAGATTTATCAAACTACGCGTATTCGCAGGCTGATCTGTGTGCATGTATATTTACTGCCGGGTGTGGCTCATGGTAGTCCGAAAACATTGACTTCTACGCCCTTTTGGACTGTATTTCAGTCATATCGAGATGATGGTAGGATCAAACTGAAAAGTTACAAGGCCAAATTTCACCGTCGGCGGAAGGCTTCTTGTATCCTAGTGGCCGTAGGGGCGGTATGGGTAAGAGGCCCGCTGTATCTTTGGCAAAACCACACAACAAGTGGAAGAAATATTTATTCGTATTTGTGAAAGGATATGCATAGTTAAAATCGCAAAAAGCGGCAATATAATAAATATAATAATCCGATCCCATAAAGCTCTAAAATCTGCTGGCACACATTTACTTGTTTGTTAATCATTTCGGATATGCAACCCCACCAGAGCTGCGGAAGAGTGATTAGAGACATTCGGTTATAACGCAGAAGGTTGCAGGTTCGAATCCGGGTTCGGCCAGCCAGTGACTGGAAAAGTCTCTTTGTCAAGCCGGCATTAAATGGGTCACTTTTTCGAATCAGGGAAGGATAACGCAGCGAAAGGAGAAGGAAGTGCTCCGCCTTTCATACTTTCATATGTGTGTCTGAAAAGTCCTGAGAGCCCTGAAAGTAGGGAGGGAACATGTACTGCGGCCAACCTTAAATTGTTACAAACACGAAACACTCTGTCAGTCTGTCTGTCTGTCTGTCTGTCGTTCTCTCTCTTTCTCTCTCTCTCTCTCATTATTGTTGTAGGAATATATTTATGTTGATGAAATAACTTCATAAGTACAAGAAAAGAAGAACACTGCAATATCAGCAGAGGGCCTAAATAAACAATGACTACAATTCCGTTTTTCCATGTTTGACTCTTTTATTAAATGTCCGATGGGGGCCGCCATATTGAAAATAGCATTGACTAGGAAGTATTTCGTGACGTAACGTCCTTCGCGACGCACGTAATTAATTGCGCCAGTCATTTACGTATTCTTGACCTTAAGCCTAAGGACTCTTTCTGTCTGATATTCTGCGTTATTCGTACATTTTATCGAAATTTCAGCAATTCACTCACATAAAAGGTAAATGTTGCCGATAGCACAGTGCCCGTAGGGGTAGTGTGGAAAAAGCCCTCTGTATCTTTGATACAGCGTATGCATATTTTCTTCTTCTTTTTTTTTTCATAAAGTTATGTAAAATAAAGGACATAATGATTATTTGAGTAATTCAACGTAAAATTTATGTTAGCAATGCATGTAGAAATGTTTAGAAATTTGATAAAAACTAGTCCTGCAATAAGCCCAGAAAAAAGACCGAGGTAAGGAACAATATATGTTGACTATTAGTCGATCATCGGTTGGTTTTACAAAGTAAAAGGCAATGATAAAGAACAAATATATACATTCGGATCCCATATTCAGGGGCCGAGTGCACAAAGCAGACGTAAGCGTACGCTCGACGTACGACCGTCGTAAAGTTGTCGCAGAAATTTAATCCGTGTGCACAACCAAGGCGTGTCGTAAACTTTGTCGTAAATCGCTCTAAAACTCACGTCTGCTTTATAGTAGACTTAACACTGACGTAATGTGTTCATTTTGAGTTATTCCGTAAGCGTTTTATTTAAACATGGCCGGAATGTTACATTGGATGCTAGAAGGTTTTAAAGAGAGACAGGATAATCAGAGACATAACAAATTCTTTGGATACATATAATGATGTAGAGCTATATGAATATCGCCAACAATTTCAATATTTCATTATCTTCAAAAAAAAATTCTGATAAACATTTTACGTTGAACTCAAAAGCGCATGCACGTTTGAAAGTGTTATAATGAACATTAGTTTTAAAGAAAAAAAAACAAACATAAGATTAAAATATGTCGTGCAGATTTATGATTGACCCATAACATGCAAAAGGTGCACATGGCATATGCAAACATCAGAGGCTCATTCCAGCCTGCGCATCCGCACAGTCTGACAACTATGCAGATGCCTTAAGCAACCTTTAAGCCTAACGCGGATCATATCATATAAGGAAACCATTCATCAAACACCCGTGCTTATTTTATTTTAAGAACACCACGCTAGTCGTACTCTAGTCGCAACTACGCCTGACTTACGCCTGCTTCGTGCACTTGGATTTTAATACAGTCGCAAGATTGACTAAGTTGCGCCGACGTTCGTAGCCTACGCCGGCGTAGCTTACGCCTCCTTTGTGCACTCGGCCCCAGAAACCTAAAGGGAAAGGCGTATTTTCATAAAACTGATAACGGTTCACGAAAAGCGACCATAATTTTTTTTGGATGATTCCCATCCCCACTTCAAGAACCTAGGTGGCTTTAACGACAATATATACTTAGAATTGTTACGTTAAAGGTTTACTTCAAAGATTTTAGGACTTTATTTCTTCTAAATCCTGATCTAGATTTAGTTCACATTCGGTACAATGATAGATACCGGTCCTAAATTTTACATTACCATGTCTATTCCCCTACTTGACATTATGATTTTTTTTTTGGTTAATAAACATGTCTAACTGAAGCACGAAAATTAGATGCAGAACCATTGGTCAAATATTTTCCATCGTAAAAAAAAACTGAAAAGCTTATTTCTTGTGCCGTGCATTATCTTTTGCTGCACCTTGCAGCAATCTTTGTACTCGTTTAATTTTCTGTTTATATAGAGGATCTTACATGAGTGCTCATGTATTATGGATTTATTAAACGAGTTGGCCGGGGAAAAAAGATAAGATGCGAGGCTGTGCCGAGCATCTTATCAGTTTTCCCCAACGAGTTTAATAAATTCAATAATACAGGAGCACGAATGCAAGATTATATTTATCATATGAGACTAAAAACGCATTTTATTAGCAAAAATTGCACTATAACGTCGTGATTTCGCCATCAGAAAACGCGACGTTTTTATGGACGTCAACGTATAACGTTACGACGTAATTTGCATATTTAATCCACTAGTGGATTATCGTTTTTAATGCATGGCTTTATTACACTCTCAGATTCGACGTCATATGATAAACTGATTTTATCAATAAACTGGAATTCGCTACTACATGTTTTTATGTCGTGTAAGAATGCAATACGGGGGTTAATATTATTAAGGGGACAATTATACTAAAAAATGTCATTTGGGGTGCTATACCGTCTGGTTTATGGTCTCAAATTTCGTCACGACAAAGTTTGTCAGGGAAGCCGTTGAAGGCAATTTTTGACTACAAAGCCGACGATTTACCTCAGAGTCCCTAAATAACACTTTTCGAAATGCTAACGCATAATTTCACATTGCATACTTTTCAAAGCATACTTTTAAGCATCCAAAGTATGCGTTATAAGCAATCTAAGACCAGACGTAACTGGCAGTCATTGAAAAGCGACATTTTGTGATGACGTCGGGTTTCCGACAGTATATCACAGGATATTTCTTCAGCATCTCTTCAAATAATAATCTAGATCTCTGTTTATTTCAATTTTTCGGCCTCCAGGAGGCCTAAAATTTGAACCAGTGATCTAGGTTAAAATTAAACTAGATTACTGTTTAGTTCAAATTTTCGTCATTCAAGAGACCAAAAATTTGGAAAAAAAGACGTGATCTAGGTTAATATATTATCGCAGGAAATACTGTAGCAAACTAATGCAATCAGATACTGAGTTATATTCGAAAGTGCACCATAAATACTTTTATGTTATTATGGGAAAAGTCAACTAGTAATCACCGCCGACTACCATTTGCAAAGGTATAATGAGCCGCGACACGAGAAAACCAACAAAGTGGTTGTGCGCCCAGTGCGGACGCAGATCAGCCTGGGCATCCACCAAGTCGGATCAGAATCTTTGCTGAGCGCTTAAAGGGTAGCTAAGGGTCTAAGCTACCTCCATGCGGACAGCGAAGACTCTGATCAGACTGGGCGGATGCCCAGGCTGATCTGAGTCTGCGCTGGGCGCACAACCACTTTGTTGGTTTTCTCACGTCTCGGCTCATAATATTTCTTTTTCGCATTAAGCTTAAGGTTCTTTGACCTCACACTTAACTGAATGTGGAGTGAAGTAAATTGAATAAACATTTCGCTTCATTTTTGTTGTTAAACCTAGCTAATGTGCTTCAGGTAAAGGCTATATAATCCACCCAAAAGATTTAGAAAATCTTTTCAACCATAAATACTTGTTTACGCCTTACTTGTGATATATACTTCACCCTATTCATTCGAATGCATCGACTTTCTATTCTATTCTGTTCTATCTCATTACCTTGCCACTTCGATGAGGCACCACAGATTACTTCACAACAATCCCCTTTCACCTTGTCCTGTTTTCAGCTGCCCTAGTTGAGCTGGCAAAGTCCATCCGTCCATTCTTTAATATTGTCTTCCCACCTCTTCTTCTGTCTACCTCTTCCTCTTTTTCTATTCACTTTGCCCTGTGCAATTGTTTTTGTTGAGACGTGGCCAAACCACTTTGTTTCCGATTTTTGACCATGGTAAGGAGATCGTCATATTCTCCAATGGCAGCTTGGATCTTTCTGCAAACCTCCTCATTGGTTATGTGTTGCCTTATACGAAAATGTTAAAGGATTGTGTTCTTCTCTCTAACTCTGCTGTCACGGTCCACGATTCACAGGCATACAGAAATAGGGAAATGGCAAGGAACGCATCAGTTTTACATTTGAATCAAGATTATATGTTGTTGACTCTCCGCATTGTTTTCAGCTTTGTAAGAGCTACACATGGGCTTGTGCAATCCTCGAGAGAACGTCCGATTTTTTAGCCATAATCTGAGACAATTGCTCCAAGGTTTTTGAAGTGTGTTACGGTGCCCAGTTTCTGTCCTTGTACCTTGATCTCCCTCTGGATGCCACTGGTACTGTTTGTAATCAATTTGGTCTTCTCAGCACTGATCTCCATCTTATACCTTGTGCAGGTTTTGTCGACTTTCAACTAGAACTTCTGGTTTGTGCTCTATCTCAGCAAGGACGTCAATATAATCGGCAAACCGCAGATGTGTAATTTTTCTGTCGCTTATGCTAACCTTTCTATCAAGTTCTTCCAGAGCATACTGCGTTCGAGAAAAATATGGAAGAAGGTTGGTGACAGAAGACATATTTGCCTAGCTCTAAGTTTTGTTCTGAACCATTCTCCTATGCTGTCATTCAACTGGACGGCACTTGTAGCCTTGTCGTAGAGCTGCTTCATAATGCGAACTAGATTTGCATTGATTTGGTGCTACCGCATGGTGGCCCGAAATTTGAATCTCTATAGTGAGTTGTAAGCTTCCCGCTTGTCGTAAAGGTAAAAAAGAAAAAGAAAAGAAAATATCTTGGGAGGAGGGGGTGGGGGAATTGGAGGCGGAGGTAGCGGAGGAGAAGATGGGGAACGGGCAATCTAGATCTATGATTGGTTATTGACTACTCTTCAGATATCAGATCATATATTTGAGAGAACATTCCTTGGGTTTCTAAAGCTTTCAGGAAAGTAAGATGTCATCATAAACGCATATCAAGTATTTTTACGGACAAATGATTAATCCTGATTACTGAAAAGTAACTTCAAAAAGATAAAAAAAAAAAAAGGTTGTAAAGGTAGGCATAAGCGTAGTAAATAGTAATTCATATTATCTGTACAGTATTCAATAGCCTAATTTACATAATTCTCCTGGCATTTTGTTTCACAAATTTTCTTCATTTTAATGTCTTTTTCAACCATTTTTTATCATTTATCACATACATGTAGTATATATTTTTTATTCTCCTTGATATGCTATTTCTTTCTACGTTTTCACGATCATATCAGGAGCTCGGAGCGCGAGTGATATATTTACTTACAACTGACCGACAAACAGTGAATTATTACTCAACAATTCAATGCTAGAGCTGAACTATTTCGATTCTAACACTCAAAACGGTGAAAAAGTACTCATTTTACTCAAACTCTCCCAACCTTCCTGCCAGTGCGTTCATGTTCCCGCCAATATTCCTAACTGTATCTAAGGTAAATGTTCGTTTTAATGGCAATTTTAGGAAGAAAAAGAGAAGCAACACTGTCTGACGTATCAAAACGTCACAAAATTACTTGAATAGTTGCAGTGACGTCAGCAATTAGACTCACGCGCTCCGAAATAGTGAATTGTTGCAGAATAAAACACGGAAACTTTCCATTGCTTATACAGGCGCACTGGTTAGAGTGTAAATATTTGTGTTAGGTTTTTCCATGCTATGTCATATTCACAAAATTTGAAAACTGGGTGTTTTCAATCATATGCAAATATGGCTTTTGTTCAGGTACTGTACGTGCGTGTAGTAAACTTCATGTTGACCGACGCGAAGTCAACAAACTTCTTATGACACAATTAGGATAGTTTCAGTTGACAAGTAACTTGACGTAAAATTTCGGTTGACGTTACATCACAAACCATGCAACATTAAGACGTTACGTCACAAAGCGTGCGAGATGAAGATATGTCTGCCTCACGTGATCTGAATTGGAACCCAATAGTTGCGGCATAAGCGTGCATAAGTGTACTCGGCCTCGCAACGAACGTGCTCCGGTACTTATGAAGAAGTCGATTCTCGTGACTACCATACATAAACTCATCATTCTAAAACAGTTACTGCAGAATATGTAAGGTGCTGCAATACCTCACGCATGCGCAAGATGGCTGGGTCTAAAGGTGAATGGCTACACTTTAGGGGAAGTAGCTCTGTCGTTTTCTTATTTGCCTTCCTTCTCAATAGGGGTCAACTCTTAAAGGTAAGAATTCGCTCCTGTAAAAGCATTTTTCCCCTTTTAGGGTAGATCCTTTTTGGAAGTGCTTGGTCATTCAGGATAGCGAACAGGAGGTCACGAAATTTGTTTCCCTTTGTATAATGCGGAAAAAAACATGGAGGTTAACCCATTTTCCTTAACCATTATCCACTCGAAAATTGGACATAAAAATTTAATTCACCCATTAAAAAACTGACAATTCGACCAAGCCCTGTGCAATGAAAGCTGAAATTTTACAAGCCACAAGGGTATTGAATAATTTTCATTTCTTAAAATAAAGTCATCAATATTTACATATGCACTGCGCTGCTAACAATGGGTCTTTGTTTTCTGTAACTGCTGAGTGACGTTACACATTGCTGTTATGAATAAAATGAACGATCCACTTCCGATGGGGTTGTAGGGGGTTGTGGGGGCGGGTGGGGGAGTGGCAGATATAGTAGGGCGGGGCTTTTCAGTGCTCAGCGGTGATCAACTCCTAAAGAAAAGATTTTTCTCCCCATTTACTAAGGTACTTCCTTTACTGAGCGTAGATTCAATGTTGGAAGATTTTCTCCTTCCAGGGCAGCAAGCAAAACGTAAACAATAAAAACCTTTAAAAAAAAGCTAATCGGCGCAGATTAAATGGAAGTGTGTTTCTAATATGTGTCTAGGTGAAAAGTTGACGATAACTTTCATGAATATGACTCAAGTGAGCTATGTCGGTAGGCTCCCGCAACTGTAATTTTGACACTGGGTAGCGATAAGGACCTATCTCAAGACTGAGCTGTCCAATTTGGAAATGGACCGCGGTCAATCTTGAGATTGACCTGATTCCAAAACAGTTACCAACACGATACAATGTTTGTTAGTGTGTAGGCCCCATTGAACCGAGAGTAGAAATCGAAACTAGATCTACACTGAAAAAAAGAAAATTTTGAATATCTGCGTCTGTTTCCGATACAATTTCCATTGAAAATTTACAAACAAGAGAAACATTTTGAATAAATATCTGGCAGAGTGCTAGTTTTCACGCAGTGCAGTACAACGGAAAAAACGAAGATTAAATATTCATTGACCTTTGATATTATTGGCTAAATTTTGACCAATGAAATCTTGTGAAATTTGGAACAAAACCGGACTTCTACTACGCTGCGCCGAGAAAAAATATTTTCATTATTCATTTTAATTATTTATATTTTTGTTATTATTTATTCTAATTATTTATATTAAAAAAAATCAAAAACAAACATGGACGTCTACCTATACAAATACCTTAAATGGGATTAAAGTTTGAAGTATCATTCATTTCCTTATAGTGGAGTGGCTTAGAGTGAAAAATTAAGGACATACTTCACTTGATGATACAAGCATGAAATTTTCACTAAATGTTCCTTACATGGCCCAGATTCAAAAATGATCGTGGGCCACTTAAAAATCATCCATTTTCAAGATGGCCGCCAAGTTTCAAAATGCTATCGCTTTAATTTATAACATGCTTATTGTCCGCAGGCATATGTAGTGCCCGTGGCCATCTGTGTTATTTTTTTGGCAATACATACATGTAAAACTTCAACAATAGAGTGTTCACAATGGAAAAGCGCATGTTGTCAATTTTTCTAATGACTCTTTTGCCATAAGCACCGATTATATACGTTACCTATGTGTATTTAATTTAGAATCATATAATTTTAAGGTACACTACTTTTTTATTTTCAAATGCAGTTTCTCCATAGAATCATCGTTAAGTATTAGCAAATACATTTTAGTATGTTTTTTTTCATTTATTACTACTTGTAGTAACGTAAATAACTTTAATTCATAAGTTAGTCCATTATAATACGGCTTACGGAATTTCTTCATTGTCTCTCAGAGAACAATTATGAATTTAATATCCTGGCACTTCTTAAAAACACTGTTTTCTTGGAACAATCAGCTTATGACTAATTTAGGGACTTCCTGGGGTACGTTTTATATGCGATGAAACTCAGAATATTGCAAATGCTAATAAATGGAGACTTAGCAAATTCCATACATGCACAGCAGGTTTTGCTGCTTGTTTATTTCTAATAGCATATATCTGCACCTTTAATGATTATGCCCAGCTACTCAGTCTTACGATTCTTAAGACAGTAATATACGTGACATTTTGTTGTATAATCAAAAACTGCATAACAGATATATTTCATTTGAGAAAAAATGCTGCAATTATGAGCCAGCAAATAATTTGTATACATGCTTCAAATAAAGCAATATATAGTCGGTTGGATAATGAGTCGATTTAGCATGGAACCAGCTTCAGGACTTTTAATTTGACGAATATTTTACGTTTTAAGGGACCGAGTTCTACAGAATTCTAAGCCATAAAATGAAGTGGCAAATCAAAACGACAGCATATTTGATGCGGGATATTTCTGGGCAAATACCAGTTGCGCTAAAGAATGTAATGACCTGTAGTTTCACTTTGCGGTACGGTATCAAAACAAAGAGAAGGATAACAGATCGAATAACGTATACAACCAACTACTGGGTAATTTATAAATTCCTCATATCTCATATGCTTAAACAGAAATACGTTTAGTTCTGAATTAAAAATTAGTAAATGATAAGGTAATGCATACTACTGATGTCAAGGACAAATCTTGATATATCTATTTTCAGATGACCTCCTTGACTTTGAAGCTATAGCTATAATTATTATTATTATTAATCATTGTTTAGCAATAATTACAGGGGTTAACTGCTTATTAATGAAGTCTTACTGAATCAGTCTTGACCGGATACTTCATATACAGTAAGAAAATGCAGCTTTCTGATACCATTTATATCAATACAATGATAGAAGAAGCATACATATAAGAAGTCGAACGATCAAAACTAAATTTGTCCTTCGTTACACTTTTAAATGTATTGGTAATAATGTATCAGAACACAAACAGGGGCTGTACAGAATTATCTGACAAAATAAATCTTGGTAATGTTACAATGAGAGATACACGTCATGAACAGACTCATGAAAAGACGCTTTATATGTGTCTCCTAAAGTATATCATTTTCCATTGCTTAATTGACATAGTGATTATATGGTGCAGTGTAACTAATGGGAGCAACACAAAAAGGTAACGTTGATTACAACCAAGCACGATGTTAAAAACTATCAAGTGAGTCGATACTTTATCAGTTGCCTCAGCTGACAGCCATTTTTGCATGTAGGTTACCTGATTGTCTCGGTAGACAGCACAGGTAGAGAAACAGGTATCTCTCGTATGATAATTCTAAACCTAGACATGGTTCAGTTAGATCAACTTATACATATTATACTTGTCCCTCAAGATTTTAAATGATGCGTTTTGTGATGTTGCTGTAAGTCACGTTAAATGTTAAGAAAATTCTAAATGCTTCAGATGTTCATGTTGAGTTCTTGTGAGTGTAAATAAGTAAATATTTGCTGTCCTAATACCAATGATAAGTTAAACGCTTTCTGGCATCCAAGATTTGAGCCTTTGAAAACAACTTACTCAAATAAAAAAAACTTATTCCTAATACATTACAGATATGTACCATAATGTCACTGTTACAATGCCTTTCAAATACAGGACAACCCCATATTATCAGACTTGGAAGTATAAACAGTGGTGTTTCTTTATGGCTGCTTCACATGTGTAAACTTAAGACCAAAAAAGTTACACTAAAAGGCTATATCATCTACAGTTAGATATTTTCGTCAATATCGGGGAAAATTCTAAAGAAAAAGTTAACTTTTCTCTTCAGCTGGCAATGCCACAGCTAACTGCTACCTAACTGATTCAAAATATGCAAACAGTTCTTTCAACATGGTTTAAAGAGAAGTGACAGAGTATGTTGATTAAGGACCAATCATATAAAATTCATTCCAGCGATTGTGATTTAGTCTCGCTTATGTACGTTACTGGTCTTATTTGACTGATGACTATCTTTTTCTAAATATGTCAATATTTCTATTTATTTAAATATAAAAAAAGCATCATAATTTTTGTTGCTCTTTACATTTATAACGTGAATTGTTCCCTACATTTTATTTGTAACAGTTTGCTGCTGTAACACGCTGTTATCCCACCCGTTACTTTGGTCAGTTTCTAGGTAAAACACATAAAATGATATAGCAACAATCATTTTTGAGGTGCTGAAAGACTGCTTTAATGATTATGATAACACCCTAAATTGAAGTTCATGTCTAAACGAGGATCCCATTTTATTACGTATGACCTTGGATTATTCTTCCATGGACGGATTTCGATTCTGTTACGTAATGTTACCGTTTGGGTGCCTTTCAGATACAACCCAAAGTTATAACAGTCTTATAAGAATGGCATTTTACATGCGTACTTGTACACTTTTTCAATTTAAGACATAATACAAACAACAGCTAGTTATACTTTCTCACCAGTGTTTCGGGAATTCATAAGAAATAATTTACATTCTGTCTTCAACTGATATTGCCACAACTAACTGCAACCTAACTGATTCAAAATATATCAAGGAATTCTGTCAAAGTTGAAATGAGCATGAGTCAAATAAGAGCAATAGATTATGCTCATTTAGGACCACATGTAAAAATTTCATTCCATCGGTTGGTCTGTTTCTAATTGATCATTTGTATTTTAGTTACAGTTATATACGTTACAAATATATCATGCTTTTTGATCATCACTTTCAGACTTCAGTTTGCTTTTTATGTATTAGAACATTTAAAAAGGGATATTTATGACACAAAGTATTTTCTACATTGCGTTTATTGCTTTTAGGTGCTGTAATGGACCAGTGTTACCCCACCCACCACTTTGGCCATTTTTTTTCGGTAAAGTGTTGAAAGCAAAACTGGCAACAACCATTTTTGCAACTCCTAAGTGACTGCTCTAGGTGACCATAATCAGGGCATAAAATAAACATCCATGCCAACGGCCCCCTGGACTATTACCTTAAACAATGTGTTGAAAAGTACATAAAAATGGCGGACATTTTGTTTTTGCGGCGGCCATCTTGAAAATGACATAATTTCAAGTGGCCCACGATCTTATGTTAAAGTGCATGCCATGTACCTGCTATCCTGTAAATTTCATGCTTGTATCATCAACTGAAGTATTTTCACTATATCCCGCTCCACTATTAGGTAAAACAGTTCAAATTTACTTCTATGTTAGCTGTGTTTATGTTAAAACAGCCGTACAGTGCTCATGTCAATAATAGAAAGTCCTGAATACTAAAGCTAGTCTTTACCTAAATATAAGATAATTGAGGGCAAGTGGTGGGTATATATTTGGTGCGCGTGATGTGTTAATATAAGTGACTGTGACACCTTCTCAATTATTTTGCCTAGTTATTTAGCAACGCATTAAAATTTCAAGATATACTGTCTTCATTCGTTGGTGTATAGTCTGAAAATTATTTTGTATTAAGCACATGATATATTCGTTCCTAGACATTTTTATTTTCTATGGTTTGGAAATGATCATGTGACTTCTACTATCGCCAATGCAAAAACAGTTTATCCCCCGCCCTCTCCCCCCCCCCCCTCCCCCAACCACCACCAGACACAAACACCTTCCAAAGTGCAACATTCACCTCAAGCATGACATTTGTGTAAAACATCTCTCAGTGGGTATGGAAACCAGTGGTCCATGGTCCATTGTTAGCAGCACAGTTTGCACTGGCAGAAATAGCTTGGTCGAACAGGGCCCAAGGGTCGAGTCGGGTAACTTCTGGCATCGGGTAAATTCGGACATACCATTGCAAACAGTGAAAATCCAAATAAAGAGCTGTCTCATCAGGATTTTGACTGTTAGCACAGTTAATTTTGTTTTAATTCCAAACATACAAAGGAAACAATTTCACTGTCCGAATTTACCTGCTGTCCGAATTTACCTCACTAGACCCTAATGCTTACGGCGAATATCGGCCAGGAAACCTCTTCAATATGTTTCTTCTACTATGCATAACGGCAGTAACTTCTAATTCTCCCGACGCAATCTACCTAATGACCTGTCCTGACCGTCAAATGCTTATTAGAGAATCTGCGCATACGTCAGTGTTGACTAACCGTCTTTTCTTTGACTCCCGTTTAACCCATAAAACGGCGTTTCCTTGGACAGGTCAGTTGATTTATTGTGTTTACAATCATCTCCTATGTCTGTTTATCACTTGCTCCTACATTTTTTCCGTCTTCTTATTTAGGCATCCGTTCCGCTCTTCGAGGTCATGCTATGTTTTCCATGTCAATAGCTGACCGGCCGCCATTTTGTTTTGTTTGTTTACTTCTGATTGAAGATCAATTCGCCAGTTTTGTGTAAGATGACAAGTTTTGGAGGCATGCTACATGTATGTTGGGTTTTGCTTGTGGCCCTTTCATATGACATGGAAGTCAACACAGGCACTAGACCACCAAAATACCCGTGCAGCAGTTCTTACGAAGCCCTAAAGGATGGTCAAAATAGTATTCAGTGTGATGGCTGCAACTACTGGTTCCATACTGAGGGCGAGGGCATGGATATTCAGCCTCACTACATATTAGGTGATGTGGGGCGTTACACATGGGTTTGCCTGACTTGTGGACTGCCATATTTCAGTTCTGGACAATTTGATGATATCACTCTGTCAACTCTCCTTACATCAGACAGCTTTGATGCTTTGGATCCAACAACACACCCTTCCACTTCAACACCTGCTAAAGCAGATAGTCAGCCCCAGTTGAAACAGAAATTGCCCCAACAGCTGAAAATTCTGAATATTTTTAGTCCATTGAAAACAAAATTGCAGAATTCCATTGACTTATTAACACTGATAAACCGATGTTACCAACAAGGGACCGAGTCCTGGTTGTCACCGGATATTAAAGATAATAAGATCTTTACAAGTGATTATACCCAAAACAGTGCTTATTGACAAAGGCCACACGAAGTGGTGGTATTATCATCTTCGTCAGCAATAACTTGGTCTGTGCTTAGCAGCCTCAGTTCAGATCGAAATGTGAAATTAACTGGTTGAAACTTGAAATTGTGGAATCTCAGCTTTTATATATCGCTGTTTACTTTAAACCAAAGGAGGATGATCTAGACAGTTTGGACCAACTGAGATTTTCAGATGACTTGACTGCTGATCAGGAAGGTATCATCTTGGTTCTAGGTGACTAACCTACCGAACTTTTCCTGGGCAGACAGTGATGCATCAGTTAGGCCAGACTGTACATGTAGGACAGTTTATGAAACATTCATGGACATCCTGGATGATTTTGACCTTGTTTAAATGGTTAACCAGCAAAGACAAGATCATCTGCTTGATCTGTTCTTTACAAGTTACCCAACCCTTGTGACTCTTGTTTTATTTTTTCTTGACTTCCTTTGACAGGGTCAACCATTCTGAACTACTCCTGAAATTACACTCCTACGGTATAAGAAACTCAACTCTGTGCTGGATCCAAGCCTTTCTCAACAACCGTCGGCAGAGGGTTGTTTTTGGTGTGGTGTGTGTGAGGGGAGGGGGGAGGGGGTCAGAAACGGTCCCATTAACTTCAACAGTTCCTCAGGGCTCTGGTCTGTGACCTATTCTGTTAGTTTAAACATATTTTATTTCAACAAATCTCTTGTGTACACAAAGCTAATATACATGCTAACTAGGATTAGAACGGAAGCTTACGCTTATTTGATTCTGTTCCTGATCTACATTAACGACCTTCCTCAAGATATTATCTTACAGGTGCGTCTCTTGCCGATGACACCGCAATTTACCTGACACTTGAAACATAGCATGAAAATGACTGCTTATAGAATGCCTTGGTCCGACTGCAGGCGTGAGAAACCATGTTGGATATGGATTTTAACACCTCCAAATGCCAGGTTGTAACGGTGACTTCCTCCAGAGCCCCTAATAACACAGAGTTTACACTCCACGGTCAAGTTCTTGAGGTTGTCACCAGTGCTAGAAACTTGATGCTTTATATTGTTGATCTGTCCAAGATTCGTATTTTTATGGTTGTCATTCTCGTTGATCTTCATTTAACCTTGCTTATCGACTTCTTTCACAACTTGACGGGCAGATGCTGCCAAAAGGCAGTATAGACAGTATACGAAGATAGATAGAGCATTTGCCTTACCAGCAAACCTGTCACATACAACACACACACATACTTATATTACAGTTTATAAGTAACAAAAACTCCAACTTAATTGATTTTACTGATTTTAGTCAAATTCGGAAAATTTGGTCAGAAATATTTATGTATCCATTAACATAAATGCACAAAGAAGTTAGGGGCAAGTCATTTATTACCAGGTGTGTGTGGGTGGTGGGGAAGCGTGCGGGTAATTTTTTTTGTGGGGGGGGGGGGGAGGTGTCGGATTTTATTTTTATTTTTTTTGGTTGTCTACTGGGGGAAGGGGTCGAAAATCATACAGCCATGGAGTAGTGGGTGGTGTGTGTGGGGGGGGGGGGGGGGTCAAATATTTTTTATGCATATGTGGGGGGAGGGGGAGGTTAGAATTCTTCCACCAGTCTTCATGTTGCCACCGCCGCTACCTCTACATATTCAGATTACATGTAGTTCTATTCTTTCAAACTTGTCTCCAAAAAATTTGCAAAATGTGTAAGTAAACTTTGCCCGCTTCATGTCCTGAAAAAAAAATTTCAGTGAGTTGCTTTGCAAATAGAACAGTATAAATTAATCTATGAAATCATACCCATAGGAATCTAATATCTTAATACCTGCATTTGTGACATCAAATCTCCAGGTGTCTGTCATCAACAAAACTGCTTTTGTGTCTGGGGACTGAACCTCCAGACCCCCTAAAATAGTATTAAAAGCTTTATAGAGCATTCATGTGGTGGTAAAAATGCAGAAAACATCTGATGGACTTTTAATCTGTAGAAATAATTAACATGCAAAAATGAGAAAATGTTCATTGTCTTCCATAGGTTTGATTGAGATCAGTCTGACCTACAATAGGTAATATGGTCATTTTGAAGTGAATGTACACGGTAGTTGTGGGATGGAAGTTCATTAACTTTTTTGTCACCTATCTGGGGCGGGGTGGGGGCGAACAAAAAATGGTGAAACTGGGGGTTGGGCGGTCGTAAAAAAACTTCTGAATCATATGAAAATGTACCAGGCTTCCCCACCTGATAATGAATGACTCGTCCCTTAAAAATAAAGAATAAAAGAAAGGCTCTTGCTTCTTCAGAAGCCTGTCGAAATAAAGTGCATTTTCTTGCAGTTTCCGCATATGCCTAATTACGCGAGTAAAACAAAGCAAACCGACTTATAATGCCTACTTTCCCGAGTAAAACAAAGAAAACGCACTAATTATGCCTACGCGAGTAAAACAAAGCAGACTAACTTATTAGGTCTACTTACGAGCCTCAGGGTAAAACAAAGAAACCGACTAATTATGCATACTTACCCGTATAAAACAAAGAAAACTAAGTAATTATGCCTGCTTACAGGTGTAAGACAAAGCAAACTGACTAATTATGCCTACTCAGGCGAGTAAACCAAAGAAAACTGACTAATTATGCCTACTAAAGCGAGGAAGACAATGAAAATTGACATATTATGCTTACTTACGCGAGCAAAACAAAGACAAAATGACTAATTATGCCTACATACGCTAGTAAACACTAAAAATTGTCTGACTGGCTATGCATGTAGAGTTTGTTGCTAAGGTAAACGGGTACAACGCCGTGTGTTTCCATAATGCTTATGTAGAAAAACAACTTTTGTGATTTTCTGCTCGCTTCCTGGACAAAGTAGCCTTTCCAAAAATATAATCAACTCTGAAAGGAAAGAATTTGCCCCTAGAGGAACAAATTCTTTCCTTTAAGAGTTGAACCGAGTGAGATGAGAGGTAATTGCAAGCGTACCTTATATCTTTAAGTCCTACTTTCACCAACTTCTATAATATGGTATATTACTGGGATAAATTCTCAATCTAAAGGCGGTATAAGTTAATAATATTACCAAAATTCAAAACCAAATCAGTCATTAGGACGACAAGTGTAACAAATCAACCAAGTTAAAGAGTTGAGAGGTTGGAGAAAATGTCTGTTTAAAGACGGGTACTTGAAAACATACATTATGGTACTAAAACCTGTATAAACACTTCAGCTTGATTAAACATGTAATTAAAAACCAAATTCATTGAAATTATCCCTTTAAGCTCTGACAATATTGGATTCATAATAAAAAGAAGACAATTATATGACACAAGTAATGAAAAAATGTATCTATGACAAAGTATCTCATAAAGAACTTCTGTGCTTAAGGTGAGGACGGGCACGAAAGGTTCGACTTTTCAAAAGTTTGGAGAGTGAATATTTTCCTTCGCAGATCTTCCACAAATTTGT
Source organism: Ctena decussata (assembly GCA_963989385.1). NCBI lineage: Eukaryota > Metazoa > Mollusca > Bivalvia > Lucinida > Lucinidae > Ctena > Ctena decussata. The sequence continues at coordinate 18,782,407 of OZ022502.1, forward strand.
AAACCGTATAAAAAAAGATCATTTGTGATTCGAACCCAAAGAAAAGTGTGTGTGGGTGGGTGGGGGGGAATAATTCAGGCTGACCTCACCCCTACCGTAAACTCAAGGTTTCCTCATACCTCATTTTTGTGGTAAAAATATTGATATCAGTTATTCATTCCAACATATTTTGTCATAAGTGCATGCTACAAGGGTTGATCCAGAAGTAATGTCACAGTGTCCACTGCGCGCTCATCCATCGTAGCATTATTATAAAAACCATATCAAGCTGTACTGTAATTCAGTTCTGATTTACAGAATAAATATATAATTGGAATCTTTTTTCTTTCCAATTATATAGACGTTCAAAGTATGCGACCGACGCCATCGCGCCGCACGTCAGAATAACGTTAATTACATGATCATAATTTTCAAAGGCAATCACATATCAAAATCAAACTAACGCGCTAAATCAGATGAAACTTTGATACGATGACGAAATATATTTCTGTCACCCACTGTTGAAATTTTAATATCGTCACTGCAGTTTGAAGTTTGCTAGCTAGCGCTAATGCTTGTTACTGCCGAGAGTAAAAATGCTGATTTCAGACAAAAACGCGTCAGCTGATATGTGCGGTTTTGCCGCGGATTTTAAATATCACCATTGAGACTCTTGGGCTGTTTAGTTAGACATGTGGTGAAATAGCAGTTATTATGAGGCTTGTTTAAAGCTACAATCAACGCGATACGCGTGCTGATGAGTCGCTAGAGGATAGTCTGAAAACGGGAAGACCTTTATGTGCAATGTCAGACAAAAACGTCACTCTTGTTTGGACCCCATATATGAAGATCAATGCTCTGAAATTCGAATATTGTGCAAAATTCTTAAAATTGAGTTGCGGGGACCTTCAAGTAATATTAAAGATGAGATAAACATGGGTGAAGAGACATTAGTACTATGCTGGAACAGCGAATATACTACTTTGGACATGACACAATATCGAAATTTCGTCTGGTGCGTCAACAACGTCATTGACGTGCGGCGCGTTTCGTTACCATGCCTTCTGTCTATATCGATATCTCACTTACTGTGCACTGTATTTCTATGACATTTTCAGCCCATAATGCAAATAGATTAAGGTACCTGGATACGAAATGTTATTGGTCTCCCTTTATTCTACATGATTTTATAGCTGCAGTGACATTACTTCTGGATCAACCCTCGTAAATACATGCATATCACAATATGCAGCACCGATTTCCTTTTTGTTACGCCTGATTGGCATTTAAACTTGCAAAACATTAGTTATACGTCCGGTCAAAACGACCGAAAGGGAATGTTTCGATATAATTAAAATACAAAGTCCCCCGTGACCTAGCATTCCCTTTATGCAGCAGACTTATGGTACACTGTAAAAAAAACTGTTGATTTTACGGTAGAATAACTGGAAACCAGCTGCCAGTCCTTTCCCCGTTATTTTTACGGGCGTTTGCCTGTAAGACATTTTTGGAAATCACGAAATGGAAGTTTTATGTTAACTGACTGCACTCGAAAATAACTTTGTATTGTTGAGGGGCTATCTGACCAAAACTACACCTGCTCTATTCTGCCCCACTCTGCTTGATGATTCCTGCAATTTTTACGGGCGCCTGTAAAAATAACGGTAAAATGACTGGCAGCTGGTTGCCAGTTATTTTACCGTAAAATCTACAGTTTTTTTTACAGTGTACATGTAAGTACGCAGTATATATGAGTGGGAAGCTGGTTCGCGGGATATTTCGGAAACGATACTTACTAAGCCAAAGAAGAAGAATAATCAAAAGTGGCACTGTGATCTTAAGGTATTATATCTGTACCTTGACCTTAAAATGCGGTCAAGGTTGCATAAATATAGCTGAAACTATCACGTTTTGTCTGTTATGTAAGTAAAAAAAAGTGTTAATGGATAAAAGCAAATCATTATTTCAACGATCAGTTTTAACATAATTTACAATTAATCTCAACAATGACACCAACGCCAATGCATGTTTACGTATTTAACACAGAACAAACACTTGAAAATTCATTTGTCTTGCAAGCTTCATATCATAGTAAATGTAAGTGCTGAAAAGCTTAAACTTGCTGATAACATCTTGGAAGAGTTTGAAATCTGGCTATATTGAGATTTTTATGTAAAAAGCAATTTTTTTTTATCTCGTGCCTCAGCAGATCGGTATAACTGTCAGAGGTCCTTTAAGCTATACTGATTTGATTTTATGCTTAACGTCCACGGTAAACAACTAAGGTCATGTCGGGACGGTCAGTTAACCTAACCACACTATTCCTGGGCAGGCTTAGACCTCCTAAGCGGTTAACCAGTACTAAGTGCACATACTTTCGCCAGTAACTGACAACTGCCCCTCTTGAATCAGCGGAAGGAGAAACGAAAGTATGTGGCCAGACCGGGATTCGAACCCAGGACCTCTGACTTACGAGTCAGGTGCCCTACCGATTGCGCTACCCGGCCCGGCCTTAAGCCATACTGAACAATTCATCTTAGAGTTATATGCCTTGAGTGCTAGAAAAGCTCATATTTGACCTTGTCCAGGCATAGCAACTTTATTTGTTACCGAAGCTTGATCAAACTTAATTATAGCTAGGACAGGCAAAATAAATCTTGGACGATTTGAAAATTCGGCCATATTGTACAATTTGTCATAGAGTTACTTGCCCTTCAGTTCTAAAACATATATACCTTGTTCAAGGCAAAGCAACTTTATTTTTTTTCTTCTCGAAACTTGATCAAACTTGCTGATAACAACGACAAGCATATTATCTTGAGCGATTGTGAAATTCGGCCATATTGTTTAATTAAAATTTTAAAGAGTTCCTTCAAGAGCAGAGAATACAGTCAGAAGAGGGAACATGGGCAAGACTACGTAGCTTCGGCTAATAAAGCCTCATCACTGATCCTGACAATATCAGGTGACGAAACCAGAGAAAAGCATACTGAAATTTCTATATTTTAATTTAATTTTAATTTAAATCGTCATACAGCAACTTTCCCTTGAGTGCTTAGAAGCTCTTAATTGGACAAGCCATGCTTGAGACATGGCAACTTTATTTTTTTATCAAAACGTGATCTAACTTGTTGATAACTAGGACAGACATAAAATCTTGAACGAGATTGAAATCCACCATAGTGTACTTTTTTTTTCAGCAAGATATCTTGAAAAGTAGTTGTGCTAGGGGCTTGAATCTTGCCATTTTATCAGGAATGAAGAGTAAATGAACTGATTAACTTTTGAACATATTCCATCAATTTTTTTGGAGTTATGTTCGATTGAAAAGCTTTGCATTTTAAACCTGACAGCAAGATATCTTGAAAAGTATTTGAGCTATGGACTTTACACTCGGGTAACTGATTGCAGATGTTGAATAGATGAACTGATTAACATTCGAATGAATCCTGTCATTTTCTTCTTTTTGTCAGCAAAGTAGCTCAAAAAGTATTTACGCTATGGACTTGAAACTTGGTTAGCTAACTGGAGATGAAAAGTAGATTAACTCATTAGCTTTCCATCGAATTTCGTCATTTTTTCGGAGATGTTGCCCATTGAATATTTCGGCATTTAAAACTTATCAGCAAGATATCTAAAAAGTATATGTGTTATGCACTTGAAACTTAGCCAGCTAATTGAAAATGATGAGTAGATTAACTGATTAACTCTTGAACGCATTCTGTGTATTTTTTTCGGAATTATGGCGCATTGCAAATATTTTAGGAGTATAAGATTGTCAGCAAGATATCTCGAAATATGTTTGAGCTAGGGACTTGAAAGTTGTTGAGCTGATTGGAGGTGATAAGTAAATTGACTGATTAACGTTTGTGCGGTTTTTGTCAATGTGTTTTAGTACTGACCATTCCCGTTTAGGGTATGGCATATGGTTAGGGGCATAGTGTGTCACAAACACAATTTCTAGCTATTGTTTGCAGTCACTATGAATTAACAACTGAATATATCCTTTATCAGTGTAAGTCAGATGACTAATATCTGTGTAGCATGCAACTGCAATATTTATTGGGATGTCCTCTTGAGTGTTTAAACAGTCGATATGTTTAAATGAAACTGATAAATATTTGAATGCCTGCATGAGAAGCAGAAAATGTTGATTTAATGTGAATGGATACGCATCAAAGTTTCCTAACTATTTTTAGTGTCGAGTCGGGTAATTTTTTGGAAACCAGGGCCCGGATGTTCAAAACTAACGATATCGTTAGTTAACGTTTCGTTAAAATCTTAAACGTTAATATCTCAAATACGCCAATATTTTTTGTTGAAAAAATGTGAGAAGCTTTTGCACTGCAAAAGCTTCTCACATTTTTTCAACAAAAAAATTCAGTATATTTGGTTAATGATGTTGTAAAACACTTAACGAGTTGACCTCTTAACGAGCTCGTTAGGCTAACGATGCTTTGAACAATAGGGCCCAGGGCTTTGGATAAGGCGCCAAAATGAAACTACTAGTTTATGCACTATAACAATGATAACAAACGGCAACTTTTCAGGAGTCGCGTTTGCTGTATCCCTCTTGCCATTAAATCTAGGCACAAGGTGTTAAAGACACTTTTATTTGCTAGTACTGAATGTGCCACCCTCATTGATCGCTTCCAATAGGCAGTACGTAGCGCCATCACTCACATCAAAGGCTTAATTATTTGTACGTGATAATGGAGTGTTTAAGCCAGTGATATATCTCTAAGAGCTAAGAGTGGAAACTGTTTTAATCCTGTTTATACATGCACTTTAAAATTAAAATTAAAATAAAATAAATAGATAATTCATAATAAACAAACCTTGTATATTCATTTTAATTATTTTTTATGATATAAAACTAGCGATTATACAAGTTTTATTTTAATTGATTTATTTATGAGTTTATTATTTGAATAAGTAAATGGAAACAAAAACACGTTTTATTGTCTAAACGCTTATCATGAAAAAAAATCAGCATATTATGTATAAGTTGTAAACAAAATCAAATAATTAACTATTTGTTTTCTATTTTCTAATTCCAAACTTAGAAATAAATCAACTGATGGTAATATGCAAAACCGTGGTGAATGTAGAATAATCAGTTTCTGGTGCCAGAAGGAATGTATGGAAATGAAGCGTTTTCGCTAAGTGATAACGGACGGATGGACTCACACAGTGATTATAGTGCAAACCTGCCGGTTGTGCAATAAGAAGTTTTGCATACCAGTGGCTGGGCAATGTTGAATTACATAAGTATACAAAATTTGAAGCAAATCTACCAAGTGGTTCAAGAGCTATGAGCATTTTCAATAAAAGAGCTCGACCAACCAAATTGATGCTCGGTGAAACCTCGTCACTGTTTTGCATACCAGTGGCTGGGCAATGTTAAATTACGTATGTATACAAAATTTGAAGCAAATATACCAAGCGGTCCAAGAGTTATGACCATTTTCAATAAAAGAGCACGACCAGCCAAATTGATGCTCGGTGAAGCCCCGTCACTGTTTTGCATACCAGTGGCTGGGCAATGTTAAATTACATAAGTATACAAAATTTGAAGCAAATATACCAAGCGGTCCAAGAGTTATGAGCATTTTTAATAAAAGAGCTTGACCGGCCAAATCGATGCTCGGTAAAGCCTCGTCACTGTTTTGCATACCGGTGGCTGGACTATGTTAAAATACATAAGCATACAAAATTTGAACCATATTTACCATGGTGTTCAAGACTTATGAGCATTTTCAGTAGTTGGTCGTAAATTTTAAACTTGTGCTCAGCAAAGCGTCGTCCATCAAATAAGGTTGTTATGCATGCGAGTCGTTAGACAATGTTGACATGTATAAGTATGCAAAATTTTGTCAAAATATCCCATGCGGTTCAAGAGTTATAAGCGTTTTCGCTAACTGATAACGGTTTTCGCTAACTGATGACGGACGGACGGACAGACTCACACAGTGATTATAGTGCAAACCTGCGGGTTGTGCAATAAACCGAAACGTATTCTGAACGCCAAAAGAAACGCCGACAAGTTTTATGTTCTTTTTTAACGGCACTGTTACTAGGCAATTTCAAACCGTTCATTACGCATACTTTGTTTTTCATCCAAGCAAAAGACACGATTAAGCTTTTTTTCATTTTAGTCTTGAGAAAACAGTCATCTCACTTTCTCGAGATTTCTATTGCAAGAGTTATCTTTCCATTTCCAATAAAGCATAATGTATTCAGAAATGTTCTCTGATGTGCAACTGTTAGAAAACGCAAAAGGAGCAGTGTCTATAAGGCTGTTTCATGGCCACAACCGATTTTCTTTAAACAATCAAATCCCACATCCCGTTCTCAAAAGCAATAGGGAAAGAAGGACAGCAGGCGTAAGCGGTCGCCCGACGTATGTCCGTAGTAAAAGTGTCGCAGAATTTTAATCGGCGTGCACAACCGAGATGCGTCGTAAACTTAGTCGTAAAATCTCTTCAAAACTCACGTGTGCTAGTTAGAAGACTTAACAATGGCGTATCATATATATTTTAAGTTATTCCGTTAGTGCTGCATTTAGATATGGTGGGAATATTTTACTGGATGGATGACAAACTAGAAAGCTTTTAACAAAAGACAGGATAAACAGAAACAGAAAAAAATATTTGGATACAGGTACTATAATGACATAGACATGTTTTTCCTGTAATGAGTAGATACTCATAGAAATAAAAATATAAAAATATATTATAGAAATAAAAACAAAAGAGTTAAACGATCAAGTAAATTATGAATGTGCCGTAAAATGTAGAAAAGGATGCTTAAAGCATATGCGAACTGCAAAGGCTCAGACAAGCCTGTGCATCTGCGCAATCTGAAATACTTTGAATAAACCCTGAGCATTCTGCAGATACAAAGTGTAGGAACTATTTTTATTCATGAAGTCACAGACAGGTTTCGGTATTGGCAGTTTGCAGATACCTTACGCAATATTTATGCCTGACGCGCCTCTTATCATATTTAAAACATTCGTTTTATGGACTTACTTGCGCCGATGTTCTTACCCTACTACTGCGAAGTTTACACCTCCTTTGTGCACTAGGCCCCAGATGCTTATTCGGTCAATGAATTATTTCGACCAAATACTGAGCAGTTCGTACCATTATGTGGCATAAACGGTCAGTTAATTCTAAATATAAATTATTCCAAAAATACTAGAATGGCTCACACCGGATATCCTCAGCGCAAGCTGATGAAGGATAATATTAAGTGTTCCTGAAACTGGTAAAAATATAATGCGTTTCGCGATCACAAAACGCGATATCTCACTGTGCAAACAAGAATGAATGTCTGTCTTCAAAAGACATGAAACGTCTGTCTTCAAAAGACATGAAGGAGCGGCTGTAGTGTAGTGGATAACACTCCAGACTACCAATCCAGGGGTCGCAAGATCGATCCCCCGCTTCTCCGGTCTTTCAGATGAGACTTTAAACCGAGGTCCCGTCTCCATATGACCTTGTTGTTGGTGGGACGTTAAACCCGAGTTCACTCACTCACTCACTCACTCAAAAGACATGAAACCTAATTCTGATCGTTTAACAATGAAAGGCATGCCCAAAGAGAGTATGTTAATAGTGTAATACGAGGGGCATTTCAGAAGTAGTGTAAATAAGTCTGCCATTCCTAGGAATAGTGACGGGTATTTTAAAATTATGTCTCAACTTTAGGCTACACATATCAACAAAAGACCTTCGCTAAAAATTGAGACATTGGTGTTTTAATCAAAATTTACCTTGACAATGTACCTTGTAAGGGTAGAAACACTGAGTAGAAACGGATGAAACATTTATGTAAAGACAGATTCATATATATTTACCTCTGAATACAAACAGCTCTGGATTGATACTGATAATATTTGTTATACTGAAAATATTCCGGTATGCAATTCAGTATATCAGCTTTGCCACAGCATAAGATTTACTTTTCAAGGTAGGCTACTAATGGAACAATGTGAATTTTTTATGATGTCAAGTCCTGCGCTAAATTGAAATGTGTACATATTATAAGGTTTTTAAACTTCGGTTTCGAGGTCAGTTTATGTAAAAGTGAATATCTGATGATAGATATGAAACAAAAATAAATCAAATAAGATTGCTCATGCTTGTTTTTCTTTAATAGATAATCTTTTACGGAACCTTGTGTCAGTGGCTTACCTGATTTTTGCCGATGTTTTTCCTCACCCAACCACATATTTCAATGTGAATATGTCATAAAAAAGCTATTCGTTCAAGTCCTTATGTATGCATTTCACTTTCAATATATTCCCCTAACTTTTAACATCAGACACAGTTCAATATACATGTATTTAGCATATGTCTTTTTTATTAGAAAATAATTTTATTTTATTAGTTTGTATTTTACATGAATTGATGCTACATTAGAACTTTCGGCGTGGAGTTTCCACACGTATCATCCAGTTTCATAAATCATATGATCCCAGTCGTAATAAAACAAAGTGATCTTTCATTCTACTAATTAAATGCCTGTCAGTTCTTGTAAATGGATGTAGATAAGTAAATAACCACAATTTAAAGATATAATGCATTTATAGGGTCAATTTTAAAGAGTAACTACACTTCAGGAACTGACCGAATCAGATCCCAAACCCTATCCCCAACATCAAAGGGAAAGATTGACAAAGACATCCCAACAAACAATAAATTACAAGTGATAAGCCGAGTCAGCAGCTCTTTCCCAAATAGGTGGCAACTCTTTCCCAAATAGGTGCCACATTTTATTCAAAATGACAAGTCTCTTCATAACAATTTGTTACCGGTTCCCTTTTGAGCAATTAAATATGAACAAAAGCGACTTGTGGTGTTGTGCCGAGTGGCGACCGTAAAACGTCTCCCGCACGTCATCCTTCGTCAAGGATGATCGCCCTAACAATTGAATAGATCAACATGTACCAAAACACTATCGACATGGACACATTCTTGTAGAGTCACTATTTGCTGCTGGGTTGACATGGAGAGTTTTCCAGTCGTCGGATGGCAAAACCCGGACGCGATCTCACGACCTCCGGCGCCTTTCTGCACCGTAACCGAGCGCTTCTAACCACTCGACAACGGCGCCTCTCAATGAAATACATGTATTAGAAACTAAAAAAGTATTTAAAGTCTCCATAGTCCTACCAATGATGAAAATTGTCATAATACAAATCATTATGAAACCTATACAGCCTTCAGAATTAATGAAAATATCTCGGTTGATGTGCTTTTTTGTATCATATAACTGGCGAAAGAGAAGGAACAAGGTATTTTGGAAAAATGATAAGTCTCTCCATAAAAATACGATTTTCGTCTCTGGTTCCCCATTAAGCAATGGAATTAAATCAACCGCGGCACAATCAATGGGATCCTTGCTTAACATTTTTGTACGTTGTATTTTTATCAATTGTAAAATGCCTGTACCTTGTATTTTTATCTCTTGTACCTTATGTTTTTACCATGAAATATCGCTTGTAAAATCGAAAGTAGGTCATTTTAGTTGGCAACTAAAATGACCTAGTTATTTTTCAAATCTATTTTATGGTAAACTCAAGAACGTTTTGATTTTTCAAAGCCGGCCAATCACGATTATAATCAATGGCGAAACTGTAGTGAGAAGGTTGCAGCGATACTTCACGACAAAATATTCCATGCTGATAGAGCTATGGTTCCTTTAATGCATTAAAATTTACATCTCATCATCAATGCTTATCTATATTTAAAATTTTTCGCCATGCTATGGGCTTGAAGGCACGAGTACTCCCACAGTAATCACAAAAACAAAAATAAGCCTTGATTTTCAAGTGATCGTATTAATTTTTTACGGAGGCAGAGAAGTATATAAGTGTATCTGCTTCTTGAATATTGATGATGTCGTCATAGATTTACTGACTAAAGCTACGTCCACATGGGTAAATGATAATATGGTCGTGTGAATGAAAAATAATTTGACATTTTCATTGACAATTTTATATGGTAAAGTTTTATTCCAACAGGCAATTGAGAACTAAACTGCAGTGAATTATTCTGCGACAGATTATTTCGTCGAGCGTGAGCTCACCACCTACGTCGTCGTCAAAAATGATGTCAAACAGCTATACCTTAACGTTTGACGGTGCGGAAGGAAAGCATAGAAAAGAAATATATAGACGCTAGCCTACATTGTTGGCGGAAATATTCGCACACTAGAATGATAGTTGAAAGAATTTGGAGAAAATGAATATTTTTCTGTGATTTTGTGTGTTAGAATCGAAATAGTTTTGCTTTAACAGTCATTTGCTGAATAATAAATCACTGTTTGTGTGTCAGTTGTAAGTAGATATATAACTCGTGCTTCCGATCTCGTGATATGACTTATTGACCAGTTGACTTCCAAACCAAGATTTATTACTCAACAAACCACTGTTCGAGCGGGGAATATAAATAGACTATAGACTATGTGTTACACCTTTTTCTGTGACAAATAATTTGCAAAGTGTATATACCTTAGTTACCGTAGTTTCGACCTTTGACTACTAGCCTATTGCATCTCAAAAAGATAAACTTTAAGTAGTAGCATAAATTCTGATTTGGTTTTTAGGGCAGTAGGTTAAGTGCGTTCTTACTGTGCTAGCGGTTCCTGCTTCGAATTTCGCGGGCAGCAGAATACTTAAGCAAACAACCTTTCATTATCATCGACCATCGTCTCTATATGACTGAAATCATATTGAGAGGAATGTGAAAATTACATTCATCCACCCATCCGTCCGTATGTTCGTCCGTCCTTCCGTTCATCTATCCACCCATCCATCCATCCGAGTTTCAAGAGATCGGAACGCTATAAATCTATCAGTATCGCTAAAAATCAATTGTTTTTATTGAGTCCGTGCATATAATTGTTAATAAAACTGTTCGACTAATTAATGTTTAAACGTTTCACAGCTGCATAGCTTAATTAACCATTACCGTGTTGACTGGAAATAAATTTATTATAATATCCACGATGTACCGTTGATTGCCACGATTTCAAACACACAGAGTTGAGAGGAAGTCCACGAATTTTTTAAATCACGGTGGAACGTTGATTGTCACGCCTGCACACCGTGTTTAGAGGAAATCCACGAATTATTACATCCACGGTGGAGCGTTGATCGACACGGTTATCTGTGAATTCCCACAGATGCACACGCTTCCACGCGTTTTACCACGATACAAACACGGTAGACCGTTCGTGGATTAATTAAATTCTTACACCGTGTAGCGTGGAAAACGAGTAATCCATGAAATGCCTTTAACTTAAACGATGTCTTTGGTCCTACCTGTGACCAATTCAATACAAATAATGGTCCTGCGAGTAATCCAGGGTTCGAGGTTATAAAAGTTGAGAATAATCTCAAACTCAAAATAAAGCACATTAATTGGCTGCTTCCGAGCATGTGCTCGGAAGCAGCCAATCAGTGTGATTTATTTTGAGTTTGAGAATGTACTCAAGTTTTATAACCTCGGGGCAAGATCTAAACAAACTAAAAAAAAAATACAAAAAAAAAAGAAACAAAAAATCTTTAAGCCTTAACCCACATTTGTTTTACTACTCAATACATAAGAACGCAGCAGTGCTTGGTGTTTTACAGGAACTTGAACTAGCTAAAGGCACTGGCCTCCATGGCTTTGTATCCATGGTTTTATTTCCGTCTTTCCACACTTATTAGCTCTCCATAAGTTAAAAAACCGATGCTACAACATTCTTTTTTTCATATAAAAGCAGCGAATGGTAGTCCCTATGAAAGCAGAGCCAAATATTTCTAATATATTTGACAAACATAAACAAACTTCAGCCTTGGAAATCAATCTGACTTCAGGTAAAACAATAGTTGCTAAACCGAGCTAATAAAATTGATGGACCAATTGATGGTTTGCAATGATAATTGTGATATCATAGGAACACTATTTTCGTCAATCAACGAAACGTCTGACTTAACGATCTCTGTCTTATTAAGCAAAACTTTCAAACTCATCTACTGAAGGCGTCATATAATAAAGAATCGACAGCATGTTATGTGCAGCGAGAAAAAGATTGGATTTTACCCCCCCCCCCCCCCCCCAAAAAAAAAAAAAAATCATTTATTTATTTAGTTTATTTTAGTTTCGTCGAATTCTTATAAGGATGTTCATCAGAAGGATCAACAGAAAGAATCCATTAAATGCACCTCCTGGTACCGAGTCTATCCGTGCCCTGTCTAATTTAAAGAAGAGAGTTAAGTCAATCATTAAATTGTATGAATGACATGCGTTATATATGACCACTGTGATACGGATTACTACCCCGACGGTAAACGAAAAAATAAAAGGCTGAAGGTGAGGCGAAATTCTATCACGACCCCAATGATGCAAAAATTATAATGTATAAGAAGTTATGCCAAAGCTACACGTGTGTTGATAGAATAAAAACACTTTACATAACCTTCATGCGGACAAAACAGCTAACTAGCTGTTCGAACAACTGCGGAAGTTATAGCCCCCCCCCCCCCCCAAAAAAAAAAAAAAAAAAAAAAAAAAAAAAACAGTAATATACTACTGACCGGTCCAAGGCGGTACTTCTGATGCGGTTCCCCAATGTCACATGTTGTTAAGTCCGCTTGTCTAATGTCTCTAGCAATATGGTTACCTGTATAGCTGCCCAGTCTGCTTTCTGTTTTGTTTGTTATTTTAAATAGGAAATAGGTACAGAAAAATGTTGCTGCTGTTTTCAATAGGGTAGCTGAATGACCACCTGAGTGGTAAAGTGCTGTTCATTCGGTTTACCGCACGTGGCTTTCGTGAACCTCTGTCAGTTTGTGTACGTGTGCTCCTTTCCCTTTTGGTTTTGAGGGCGGGGTGTGGCATTTGATTATATTGAATCCTGATTTTAGCTTATTCTTTAGCTTAACACTATACATAACTCAAAACCCTCAAAAGCTAAATACTTATACTGTTAGTAACTATAGAAGAAAGTGGTAGGTATATGTGAGTCATTTTAAAGGAAAGGAGCCATTCCTGTCCTCGTATATTTTCAAGACAACATGTTAAGAAATGTTTCTCCTCTTACAGAAATTAGGTATTCGTATTTTATGAAATGTGTACAATACTCGAGAGCAACAAATCCCATCATTGAAAAACTGGATAGTTTGTAAGGAAGTGGATACACAGGCAAATTGCGGATTTGACACGCAGAAAACATTGAATGAGTTATAAATATAGTTCAATTCCCCCGATTTATTAAACCCTTTTCCCATTAAACTACATATCAAAAGAAAGAAAAAAATATTTCAAATTTCTAATCTGTTTGCATAAAATAGGTGACTTTGTATTTAAAACTGAAATCGCAAAATAAAGAGAGTTGCCCCTGCATTTTCAGTGCAATTTACAATATATGCGTGTCATGTGAGGTGTATTATTTCCAACTTAAAAATCCCCCAATTTAATATTAACATAAAATTATGAACAAACAATCACAATACTAAGGAAGAATTGAATTTTAAAAGTCTGCATGCACAAAAAATTCGGTGTTAATTGATGTGTGAAACGTGGCTGTTCTATACAATTCAATGCGTTTCCAGCTGTTAACAGCGGTTAAGAGCGGAAAACGCATTGAATTGTATAGGACATGATCATAAAAGTTGCAATTGTTGCAAAACAACAGCTAGTAACCATAACATTGTTTGAGTCTTTGGTATGACTCGAGTGTTACTTGAACCCACGACCACGCGGACGATTTTGGCATATCAATAAAACTGGCTAAAATGAACACATATCCCAGAAAGTTTTATAACATGAATGAACCGAATAATACGATCGAATGTGGTATTAGTTATAATGAGAATGCAAGAAGAAGAAGAAGAAGAAGAAGAAGAAGAAGAAAACAACAACAACAACAACAACAACAAAAAAATCATATTTTTGGCATTGGCAAAGTTTACTTTATTCTGACAAAAAGATGTTTCTCAACCATTTTTCTAGATTGATACATGTAAATATAGTCATTCCAATACGCCTTGCTGCAAAAGTGTTTTAAGGCAACGTATCCGTAACAGAGTATCGGCGATGGAAGTAAGATTGCTTTACGAAATTATATCCCTCCCTCACTCACTCACGCTTTACGAAATTGCGTTACCATCAGCTATGGTTAAGAAGTTCATAATCAGTACTTTATATCGACTTTTAAAGTCACTAACCTTGGAAGCAACATTAGCGAGAAGTTGAGATATGTAGGAGTACGATCTATCGTTTGTGAGATACGATCTAGCCCTCCATAAGAGAATCGCCACCCAGAAAAACAGTTTTCATTAGTTGCCTATTGATTCCAAATATACAGAAAATATTAACTTCGCTATCATGGTTGGACCTACGACTGAAAGTTTATAGTGTAAATTATTGCCAAGTTTTAATTAAACATTTTATGAGAATTTGACTCTTTCTATACGTATGCAAACCCTGTTCAATATATCGATATGATATATTATTTATGTTTACGACTTACCTAACATAACCGTATCACAATACTGCACTTAGTAAAATGCAAATTATATCCAGACTGACAATAAGAACGAACCAATTTGACATCTGAGCCGCGACACGAGAAAACCAACAAAGTGGTTGTGCGCCCAGCGCAGACTCAGATCAGCCTGGGCATCCTCCCAGTCTGATCAGAGTCTTCGCTGTCCGCATGGACGTAGCTTAGACCCTTAACTACCCCGGAAGTTTGAGCACTTAACGAAGGGTCTGATCAAACTTGGCGGATGCCCGTGCTGGTCTGAGTCTGCACTTGGCGCACAACACTTTGTTGGTTTTGTCGTGTCGCAGATCATTTACGTCATGGTTTAGTGACAAACAAAACCCTCTACTACTCTATGAAGGATCTGTCAAGCATTTTACATACATATTAATGTGTATGAGTACACCCACATTTTTTCTCCATTTTGCAAAGGGGAACAACTTTATTGACTTCTTGTTTGATTCCTTATAGGACGAAGCTCTTTCAAAATAGGGTCTAAACTTCAAGGAAAAAAATTGCTCCAAAGGGAGCAAATTCTTTTCCTGTAAGAGTTGACCCCTTTTTAGAAGCAAAGCAAAAAAGTAAAATGCAAAGTAGCTTCCCCTGAAAGTTATCAAATTCACCTTAAGTTACCGATCTATACATGTATCAATCTATTTCTTATCTAGTGTATAAATACAAATGGGCCGCGACACGAAAAAAAAACAACGTGGTTGTGCGCCCATTGCAGACTAAGATCAGCCTGGATATCCGCCCAGTTTGGCCAGACTCTTCGTTAAGTGCTCAAAGAGTAGCTAAGAGTCAAAGCCACCTCCATGCGGACAGTGAAGACTCTGATCAGACTGGGCGGATGCCCAGGCTGATCAGAGTCTGCGCTGGGCACACTTCCACATTGTTGGTTTTGTCGTGTCGCGGCTCAAATAAATTTGATAGAGAAGCATCCTACAAAATTTGATTGAGGTTTTTGTCTGACAATACTATGAATGAACCGAATACTCAATACGATCGAGTACCGGGTCAGTTTACAAAGTGTATGGAAAAAAAAAACTTATGAAAGAAAAATAATTAAATTTAGTATGGGTTGAAAATTCTTTAATGACCTAGCGTAACGCCGCAGTTTTCCGTTGTTTACATATTGTTAACCCTTATTACTACTCATATAGGAATAAAGCTTTTAATAGAAACAAGAAATGATTGACAAAGAGAACTTTTACTTGCCCACCCCCTTCAATATACTATATATGACAAAACCAACAAAGTGGCTGTGCACCCAGCGCAAAGTCCGATCAGAGTCTTCGCTGTTCGCATGGAGGTAAATCAGTCCCTTATCTACCCTTTAAAGATTTACCCCCTTTATAATAATAACAAAAATGATTTGATGAAATATTTCATGCAATACCTCAGACGTGGTCTAAATATACATTTGAATTAGAGTTTAGATAATAATTTTTGATAAAAGTGACTTTAAACGAAAAATAAGATAATTTTTTATACAGTCGCGGACCGCGGTTGAAATCGCATTATTGGACAAAAATAATTTATTCATACGTCACAATCACGTGCACGAATAAAAAAAAATACCTCTACATGATCACATGACACACGTTGTCAAAATCGATATTCTTACAGGTCTTGAGGAAATAAGCAATTTGCATTTTAAGTTGAAGATTATTTTTCATACCACATTTATCGAATAAACATGCACTTACTCAAAACTTTTACGGCTAATTATGATACTATTACATATTGTCTAACGAAATTTTGTTAAAATATTTGTTTCTGAAAACATGAAATAAACGAGGGAGACAATCTTTAAGCGCTTAGCGAAAAGTCTGATCAGACTCGGCCGATGCCCAGGCTGATCTGAGTCTGCGCAGGGCGCACAACCACTTTGTTGGTTTTCTCGTGTCGCGGCTCATATATATTTGGTTTATTTTATTAGAAAGTATAGAAAAAATGGACCATGATTTTGTCGAAATCCATAGGCTTATGAGGACCAACTCCTCATTTGTTTGTTCACGCAAGGCAGAATAGAAAAAAATCAGCAAACAACTGATAAAACAAAATGAAAATAAAAACAAAATTTAATGAATACAGGTTGTTCTTAGGGAACCTATTTGTGGCAATACTAAAACTAAACAGATTTCTACCAAACTCTTTACGGTAGACATCGATGGTGTCACAGAAGACCTTTAGAAATGTTATATTAAGGCAGGTCAAAATGGTTATCAGATGAAACAAAATATACGAAATCGGCCCTGATTGTATAAATAAAAAGTCCAAATTCATATAATATGCACTACATATTCTTATTACTTCATAGAATGCAAGCTTGCTTTTCAAAAGCCTTGACTTAAAAGTTTGATACTATGAAAATAATACTTTTGTAATTCGGCGGAATAATTAAATGAAATAAACTGAATGATTTAGTGATAGCTAATAATACAATAGTATATTGTTTATATTCCCATAAGTTTTGACCAGTCTCTCAGATGGTAGGTGTATTATAATAGGCAAACGATGCTTACCACACGCAAGCACCTAATCACACCTCTCGTTTGGGGCACATGTCTGAGTATCTAAATATTTCGGATTTTTCAAGTTTCTATGGTTGGCGAGTCGCACATTACAATCAGAGTTTATTTCCGATACCACAAAATAAACGACAATACAATATAATACAAACACAGACTTTTGGCCGTATGCACATGATTCAGTCTGTGTCTACACTTGGCAAAATGATTGATTGGTGCCATTGTTAAAACACGTGTTTTTTGGTTAAAAAAATAACCAGAACAGTCTTTCTTACTGAAGTACGTGTATACCATAGCCCAACAAAAGCATCCGGTGTCCGGAAATAGTTATTGGCTTGTGCCAAGTTTAAGAGGTACCGACCTGGAAATTTCCCCCTTAACTTTGCAATGCGATATTTTTCGGAGACCTTTATATGGAAGAAGAAAACCCCAATTGCGATACTCAGAGCATATATATAACCTGTAACTTGCAATATAAGATGGCCGGGAAATGTTTCTTGACACATAAAACAAACATTTCCCAGAGATCGAAGTATTTTCTGGTAGATTTTTTAGTTTTTTTCGGAGGCTAGAACTAAGTAATATTACGACGTGGCAATGAAACTGACACACAGTTACGAGGGGCTCCTCGTTCTTCCGACAAAATGCTATTTTCCTTTACACTCACCCATGTTGTCTCTTTGTTGATGTTTTTGCCCTCTTGTTTTATTCTAAAATCAAATCCGGAAGGCCAGAGCACAACCAGGGTAAAACATATTCGAAGCAGATGTCGTTACGCCTATCCACCGTGAATAAAGTCGATCATTTGAATTTCGCGATTAAGATTCTCTTCATCAGGCCAGGTTTCCATAATAGTCAAATGAGCCGCGACACGGCAAACCAACAAAGTGGCATGTGTGCCCAGCCAAGACTCGGAACAGCCTGGGCATCCGCCAAGTCTTATCATAGTCTTTGCTGTCCGCATGCAGACATCATAGACCCTTAGCTACTCTTTAAGCGCAGAGCAAATACTCTGATCGGACTGGGCGGGATGTCCAGGCTGATCTGAGTGTTCGCTGGGCGCACATGCCACTTTTTTGTGTCGCGGCTCAAATAGTCATAGACACGATTCAAAGTCCCCTTTAAAGCCATACTAAGTTTTATACTTATATTTATTTGTGTAGTAAGTTAGTTTAATTTTTTTTATCAATTAATTTATTTACTCTATTTTTGAGAAACTACGTAAATCGCATGTTTTTGTAACCATTTCATTATAATTTAAATTTGAACAAATATCCGCCTAAATTATTTCAGGGTTTGTTTACCACTCGCGTATTTTAAATAGCTTAATAAACATGTGTTTATTACCGTTTTCAAATACTTTATCTTATAGGAAATGTGACACTTCTTTTCCAAAATGTGAAGTGACCAGAATAATATGACTGTAAACTTGTCATGTAATGCTAATCAACTGAAAACGTAAAAGCGTAGCGCCGCGTGAGAAGACACCTCAGGCTGCGGAAAGCGAATATTCAAATAAGCCTGTATATCTACGCAGCTGATTACACTCATGACTTTCTTCATTTATATTTCTTACCAGGCATAAAGGTTGTTACTGCCAAAATAAAGACTCCGATCAGAACGCGCGACAGACCGATCTGCTTCTTTCGTGTTTGAAAATGCTTAAACGTATATTTTAATGCCACAGCTCGTACAAAGACGACGAGTGCACAATGTTATTGAATGTTATTGTATTGAAAATTATTATAGAACAATTTTGTTGAAAATAAGAAAACAGTTCAAACAGTCCAAAGTGAGTTACTTATAGTTTTGTTCTGGTATAAAGGTACCAGGCGGATACTCCATTTTCGATACTACTTATTCCGTTTGTTTCTTTCAGACCAAAAAGCCTATAGAATTGTGTTTACAAAATAATTACAATGTCATATCATTTGTATTTATATTTCAGTGCTATTTTTCTCATAATTTTTGTATTAGCTAATAGCAGAAAGACGTAGCGCGTTTGCCAGTTTGCCGCAAACGTGTTGAGCTATCCATGAGGTTGCAACAAAATGTCCTCGTCGTGCTTTTACAGTCTTTTTAGGAGGTTGAGATACTGAACCTCGCCTGCATTAGTTTGTTTTGTTTAAATTTGCAAAAGACGTGGGGCTGGGTTTGGTGGGAATGGGGGGAAGGGGAGGGAGGTAAACTTAGTGCCCATCGGAATACCTACAAGTCAAACTTAAAGCAAATGTTGTCCAGAAAAAAAGTTAGAGCTTCACAAATCAGTCGTTGCCGTCCACGATTGATCACGCCACTGACTTTGCCTAGTTGCAGTCAGTCGCGCGACCACCCGTGACCATGATGACCCGGGTAAGTAGTCGCAGTAAGTGGTGCGATTGGTCGACCGACTGTATATTATCATGCAATCTAACGTAATGACAACTACCTTACAACACCAGTCATAAAGTCACATTACTGATCGTGCAATCATTCACGCCATCCCACGACTGGGCGCATGTCCTGTCGCGAGTTCACATGACTGGGTGCATGACCGATCTTGGAAGAAAGCCTGCCAGTACGTGATGTTTGAGAAGGTTCCAATCAGCCACGATCATGCTAGACCGCCCGAAACTGGTTATGTGACCGTCATATGACTAAGACCTTTGTGCGACCGCCTACGATCTCTGATTGTCGTGGCTAGCTTGAGAACATACTGGAAGACTTCCCTGCGACCGAGTTTGATCGTGAAACTACCCACAAAGGCTAATATGTTCTGAAAAGTAAGATTCTTTGGAAGCAAGGAACACACCAAAGAATAGAAAATAGCAGACTCGGTTTAAGTGAGTCTGTTCGAAATGTGCGACACCAGCCACGCCCCTAGCACCGGCTTAAGCGAAACTCTATTTTCGAAATTACTCAAATGAACTCGATGATCCTAATAGACCAGAAAAAATAGCCCAAAAGGCTAAGACTAGTTGCAAGATGTTTCTGAGATTGCCTGATATTTGCCCTCTCATCCTGTCCTACATGTCGCCCATTTATTGAAAGCATCGTTATCTTAAGAAAGTCATTAGTTAATGATTTATTAAATCTTTTAGTACTCAAAAATTAAGTTGATTAATATTTTTCACCGGAAACAATGCCTGTTTCTGCTTACAATACATTTAGTTTTGTAAAAGAGACCAAACTCCAAGTAGTTCTGTTTATTTTATTCCCGACTAGTTTCGGTTATTACAACCTTTCTCAAGGGACATATTTCTAAACAATGAAACATAATGACATCAACGTCACATGACGTCAATGGCAACGACGTCAAAAAATGGCAATGACTTTGGTGTAAAAACTTACCGATTAAACAGTGTTAAGCACATTTAACAATAACAGGATCTTAGAAGATGCAAAATCACAGGAAAAATGCAATTTTAAAAGCTAAATATTAAGATGCCTGTAATAACTGTCATGTTAAATGAAAACTGAGCCGCAGGACAGCAATGTCTACAAACTCAAATAAACCAGAGGAAACCCAGATCAACCTGCGCAACCATGCATTCTGACTAGAGCTCCCATAGGTTGTAAGAAGGATTTAGGCTTCCCAGGTAGCCGCAACAGAGTGCATATTAAAGGGAAATCAGATATGGTTACAATTTTTTTGATGATGTTTTCATGATCTGGAAAGACAGTGAGGAGCAATTATTAAGATTTCTTAAGAACCTCAATCAGTGTCACGAAACCATAAAATTTACATACAGTTACTCAAAAACCGGATGCCGTTTTTCTAGATGTCAAAATTGAAAAATCTGATGCTGGGATCTTGAGAACTAGTGTACATGAAAAGGACACCAATGTTCATCAGTATATCGAGTTCTCATCCTGTCATCCTCTGTCTTGTAAAAAAGGCATACCATTTAGTCAGGCTAAACGGTATCGTCACATCACTTCTAGTAATGACTGTTTCAAACAAAGTCTAGAAAAACTGAAAACTTATTTTCAAATGCGTAACTACCCTGCTGATATTTTATCTGAAGCTATTCAAAAAGCATCAACTTTGACTGTTGATGAAGCTTTAGAATCCAAACCTTCTGAAAGTCAAGATATTATCCCCTTTGTCTGTACATACAATCCCTCTCTTCCTAACATAGGCAAAATTATTAACCAGTACTGGGGTTTACTTAAGATATCAGCAAGTGAAAGTGTACGTTACTTATTTGAATCTAAGCCAATAGTTGCTTACAAAAAACATGTTATTACAGGCATCTTAATATTTAGCTTTTACAATACATTTAGAAATACATAACGTTCCGTTAACTAACGACCTCGTTAGTTTTGTACAACCGGGCCCGGTTGCAACGCAGATGTGAGTGAACCTTTACAGGGACCACACCACTGAGACTGTATGCATTCAAAATGATAGCTTTCATTTCTGGTAATAAACATATTCAATGGCAGCGGCTTAATTATACTCCCCGATATACGAAGTATATAGGGGGTATTTCCGTTCATATTTGTGTGTGTGTGTGTGTGTGTGTTTACATTTTTTCTGTCGCAGATTTCTCAGGAACCACAATAGCTAAGATTTTGAAATTTGGTACAAACGTTGGGTATGACTAGTTGTACTGTGTAAGAGATAATCAGCCTTCTCCTCTTATCATTCCATTTGTTTGTCCATTTTTTCTTTCTCTCCAATTAAATTTCTGTCACAGATTTCTCAGGAACCACAATAGCTAGAATTTTGAAATTTGGTACACACATCGGGTATGACTAGTTGTACCGTGTAAGAGACAATCAGCCTTCTCCTGCTTATCTTTCCCTTTTTTCATTTTTTCTTTCTCCCCAATTAAATTTCTGTCACATATTTCTCAGGAACCACAATAGCTAGGATTTTGAAATTTGGTACAAACGTCGGGTTTGACTAGTTGTATTGTTTAAGAGACAATCAGCCTTCTCCTGCGTATCTTTCCCTTTGTTTATTCATTTTTTTCTTTCTCTCCAATTAAATTTCTGTCACAGATTTCTCAGGAACCTCAACAGCTAGGATTTCAAAATTTGGTACAAATGTTGGGTATGACTAGATGTACCATGTAAGGGACAATTAGCTTTCTCCTGCTTATTATTCCCCTTGTTAGTCCATTTTTTCTTTCTCTCCAATTAAATTTCTATCATAGATTTCACTGGAACAACTACACCTAGGATTTTGAAATTTGTTATAAGCATTAGGTATGACTACTAGTTGTATCGTGTAAGAAAGCCTCAGCCGCCTCCTACTTTTCATTCCCTTTGTTTGTCCAATTTTTCTTTCTCTCCTATAAAATGAATTTTTTTCTGTCCAAGATTTCTCAGGAACCACTACAGCCAGGATTTTGAAATTTGGTGCAAATGTTGGGTATGACTAGTTGTATGGTGTAAGAGAGTATTGGGCTGCTGCTTATCATGCCCTTTGGTTGTCCATTTTTCTTTCTCTCCAATTTATTTTTTGTCACAATTTTCTCTGTTCCTAAGAGAGCCACAATCTTCAAATTTTGTTTACATCTTGAGAATGGCCAAGTTTATTGTGGTAAAGAAAATCAAATTGCTAAGATTTCTTTTGGCCTTCTTTTGCATGTTTTCCTTTTTTCCATCTCTATCTCCAATGGAATAAGTGGGAAAATTTATGTCAAAGATTTCTCAGATTGCTATGTGACTAGGTTTAGGGATAGGTTAAAAACTGACTAGTTGACATCATCTGGATGCTGGTGTTGACTTTAGGTCAAGGTCACTGACATAGAAGTTTATGTAAACTTGTGTTGAAATTTTGTGTAAAATTTGTATTTTCTTTTGATTACATAATTTGCATGTTTTAATGGAACCTTTTGGTATTTGTCTATAGGCCTTCCACTGGATTTGTAATAGATTGTCCTTTTATCTGTCTGTTATTTAGCATTTGCTTTAAAGTTTTGTATTAAGTGTGTTTTTATTAGGCGGCGGCGCTGGCCGGGGGTATATGTGAGCCCCTGCTCACATGCTCTTGTTAATTTCGATTTCTTTGTGTGTGTGATCCGTGCTTTCTAGTGATCTTATTTTTCAGAAGTGATTGATCTACATGTAGATGTCTTTTAAGATGCTCTGATCACAGCCATGAAACTCGTAATACACTATCTCATCTAGCTTTGAAAATACTAAAAACAATGCCATGTAAGCGACAGACATTGTTTTGCTTTATCTAAGAGGGCAGTAGAGAACAGTGACAATAGAGAGAGGTCATGTACGACCTGTAAGGAAAACGAAGTGGGCAAAATGGTAAGTTTTTCGTATCGGTTGTGAGACTGCCAGGACTTTACCTACGTATGTCTTGTGCTATGTTGTTTATAAACATACATGTACAAGTTATTCCGTCCATATATAAAGCTTCTAACCAGTTACTGGATCAGATCAGCAAACATGTAGGGTAAAGTCGGATAACTTTGGACAGCGGATGAATTCTGACATACTTTTGCAAACAGTGAAAACGCAGATGAGACGGCTCATGATGAGCCGTCTCTCAGGATTTTCTCTGTTTGTCCAGTTAATTTTGCTTTAATTCCAAACAACTGACATATAGAAGAAACAATGTCACTGAATTAACCCGCTGTCCCAATTTACCCAATCTTACCCTAATCAAAATTAAATATCGAGATAGTATGAGCACTCAACAGCAAGAACACAGCAATGGAACCTGATGCAAAAAAGGTTCATCAGTTGAACCCTGTTAGACTAAGACCCGACTAAAGACATAGCATCAATCCCCTGACTGATGATGGATGGATGGATGGATGGATTAATTGCGATTTTACGTCCTTTGTAGTAGTATTGCAGTCATATCAGGACGATGGGTGGGTGATAATGAAAGGCTGTGTGCAATGGAACCCCGTTTACAATTGAAATGATTCCCGCATCCTGCGCGGCTCGAACCCGGGACCGCTAGATCAGCAGGCAAGCTCTTAACCTACTGAGCTACCGGGGTTCCTGATATGACTGTTGTCCGTTCGAGTATACCATAAGGCCACAAGAAGATTTTTTCTTGTTACCATGTTGCTGCTGCGCATTTTAAATATGCCCCCATATCCATTGATTGATGATTCCAATGGCTGCTCTGAGCCTTCCCAGTTCGCTGATTATTCAGGTTGAGGTTTCACTATAACTGGATAACATAAGAGAACAAATATTTTAAGGAAAAAGATTTTAACGTAGGTGTACATCTTTGAAATTACTTAACAATGCAGCGAAAACTGAGATGTTTCACAACAATGACTATCGTAAAAAAAAAATCTAAATTTTGAGACACCTATGAAATTACCGTGATTGACCTAAACTGGAACAGCTTATTCCTACAATGCAATAATGCATTCAAAAGATGTTGATGGAATGGCAAACAGTGTAGATCCTGAACAGACTGCTCCTCCTTGGTCTGCACTGTTTGCTAAGACCTATCTGGCCCAATACTTACAATTTTACGGTATGTATTTTTGTACCATATTTACCCTTTATATTTGAACACCCCATCCATTTCTTTTAATTAAACATTTATCGACCACTGCATTTGTAGTATCGAAAAACAGTTGAAAATGTTGGGAAACAAGCACTGAAGGCCTAATAGCGACCTGATCCAGATATACACTGTTTCCTTCTAAGCTCATTTGTTCTAATTTATAGGGTCAAAATACATTTGCGTGCTGAAGATGCCTAAACGTTAACTAAACAAGGAAAACTGTGCGCAGTCCACTGAAAAGAAAGAAAGATTGGCCAAAATAAAGAATAAGTATCTCGTACATTTGTGCATTTTGGGATTTAATGGATTAGTTAATTATAAAAGGTTAGTCTTGTCGCCAAGTGTTAGCAGTGGTTGGTTAAAGAAATGACCCTTGTCCGTCTGCCCGTGTGAACGTTCGTTAGTTTATTTCCCTGTTCGTCTAAGAATTTAGTTCGCAACGTGCATTTGGTACTCTGCAAATTACTTTCAGATGTACGGTTGCAAGCGGTCCAGGAGAGGATTATTTTTGCAGTAAAGCCGGCCATATTGGATACTTGACATGGCTAAATTTTAACAACTCTGAAACCCTGTAATCTAGTCATGCTCGACATTCCAGTCAAGCAGGTGTCGTAGGAAAAGTTATTTAAATAATTAATTTTTAATTGTTAACGGACGACGGACAAAGCACGGTGGACGATTAAAGCCACCTGCCTCGGTATGGCAATGGTTCCAGGCCCGGATCCAGACCATCACGTACTGGTGGAACTCCGGATAACTGGTGGCGCTGGGAGGTGCCGAAATGTATTTGTGTGGGGGAGGGGGTTTGAATGTGGCGGAAGCTGTACATAATAAAAGGTATATTACATTTTAAACCAAATTTTATACTACATGAGATAACTAAGCAGAACTCCAACTAATCATTAGGCAAAAAATTATCAATAGAAGAATAGCACTTATAACCTTACAGAACGATTTCACAGAAGGACAACAAAAATCTAGATCTGTATGTATGTCTAAATATATTAATCACAAAATGGTAAGGGGAGGACACATACATTAACACTACAGTATTTCTTGAAGACTTTTTGATGCATATATGATAGTTCAGTGTAAGAAGTGACTGGTCACTTCAGCATGCAGATTAAGTTGACATATCGTCATGGTCCTATGAGTTAGCCTATTATCTCTAAAACTATTTGAGGAATAAACACCACATTTGGGATCATAGTTATCAAGTTTGTGGCAATAATTTGCCGAGTGCGGTATATAGGTCAGAGTGTCCCATATTTAATGTTAAAGTAACTGGCCGCATTTGATCGACTGAACTGTAACCAGGTTTAAAGGTTGCCTTACTTGGCAGTGTTCGATAGCGGTGTTTATGTTAACAGGTTACTAAATGCGTTACTATAGGGTTACAATGGGCAAATTCGGCATGATTACTTGGGTAAACTCGAGAAATTGCCAGGTATTCCTCTGGCTACTCGAAGATATGTATTTTACCCAGATATTCCTCAGGCCACTCGAAGATATGTGTTCTACCCAGGTATTCCTATGGCTACTCGAAGGTATGTATTCTACCCAGGTATTCCTCTGGCTACTCGAAGGTATGTATTCTACCCAGGTATTCCTCTGGCTACACGAAGGTATGTATTCTAACCAGGTATTCCTCTGGCTACTCGAAGATATGTATTCCACCCAGGTATTCCTCTGGCTACTCCAAAGTATGTATTCTACCCAGGTATTCCTCTGGCTACACGAAGATATGTATTCTACCCAGGTATTCCTCTGGCTACTCGAAGATATGTATTCCACCCAGGTATTCCTCTGGCTACTCGAAGGTATGTATTCTACCCAGGTATTCCTCAGGCTACTCGAAGGTATGTATTCTACCCAGGTATTCCTCTGGCTACTCGAAGATATGTGTATGTATTCTACCCAGGTATTCCTATGGCTACTCGAAGGTATGTATTCTACCAAGATATTCCTCAGGCTACTCGAAGATATGTGTATGTATTCTACCCAGGTATTCCTCTGGCTACTCGAAGATATGTATTCTACCCAGGTATTCCTCTGGCTACTCGAAGATATGTATTCTACCCAGGTATTCCTCTGGCTACTCGAATTTATGTATTCTACCCAGGTATTTCTTCGAGTATCTTCGAGTAGCCCGAGGAATGCTCGGGTATTGCTCGTGTTCACCCAAATAACTATGCCGACATTTTCCACTAAGAAGAATTACCATTAAAATCTTTAAGAGTTCCTCCAAGAACAGAGAATGCATTCAGAAGAAGGAACATGGGCCAGACTACGTAGTTTTGCTATTAAAGCTTATCAGTGATCCTGACATTATCTGGTGACGACACCATACAAGACCACGATCAAAATACACCAAAGTCACCGAAAGAAGAGGTAAGTTTGATACGTATACATGTTATGTCAACAATCGAAGATATGTATACTATACAGGTATTCCTCTGGTTACTCAAAGGTATGTATTCTATCCAGGTATTCCTCTGGCTACTCGAAGATATGTATTCTACCCAGGTATTCCTCTGGCAACTCGAAGATATGTATTGAACCCAGGTATTCGTCTGGCTACTAGAAGGTATGTGTATGTATTCTACCCAGGTGTTCAACTGGCTACTCGAAGATATGTATTCTATCCAAGTATTCCTCCAGCTACTCGAAGATATGTATTCTACCCAAGTTCTCCTCTGGCTACTCGAAAGTATGTATTCTACCCAGGTATTCCTTTGACTACTCGAAGATATGTATTCCACCCAGGTATTCCTCTGGCTACTCGGAGATATGTGTATGTATTCTTCCCCAGGTATTCCTCTGGCTACTCGAAGATATGTATTCTACCCAAGTATTCCTCAGGATACTCGAAAGTATGTATTCAAACCAGGTATTTCTTTGGCTACTCAAAGATATGTATTCTATCCAGGTATTCCCCTGGCCACTCGAAGATATGTATTCAACACAGGTATTCCTCTGGCTACTCGAAGGTATGTTTTCTTCCCAGGTATTCCTCTGGCTACATGTAGGTATGTGTATGTATTTTACCCCGGTATTCCTCTGGCTTCTCGAAGATATGTGTATGTATTCTACCCAGGTATTCCCCTGGCTATTCGAAGATAGGTATTCTATCCAGGTATTCCCCTGGCTACTCGAAACTATGTATTCTACACAAGTATTCCTCAGGCTACTCGAAGATATGTATTCTACCCAGGTATTCCTTTGGCTACTCGAAGAAATGTATTCTACCCAGGTATTCCTCTGGCTACTCGTAAATATGTATACTACCCAGGTATTCCTTTGGCTACTCGAAGGTATGTATTCTACCTAGGTATTCCTCTGGCTACACGAAGGTATGTATTCTACCCAAGTATTCCTCAGGCTACTCGAAAGTATGTATTTTACCCAGGTATTCCCCTGGCTACTCGAAAGTATGTATTCTACCCAAGTATTCCTCAGGCTACTCGAAAGTATGTATTCTAACCAGGTATTCCTTTGGCTACTCGAAGATATGTATTCTACCCAAGAATTTCTCTGTCTACTCGAAGATATGTATTCAACCCAGATATTCCTCTGGCTACTTATAAATATGTATTCTACCCAGGTATTCCTCAGGCTACTCGAAAGTATGTATTCTACCCAGGTATTCCCCTGGCTACTCGAAAGTATGTATTCTACCCAAGTTTTCCTCTGGCTACTCGAAAGTATGTATTCTAACCAGGTATTCCTTTGGCTACTCGAAGATATGTATTCTACCCAGGTATTCCTCTGGCTACTCGAAGATATGTATTCTACCCAGGTATTCCTTTGGCTACTCGAAGATATGTAGTCTATCCAGGTTTTCCCTTGGCTACTCGAAGATATGTGTTCTACCCAGGTATTCCTCTGGCTACTCGAAGATATGTATTCTACCCAGGTATTCCTCAGGCTACTCAAAGACATGTGTATGTATTCTACCCAGGTATTCCTCAGGCTACTCAAAGATATGTATTCTATCCACGTATTCCTCTGTCTTCTATAAGGTGTGTATTCTACCCAGATATTCCTCTGGCTACTCCAAGGTATGTATTCTTCCCAGGTATTCCTCTGGCTACTCGAAGGTATGTATTCTACCCAGGTATTCCTCAGGCTACTCGAAGGTAAGTACTCT
Source organism: Ctena decussata (assembly GCA_963989385.1). Taxonomy (NCBI): domain Eukaryota; kingdom Metazoa; phylum Mollusca; class Bivalvia; order Lucinida; family Lucinidae; genus Ctena; species Ctena decussata. Next base: position 18,811,100 of record OZ022502.1, read on the forward strand.
ACCCAGGTATTCCCCTGGCTACTCGAAAGTATGTATTTTACCCAGGAATTTCCCTGGCTACTCGAAGTTATGTATTCTATCCAGGTATTCCTCTGGCTACTCGAAGATATATATTCTACCCAGGTATTCCTCTGGCTACTCGAAAATATGTATTCTACCCAGGAATTTCCCTGGCTACTCGAAGATATGTATTCTACCCAGGTATTCCTCTGGCTACTCGAAGATATGTATTCAACCCAGGTATTCCTTTGGCTACTCGAAGATATGTATTCTACCCAGGTGTTCCTTTGGCTACTCGAAGATATGTGTTCTACCCAGGTATTCCTCTGGCTACTCCAAGGTATGTATTCTTCCCAGGTATTCCTCTGGCTAATCGAAGGTATGTATTCTACCCAGGTATTCCTCTGGCTTCTCGAAGATATGTATTCTACCCAAGTATTCCTCTGGGTATTCGAAGGTATGTATTCTACCCAGGTATTCCTCAGGCTACTCGAAGGTATGTATTCTACCCAGGTATTCCCCTGGCTACTCGAAAGTATGTATTCTACCCAGGAATTTCCCTGGCTACTCGAAGATATGTATTCTACCCAGGTATTTCTCTGGCTACTCGAAGATGTGTATTCTACCCAAGTATTCCTCTGGCTACTCGAAGATATGTATTCTACCCAGGTATTCCTCTGGCTACTCCAAGGTATGTATTCTACCCAGGTATTCCTCTGGCTACTCGAAGTTATGTATTCTACCCAGGTATTCCTCTGGCTACTCGAAGATATGTATTCTACCCAGGTATTCCTCTGGCTACTCGAATTTATGTATTCTACCCAGGTATTTCTTCGAGTATCTTCGAGTAGCCCGAGGAATGCTCGGGTATTGCTCGTGTTCACCCAAATAACTATGCCGACATTTTCCACTAAGAAGAATTACCATTGAAATCTTTAAGAGTTCTTTCAAGAACAGAGAATGCATTCAGAAGAAGGAACATGGGCCAGACTACCTAGTTTTGCTATTAAAGCTCATCAGTGATACTGACATTATCTGGTGACGACACCATACAAGACCACGATCAAAATACACCAAAGTCACCGAAAGAAGAGGTAGGTTTGATACGTATACATGTAATGTCAACCTAAACAACACGCTTGCAATGCTAGACACAATAACAAAAAAGAATGTTGCATGATCTCCCGCCCTTGCGATACAGATGTTAAAGTAAACTTTCTCTCCTTTGCAGAATGAAGCTCCTTCGATGGGTCTTAAAAACAAGTATTTTGGCTCTTCTAATAGATGTCAAAAATACAGGTAGGCATATTATTTTTTTATTCTAATACATTATTTCATAAATTTAAGAAAAGAGGGCTAGTAATAGTTGAAGTTTATAAATAGCAGTGCGAAAGGTCTTACTTTGTTTTACGCTTTTGGGACGATATTAAGCCAATGTGGACAACGTACGTCATAGTCAGGTGATTCTGAAGATATGTTACTCAAAATCAATATACATTCCAAATTTACAAAGCTGATTTTAATACCGTTCAGTTACCTCGCCTTAATTTGTAGTTTTAATTGAATAGTTAATTTATTCAAGCAATTAAGCCAGTTAATAGGTGAAACAAAGAACGAAGAAACAAAGAACTGCTTAGCAGCGAGTCCAGTTGAACAAACCAGGCAGTCTAGATCAGAATTTGGAACAGAATCAACACCTCACATATGGCCAGATATAGCTTTATTATGATTTATATGTTTGATGCTTTTTTACGAGCAGAAAAGTGGAAAGTTGCAAAATCGATATTTGTTCAGATATGGGCAAAGGATATTAAAATTGGCGAAAATTGTGAAAATTCTACAATGTGTCTTCAATTTTTTTTTACTTTTACCAAATAATAAATAGAGCAGCTAACGACTGGCTCAAGATTCTTTTTCACATGGTATCTTTGGTGGGATCTGGGATTGAATTGTGTCAGTTCCTGAGAATTTCTCTACTTACTTTTCCAGATATTAGGCAAAATCCTTTGACCATTTAATATAGCTCAATGGGCCTTTATGCATCACTGCCTTCAGTAGATTTTCCCCTGACGTATCCCTGGAATAAAATTGAAGACCATTGCCTTTGTGGCTACTTAGAAACTGAGCAAACCGCAACGGGTGATTTTTTTGTGTTCAATCAACCGTGAAATTTAGGTCATGGACCGATATGTATCGCTGCTGTAAGTAGATCTTTATCAGACATCTATGGAACAAGTTTGAAGACTCTAATATTGTGGTTACTCAGAAACTGAGCTTAACGCAACAAGTAAATATTCTTTTCTATGTTCAGTCAGCCGTGAAATATAGGTCATGGCCCATATTGCATCAGTGCTTTCAGCAGCTCTTTCCTAGACGTATCTAAGTCTAAGTTTGAAGACTCTAGCCCTTGTGGGTACTTACAAGTTGAGGTACACTGAGCACCAGCTGATTTTTTTTCTATGTTCCATTAACCGAAAAGTATAGGTTATGGCCCTATATGCATCACTACTTTCAGTAGCTCTTCCCCAGGTGTATCTATCGAGCAAGTTTAAAGACCTTAGCTCAGGCGGTTACTTAGAAACTGAACCACAGGTGAATACTTTTTCCTACGTTTTATCAACCGTGGCATTTAGCCCTATGGCTCGATATGCATCGGGGTTTCCAGCAGATCCCCCATATGTATCTATGGAGCAGGTTTGATTACGCACGCGCACGAAGGGTATTGCATAATCACGTGTGTGCTTCGCAAAGTCGCGCTAAAATCGATTTAGATAGATGGTGCTTTTGTTTTCAGTTACGGTAGCTGAAATACCACCTATTTTGGAAATAGCTGTTTTATTGGTGAACCATGCGTGTCTTTTTGTGAATTTGTGTCTTTTTTTTTAGTTGATTGTATGGATTCCTTATCATCGATTATCTTTATACTTCTCTTAACACGCTGTATATTATGAATAAAGTTAACTTTTCCTTACCGTTACCAGAAATCAATGATAAAGAAAACGACTGTGCAGTTCTTTCACAACATTTACAGATGATTTTGTGTAGCCCGCTAGCGGTCAGCAAGACATAGTCGCTCGTTTGGTGTTAATGGGCCCGTCCGTCTGTACTTCCGTCCGTTTACAGTCATATTTTGTTTTTCATTGACCCTAGAGCCGTAAAACCTCATCGGTGTATGTCACTCACAAATTTAATTGCTCCAACAAAACAATATCACTGTGACCTACCAGCGTGAAAATGCACCACATTTTTAGTCTTCTAGGTCAACTCTGTATCACACTTTTCATAGGCCCCAGAAATTTGAAACTCTATCAGTGCATGCACATTACCATTACAGGTCACTCCCGACAAAACTAGGTCTCTTTGACCTACGTTCGCGAAATACTACCACACATTTTGGTTTTCGAGGTCAGCCCCATATCTCACTTTTCATAGGCCACAGACCTTTGAAACTTCATCAGTGCATGCAACTAGCCAGTCAAGGTCACCCCGACAAACTCTGACCTATTTTGCAAAAAAGCACAACATTCTTATTTTTCAAGGTCAGCCCTATATCTCACTTTTCATAACCCCAGACCTTTGAAACTCAATCAGTGCATGCAACCTACCTCTCCAGGTCGCTGGATTACTGTAAAATATATTCACTAAAAAGTAGCATATTTTCATTTTTCGAGACCCGTATGACCAAGACTTTTGTTACCCCATCAGTGGAGGCATTTTACCACTCCAGTTCACCCCCACAAGATAGGTCACTCTGACCTACTTTCGTGAAAATGAGCTACATTTTAGTTTTCGAAGTAAGCCACAGATCTCGCTTTTCATAGGCCCAAGACCAATAAAACCTCATCAGTGCAAAACACCTTACCGCTTCAGGTCATCCCCCGACAAGACTAAGTCACTGTGACCCACTTTCGAAATATTACCACAAGTTTAGTTTTTCGAGGTCAGCAACTCATCTCGCTTTTCGTAGGGCCAGACCTTTGAAACTCAAACTGTGCATGCATTATACACCTCTAAGTCACTCCCCAGAAAACTAGATCACTAGAACCTACTTTCAGAAAAAAAACTTCTCATAGGCCCAAGACCTTTAAACTCCATCAGTGTATGCATTTTACCACTACAGGTCACCCATCACAAAACTAGTTCACTGTGACCTACTTTTGCGAAAAGTTCCACAAACCTGTAGCAAGTTTTCGAGGTCAGCCCTATTTCTCGCTTTTTACAGGCCCTAGATCTTTGGAATTCCATCCGTGCATTCACCTTACCACTCCAGGTCACCTCATTAAAACAAGGTTATTGTGACCTACTTTCACAAAAAATCCATGTCTTTTTTTCCATGAGCCCAAGCTTTTAAAACTCCATAAGTGCAGGCAGCTTACACTCAAAGTCATCCCACCCAACCCCCCTCCCCTCACAAACTAGCTCACTGTGACTTACTTTTACAAAAAATACATGATTCACTTTTCATAGGCTCAGGCTTTGGACAAAGTTCATCAGTACATGCACCTTACCACTCCAGGTCTCCCCCGACAAACTTGACCACTGTGACCTACCTTCGCCAAAAATCTATTTTTCGGTATTTTGTGTTCGAGCTCAGCCCTATATCTTGCTTTTCTTAAGCCCAATACTTTTGAAACGCCATTAGTGCATGCAGCTTACCGCTCCAGAATCTTCTACCTTGGCGTTTGTTTATAACAAATATATTGAATAAAAGCATCGTAATCGACTGTGTAATACCCCGCAACTGCAATCCTTTCATAGATTTTTTATGATTTCATACATGTATATAGCTCCGGGACAGAAACAGAAAACCTCCTTGTGATAATTTGTTAACCATCATTGGCAGCTTTTATTGTTCTGATTTCATTCAAATCCCTTTCAGTTCTGATTTTATATTGCTTTTTTACAATTTGATACATAAAACAAATGCAACCGCAACGAAAGTACCGTCTTGGGACGGTCAGTAATAACTAATGGGGGGTTTAAACCGGTTTTACGCGGCCCAAACCTTCACCCTCACCTTCCGCCGCGATGCACATATGTACCACACAACAGACACAATAAATTATACGAAAAACATTTAAAGTTTCAGGAAAATCCCATTAACTCTTGTTTCAAAAAAAGAAAAAAAAATGTGATTTTATATAAGTATATATTCCCGTGGCAGGGGCAGATGTCCCCTTTGGTCTTAATTCTGGTTGTAAAAGAAAGCTATTGTTATTTTCATCATTCCTGTGAAATTTCATTAAGATATACCAAAACTCTTTTTTTATGTAATTTGTAGATTTGTAATTTTAAAGAAATGGAAACTAAGTATCTTTAATATTGTGGATGAACGTATAAAGTTTTATTCACACAATACTAATCTTTTACCTCCTAAGCCTAAATCTTCCTTTAGATATTTGAAGCAGGGTATCCAGGATTTTCATAGGAAGTATGTTTTGGTTCCTGCTGACAAGGCCGCAAACAACATTGTTGTTGTTTGTCGGATGCACTATATTAACACTTTGAAGCAGGAACTTAACGGCACCACGGCTTACGAAGAGACTTTTACAGATGAGAAGACTGTCGTTAATAGCCACTCAAATAATTTGCCTTTAAAGTTTGCTGTAAACGTTAAGGAACGCCAAGACAAACTTCCTACGATGTATTGGTTACCTAAGCTTCACAAAAAACCGTATAAAGCTAGATTCATTGCCAACTCTAGCTCTTGTACTACTACAGAATTATCTAAATTATTAACTTCTTGCCTCACTGCTGTGAAATCTCGTGTCATTTGGTACTATGAGACAGTGTATGAGAGGTCAGGGAAAAATATGTTTTGGTCTATAAAAAATTCTGGTGAGGTACTTAGTAAACTGAAGTCAAGAGGGTTCCATGCGACTAGTTTGTCCACTTATGATTTTTCTACTCTTTATACCACATTACCCCATAATTTAATAAAGGAAAAACTTGTTGATTTGATTGAGAGGGCCTTCAAAAAGTTCTCCAAAAATGAAGATACCCTTTATATTGCCTGTAACGATAAGAAAGCGTTTTTCACTTCTACTGACCGTAAAATATATAGAGGATATAGTCTTTGGTCATGTCAGAATGTATTTGACGCCTTATCGTATCTCTTAGATAATATTTACATCAGATTTGGTAATAAGTTATACAGACAAATTGTTGGTATTCCGATGGGTACAAATTGTGCTCCTCTTGTGGCCGATTTGTTTTTATTTTGTTATGAAAGAGATTTCATGACTTCTCTTTCTGTTGATAATCAAGCTGATATCATTGAGGCATTTAACTCAACCTCTAGATATTTAGACGATCTTCTGAACATTGATAATCCTTATTTTGAAAGCACGGTTAACCAAATTTACCCACCTGAACTTAAATTGAATAAAGCTAATACTTCAGATACCGAGGCCCCCTTTTTGGATTTACATCTATCTATTTCTAATGGTTTTGTATCTTCTAAAATTTATGATAAACGTGATGACTTTGACTTTGATATAGTTAATTTTCCATTTTTGGATGGTGACGTTCCACGTCGTCCCTCTTATGGAGTGTATATTTCTCAACTGATAAGATTTGCTAGAGTGTGTAGTCATGTAGATGACTTTAATGCTCGTAATAAATGTTTAACTGCTAAACTTCTTCAACAGGGCTATCGGTATCATAAGCTTAGAAAGGCTTTTTCTAAATTCTATCGCAGACACCATGAATTGGTTTCAAAATTTGATGTCGGATTAAAATTTCTTTTACACCAAGGCCTATCGGAACCAGAATTTTATGGTGACTTAGTATACAAATTCAAAAAGATTAAGGGTAGGACTGATTTTTCTGATCAATTCCGAAAAATAATAATACGTCACAAACGTATTGGCTATAATTTAAATGTTATGCGACAGTCTGCATGCTTAGTGATTAACCCAATCATGGTTGATAGCTTTGCTGCACTCTTTAATTGCACACCGGGGGATCGGTCGTCAGACTCTATGATGGCCCCGGCCTAAAGCTATATATTTTAGTTGGTTGGGACCGGAGCCTTTTTGTCTGTTGCTTGGTCCACCGGGGCTCAACTGGTGACCTTCTTTTGCTTCAGATTTCCAGTGGGGTTGTTTGGCAGGACAGGGATCTCCACCTGTCAGACGGCCCGTTGTATCTGTTGAGTCCTCGTCTTTGCTTCTTCATGGTGTTGAAATTTGATTTATATGTTTACCGTGATGATTCATTGACGAGTTAGAGGGTTATCATGCGAACCGAACAACCAACTAAATGTTTTGTACCACTTCAGTAACTGAGGGTGAGGTTGGGCCTGTAAAATCGATTTAAGCCCCCCAGTAATTCATTACTGACCGTTCCAAGGCGGTAGTTCTGCTGTGGTTCTCTGTTGCCTGTTTTTGGTGTCAGAGTTTCTGTGATGTTTTACCTTATGTATGTTCTTATTATTTTTGGTTCGGTTTGGGTTGCTGAGTGGCCACCTTTTGGGAACAAGCTGCTCACTCGGTTGACCATATGTTCTCTGTATCTTGATTATTTGTAATCTTAGTTGTTTCCAACTATGGTTTGAGGGCTGGATTTGGATTTTGATTGTTTCAGTTCCTGGTCTTTGCATACTTTTTACTTCCATGGAATTTTATGGGAGCACTAATTAAAGTCACGGCTATTAAAATATTTACAATATTTTTTTACAACACCATTAACATCCGAAACTCGACATAACCATGATAATCATGATAACCATTACCATGGCCATAACTATAATCAGTTCTCTAATTACATATAAGCAAGCGTGCAAACCATACGTTATTTTATCGGTGCAACTGAATCAATTTTTCGCAGACTAGTTAGTATCAATATTACCAAGATAAACAGATTAGTTATTAGCAAAACGTATGTTATATGGAACTTTGCAAAAGCTTACCACAATCTTGCAAACCACCATACACATACATTTGGTTCTAAACGGCTGATAGCAAACTAATCATATTTTGACTGGATTTATTACCTGATTTGCATATAAAGCCCTAGTCACACATTCACGGTTCAGGCCACGGTTCACCACGGTTTTACAAACCGTAGCATACCGTCGTGATTCGTAGTAGCACCGTAGCTGCATCCGTCGTGTTCCGTAATGATCCCTGAAGAATCATGGTGATTCGGGAGTCGCTACGGAAATTTTAAACTGTTTAAAACTTCCGTGGTGAACCGTGGTGGCTTGTGGGTGTGGCCTAAACCGTAGCGCAACCGTAACAGAAACGTGCTCATTCGTAGCGCTACCGTAGGTGTATCCGTGATTATCCCTGGCTTTCCGTCGGTATTAGCAGACAACCGTGGTAGGTTTGTCACTACGAACTCACGTTTTAGTTAAGTGAAAATGAAAAAAGTTCCTAGACTCGAAAATTTATGATCTTGGATTACTTTCCTTGTCAATGCAAAATACATACTCAAAATTAATTTTTAGTATAAAAATTTTGTTAACCGAATTTCAAAATTTTTGCTGCACATTTTACGAAAAATTTAGTATTATATAATGACACAAAATACTTTCCTTGCCTACAAATAGATTAAATGTTATCAACAAAAATCATTATCATGACCACGTTAAACCGTAGACAATCGTAGGAGGCCGTGGCGCTACCGGCTTTAGTCGTACTAGCACCGTGTTGAACCGTAGTAACATCGTAACCGTCCGTAATGCGACCGTGGAACACCCTTGTTGTCCGTAGTGCTGCCGCCTTGCACCGTCTTGAATTCGTAGATGATCAATACAGACACCGTACAAACACCGTGAGAAACCCTAATGGAACCCTGGCAAACCGTAGTGGTGCTGGATTTTCTATGGTTCATCCCGGTTTTGTCGTCTAGGTCAAACCGTGGTGAATCGTGGTGAACCGTAGCCTGATCCGTGAATGTGTGACTGGGGCTAAAAATCACAAGTATATTTACCGAAACATTATTTCAGTCACTTTAATCACTGTTTTGAAGGTTATATAAGTATTTTGCACATGGTCCGTTCAAACATGTACAAAACCCTCAATACTGTTTCGATGCACTTGTCTGATTGTATAAAAGTTCGAAGAAACTGTTCATCTCCATGTGGATAAAGAAGACGACAGTTATTGGAACAAGCTTACCAACAGCTCACTACGCACATTAACATATAAACAAAATACTAATACGTACAGTCAAACATGTCTTTAAGGCCAATTCCATCAAACCCAAAACTATGTCAAACAGACCAAAGTAGCACATCTGTATATATACATGTATATATAAATTAACCTGGGTAAAACCGATCTCCTGCTTTCAGCAGGAAATCGCCCATGGCATGTCTGGCTATACATATCAAGTGTTCACAGTGGTTCACTGCTGTCTTTGTTAAAACTAATTTTCAATAAGTTAAAAGTATTTAAATAAGCATGTAAATACCAATGCTATGGCCATCAAACACAAGCCTGTTTCTTACATACGTCCTCACACATCTAGCTGGTGTTTACACAAAAATGACAGGCATTATCATTATACGTCCTCGCACATCCAGCTGGTGTTCTCACACATCTAGCTGGAGTTCTCACTATCCGTGCTCACACACCCGGCTGGTGAAACGGCTCTGTGCTAAGTATATGCTGCAATGCAAGAACAACGATTGTTTCGGCCATCACTTTATGTTACCGACCTCCCAATAACCTCCCATATATTTCTAAACAGTTGACGGTCAATGGAGAGAGTGGAATACTTGGTATTCGTGTACACGGACATGTGGTGCTGGTACAAGAGGAAGAACGCGGCAATGTGGAGGAAGTAACTGTTGGGGATCTTCGTATGAGACAGAACCCTGTAATACTGATCCATGCCCCGGTAAGTGGCAAAATAAATGACTTGGTAGCAAAATGATAATACCCCCATTCGTTAGTACCGGCTTTAGCAAACTTGTATTCTCCAAAGGACTTTAACTGAACTCAGTGATCCCAAAGTACCAGATATAATGTAGAAGTAGGGGAATCGTTTAGTCTAGGAGGTGCCGCAGTAAAGTATACTTACAAGAAAAAATATCTTGACGATTTTTGTAAATTTCCTTTCATTTCTAAGAGTTTGGTAACTTAGAGATAAGGTACATGTATATGTCAGTATATTGTTGTTGAAAATATGTGCCATTTGCACTTTTTTCCACTCCACTGAACTTTCAACATCCAGTGTATGGTACTTTACATGTTTTTTGTGTGTTTTGCTCATGCACAGTTGTGCATCAGTAAGTTTGCAAGCAAATTTTGTAGACACTCTATAATGATTGCCCAACAAATTCTTGCATAAGTTTTAAATTTTGCATTATTTCTCTTTAAGTAGAGGAGCCTTGAAACTGCGTTTCTGTGCACTAACGTTAACGTCGCTCACTACGTTGGCAAAACATGCCTTTAAAACATTAATCTGCTGTTTACTCAAAAACTATCTAGTAAGGTAAGAAAACTATTTAACTTGTTTTCTGCATTTTATTGACTTTGAAACCATTGTTTCATGTTTTTCGTCTTTAAAGTGAATTGACACTCTTTGGTGTAGAGCAAATTAAAATCTTAAAGAGTTCCTTCAAGAGCAGAAAATACGTTCACAAGAAGGAACATGGGCCAGACTACGTAGCTTCGGCTAATAAAGCATCTCTAGTGACCCTGACAATATCTGGTGACGAAACCAGAGAAAAGCATACTGTAATTTCTTAATCTCAGTTGGATAGTCGATTCAAAGACTGATTAGTATCAAAAAGGGTCCAGATAATATATAAAACAATTGTTTAGAATATGAGTATAATCCCATCTAGAATTTCAGATATCTTAAAATATATCCTCTGATCTCAAAGGACGAAAATAGAATATAATCTGCACTATGGCAACTCATCCATTTAGAATTTTGCATTCCTCCTCAACGGGTTTTGAATCCTGAGGGAAACAATTTGCTGATATAGATGCAGATAAATTTCCTTTAAGAGTAGATTCCCTTTTGAAACGGTTTCGATACGTTGAAGCAAATACGAGGTCACATTTGCATAAAACAGACAGAGAGGTGTAACCCATACTCTCTGATAAATATGTTTGTAAAATAATATACACTGAGGAAAAGGTCATCGGATATAATGTTTCTAGCGCATCCTCTCTCTGTGAGAGTCATATTGGTTTTCTCATAGTTGTCTGTCTGTCAGTCTGTTCGGCTGTCTGTTTGTTCGTCACAAATAGTTTCCACTTCATACCTCTGAAACCGAAGAAGATAATTTAACGGAACTTTGTACAAATGTAAAGCATTATCAGGCGGTGTGCAGAGAACAAGAACCCTACCTACATTTTGATGGAATAACCGTGTCTGTTCGTGAAATTTCAAACCGGTGAATACATTTTCACGAAACTTGGTACAAATATAAACCGTCAACAGACAATATGCAAACACCTGACTCTTAATTCAACTTGGTGAAGACAAAGGCTATAGATTCAAACTCCATGTGTATAAAACTTGCAAAATGAATAAAATAGAAGGTAGAAATGATTTATTTTACCAAATGTTTGAAATGTTCCAGAAATTGCAGGGTAAAAGATTGACCCTTTTTTTAGTATATTTAGCATAATTATCAGATAATTTGCAGTTGTGCTTGGATATCTTGGTTAGACTTTGTACAATAATCAGAGAAATAGGTTTGTTAGAATCATTTTTTGTTTCTCAGGCTATCTCTACCTACACCAGTGCTATGTGCATGAAATTATTACAAAATAGATTTGGAAAGGATTTTCCTGCAACGTTATAACTATAATTTGAATATCACAGCTTGAGAAAGAGATTGGCTAGAATTGGGATGGCATGGTTTGGGGTACGAACGAGGGGGGTGGGGGGACGGGGGCAGGGGGACCTCTTTTTTCAGAAACAAAAATCTCGTTTTAATTATCTAATCTTGTAATGCTCGACAAATGTTTGTGTTCTAATTCAACCAAAATGCTTCGAAATGCTTAGCCAACATTGACAGAATCTGCAAACGATATATATAACAGACAAGATAAATACTTATATATGGTTTCATCGCTCATGTCAATAGGGAGATGCACCGAAGTCGAGTGGTTAGAGCGTGTCGATAATGATGTAGAGGGTCGAGGTTTCGCAGTTTCGGCGACTGAAAAAGTCTTTCTGTCAGCCCTACATGCGTAGTGACTGGAGACCTTTTTCGAATCAGAGAAGGGTAAAGCAGCGATATGAGAAGGATTGGCTTCGCTATTCATATGCTGTGCTCAAGATACAGTAGGCCTCTAACTCATACGGCCCCTAAGCTTTGGGAAATCTTTACATTTTTCATCTTAAATGGTTCGAAAGTGTTTACTCAATACAAAAGAATATAGTCAAATACTAGTAGCTGAACACACAAGGATAAAAAGATCTTACGGCAAGAAATGAGAATTAGAACTTTTTACCGGCGTCACTTGTATTCGATTCTATTATTGAAATATATATTTCCACTATTCTCTATCCGCCTAGTCCAGCTCCGGACCGAAATTATTTCAGAAACAATGTTTCTAATTTAGGTCCAGCACCTGTAAGTCTTCCTCAGTGTGGGTATTTCAGATGCTGATAAAATCATTTTGGCACATTGTAAACTGTGCAGTAATCAATATATTATGTTTTCTTTTTGATAAATAACTGCCCCTTTCTTCTTCTGACCTTCCCAAAGTGTCTTACTTCATATATACTGGCGAGTTTTCATTTGTAGCTGTGAGAATGTTTACGAAGACTGCCATGTTTGCTTGGGATTTTCCCAGTTGCGGATATGTTCATTGGGTAATAAAAATGGCAAGGATATAAAACCCAGTACCTTAGGAGGTATTAGTGTCGCAATTACATACATCTGTTAATATTGTTTGCAGTACTTATATATATGCATTTATTTTACACCTTGGTGTCCAAATTTCATTTAAGCTTCTATGAAAAGGCTGAGCACTCTTTTAGGTTTAACTAAGTACCGCAATAAAATTAACCATTATGAATGTTCAATTACCATTCGGACACCGAATGTCCGAACACTATTTCACTTTTCATAAATGTTCGCGCACACAAGAAACAAAGGGAATGCTGTTTAATTAAGCTATCAATTTTATGATAGTCCATGTCAAAACGTAACATTGTTAAAAAAAAGTAAACCTAAATACTTCACAACATATGAAACAACTTTTGTGTGTTTGAAGTCGCCGAGAGACCTGTATACTTTCACCTATTATGAGAGAGGACGCGATTAAAAGAAATCACGTGCTGTTATGCTTAAACACATTGCAAAAAGTATTCAGACACATGCTGTAATCAGACTGCAAAAGTGTATATCCGCGCAACTTAATAAGAATCTTTAAGATCCCAACCGTTAACAGCAATATTTTCAAACTGCGAGGACGTTTTTTTAAGATGTTGCGATCGGAGCCGTGATTATGAACAAATGCGGTACTTCTTTGAAATTCTTAAAATTATCTGTAAGATTTTAAAATGAGCTGCGTATAAAAAAATATAATATGTCTTGGGAAAATACGCATTTTCTTTGCAAAGGATAGGACCTACTATAGAACCAATATTTTACTGGTCTGGGCCTGCACAGATAGACGTGTTTTGCTATGGCGCGATTTGTTCTCGTCTGCGTATATTTCACTTAATTTCAACAAATGAAACTATACAAAATAAAACTTCGCCAGAGCCACTGACTTTCTTCGTCTCCGTTTCAAATACCGATGCCGGACGAGGCAATATTACTCTTAGCGGGCTGGTAATAAAAATCTCTTATAATGTTTTTGATTCACTGAAATTAATATAAAAACATTTAATGCGTCGGAACAGTTGTGTAAATTTGGGTACGTAGGTATATGTGGCAGAAAATAACCTCGACATCATCACATTCTTTTGGCAACGTAAATGTCCTTGCTAGTTTTCACTTTGGTCGATACGTCGGAGCATACTATTGATCGGTAAATTTCCTATGTAATAAAGCTGGTCACTCTGTTATTCTACACCCATAAAAAAACCAACAACTAGAAATATAGTCAGGCAGACGCAAGGCGTAACTGGGAGAATATATCAAACAACCGACTCCCCCACCCACCCACCACACACACACAAAGAAATAAAAAAGAAAGTAGACATTAAACAAACAAAACAAAATCATTGTCAGGGTCGGGTGGGGGGGGGGGGGAGGCGGGGTGGAAGAAAAGAACCGACGATTATAAGGATATGACACTTTCTAGGATGACACTTCCTCACTTTCTTTCCCACCCCTACCCCAATTCCCTCCGATGTAATTTGTAATTAAAACGCGTTTCTGCAGTGGAGCTATTAAAATAAGTTTTCAGACCACTCGGACAGGCCATGCTCATTTTAATACAAACAGCACTGGATACCTGAATAACAACACACGTTTCATGTTTAACAAGATTCAAAGATGTCTGTAAGGCGCAAACAGTCGTTGTATAAATACTCTGTGTTCGTTTAAACCCAGAAGTTAGTCGCTTAACTTGCGTTGTCTGGAGTACGCCTGTCCTTGCGATTCTGGTACTGGATTTGATAATTTGACAGATGGCGTCATCACGTGACCTCCACGAGCTCATTTACAAATCCTGTCAACATGCCCGTTGAAACGCAATTTCTTTTCACCCCTCTTGAGGAAAATGCTTCAAGGCCAGCGCAAGGTCTCTTAGAAAAGGTAAAACTGGTGGCAGTCATGATCCAAAATGGCCAAAGAACACAACCGCTAATGTTTTTTCCTAAGTGTTTCAAAAATGATGATTTTATCAGTTTGTAGAAATTCCCCGGTAGCATTTACCGGCAAAATCCCAGCATAGCGGAATAGGTGAGGCCTGGGCCGTGAAAATTGAAACTTGTTTCTAGGCATTTTCCGGCCCAGAGCTGGGCTACTATCCGCCGAACAGTCTTCTGATACTAATATATAGTTCACGAGTTATAATGTATATAACCATGACAAAACGGCTTTCAACATCAACGATAAGACTGAATTGTTTGTGATGAAAACAAAAATATCCCGAAGAAAAAAAAGTGACTTTGAACCCATAATAGCTTTATTTCAGGCAGATCGGTAACTATCACTCGCTATGTAAAACGTCGTATTCTACCGTTGCCAACTCCGTTCAGCATCGGCGAAACACGGAAAATTAGATGATTGACGATTTCTCAGCCGCATCATGACTAATCTAACAAAGTGGCGCGTGCACCAAGCGAAGACTAAGAGCAGACTAGGCAACTGCCCAGTCTGATCAGAGTCTTTGCTGTGCGCTTAAAGAATAGCTAAGGCTCGGAGCTACCTAAATGCGGACACCAAAGACTCTAAGCAGGCTGGGCGGAGACGCAGGCTTATCCGAGGATTCGCTTGGCGCACCTGCCACTTCTTTAGTTTTGTCGTGTTGCGGGTCTTTAGACCGCTTTTATTATGGGTTTACCTAAACACGGCAATTCCAAATATAGTGCCTAGCACACGAGGATCATCCAAAAAGTTCTGTCACTGGCTTTATATCTCGATAACGAAAGGTGATATTCACTTGAAAAAGAAAAACATTCAGAAACCCCGTTTTTATCACATAGCTGTAAAAACTGATCCTTGTATCAATGGCATAACATTCACAATCTGCTTTAAAAGAAGGGTAGCCTCACCCTACTGGCAATTTAGCAGATGCAAATGTTAAGAGATGCCTGTTATCGCTGCCTAGTGACTACGATATCTCAGGTACTAATAAACACGGGGTAGAAATTTCCAAGTCATTCTGTGCATTTGAAAGAGTTTACAGCATTTCGTAATCATCATATTATATACTCGAACGCAAAAAAGAAAAGAAAAACTGTGCACGTTTCAAGTTAGGATAACTATAGTTATAAACATTCATAGGCATTTCATTTTTATACCATTTGAAGCACTCATGTCACTTTGTCGAATAATGGACACATCCGGTCAGTATCAGGTTAAATGTTACGTAACGCCCCAAAGCAGGGGTTTTGCAAGATTTGCCCGGCAAAGGCCTGTCAAATGTGAAATCTGTCAAACAACCTCTCATTCCTTTCTTGCTACTCCTAAGAGTAAGAAAAACAGACAGCAATCAGAGAAAAGAATTGAGGCGTTGATGATGCCCAATGGAGGTGCCTCTATTGATAATGTTGCGCGGGCCTTTAATTGCCACAGAAACACTATCAGCAATCTGCGTGCAAAGTTCCAGCAAACAGACACAGTAACTGTTGCAGATCGGCCTCGCGTTACTAACGCCAGATTAGACCACCACGTTGAACCTACCATGCTTAAACGATTAACACGCAGATCGGCCTCGCGTTACTAACGCCAGATTAGACCACCACGTTGAACCTACCACGCTTAAACGATTAACACGCGTCTATACACACCGATATTAAAAAAAAATTCAAACCATCTTGTAGGCAATTAAATAAGCTAAAATTTGTTAACATGATATACTTTCATTTATGGATCTCTGAAAAAATAAGTTAAAACCCTAGGCACAGCTTCTTTTGTGTTTGAGTATACAAACAACACCATACAAAAATCGACGAGGTCATGTTCTAAGTACTATAGCTTCATAAATGTATATTTTTCAACTTCTGAAACATATATACTCAAAACAATATTAAAGGGTCAAACTTTTATCCTGCGATTTATAGAACATTCCAGACATTTGGTAAAATAAATCATTTCTATTTTCCATTTCATTCATTTTACCAGTTTTGTACACATGAAGTTGGAAAGTATAGCCTTTATCTTGACCAAGTCCAGATTCCATTCACGCTACCCTCAAAATCAAAGCTGTCAGAAGTCCATAAGGAGCAATTTCACCAAAATTTTCGATTTCGCCAGTTCATGAATATTTTAAAAAATTCCTCGATAGTCATCAAATTTAATCATTTTTAAGGTCAGCCAGCTATAATAAGTTGAAAACTCATAGCAATTTTAGAAGTTATGCCCGACCAAACTGACACACTATCAATTCTCTATGGGAATCCAAACCACCTTCATTTTAGGGATAGTTTAACTTAAAGCTTGGACTTGGTCAAGACTAAGGCTATAGGTTCAAGCTTTATGTGTATAAAACTTGCAAAATGAATAAAATGGAAGGTAGAAATGATTTATTTTACCAAATGTTTGAAATGTTCCAGAAATCGCAGGGTAAAAGTTTGACCCTTTAATATTTTTTTCGAGTATATTTACTGCAGCTGATCATGACAATGTGATCTCAATCAAATTGTTTTAAAAAGTTCCCTAAAATGAAGGCACAGTGGGTCATTGAAAATCACGTGACTGTGCATTTCAATATATTTCTGTGACACCATATATATCAATCGTTTGCATCCCATATAACTGCCAAAAGTCGCTGATTTTTTGTAGTGCCCTACAGAATGGACCAGACAGCTACCCTGAAAATTTAAGAATCCTGCGATATGCAGCATGCATCACAAGCAAGAATCTGAAAATAAGCCAGTGCATCTAACTCAACTAAATGGCATTTTTACCATGTGCCTGATATCAGTATAGAGATAAAACGGTGTTCTTTTGATTGATGCAAATCGTGATAAGCTATCACGTCTGTGAGCAAAGTTATGAGTCCAGTGACAAAACTTTTTGGATGACCCTCGTAGAAGATCTGATTCCGACTACCGACTTAGAAATTTGTCAAAGCCTAATTTGATGCATATTATCAAGTCGGAAGAGCAAAAATTGCTATCACTACGAGCTTTATTCTACTTAATCGATGTAAAGAATGAAGAAAAAATACAGGTCATTTTTATTTACCGCTATCACCGAAAAGTTTAAAATAATCAAGTAACAAATAATGCCGTACTTTTGTTTTAGTTGACGGTCAGTGGGGAGCATGGAGCTATGCTTCAGGATGCACCTTGCCATGTGGTAATGGTACAGTAACAAGAACGCGACGATGTGATTTGCCCGCGCCAAGGTATGGAGGTCGTACCTGTAGTGGAGAGAGTCAAGAGAAATACCCTTGTAACACCCAACCGTGTCCAGGTATGCAATATTCGAGTATGATATGTTCCATTTTTGTCAAACAAGAGGTAAAATAAATGATTTACCTTCCCAATATGCGTGATTGAGGCCACTCAGGAATGAGTTGTATTATATGAGACGCGACACGAGAAAACCAACAAAGTGGTTGTGCGCAAAGTGCAGACTCAGATCAGCCTGGGCATCCGCCCGGTATGATCGGGGTCTTCCCTTTGCGCTTAAAGGGTAGCTAAGGGTCTAAGCTACCTCCATGCGGATAGCGAAGACTTTGATCAGAGTGGGCGGAAGTGAAACGCGTTGAGAATAATAATGTGATCAAAGGCTATTCCTCGTTTTCGTTCTTTTTTCTTTAGATATATAGCATGTGAAGTCTTTATCGATTTTAGCTTTCCTTACGTATTGCATAACTTGTCTGGCAGATCAGTTTGCGCGCTTGAAGTTGCAATAAAGACTGAGTGTACTGGAAGCATGTAAGCATTACTGATGACCATCAGATCTCAAGACATTTGAATTTGACCTAGATCGAACGTTTCACAACACACAGCTATTGCTTTTCCAAGAGAAAAAAATGTCTAGTTAGAAAATCTACATTTTGAAGACAATATAGTTAAAATAAACGTAGTCTCAAACAAGTATAACTAAAACGATGTCAGACTATTAACTACAGAGTTTTGGTCCCTTTTTCTGTTTAAAAAAACATAGTCGCACAATAGAAACTACAGCTTGTAATGGATATTTGTCAACAAAATTATACACATTATTGATATGCATCAGACAAAGTGTTATGTGCCCCAGCGAAGACACATATCAGCATGGATCACGTTGATTCGCTTCGCATTTAAAGGGTAGCTTAACCTAAGCTAGTTCCATGCCGACAGCGAACACTCTTGTCAGAGTAGGCGAATGCCTAGGCTGATCTTAGTCTTCGCTGGGCAAACATGCCACTTTGTCGTCATTGAAATCAATGTTGCTTTTGTTTCAGTTCTCGTAACGATGTTCTCCGGGTGGCTCAGCGAAACTTATCCATAGTTGCACGTTGAAATCAAATTCCAGTATTATTTATATGTTCATGAAATCAGGGTGTGGTTTCAGGTATTGGAAAAGACTATTACCATGTTACGAGGAAATGATTAACCATTGTAAATACCGAAGAATTCGATCAACCTGTGTATTTGCGCAATTAAGTCAGTTTCGTAGTGGGATAAGCCGTTCTAGATCCATTGTGCAATACTCAGAAATCTCATTGGCTATTGTAATTGAAGGTTTGCCAGGGCAATAAGCGTTGTGTCGTGTCTTTTCAGTTAAAGATTTACACCCTCAATATTTCTATTAACTTTTAAATGTCTCACAAAACATTATATTCTAGTCATGATAATGATTGCTATTAAAAGTACATTTATCTGCCAAATTTATGATTTGTGATGGTCACTGAAAATAAGAGAATTTAAGAAAATACACAAAAAGAGCGGCAATAGCGGATCGCCATTCCCGCCAAAAATGAAGACTGGATACGCCCAGCAATCATAGTTAATCAGGTTAAAGTGATATCATAAATAATAATAAGCCCTTTCTTTAATCGACTTCAGACAGTTATTGGCTGAAAAGAACTCACGTGCACAGATAAGAGGTTAATGCTAGTGTGAAGGTATTTACTCCACCAATCATAAAATTCAAAACAGGCTGGCAGAAACGCCTGTGGGAGTCAATCAATTTATAACGACAAAATATTCGTGAATATTCAAGAAGAGCAAGCGTTGATATATCGCCTCTGCCTCCGTAACAAAGATGTTTTCGCTGAAGATTTTTTGAACAAATCTTAATTATGTTGCATACAACTAAACAGTTTCATAATTTTGTGACTATTTCGTAATAAAATACGAGGGAGTATACCTTTAAGGGATATGACTTGATAAATTAACAAAATGTTTCTCTTCGAAATTAGGTAATAGGGTGGTTAAGATTTTTAACTCGTACGGATACGTGTACGTCTAGCGATGATTTGTGTGCTTACGTCATCAATAATTGCATACTATCTACCAGTTAGAAGTAAAGTCTAGACGTTAACTACCAGGAGGCCGTTTACACGTGGCTTAAAATCGTGTACTTTGAATTCATTTTTCGGTTTTCGGAATGAATTCGTAAATATACATTTTATTTATTTATTTATTTTTATTGAAAGTTGAGAACATACATCTGAGCAATCATTTAAAGCGTTCACTTGGAAATCAGTGAGGGGTGAATAAGACAAAACAAGGTTTGTTGTGAGGATGAACCGACAGTATTTGTCATAATTATCTCCACTATTGCAAAGTTGAATAGATGGACCATTTCGTGTTGATGGCCCTTTAACAGTATTTCAGTCTTGTTGGACTTATTACGGAATGTATGGAATAATCCAGATGCTACAGAAGAACCATGACCCCAGCTGGAATAGAAACCGCGACCTCAATATCATGAGTCTAGGCTGTCGACAAATAGGAGGGGCGGGAGTCTAGCGATATATGTAATGCATTAGCCTACCAATTTGGGGTTTGCAGGTTCGATCCTCGCATTCGGAACTAAATGCTTCAATATGGCGGAAACTACCGATAACGACTTACGGGTTTATCCGAGAGCTTACCTTTTCAACTCCTGTCGAGTTTTATATGCAATTACATTGGAATATAATGCAAAATGTGAAATTAAATACATATATGATATTACGACAATTTTTTTATAAGTTATCATCATAAACTTCAGTCTTTGTCCGTTAATATGGTATAAAAATATACAAATTGAATTCATGTTTTGATTCTTTCATCGGCTTTTGAAGTTTGAAGCTTCAATCACATGAAATTATATAAGAATAATGTCGAAAATGCCTAAGAAGCTATTTTCAGCCTAAAATTTGGAAATGATCGGATTTTCTATAAAACTGTTATAAGTTATCACCATCGAGAGATTTGTACAAGGTTTACATTGATGTAATTTATTATAAAATGGGTATACTATAAGTTTCTTCCATTGGTCTCTAAACATACAGAAATTCGCGTTTCGAAACAACCTCGCTCATTATCATGTCTCAAATAGTTTGTTCAAATCCGCCTATCCTGCGCAAAGGCTTACAGCACATCATTTCTTGGTATTCGTGTTTTGTGTGTGTATTTCATGTGTGCTTTTATGATCTAATCATGTAATTAAGAAAGGTAGAATATCTATATAGTCTGATTAAGAAAGAGAGAAAGAAAGAAAGAACGAATAAACAAACGAACTCAAGAAAGGAACAAAGAGAAAGAAGTCACGTAACTCCTTCACGTGACCATAAATAATGAACAGACATTTAATCGAATTCTTATGAATTATAAAAAGCCAGTAATAAGCTAAAAAACTCTGTAAACAAATAATTACATATTTTATGGTAAAGTTCGTTCAGTCTATTAATTATCATATAATTGCTAATGTTGGCGCTAACAGATTTGATCGAAATTTATTTGAGTGTGGTAGGGCGTATTTATCAAACAAAAACAAAAAAACGAAATATGTTTTGTCTATCCCAGGGTAGAATCTTAGTATCCACAGAATCGTATTAATTTATAGACTGGCAGATTTGCTCATTCATAATTAGGAGACACGAAGAGACATACACTGTATTGCTCTCTTAAGATATAACGGTCGAAAAAATTGTTGACTGTAAGAAACTAAATTATGGATAAATACGACCTACCTAAATCATGGTGAAGATTTCCTCGTAACGTTGTGTAAAGGTTTGTTTAATCGCTATGGGAAAAAAGTTGCTATGAAACATTTTTCTTGCAAGACTATAAAAATATTTCTATCCTTAACTTTATTTGTAATATTTCTGTTATTGATGAAAGTGTTTCCCTTTATGTGAAGGTAGAAAGGATTTTTGTGCTATTTTATGTAATTCTGCTAATATGAGTACTTACGATAATAAACCTGTGCATCTGCGCAAACTTAGCAGCATCTGATATGTGCAAACTGATAAGACTGAACAATGTCTGATCAGTTTGCGCAAGCTGATCAAAATTTGTTGACAGTACGCGCTATTATATACATTTATTACAAGAGGATTAATCGACTATCGATAATAAAATCCGATATTACCTCATAACAGTTATTGTTATTGTCAAACCGTTAAAGTTTGTTAAAGTCATCATGATATGAACAAAGATAAATGATAAGAAATATAAAGCTGCAATATTAGATTTATGGAATTAGTTATTATGAGTTTTGGGCTTGACTTACTATTTACATTTTAGTATTGTGTATATCAATATGCAAACTGACTCAGACCAGCTTATGCACTTGCGAAACACTTGTCTGAGTCTATGATCAGTTAATAATTTGTCAGTTTTAGTTCGATTTGAGTTTGTACATAACTTGACCCGTGTTTCTGCACAAACCAAACTGATCAGAATTTCTTATCAAAATATTTTGAACATGTGTGACCAAATCAGCCTATGCCGGTGCGAAAACCATTTAAAATTGACAAGCTGTTCGCATGTGGTAATTATATTGAGATAGAATTAAAAACAGTAAGAAATGCGAAAAGAACAATTAAAAGGTACAAGGCACTGGTCAGCGGTTTGGCTGGTCCGACCAAGGCCAGGTTACTTTTTTTCTGGTCATTGTTCAAAATTTTCCTCATATGAGCCGCGATACGATAAAACGAACAAAGTGGAATGTTCGCCCAGCGCACACGCAGATCAGTCTAGGCAGCCATCCAGTCTGATCAGAGTCTTTGCTGTGCGCTTAAAGGGCAGCTGAGACTCTAAGCTACCTCCGTGCCGATAGCGCAGCCTCTGATCAGATAAGGCGGAAGCCTAGGTTGATCTGAGACTTCGCTGTGCGTAAGTGCACCTTTGTCGCGGCTCATTTAATTGTTTCTAAGAGTTTATTAGTTTATTAGAGTCTCATCCTGGTGTTCAACATCACATACATATATAAACATATTACAAAATAAAAATATACCAATCCATTCAATATAGAATTATAAGAGACTTATCACAGCAGTACATATTTACAAGCATCACCATTATAAAATTTACTGAAAGATATATACAATCTATCACACGCTCAACTCAGCAGGGAAGCAAGCCGATCGAAGAAACTCGTGGTACGCCACCACACACACAAAAGGAACCTAAAGTCATCCACTGAGAAGCCGCTGCCGGTCGGAAGGTGTGGAAACAAATTCGGTCACACGTCTTGTCAAAACATTGCAATTTTAAAATTAACACCAGTCCTGTCAACGGCAATGAAGGTCAGAAATGGATATTTAATCCGATATGTATTAAAGAACGTCATTTTGATGATTATTTTTGTATAAAACAGTAATTGGAGCCGCGTCGCAACTAAATCAACGCAGTGCCGCATAGCGCCCTGCGAAGTCTCAGATCAGCCTTGGCAGCCTCCCAGACTGATCAGAATCTTCGCTGCGTGCTTACAGGACAGACAACGGTCTAAGCTACCTCTATGCGGACAGCGAAGACCCAGATCAGACTGGGCGAAGGCATACGCTGATCTGAGTGTTCGCAGGGCGCACATGCAAATTTGTTTGTTTTGTCGCGGTAGGGCATATTTGTTTATTTATTTTTGTTCGCTGAAAAACGTAGAAAATCATACTATCTTAAATTTTTATCTTAAATGTTTCAAATAGCGCAGCTTAGCAACATGCCGAAAGACACAATTTACATAAAACTTTTTAACAGTTTTGTCAAAACAGAAAACCAAAAGAAAAAGGTTGTTATTGCTGTTTAGTTGTAGTTTAACGTCCCAGTAAACAATATTTTAGTCATTTCGAGATGTTTTCTCTGAATTTGTAGGACTACTAGTATTGCTTGGCCTGCGATAAATGACTCCCAGGTCTAGCAGCTCTGCAGCAGAAGCACCAGGCAACCAATCTTTTTCGCGAACCCCGATGTGCGGTGCAAAAGAAAAAAAAAAGAAACGAGAAAAAACATGTGGGTGGATGGGTATCTGTAACAGGCTTAATCTCTGCATAAAGATGAGACTTCAAAGGGATCGAAATATCATAATTTCATTATTATTATAAGTATTTATTGTTTTATGTTTTTATTGTCAGAAACTAAAACAAACCGCTGAAACTGACCAATAATCAGATCTATTTTCTGACCAATCCTTACGAAATTTGACTTAAATATCAGGGGAAAAAAGATTTATTACAACGAAAAGGAGAAACTGAGAAAAATAAATTGATTTGATCTGAGAAAAAGAAAATAAATACCCATATTGTTAAAAATTAAAAATGTTTCCATCCAGCTACTTCGTATTGTTATTGGCTGATATTATGCTAATAAAAAACTAAACACAGTGATGACAAAACCGGCTTCGGAGAAGTTCAACACCTGTACATATCCTGGGATATGGACATCGATATGCCATACCTAATTTCGGTTAATGCCTATCGCTCCGCGGGTCTAAGGGAAATAACTGCATTCACATCAATACTCGCTACAGGTAACAGGTAACCGATTACACTATTTAGCGCGCATTGAAGACATAAGTTCCAGCTGGCTTCATCGGTCTTTCGGATGAGACTTTAAACTGATGTCCCGGTCTCTTTATGATCTTAGAGCTAGCGGGTCTTAAAACGGCCAGGTTCACTCACTCTTGAAACCAACAAATACACTAATGATGTGGACACATGCCAGCATCATAAATGAGACTAGTTGAAGAAGGTGGCTGGAATCAACTGTATCCTTAAAGGTGGGTTTACACGGCGACACATGCTGCATGATACATGTGTCATGCAACCGTTTCCGTTTTTTATGGCCCCAACTTTGAAGAAGTTGAGGGGCCATATTTGTTTGCCCCTGACTGTCCGTCCGTCCTTTTGTCCGTCCGTCCGTACGTAACACTTCATTAACTCAAGAACCGTAACTGCTGGGATCTTGAAATTTCATAGGTAGGTAGACTATAAAAACTCAGAGGACATAATTTTTTTCTAATCCATCAGCCTTGAACTTGCAGAGTTATGCCCCTTTTTAAAAAATATAAAGGAATGTTTGTTCCCAAAATGCTGGAAATATCGTTCAAGCTAAGATGCTCATATTTAACATACTCCTAGAGCCCAAGGTGAAGATCATCTGATCAACTTTTGGGCAAATTCCGTGAAAAAATGACTGAATTATGCCCCTTTGTTGAATATGGCATTTTTCCAACTTTCGGACCGTTTGATCTAGAACCCTAACTTTTGGTATACTATTAATATTTGATGTGCTTATTATTCTGATGTTCGTTGTATTATGATACATTCATTATTGAAAGAGTTATTCCCCTTTTCTCATCTGTATAAAACATAATTTTGGGTGGTCTATTTGTCAAGAACAAAAACTGGGTGGGCCTTGATATTTATTTAATGGAAAGACCATAAAAATAAGCGGACCAGTATTTTTTTTCCTTTCCGTCTGCCATGTACTTACAGAATTATGACCCTTTTTCGGAAAATTACATGAAAGATTTTTCCCAAAATCCTGGGAATACCGTTTGAGCTAGGGTGCTCATATTTGGCATGCTCCAAGGGATTAGGAATAGATTACCAGTTTAGCTTTTGGGTGAAGAAATTAACCGAATTATGCCCCTTTGTTGAATTTGGCATTTTTCAAACTTTCGAACCGTTTGACCTAGAGCCCTAATTTTTCGTATACTATTTGTATTCGATGTGCTGATCATTCTGATGTTAAATGCGTTATGATGCATTCATTATTGACAGAGTTATTTCACGTTTCTCATCTGTTTAAAACATCATTTTGGGTGGTGTACTTCTCGAGAACAATAACTGGGTGGGCCTTGATATTTATAAAATGGATAGACCATAAAAAAGAAGCGAACCCGGATTTTTTTTCTTTTCCGTCTGCCATGTACTTACAAAATCATGCCCCTTTTTCAAAAAACTACATAAAAGATTGTTCCAAAATCCTGGGAATACCGTTTGAGCTAGGATGCCCATATTTGGCATACTCTTCGGAGAGCTAAGGTGTAAATCAGCTGATTAACTTTTGGGCAAATTTCGTGAAAAAATGACCGAACTATGCCCCTTTGTTGAATTTGGCATTTTTCAAACTTTCGAACCCTAATGTTTTGGTATACTATTAGTATTTGATGTGCTTATCATTCTGATGTTAATTGCGTTATGATGCATTCATTATTGACAGAGTTATTCTCCTTTTCTCATCTGTATAAAACATACTTTTGGGTGGTCTATTTCTCAAGAACAATAACTTGGCGGGCCTTTATATTTATAAAATGGATAGACCAGACAAAATAAAAAAAAGCCCGTAATTTTTTCTCTTCCGTCTGCCATTTACTTACAGAATTATGCCTTTTTTTCAAAAGTTACATAAAAGTTTGTTTCCTAAATCCTGGGAATACCGTTTGACCTAGGCTACTCATATTTATAATACTGCTAGGGGCTTAGGTGAAGATCACATGATTAACGTTTGGACAAATTCCGTGAAAAATGACCAAATTATGCCCCTTTGTTGAATTTGGCATTTTTCCAACTTTTGAACCGTTTTCTCTAGAAGCCTGATTTTTAATATACTATTACTTTTTGATGTGCTTAACATTCTGATGTAGGTTGTGTTATGATGCATTCATTATTGACAGAGTTATTCTCCTTTTCTCATCTGTATAAAACATGATTATGGGTAGTCTATTTTTGCTAGGGGCTCAAGTGTAGCTCACCTAATTATTCTGTAAGAAAATGAGCAAGTCATGCGAGACATCTAAAGTTTGACATCTTTAGCTCACCTAATTATTCTGTAAGAAATGAGCAAGTCATGCGAGACATCTAAAGTTTGACAGCTTTAGTTGCAAGCATACGGTTGGGGGCATAGTGTTTCACAAACACACTTTCTAGTTTGCAAGTAGGCTTTGTTTAGGCGATGAGATATGTTGCATGCAAAAGATTTATGACATTCAATAAACGTTTGGGGTGTTTATACGGTGACATACCGGTGTGTTGCATTACACATTTGTCATTCAACGTGTGTCGTCGTGTAACTCCACCTTAAAAGTGTTAAAATGGAGAAACTGGACTGTGTAGTACATGGGGATTGTAGAGCATATACCAGTTACATTAAATATCCACAGCTATTACAGTGGGTAGTGCCGGTCGGTTTGATCATTTATATCTTTCAAAAGAAATCTGAGGTGGGTGAGGAGAAGAGGATATAAGCGTATATTGAAATAACGGAGTGAAACAGACCATAATAAGGGCGTAACATTACCCAATTATTAGGGCAAATGGGGGTCTAAGATGGTCGCCGGCGGGAACATAGGACGGCAGCCCGTTATACATTAATATAGTTAGAGCGGACAATCCCTGTCAATTTTCATGAAAATAAATAAAAAATAAATAAATAAAATAAGAAAATAAATAAAAAATGGCATTGGTATTGGTAAAGAGATGCTCTGAACACTAGGAAGATTTAACACATACACGAAAACACGGACGATAGGTCATGCTGATAGCTTTTCGACACTTTATTTAGTACAGCTGAAAGAAAAAGTTTTTCTTGTAAATACACGTACACGTACAAGGCACTTTTTTCTTAGCCATTTTCAAAGACAGTTCTAACGGGTGCGTGTACGTGTAGCAAGCAGTAGCCGTACGCGTACAAGCTCTAAATCTTAACCTCCCTAATAGCAGCATAAAGCCAATAAATGCGCATTTTTAAGCTTTGATATTTAATGATATTCAAGTTTTATGCATGGAATAGTAGCTTAGGTAATAACGGGTCAGGTTGATGCGATGAAGTTATTTATTTATTATGTCCCCCCACCAAAGGTGAGGGGGAACATATTGTTTTCAGTGCGGATCCCGTCGGCGTCTGCGTCGGCGTCGGCGTGACAGATTCTTGTATGCACGATATCTCTTGAACCATTGCATGGAATTTCACCAAACTTGCATGGATATATCATTGGGACAAGTGTAAGAGCTGATTAGATTTTGATGACCTGGACCTCATTTTCCAGGTCACAGGAAGACTTAGATGACAATTTCTTGTATGCGCAATATCTCTTGAACCATTGCATGAAATTTCACTAAACTTGCATGGATATATCATTGGGACAAGTGTAAGAGCTGATTAGATTTTGGTGACCTTGACCTTATTTTCAAGGTCACTGGATGACTTAGATGACAATTTTTGTACCCAATTTCTTTTATGCGCGATATCTCTTGAACCAATGGATGGAATTTCACCAAACTTCATGGATATATCATTGGCAAAAGTGTAAGAGCTAATTAGATTTTGGTGACCTTGACCTCATTTTCAAGGTCACTGGATGACTTAGATGACAATTTCTTGTATCCACTACATCTCATGAACCAATGGATGGAATTATACAAAACTTGCATGGATATATTATTGGGACAAGTTTTTGAGCTGATTAGATTTTGGTGACCTTGACTTTATTTTCAAGGTCACTGGAGGACTTGGATGACTGTTTCTTGTACCCATTATATCTCCTGAACCAATAAATGGAATTTCACCAAACTTTCCTGGATACATGATTGGGGCAAGTTTATGAGCTGTTTAGATTTTGGTGACCTTGACCTTATTTTAAAGGTCACTGGAGGACTAACATGGCAATTCTTGTACCCACAATATCTCCTGAACCAATGGATGAAATTTCACCAAACTTTCGTGGATACATGATTTGGACAAGTTTAAGAGCTGAACAAAATGTTGGTGACCTTGATCTCATTTTCAAGGTCACAAGAGGATTTAGATATGTGAAATTTTCACTAAAATTTATGTATCTTTTTAGCCTTTGGCTTGATTTCCACTTTACTTTCATAGATATACCTATGGGACAGTCTCAAGAGTGTACTGTGTTTTGATGACCTTGACCCCATTTTCAAGGTCAAAAACTATCTTACAAATGCGTATTTTTCTCTCTTAAAAATGAGATATCTTGAATCAATGGATGGATATTCATCAAACTTGCATGAATGTATCGTTGTGCCAGTTTAAGACATGTTTAGTGGTTGGTGACCTTGACCCTTTATTGAAGGACATAGTCTTCTATGTAGGATATCTTTAGAACCAGCGGATGGATTTTGTCCAAACTTGCATAGATAGTTTTATTTGTACAGGCTTTTTATTCATTAGAGGGAATGGGAAATGGGCTGGTGGGGGGACATCAGTTTTTCTCTGAAAAACATTTCTAGTTCCTATTTATATTTGTGTTTGTGATCTGTATATAAAGGCAGTACCCGAGCTTCTGAGTAACCAAGTTTCTGCTCTTCGAATTAGAGAGGACACCGAAAGATTTGGGGCTAGGGTTCGAGACATGAATTCATTTCCTTGAATATTGTTATAAAAATTGAAGGCAAACAATCAGAGGAACATCATTGTGAGAACTACAAAATAACAAACAACATATAAAGATATTATACAGTTATTGACTATGGAGGCATTGGATATGATGTGATATTCACCAGAAAATGTCCAATATTGACCGAGGCGACAGCCGAGGTTAAAATTGGTATTTTCTGGTGAATATCACATCATATCCAATGACCCCATAATCAACAATTGTTTTATTATATAACAATAAAAAAATTGTTATTTATTTATTTTATTTTTTTCAGTTAGCTTGCTAATCTGTTTTTGTTGCTTGGCTTGCCTTCTACATCTGTGTCATCCACCATGTTTGTTATGCGCAACAGATACTGGTACCCAGGCATACTGCGGAAATATGAAACCAGTCTACCCCTGTGTTTTCTAATGCTGATTGCTTCAACACATGATCTAAATTTAGAAACTAATAATCAATGTGAATATAACAAAATATTGAATGAGTTGAAATTAGCTCTGAGCCAATGAAATTTGCTTTATTCATAGGTTATATAATAAAGCATAATATAGGTGGAAAATCGTAAAATTGTTTTGTTTTATACAGCACTCATGCAGTATTTATATAATACAAATATAAAATATGATTATGTTTTGTAATTCAATAATATGCTATGAAGGTCTCGAGACTTTAAATAAAGAATGTAATGTAAGAAAACTTTATTCCCAAGTAGTTATATCTTTGCATGACAGAAACAAATTCCTACAAAACAATTGCTAATTTAGTCATAGAATCGTTTTGTAAGATGGAATATTAACATCTCACGAAATATTTAAATGTCCAAACAGCCCCACCCGCACCTACTGCAAGCATAGTTGGCCCTTGCCCTACTATTTGTCACCCGACATAGGCGGAGGGGGACTATAGAAATGACCCTCGTCCTTCCGTGTGTGCGTCCGTCAGTCCTTCCGTCCGTCCGAGTGTTCTAAATCTTGTCTCCGCAACTCCTCCTACGTCTTTCATCGGATTGATTTGAAATTTTACAGAATGTATTCTTATGATAAGAAGATGTACATGTGATTTTGGATTTTTGTTTCGGCTTTGTTTGATGGAGTTACAGCCCTTGCTGACTCAGACCTTGTCCCCGCAACACCTACCACATTTTGTATCAGATAGACTAAAAAATATGCAGAATGTTTCATCATCATCTGAACGTGTGCATGTGATTTCGGAATTTCAATTGTCCCCTTTTTTTTACAAAATTATGGCCCTTTGTCGTTTTGGCATTTTTCGACCTATGAACCGTTTGACTGAGAGAGCTGAAATTTGGTATGCGATTAGTATTTGGTGAATGGATTATTCTGATTATCGTTAGGATGTGCTAAGTTGATTTATGACAGAGTTATTCCCCTTTCATAAACAATAGACGTTCAATTAAAAGTTAAAGGATAACTCCAGAACTATTTATATTAATGGCCTGAATTTTCATATATGCATCATTTATTTTTCATCAGATTCATATTAGCAGGATTATGGCCTTTGTTATTGGGTATACAGTCTTGGTGTTTTGTGCATTCTGTAAGTGCAAAAAGTTTCAGTCACCTAAGTTTAAAGATATATGCCCCTTTCTAAACTTAAGTATTTTATGAAGTAACACGGTATGTATCTTTGCTTACGCTTCAGTTATTATTTGATTATCAAGTTCTGTAAAACACATTTTGCCATATAGTTACTCTGAAACTGAATAAAGGGCAGCAGTTTGTGTCACATTTCAAACATCGGGTGACACTAGGCCGATGGCCTATTATTTCATTTAAAAAAAAAAAAGTAGAACACCCCGGCACTGAAAGATACCCAACACCACCGCCCGACCACAAGATAAGGAAACAGAGAAGTATACACTGATGAAGACAAATATTAAGTCAGGCTATAGAGAGACAGCCGCTAATGGATGTCTGCAATGCCATTGAGTAAGAAGACAAGAAAGGAGAGTGTTTAATGTATATTAAAACTATTTTGTAATCAGAAATTCGTAATAACAAGAATCGCCCCATTTCATAAGGAGCTTCTCATAAAAGAAAGAATTGGCTACCTGGAGTATAAATCCTTTACTGTAAGAAGAGTTGTCATTTGGAACCGGCTCATCGTCTAGGAAAACAAAATGACATTGTTTACATTTGTAAAATGTCGACATAATTTAGGTATGTACAGAAGATTAAAACACATTTAATACTGCATGTATATCTCCCTAACATTGCAAAGATTCAAGTAGAAACTCTTTTAGATTTTAATTTGACTTTACTGTAGCTGGTGTTGTGCCGCGTGGCGGCCGTTAAACGTCTCCCCGTACATCATCCATAGTGCAGATTATATTTATTTTTGTCCTTTGAGATCAGAGGATATATTCTGAGAAATCAGAAATTTTTTGATGGATTTAGACTCTTATTCTAGATTACCGATTTTTAATTGTTTGGACTTCTTTCGACACTTATTAGTCTTTCAACCGACTGCCTTATAGAAATTAAGAAATTACAGTATGTTTTTCTCTGACTTTTATCGCCAGATACTGTCAGGGTCACTGATGAGGCTTGAATAGCCGAAACTTCGAAGAATGGCCCATGTTCCTTCTTTCGAATGTGTTCTCTGCTCTCGAAGGAACTCTTTAAGATTTTAATCTGAATAGTTAGATCCTTTAGAAGCACGGAATGCACCAAAGAAATGAAAATAGCAGACTCGTTTAATGGAGTCTGTTCATGACCAGTTATATAAAAATGTACAACACTGGCCACAAGCCCTAGCACCGGCTTAAGTAGAACTCTATTTTTAAAATGACTCTAAATGAACTACATGATCCCAAAGGACCATACAATATAATCTGCACTATGATGATGTACGTAATGACGTTTTACGTCCGCCACACGGCACAACACCAGCTGCAGCGAAGACAAATCATTTGTATAAATACTAAGTTCATTTTTAAGTACGTCTGATTGCAGTCGACGGCAAGTGGGGAAACTGGGGCGAATGGACTGATTGTACAAAGGAATGTGGTGGCGGCATGCAATCAAGGACTCGGCAATGTGATCCTCCAAGATATGGAGGGAAAAATTGTATTGGAAATGCTTACATGACAAAGGAATGTAATTCTCACTCTTGTCCCGGTAAGTTACAGATTTTAACCGCTTTTTTATATATTGATTTATTTATCTATTTTTAAGAAATCAAAAAAAAAATGCTAAACGCCTGCTGCATTTTATTGCGTTTATCTGGTAAATCTGTTCGGAAGCCTATATATGTAACATTATGTTTTGTAAAAGGACCGTTAGAGTTTTTTTTTTTTTTTTTATTTTTTGTTTAATGTTTTTCTGTTTGGACTTTGTTGTTTTGGTTTGGCCCATTATAGACGTAGGGCTATGGTCACTTTAAGACTACGTAACCACACCATAATTTATTAAACAATTAAGTCTGCTTACATGCAGATATATGCGATAATCACAAGAGAGACAGCAGTTATAATACAACCTTTCCATATCAGCATAAAAATCATATGTTCTCTTGTTCCCAGACTCCTGCACTCTCTATACGCAATCGACTATCCCATACTAGGCATTTGTGTGTTTTGTGTTTTGTGATTGTGTTGAACAGGAAAATATATAGGGGATACTATTCAAAGGATTAAGTAAAGCAGATGACATTTTAAACTGCTGTATAAGAGAATAAAACAAATGTTCCGTATTTTTTTGTAGTTGACGGCAATTGGGGGCAATGGAATGATTGGTCTCAATGTACAAAGACCTGTGGTAATGGTACAACTACCAGAACGCGGACGTGTGATTCCCCAGCACCAGTGTTTGGGGGCAAAGTCTGTGATGGGGACGCTCAGAACGAATCTACCTGTAATGCTGAGCCTTGTCCTGGTATTTAGCAGTTCGATTCATTTCCATAGCAAACGAAAATTTGATTTTTAACTTGCTGTTTGCTTTGTTCAACACCATAAGGTTTCACAGTGTAGTTGTTCTCCTGCAAATACTTGTATTTTAGGAGAAATAAATTGGCCTGATCACTTTGGCCGGTGAGATAACGTTTTTATGAGTTCTATTTTATTATTACTATCATTATCTTCTCAGGTGTCATAAAATCACTTTCGGACAGCGTCACTGTTATAGTCTCGCCTCTATCATATTTTAGCCGCGGCTCATATTTTAGCCGCGACGCGACAAGACCAACAAAGTGGTTGTGCGCCCAGCGCAGACTCATATCAGCCTGGGCATCTGCCCAGTCTGATCAGAGTCTTCTCTGTCCACATGGAGGTAGCTTAGACCCTCAGCTATCCTTTGAGCGCTTAGCAAAGAGACTAATTTGACTGGGCGGATGTACTGGGTGACCTGAGTCTGTGCTAGGCGCACAATCACTTTGTTGGTTTTCGCGTGTCGCGGCTCAATTCATTTTTATCATCATCAGCCTCTACATGTACATCTTCACCCATCATAGAATACTAGCAAGCTAATTTTAGAACAAAACTTGAACTGTCAGAAAATCTGACTACCCCCGCTGTTACAGCTGTGTTTCCAATGCATATGGCCTGTATAAAGAAAACAAAACTTGAAACTAGAGGGAGGTATTCGAGAGATTACAAATATCTTCCCTTACTCGTTTGAATAATAAAGGTACAGTTTCCCATAACCCACACTTTTCGTATCAGACGGTTGAGCAGTCAAAATATTTGAAGTTCGTTGTGCAAGATGTCTACAGTGGTCATGGTATACGGTATAAGTCATGGTATAACTTTATCGCACAATATTACTTTGTTCTGTTCTGTTTCACTTCTTGTAACGACGTTCCCCAAGTGGCCCAGGGTTACGTCACAATAATATACATGCGTTTACGACGAGAGTACTAGCTGTAACATAACATGATTCCCGGCGTTGTTAACATTCTAGGCTCGGTCTTCAGTCAAGTTTCCGCCTCCTAGCGCTGTACTCATATCAGCCTGCGCTTTCGCACAGGCTGTCTTTGCACGAGGGACCTTGCACCATGCGCAAAGGGACGTAGTTTTAGAGCAAAGATTCTTGTCTATGCAAAAGCGCTACGGTCCCTTTTTTACGCTCTGTATGCAGCTATTTTTTTAAACAAACAAACACACTCGGCAGTAGCGGTCACTCGTAACGGGTTCCTTCGCTTTGTGCGAACATGACAGACTTAAACCAGTCTGTGCCTCCTCTCAGCCTGTTTCCGCAGAGTGATTCCGTAAAGCAATTAGGTATGATCGGTGTGACCAAAATCGCAGGCTAATTGTTATAATTTATTCGCATACATTATAACATATGGCGCTTTTTCGCGCAGAAATATTTTTTTTACAGCAGTAATAAGAAACCGAGCCGTCTATTTATAGGCGTTTGCAATACGAGCAACCGATTTACTGGCTCCAGGTTCACGTTAAGCGTTTAATGCGGCGCCGTATCACCCCAGCTCTGTGTTTATCGCTAATTATTAAATTTTATAATTTGATTGATGAATTTTTTGACTCAAACATTCCCTTGTCTAGGCCCAGACAAACACGTTGACTTGCACATTTTGTGGCTAGCTAGAGCAACTCTTCTGATCAAGCTCTTCACAAAAGCGTGTCATTTGGGAGGTTTTACTATGCCCTGTACACTGATTTTTTACAGGTACTGGCTCTCGTTTCAGCTAAAGCGCTAGCTGACGCGGCTTATATTTCCCGGCTCTGTGTTAATCAATCGGAACAATTAATCGTTAATTACTCATTTATTTTGCAATTAATAAAAAATCCCCTCGTATATTCGTTAGTCCATGCGAAGACGGACAAGTTGATATGCATATTGTATGGGTAGGTATAGCCGTTATACAAATTTTTGTGGATAAAAAAAGCGTCTTATGACAGTTTTCGGCGAAGTGAACACAATATATCTTCCCATGCCATGTACGAGGAGCGATCGAAAAGTTCTAAGCCCCACCATGTTTTGAACCTTTAGAGCGAATTTGAGTTATTGATTTTAAACAGCCATTCTACAGAGCAACAGTTTCCCAATTTCGGGAATTTATATTAAATATCAACTGAATAACACTTCACCTTTTACAGTTACCCCCATGAGGCACTATATAACCCCTTGACCGACCATAACTTTAGCAGTGTCAAACATTTGCAATTGATTTTTTGCAAATATATGTCCTACAGCATCCCGGTAATTAATGATATAAAACATAAATTTATTCCATTTCAGAATGAAAAGCAAAATTTTAATTGAGTTTCTGCAGACAGTGCACAATCGGAGTCGCATGCTCTGCGTGCACAGAAGCGGATATGTTTTAACTATTTTTGACTAAAATCATGTAATATGTCAATGTTTATATGAGTGTAAACAGTGTTTGATTTTGCTCGCCATTTTCCTAACAACCACGAAAGTAGGATATGGGTCTCTAAATTTCAGGGTTGCAATATCTAAGGGTTTACGGTAAAGCCACCAGATGCCAACATATTTTGTATTTCCATCAATTGACAAAGCATCATATTTTTATGTACTACATCAAGAACCGTTCAAATCTTGTAGAATGTGCAAAATGTTTTTCCAAAGTAAGGCAAGACAAATAGATTCTAATGTTATTATAAAATGTGCCACCCCTCTTGTGTTTAAGGTGCTGTAAAAAGGGAAACTTTCGCCAAATAGTTTTGAAACTTCCATCGAAAGCTCGTAAATGACAATTAATTATATTCGTGTTAAGCACGCATGCGCAGATTTACTAGAAATATTTTTGGCTCAGAACTTTTCGATCGCTCCTCGCATGAGCAGTCTACTGAGAACTCTGTAATGAGCAGTTTCATCTATACAGCATTTTTAGAAGGAAAAATGAAAAACAAAAATATATGGAATAATAAGCAGCGGGAGCCCTGTCCTCTTTTCCACGATACAACAAGTCATTGTCAACTCATATATCAAAAATGATGGATCTACATTGAATAGTTGCTGGGAAATATGTTATAAAACTTTTCGTAATTCATTAGATGAAGAAAAACAAAAACAAGTACTGGGAAGAATAAACAGAGAAAGACCTGGTCTATATCGCAACATACAACAGGTCATTGTCAACTCAATTATACCAAACATAAGCTTTCTACCTTACACTCTTGCTGAGAAATTTGTTAACATAAAATTTCATTATACATGCATGGGTAGAAAGAAAAGGGAAGAATAGGAGTAACGGGCATATTCTCTATAATAAGATATAACAATTGATTGTCAACTCATATACCAAGTATGAGCCTTCTACATTGAACAGATGCTGAGGAATATATTACGAAAAATACAGTACTGAATGAATGGAGAGAAAGAAATGTGAACAAATACAGGGAAGATAAAACTGGAGAAAGCTTGTTTTTTACCTCACTCTACAACTGTATATACCAAATATGAACTTTTATCTTATATGGTTGTGGAGATATATGTAACAAAAACAAATATGGAGAGACAGAAAAATGTACAAATACAGAGGATAACAAACAGGAGTAGGTCGGTTCTCAAACCCACGATACAAATTGTCATTTTCAACCTGTATAACAAATAGAAGTTTTTATACGTTTAAGGAGGAGATATCCTGGACAACAACGTGTTGAAAAATTACGGAAGGACGGACGGAAGAACGGACGGACGGAAAGACGAACAGATGTAAACCAGTATACCCCTGACGTTTTTAAAGTGGGAGTATAATTAGTTCCTTGTGTGTCTACCTCAAATTAAGATCTAAATTAGTCCTTTCAAGAGCAGAGATTACATTCAAAAGAAGGAACTTTGATCAGACTTCGAAATTCGGCTATTCAAGCTTCATCAGATGCCCTGAAAAAATCTGGTGACGAAAACCAGAGGAAAACTTACTGTATTTTTTCTTATTTTTATGAGGCAGTCGATTCAAAGACTAATTGGTATCAAGAAAGAATAAAAAAACGGTGATCTAAAACATGGGTCTAAACTAGTTCTAAATTTTTGATTTCTCAGAATATATCCACTGATCTCAAATAAAAAAAATAAGATATAATCTGCACGATGAATGATGTACGGGGAGACATTTTTCGCCCAGCATATGAAATAACACAAGCTGCAGCAAAGAATTTGGATGGTGTACTGGAAACGGTTTACGGCCGACAACGGCACAATACCAGCTGCAGTAAAAAGATGAAAGGTAAAGGTAAAGGTTACCCATAGCCTAATAGCCGTAGGGGACCCCCTGCGTCTTGGCCACAGCATATGAAAGGCGGAGCCCATCCCTCTCCTTTCGCTGCCTTATCCTTCCCTGATCCGAAAATGGTACCCATTTACTGCTTGGTTGACAGAGAGAGTTTTTCAGTCGTCGGCTGGCGACGGTGAACCGCGAACTCACGTCCTTCCGGCGACTTTCTTCACCACAACCGAGCGTCTCTAACAACTCGACCACGGCGTCTCTATATTCTGAGCTGCAGAGAAGTCAAACTCAACTCAAAATTGGCCCTTTCAAGAGCAAAAACACAGTCAAAAGAAGAAATATGGGCTATAGTTCGAAGTTTCGGCTATTCAAACCGTATGGGAAAGGCATATTGTTTTCCCCATTGTTGTCTGTCTGTCCGTCCGTCTCTCTATCTGTCTGTCTCCGCCCGTCTGCCTGTCACAATCGTTTCCGCTCAATAAGTCTGCAACTGTTTGAGATATGTTCACAAAACTTGGAACACATATATAGCATTGTCATTATTGTGCAGAGAACAAGAACCGTAACTCCGACTACATTTTACAGAATTATGTTTCTGCGTAAAATTAAGTATGAAAATCGAGTCCGCTCTATAAATCTGAAACCGTTTGAGATATTTTCAGCTAACGTAATAGAAATATAAAGCATCATCAGACAATGTGCTGAGGACAAGAATCGTAACTCGCCCTACATTTTACGACAGTATGCGCTTTATAATTTTTAGTTAAGAAA
This sequence comes from Ctena decussata, assembly GCA_963989385.1. NCBI lineage: Eukaryota > Metazoa > Mollusca > Bivalvia > Lucinida > Lucinidae > Ctena > Ctena decussata. The sequence goes on from OZ022502.1 coordinate 18,849,411, forward strand.
TCATATCTGCTCTGTAATTTCAAAACAGTTGAATATATTTTCCTGAAACGCGTTATAGATATAAAGCATTATGAGACGATGTGCAGAGATTAAAACCCATAACACCACCTACAAATTTCTCGGAATTATGGCCCTGTGTAAAGTTAAGTATGGAAATCGTTTCCTTCCATAACTCTGAAACCGTTTGAGATAATTTCACAAAGGCCGACGGCCGAGGTTTTCACAATCTCCCGATGGACCTGGCAAAAATAAATGCATTGGAAATTGTTTGATCACTGTTATTGCAAAAATTAAAAAATATGGCTCTATATTTGTCATGGTTTGACAGTCAACGTGCGAGTACATCTTTTAATCAATATCCGTCCTCCTGGCCCGAGGGCATCTAGCAATTTGAAATGGCTGCCATCATCAGTTTGACCTCGTTATTTCGGAAAAGTGACCCATTTTAAGATAATATGGTCGCTGTAGTAAGGGAGAAGGAGCTGCAAATTCATCAAGAAAAAGCAGATACTTTGATTTGCAATAATTTCCATGCAGAACAAACCTGATCCATTCACATGCTTTCCTGCTGTTCTTGATTGCAAAAACTTTGGTATATGTTTTCTTTAACACATATTTAACTGTCCATTTGACATCGCGAAAACATGTTCCCAGCAGTGCTTTGAAATCTGTATCACGACTTGATGACGTATAGAAGGAGTTCAAAGACATGACGAAATGTAAGATAACGTAGGCAGCGCACTACCAATTTTTATACTATGATCGAAAACGGAAGTAGTGGCAACGGTGCATGGTGGAATTATCCCCCCACCATTTACCAATAACATTAATGAAACAGAATGGCAGTGCTGCCTTGGAACGGTCAGCAATACTGCAGAAATGGTGAAACCTGCCTTGTTATATTATGTAGACAGGGAATCATGAAAATAAATTGAGAAAAAAATGATCATGATCTATCGAACTGAACCATTATAATTTTATCTATCTATCTATCTAGTACAGTTTTTTATGGTATGTGGGTGCCAGATATAAGTGTTTTCAAATTTACTCCCAGTTGATGGGCTCTGGACCCAGTGGAGTGCTTGGCTACAGTGTACTGAGACATGTGGTGGTGGTATAAGAAACAGACTGCGCCAATGCGATTCCCCGCCCCCAAGCTATGGAGGAAGCAACTGTTCAGGAAATGCTGAAGAGACTGAATCTTGTAATTCTCATTCGTGCCCAGGTAAGTGGTTCAGTGCATTTTCTTTCAAGTTGGCATAGCTATGTATGTCCGTAAATACCAAAAGACACCGGACACGTTCGACATAACTACCCGGATAAACCCTAGCAACCCCAAAGTCCTCGGACTACTCAAAGATATGTATAGTATATATCTTCGAGTATCCCTGGAATACTTGAGTATTGCTTGGGGTTACCCAAGCAATTTAACCTCAAGCAATTATACCGAAATCTGCCGTTGTCAGCTTCAATTATCACCGGAAAACACGCCATGGCAATAAGCAATATTTGATCTGCGTAATACACAGTTTCACAGTTTCCGAACTCACTGTACCAACTCTTTTGTTTTTTATAGCGTTGAATCGAGAATTCAAACATTAAAACCGGTAGTCGGAAAGTATTATGTTTTTCAGATTTTGTCCGGAATCTGCTTCGTCATTTACGGTTATTTAGCTTTAAAACGGTAAAGAGGTAATATAATTTGCTCTTCGGTCTTTTACTTTATTGCTCTGTGCAATGTCATGTATGGGTGGATAGTAATTGGTACAGTTTTTAAATCGCCCTTGACATGATTCTAAAACATTTTGAGTACTTTCTTACATGTTTTAAAAAAAAATCTTTAAAATAAACGGAAGGCGTTATCAATCTACAGTTTGTTTGTCTTGATAATAGGATGATAGCTAGGTTTTGCACGACACAAACTCGTGTTAAATTAAGCTGTTCGGAATAAAATTTCTGTGACGGCAATGAGTTTTTCATTGTACAGGGCAATAAATTAAAAGACCGCATAGCAAATAATATAAAACTTACCTCTTTACAGTTTTGCAGCTGAATAACCATAAATGACGTAGCGGATTCCGGATAAAATCTCAATACATAATGATTTCCGGCTACTGGTTATAAGTGAATGTTTGTACTCTCGATTCACGCTATATCAACCGGAAGAGCTGGTACAGTGAGTTCGGATACTACGAAGTTTCATGGTATTTACCGGTTTGTCAATATTTTCTGCCATGGGTCTGAAGCTGAAAGTATATGGGAAGAACCAAATATATTTTTCTTTAGCGTTTTGATTTATGGAAATTAACATATGGGTCCACTGATTTTTTTTTACATTTTTTTTTCTTAAAATTCACATTTTTATCACGATCACGCATTGCCTAAACGCAAAAGAAATTTTCCAATCAGCCTCTAGCTAAATATAAAAAAAATTCTATTTTCGGAATTCTCAAAGTATTCAATTGTAAAAAAAGGGACCAGAAAATGTAATTTATAATGATTATGTGCGGGAGGAGGTTAAACCCTGTCATATGCACGAACACCATGTGTCGTCATCAACAACCGCGAAGTCCTGGACATACCACAATATAGGTGACACATGTGGATACACACTTTTATAATGGATTGATGTCACAATTTTATACATGCATAAAATATCATCGTTCATCTACCCATTTTGATATTAAATACTCCTGAAATCTATTTTTACTGCACAAACGCTTCAAATATGAGTACTCTTTCACTTTCATAACCTTCTCGAAGTTGCCCTTCGCTAACACGATATTAATGTGTTGACCAATCAGAGAGCGATATCGATTACACAAGTTTAGCTGAGAGGATCGCCAAGGGGAAATTGGGGGGTGGTTGGGTGGTGCGATGGTGCTGGGTATAACATCCAGTGCCGGGGCGTCCTACTGATTTGAAAAATAGTAGGGCAAGGGCCTACTGTGCTTGCAGTAGGTGCGGTTGGGGTGTTTGGACATTTTTTCTCTCTATCATATCTCTATTCTTTCTCCCTCTCTCTGGGGGACGGCCTTGAAAGAAAGGCCAAGGTCACCAAAATTTAATCAACAGTTTGCACTCTCCCAATGGTGAACCCATGTTAGTTTGGTAAGAAGTCATCCATTGGTTCTTGAGATATAGTAGAATATATTGAATTCAAAGTACCAAAATTAATGAAAATTAACAGTGTCTCTAAAAGAAATTCTGCAGACATAAGATTTTACTTTGAAAGGTAGAATTTGAGAAACAATGTCACCAAAGACATTACTTTAACTTATAAAGGAAGGTATTCATGAATGCCATTAAATTTGAAGGAGCAATATAACTTATAATATGACTCCCCTGGTTCATGCCGATTTCCCCCACCCACTTTAATAACCCCATTATTCCAAAAGTAGCGCTTACGGAGCTTAGCCTTTATTGATTCAGTATAGCGGACACTATAGGCGAATCATCAGCTGAAAATAAAACATTTTGCTCTTGGGAAGAAAAAGGGCATTATAGGCCCCCCTTTGCCAAATCCTCATTGATAAGCACGAAGTATCTATTTTACAAATTTCCTGAAGTGCGCCTCCTATTTACGAACACGTGACTGTCCGCTTGATATAAACAAATGCTTTACACATACAGTGCGACGGCAGCAGTCTAAGTAATGCGCTGACCCTAGTGTACTTTGAAGAACTACCACGCTGACGTTCTTGGTTCTAAATTACTGCTTTTGGTCTAGAATTATAGATAAGAAATTAGTTTTTAATTAAACACCAGAGTTGGTTCATTTCTTCCTAATATTGGCATGTATCCACACAGGGTCCCCTATATTGTGGTTATTCCGATTTTTTTATACAATATCGAGCTTTATTAAATTTGAAAAAGCAGGGTACCAAGCTCAAGATGACAAAAGAGTAATATGTAAAAGCGATATCACTATTTGCTGTTAGAATATATAACACAAGTGTGACAGTTTCATGTAAATGAAGTAAAGTCAGCTGAGACTGAATTCATTTTTTCCAACTTTTTCAATAAGTACTTGTAGGCAACTTACGTATTATGTGTTCAATTTAGTTTAGAAAGCTTTACATATAATAGTTTTAATAATTGTTTTTACTAGTACAATGACTGCAGCAACTTATACGATACGAATTGTAATGGCCGTTTGATCAAGCCCGTTTATCGTTTACACTTTTAGAAGCCCTGCAGTCAGTGAGCTAAGTGTACTGACTTGTTAAGCTGTAACCCATGTATTATATCCTGCTAGAGGCGGAATCCTTTTTCCACCTGTAAACCGGGTTTCATTGCTGATAATAACCTTACCAGAGGCTCAACATGAATTTAGAAAATTGTTGAAAGGGCCATATCATAATCTAACTATTCATCCATTACCGTTATGAAATATAATAACACATTTCTATTTTCGAAATAAATTCAGTTGAAGTTGACGGTCAGTGGGGACAGTGGAGTAATTGGTTAGATTGTACACGGTCATGTGGAGGTGGGACAAGAACAAGAACTCGACAGTGTGACTCACCGCCACCTAGCTCTGAAGATAAATACTGTTCGGGGTACTCTGAAGAGGGAGAGTCCTGTAATTCTCAGCCTTGTCCGGGTAAGTGGCTGCGGGATATAAGTCCAAACTTTTCAATGTTATATAGGTTTCGGGAAAACATCAGATGAAAAAAGGAAGTTCTGACGACTTGATCATTGCCTATCTTTTTACTTTGTTTTCAGATAAATCAAGCCACTTAATAAAAAACTATTTCTTTTCGACCATGGATGATATCGCAAAGTAATAGGAAAATATTGGTAAGATTTTTCCTAAAATCTGGCACGCTAACAAATAGGAGAGCACAAATATGAGATTTTACAATGTTTGACAATGTGAAACAATTAAAACAAAGTTAAGAGACAAACACACAAAACATCATCGGACTATCTTTATACGAGGGTTGATCCAGAAGTACTGTCACTGCAGCTATAAAATCGTGTAAAATATAAAGACAGAAACAAGATTTGGTATACAAGTACCTAAATCTATTCGCATTATGGTCTGAAAATGACAAAAAAGCAGTGCAAAATTATCAAGATATCGAGACAGACAGAAAGCATGGTAAGATACGCGCACGTCAATAACGTTGTTGACGTTCCAGACGAAGTTTCCATATTACGTCATGTTCAAAGTAGCATATTCTTGGTTACAGCAGAGCTCTAATGTCTGTTCGCCCATGTTTATTTCATCTTTCAACATTATTTGAAGATCTCCGCAGCTTATGTTCAAGAATTTACACAATATTCAAATTACAGAACATCGATCTTCATTTATTGGATTCAAACAAGAGTAACGTTTATTGTCTGACATTGCACATAAGGATCTCCCTGTTTTCAGACGATCTCCTAGCGACTTATCTTCGCCCTTACAGCGCTGATTACACCTTTACACAGGCCTCAAAGACACTGTTATATCACCACATGTCTAAACTACACAGCTGTAGGATATGTAAATGGTGAAATTCCTAATTTGTGACAAACCCGCATAATATATATATTCGCTGACGTGTTTGTCAGAAATCAACATTTTTTCACTTGGCAGTAACACGCAATAGCACTAATTAGCAAACCTAAAACTCAAATGACAATATTAAAGTTTCAACAGTGGGCGGCAGAAAAATAATTCGACATCGTACCAAATTTTCATCTGATTCGGCACGTTAGTTTGATTTTGATTGTGATTGCCTTAAAAAAGTATGTTCATGTAAATTACGTTCTTCTAACGTGCGGCGCGATGGCCTCGGTGGTATACTTTTAACGCCTATATAATTGGAGCGGAAAAAGATTTCAATTTTATATTTGTTCTGTTAAACAAAACTGAATTACAGTGTATCTTGAAATAATTTTTATACTAATGCAACGATGAATCAGCGCGCAGTAGACGCAGTGACATTACTTCTGGATCGACCCTTGTATTTACCAATTACATTTTGTCATATAGTAAGTAAGACATATCCAAACACCACTAAACGCAAGCTTTAGCATGAAATATTTCATAACCTTGTTTTCGGTCAGCACGGTTGATAATCCACTCGTGTGGATAATATTATCTTCATGAGAAGAAACGTGGTACAATACTACAATGGTGGCAATCACCCAGTACAAGACAAAGCGGATTCACTGTTTGAAAAAAATGGACTCGAGTCATTCCGATTATATCGATGACGGAAAGACTACAGAATCAAAGTAATTAAGCATTTTGGTTATAGTTGACGGACTATGGGGACAGTGGAGTCACTGGTCACAGTGTAATCAGACATGTGATGGTGGAATGAAGATAAGAACGAGGCAGTGCGATTCCCCACCACCAAGTGATGGCGGAAATGACTGTATAGGAGATCCCGAGGAGACAGCCTCATGTAATTCACAACCTTGTCCAGGTAAGTTTATAGTATCAATAATCTACACAGCAAGACGATGGCAATACGAGCTCAAAACAACCTTATCTCAGTTTTATGAAACCCTTAAAGGTTGGCAATATTGTTGAAATCGGGAACACTTAAGTATTTGAAGTAAGCATTTCAGTGTGCACTTGCCTCTTTGTCTAATTATATACACATACATGCGTATTAACCCACAGGTTGTTGTTAATTTTTGTTAGTTTACAGGAAGCAAAACATAGTGGTACGTCAAACATGTGAGAAACATGAAATCTAAGTTCGAGTAAGCACTTAATACCAATTCTCTGTAAGCACCAGACTTTTTGTATAGAGGGCCGGAAACGCAAGGTCGCAAGTTCTTTTTCAAAACTTTCTCCCTGTTTTTGTTGTCACACACAAACAAGTAATATTCGCACTTCGTTTGTTCATTTACCATCTCGTTGCCATGGTAACCGCGTTGTTCTATTTTTTGCAGAAAAAATGCCAAAATATTCAATAGAAATTCACACTTTCTGCATTTGTATATCTCCTAAAATAGGCTAGGTTTCATCAGAAACTCTTTAAATCTAAAAGCTAGGGACTTATGTTATTAATTTGAAACATCAAAACAACGTTGTTCCAATGTCTTTCGTATACCTACTGCACTGCAAATGTGGGTGGGGTAACCAGGTATTGCAAAACACAATTTTTAGGCATTTTTAATCATCATGTATAAAAACACACACTTCTGTGACACATTTGCATACTTTAACGTCAACCAGGAGGTTTTTCATTTTCGGAAAATGAAAAAAACTGAGTGGGGCAAAGCTGAATTTAGACCGTAACCATGGGAACAAGCCATACCCCATGCAAGAAAGTGAAAACGGAAGGTTATACTAGTTCCACATATTTGTAACCACATTAAATGCATTGCAGCTATAACTTGTGATCCTTCTGCTATTGAAATATGTATTCTACTTGATGTGATGGAAGTTTGACATCTTAAGGGTTGGTAGGGCTATTTATAGGCATTAAAAGGGCCCAAAAAGGGGCAAAAATGGTAAAAATTACCATATATATCACTCATTCTCACTATGAATCAACAAAAGACAACACTTATTACTTTTATATTTGTGAGGAGAATACTAGATTGACATATACTGATAGAAAGCATGACAATGGAGAGCCCTAAATTTCCAGGGATTGAGTCTATAGGGGCCGGAAAGGGGTATATTTGAGAATATTTTACCAACATAATGACCATTTTTCACAATGGAACACATTACAGAATTGAAAATAATGAAATTGGTTGCAAAGAAAGAACAGGCTTATTTATGCTGCAGGGAGATTTGCAACCGGAGGTGGGCAGGGTTGGATGGGCCCTTTTCTTATTGATTTAAGGGGCTCTAAAAGGGACAAAAATGGTCAAAATTAACAGAAATCACTAATCCTGTCCACGGGACAACATAAAACAAATTAGTTAACTTTTAAATGTGTAATGAAAATTTAAGTTTGACACAGACTGATATAAAATATGGCCATGGGTGCCTTACATCTCAAGTTTGAAAGCCCAAAAGTCCCAAGGGGCCAGAAAAGGGAAAAATGGAAATCATTTGCCATAAATATCATGATGATTCGTCACAGAGAAGTAAACTACGGCATTTGTCAAATATAGCGTTATGTATGCTACTAGTGAATTTGCAATTAGGGCGAGAAACCAAATTTATGTCCATTTAAGGGTCCCAAAAAGGGGCAAAACTGGTAAAAAATTACCTCATATCACTTAAACTCTCTACGAATAAATAGAATGCAATACTGGTTCCTTTTAAATTGTTATGAAAATATTAGTTTGACATTATAGTATAGGCTGTTTGCTGTCTATAAAACAGGTCACTTTGCTAAATATCTCTAAAACTACCACAGCTATCACTGTGAAGTAAAGCGCATCTTTAATGTCTATCTTATACATAACTAATCTATAATTTTCCTCATAATTATATTTTGAAACTAAAAAGTTTCTTTTGAAAACTGCCCATTTTTAGAAGATATTTTAACTGTATTTTACAAGGGAGTAAGTTTATTTATGTAACAGCCTTTGAATGGTCAATATTTACCTATGACAATTGTTAGTCAATTGTACTGAGCTACCTGTATACCTGTTAATCTTTTCATCTGAGTAAAAATGAAATTCACTTAGTTATTGGTTGGGAAGAGAATTGATTGGTGATGAATAGGATTAATTATTCTATAGAAACATTTCTTGTTTGTGATGCATATATGGGCATTGCTAATAGCTATTACATTAAGTTATCGTACTCCCCTTTACTTAAGCTGAGTATTTGGTAAATTTTTGTAAAGGATTAAATAGACAAAAGCAAAAAAATGACAAGATAAAATTCTGAAAGTCAGTTTCCTGTTATGTATTAGTTTGACAATACTAGTGGAGAAACAAAATCAATTTTATCACCAGTAATAAATGAGAAAATCTGCAAAATGACCTGTTTTATAGACAGCAAATGGCCTATAATAGAAAACATTGCAATGGGCAGCCCGATTTTTCCTGGCTGAGTCTAAAGGGGCCCAAAAAGGGGCACATTTAATGATATTAACTCAACATAATGATCATTCTTCTTATTGGTACATACTACAGTATTTTTCGTTATGAAATAGGTTGAAAAAAGCTCAGCCTCAGCACAGTCTTATATACATGTATGTCATTGGTAAAGTTGCAATCATGGGACTGGGAGACCTGGTTTTATTGTCGCACCTGCTTTAGTAAGGTGCGATATAGGCGTCCGGTTTTCCGTCCGTCAGTCCGTCCGTCCATCCGTTCACAATTTACGCCGACCCTAGCATTTTTCTCCAGAACCACTCGGTATATTTGGCTGAAATTTTATACGAAACATAAGTTGGACCTAAGTATTTAGAATTATCAAAATGAAAAACATCTGTAGCGGAATTAGATCACTGACCTTACGTCGACCCTAGAATAATTTACGTCGACCCTAGCATTTTAGTCCATTCAAAAGACTTATTCTCTCAAACCCCTGCATCCATGGTTCTCAAATTTTACATGCAGCATGATCAGACAGCAGGGCTCCAGAATGATAAAATTCAGGCGGGTCGAGAATCCAAGATGGCTGCTGTTACTAAAAATAGCAAAACCAAAAAAATCAACTTTTTCTCCAGAACCACTTGGTATATTTGGCTGAAAGTTTTGTATAAGGCATAAGTGGGACCTTTGTATTCAGAATTATCAAAACGAAAAAAATCTGTAGCAGAATTAGGTCACAGTGACCTTACGTCGACCCTAGAATAATTTACGTCGACCCTAGCATTTAAGTCCATTCAAATGACTTATTCTCGGAAACCACTGCATCCGTGGTTCTCAAATTTCACATGCAGCATGATCAGACTTCAGGGCTTTAGACTGATAAAATTCAGGCGGGTCGAGAATCCAAGATGGTCACTGTTACTAAAAATAGCAAAACCAATGAAATCAACTTTTTTCTCCAGAATCACTTGGTATTATCTTTGAGTTCTTTATCTGAAGGCACACAGCAGGTGCGACATAGCATTCCGCGGAATTCTTGTCAATGTAAGGGGCTTAAAAGGGGCAAAGATGGTCAAAATTAAAGAGCAAAACTCAATATCTCTTTCCACAGACTAACAACAGACAATACTGGTTACTTTTAAATTTGTTATGAAAATAAGTTTGACACATGTTGATAAAAAAGATGGCAATTTGGTGCCTTACATCTCTAGGTTTAGAGTCTTAGGGGCCCAAAAGGGGAAAATTCGAAAATATTTGCCCAAAATAATGGCTATTTTTCACAGAGGAGCCAACTAAAGCATTTGTAATGTTAGAATCAGTAGTCAAAAAAGAGAGCTTATATATGCCGCTAGTTAGCATGGAATAAGGGATAAGAAATCATATTAATTTCTTTTTAAGGGTCCCAAACAGAGGCAAAATGGTCAAAATTTCCACATATCATTAGTTCTGTACAGGAATTAACAAAAGTGAACACTGGTTATTTTTAAATTTGTTATGGAAATATTTGTTTTATAGATACTGATATATAACATGGTGACGGGGTGCCCAACATCTTCACAAATGGGTTAAATGGGGTCGAAAAGGGCTTAGTTACAGACTTCACAAAAATAGTTACATTTTTTTCTTAATGGAACAAACGTCATCATTGCTGAAGTTGCTTGCCGTCGAAGCAAAGGTGGCACTTTGTAAAGTAAAAATATCTGTAAGTCCAGTAGAATGGGAGACACTGTATTGAAATTTTCATTGCACTGCCCGCAAATGTTGGGCAATAGGCCAATTTTGGTTAGTGCTCTATAATCAAGCCAACTTTTATTGGTTTTGAGGAAACATCTAGTTATTGAACAGCTATATTGAATCTCTGATTTATCATTGGTCACCGCGACAAATGTCTACTTTTCATTGGTCACCACGACACGACACGCAGCCACAGCCTTCCACAAAAAACAATGTCTGTTCTTTAGGTATTTAAATCCCCGTTTTTCATTAGTCACTGTGACATATTTCTGTTTTTCATCGGTCACGCGACACAACACACAACCACACCCCCACACCTCGAATTTCTGTTTTTCATTGGTCACCGCGACACAACACACCACCACACAACAGAAAAAAAAACATTGTGCTGTAAGACGGGGGTTTCCCTTACAATCCCAAAAATCTAGACCCACCTTATTTTATTGGAGGGAAAACCTTATTTTGTTCTACACTTCACTGTCTTATACCTGAATATAAGTACATCATGTGCGAAAAGCTATCTGGCTATAATTCTTCCATATTTGGTTCATGATATCCCTGTAGCATTACTTTTGATCAAGACCACCTAAGAATCAGGGTTAGGCTCATGGGTAGGACTTAGCCATTTGTTGTATAGCTTTGTGTTAAACATCTAATAAACTTGATACTTGACTGGGTTAATTTCATGCTAGTTTACATCATATGGATGGAGCTGCTTATAAAAAGGTCAAGGTCAAGGACTTTGAATTTTGTATATGTATAAGATTTGCAGTGTAGTTTTGTGCTTTCATTAGATTAGGCGGTGGCACTGGTTGGGGGCATATGTGAGCCCCTGCTCACTTGCTAAGAAGCGGTAACCAGTATGATTAAGGGAAATTTTTCCTCATTTTTCCATAATAAACATACGTTGTGACCCCTCATTAAAACTCTCTAGTTGAGACAGTTCTAATGAGGGATCGTAACATATATTTATTCAGAAATAAAAAAAAATATCTTAGACTTATCCTTAAAACTCCACCTTATCTGTAGCTCTGAATTTCATTAATTGTTATTAATATTGAAATACCATAACTAATTTTACTGTCCAGGGAAACAAAGGGGAAGTCACAAAATTTGTCTTTCTTGTTTTCAAAACATGCCTATGTATCCATATACCGTATTTAGTATAATTAAACACTGCTCCAGATAAGAAGGGGCTAACAGAGATAATTTAGGGATTATTTGCCCTACGTTTCCATAAAAAAATCATTATGATCCCTCATTAGAACCCCCTTATTAGATCCGTCTCGCTGTGACGGTTCTAATGAGGGTCCAAAACCTGTGCTTTCATTGAGAAATATGAAAAATATCTTTGAATTATCCCCGTTACCCCTTGGATATATGGTATCCTGTAAATACGTATATAGAGCGTTAAGCCAAAACTTGCAGCCTATACAATCTTTATTAACCAGCCTTTTTTTTCGGGGGGTGGGTGGGGGGAGCGGGGGGAGCGGGGAGGCCTTGTGTTGTATGTACATGCATTTTTCCCTGGGGTCCTTATATGAGATGTACATTTCTATAATATATACAAGTGCGGATACTAAATATACTTGCAGGGAGCCGGGCCGGGTAGCGCAATCCGTAGGGCACCTGACTCGTAAGTCAGAGGTCCTGGGTTCGAATCCCGGTCTGGCCACATACTTTCGTTTCTCCTTCCGCTGATTCAAGAAGGGCAGTTGTCAGTTACTGGCGAAAGTATGTGCACTGAGTACTGGTTAACCGCTTAGGAGGTCTAAGCCTGCCCAGGAATAGTGTGGTTAGGTTAACTGACCGTCCCGACATGACCTTAGTTGTTTACCGTGGACGTTATGCATCAAATCAACCAACCATATACTTGCAGGGGCGGCAACTCTGCCATTTTGCGTCTTGCCGCCGACTCAATAGGGACCAACTCCTGAAGGAAAATATTTGCTCCCCATGGGGCTAAGCTCAGCCTCCAAAAGGAAATCCCACACTGGAAGGGAAGCAAACAGGAAGTCCCATGAGGCCAGGGAAATGAACAGAAAATATCAAAAAATGCTCCCCGTAGTAAAATTGCTGGAAAACATGGATGTGCATCCATTCATCCTCAAACATTTTATCTGCACGAAAATTTCCACGACACAGACACATAACATGTAACAAGTGTATTAGAAAAGATCAAGACTGAAAACTCAAGGTGATTAGATACACTGGCAGGGGAGGCAACTCTGCCATTTTCTGTCTTGCATCCATTCTCAGTGGAAATCAACTCCAGATGGTAAGAATTTGCCTTCCTTGGGGCAAAAGCCAACCTCCAAGAGGAATTCTATAATGGAAGGGAAGCAAACAGGAAGTACGAGGAAAGTAAACAGGAAGACCCCAAAATTATTCCCCTTTGTAAAATGGCCAAAAAACATGGATATTTATCCATTCCCCCTCAAACATTGCATCTGCATCAAAACTTCCTCGCCACAGACACATAACACGTAACAAATATATCTAACAGGCCAAGACTGAAAACTCAAGGCTACAAAATACACTTGCAGGGGGAGGCAACTGTGCCATTTTCTGTCTTTTCTCCATTCTCAATGGGGATCAACTCCTGAAGGAAAGAACTTGCCTTCTTTGGGGCAAAGTTAAATCCTACAACGGCAAGAAAGCAAACAGGAAGTCCCATAAGGTCAGGGAAGTAAACAGGAAGTCTGTCTCAGAAGTTGCCTCACTTTTGAAAAAAGGCTGAAAAAACTAAGTTGTTTATCAATTCACCCTCAATTATTGTACCTGCATCAAATATTCCACCACAAAGACACATGACGCAGCTCTTTGGTCCACAGATAGCCCTAAGCTGCCTCTTTCATATCCAATAACCTGGATATTCATGATTCATTTCATGGACATTCAAACAGAACTCATATGGGCTCATACTTGCAAACATGACTTAACCCCTCATGTTTTAAGGACAGCCGAAAAATTTGACCTGTGGGAAACTATACTTCCTTATTTGGATATCCTATAATGAGGATTGCTTTTCTTCATAATCACATTTGATTTTTTTACTGATTCATTAGAAATTTGCATCTGAATAATTGGACATTTTGAAATAATGACTTAGACTTTCTTCAGTGGGCTGGCAGAAAAAAAAGAAAAAAAAAAAAGGGAAGAAAAAATGAATAAAAAAGAGATAAAAATAAATAGAAAACAAAAATAAGAAAAATGCTCAGATCTGTGCAATCCTTTCTATTTGAGATTTATAGTCTTCGAAATAAACTCCATCGCTTAATGAATGGTAAGAGCAAGAGTATGTGGTCCAATAGTTCTCATGTTCGCAGCTGGCGTACAAACTACATTGTATAGAAGGATTTGCATGGAGCGTATTATATGACTATTTTTTTTTCAGCGGAGGCTTTGTATTTGTCCATTATAAGACTATGGCAAAATATTGTGGCTAAGAAGGTTTGTCACTAAATTATGTTCTCTGGAATGAAGCATATTTAGAATTGAAATTTGTTATTCGCGCTATATGTGCCATGTTTTTGTAACAGTCATGTTAAACATAGGCATAGAAATGGCTAAAGGATAAGATCCATGGAAAACCAGCTTTACACATTTTCGAAAAGCTAATAATGTGATACTGTCTGCATAAAATACTTTACTATTTTCACATAAGTAGCCTCTGTTAGCCCCTTTACTGAATTTAAGTATGGCATATCTTATATTAATATATATTAGGCTTGTAGTTTGACAACCAGTTTCATCGCCGCCAATGCAGTACTTTGTTTCAGTGTGAAGAAATTAAAAATCTACAATATTTGTTGTTTATTTTTAGTGAATATCAAATTTACCCCTTTCTGGGTCCCTATATACTCCATACCCAGGGATTTAGGGCTCCCTATTGCCATATTTTCTATCAACATATATCAATCTAATACTTTATAACAAATTTAAAAGTGGCCAGTGTTGTCGTTTGTTGATTTGTGGAGAGAACGAGTGATATGTGGCAATTTTGACCATTTTTGCCCATATTTGAGCCCCTTAAATTATTAAAAAAAAGGCTCCCAGCCGCTTGATTGCAAGTTTACTTGTTGCATATCCATGTATAAGGGTTATTTTTCAACCTTTTTTGTTTCGACTAGTGCTGTAGTGTGCTTTATTGTGAAGAACGACCGTTATTTGGGTGTTTATTTTCAAATTAACCCCTATTCAGCCCCTATAATCTCCATACCATGGGATGTTGGACACCTTTTTGCCTTATTTTTATTAGTATATGTCAAACTTATTTTGTCATGTCAAATTTAAAAGCAGCCAGTGCTGTCTCTTGCATATTGAGAAGGAGAATGAGTGATAAAGGGTATAATTGATCATTTTTCCCCTTTTCGAGCCCCTTAAATTTTCATAAATAGGGCTCCCAGCCCCTTGAGTGCAAGTTTACTGGTGGTATATATAAGGCTGTTTTTTTTGTTGTTGTTGTTTTTTCAACCTATCTTATCTCGGCAAATGCTGCAGTGTGTTCCATTGTGAAGAATGATTATTATTTTGGATGAACGTTTTCAAATTTACCCCTTTTTGGCCCCTATAGACGCCGTACCTAGAGATGTAGGGCTCCCTAATGCCATATTTTCTATCAGTTTATGTCAAACTAAAAATTTCATAGCAAATTTAAAAGAAACTCATGTTGTCTTTTTGTTGATTCCTATAGACAATGAGTGAGATACGTTAATTTTGACAATGTTTTGCCCCTTTTTGGGCCCTTTAAATGAATATAAATGGGACTTTCAACCCTTAAGGTTTCGAACCCTACCTAAATCACATAGAATTAATATTTCCACAGCAGGTGGACCTATAATTATAGCTGCAGTGCATTTAATTTGATTATAATAATGTAGTTTCAGTATAAGCTTCTGCTTTCACTTTTTGCATGGGGTATGATTTGTTGCCATGGTTACAATCTGAAGTCAGCTTTGCCCCACTCTTTTTTTTTTTCATTTTCCAAAACTCGAAACTCCTCTTTTGGGTAAAAGTATGCAAAGGTGTCGTAGAAGTGTGCGTTTTTTTTTAAAGTTATGCTTAAAAATGCCTAAAAACTGTGTTTTGCGATACCTGGTTACCCCACCCACCTTTGAGGACCAGTAGACTGATATGCCAAAAATATTTGAACAAAGTTGCTTTGATACTTTATGATAATGACATAAGTCCCTACTTTGTAGATTTAAAGAGTTTTTGATAAAGCCTTGTCTGTTCTCAGTGATATACAAGAGCGAAAAACGCAAATTTCTGTTGATTTTTTGGCACTTTTTCTGCAAAAACAGAAAAACGTGGTTACCATGGCAACGAGATGGCAAATGAAAAAATGATGTGCCACTTATTTGTTTTTGACTGACTACACACAAAGTGAGAAAGTTTGAAGAAGAACTTCCTACCTTGCGTTTCTTGAAAAGTCTGGTGCTTACAGAGAATTGGTATTAAGTCTTATTAGAAAACACAAACACTGTTTAAGCCAGTGGCATACCACTGCCTACTTGCTAAAACAAGCGATTTTGTCTAGTTGGCCCCGATTTAAAATCCCCGTTTAAAACAATATAGCTGCCTACCGAGCAAACTAACAGCTCAGTTTGCCGTGAAGGCCATGCTATTATTAATTTTTTGGCCTGTTCGTTACCGATGCTCAATTCTTACCAACCTTTTTTATGCCCCTAACTTCGAAGAAGTTGAGGAGGCATATTGCTTCTGGGTTGTCCGTGCGTCCGTCCGTCCGTGCGTCCGTTCGTCACGCATATTATATCTTAGGAACCATGCATGCTAGAGTTTTGAAATTTCATAATTGAGCCCGTCCAGATAGAAATAGACCTTATGACACGCGGCGTGAAACTGAGATAAATGCTGTCAAAGTTTGACGTTACGTCAAGATTTTCCCCGTTGTTTTACACGGCATATGATTGAACTTTTATATGAATGTTAATTGTGAGGGAAACCACCGTAGCCGCATGTTTGTTGCCAGGAATCAAGAAATATGATTCTTTGGAGCATTATTCATCACCAAAAGTGAAGTTTGCGTTTATATCCGAATTTAATAAATTGAAAAAATCTTTTATTCACAGATGCGTTAAAAAGCTGTGACTTGCGACAGTTCTGGCCCAGTTTTAGTTCATGTTCATAAATTTTAAGCTCTGATCTACAGAAAATGATTTTCAATCTTAGATAATAATGATAATAATGATTATAGTAATAACTATATTATTAATACCAAAAGTAAAATCCCGAACCGAAAAAAACCCCAAGCCTAAAGCTTTGTTTAGGTATACAAATATCGTCAGCGTATTCATGCATTTACTGACATAGTTAACAATAATTTCAGTCTTAACTGCAAGACAACAAACTAAATGTAGATAAAAACTGTGAAAAAGCAACTTCAAGTTTTCACATCCTGCTTGTTTTCTATACCGCAGACTGCCAGGTAGAAGGTAAATTTGCAATACGATATGTTTTCCTCCCCTCCAGTGCCGGGGCGTCCTTCTAATTTGGGACATTGTACAGGTGCTTTGCATTAATTTTATACCTATGCAATTTTTTCATAAGTCTTAGCATACCCAAAAGTGCATTCTTGATTCGGCTGAAAGTCTTTGTTGTTCAAAAAATCTTACACTTGGCGCGGGAATAAATAAAGGGACACCGCTAAGGATTCCAAAAAAGTTCGCCATATTGAACATCGCGGATAAGCTATTTTGCAACCTATTAAAGTTATCTTATTTATATTGACAAGTGCTGAAACGCTTCCGCGTAGTTTTTGTCGTTTTTGTGGTGTACAGGAATATGGTAATGAAAAACCGAGATCGACATTGCAATAACAGATATTTAAACATGTTACATAGAATGAATATTCGTATAAATTTCTTTTCTGCAAGCAAATATTTAACCTTAAAAAAAAACAAGGCGGGACCGCCTTTCAGAAAATTAGCAAAGGTCCAGTGCTAGAAACAGCTAAGCTTGCTTGAGAAATTTAATAAACAGAATATCTCTATTTTCCCATCTGCAACCTATTTTGCAAACATTCTTTCAAAGCATTTCGCTTGCGGTAGTCACTGATAATTGGAAATTTAACGTGACGGAATTGAGGGGTGGGGTAATTTACTCAAGTTTTGCATTAAAAAGTTTAAATTTCGATGTGTTTGCTTTTTTCATCTCCCGTCTTAATCATTTAAAAAGACTGAACATGTGATTTCATTCATCCTTTCTTGTTACCGCGAAAAGGTGTGAACAAATGCTTTCTAGTAGGTACACTGCTTGGATAAAAAATAGGAAAAACTAGATATTTTATATATTTCTATGCAAGGTTCTACATTTCTAGAAACTATTTTTTGTGCTTTGCTAGAATATAAACAGGAAGAAAAATGATAAATTTAAGAAAGAAGTAAAGCCAGCACCTCAGTTTCAAAGCCTGTTATACAACAAATAGGGATGTAGTTAGACGTATGAAACACTGGCATAGGTATATACTGTTTCCACCTCTCTCTTCTGTCCTGTCTTCCAGTTGTCAGTGTAAAACTACCGTAAAAAGCATTCTTTCGATAGCTCACAAATTGGATAAAACACGCATTCTATTTATTAAATGTATAAAGCAAGCCCATCAGTTTTAACATTAGGATCTTTACTATTTGGCTCCGAAGAAGGTCTCCTCTGGCTCTTTTTAAGAGTGAAAATTTTCATGCAGGAAGGATTTTTTCCGGGGTCTCATTAAATATAACATGTTTAAACATTTTTATTGAAATGTCGATCTCCGTTTTTCATTATCATATTCATGTACACCGCAAAATCGACTTTAACTACGTGGAAGCATTACAGCACTTGTCAATATGGTTAAGATAACTTTGAAAGGTTGCAAAATCGCTTCTCAGCAATATACATGTGTTTATACAACGAACTATTCTGGAATCCTAAGCTGTGTCCCTTTATTTATTACCATGGTAAGTGTAAGATTTTTGGACAACAAAGACTTTCAGCCGAATCTAGAATGCACTTTGGGGCTAAGACTTATGAAAAAATGCATAGGCATAAAATTAATGCAAAGCACCTGTAGAACAAGGGCCTACTGTGCTTGCAGTAGGTGCGCTCTGTCTGGTAGACGGCCCGATATAGACTTAATACTCTCTCAAAGGGCATTTAAACCCAAAACAATCAATCAACCAATCCTCTCCGACGAATGCCGGGCGACAAACGGCAAAGGGCGGCATAAAGAAGTGTTGTCTGAATCTTAAAGTCTCTAAATGGTGGAAGACAAAGCGCTTTCCAATTTTGACACAGTTTTCGGAGATCCTGAGCCATTTTGATCTACTTACAATTCCTTGTTCAATGAGAAGAAAATTGCGAGTTTAAGTCAAAAGTCCATCTGGTTGTTTTGTTATTCCTTAAGCCTTTATATTTTTTTAATTTTTATTTTTTCCCTGTTTATATTGCTGGTGGTTGGTGGATTATATCTTATAAAATAAATTAGAACTCACGACCTTCCGGAGACTTTCTGCACCATAACCGAGTCACTCTAACCACTGGACCAATCGACCACGGCGCCTCTCTAAAAAAACTAACATTTTAAAAAAAAATGATGTTTCACTTTCGTTTAAAATTGTGATTTGATTGCTTTTCCGCGGTTTGGTAACTCAAAGTCCATACCTGGTACCAAAGTGACGATTTTATTTTTGTTACGGACAAAGAAAATATAAGATGACGTCCCCTTTCTAAAGAGACGCCTATACGATCAAGAAGTTCGTTTTAAGCAAAAGCTGGCATAGGTGTGGATGTGGAAAAGCGGGAGGGGAGGAACTTGTAATAAAACGTCCCTGAGTTTGACATAAGGGTTGACAAAGTATTTGAGTGTTTTAAGTTGGCAACTAAAATGAGCTCTGTGTTTTAGCTTGAACAATATGGTAAAAATACAAAGTACAAGACTGGAACCTAATTTAAATATTGTCTTACCCTTGTTTATATTGCACTGCTGGACGGGAAACTAGAACAAGAAATTGTGTTTTGCTGAGCAATTAGACAGTTTTCAAAAGTATGTTTTCTCTTTACTTTTTGCCAGTTATCTGGCACAGTACTTGCTCATTAACCCATATTTTATTACTAATCATGAAGGTTGAGCTGCTTTTCAAAACAAAAAAGGTGACTCAACAACTTCTATAAACCTTCAACACTATAAAGGTATTTTCGAGTACTAACATAATTCTACCATATCGCGATTTCAAAAAATGACCTACAGCCAGATGCCCGTAAAAATAACGGGAAATGGAATGGCAGCTGGTTGCGAGGTATTTTATCGTAAAATCATCTACGGATTTTTTTTACAGCGTACAGAAACAAATTATTTGCTTTATCAAAAAGAAAATGATAAACTTTAAGCTAATTGCTTACTCATCTTTAGAAACAGTTGAAGTATTTCAAAACATCAAAGATATTTTTTTAAGTGTTTTTTTTATTATTTGCTTTATGCACTCTTAGTCATAAGAGCATCGGGGAAATGAAGTTTCCGGATTGTCCGTAAGTGCAAACTGCATTTCTTAAGCATGCCGGTCAGTCCGAAGTTGATGTCTTGTTAAAGCTGCTCTTCGGAAAATATATTTCTTGATTACCTTTCGAGGTAAAGGGATCATACTTGGTATGACACCTGGATCAAAGCCTTTCCATCTTTTCCATCCATCTCAAGAGGCATGTCCCGGGGTGGGTGACAAAGTCTAGAGGAGTGTTTCGGGTTAATTTGCTCAGACTGATTACACGAGTTTGCTGTGTTAACGTTTATAATAGTGATATGCGTTTCAAGGGAAAACATTGATAATGGCGTTATCCATAACAGTGTAACGCGACGTCACGTAACGTTATTAATTCTGGCAAATTTCATTTAATACCAGTGTGTTTTGATATGCCATAACATCCGTAATAATCTAGATATCTTCAAACGGTTTTTACCTTTTTGTTCTATAATGGCATGCGCATTCAGATAACAGAAAACCTAAAAATCGATTTTTATGTCATAAGGTCGATTTGTATCTAGACAGGCTCATATATAGATTCGTCATCAAAAAAATAGCTGCCACGTTTTTTTTTCTTGTCCGAGTTGTCTCCCTTTTTGGAATCATGCCCCTTGAGAAAAGATCAGACTGAAACGTTGTGAGCATGATATCTCAAAAAGTATTTTAGCTGGAGCCTTGAATACTTGCCAGCTGATTAGAATTGATGAGTAGATGAACTGATTAACTTCTGAAAAAGAGTCGTGAATTTTTTACCAAGTTATGCCCCTTTTTCGACTAAGTTCATGGTAAATTTAAAGAGTAACTACACTTCAGGAACTGACTGAATCAGATCCCAAACCCTATCCCCAACATCAAAGGGAAAGATTGACAAAGACATCCCAACAAACAATAAATTACAAGTGATAAGCCGAGTCAGCAGCTCTTTCCCAAATAGATGGCAACTCAGCTATCTTTATTGAACTAAATAATTTAGACCAACAGACGGGTTACAACGGACTAAGCCTATGAAACGTTGTCAGCTCGATATCTCAAAAAAAATTAGCTGGAGCCTAGAAACTTTGCCAATTTATTAGGACTGATAAGTAGATGAACTGGTCAGCTTTTGAAAACAATTCGTGGATTTTTGACCGAGTTTTGCACCTTTTTCGACTTAGTGCACTGTAAGCCTACGAAACGTTAGTTTAAACAATACTTTATTTTTCATATAGACATATATAATACTAAAACACATGAATTTAGGCAGCAAGCTAGAGCTTATAGATGCCTTTTCCCAGAACGTCGACTAACACAAATAATTTGGTGTGCATACATTTTAAGCTACTTTTCACACAGTTCATTATTCTTGAAAAAAAGTCATACATACGTTCCAAGGCATGCTAGTCCATTTAACCAATCGGGCACGCAACGCTGAATCAGCATCAAGTCAACGTCGACTCGGCGACATTACGTCGAGTCAACGCTGGCTCGATGCCGACTCAAAGATTCGTGCTCGGGTGAAAGCTAGTTCTGCTGTTGATGGCTCAGTGTGAAAAGCGGAATTCATAGGAACAATAATGATTTTCTGTTATTTTTTCAGATAATCATTGTGATTGTACATATACTGCATGTACAATGATACAAAAAATCAGACTGAATAACAAGTCGTTTGGATAATAGATACAAGGAGCGATTGTGTATATAAGAAGTTGTATGGAAAGGAGTATAATAAAAAGAGTAAAAAAAGAAAAAAAAGAATAATAATAATAAAATGATAATAATAAAAAATCAAGAACAATACTACAATGGTTTTAATTATAAGTTAGTTTTAATAATACGTATAAAAGAATAATGGAAATAATAATTATAATAAATAAATAAGTAAATTAAAAAAATAGATAAGTGAATGAATGGACATAAACTAAAAGTAGTAATAACTGAGTGAATGAAACGGGTAAATAAATAAATAAATAAATAAGGCCAACAGAACAACTCTGTCACACTGCATGCCTCTCAACCTCATCCCTCCGCATCCTAGGAGTGCAAGCGGAAATGAGAGATATAAAGACGTGTACACCGACGTTATACAGCTTGCGTGAACCGTCCGGAAAGAATTATAAAATTTTGCACTGCTCTAAAGATGACTTCGTTCTCCTCTACAGACAAATCAAGGTTTCCACAGACTAAAGCTTTAACCGGCAAATAAAGTACATCAGACAAAGTTTGACTACGGATCTGGATATAGTTGTTACAGTCTAATAAGTTATGTTTTAATGTCTCAATATGTCCGCAGGAACATTTAGGATTTTCGATAAGATTTTTCCTAAACAAATGATGTCTCAGAGAGCTACATTTAAGCCTAAGCCGAATATGATAAATCTGAGATATTCTATCACCGAAGTTATAATAAGCAGGGGGGCGATTGCGTTGGATATTCAGATTTCTCTTGGAAGCAGCTAGAGATATGCTTTTTCAAACTTAGACTGTGAGGTTATTCCAAGCTCTTATGACAGACGGTAGAAAAGAGTTATAGTAAAGATTAGAATGAGCGTGAACTGTAGAAATATTATCAGAGTTACGAAGTGAATATTGAGAACTTTCATGAACTAATGGTGGCGTTAACTGGCTGAGGTAAGCTGGAGTAAGTCCATTTATCAATTTGTAAAATATAATCAATTTCTGCGCGTTACGCCGTGTCTCCCGTGTATCCCAGCCAGTTTCATCATACAATTTCGCAATGCTGCATAGTTTGGTCGCTCCAGTTATGACTCTCATAGCTTCGATATTAACAGCTTCTAGTGACTTTTTATCAGTTAATGTACAGTTATCCCAAACTGATCCGCTGTATTCCAGGACATGTCTTATGAAAGATACGTACATACGCTCTAGAGAGTTCCTATCGAGTCTAAATTTGAAAGATCTTAAATTGTTTATCCGTTGCCATGCTTTACCTACAACGGTTACGATATGATTCTGCCATCCGCAGTCACTTGAAAACACTAAGCCCAGGTGTCGATGATCACTTACTTCTATAATTTGGTTGTTATCCATATAAAGGTGAGGATGAGGGGGTTTAATACGTTTCCTAGAAATAACCATTGATTCTGTTTTAGCAGGATTAAAATCCACTAACCACGCTGTGGCCCATGAATGTATGCAATCGAGGTTCCTATTTAAAATATTTCCAGCATTTATGGGATTTTCGACGGTCACGTATAAGCTGGCGTCATCCGCAAACAATCTAACATTACAATTAAGTTCAACAACAATATCATTAATATAAATCAAAAATAATAAAGGACCTGAAATTGACCCATGAGGAACCCCAGCAGGAACATTTATGTAACTAGAGGCTTTTCCGTTTAGGACTACTCTTTGTCGTCTCTTGGAACCAATCAATAATCTTGCCTGTTATGCCAATACATTTGAGTTAATGTATGAGACCGGCGTGCCAAACCCTGTCAAAGGCTTTGCTAATGTCGAAAAATATAACACGAACTTCTTTGCCTGAATCGGCAGCCTCGCAGAAAGTGTTATATAAATCTAGTAGCTGATAAGTTGTTGAGTCACCTTTTATAAATCCTGACTGATAGGGAGTAAATATGTTATTAATTATGCAGTAATTATATACAAATTTATGGATACAGCGCTCAATAGTTTTGCCTATGCCACTGAGTAGCGATATCGGACGAAAATTATCTGGTGTATGTCGGTCGCATTTCTTATGAATGGGAGTCACGTTACCATCTTTCCATATTTGAGGAAATTTGCCCGTATTTAAAAGTTGATTAAAGAAAATACTCAAATGCATGCATAACTCCTCAGACCCTTCCCTTAGTAATAATGGGTTGATTAAGTCGGGCCCTGATGCTTTGGAAGTATTAAGATTTATAAGAACATCACAAACATCTTTAGGACTCATATAGATAATTTCTAACGGTTGATATAGAGGGTATACACTTTCAGGCAGGCAAAATGGCTGACGCATCGTTAAGTTGACATTTAGAGATGAAAAACGTATTAAATATTTCGGTTTTCTCTATATCATCATCGTAAGTTTCATTATTATAACAAAGACTCGGTAAGGTTTTTATTGTTTTATCTAACTTTAGAAGTTGTTTTGATAACTTCTACCACGTTTTAATATTAGTTGATTTATTTTTTAGTAATTCGGCGACCCGTTTTTCATAATTTATTTTGGATGACCTAATAACTTTGACTATCTTATTTCTAATTTTTCGATATTAGGCAATAACTGGGGGTTGTTAGTTTTCTTTGCTTTCTTGTGAATTCTTTTTCTTTGGCGAATCAGTATGCGAATATCGTTATGCGTCCGTGGTGGGTGTGTTGGCCTTATAGTTACTACTTTATTTGAGATAGAAACGGATGCTGCCTGAAAAATTGTTGCTGTTTCAGCCACAAAGTCAGTTTCACTAGACCGTACACGGTCCCAATCGGTTTCAGATTAAATTTGTCTATAAAGAGGATAATCTCCCTGATCGCATTTCCAGATTTTTCGCTTTAAAGGCTTTTGTTTTGGTTTTACAAAATTCAGAAGAATGGCAACGGGACAAAGATATCGAATAAGATTAGGAATGTATGGGTCGCAAACTTCGCCTATAAAGACATTATTAACATTATTTGCCAAGATGACATCAATTAATGAAGAAGAATTTTTTGTATTATGTGTAGTTTCGGTTATTAATTGGGAAAAATTGAAAGTCATAATGAAACATTGTGAGCACGATATTTCAAACAATTTTTTAGCCGGAGCCTTGAAACTTTGCCAGCTTATTAGGACTGATGAGTAGATGACCTGATTTAAAACAATCATGAATTTTTGACCGAGTTATGCCCCTTTTTTGACTTAGTGCATTGAAAGTCAATTAAAATTTGTGAGCAAGATATCTCAAAAAGTATTTTAGCTGGAGCCTAGAAACTTTGCCAGCTTATTAGGACTGATGAGTAAATGAACTGATTAATTGTTAAAAAAATCGTGATTTTTTGACCGAGTTATGCCCCTTTTTCGACTAAGTGCATTGTAAGCCTATGGAATCTTGTGAACAAAATATCCCAAGAACCCCTGATGCTAGGATCATTACTTTTTTGCAGGAAGATGTCGCCCAAGGTGTAGATGACCTTATTAACTTTTGAAAAAAAATCTTAAATATTTGGCCGAGTTAAGCCCCTTTTTCGATTTAGTGCATTGAAACCTATAGTACAAAGGTACCCTAACATACGGTCAAGAACGGTAAGAACTAAGAACTTTAAACTTTATACACATGATCAGTATGAAAAATAAGCCAACATGTGTTTTTTCTTTTATCCGCTTGTCAGGATTTTTCCAGAGTTATGCCCCTTTTCCGACTTAGCCTGTGGAACCTTGTGAACGAAATATCTGAAGAGCCCCTGATGCTAGGGTCATGGATGTTTGCAAAATGACACTGCCAAAGGTATAGATTAGCTGATTAAACCGAGTTTGACCGAGTTATGCCCCTTTTTCAACTTAAAGCATTGTAAGCCTATGGAACCTTGTGAACAAAATATCTCCAGAACCCTTGACACTAGGATCATGATTTCTGCAGGAAGATATTGCCCAAGGTGTAGATGTCTTGATTAAATTTTGAAAAAAAAATCGTAATTTTTTTAATTAGTTAAGCCCCTTTTTCGACTTAGTGCATTGAAGCCTTTGGTACAAAGGTACAAACATTATGGGATGAGCCTTCTTTAGAGGCAAGCATATGGTTGGGGGATTAGTGTTTCATAAACATATTTTCTAGTTTTAATATCTGATATGTTCTTGACTGATCATAAAAGTCTTACACATTAAGGGCCGTATGCAAATCATTTTTTCAAGCACATCTTTAAAATGATTATTTTTTATACAAGAAATTTAGATGAATAAAAACTCATCCTATTTGTTTTTACTATTAAATGTGTCTAGTTTCTATCAAAAGGTCGATCAGAAGCACCATAATTTGATGCAGTATTGTAAACAAAAGCACATGGCCATTATTTGGTGGGAATATTGGTCAAAGAAGATAATGCCAGGAGAAAAACAACGGCAGCATCTCAGAATCTGTAGAAATCTACGGCTAGCACTATGCTGCTGTGTCCGAAATAAGCGATCTCGCAACCACACACGTCCGTCTCTGATACTTAATATCCTTTTCACACTCACAGTGCATAAAAGACACAAAACATTTGCAACAGATTCTTCTTCTGTGTCCATTTCTACTCTTGTGTAATTTTCCGCAAAAAGTTGAAAGCAAAATAAATTTTTGTTTCGTATATATACTTCATGATTGTCACTTTTGCTTGGTCATTTTGTATTGTACAATGAAATTGTTACAGAAAAAAGTGTGTATAAGTGCCTTCACTTTCCCTTCAAATTTTCATTACAAGCGTTGCTAAGTAAAACAAATGGCAATGTTCGGGAATTTATACAATCAAATCACACATCCCGCTCTCAAAACCGAAAGGGAAAGAATCACAAACGCAAGAATTGACAAGTTCACGATAGACTCGCACGGTAAACCGAAAGAGCAGCTCTTTCCAAATCTGGTGGTTATTCAGCTACCCTAATTTAAAGCAAGTAGTGATCCGTTTGTCTGAGGAAGAATGTTTAATACAAACGAAATCACAAAGAAATTGTAGCAGCCGGCATGAGCATGGTATTTGGACATCTCAAAAACAAAAATGCCTTGCATTTACAATGATTTTTTGGATGACACCCTTTGGCTTTCAAACTGTTCATGGTCCGAACTCAACTATCACCCGTAGCTGCTAAATTCGTGTTTATATCATGGCTTTGTCTCAATTTCTTAGGTAAACATCCGGCCATAAAACATTGTCTAACACCCGAAAACATGCTGCCGAGCTTTACACATGCCATATGAAGGAAAGTAAACTTCTTTGACTACTGAAAAAGCCACAAGTTTCCCCCTCCTTTGCAAAATTTGCTCGGCCGTGTTGGAGTTACAAAAGTGCAAGGTCATGGATACGTCCATTTTTCAAGCAGATTCGCGCCCGAATCTTATTAAGCAAGGGGGATGTCAAATGCCAACCACGTGACTCGGTAGCTCAGTTGGCAGACTGCTGGCACGGTACGCGAGAGACAATGGGAACTTCAAATCCGGGTCTGACAGCAATTGTTTTCCTCCCCTCTGACACTCATATAAACGGACGACTCGGAAAACATACTTGGTACCGATATGTGTAATTAACTGAGCATGTATATATGCATCAATTGCATAAATAAAGATACTCACACACTTAAAATGTGTATCTTTTTGCAGTTTTGTTGAAGTTCATCATTGCACAAATCTAACAAAGCACGGTTCATTGCATTAAAATACTACTGTCGAATACTACAGCAACAGAGAGAAGGGTTTCCGAAATATTTTTGATTAGCTGAAGATTAATGTAAAAAGGCAATGATCGGGAACTGCCATAATGAAATTTTATATCCCAGGTTTGCCATTAAATGGGAAAAAATAACACTTAACAACACAAGTTACCAGACATTACGAGGGAATAGCAATTAAATTGCTCTTTTCAAGGTGTGTGTGTGTGTGTGTGTGTGTGTGTGTGTGTGTGTGTGTGTGTTTTAAGGGGAAAGATGGTTGGAGGAGGAGAAGGGGCTTACCTCGATTTTGCGTGACACAACCCTCACACCTGATTCAACGTCAAAGCTATTCGGTTTGTTAACAAAAAAGACATATATATCGAGATAAATATTACTCTAGGAGCCAAGTCAGCTATAAATTGAAAGAGGTGGCACCCTCTGCTATCCTTGGTTTGACTACGTTTTCTTCTAGCCATAATCTTCAGAAAGGAGGTTTGATTGTTCTGCTCTTAAAATTTTATTGTCATGATGCTTTTTTTCACATGTGTTACTTGGTACCCTACGGGAGAAAACAACACCATTAAGATGTGTATTGTTGCATTGTTACACTTCAGTGGAAGTCATGTTTTGAAGCAATGTCATTCTTTTTCCACTATAGGGATATCATTTCAATACAGGTGCTACTTATTAGAGCCATAAACCATCATAACGATTTTCTACTTTCTTTTTTGAGCATTTTTCTATATGAATTTACCCCACCCACTTGAGAAACAGGTAGGCTAAATTGTTCAATGAGATAACCCTCAATAATCGTGCCCATTAAGTAGCATAGTGGTTAGGTAGATTTAAATGTCCAAAAACACAAACAAAATATGTTCCGCACTCAAATATGATTGGTATGGTATTGTGTATATAAAGAGTGATTCATGCTACCCATGCAAAAAAATGTCCAAAGAAATAATGAAACATGTAAACAAACACCATTTTAGGTCACACGCCTACTCTTTGCCCTAACAATACTTAACTGTGGTCTGCAGGTATTCAGTTATAATATAATAAATCAAAACAGACTTCGGGCTGCAAGTCTATTTTACTACCCCATAGTATCGTTTTACTACTTGTCTTAGTACTTTACCTTTATGGTGCTATTTCCAGTTTGATGGCGTGGGTTGGTTGTTGCACAGAGAATCAATCCTTAATGTTGCCTTTACACTATTTATTCTGTTTTGACCTTTTCCTATAAAAAACTTTATAATAAATCACAGATTTATTGCCTTATCACATTTATTTTCACCAAAGTAACGTATATAACAAGTTCAAGTTAAAAGGTAAGAGTTATTTTACTTTACTGCCACAAGCGTGGCTAGAGTGAAAAGCTCTCTCTTACTATATCATAATGAAAAGCACGTTTATGATCATTAGGGCTCATTCTGAATCAGTTTGAAAAAAGGACCTTAACTCAAGCTATTGCTTGGAGGCATTGGCAGTTTAGTAACATTACATTACTGAATACACGCTCAGTTAAAACCGAGATTAATGTAGTTTTTCTCCGATGCGTATCTTGCTTCCAGAGAACTTTTCTTTGGAATTTAGTTAAGTTTTTATCATTCCACAGACCTAAAAGAGAACTGATATATTGTGGTGCAATATAACTCTGCTATTTTTTTTATTTTAGCCTCCTTTCTTAATGCGGGGAGGGGGAGAGGGATGGGGGAGAGGGGGATTAAGAGATGACCAGTTTTGGAAGGGTTTCATATCTAGAGGAGCAGACAAGATGTCACAAACGTTGTCATCCATCAAACAAATGGCAATAAAAGATAGAGGTGTGGCCATTCACATTTGCACAGTATTGTTTCAATGGCATGCTTGAAGATAATCTAAAAGCAAAAAACACCTGCGAGAAAAAGAAAGCAGATTTGGTTTCATTGATTCTGTTCTTGAAAGTGCAGATGACATTTCCAGCCATGGGTAATATGGTTATGACATATTGTCATTATCTTCAGTTCATTATCAACATGACTTTTAAATCAAATCAATGAAAAAATCACTTCCTTAAGCTCCTTGTTTGGATGTCAAAAAAGGTAACGTATACAACATTAAACAATAAAAGAGTTATCAGATTACCCTTTTACTGTTAACAAGTATTTATATTTATGCTTGAGTAGCCTTTAGCAGTAAGTAACCCATCCTAAAGTAATCCTCAAATGTTGAAAGCAAAACATTGGGCTTCCGAATGTTAACATAACAGCAGTATAACCATAAATCTCTGAAGAGATTTAAATATTTGATTTATCCATTTCATTGCTTCAAATTGCCATTGTTACAAACAAAACTTGTAGTAGTAGCATAAATACACACAAAATTTCCACATAGTGCCTAATTTGCATCGGTATTATGCCTGTTTAAGGTGTTTTGCTTGAAAACAGTTATTTTCTGCACCTGGTAACACGAGCATTAATATGAAAAGTAAATACAGACAGATCCCACATCCCGCCCTTAAACCAAACGGGAAAGAAGCATACACACAAATTGACAAAAGTTCACGAAAGACATGCACGGTAAACTGAATTAACAGTTCTTTCCCAAACAGGTTGTCATTCAGCAACCCCAACTGAAAACAGCCAGAACATATATGTTTACCTATCTTATATTACAAAACAAAAAAGAAAGCAAAATGGGCAGCTATTCAGGTGACCATATTGCTAGATGGCCGTAAACAAGCCAACTTCTTAACAATTAAAGAGTTCGTTCGGAGATATGAGGAACCGTCAATGCTTCATCTTATTGAATTTCAAACATTTTCTTTGCTCTTAAAGGATCTAAACTTTTATCATTATTTACTATCACTGCAGCTGGATGTTGTGCCGTGTGGCGGCCGTAAAAAGTCTCCCCGCACTCATCTATAGTGCAGATTATATTTTCCTTTTGGTCCTTTGAGATCATGGAATATATTCTGAGAAGTCAGAAATGATCGTACGTTTAGATTCATTTTCTAAACAAATTTGAAATATTTTGGTATTTTTCGACTTATATCAGTCTTTGAGACGACTGCCATGTTAAAACTGCAAATTTACTGTTTTTTTCCTCTGGCTCCTTGTGCCAGATTTAAAGGGTCACTGATGAGGCTTGAATAGCCGAAACCGCGGTATGGCCCAACTTCTTACTTATGAATGTTTTCTTTGCTCTTAAAGGATCTAAACTTTTATCATTATTTAACGGTATCATTACAAACCACAATATTTAATCTCACAACTTGTTTACATTTACATGTTGTATGCGTTACCTTTTTTTACTATCAAACAAATGAGACAAAGTAGGTGAATTATCATTGATTCGATTGATCAATATCATATAATGTCATAATCATATCAGTCGTGCCTAGACAGTATTGTCTGCACTTGCCAGTAATCTGCTATGTCCTTACTTCCAGATGATCTTCAAACATGTCAATGAAATAATACTGTATTAATGTTAATGGACACACCTCAATGTTTTACTGCAATTTGTTAGAACGGAAACAAGATTTTCGACCTCCTACTTTCTTCTGTGGCTGGTTTAACCTTTAAAGATTTACTTTTAACAGAAACACTTTTCTCCTACAAAGGCAAATTCTTTCTTTTAAGAGTTTACTCCCATTACGGAGGGAAGGAAAGGTAAACATGGCAGTTATTTCACGCAAGATTGTATCCATTCACCTAAACTTCTTGCAATCATAGGAGCTTAACTAAATTGTGATTGAAGATTCTCTGATAGTAAAATACGCATCACAGAAAACAAAGACATCAACCTCGGTGTCTGGGAATAAAATAGTATAACACTTTCAATGCCCCCTAGCACCAGCTTCGGCTGATTTCTTTTCTTTTTTTTTTTTTTTTTTTTCAAATTGACTCCACATGAGCCAAAATAATACCTAACGACAAAAAAACACATATTTTTCAATAAATGAGGTACAGGGAAGCATTTTGCCGTAGCCATATGGCACTTTACACTAGCAGTGGAGTAAAACTAACACTTTTTAGCGTGTTATATACGTTACTTTGGTTTAAATTTCTGCTAAATGCCCACAATATTTTTAACCATGGCTTTACTATTGCTTTAAAAGAATAGCTCAAAACAGATAAAGTATTGTTAACTGGCAGCGATCAGGAATGGATTCAATCGGTGCCACAACCCTCCCATGATACCAAACTAGAAGTAATAACATAAAGTAAAAAGACAAGTACTCAAATAATACTAGCAAGTAGCAAAATAAACATGAAGTCCATTCCATGCAGATGACCTCATAGCTAGCCTTTTACCAACATAACAAAGCACACACAACGTCTATTTTCAACAGGATAATAGCAAAATACAGACGATAAATACACCACAATGAATAAACCACCTTGGAAATATCGCTGATAAATTACATACGGTAGGTTAAAACGATTTCACATTCATGTAAAAAATAACTCCACCTAATATGGTCTTGGCGTATTATGCATTTGCAACATCTAATCTCATGGAATATTTTTAAATAAAAGTTACAAACGTTACCTTCCTGAGTACAAAACTGTAATTTATCAAATCTTAGTTTGTATTGTGTGATTCTTAAAAATAATTAAGATATTAATGAATATAAATAAATTTAGTACTTTTCCATGTGCAGATTAATTCAAGAGCGCTTTCTTTAGTTTTTGAGACAATTTCAGTTTTTTCTTTTCATGTAAACAACATTGTTTGCTATATGAGTAAGCGACTAAACTCTGCAGAAATTTTTTTTTTTTGATATATAATGAATATAATTTGCTTAACTTTGTTAATTTGTTTAACAGGCAAAGTTCCAAATGAGTGTATTCTTGGAGGAATGACAGTCTTTTTATGCAAACATGTAAATCTGTTAAGTACGTTACTTTGCTAAAGAAATGTATTGTATGTTTAAAACTTATTTAAACGATTGTGTTGCATCATGTTTAGTATGATCTGAAGGAAACAGGTCAATTTTTCTGTTTAAAATAGCTTATTAGCTATGTTTTATCAAACAATTGCGTTTTAAGTTTTAAAGGGGTACATGAACGGTTATAACGAAAATAACAGCCCCGATGTCCTTAACTGTTTTCTGTGCAGCTAAATTTATAACATATTAACTATTCTTAAAGAAAATATTGAGATTTGATACAGTTAAATCAATAAGGCATATTTCTCATCGATTCTTATTTTATATAATTAAAATTTAATAGGGTAACGTAAATAACTGCCCATTACAGAGTTATGCAAGTTTTGTAAAGGTGGCAAACGCTGAATCTGACTACTACAGGTCAAAACAATCATTTTAATATATAAAAAACAAATATTACACCCGATTTACTACTATCTGTCTTTTCTACGCTACTATCCAATCATATTTGCTTCACTATAGGTAGTCACACCCATCGCTTAATTTGACTATTTTGACAATAAAATTTGACGAGCAGAACAATCAAACCTAGTTTCTGAAGGTTCAGACTATTCAAAAATACATTCAAACTAAGTATAGCAGAGGGTGCCACCTCCGACCCTTATTTTGGCAAGATAGGCGATTTTGGCTCCTAGAGTATATGGAGATGAAATACGATGAGAACTCAACAAAAAAGAACAACACTGAAACCTTGGCGTTGAAACCTAGCAGTTGATTCGCGATAGGTCCGACCACTACCAATAATTTAAGCCTTCAAGAATATATAACACTATTGCACGGCGGTTGTTCTCTAGTGATTTACATTTATTCACATTGTTTTATTTGTGTGTGTGTGTGTTTGTGTGTGTGTTTTTGTGTTTTTTTGTTTTTTTTCATAAGGCGGGCTGTAAGCCCGTCTATAGCTACGGTTGTCAATACGGTTTTGCGGAGGTCTTAACATATCTCTGTTTTTGTAAGCCTACGCTACGCGCTCTACATTTTGAAACAGAGAAAATAGTTCTGATATTTCAGTTTACTTTCGAAAATCCAGCCCATGGAACAAGGCAGAATGATTCGTCATAATCAATGTTGATGTATTCCAATTGACAAAGGCTTCAGTGTGACACTTAAATCAATGTTTATCCCAGCGATCGACGCGTATAAATACATGACGTAAATTATTCGCAGATGGGTGAATACAAGTAGACTGCTTTAAAAAAGAATCCAAAGCAAAGATCCGCTTTGCTATGCAATGCATAGTTGGAGGCGACTGATTGTACTGACGTGTCATTAAGGATGAGATTACTAGCTTTTGGCTACTAGACAGTGTTATGACTTTCATTTTGTCTGACTAATCTAACTGATCAAGAAAAAGACGGCAGCCATCATTTTAAATTTTACAGATGACTGCAGTTACAAGTGATCTTTTGCAGATGTATGCAATGGATATTTAGTCTTTTGCAGAGTGACTGCAGTCAGCATTTAACCAGTTTAAACGGACTTCGGTCGCTCTTTTATCGTTAGGAGTCAGTGAAGAGTCTTTCGTGGTACGCCAGAAGTAGTATTCCGTTACGCAATATGCAGTAAAAGGCTTGCCTAATGGCATTTCCTGGTAAATTTGAAACAAGTGTAGAAAACCGCGAACATGCAGTCAAGAAAACTTAAATTTATGTACTAAATGGCAACAAAGCACTTCATAAGTATTGCTGTACTGCTGTTTACCTATAAAGCGGCTATTGCCAGACCAAGGCACAGTGGCCCAGCCTAAATGATCCATTGGCAAACACACTCAGGAGTCAGTCTGCCAAATGTCAACAATCTGTGGATAATTTATTATCCTGTATTTCTTCCTAATGCTCACCTTGCGGTATGTGGAGTCCCATGAAGAAAAAAATTGGGTGAATGTACATGCCTGCACCCTTGCTACTATTAAGAATAACAACCTTCATTTTCAACAGTACAGATATTAAATGGGGACTCTGACAATGTCATCAAAATCAATTGCTGGTGAAATTGCACCGTCTACAGTCGAGCAGAAGTTTGCCTCATATTATGATTCAAACCCTGACCGTGTTACTGTTGAGTAGATAAGGCAACATTCATTGAACAAGTAACAGGGATGAAAGAAATTGCCAGCACCATTTCTTCCACCCATTCAATTTAAATCTGAAAACAATCACAATAGCACACCTACTTTATAAAAACAACACTTTATAGAACCTTTGTTTTTCTTTGCTCAACAATTGTGATTTCTGGTATTTCTGGTATTCAAAACAATAATCTAAATATTTGACAAAACCATACTGTTTTCTAGATGGATTTGATCTAAATTTCATCCCGAAGAGCTAGCTTATGGAATGGTGTGCCTCTGTCATCATCCATCATATGTCTGTGCGTTAACATTTTCAAAACGTCTCCTCTAAACCATTTGAACCATTTGAAGAAAATGCCCGCCTTTCAGTACTTTCAGTACTTTGATTTTTTATTAGTTGTTGACTCTTTGTTGATGATTTCCAGTATCGCTTTTGCAATCTGCTGAGGAAGAGCTGACCTTTTCGCTTTTTGCTTTTTTTTTTGCTGTTGAATCATCGTTAATGCAGATATGTTTTGCCTTTGTGCTCCTGCAGAGATGCTTGAAAATGTTGTTGCGGTTGACGGTCAATGGGGACAGTGGAGTAATTGGTCTGTGTGTACATTATCATGTGGAGGTGGTACAAAAACAAGACAACGGCTATGCGACTCCCCTCCACCGAGCTCGGGAGGGAAAACCTGTATGGGAGGCCCTGTAGAAGGAGAATCATGCTCTCAGCCGTGTCCCGGTAAGAGGCAGTACCAATGATTTTCACACATAAAGTTCATAAAATGCGATTTTGATCGATTTAGTATGGCAGGGATATTTCCGTTTAGTTTCCAAACTAGGATGAAATACAAAATATCATATTTATATTTGGATTAGTATAATGCACTTTGTTATTTTAACTTGGTTTTGTTCAAAGTACTTGTAA
This sequence comes from Ctena decussata, assembly GCA_963989385.1. Classification (NCBI taxonomy): domain Eukaryota; kingdom Metazoa; phylum Mollusca; class Bivalvia; order Lucinida; family Lucinidae; genus Ctena; species Ctena decussata. The sequence goes on from OZ022502.1 coordinate 18,884,862, forward strand.
GAGCTTAAACACCTTTAAGTACTCATAAATGTTTCAAAGAACTTCATCGCTGAAGTCGGGAGATCTGTTTTTCATAATTGAGTAGACCATTTTCATTAATTAAGTTCAGCAGGATATTCCAGTCAATGTTTAATTTACTATTTTTTGATGTTTTGCGAGACTTTAAAACTCGTCACGCACTTTGTTACAGACACGAACTCAACAAAAAAGTTAAATTTAATCTTACAAACGTCAATGAAAGTTCTATGTAACAGTCATTTCGTTGAATTCCTCACCAATATTTCTTTTTATGAGTTTTTTTTACCTTAACTGGATCTTAATGAAACTTGCACATGCATAGAATCTCGAATGAGGACAAATTTCTACCAGATTTGAATAGTCACGCAAGTTTTACCCGCTTTTGAAGACCAAATGTTTTCCCTAAGACATTCAGTAGGGAAACTGTTGACCTGGGCGTAGCAACCTTCTTTGAATCGTCTGCCCGATTAATTTAAGAAATTACAGTAAGCTTTTTTCTGGTTTCGTCAGCAGATATTGTCAGGGTCACTGACGAGGCTTTATTAGCCGAAACTACGTAGTATGGCCAATGTTCCTACTTCTGTATGTATTCGCTGCTCTTGAAGGAACTTATTAAGATTTTTTTTATTGAAACTAGATCAAAATGGCTTAAAATAAGCACAGGCTTAAACTCCTGGAAGAATTCTAAAATCATCTTTTGCGCCTAAAAGTTATTGCAATGGAGCGCTTCGGTAACCCATATTTGTCCTATAAATTGTCCCAGGCATAACTAGTTTATTTCGTATTGGGTGTTTTGGAAAGTTACTTGAGATAACGTAAAGTCCATGAAGTCTTGGACAAAACCGAAACTTTATTCTCCCCAAAAAGTGTTTCCGCAAAATGCATGAAAGAACTTAAATGAATGATCGTGGCCGATTTGACGACTTGTTTGAACTTAACGGTTATATCAATGTTGTCGATGATAGACAATGGTTATAGTTATTATTAATTTAGTCATTGATTTGACTGTTCTTCCGTTTCGGGTCTAAGCTATAGGCTGGATGTAAACATGAAACTGTAACAAATGTATCCTATTTTCTGCAGTGGATGGCCAGTGGGGACGGTGGAGTTATTGGTCTGCATGTACACGAACATGTGATGGTGGGACAAGAAAAAGAACACGAGAATGTAATTCGCCCTCGCCGAACTATGGTGGAAGAAACTGTTCAGGGTATTCCAGTCAAACAGACTATTACTGTAGCTCTCAGTCTTGTCCTGGTAAGTAGTAAGTGGCAACCTGACAGCTTAATTTAAACAAAAATATCGCTTGATATACTCGAGCCTAAAGTGCGATAGATGAGCGTTTCTGTATTTTATCTTTAATGTGGCTAAAACCAACGTTTGAAAAAACTGGTTAAGAAGCAGGTCTCGACAGGCAATGAAATTTTTTCTCTGAGCCACACTGACTGACAAACTCTGCTAGACACGGCAGCTGCAGACATTAGGTAAGAAAGGCCTACGTATAGATTCGAGAGCACAGGCGTCCCAGATCGAGTCAGTTAAACGCTAAATGTATCATTCAGCTACAGTCAGTTTTAACCATATTGTTGATCATTAAAACTAACCGTTCAGTGCAATAGCATCTTGACATGTTTTTAGTCTGTACGCTTTCAGTAATTGTTAACCACATAAATACAGTACTTTTCATTTTTCCAGCACACACCATGAATGCACAAACCTAGATACAATGAAATTCAGATACAGCTAGCCGACACTGCAGTTCAGTCGTAAATACTGTAGTTAAATTGCCTTTATAATAACCTTTTAACTGCCTTCAAAAAATGTTTAACCGCTTTTTAACACTCATTTGTTAAATGTTGCATATACTAAAAAAACGGCTGAAATTACGTTAGACCTGACCTTGGTTAAATGTAGTTATGATGTACTTTTAGGAAGTGAGCATGTTTATAGTTTCAGCTTTGTCTAGCAATGATATCCAATAGTTACGAGAGAAGATCAAAGTAAACAAGCTATCACCCTTTTACACGTGAGCGTCATCGCTTGTACTTTAAAACAGCGTAAAACAGTTGTACTACTATCTACATGAATTTGCAAATAAAGACATAACAGAGTTTAATTAATCTGTCTCAGATATAGATTGCTACCTCTTTAATGACAATGCAAAGCTTGTTACTAGGCTTTATGACAAAAGTGACGGTTTCAATTTTCAATAGTTATACCCTTAAGAAACTATGTTTGTGGTTTGGTATACTGTTGCCGCGTTGTCATCTGTGTCTCTGTTACATTTTGTTTTATCGTACAATACCCTGTAAAGGCAATGGTGGAATGTCATGAAATTTTGCAGGAAGATTGACACAAGCTTAACATTTATAAAACAAAATTTAGTTCTAAGGGCCAATTCTCTTAGAGTTATAACACTTTGTAGGTTTTGTCCCTGACATTGTTTTTTTTTGATATCTTAAACAGATAATGATGGAATTTTATAACATTATGCAGGAAGATTTGACATCCATTAGATAAACTTATATAAAAAATTAGCTCTTTGAGCCAATTCTGTTAAAGTTATTTCCCTTTAAAAGTTTTGGTGTACGCCTAATATTTTCATAACATTTAAGAATATTTTATGATTCTATGCACTTATGTTGAATAGACAATAATGACGTTCCCGTGTCAGAACGGCAGCTCTCAAGTTCATGCATCATGAGCTACACCCCTCGATGATTTTGATTGCAATTTTATGTCTACCACATATTTCCATGATATTGCGAAATTAAGTATAGAAAGTCATGATGATATGTCACATTTAAAAATAGCAGCTCTCGGTTTCATAGTTTACTAGTTATTTATCCTTGTTGCTTTTATGCACTGTTTTATGTCTGCCCTCTGAAGTTTTACTTTGGCTCCATAACTTTAATATGTTTTGGAAGAGTTTCATGAAACATTCCAGTTATGTAGATCAGATCAGGGTTATATGTCGCAAACAAGAACAACAACTATTATTTTAGAATGATTGAGTAACTGCGTCTAGATGTTTCTGGGCAGTGTTTCATGCCCGTAGTTTGCAATTATTTTGGCCTGCTGTATAATTTGAATACCCTGATACCTTTTAGAATATTAGAATATTGATGATCATGCGATGATATCGAGCCCTTCAACGATTAACGCTCTATGGCCCTGCCTCCTTCCCCCCGTCCCCAACCCCCTCCACGCAAAAAAATGAAAATCTTCATGAAAACTCACTCGCTAGAGAGCTGAAAATTGGAATAGTACGGTTTTAAATGTAGAATGTATTCACACATTTTGAAATGTTAGTTTTATGCAATGTGAATATGTTTGCTGTTTGAAATTAATCTTGTTTGCCAGTCTGGCATAGTTTTTGGTCTGAGTGTTAGAAAATCATGCATCTGTTAAACAGATAATGCAAATGTAAAGCATAAAAGAATGACAATTCAGTGAAACCTCTCTACTGAACAGCAAAATGTGCCTGTTGTAGAGAAGATGATTTAGTTCAGTCTTAAATCACAGGCTTTCAGTTGAATTTGACCACTGAGTACCAGTAAAGCAACAGTTTTTATAATGTTCATGTCTACAAACGTAACTATTATCTTAAATCTTCACATTTACCAGGTATATAAATGCCGATAAGTATCAAATGTGTGACATTCTCAAGTTTATTCGTTTACCTACTACACAGTTTATCGAGTCGCGGTAAAGAGTCACTCGGTAATGGAAAAAAGTACCTTAATCCACCAAAACAACTGGGCGTTACAGAGGTAATTCTGAACGTTTTTCGTCTGAAATTGCGACCGTTGACCGGGAAAAGGAGGTGAACGCTTGTAAGGGGTCAAAATACGACTGTCGATCCTGAAATATGTACACTGGCTTTATAATTCTGGCAATGCTTAGGATAAATAGAAAATAAATATCGCTAGGTGAAATGTTAAGTTTTGCCTGACTTGAAGCAGAAACAAGACAACTCTATGAAACAAACTTGCAGAACAACAGGCTAAGAAAGAACTTAACCGTCATTGACCCGTGGGCCGTCATGACGTAAATACAACGTCATTTCTGAAAACAGAAGCTTCTTACATATCACACACTGTCTACTCTCTCCACAATTTCCCTGTTTATCTGTATAATGCCACTTGAATACAAGTGTTCTACTCCATTTTCTATTAGTTTCTGTTAAAAGTTGATGTGTCTTTGTTGATCTTCTTCCAAGTTGCTCATTAGTTTTATGACGGCACGCACTTCAACTTTCTCGGATGTCATCCTCGCCAATACCTTCAGTAATACTTCTCATGCAGTTTTTGAGTTACAGTGTATTTTAATGGCATCGGCGGTACAGGGAGGGACATACACCGATTGATGACAACGAACGTTGTGGTCGACTAGCAACTGAGAGATCTGACATTGTGGACAAGATGAAATTACAAATTGACACTGTGTGCGATTTGAAACTTTTGAAAATCTGATATCTGCGACACAGACAATAGTATCAAGATTTGATTCTTACTGGTACAAGGATACATTCAATAAATGGCTGAGCCGGCATGAGGAATGTATACAGAAAAACAGAGACTATGTGGAGAAGGTAGACAATGTGTGATTTGTGAGAGGTTTCTGCTTTCAGAAATGACATTGTGTAACGTCATGACGGCTCCCGGACCATTGAGGGTTAAGTTCTGCTTAACCTGTTTTTTTTTTTTTTTGGTAAGTTTATTACACAGAGTTTTCATTTTCCGCTGCAAGTCAAGCAAAGTTTACATTTTACCTGGTGATATTCATTTTCCATTATTTTAAGCAGTGTCGGAACTGTAGAGTTAGTGTACGAATCTCTGGATCGACCCTCGTAAATGAAATAAAACGGGAAAGTTCAAAGTTACCTTTGTTAGTAGGTGATCGTCGATGGGATGTGACTGTTATGGGAGGCTGAAGTAAACACTCAGTTTACCAAGGTCCGTACCACCTTTGTTAGGGGATTTGAGTTTTCAGTGTAAAACCCAGTTTTATTTCACTCATGAACACCAAAACTTGTATTTTGAAATCTTACGCCTGTATTCTAGAACGTCACTCCAGCTACACTCACTGAGTTAATCCTGAATATTGCTCAAATTTCAATGGGATAATCCTCCCCCTGGCTACAAAGTTGAGTCACTCACAGGTGAGTGAGGTCTTAGAATACAGCCATTAGTCGTCAACTTTGAAAAAGTCAGTTTTCTTTACTGACCATAGTTATGCGGTTGGTATCTTATAAGCATTGCCTATTGACATTTTTTATCAGCACCTGCATACAAGGTTTATTCTCAGTTAGTCAACTGTGCTAGAGCCTGCTTCAAATATCAATACATTTTTTTCCAACCAGTAAATTCGTGTCTAAGTCTTATCGTTCGCAGAGCAAAGCTTGTGTCAATACTACAATAAACTACATGGCAGACACCTTGACCTCCTTGAATCCTAAAGTGCTGCCGTTTCTAAACTTGTTTCCGATTTGGTGGTCTCAGCCGAAGCATTGTAAGGCTTTCAAATTCCGGAGTTTCATTTTCACTGACTTGTTCCACAGATACATAGACATGCGTGTGTGTTGTTATAGGAAGGTGATGCTTACTCATCACGAGCATCTCATAACATCTCTGTTGTTATACCCCCGCGTCGTCCTTCCGTCCGTCCGTCCGCAACACATTAAACTTGCTCCGATTTGTTTCAAATTTTGTCCATGGATGCAGCATGTAAAAAAAGTTGACACTTATTTTTCAGATTTTCGCGGATGAGTTTTAATGCTGAGTTATGCCCCTTTACATTTTTCATAAAAAAATGTTTGTTATCGCAACTCCTCCTAGACCGCTTGACCAATGTATATGAACAGATATTGGCATGAAGATGTGCATTAAGGTTCTCATTTTGAAATCTGACCCCTCTTGCCTGAGTTATGTTCCTTTTGGGCATATTTTGCCGAATTTTCGTTTTTTGGGGGGTGGGGGTGTGTGGGGTGGGGAGGGGGTAGCCGTTTTCATTTAATTTAATTCAAATCTGGTTCATAAATGCAACATAAGAAAATAGTTAACATGTGTTTTCCAGTTTTTCCTGGAACCATTTGTATTCCCCCTTTGTAATTTTTGCAATAAAGAGTTTGCTATCACAACTCATACAAAAATATTTGAAAGATTTTCTTGAAATAAAGTATGTGAACAAATATTGATATGAAGATGTGCATTTGGGTTTTAATTTAAATGACCAACCTTTTTTGCCTAAACTCTACCCCTTTTCGATATCTAATGCTCTTTTTACAAAGATTTTAGCTCACCTAAGCCAGCGGCTTCGGGGGAGCTTATAGGATGGTAAGGCTCCGTTGTCCGTCGTCCGTCCGTCTGTCGTCCGTCCGTCCACAATTTCAAACGACTTTTCATCTGAAACCGGTGGGCCGATTGTAACCAAATTTCCTATGTAGTCTCCTGGGGGATCAGGAACGAAAATTTGTTCAAACGGTCCCGGTCACGTGACCAACATGGCCGCCATGCCCATATATGGTAAACACTAAATACAATCTTCTTCTCAAGAACCAATAGGCCGATGGCATTGAAACTTGGTGTGTAGCATTGAGTACGCGATTATCTCCAAGTATGTTCAAAGTATGACCTTGGGTTGACCTTGACCTTTTTACGGTAAGGTCAAATTTGCTTCATTGTGCTTTTATATGGCAAAATGCTAGAACATAAGATATCTTGGAAACTGTTGAAGATTTTGGGCTAAAAATTGTTATCTTCCGTCATCTTAATGAGTACATGAAGATTTATGGGTACAAGAGGTCACGGTCATTCTTTGACCTTTGACCTAGAACTCTCATATTCGGACAATTTCAAATAATCTCCTCATAGGCCTTTGGGCCAATTGAAACCAAATATTTCATTTAGAAGCCTTCAGAGGTCGAGGGAACGAAAATTTGTTCATACGGTCCAGACCCAACGTGGCCAACATGGCCGCCATGCCCATATATGGTAAAAACCTAAAAAAAATCTTCTTCTCCAGAACCAATTGACCGATGGCCTTTAAACTTAGTATAGCATTTGATACTCGAGTACTATCGAGATTGTTCAAATTATGACCTTGGGTTAACCCTGACCTTTTTTACAGAAAGGTCAAATATGGGAAAATGCTAGAACATAAGATTTCATGGAAAGTTTTGAAGATTTTGGCCTAAAAATTGGTATATACAGTCATCTTAATGAGTACTTGATGATTTGTGATTACAAAATGTCAAGGTCATTCTTTGACCTTTGACCCAGAACTCTCATATATTGATGGTTTCAAACAATCTCATCAAAACCCACTGGGCCTATTGTAACCAGATATCAAATAGAGCCTCCAGGGGCTGGTGGAATGAAAAAAAAATTCTAACGGTGTAGGTCACATGACCAACATGGCCTCTACGCCCATAAATTGTTTGCAGAACCAATTGACCGATGGTCTTGAAACTTGGTATGTTGCATTCGGTACTCCAGTACTATCGAGATTGTTCAAAATGATGTCCTTGGATTGACCTTGACCATTTTACGGCAAGGTCAAAAATGGGAAAATGCTAAAACATAAGATTTCATGGGAAGTTTTGAAGATTTAGGTCTAAAATTTGGTATATGCAGTCGTCTAAATAAGTACGTGAAGATTTATGAGTACAGTAGGTCAAGGTCCTTCTTTGACCTTTGGCCCAGAACTCTCTCATTTCGACAATATAAAACAATCTCCTCAAAAGCCACTGGGTCAGTTGAGATCAAAGTTCATATAGAGCCTCCAGGGGTTGAGGGAATGAAAATTTGTTCACATGCCCAGGTCACATGACCAACATGGCCTCCATGCCCATATATATTGTAAAAACCTTTAAAAATCTTCTTCTCCAGAACCAATCGACCGATGGCCTTAAAGCTTGGTATGTAGCATTGGATACTTGTGTACTATCAAGATTGTTCAAATTATGACCTTGGGTTGACCTTGACCTTTTTTACAGTAAGGTCAAATATGGGAAAATGCTAGAACATAAAATTTCATGGGAAGTTCGGAAGATTTTGGCCTAAAAATTGGTAACGTAAATGCACATTAAGTCGTCAGGTTGCAGCATATTTTGTTTTACTATGCACAAGTGAACAAATGTATTTGAGAACGGTTTTTGTTACGGGTGCCCGAATTATTAATCTAAACGATTATTTATTTCAGTTATTTCTGAAATACGAACTTTTTTCGCGAAAACTCACTGAATGACAGAAGGGTGGGCCTGACGACCTTATATGACATTACATATTAAGGCGTCATCTTATATACTGGAATGTCGTCAGTAGGCTCTTAAGTTATAACCTTCGTGGATTCTTTTGAAAAAAGGAAGGGAAACCTATTTAATCAATGAATTGGACCTCTTGCAAATAATACCACGTAATATAAAGAACAGAGCTCTATCATGACGAAGGTTATTCAATAAACTAGCACTGAAATCATAACCACATGTGTGTGGGGGGGAGGGGGGGGTGGGGGGGGGCTGGAGAGGGTGTGGTATGTGTGTTTGTGCATGCATTCCTGTTTATGTGCATTTCCTTCTGGTGTTCCAAGAAACATTGGAAGCGGTTCTGGGCAGTTTATTCAAACTTTGTCTCAGACCAGCTTGTGCATCTGCAATGTCTGAGACCTCACTGACTGCCTGCATATAAAGCTTTGGGTCCTTTGGGACCAGGCCTTGAAGAAATTGCTGAAAATCAGATAATAGGAATAAGAAATTTAATAAGAGAGAGAGAGAGAGAGAGAGAGAGAGAGAGAGAGTTTCGACATGCTTGCTTTTATAAAAAGTATCCAATGCTGTTCGAGGATGCTTGCTAGGTGCTACCACCACTCCATACTTCTCAATAATTCCATCTTAGTTCGATTCGTGCGATTTGATTGGCTAGAAGAAAAAAAACTTTAGACCTCGGAAATTCCAGCATCATAATCTCATTGAGCTATTTCTTCCGCAAGCTTCTAAAATAAACAAGTTACAACTATTTTCCATGTTTTCATGATACAGTTGGAATTTTAAGGCATAAAATATTGTGGACTTCATTGATGTCTACACGCTGGCGAATCACCTACAAACCATAGCATAAAGCCTTTCGGGCTTTACTCAATTTGTGAGTGATTCGCCGGCGTTTGCACATCGACAAATTCCACGGAAATAAAATTCATTCCTATAGTAACATCAATACAATCGCTTTGATTAAGAGAAACATTCTCGCGATTTATAGATCTGTTTGGTATCTAGTGTAAAAAGTGGAGGCAAGAATACACAAAAATGTCACATTAAGTCTTCAGATGTCTCATGAGGAAGTGCTCTTTCATGGTAAATATTTTATTTAATTGTATGATTTGGTACGAGGGAAACCACTCTTTTGATTCTTCTCAAGGCCGAGCACTTTACTACGGCACGTGGCCGCATCAGAATGTTTTAATATTTGGACTATTCTGTCGCCCACTATTTGATCAGGGTCGAAAAACAGTACCCCTAAATAATAGCATATATCTTGCAAATATTAAGTATAAAAATATTTATGGCAAAAGAATATAAAAGCTGAATAATTTTAGTTTCACTTCTGCCGCTTCTCTACTTCTGTGATGACGTAGGCAAAGAGAGCATTGTGAGAACGGAAAGTGACGACCTTATGAGCCTGACGACTTAACCCGAATCTGTTATATATGTAGTCTTATTGAAATCATGAAGAATTATGAGTACAAGAGGTCAAGGTCATTCTTTGATCTTTGGTCCAGATCTCTCATATTTTGACATTTCCCTACATTTCCTCAAAAGCCAAAGGGCCAGTTGTAAACACATTTCATATAAAGCCTCCAGGGGTTGATTGAACAAAAATTTGTTCAAACAGTTCTGGTCACATGACAAACATGGCCGCTATACCCATTTATGGTATAAACCTTTAATATTTGTCTTCTCCAGGTCCAATACACTTATGGCCTTGAAACTTGGTAAGTAGCATGGAGTACTACCAAGACTGTTCAAATAATGACCTTGGGTTTACCCTTTGACTTTTGACCTAAGACTCATATTTTGACAATTTCAGACATAAGAAAAAAACACTTTGCCAATTGCTCAGGTGCGCGGTTCAGGGCCTCATGGCCCTTCTTGTCATGTTACTTCGTTTTATTCCTATTTGGTGCGTTGACACAGGAGAAGACAACAGATGCAAATATGTTTCAACTTTTTCCGAAGGAGTTTTCCGGGTTAGTTATGCCCCTGTATGGTTTTGGAAAACAGAGTGTGCAGCTTCTTCTAAATTGTTTCTCTGACATTTAAAAGTAAGTGTGTGAACACATTTTGGTCTATAGATGTGTACTGAGCTATAGGTATGAAATTTCATCTTTTTATTCGCCCGTTTTGAAAAAAACGGACGTATAATGGCATGGGCGCTGTCCGTCCGTCCGTCCGTCTGTCCGTCAACATTCTTGTGCGCGCCATAACTCAGTAACCGTTTGGGATATCTTCATGAAAATTTGTAGGAATATGTATTTGGTTGGACGAACGTGTTGCGTACAAGAATGTTTACTCCTCCTTTCTTAGTTTCAAAGTTATGTCCCTTTGATGATTTTTCCTCGACTAGTCTTGTGCGTTCCATAACTAGATAACCGTTTGGGATATCTCAATGAAACTTTATAGCAATGTGTATGAAGGTCTTATTACGTGTGGCGCATAACACTGGTTGATCTCGCTTACTTCGTTTTCGAGTTGCTTCCCATTTATTAATATTTAGGCTAATATTGTGTATACTTATCTTGTGCATACCATAACATGGAAACCATTTGGAATATCTTGATGAAACTTTATAGCAATGTGCATGATTACAAGACAATGTGTCACATATAAAAATGGTTGCTCTCCCTTACTTTATTTTGTAGTAACCTCCCTTTGATTAGTTTTTTAGGCTGGCCCCCATTCACTTGATTACTCCTTAACTCTTTGAAATATTTTAATGAAACTTTGTAGGAATATGCATTATAAAGGGGCAATGTTTCATAAGCATAAACCACAACCCTGGCTTACTTACTTCCTGAATTATCTGTCCTTGCATCAATTTCCGTTTTCCTCTAACTCCTTAACAGTTGGAAATATTTTTACAAAACTTTATGGTGATGTCTATATTGTCAAGGAAATATATATTAGAACCAAAAATGGTAACTCTAGTTTATTTAGTTTATGGATTATCTCCCTTGTTTGACTAAGGCATTTCTCAACTTCTGAGCTGTTTCACCTTGAAAGCTGGGTTTTTGGTATTGTAATAGTAAATGATGTGTTAGATGTTTTAATAACATTGACGTCATTTATTACAGAGTTGTTTCCTCCTGTTTGTCTGCCTGTCATCCTTTGTAAACAATATTGTTCATTCTGTACTTCCTTCATGACACTGAAACGGGCGTATTATGCACCGCTTGCGAAGCTCTTGTTTCTGAGTTATGACCCTTTTTCACTTGATGTTTAGCTCTAAATTCCTAATTGTTATGGTCATTCTTGTTCTGATTTCTTTCAGATTTTGGCTATGGAGCCAGGATAAGAAGAGAGTAGACATAATTATTTTTAGTTTTGCCTGCCAGAATTTTAAGAATGAGCTGTGTCTGTATTTCTTTTTTAACATGTAACTTGAATGCTGTATATATGTAAAAATTAATTGACAAAGCAAAGCAAGCTTAGTGCTAAATGTGGTGTGTGTGTGTGTGTGGGGGGGGGGGTATTAAGTAAGTCATGCTTACTTCCACCTCTAGTTTGTCTATATCTGTGTATCTAAAATATTCGACATTGTCAACGTTTATATGATTAACTAGTTCGGATGTATGATTTGGGTACTTTGACCACTTTTTTAAGATTTATGATTTAAGAAAATTTCTTAGGTCACGCGAATCGTTCACAACACATGTAGTCGAAATTATTTATCATTTACGTCGGTGAGCAGAAATAGATGCAAATAAAATGAGTGTGTGAAAGATTAATGAACCTCAATCCCTATCTTTTTAGTTAGTTGGTAAGTTTCTACATAGTTTGTCAAATCACTTTGTTAATTTCAAAAAGAATATAAACGAGTAAAGGTGTATCGATTTGTTCTTTCTATTTGAAAAGATGTAAGTGATTTTTCAGTTAAAATACATCTGTACTTGTTATGATAAAGTTGACTCTCACTATCTGAAACAGTGATAACTCAAAGTACTCTCTCACATCAAAGAATAAAGTTTAGAAAAAATTTTCGAATTTTCTTTACTCTTGAAATCATGTTATTACAAGCTACAGGTATCTCAAAGTATTATTACTGGGAACAACAAAATCAACGTTTAATTTCTATTAGTTTGAGATGAACTTAAACTTTGAGGTATCGAGAATTGAATGTATTAGATACCCCCCCCCCCGCCCCCCGCAAACAATGTTTGTAGAGGGTATGCTGTTTTCACGTTGTCCGTCCGTCCTTTCGTCCAAAAAGATGTAAATAATTGAATGAGGTCCTTGAAAATTTGTAAATTTGTACACCTCAGAAAATAAGGATACAGCTGTTTCAGTTGTTGATCTGGCCCCCCTTTTCAACAATTATACTCCTTTGAAGTTCTCAGTAAAATGTTTGTTATCGCTCCTTCTCCTAGACCATTTGAGGGATTTTCTTGACATTACGTATATGAGCATATATTGGTATGCCAATATGCATTAAGGTCAATGTTTAAATTTCTGGTCCTTTCTGGTTGAGTTATGCCCCTTTTCGTTATTCTTTACCAATTTCTATCGTTTTATTTTCTTTCCATTTTTGGTCCAATTATTTTCAAATTTGATTCATTGATGCAGCATAAGAAAAGAGCCGACATGTATTTTTCAGTTTTCCTCGGAAGAATTTTAGGGCTAAGTTATGGCACTTTGAAGTTCCATATGGAAAAAAGATTGTTATCGCTACTTGTTCTTAACCATTCAATATATTTTCTTGCAACTAAGTATGTTAACACATAATGGTGTGAAGATGTGCATTGAGGCTAGGTATTTCAAATGAAGCCCATTTACCCTGAGTTATGCTCCTTTTTGATACTTTTTGCACAATTTTCGTTGGGTATATTGGCCAAATTCGCTCCGATTCCTTTCAAATTAGATCAATCCATGCAGCATAAAAAAAATTGATACATGTTTGTCAGTTAATCCTGGAAGGATTTTAAGGCTGAGTTATGGCCCTTTGAAGTTCTCTTTGGAGAAATTACGTTATCATTTCTCCCGGACTGTCCATTGGATTTTCTTGAAACTAAGTCTGTGAACATTTATTGGCATGAAGCTGTGCATTAAGACTAGAGTTTCCAGGTTAGCACTTTTACCCATTAGTTATGCCCTTTTTGATACTTTTTGCACAATTTTCTTTTGGTTACGATTTTGGTCGTTTCTGTTCCGATGCCTTTCAAAATTGATCCAAAGATTGAGCATTAGGAAAGATTACATACATATTTCTCAGTGTTTCTTTTTTTCATAAAGGATCTAAATGTTGATTTATGTCCCTTTAAAGCTCTCCATTTAAGGTTCATTTGTAGGTTGTCTAGCAATCATCTGGCGTATTGACAAAACAAAATATATTTGAGCCGCGACGCGAGAAAACCAACAATGTGGTTGATCGCCCAGCGCAGACTCAGATCAGCCTGGGCATCCGCCCAGTCTGATCAGAGTCTTCGCTGTCCGCATGGAGGTAGCTGAGACCCTTAGCTACCCTTTGAACACTAAATGAAACGTCTGGTTAAACTGGGCGAATGCCCAGACTGATCTGAGTCATCACTGGGCGCACAACCACATTGTTGGTTTTCTCACGTCGCGGCTCATTTATAGTTTATTTAGATCAAAGGTAAATTGCGATGGGTATTTAGTAAGCCATGCTTACTGCCATTTCTAGTTTCTTCTCTTTCGAATTAAACATGGTTTCTTTCCACATAGTAAAAGCTGATAAAACAGATCGAAGGGCCTGGTATGATTTGGGCCATATTTTGCCCCTTCTTAAAATTTGTTCAAATATTAATTTTTTTACTAGTAACCTTGTCAACAATATAAATCTAGAAAATGGAGATGTTACGGCTTGTACAAAGAAAGTTACAGCTACTCGTTTGTTCATGCATTTCTGCCCCGTTTTTCTGGCAAAGTTTGGGGGTAGGGATACATTTTGCCCTATAAAACAAAGAAAGGAATTTAAAAGTAAATGATAAGTATCATATCACATAACGTATGTAATACTTATACTAAATCTCTTTGACATTTACTGGTCTGCATCTTATCGCGTGCATGAAGGGCGGTAAATCTTGACCGATCACTGAAATTGTCGGATTACAGAAACGCTTCAATTTCAATCGAAATTAATGTTTCAGGGGCGTGCCACAATTGCAGTATTTTGTCTTTCATGGGAATTTAGATAACCTATTCATTTCATGATCAATTCATCTGCAGCAGTCACTTTTTCTCGGAATAGTACATATAAGTCTGAAAGAAGTCGGAAGATTAAACATTTAAAAAAATATGGGGGTATGGATAAACTTTGCATTATTCTTGAGAGTAGATGAGTTGAAAATAACAAAAATGGTTACACAACAACAAGGGGGATATACAGCAATTTAAAGTATTTTGCATTCGAAGTAAAAATTTATTTCTAAGAAAGAAAAAAGGGAGAAAACTATGATTTACATTGAAACTGCATAGCAATTAATTGTAATGAACATATATAGTTTTATAACGGCTGACTTTGTTTTGCAAAATATGCCAGATTTTTTATGAGCTTCCTTTTATATACGTTGTTATTTAAACAAAATAAAATTTAACATTTTTACCCTACCCGTTTCCATGGAAACGATTTTCAAGGAATTAGATGGAGTGAAACAAGAAAAAAGATGTCTGTCATACTTGTTTTTATCATGAGGTTTATTATTTTTGCACAAGTTTTAAAGATATAAATATGCCAACCATTTTTTATGTAATACAAACTCTTACATGTAATTGAAGCTTATCGGCAGATTTAGTCGTGTATTCCATGTATGAGAGTGGGTGGGGTAAGTAAGACACTGAGTTATTCATACGGTAACTGGTTAAATCACAGTCTTTGTCATATAATATAAACAGCCGTAGGTATTGGAAACAAAGGGCAATGAATATTTTGATTAAATTATGCATTGCTTATCCTTTGCCATAGCTTAGCAGACTGATAGACTAGTGTTGTATGGATGCATTGCATTATTATTTTAACTAACTGATCTAAGTATTAACTATATTTAAGCCTAGTTACTGTTTTTCTTGTGTATTTTAGCTCCCCTATGTTAGACTATGAATTATTTCAAAGTAAACAAGGGTGTTTATAACATTTTTCCACAAACATTATTTTCTGACTTTCTGTTTGGTTGCTTTAGCGACTAAGCTTTTTATAAATGGGGTCTACTCTGGTAGAAAATGCCTTGCTCCGAGGGAAGCAAATTTTTGCCAGACGAGACGACTGCCATTGCGAAGCGAAAATGGTAGCATTCTTTCCCCTGATCGTGTACCCAGTTTGGTGGCAGTATAAAAACAGGAACAGTTATATATTTTTCATATTTTTCCTTCTTTGTTGGGTCGTTTATATTTTCACAAATTGCAAAACGTAAAGGTGAATGGGTACATTTTCCGGAGGAGAACCAACCTGTCGCTCTTTTCCATCCCCTAACTCAATGAGGTCGGCGTTTGAAGGAGAAAATTCGTTCCTTTAAGGATAGGCCCAATGTAAGAATGGTTTCTACGAAGCGAATTAAAAGTGATGTCGAAAGAGTTGTCTGTGTTTACAACAACGACATATCAACACGGTTGTGGACCCATTATCTTCAGAAATAAAAATATTGATGAAAAGAGATTCACGACTGCAATACAAGAGTTAGAAAGGTTATTCATATTATTCCTTTTAAATAAGAAAAATTAATTGCTTCAAAGTTTTATTACAGTTAACGGTCAGTGGGGACAATGGAGTTATTGGTCACAATGTACCCGGTCTTGTGGCGGCGGTACAAGAACAGGAAGGCGTCAATGTAATGCCCCGCCGCCAATGTACGGAGGAAGATCATGTGTGGGATCCTCTCAAACAACACAACCCTGTACCTCCCAACCTTGTCCAGGTAAAAGCAGCTGCAAACATTTTTGCGAGCAAACTTGTCCATTATTAATATTTTTAGATATCAGAAGTTTTATTTATGTTTTGTTATACTCAGCCATGAGATTTTTTATTCATCATTGTAAACTTCATACAAATCAGTCTTCCTTTTTCATAAACATCTCGACTTGTACATGAATGTCAGTTTATGTAAGGTTTAATGTGAGTGGACAAACCGTTGTGGTAATACGACAATTATAATTTATATCATAAAGACAAGGTTAAGAAAAAGTTAGACATTATTACCTACTTTTTTAGCTGTGTTACTGAATTCATTTAGTTCACATTTCAGAGTATGTTGGATTGCAAATTTCTAGTCAGTGATTCATTGTCTAATTTCTTATTATAAAGACTGATACTTTGAAAATATGGATCCAGATACCGAAGAAGTCAAAATAAAAGATAGTTATCTTATTTTTAAATACCATCTTCACAATGCCAGGCCAGTAATGTTTATAGTATGGAGATCAATATAAGAGATGGAGAAAGAAGATAGAATTAATACACGAGAGAAATACATCTCCAAACAACCCCAATCCGCACCGACTGCAAGCAGTAGGCCCTTGGCCTACAATGTTCGAAATCAGTAGGACGCCCCGTCAATGGAAGTTATACACATCACAATCGCACCACCCGACGCCCCTACAAGAGCTGATAAAGGTTATTCGTAATACTTCTTCTAAAATTGATAAAACAGTTGCCTAAAATTTTATTACAGTTAATGGTCAGTGGGGACAATGGAGTTATTGGTCTCAATGTACCCGATCTTGTGGCGGCGGTACAAGAACCCGAAGGCGTCAATGTAATGCCCCTTCACCAAGGTACGGAGGAAGGCCATGTGCGGGAGACTCTCAAGCAACAAATTACTGTACCTCTCAACCTTGTCCAGGTAAGATCCAGCAGAAAATATTATGCAGGCAAACGTGTCCCTAATTTATATTTTGTGGAGACGGATTTAATTGTTTGTTTCAGAGTGCCATCATATTTTTTTTAAATGTTGTATGTTTTATTTAAAACAAGCTTCCTTTTTCATAAGCATCTCGACGTTTATTAATTTAATATATTTCAATATTGGCTTAAATGCAAGTGAACAAACCGTTGTGGTAATACGGCATTTGTTTGTTTATACTATAAAGGCAGGGCAAAGAAAAAGCTAGACATTATTAACTGCCTTTAATATTTTGTTATTCCATTAATTTCGTAACATATCGGAGTATTTCGGATTGTGAATTTCTACTCAGGTGATTTATTGTTCACTTCTTTATTATTAAATGTTGGTAACTTTCAAAGTATGGATCAAGATACCAAAGAAAGCACAATCAAATCTAATTATTTGTATCTCACTATAAATACCATGTCGGTAATACTTATATATAAATTCAAGGTGACGTCGAGATAAATGTAATCATTTTAGTGAGTTTCGGATTAGGTTTATTCTTGATATATGTTTAATAGTTTATTATATTTAGTATGTTATTATCTAATGATAGATACTTTCCCATTCGTAATTTCTTTTTGTATAAGGCATGCCCTATTAAATAAGCACATATATGTGCTGCATTTATTGAGATCACATCTGCAAATACCCGTAGCCTTGGTAGCGTAATTATACTTCGAAACTAAGCAATACATATTTCATGATTCATGACATGCAATTTGTTTTACATTATTTAAGTGAATGGAATATGGAGTCCATGGACAAACTGGTCTGCTTGTGATAAATCCTGTGGCAGTGGCTCCAGAATAAGACGCCGACAATGTAGTCCCCCAAGGTATGGGGGAATGAATTGTTACGGACCTTATACTGATTATCGATATTGCTACTACCGGCCCTGTCCTTGTAAGTGCTTTAAGTTTATAAAGGTTTTAATGTTGTTAGGTTCAATGGTAATAAATAGTAGGCCATGATACTAAGAAAATGGCACAAATGCTTAGTTCTGACAGCTTGACATCAGCAAAATATTCGTTTAAATGTAGAGTTTTGTAAGGAGTAGAATTATGATAACTCAGTATTTTTTAATTTATAGAAGTCATATATCTTGAACACAACTACCATAAGTATATTTAAAAGAACTTTTAAGATATTAAGATGTGACGAATAACAACCTTATAGGGAGAGAACTCCAAACATAGTAAGAATGCTACCTACTTAAAATCAAAATCAGATGTTGAATAAAAGAAAGGTAGAAGATTCCCTTGGCCTCGTGACCGCAAGGACAGTGGACTTTAGAGGCCCACTGTATTTTGGGCACAACATATGAAAATGAAAGGCGCTGCCCTATCCGTCCCTGATAAGAAAAAGGTACCTTTTTAGAGCTGGCCTGGCTGAGTTTTCCAGTCACTAACTGACCGATTCCGGGATTGGAACCCGCAACCTTCTGCACCATAACTTAGTTGCTGTAACCTCTTGAGCACGGCACCTCTCTAGGATTAATATTAAGTTTTATTATGACATTTAACTGCCCCCATCTCCACAAACACACACACACACACACACACACACACACACACACACACATTTAGTATACTGGTTCTGACGTTGAAAACAAACTAATAATAAATCACGTTGCTAACGTCGCAACATGCAAATTCGCGCCCTGATGATGTCGGGTATAAACTGTTACCATTTTGACAACCCTTTAGAGTACGTCGCAATATTTTTGTTTGCTTGTTTGTTTCACTTAGAGAAAAATTAGGACCGAACGAATATTTACGATAAAACACTTACAGGTTGGTTTGGAGACTCTTTGAAAGAAACATGGGTCGAGCACGTCTGGGGTTCTTTTTTTTTGCTATGATGCTTCTTGCGAAGTCTGTAACGTCACAGAATAAGGTTATGATTTACGAGACCTTAAGTTACGCAAAAGAAATAGCATGGTAGAAATGAGCCCTTAGCGTGTTTAAACAGTTATCACTGGAAAACAAATGAAATACCATTTCAATCTGTCGCTTTGCATGTAGTTAAAACTCCTAGAACAGATGATAAATGTTGAACTAGATATTAAAAAAAACGACCCTAGTCTTCATCGTCCATTGACGTTGATAGCAAAAACTTTATCAGAAAAGAAGGTAGAGTTAAACAAATCTGCTTCTTTTTAAAACTTTTACTGGTGAAAAATTACCTGCAAAATCATTTTATTAAGGTAGACGAATACTGAATAGAAATATTTGCGGGGCATTCAAACCATTATACCGTCTAAATAACCTAAAGAGCTATAAAACATTTGGGTAGGATAAAAACAATTTTCACCGTTTTGTTTTCCTAAAAAACAATATTTTGTATTTCTACATACTTTTTTTTACACATTTTCCATTAAAATTCATATCTCTAGCACATGAATGCGCTTTCATTCCAGCAAATCATATAGTCTGTAATATAGGATATTTGAAACAAACTGATAACAAAAAATTGCAGTTTTCTTGTTAATAAGTATATTTTTCATTTCTTTGAAAAAATGCAAGAAAATTGAATTTCATGAAAAACGTCATGAAAAATATCATCAATCGATGGGGCATGCTTATGCATATTATTTTAGTAAAACTTACATCATATGTTAAAGAATAAAACAAAAAAACAAGCATTTCACCGTTTCGTTTACTAGAAAAACAATGTTTAAGTTCAAAATATCCCCAAAACAGACTGCCCAAATTCTGCACCTGCTGCAAGCACCGCCGATCCTTGCCCTATTATTTATTTTCCTGTTATTCGGTTCTACCATAGAGTAATGTCGACAAAATGCGCAGATGGAATGGAAACTGTGAAGATCTTGATCATTCTGGTTCCTAAGGAACAGTCTGATCTCAGTTTCCACTGTTTGTACAGACCTATGTGCCCGAAAACTTAGGATCTTTACGGTAGATATTGTAAGTGTATATTATAACTGTATACACTCCATGAACAATAACTCTGTTTGTTTTTTAAACAAGCAAGAACAGAGTTCTTCCGGGATCGTCCACCTTAAAGCATATCAAAATTTTAGATATATTTTTCGGAGACTTTTCTGACTATTTAATCTTTTATAAATTAAGCAGCATTCAATAGCTAAGTAAAGTAATGTTTGCATTTATTTACACGTAATGCACAAAGTCTTGGAAAACGTTATAGCACATTTTAGAAAACCTCTTAAAGGCACACACTTTGGTATGAAATTTATTTCAGTAATATTACGGAGAGCAAAACAAATGAGAAAAGTTTTATATTTGAGCGCTATTTATTTTACTTTAAATGCGTCAGACACATACATTTTCACTGAGTCAAAGAAAAAGACGTGTTTTTTAGAAGAAAAGTATTTGTTAATGACGAAAGGCTGAAATTTCTTATTACAAACCCCTTTACCCGGAAACGGCAAGTTTTGTTTTGTCCTATTCCACCTTTATTGTGGTCATCATGTATTTGACATTTCATTAATAAATTCAGAAATTTTACGATTGTGCAAAGGAAAGACGAAAGGCGTCATAAGTATTTTAAAAGTTTGTAACACTTTGGTTCTCCGATGGTATAGAAAACAATAAGACAATGATCTGTACTAAAATAATCAGATCCCATAATCCGTCCTCAAAACCAAAGAGGAAAGAATTATAAACAAAACCGACAACAGTTCAAGTAAGACACACACGGCAATCCGAGTAAGCAGCACCCTCCCAGACAGGTGGTCATTCAGATAGCCAATTGAAAACAGCTGGAACATCAATTGTTACCTATTTTTAAACGTGATTTGAATGCTATTCTCTGTGACATACAATTCACATATCCTGCACTGAATGAAAAGGCGTTGAGCGGCTTAGTGGTTTTGATGCCCCCCTGCTCCCCGAAGGGTGCACATGAAGTCGGCGCATCGTCCTTTCGTCCATCACTTTTGTCCGGAGCATATCTCTGAAAGCGTTAAAGGGTCACACAATGGTAGAGGGAAATGAGGAGAAGTGCAGAACGCATGTAGCATAACCCTACTACAAGTAATTAGGTAGTTACTTCCCTTTCTATATTTTGCCGTATTTTGATTGTCCGGAGCTTATCTCTATAGTTATAAGGAACTAAATGGAACTTCACATACTGATAGAGGGCGATAAGAGAAAGTGCAGAGAACAGGTACAGTAACCTAGTCACGAGTTATTACGGAGTCAGCTCCCTTCAGAATTTCCAGTATTTTGCTTGCTCAGAGCATATCCCTGAAAGTATTATAGGGAATTAAATGAAACTTCACACACTGACAGAGTGCAATAAGAGGAGGCGCAGATCATATAAACCATAACCCAATCACAAGTAATTACGGAGTTAAATGCCCTTTCATTTTTTCAAGATTTTGCTTGTCCGGATTATATCTATAGAAGTGTTATAGGGAACTGAATGAAACTTCATACATTGATATAGACTAATAAGAGGAAATGCAGAGCGCAAGGGCCCTAATCCTATCAAAAGTTATTACGGAGTTAATTCCCTTCTTCAATATACCAGTAGTTTGCTTATCCGGAATATTAAAGGGATATAAATGAATCTTCGCCCATTGATAGAGGGCAGTGGGAGGAAGTGCAGTGAGAAGGAATCATATTCCTATCACAAGAACCATTTATTAAGTTTATAATTATTAACCAGTACATAGATTGCAAGGATCACCATTACACAAACACAGATGGCTAATTATTAGTAAGCTCAGAGATAGTTAACAAAAAATTGCAATCAACAAGAAACATGCGCATTTTCTAATTCCTCTCCTGTTTTCTCACTTTTAAAAACATTAATAAGACATTAAGTTTACGAAGAATATCTCATCGTTCCTGGATGCTCATACCAATCTTGCCCACCTTCGGGGAACATCCTTCGGTTCCACCGATTCTCTTCTTTCTGCCACTTTCCAAAGGAAATAAATCTGTTTGACAACTTTCTGAATACTTGTTTGCTTTTCTGGACAACGTAGCCCTTCCATTCTGGAATTTTGTTTTAAAATGGAAAGTATTTTCTACTATGGGACTTCTGTTAAAAAGGGTTACCAAAATGAAAACGGCATAGTTATTGGCCATGAAAGTGTACCCAGATACATTTAAGTGTGGTGTTATTAAACATTGTGTTTTGTTATCCTCTGATATTTACACAATATGACCACTTTGAACTTAAATGGGACAGTTTAAACGAATTTCAGATATGAACGTCTGGTAAATATTATTTCGCACTTCCACAAGTCCTGTTTACAGTATGTCAGTAAACAGAATGAAAGGGAACAATTCCTTTTTTATATTTTGCAATTTGCTATTTTAACATATATTATGTTT
The DNA here is from genome assembly GCA_963989385.1 of Ctena decussata. Classification (NCBI taxonomy): domain Eukaryota; kingdom Metazoa; phylum Mollusca; class Bivalvia; order Lucinida; family Lucinidae; genus Ctena; species Ctena decussata. Next base: position 18,907,319 of record OZ022502.1, read on the forward strand.
ATTTTAATTGCAGCTCACAGGCCATGTCCTTCCGAGTTTATGGTTGATAAGACCTTTGGAAATTTTTCTTGGCCTTCAGTATACTCCGGAGAGAATACCCATGCCCCGTGTCCAAGATCAATGTCGAATGGCACAACTGCGAATGCAACAAGGTTATGGTAAATATATATGTATGTCTCCAATTTCTGAGCAGGGAAAATTTCCCCGGAAATGCTTTTCAGTTTGAAAAAAGAGCCCCAGGTTTGTATGAAATGAAATTGGGACAATGAAATTACTAGGGGGCCTTAACCGCCCTCAGTCTACTAACCCACGCCCTTGGCCCTTCTGTGATTCTGCAACTCAGCGAAACCCTTTCATGAACAAGAAATTGAATTTCTTTGGATAGTTTGCGTCGGTAGATCTTTACAGATGTAAACAGCATGCTGCGAAGGGATGCACATTCACGACAAATTTGCCTTTAACCATATATTCATAACCCATTGTGATAATATGAGTCAGGATAGAAAAACGAATGTTCTCCAGTTCAGCATCAAAGTTTGACTTCAGGCAAATACCATTTAACCTTGCGAAAAAAGATCTTAAAATTGACAGTTTATTCATGCTAAGTTATATTACACACTGAAAGTATCAAATTATATGGACTAATTTTATTTCGTTGCAGTAAAAGTAAAACAATGTGGTTTGGATATACTATGTGGGGTACTCCCAACTTTAGCCAATGTCGAGCAGTGAATTCAATATCTGTGGCATTTCAAAATCTAGCAAATACTCCGATTAATAAAGGTAAGCTATCGCATTTTGATGTATGGAGTCGGCACAGTCTCTGTGAGCTTAAGATAAAAAAGACCGTCGTCTTCCATGGTTGCCATTTCAAAAAGTCCTTCTCAATGAAACTGAACAAAGTTTCACTGGAATCAGCCAGACAATAAGAAGAAGACGTTTGCTACATAAATGATCTGTATGTAATCTCTTGTCCTTTAGCTGGTGTTTTTTTTCACTCCGTTCTCTGTTTTTATTCGCAACTGCTTGTTTTGTTAAGTTAAATAACCGCATTTTGTGTCGCGTTGATATGCTCTGAAAACAATCCATGAGCCAGACACCTTATCGTTTCCAGACAGGCTGAGAAGTTCTCACTACATCAACTTAAACAAGCAATAAGAAGGACCTATATGATTGACAGCCGCGTCAAGCGGTAGCTCAATATCTGTTACAGAAAATTTGATACGTCACTTGAAAAATATTATCAAAAACAACAATTATAACAAAATGTCCGAGAAAGCAGAACAATAGTCTTCAGGATTATTTTTCTCCTTACATAAAACGCTAACTTAATAATTACATGTATTTCAAAAGAACTTTCGTTTGTTCGGAACTAATATTCTTGTATATCATATCTTGTTATTTACATTACCGGCGATATAACATAATCATGTATGGTCCTTTTGCCCTCAGATGCAAACTTGGTTCTCAATGTTTTCTCCAATTGGTGAAAGGTACAGAATTTTCTAATTGCTCGTTCTTAGTTTTCATCCTATGCATAACCAGTTCATAACTTCTCAGAAATTTGAGGCTTGGCTTAAACTTGGCTGTTGAAATTTCACGTTACTTTTCCTGGATTATAGTATGTGACCAAGAAACACATCATTAGAACGAAATCTTAATAATTATTTTTTTTAGATACCGAATTCATTTTTTTACTGTTTGTTTCACTTAATATACATCAGATTTTGAGAAGAAAAAAAACTTTTGCTCGGAAAACTGAAGAAAAGTTCATTGTTTGTTTACAAAAATTCTGACCTGGCCAGTGCTGTCATGTATTATGCATGCGGTAGTTCAATACATTTGTACTATTTCATTCATGTACTTCCACGACTGTAATAAACAATGAGTTTACCCTGTTGCTTACAAATAATTATATGGAGCATACAAAACCTTTAAATGAAACTGCTTATTTTTTTAACTACCGTTACTAGGGGCTATTTTGAAAAGCATCGACAAAAAAAACAAAAAATATTCTTTTTTTCGAATTCTGTTATGTATTTTGTTATAAGAATCATAAGGGCATCAAGACATTTTATAGAAGTTTCGTCGTTTTTGCGAAAATTAAGAAAAAACCGCCAGCATACGGGACTATATCGAATTTCCATCATTTATAGCTTGAGCCCGCAGAGCAGTTTTGATTGGTTAAATACTGATAATGTTATAGAAGTGTTTCGATATGAATCACGCTTCAGTAAGTAATTACCTAATAAAACTTCAAACATAAAGTCGGCGGTAGATGTTTTATATAAACAACAACAACAAAAATATAAGTTTACATCAGATTCGTAATAGAAAGCATAATTAAAGTTAACGCTTATGATTCTTACTAAACACAGTATCATTCAGCTTTAAATTGTGCATGTCTTACAAAGTAGACGTGACAATATCAGTTTAAGATAAATGAACATTATCTATCATTTATCAAAATTTCAAGTAAATGTGGCGAATGAATTTGAGATAAAAAGCAAAGTTGACGTTCGATGTTATAATCCTCTTATTCAGTCTGTATAGACTCATAGGCATAAGGGTCGCTGATGAGGCTTGAATAGCCGAATCTGCGAAGTATGGCCCATGTTCCGTCTTTCGAATGTGTTCTCTGCTCTCGAAGGAACTCTTTAAGATTTTTATACGTATCATAATTAAAACCAGCTGTCACTGTTGTAGATATTCAGTTTTTAAAATAATCAATTGTCACGCATGTGACTGTCAGACTAGTTGGAACACTACGTTATTAAACTATATTTGATACATAATTTTATTATGTGCCATTGGATAACAGTTTTGAGTAGGTTGTTATCAAAGTCTACATCGTGGCAAGCAATCAGTATTTAATGATGTAATATTGACTTATCACTTCTATTTGAAATATTATCCTTAGATCTCTGATATAAATACGATTTCGGTAATAATATGAAGATCCTGTGATGAATGTCAGCCTTCAGGTAAAAACTTACGAACAACAGCACGGAACTGCTGAACATTAAAAACCATCTGAGAAAAGTAACATGCGTACCAAGTGATAAAAGTGACCATTTTAATTTACCATTATAGTTTACATATGTATCTGTAATGAACTTTTAACAGTTTCTCTGGTTCACGTTTGATGTAGATGTATCACAGCGCAGTGTAATGTTTGAAACATGCAAAGTAGATTGATTTAGATGATTCAGTCAACATTCTATTCCTAAGTTTTTTTGTAACATAATTTATATTAGACCAGATCAGATTAATGCTCATACGTTTATTCCTCTGCCCTATTATTTGCAATCCAAGCTAATACCATACGAACAAGTTAATTTTGTCAAACAATATATACAGCAGCTGTTTGGAGACCGTCAAACTGTTACTGATCTTTTCTTTCTCCCTTTGACATTCACTGTCGTTATAAGCTAATTGTGACACTTATGAAGCTCTTTAGCCGAACCGATGTAGTACTGGTATGGTCAGTAAATAAGACCGAAACTGCTGCTGTCACTCTTATTGATGTGTTTATTCCTTTCAGCGTTCAATTTTATCCTCGTATTTATGACATTATTTTACCCTTTTAACTTAAAATTTTACAATTTCAGTATAGAGCACGCGATTGGTCGAGGTTGATAATTCTAAGTAATCTAAATACTTTTAATCTCGTTCAGAGCGTATCGGCAGACTTGCAGGTGCCGTTTGTGTTCTACAAATAATCTAAAAACAACAGGGAGTCTGATTTTTGCTTTTGTATGATTTTTTTTACAAATGTATATTTCACTGCAATGTCCATAGATTTCAAAACACTTTGACACATTGCGATGACACCTTGTAGGAATATAGACCTTAATTAGTAGGTATGTCTATTATCAGTTTACTGTTATCTCTATTTTTGTAGATGGCATAATGAATGATGGAAATATTATAATTTTGAGACAGACATGAATTGAAAAAAATGAGACTTAAGAATGAAATTTGTCTCTGGTTTATGCAAGAAACTTTTGAAAACTTAATTTCTTGAATTTTCAACGTTTCTTGTTTCCGATTCAAATTCATCTCATAGTTATAGAGCTCCGCTTAAGCCGGTGTTAGGGGGCGTGGCGTGGCTGGTGTTGCACATTTCATTTCTGATCATGAACAGACTCAATTAAACCGAGTCTGCTATTTTCTGTTCTTTGATGTATTCCTTGCATCTTAAGGATCTTACTATTCATAACTTATACAATGTGGTCGATTCTTAACTTATTACCGATTTTATGGCCCCAGTCGAAACACATGAACGCTTTCAAATACCGGACTTTTAGTTCACTGACGTATTCTACAGAGATGCAGCGGATGTATTAAAATAGGCAGGAGTTGTTGACTACTCGCGAGCACCTGATCACATCTCTGCTTTGGGGTCCATTTCTATGTATCTGAAATATTTCGGAATTGTGAATGTTTATATAACTTAAGAGTTCGGACTTTTGATTTTGGTAATTTTATCCTTTAAACTTCTATTAAGTGCTGGACATTGAGGCCTCATCAGCTATCAGTAGAATTCTCCTCCTGTTTGTCTTACATAACTATCTATTAAAATACTTGTGTACACCAATGATTTAATCTGACCTGGTATTTTTGTCATTATCATGTTTGTTATTTTCCCATTTTATATGGGATATTTCAAATGCATGTTATATTTTATATATAGATAATGTAGAAGAACTATCGAATAACATCAGTAGTTTATCAGACAATTTAAGAAATTACACACAACATGAGCTAGCATGGACAATGGATGTTGTGGAGGGTATTCTCAATACGACTGCGAGTGAAACATTGCCTGATGTCATAAGCAACTCGCTGAAAACAGTTAATAACTTTCTCTTTTCCAAAGAGACATCATTAGAGGCTGGTGAAAGAGCATATAACACATCTAGCAGGTAATGAAATATCTTTTTTATTTTTCATAGTATGATTATGTCATACTGTTGTAACAAGGTTCGACCATCTGTTATATTCTAATGCATGAGTAGGCATAAACGAGTACTTTTTGGAGTTGTGTCTAAGTTTACTCGTAGAACCCTATTTTAAACCAAATTTAAATTCCACTTTCATAACTCGTTTGCAGTAATTACAAGCTATTTGGAAAGCTAACACATGTCATTCCCTCATTCTGTGCTTTTGTAAGAGACATATTTCAGCTCCGTGTTGTAATTGGGAATAAATGCCCTTCTCGTGTATGTTGAATTCTAAGTAATGGCACAAGAATGCTCACTACGAGCTTTTTGACATAACGCGAGGACATAAAGTGTGACGTTTGTTCTACGTCATTTACCACTGAAACAAAAAATAAATAAATAAAACAATTTCGGAGAAAAGCAAGACCGTAAGGAAAATTACATTTTACAGTATCTAAGCCAAGAATTAAAGAATAGGTGATTTTAGCGTTGGTACTATCGAAAAGTTCTCTTTTTCTTTTTTGCACTGTTCAAACTACTGCCACCATGAAGAATGTGTGTGGGAAATATTTACCATGTATATTTTAGGCCCTTAGCTGATTTAAAGAAAATTTTATAGCTTATCCAATGTTTTGGTGGCCATCTTTTTCTCTGCAAACGCATTTATTCCAGCAGTGTAGCGTAAGGGTACCACCATCGGACACCTAAGAATTGCTTTTTCAAATAAATTTTCGAATTGTAACATCAAAAGTCTATCGACTTTATGTGACTTGCAAAATACGTACATGTACCTCATGTATTGGTTCGGCAACCATCAGCTGTTGTATGACGTCAAACAGGGGGGATCGGGCAGCATCCATTATCTCACAGGAAATCGGCATAAAATCTAGGTTAGGGGTACTCCCATCGGACACCTTTATTTTCTCCCATGTAAACTAACTATGTGTAAAAAATTTAATGTACCAAATCGATGTAAAAACATATATTTCTTGTGATAAATAAGCAAAGTCAATTCAGAACTTATAGTTTGACATGAAAAGTAAAATAATACGCTCTCCCTCACAATGAAGACGTGCGTTTACGTTAAACTATATTTACAGCTTAGCCGGTGTCGAGATGTAGACAAGTGTGCATTTTTGTCTAATTTCTCGAAAATTAGATCGACCTGTAATACAAGCCTTACATTATTTGTTAGGTGACTAAAATCTCCATCCAATGTTCCTGATTAGATAATTGAACTGCCTTTAGGTACGACGATATCACTGAGTTAATTTTCACTGAAACGCTTCTGACGTGTACCCTTGTTCGATAAATACCGGCTGTGACAAACTACGTTAACGCTCCCGAGATGAGAAAGGCACGCGACAGTGAAAAAAAAGACCACAAAGCATAATAACAATTTGTATTAAATTGGACAAGGCGCTTCTCCTTTAAAACGAGAAAAGATCATAAAGGTGTCCGATGGGGGTACCCTGTCCGATGGGGGTACCCTGTCCGATGGGGGTACCCTCACGCTATGCTACAAACATGTACATGAGTATAATTATGATATTGCAGAATGGTGCAGTTTGTTAACAGTTTCTTTGAAGCAATTGACGTAAACACAAGTGACTATGAAGAAGTACGAGAAAACATTGCGGGTGTTGTTAGTGAAATAAATCCCAACTATTTCAGGGGTATTTCACTGTCCGTGGACATGGTCAATAAGACATTTTTGTCTGCAGGAAAGGTAACCGATTATACCATTTCTGTGAACTCGCAAATTTTACAATACGAGTCTTTGCAACAATAAAATTGTTATACGTGCCAATAGAAGCTCAGGCAAACCTCAAATTAATAGCTACTTCTTTCCTTTAATGTCTACTCAGGCAACTTTACTATGTTACCGTATTATTTAGGTTAATCGTCGTAAAGAAAGCAAACTTTGAGCACTATGCAGTGGATTAAATGGCTAAATACAATCTTTATCTGGAGCCTTATAGATTCAACAGTCACTTAAAAAGCAGTTTTGCTTCAAAAGTCCAGTTTCTTTTTTTATGTACATGTATGTTTTCTTTTCTTCGTCTTCTTTTTCTGCTTCTAATTCTTCTTTTTCTTCCTAACAATACTTGTTTGTCTTTCTTTGCGTAATGCGTTGAAATGAAAATAAAAACTTGGAACGTCTGCGCCCTAACTTGATAGATTACTATTCATCATTCTGATCCTGGGGGTGGCTGTCTTGTCATAAAAAAAAAACAGCTTACAAGTATTAAACCGTTGTGCATCAACCTCAGTGAGAGAACTCAAAGCCTCATGTTTTGACTGAATATGTGTTATCAAAAAAAAAAAAATCTTGAATTTACGGATGTCATTTCAAGTTTTTATACCTAAAGTAGCAAAGTTGTGTGTGTGTGTGTGTGTGTGTGTGTGTGTGTGTGTGTGTTTTTTTTGCATGTTGTCGCATCATATGAAACAAATGAATGTGGACAATCATCAAATATTTAATAGCAAGGACTTAAATATTTCGTAGCCACAGTTGTGCAAGAAAATGGGATAAGAAGCGTAGAAAGGAAATAATCAGATACGATACAATCAAATTTTCGCAAAGCCGGCCCTTTGGGTGCAAAACGTTGATTCAATACTGATTCAACAGTGTGTGTCTGCTGGAAAGTATTTTTTATAGAACTTAGTGATTCCTCCAGTTAAAAGTAGAAGAGACGGCTGTTATACGTATCATGTATGAACTGATGTAGGAGACAAGTACCTGCTAATATGATAATTAGAAACAACGACGTTGAAAACTAAAGAGATAAACAATGATTAGGAGCAAATACAATCAGATTCCATATGTCGTTGCAAACAAACAACCTCTGGGGATTGTAGCTATAATACCATTTAATGAATATGCGGGGAAGCTTTTTCATCCATTGACAGATTCTGAAACGGCAAAAAAGTTCTCAAAAGCATTTAGCACCTTTCTCAATTCAGCTTGGATTTATCACTTATTATACTCCTCACAAACTTTGTTTGCGGTGGGGTATACTGTTTTCACATTGTCCGTCCGTCCGTCTGTCCGTCCGTCCGTCCGTAACATTTTTTCCAAATATCTTGGAAACAAAGAGATGGATATTCATCAGTTTCTGCAGACACATTGATATCAATGAGATATACCTACAGAAGAAAAAAGGGCTAGGAGCCAATTCTCTTAGAGTTATTGCCCTTTGTAAAATTCTCCAGAACGCAGTAAAAAGCTTGTGTGCACTCTATCTCTTTAACCAATGGCTGGAAGTTGACCAAACTAGTATAGATATATCATTAGGACTAGGCAAGGAATTAATTAATTAGATTTTGGTGACCTTGACCTCATTTTCAAGATCACTACAGTAAAAGGCAGTACAACGTTTGTGTGCACAATATCTCTTAAACCAATGGCTGGAAGGTGACCAAACTAGACCAGATATATTACTATGACAGGACAAAGAAGTGGTTAGATTTGGTGACCTTGACCTCATTTACAAGGTCACTATAATTAAAGGCAGTAGACAGCTTGTGTGCACACTCTGTAACCAACGTCTAGAAGTTGACAAAACTAGCACATATACATCAGTAGGACAGAACATAAAAGTGTTTAGATTTTCGTGACCTTGACCTCATTTTCAAGATCACTTCAGTAAAAGGCAGTAAAACGCTTGTGTGCACAAATCTCTTTAACCAATGGCTGGAAGGTGACCAAACTAACACAGATATATTACTATGACAGGACAAAGAAGTGGTTAGATTTTGTGACCTTGACCTCAGTTTCAATGTCACTACAATTAAAGGCAGTAGACAGCTTGTGTGCACACTATCTCTTTAACCAACGTCTGGAAATTAACCAAACTAGCACAAATACATCATTAGGACAGGACAAAGAAGTGTTTAGATTTTCGTGTCCTTGACCTCATTTTCAAGGTCACTGTTACGAAATGGATGGGATGGTCGACTAAAACAACTTGAAATTCCTTTTTATTCTGTTCATTCAGTAGGGCTACAGTTTTGAGGGTAACTGTGGTAGTAAAACGTTTACGGAAATTGTGGCTATTTGTCACGCATTAATATTGGTGAATCGTATTTTGATCGAAGTATTTTTCTCTTAATACAGTATGTGCACATAAGTAGAGTTACCGCTTTTCATACTTGTTGGTTTTTTTTACGTGTTCTAACATTTATTTAGATTCAATTTTTGTTCCTAAACGGTCCAATATAAAGTTTGTGGGTGTAGGACATTATTTGACAAAGTTATCAATTTTCACCCGTTTCAAGAAATATAAATTCACTGTATTTTCCAGTTTTCCAGTTTTCCAGTATAGCTATTTTAGGCGGTTACTATACCCACATGGCCTGCTTACTGTTAAAGCGAGTTGCATGATTTTAAGGTGATACAACCAAGCTATTGATTGACTACTTATAATTGTTGATTTTAAGGCAAATTTAGAAGTGACTTGAAATTCTATGAGAAGGGATATTATAGTGCCTAGATTCAGTTGATAAGATCTGAAAGGTAAAGTTTTATTATATTTATTCAGAATAGGTTTGGATAAGAATGAAAAATGTGGCTTCTGATTGATATGGTATGATTAAAATGTATCGACTGATTATGATGATGATGATCATGCTGCGCATGGAATTTGTATTTTAGGGAGTTTTGTAAATTACGGAAATAGTTTGTATCACTGATGGAGATTGCACTGGTATATGTAAATTTGACGTCAAGTGACGTCAGTTGCGTTCATGTTATTGCGACGTCAGCACTTTTTACATTAGTTTCATGTATACGTGGCCAATAGAATTAGATTGATTTGTAATGGAACTAATTAACGTACTCGACGTCAATTGACGTCAAAGCATGCACCGCATTATTTTTTTTCCTTATTTTATAACGGTAACATTTGGTCGTCATGCGTTTGATTTGCCTTCACTTGATGACGTCATATGGTATGACGTCATTGGTGTCATGATGTCAGATCAAACGTGATGACCACAAATGTGTTAGAAACACTTATTAAGCTATTTAAAGGGTATATTCTATGGCAAATGGCCATACGCTTAGTTTTAAGAAGTGAATTAATACATGTGCAAGTTAGATCTATGGTAATTCTATTTAATTTTAAAAAAAGTGTTTGGTTTGATCATTCATGTTTTATGTGGGATATGTCATGGTGATACCTGTTAACGTCAGTATACTTCTTGACAATGTTTGACGTCAGATCCTTCGACGCACATGTGCGGCAGGACCTACGTTTCTTAATTGACGAAATTTGGAACCACAATTTTAGCTTTACATCGTGTGCGCGAGTTGTGTCTAGTGACACGGCTGGCGTGTGCGCGTTATGCTCGGCATTCGCCGAGGGCGTTGTATGGTATTTCTAGACAGGCCCAGGTCTTACGTAGTGTTATTATGTTGTTATAATGTATTAAGTGTAAGTTCGTTATTTTTAGGCACTTCAAGTCCGGCAGTCAACTGTTTGGGCTGAAAGCCACTTCTCACCTGGAGATACTATATTACATCACCAGGTTAATACCAACCCGGGTAGAAGCACAATTACAACGCCACTTGCGCAGGATTCCTTTCCAAGGCGGGATGCGTGGAAATTAGGCGAGGTCAACCACTGTCGTTGATGTAATTAGTTGCTGATTGGCAAGTGAGACAGTATGAGCCAGTAGTGTTCGTCCACTAGTGTATTAGAAAGTCCATTGCACTTGCTAAAATTATCCATAAGTGCGCAATATGGAATAAGTAGGTGATTTCCTATAATATATAGACTGGACCCTGATATAATCCAGGGAGTGACCAGTATAAGATAGCCGGCAACGGTATAAAGGCCTTATTTTTTTCGTTGTGAGCTCAGTTAACGTCTTTGTTCTTTGTATTTGTTTTAGTTCATGGTGCTGAGCCGAGTACGGTGTTGACGTCAGACGGTAATCGATTTGCGTAGCATACGCATATCGATTACAGTTGTGGAACAAACACATTACTTGGGCCAGCGACATGAACTAATATGTGTTCTATTATTGTAGTTGTGACAATTGTAAATTGTATCGTTTGTATATAGAACTTACATTATCTTATATAAATTTCAAACATTCAAACGTTGTTAGAGTTTCCTTGTTAATGTTGTACACAGGTCGATAACACCATTAACCGGAAGTCATCCTTTGCCGTCCTGGCGACGCATAAGGTTCTACACCCGTGTATAAAATCTTCTGCGTAACAGTCACTAAAATTAAAAGGCAGTCAAAAGATTTTGTGCAAACTATATCTTTAACCAACGTCTGGAAGTTAATCAAACTAGCACAAATACATCATTAGGACAGGACAAAGAAGTAATTAGAGTTTGGTGACCTTGACCTCATGTTCAAGGTCACTACAATAAAAGGCAGTAGGAATAGCCATCAGAGGAATGGCAAATCCCCCGACCGATGACCCCCTGCGCCTTTGTAAACAGTTTGCACTTCAAGACACATATAGGTAATATATTGTCATTCTTTTATGCTTCTGATTGACATTATCTGTTTAAGAGATGCATGATTATTTAACACTGAGACCAAAACAATAAGCCAGACTGCTAAAAAAGAGTTAAAATCTCAAACAGCCACCATGTACACAATGTATAGCATATTATACACTCAGCATTTCAAAACGTGTGAATAACTTCTTAAGTTTAAGCCCTAAAAATCTAATTTTGAGCCATCTGGTAAGTGAAATGTGACAAAGAACCCAACTCTAAAAAAATGTTTATGTGTGTGTGTGGGGGGGGGGGGGTGCGGAGGGATCGCAGAGAGCTAGAAACATGATAGGATATCATATGCATGGCATAATCATCAATATTCTTAAAGTTATAAGGGTATTAAAATAGTGGAGCAAGCCAGGGTTATACAGATATAAATCATAGACAGCAAACTGCAGCTCAAGCTTCCAATGGGAAATAACTCAGACAGTATAAATGACAGAGTTGTCATTCATTTATGAGGCAAATTTGCAAGACCTGTTCCACATATCTGTGAAGTATCATATTTTTTTTCAAAGGGTATTCAAGTTATGGAGCAAACACAAAATCACAGCTAAAACCATCAAGTGGAAATAACTCAAAACAGTACAATCACAAGAGTTACCATTCTTGTTCGCGACACATTGTCATGACCTGTTCTACACATCTGTGAAATACCAGGTTAATATTTAAAAGGGTATTTAAGGTATAGAATGGACATGAAATCATACTTAAAACCATCAAAGGAAAATTACTCAATAAGAACATTTGAAACAGTTACTATTGTTAATCGCAACACATTGCCATGACCTGTGCTACATATCTGTGAATTATCATGAAATATTTCGAAAGGTATTAAAGTTATAGCGCGGACACTAAGTCACACCTAAAACCATAAAGGGGATATAACTCCTAAAGTAAGAAAGCAAGCGTTGTCATTCTTGTTCGCCACACCTTGCCATGACCTGTTCTACATACCTATGAAGTATTATGAAATATTGCAAAAGGTATTCAAGTTATAGAGCGAAATCGAAATCATACCTAAACCATCAAGGGGAAATAACTCAAAAGTAAGAAAGCAAGAGTTGTCATTCTTGTTCGCCACACCTTGCCATGACCTGTTCTACATACCTATGAAGTACCATGAAATATTGCAAAAAGTATTCAAGTTATAGAGCGAAAACGAAATCATACCTAAACCATCAAGGGGAAATAACTCAAAAGTAAGAAAGCAAGAGTTGTCATTTTTTATTCGCAATACATTGCCATGACCAGTTCTACATATCTGTGAAGCATCATGAAAATATTTCTAACGGTATTCAAGATACAGAGCGGGCACGCATCTGCCAACAAATCACCAAAGGGGAGATAAATAAAAAGGTACAATAGCAAGAGTTACCATATTTGAACGCGACACATCGTCTTGACCTGTTCTACATAACTGTGAAGTTTCATGAAAATATCCCAAAGGATATTCAAGATATAGAGCGGACAAGAAGATGTTTACGGGCAGACGGACGGACGCAGTCTCATCGCTGTATCCCCTGAACCTTTCGGTCGGTTGGGGGGGGGGAGTTTGTGTGCAGCTTATCTCTTTAACCAACGTCTGGCAGTTAACCAAACTAGCACAAATACATTAATATGACAGGACAAAGACGTGATTAGATTTTAGTGACCTTGACCTCATTTTCAAGGTCATTACAATAAAGGGAAGTTAAATACTTATGTGCAAACTATCTCTTTAACCAAATGCTGGAAGCTGACCAACAAACACAAGTACATTATAAGGACAGGACAAAGAAGTGATTAAATTTCGGTGACCTTGACCTCATTTTCCAGTTCACTACAATGATAGGCAGTAAAAAGCTTGTGTGCACACTCTCTCTTTTTTTGCAGTGGCTGGAAGTTAACCAAACTATAGTGCGGCCGGGATAACTTGGCAATGTTATTATTTGTGTTTATTTTGATTCAGTGACTGATTAGCTATATAGAAAAGTTCAGCTTGTGCAACCCAAGGAAACGGAAGGAACACATTTGATAATTTTGTTACTTTCGCTTTTGTTCTCGCTGACATTCTTGAACTAGAAGCATTTCCTGGGTTTAAGATTTAAGATGGTATTATTTCGACATATCTGAACTGCCACTTAACCGTAATGTTCCATCATGACCACAGATCAAGTGGGTACATGTACTGCATTGTAATGATAGTACAGGTACTGTTGACATTACATATGTAAACAAAACACTGCCACTTTTGCGCGACTGACCTGTAGCACAAATACATTATTAGGACGGGACAAAGAAGTAATTAGATTTTGGTGGCCTTGGCCTTATTTTCAAGGTCACTTCATTGTAAACACTCTCAAAATTGGCCTTGTTTGCACTCTATCTGATAAATCAACTGGTGGAATTCGACCAAACTGGCACAGAAACATTAATAGGACGTGGAAAAGAAGTGATTAAATTTTGATGACGTTTACCACATTTTCAAGGTCGTACCGAGACTTTGAAACTCAAATTTTGCAAGAAGAAAGCTTATATGCACACTGTATCTTGAGCCAATGGATGGAATTTTATCAAACTAGCACAGGAACATCATTCGGAAGGAGCAAAGAAGTGATTGGATTTTCGTCACCTTGACCTCATTTTCAAGGTTACTTAATTATAAGGGCTCTTAATGTGAGCCTTGTGTGCACTCTGTTTCATGATCAATAAATTGCTTTTGACGAAACTAGCGCAGCTATATCAGTTGGACATGGGAATGAAGTGATTAAATTTTGGTGACATTGGCCTCATTTTCAAGGTCTCTACATTATAAAAACTCTAAAAATGAGCCTTTTATTAACCCTTTCTCTTGAATGAATGGATGGAATTAGACCAAACTTAGTCTAGCACAGATACATCATTAAGACGAGGTCACACTGGCACTTTGAAACTCAAATTTTGATAGAAGGAAGCTTGTGTGCGCACTTTTTCGTGAACTAATTGCTGTATTTTACCAAATTAGCATAGATACATTATTATGACATGGGAAAGAATTGCTTAGATTTTGGTGCTTTTGACTTCATTTTCAAGGTCTCTACAGTATAAAGACTCTAAAAATTAGCCTTGTGTGCACTGCACTCTATCTCATGAATCAAATGATGGAATGTGACCAAAGTAGCACAGCTACTTTATTGGGATCGGGGAAAGAAGTGAACAGACTTTGGTTACCTTGACCTCATTTTAAAGATCACACTGGCATTTTGAAACTCTAGTTTTTATAGAAAACATTTGTTTTACTTTGTTTTTCAATGTCTCAGTTTTGCAGGAAGATTTACATCTACAAGATAAACATTTAGAAAACAAAATTAAGCTATATAGGCCAATTCTGTTAGAGTTATTTCCCTTTGTATTTTTTGTCCGAAACAAGTGAGTTTTCTTTTCTGACCATTACCTAGCGGGGGGGGGGGGGGGGGGGGGTGGTATCTAATAAGCATTGCTGATTGGCTTTTTTTTATTTAAAGTCGCAGATGTCAATTCACGGCCCGTCAATTTTTGGCGATAGGCCACTTTTGCTTAGTGCTCTATAATCAATCCGATTTTGATCGGCTTTGACGAAACACCTAGTTATTGGTCAGTTCCATAAAAATCTCTGATTTTCATTGGTCACCATACGGTGAGTAAATAAACCGGAACGGACCGAAACAGGCCTACCGGATTGGATCGGAACGGATCAGATTTTGTCCAGACCGAAACAAACTGTGTGGGCCATGTATAGCTGCAAACGCTGTTTCTGATGTCTTCTGAACTAGATTGCGCCAAAATGTATATCAGATTTTAAACTATTGTGTAAAGATTCAAATATTACATTCAGTTAATATGCGCAATCTTGTTGCACTTACCCATTATTTTGTACACATTTTTTAATCCTGATACTTACCTTTGTAAAATTGCTAAATGTTTCTTAAGTACAGGTTGTAAAGGATACATCAGGTGATCCTGTCTTGACAAATCAGTCAGGGATACAAATAACTGGTGCGGTGATCGCTTCTTTACCGGCTGCAGAAAGAAACAACCTTTCTAAAGGCATTCTGTCAGTATACAGAGAACCGAAGATATTTTCGGTAAGAAAATTGTTGCATTTCTGTTTACATCAGTCTCCACAGCGATAGGTTTTTGTGTATATATTGTTCATACTTGTCAAAATATTATGCTTGAATGCTAAATGAATGCGCAGTTGTTATTTACAATAAAGTCTAACAGCAGAAGAAAAGAAAAGCACATATGATTGGTGTCAAGGTTAAATGTACATCTTGTGCAAATAGTAAAACAGATGTTTGTGTCCGGAAATTTGACAACTGATTAAAAGTCATATAAGCATTAAACATGTAAGTCATTCTAGTAGATCAAAATAACTTAGAAAGTAATAAGATATGGTTTGTCTCTATCCGATAAATAGAAAAAAAGAGAATTAAAGTATACTCAAGCAGCCTTTCAAAATTTGACTTTGGATGATGTAAAATTTACAAATTGTGGCTTATATGTGTTGGCATATAAATTTGCTATATTGAAGCTAAATCTGTTGATGAACGTTAGGATTTTTTATGCTCTTCCATGCATTACTTGCCAGTGCAGGCGATAACAAACTTAGTCCCCTTTTCAATGAGATTGTTAATTTTGCTATGAAAAAAGGTTGCTGATAAGGGACCTTAAGTAACCCAATAATGCCTCTACTTCCATTTCATTCAGCTTCATTTGCTTTTGGACTGCACATCGTACTTTGAATTTTCATAAAATATGTTAAAAAACTTTTTTTATAGTAAATAAACTTGTCGTCTCATCTTCGGATTCGTATTTTTCTGAATCATATTTCCTTGAAATGCTCGATAGGATAAGTGGATAAGTGAGTATTCACTAATCAGGATTCTGAATTCTGCTATCTGAAACGCGATTTCAGGAGATATTTTAATTATGTGAGATTAAATCATTTCGTAATCTTCTTTTTATCCCTATTAGGTCATCCAATCCAAACATGATGGTGCACTAACAGATTCAAAGGATATTCTTGACAACAGTGGAAAAAAGATAGGTACAAGGGAGGTCAACAGTCACGTAATTGGAGCCAGTTTCCCGGGAGTTTTAGTGGAAGACTTGAAAGATACTATTATATTGACATTCCAGCATTTTAAGGTAATAAAGATATAATTTGTAAATAAATTTGTCATGCCATTGATTTATCTCATATACAGACTTGATACTTTGAACCCGTCTGCACTATAGACCGTGATGTCATACGTAATTGCTTATTATGATGATGGTGTCCACAGGTGTGAAAATTGATGAGACGAACAAAATCTATGATGGGGCTCAGGCCGAGACAAGAAAGGGTCAGGCTAGCTCTAAGATAATTTTGTTTTATGCGAGGCTTGCCGAGCGCACAGCTTATTAACCCGCAAACGAGCTTGAGATTTGCTTGTAAAGACCTCACCCCATCATTCATTAGTTTTCTCACCTATTATATTTTCTATAAAAAAGAATATCCATTGAATCCTTTACCTATTGTTGATGCCATTCCTATAAACTTCAAGCTCATTTTCTTTGTATAGTTCTGTCCTGTTAATTTCAACTGGTACATGCATTTGTTCATGGCTCACAGCTAAGCAGAAATCTACAGCGACATTTCGTGCACATCAGAGGGTGTCTATTTCATATTTTTGCATGCAATGCGCGAGGTTGGTAGCAAGTGGATTTGTTGAAATTGAGTGTGCAACATGATTATGGCTGTACTCTATAGCAACGATTGACATTTTGAGACAGCTTTCTGAGCCTAGGTTGAGATAACAGGCCGACGCAGAAAAAACTCTATGAGAGCTGTAGAAAGGGATAAATCTGTTCAGTGGGTTAAAAATAAAGATTACTGACGAATTTGTCTCAGTTGTGTCTTATTTGTCGAAATTCTTTATAATAAATTTCGGTCTTTTGGCATGTTTTGTTGAAGAAGTTGATGTTGAACATAAAAGTGGCCCTTTCTTGTTCGAAGCCTCATTGGAAAAGACACCGATAGGCTTAAAACTGTTTCAATTACATTACTTTAGCAGTACATTTTTATTATCAACTAACTCTGCACAACTTATTCCAGTTTTTCCCCAATTTCTGTGTTTCAGAGGGCAGTTAACCCAGAGTGTGTTTATTGGGTGCAGTCTAGCCATGTAACCGGAAATTGGAGCAGTGAAGGTTGTTCTGTTAACAGATCAGAAGCAAGCTTTACAGTGTGTCAGTGCAATCACCTGACGAACTTTGCTTTGTTAATGGTAAATTCATATACACCATTTCAAAACTGATTAAGTTTCAATTTTAATATAGATCTATTGAATTTTCACTGTTATTAACCCTTTATGGACTGAACCCCAGTTTGGGGAAATATGCAACAAAAAGTGCAGATCCTGATTTGACGCCGCAGAACGCGGAGTCTTATCAGAGTTTACTCACAGTTATTTCAATGCAAGATAAATAAATGAGCAAAAATCACTGGCTATTCTTAATATATAAAATTGATGTGTATGGCCAAATGCACTGGTTAAACATGGTAATGGACGTCCAGACGAAACAGAAAAGAGTGCTAAATACCCTGTTAGTCAGCATCCCACAACAAGATTTTAAACCTTTGTTAAGACGACTCTTACAAACAAAAAAAAGGAACGCATACAATGACTGAGCTTCGTTTTAATGTATTTTAAGGTCACTCACTAAAAGGGTATGAAATACTCTTTTGTCAAAACTCAACTATTGTCCTTGTTTTTCTTTTTTATTTTTTTTATTTATTTATTTATTCAGTTCCGCGTGAAAAAAGGTAATTTTGGAAGCTGTACAATCTAATACCCATTAACCCTGGAAACAAGAAGAAGCAGATTACAAAATTGATTCCTTTAAATATTAGTGACGAAATACAAAAGTACATTTCAGAAGTAATGACACCTTTTGTAGGAAAGAAAACACCTAATACACAAATATATAATAATAGAGGACTTCATTTTATCGAGTCTGTTAAAATTAGTGGTAGAACGTAGTGTGTTTTACTGCTCATTTTCACTTAATTTGAATATCTAAAGGAAAGCAATCCTGCACTTTTTAATTTTACTTATCAATATTGTGCAAAACTTAAATGCAAATTATTTCATCAGTCATTTTGAAATAGAGTAGTGTTTGACCCAGTGTAGGGGGCGTGGCCGGTATCGCACATTTCATTACTGGTCATGAACAGACCATTTAATCAGGTCTGATAATGTCTTTTTTTAGTGTATTTCCTGCTTCCAAATCATCTAACTATTCAGAACGTATTTAGATTACACAAGACATAAAGCGTTAGGGACGAGTCATTTATTATCAGGTGGGGGGGGGGGGGGTACATTTTCATATGAGTCACCCAAATTTTTCCGACACGCCTCCTCCCCCCGCCCAGTCTCACCAGTTTTTTTTTCGACCCCTCCCCCCTCTAGATAGGTGACAAAAAATTTATGACCCACCACCACCACCACCACCACCATCTTCCCAACTCCCCAGCTACCCTTCACACACATATGTTTTATGTCAGACTGACCTCAATCAAACCTGTATGAAACACAAAGAACGTTTTCTTATTCTGACAGGTTGATAAATCATGTAGATTAATGGTCTTTAAATCATGTCAGCATATTTAGCATTTTCTTCCGCTTATTGACATCCAGAAATCTGTTGTCGAATGTTCAATAAAACCGTTGATAATAGTAATGGACAGGGGGTTTGGGGACACAGCCCCCAGAATCCACAATAGGTTTTCTGATGACAAGGCAACTGGAGAGCTGATATCACAAACGCAGGCATTAAATTTAATCGCGAACAAAATCATCTGCTCGACATGATTTTATAGACAATTGTATACAGTCCCACTAGCAAGTTAATGGAATATATCTTTTTTGGATTTGGAGGGCCCAAAGTTGTGTGTGTCATTTCCATAGATGTCTTTAAGTTTGAGTCTGCAAGAATAGAAGTAATGGAGTTCTGGGAGCTTCGCCCCCAGAAGCTGAGACATTTTTTTTTTTAAATGAAGACAGATGGAAGAAATCTGACCATTCCTCCAATATGCCTAATAAATTATATGACCCCCCCCCGCTCTAAGGTATTTTAATTCCGACCCCTGAGTACATCACCAAAAAATATCCGACCCCCCCCCTCCCTAAATGTACCCGCCCCCTCCCACACCTGATAATAAATGACTCGTCCCTTATATGTATGTTTTAGGATGTTTATGGCCAAGGTGAGCGGTTGCATACGGTGTCCTTAGCAGTTATTACTTATATTGGATGTGGAATTTCGTTTGTAGCAATGCTTCTGGCGACAATCCTGTTTATACGAGTAAAGTAAGTCAGTGTCGGAGATGATATGACCATTACAGGCAGAATATCTTCCTAAAAACAGTTTTGCTGGAAATTTTGAGTTTCTTATTCGTCACAGTCTCCGACCTCAGCAAGGGCATACCCATGATTTATGCATACTTTAAGACAAGATTATTGCATTTGCAGGGCTAGCAATCTTGTTTGAAAATAGTTTTGGATGACAATTTATTGCAGTCTTATAGGTAGTGAGCTTATATATACCATGCACAATAAATATAGCAATTTTTTGTATGTGTCAGATCCACCATATTAGGATTTTATTGTCACTTTACTGCATAAAGAAACAAATGCAGATCATTCGAGATGGACTGGGAGGTAAAAGATTCAAGATTTCTCAATTACAGCGTTTGAACTATCGTGACGTCAGTTTTTATGACCATTGTATCTAAATGACATTTATGATCATGTACAAAAGCCAGGACCATAATGAGGCGACTGGTTTGCTGTTAAAATAAAGGAAAACGCTATAAAACATTTGAATATACTACGAGTATGAGGTTTACAAAGTTCGAAAATTTGACGTTTTCCTCTTTTTTACGTTATCGTCTTAAATTGTTTCTAATCGGTATTTCTTGAATCCCTTTTGAGAGTATGATTCTTTGGTAGCTACCGATATGATAATGTAAACAATTCAGAAAGAAAATTCTTCCCGGTTACGGAGCATAAGTCGTAAGTTTCAAATTAACGTCATCAATTTCTCACAGTTACGTCACACTTTAATGAAGAAACTTCACAATTAAATTAATCATGGTGTGACCTTTAATTTTAGCCTATTGCTTTTTCTCGGATTTTGATTCTGCATTGAACTGAAGCATGCGTGAATCATTGCACAATGGACCGAATTAACACGTTTTAACGTCAATGGCGCATGCTAAGATTCGTCAGTTGTTAATACCAACCATATCTTTACTCAGTCAATAGCTTTGACAAGAAAACTGAGCATAAAAATGTTGAGAAAGACCGTACAAAAAATCACATGCTTGGCATTTTTATGTTGTTTTCAACGGGTGCGAATTTCGGCTAATGACCCCTTCCGCGCTTACCGCTTTTCCCATATATTTATAAAGATGGCTTCTGTAATCCCATGGTATCGTAAGCCCCGAGTACGGTTCCTTTCAACGCAATTTAATTTCGCTCGATGTTGCACTTCAGTAATGAGAAAAACTGCAAAATATAAAAAATTGCTTTACGCAAAGGGCATAAGTATTAAATTCACAATGGGTACTGTGTGAGCATTAGAATACAACCCGAACATCACTGGTTAATATGAAGCTTTAAGCCTCTTATGTGTGCCGCGGCAAGCGGACAATCTCTGATCAGCCACTATAAATATTACTAATTGCATGTCGGTGCAAGGCTGTACATGTCACGTAACAGGTCTCTGTATATATGTTATACAATAAAATATTTCTATGGCCTAGCTAATGTGTCTACACAGTTTACATGAATGGAGACACTTCAAATATTTTCTCGCCATTTGTACGATTGGAAATAACTTTTGTGACTATTGTGTCCCCGGGCGACGAGACCTTTCCATGCTCTTAACAAAAAGAATTTGCTCTCCAGATAAGCACATTATTTTCTTTAAAGCACCTGATGCAATGACAGACAAAGAACTTTTGTTAGAACTGGCTTCTGTGGCAGTGTTCCTTTTTACATTACAAGGGTTTCTTACAACTTGATATTTTGCTGTTTAATACCTTGTGTGAATTTGTGATTGTTTTTATATGCAGAAACCTACGTAAGGACAACAGATTGAAAAAGATAATGATCAACTTATGTGTGGCGATAGGTTTGGTTGATTTGGTGTTCATCACTGGCATGCAGGATTATAGTTCAAAAAGCCAGGTGGGCTGTAAGGTATGTTTTACGTATTTAGTTTTATGAGGTGACAATTCAAAAATGAATAAATGAGCCAAATTATTGCTGACATATGAAATATAACTAAAATCGCATTACTATATTAGCTGTCTTGAGAAAATTATTTGTCAGTGAAAAGTAAACGGATACAATACTGTTTCAACCAAAGTTATATGATCGGGGAGCTACATTTTATACAATCGATATTTATTTATAATTTTAAGGCACTAGACAAAAAGTAGCTACATGTAGAAACCTGAAAACGTACATGGTCGCAGCGATAAATATATTATTTCTATTTTTGTGCAGTCAATAGTCTCTCAAATATAGTTTAGGTACGTCTCATTCCATGCTATGAATATTTTTTTACAACATATAAAGATTTTTATGCCTGGTATTTTCCCGACTGGCGTAGGGTTAACAAGAGGACCATTGGTCCTGTAGCTGACCTGAGTCCATTCAGCCTTAGTACTCTAGGGTAAGTAACTCTAAGGCAAATTGAACACATAGGTGGTATCATACCTGTGACCCTCAGGGTGGAAAATGAAAAAGACAAGAATCATTCAACCTGGCCCACATTTCTGTCCTAGATACCTGCAAGTTTGAAGACGTTGCAGTCAAAACTAAAGGTGCTATGGCCCGGACAACATTTTCCCCATTAGAAGTCTATGGGATCTTTTTGTTGCCATGGTAGCCACAGTTTTAAATCAATCCCCACCCCAACAATGCTACATAGAAAATTTGATCACGATTGGCAAGCTACTTTAGCAAATATTAATGCTTAAAACTGTGGACGTACGACGGACCAAGCCTTTACTATAAGCTCACCTTGTGAGCCTTCGGCTCAGGTAGGCTAAAAACAGCAACTGTGACCTTGACCTTAGAATGCTGAAACGCAAACTTGTATTATTGTCATACTAAACATTTGTGTGAAGTTAAATCAAAATCGGTCCATAAATGAAGGCTCGAGACAAAGTTTTTCTAAAAATAGCTACTGTGTCCTTGACCTTGACCCAAGAAACTTGTCCAAGATATTGACGTACTTATCACTTGTGTGAAGTTAAATCGAAATTGGTCCATAAATGAAAGCCCTAGAGCGATGACAAAGTTTTTCTATAAATAGCCACTATGACCTTGACCTTGACCTTAGGACGCTGAAACGCGAGCTTGTTCAAGATATTGTCATACTAAAAATTGGTGTGAAGTTTTACTTAAAATGGGTCCATAGATGACGGCTCTAGAGCGATGACAAATTGGTCCATAAATGAAAGCGCTAGAGCGATGACAAAGTTTTTCTAAAAATAGCCACTGTGACCTTGACCTTAACATAAGAACGCTGAAATGCCAACTTGTCCAAGATATTGT
The DNA here is from genome assembly GCA_963989385.1 of Ctena decussata. Lineage (NCBI taxonomy): Eukaryota > Metazoa > Mollusca > Bivalvia > Lucinida > Lucinidae > Ctena > Ctena decussata. The sequence goes on from OZ022502.1 coordinate 18,930,410, forward strand.
CATACTAAACACTTGTGTGATATCCAATTGAATTCAGTCCACAAACTGAAATCGCTACAGCGATAACGAAATTTTTTCTAAAAATAGCCACTGTGTCCTTCACCTTGACCCACAAACGCTGAAACGCGTTCATGTCCAAGATATTGTCATACTCATCACTTGTGTGAAGTACAATTTAAATCATTCCATAAATGAAGGCACTAGAATGATGACCGGACAACATTTTCCCCATTATAAGTCTATGGGAAATATTTTATCGCTCAAGGGCAAGTAACTCTGAAAAGAATGATCCAACCTGGCCCAAATTCGAACTGGTCCGAGATGTTTTGACTGTCCTGGATACCTGCAAATTTGAAGAAGTATCTACAAAAAATGAAGAAGCTAGGGCCCGGACAACATTATCCCGATTAAATGTCTATGGGAAAATATTTATCGCTCAAGGGCAAGTAACTCTGAAAAGAATGATTCATACTGACCCAAATTCGAACTGGTCCGAGATGTTTTGAATGTCCTGTTTACCTGCAAGTTACAAGAAGTTGCGATCAAAACTGAAGAAGCCTGGGCCCGGACAACATTTTCCCCATTATAAGTCTATGGGAAAATATTTTATCGCTCAAGGGCAAGTAACTCTAAAAAGAATGATCCAACCTGGCACAAATTCGAACTGGTTCGAGATGTTTTCGCTGTCCTGGGGACCTGCAAGTTACAAGAAGTTGCGACCAAAAATGAAGAAGCTAGGGCCCGGACAACATTTTCTCCATTATAAGTCTATGGGAAAATATTTTATCACTCAAGGGCAAGTAACTCTGATATAAATGATCCAACCTGGCCCAAATTCGGACTGGCCGAGATGTTTTGACTGTCCTGGATGTCTGCAAGTTTGAAGAAGTTGCGATCTAAAATGAAGAAGTTAGGGCACGGACAACATTTTCCCCATCATAAGTCTATAGGACCTTTTTGTTGCCATGGTAACCACAGTTTTAAACCAACCTGTCCCAAAACTATTTGCAATCAATCCCCTACCCCAACCATGCTACACATAAAATTTGATCAAGATTGGCCAGCTACTTTAGCAGATATTAATACTTAAAAGTGTGGACGGAAGACGGACGACGGACCAAGCATATACTATAAGCTCACCTTGTGAGCCTTCGGCTCAGGTGATCTAAAAAAGCTCACCTTGTGAGCCTTCGACTCAGGTGAGCTTAAAATAGTGATGGCTTTGATAAGTTAAGTTTACATTGTATATATTGCAATACCATCGCAGTACATTATTTTTTTTTCTTTTTAGGTGGAGGGAGTTGTGATAAACCTAGGCTACGTTTAATAATTAGACTGATACTGAATGTATTGCATCAAATTTTCTGATAAATATAGATATGACACAACATGATACCAATACTACTTGTTTTACTACATATCTTACATTCATTTCAGATTGTCGCTATTTTTCTGCACTTTCTGCTATTGGCTAACTGGTGTTGGATGGCTGTTCAAGGTTTCTATTTGTATCTAACGCTGGTAAAAGTCTTTAGAAAAACGATAAGAAGATTTTCCCTGAAAATATGTCTGTTTGGCTGGGGTATGTAAAACATATATTTAAAGTTTTGGACACTTATCATATAGCATCTTTTCTCCGGTAAAATCCCACTTAATTTTTTGCTAAACTTTCAGAGCGAAAATGGTCCAGATGGCATTTTTAAGATCCAGTATTAACGTACCTCTGACAAATTTAGCGCGAGTGAGAAGTAAAATGCTTGCACAAGAAAGAAAATGAGATTCATGATAGAGGTTTGTTCTTCTTATGAATCGACCATGGCACAGACTTGAACTTTGCGGGAAGCAACAGCTCCAGACTTTGTCAAATGATATTTTGTTAACATCAATCGTGTCACATGTCATTTGTTTGCCTTTCGATGATTTGAAATCTTTAACTTTTAACCGAAGATGCTGATCTTTATGATATTCATGATGTCAGAGCGTAAAATGCAAGCCTAGTTCGAGTTGCGCTACTTTTGAAATGTACGGATTTATACAAACGATACGAAAGAGAAGTCTAAGGTAGGTTTCCGTCGAATTATATATATAAGAATTGTTCTGTCTTTTTTTTCAAAGTCGGCATGTTCTTTTGTCAGTAAAATCTCTTGTTTCGTGTATGTATGATGTCTTCATAAACCTTCGGTGGATTGTATCACAGCTTCAAAGATAAAGCTTCAAGATAAGCTTAACAACTGAAAAGAATGGTGGAACCGACTCTTTTCAACGACATTATAACTTTTACACTTATAGTACCATATTGTAGGTGTATGGATACCGACATGTTTTTCCACCATTACTTTAAAATAAACATAATGTTTCTGTCTGCCTGTTTGCATTTCAAGCCGAAGAAGTTCTCCCAAAAACCAGTCTTCTGTTAAAGAAAAGAATTTAGGGAAGTAAATTCATTGTTATGAAACTTGACCATCATTTAGACGGAACGCAGTCATAAAGATGGCAGATTTGTTCCTAATGAAAGTGTACAACAGTTTAACTGGCTTACATAATTATATCAAGACATAGAGATTATAATACCCATATGCGATGAAACCTTATATAAAGTTTTTCGTGGATGATACAAATCTATGAGTTGCAAATGTCTAAAAAAACAGGTACTCTTTTTCGCAAATCGATGCCACCTGTCAAAGATTCCAACAGTTGAAATCTTTATTTTTCGGGTATATATAACACTTACAGCCTGATGAACGTTGCACGCCCCGAGATGCAAAGCTAAACATTTGGATGGATACATATAAATGATTCTTATTCCATGATATTCCTAATGTCATAAGGAAGCAAATACTGGCACCGTTTGTCGTCCGTGTGTACTGAAGGAGACATAGGCAATATTAATGCTGCTGTTCACTTTAAAATGACCTTAGCTAGGAAAATCTTATAATTTAGCCGCGACAAGGGAAAACCAACAAAGTGGTTTTGCGCCCAGCGCAGACTAAGATCAGCCTGGGCATCCGCCCAGTGTGATCAGGCTCTTCGCTAAGCGCTTAAAGAGTAGCTTAGGGTTTAAGCTTCCTCCATGAGGACAGCAAAGACTCAGATCAGACTGGGCGGATGCCCAGGCTGATCTGAGTCTGCGCTGGGCACACAACCACTTTGTTGGTTTTGTCGTGTCGCGGCTTTAAGTTTATTTATGTGTTTACATCCTAATCCTGGTTTGCAGCTGATAATCTGATTTCGATGATTACTACAACCGAGCATGCAGTATATCGCAAATTATTCATGCTGTACCGATTGTTTACTAACAAAAGAGTATTAAAACACGAAAATAAACTAATTCCCAGGCTCAACGGGAAAATTACAATTTTTAATGCGGTATACAAGTTCTTTTGCAAGTTAAAAGTAAAATACATCAACCCTTCATCGTTTCACTTAACTTTCGTAGACTAAGCTGCAAAAATATTCCATAACTACATGTAAAACGTACCTTTGGAATAATTACCTTAGTGGTTAATCTGCGTTTGCATTTACTTAACTAGTATCATGTATGATTACAAAACAAGGGTATCATTTGTTTCACAACTACCTGAAATATACAAACTTGTTGAATATGCTATAAAAGAACTGACGAGAGCAATGAGTATATTCATACGAGTGAAACAGCTGTTTGAATTTAATTTGATGGGCCACACCGGTTAAATGTAGGTAAGCCTTTTTTAACATGGAGAAAAGCCAGATTTCCAAGCGCAGTTACCGCAATGCTTTGTTATGAAATTAAGTTTTCTTAAACCGTCTAAGAGAGCCTGCATCCATCTGAATGTAAGAAAATAGTAGGTTATCGTAATTTAATTTGGATTAATTTGATAGGTACTCAACTTCTTCAGAAAACAAATGCAACATCAAAGCTCCTCTTGCTTTTCACAAAACAGAGGCCACAGACTATACTACAAGCAATTATTGAAGCAGTAGAATCATTTGCGATATCCGCGACGCGCTAGGAGAACCCTACGCAGACCAAACCGGCACAATGTTCCTATAGTTGCATCAGAATTAAATGTGAAATTGCATGCATGAAATAATTTACAGTACCAACAGATTTTCGACACACCGTTCACGGTAGAATTTTTAGTAGTATCCTTATGTGATTCTCAGTTTATCTATTATATAAAACAGGCTGTACCATAATACTCTTTGGCTTTATCAGTACTTACTCGTTAAATGCCTTGAATAGTTTTGTTTTGTAACTGTTGTATTCCCTTGGAATCTCCATTCGTATTTTATCATTTATTGAATTTCCGGATTAATAGCCCGACCACGTATGCTTAAAATGGACTAATTACTCAGAAATTATTAAAGTTAGAAAATTCTCATCATAAAAATGTACGTTATAGCCGCGACCTGGCCGGTAAAGCAAAATTGACCTATAAACGAACACAGCATCTGCAAACAAGTTCAGCTCATAGAAGTATAGACATTATATCAATACTTGAAAGATTCATTTTTTAAAGTGTTAGACATCCAACCTGTTGTGTCGAAAGTACACGAAAACAGATTAGAAAAACACACATCTCGCATGACAGCCAATTAAAACTTTATATGCTGAGACTAAAATTCCATTCTACCCACCATACCTGTTTAACCTGACCAAGACATTACTTCAATGACTTATTCACCGTCGGAATGCTGAAATGTTCATTTAAAGAAACAAGAAGAGTTCTTTAAGGTAGGATACGTCAGTTATTCTGTATTCTATTCTATATTTTATAGGTATTCCACTGTTGGTTTCGGTACTGACCCTCTCTATCAACACTGATAACTATGGGCTTCAGCCTGGTGAAATGTAAGTTATCAATAATAAAATCCTATAAAATCTACCTTGTAACAACTCATAAACGTTTAGGATGGAAAGGTGGCCATCTAAAGAATAGTTCACATTATCTGGTCTTTACACAGTATTAGTAGGCTCTGTCACCTGTTTTGCTACCCAATCTGTCTTTTGTTTTGTTTTATTTTGTAAGTTAAAAATAAAATAAGTAAAAATAGATGTTGCTGCTGTTTTTGATTAGGGTAGCTGAATGACCACCTGTTATGGAAAGAGCTGTTCATTCGGTTTACCGTACGTGTCTTTCGTGAACTAGAGTCATTTTTCCGTGTGTGTGTGTGCTTGTTTCCCTATTGGTTTTGAGAGCGGAATATGGGATTTGATTGTATTAATTCCTGATCATTGCCTATCTTTTTACTTTGGTTATGTACAAGTAAAATTTATTTTTGCACCTCCATGCCCCCACCCCAAAGTAGCTTAATACTGAAAATTTCAAGGTGGCGTTTCTGTTCTGGTTTACTGTTGTTTTCATTGAGTGCTAACTTTCTTTTAGTCTTCGCCTTTTTGTACATGATTTACGATAAACTGGCCGCCATTTTCTGGGAAAGGGCTGACTACTTTACTTGTTTTTTGTCCGGGTGTACTTTCAGTGCCGGCTTTATTTCTTTCCTAGCTATTTAGTGTTTCGGGTAAAGTATGGTAAATTCGGACAGCGGGTAAATTCGAACAGTGACATTGTTTCCTTTATATGTCAGTTGTTTGGAGTGTAAACAAAATTAACTGCGCAAACAGTAAAAATCCTGATGAGACGGCTCATCTGGATTTTCCGACTGTCATGTCCGAATTTTCCCGTTGTCCGAAGTTACCCAACTTGACCCTAATTAAGAAAGTGGTAAATGAATTTGTCGGTTCCTGATCAGTGCCTTCTCATCTACTTTGACTCATGCTTGTTGCAGTTCTTGGGCATCTTCTCATTACTCCTTCTTCTGAAACCGACTTTGAAAGAGAATTCTATTGTGTACTGGGCACGCCTGATTGGTAAATAAAATACGCCACATAATGTGTCTTCTAACACACTGTGGCATGTATGCCACATGTAAAACCGGTTTAAACGCCCCAGTAGTTGGTACTGACCGTCCCAAGGCGGTACTTTCGTTGCGGTGGCATTTGTTTTATGTTCGGTGCTGTTCAATTTATTGTGTTCTCATTTTAACCCTTCTATAATAAAAATAGAAATAGGTAAAAATAGTTGTTGAATGTTTTTCGTATAATTTGCTTAGTCTGTTGTAACCCTTCTGTTGGTCTAAATTATTTAGTTCAATAAAAATAGCTGAGTTGCCACCTATTTGGGAAAGAGCTGCTTACTCGGCTTATCACTTGTAATTTATTATTGTTTGTTGGGATGTCTTTGTCAAAATTTCCCTTTGATGTTGGGGATAGAGTTTGGGATCTGATTCAGTCAGTTCCTGAAGTGTAGTTACTCTTTAAAATTGTCATGTTGTATTCAGATCATCCTTATTGCTCACAACGTGTCTATAGAGGCCTTAATGTTGGCTGTATAGCTTGGACCGATGCCAAATATGGGTGATGTGACAAGTGAAGGCTCTGGTCAGACTGCGATCAATATTGTTTGAAATCAAATGATGCTTATTAAATAGAGAAATAGATCAATCATGTTAATAGATACTTTGTTCTTTAACCGCTAAATTTTAAAATGTTTATGCCGGGATAAAACTTGCTTTGTCATATGTTCGCTTAAAATTGATATGTCAAACTATTTTGTATCGTACAGCAGTTTTAAAATAGGAAGAAAGGACATATATGAATTTCTTTTTCTTTCTTTTGTTTTTATACCCCGCCACATGTTAGTTGCAGAGTGTTATGTTTTTTTTTCAATTATTTGTACCTAATTTGTCTATAGTTTATACTTTCTCGAGCCACCTTTTCACCATAATACTGTTTTGTTTTCATACGTGACGAGCAAATGCGCCCGTTCGGCAGAATTTATGTGGAAATATGTGATCATCTTATTTGGCACACATCTCATCAACGTTTCCGTTGTCATACCGTAGCGTCTATCTTGGTAGAATGATAAAGGGAATCAGGAGCCTATTCCTTTGATTTGCAGTACTCCATGTTCATTTAACTCTGCTAACCCATCGGCTATACGCAGGAGATCTTTCCGAGAAAAACACACGTAAAAAAGAAGATTGCCAAACAAATTATATTTATTTTTCACTTGGCAAACATTTCATATAAAATATATGAGCCACGAGACGACAAAACTAACAATGGTTGTGCGCCACGCAAAGACTCAGATCGGCATAGGCATGAATTGACAATGAATTGTAAATAATATTTTCTTTTTCTTTATTTTCGTAGATGTTGGTTGTCACAGACTACTTTTTATGTGGCTTTTTTGGCACCAGTGGCTCTTGTTATGGTCGTCAATTCCATAGTATTTGTACTTGTGCTGAAACAAATCATCAACAGAAGCTCAAATAAACTGACAAAATCTCAGACTTCACGGCTTTGGGTTAGAGTTAGAGGCGCCATTGGCCTAACTGTACTACTCGGACTTACATGGGCGTTTGCACTGCTGGCAATCGGTGATTTTGGAATAGTCTTCCACTATTTATTTTCTATTTTCAACTCCTTGCAAGGACTGTTTATCTTCTACTTCTTCTGCCTCCGCAGCATCAACATCCGTAACCTATGGAGACAGAATTGCCTATGCTTTAAACCAAAATACACTTCGGACACAAGTACACAGCCGCGTGGTACAGGTGAAGTTTTACTTACATTATTACTGTCTTTATCTCAATCATTAATCTTTCACTAATAAGGCGGGTGAGGGTGAAGGTTTGGCCCAGTAAAACCGGTTTAAACCCCCCAGTAGTTATTACTGACCGTCCCAAGGCGGTACTTTCATTGCGGTTGCATTTGTTTTATGTTCGGTGCTGTTTAATTTATTGTGTTCTCATTTTAACCCTTCTATAATAAAAATAGAAAATAGGTAAAAATAATTGTTAAATGTTTTTCGTATAATTTGCTTAGTCTGTTGTAACCCTATTGTTGGTCTAAATTATCTAGTTCAATAAAGATAGCTGAGTTGCCACCTATTTGGGAAAGAGCTGCTGGCTTATCACTTGTAATTTATTGTTTGTTGGGATGTCTTTGTCAATATTTCCCTTTGATGTTGGGGATAGGCTTTGGGATCTGATTCAGTCAGTTCCTGAAGTGTTGTTACTCTTTAAATTTTAAAATTGGGAAATTTTACACTAGGAGCAGGCATATAGGAAGGATTTACACGGCAACATATGAGCCGCGACACAACATTACCAAGGAAGTGGCATGTGCGCCCACCAAAGACTTAGATCTGCCTCCGTTCAGACAGTGAAGACTCTGACCAAACTAGGCGGATGCCCAGGCTGATCTGAGTGTTGGCTGGACACACATGCAACTTTGCTGGTTTTATCGTGTCGCGGCTCATTTGCCATGCATAGCTTTACAGTATGTTTTGCTAAGGCGATGAGACATGTAGTATGCAACAGCTTTGTGTTATGAACATGTTTTGGCTGTATACACGAAAGCACATTTTGTATGACAAAATTGTCATGCAATATGTGTCGCCATGTAAACCCAACTCAGCCTTTCAGATTCAGATAAACAGTTTCTCTATTTCATGTAACTCGGGATCGCATATTGAAAGCAAACACTAGTTTTAACGTATATTTGAGCTGCGACACGACAAAACCAACAAAAAGACATATCCGCCCAGCTAAGACTCAGATTAGCCTGGGCTTCGTCCAGTCTAACCAAAGTCTTCGCTACACGCTTAAAGGTTAGCCAAGGGTCTAAGTTAAATCCACGCGCACAGCTAAGACTCAGATCAGACGGGGTGGATGCCAAGGCTGATCTAAGTCTTCGCTTGCCGCTTTTGCTACTTTGATGGTTTTGTCGTGTCGTGGGTCATTTATCTGGAATGATGGAACCATGAGTATTGCCTCTAGGCCTCTTCAATCGCAAAGTGAACTGGAAAAGCTGATGAGAAAGTATAACTCTGTCTTGGTCTTCGTTAGTTTATTCACAATTTTATGTTAAATGATATTAAGAGACCTTCTCAACAAACGGTATATAATGAAAGTCCTCGATTAACTATGGAACCACAGAATTGAAAATAACACCATTACTGTGATATTCAATCGCCTTAGATTGTGACTGTTTCAGCGCTTATTTTTTCGTTCGTTTACTAAGCAACACCGTCATTAGCATTATGACGCTCTCTCAAGGATTTGGGTATGCCGTCCAAGAAGGGAAAATGCCCTGCATGTACTATTGGTCTTACAATTGATGGGAAATTGTGTTTTGAAAAATTATCTGTGGCTGAGAAATTTAATTCATTTTATACAACAGTAGCATCTATACTTGTGGAAAAGCTGCCTGAAAGCGTCAATAAATTTGGTAAAAGTTTAGTAAACAGTTTTTATTGCAATAAAGGTGTAATACCAGACAGCTACTCTTTCTCTATTGTGTCTGAGAATAAAGTTCTTGGGTATCTCAATAAATTAAGTGCTAATAAAGCTATCGGACTGGATGGCATACCTTCACGCTTTGTGAGAGACGATGCATCAATTATAGCTTGCCCATTGAGTCACGTTATAAACCTTTCACTTATTCAAGGCAAAATACCTGATGATTTAAAGTCAGCAAGAAATGTACCTCTTTTTTAAAAAGAAGGACAGAACAGAAGTTGGTAACTATCGTCCTGTGTCTATTTTAACTATAATTTCGAAGATTTTTGAGAGGGTTGTTTATGATCAAGTCGAATCATACCTTGATCAGAAAAAGCTTATTTACAAATTCCAGTCTGGCTTCAGGAGCAGGTATTCGACTGATACGTGTTTGAACCATTTAACTGATTTTATTAAATTTCAGATGGATAAAGGTCACTTTGTCGGATGGTTCAACTAGACCTGCAGAAAGCATTTGACACAATGGACCATAGTATTTTATTGATGAAACTTGAAGCTTTAGGTCTCAGTCAGGACATTACTAGATGGTTTCTGTTATAACTGTCAGATCGGCAACAGCTTGTTGATGTATCTGGTACTTTGTCTTTATGTTCAAAAATAACAACTTGCGGGGTTCCTCAGGGGTTAATCTTGGACCCCTTCTGTTTTTAATATATGTTAATGATATGGCTGGTGCTCTTGATGAAAAACTTCTTTTGTACGCTGACGATTCTGCCATTTTGGTATCTGATAAAGATGTTATTAACATTGAGTCATTGCTGCAGAAAGAGCTTGCAGTTGTGAGTGAATGGTTGATCGACAACAAACTTTCCCTACATCTTGGGAAAACAGAGTCAATTCTTTTTGGGTCCCGATCTAGGCTAAAGTCTAAATCTGCATTAAACATTTCATGTAAAGGCACTGCCATTGAAGGCAAAGATTCTGTAAAGTATTTGAGTGCAGTTTTGGAGCAAAGCCTTTCTGGTGAATCAATGGTCAATTCCATTATTCAAAAGGCAAATGCAAGGTTGAAGTTTTTATATCGGAAGCAAAGATTTTTAAATTTTAAAACTAAGAAGCTTTTAGTGATGTCCTTAATCCAATGTCATTTGACTATGTATGTTACTTCTGGTACCCTGGTCTGACTCAGTTCTTATGTAACAAACTTCAGATTACTCAAAAGGTCATCAGGTTTGTTTTGAATCTAGACCCACGGTCTCATATAGGTCCTGATGTTTTTTGATCTCTTGGGTGGTTACCTATTTCAAAAAGAGTTGACCAGATTGATTTGAACCATTTTTTAAGATTAATTCAAGGACTTCACCGGACTGTATGACAGAACATTTTGTTCCTAGGCATACTGTTCATTCGTTTGGAACCAGGTTTAGAGAAAATGGTTGTTTCTCACTTCCTAAAGTCAAAGGGTTTGGTAAAAAGTCATTCGCATTTCGGGGTTGTAAACTGTGGAACGAGCTACCTACCAATAACAAGGGTATATCTCGATATCAGAGTTTTAAAATTGCTGTTAAAGCTCATATCTTAAATATGCTTTAAATGAAATTATATATATATATATATATATATATATATATATATATATATATATATATATATATATATATATATATATATATATATATATGTTTGTTTTTTAATTTTGTGGGTTTTCAATGATCTCGTATTCTTGTATGAATTTGAGTATTAAGCACTGTCAGATGTCCTTAATTAATTTTAAGTTTCAGTATTTCTAATGTGCCTCACTATGACTTGCAAATCATCATCACAGGACCACAATGGAAATAAGGGAAATCACTTTCTCTTTTTTGTGTCATCCTGGGTAGTGATTGGCAAGCCATGGAACTTTGCAAATTTTAAGATATTGTATATGTATTTTACATGTGTATTTTATATCTTATTGTATTGTTTTATGCTTCTAATCTGTGATACCAAACTAAATAATAATAATAATAAAGCATACTGTTTGATCCCTATGGCGATTGTTTCAAACGTGATGTTCGATTTTTACGTTTCGGGACTCAATGACAGAAATACTAACAGCTTTTTTCACATGACGTCGCTGTTATTCAGTGGATAAAGTCGTGTGATAAAATCGTATGTCCACACGTGTAATAACATTTTGGCGATTATATGTAACATCATTGGCTATTGCCGTCGTGTCAACAATACGTTTTTTTATTGGAATAATGTTAAAGACAAATATTCGCTACTATATAGAATACACCTCAAGTCTTTATTGGTTTTATGACCCTGTTACGTCATTACCTGTATGAGAAAGAGTATTTGCCTTGATGAAATAGCAGTGTCACTGGACTGTTGCATAATAGGATTATGACACCCAATAAACAGGAATATTTGTATGTAAGTTTGAAGGCAAAAAAAAAACAGACTTTTTGTATAGAGGGCCGGAAACGCAAGGTCGGAAGTTCTTTTTCAAACTTTCTCCCTTTTTTTGTTGGCACACAAAACAAGCAATTCGCACTTCGTTTGTTCATTTACCATCCCGTTGCCATGGTAACCGCGTTTTTCTGTTTTTTCAGAAAAAATGCCAAAATATTCAACAGAAATTCACACTTTCTGCACTTCTATATATCCTAGAATAGACTAGGTTTCATCAGAAACTCTTTAAATCTAAAAACTAGGGACTTATGTTATTAATGTGAAACATCAAATCAATCTTGTTCCAGTGTCTTTTTATACCTACTATACTGCAAATGTGGGTGGGGTAACCAGGTATTGCAAAACACTATTTTTAGGCATTTTTAATCATCATGTTTAAAAAACGCACACTTCTGTGACACATTTGCATACTTTAGCGTCAAACAGGAGGCTATCCACTTTTAGAAAATGAAAAAAACTGAGTGGGGCAAAGCTGATTTCAGACCGTAACCATGGGAACAAGCCAGCCCTTATGCAAGAAAGTAAAAACGGAAGGTTATACTATTACCAAGGATTTGCAACCATATTAAATGTATTGCAGCTCTAACTTGTGATCCTTCTGCTTTTGAAATATATATTCTACTTGATTTAATGAAAGTTTGACATCTTAAGGGTCGGAAAGGCTATTAATATCCATTAAAAAAGGCCCAAAAAGGTGCAAAAATGGCCAAAATTACCAAATATATCACTCATTCTCACTGCGAATCAACAAAAGACAACACTTATCACTTTTATATTTGTAAGGAAAATACCAGTTTGACATATACTGATAGAAAACATGACGAGGGCGGGCCCTTAATTTCCAGGGATTGCGTCTTTAGGGGCCTAAAGGGGGTTTGTTTGAGGCTTATATTTTACCAACATAATGACCAATTTTCACAATGGAACACATTACAGCATTTAAAATGATGAAATTGGTTGCAAAGAAAGAGCAGGCTTATATATGCTGCAGGTAAATTTGAAACGGGGGGTGGAGAGGGGTGGGGGAGCCCATTTCCTATTGTTTTAAGGGGCTCTAAAAGGAACAAAAATGGTAAAAATTAACACAAATCACTAATCCTGTCCACGGACCAACATAAAACAAAACAGTTTACTTTCAAATTTGAAATGAAAATTTAAGTTTGACACAGAATGATATAAAATATGGCAATGGGTGCCTTACATCTCTAGGTTTAGAGACCCAAAGGGCTCAAAAGGAGTCCCAAGGAGCCCGAAAAGGGATAAATGAAAAATATTTGCCATAAATAATGATCATGCCTCTCAGAGAGACACACTACAGCATTTGTCATGTTAAAATAAGTAGGAAAAATATAGTCTTATGTATGCTACTTGTGAATTTGCAAAAAGGGATGAGAAACCAAATTTATACCCATTTTAGGGTCTCAAAAAGGGGCAAAACTCGTCAAAAAATACCTCATATCACTTAATCTCTCTAAGAATGAACAGAATGCAACACTTTTTCCTTTTAAATTGTTATGAAAATGTCAGTTTGACATATAGTAATAGAAAACATAGCAATGGGCAGCCCGATTTCTCCTGACTAAGTCTATAGGGGCCAAAAAGGGGTATATTTAATGATAATCACCCAACATGAAGATCATTCTTCTTATTGGTACACACTGCAGCATTTGTCATAATGAAATAGGTTGAATAAAGCACAGCCTCAGCACAGTCTTATATATACCAATGGTAAAGTTACAAATATGGGACTATTATCAATGTAAGGGGCTAAAAAAACAAAGATGGTCAAAAGTTAAAAACAAAAATCAATATTTCTTTCCACAGACTAACAACATACAATACTGGTTATTATTAAATTTATTATGAAAATAAGTTTGACACATGTTGATAAAAAACATGGCAATTGGGAGCCTTACATCTCTAGGTTTGGAGTCTAAGGGGCCCAAAAGGGGAAAATTCGAAAATATTTGCCCAAAATAATGACTATTCTGCACAGAGGGGCACACTAAACCATTTGTAAAGTTAGAATCAGTAGCCAAAAAAAGAAGCTTATATATGGAATAAGGGATAAGAAATCATATAAATTCCTTTTTAAGGGTCCCAAACAGGGGCAAAATGGTCAAAATTACCACTTATCATTATTTCTTTACACGAATTAACAAAAGTGAACACTGTTTATTTTTAAATTTGTTATGGAAATATTTGTTTTACAGATGCTGATATTGAAAATGGCGATGGGGCGTCCAACATCTTCACAAATGGGTTAAATGGGGCGAAAAAGGGCTTAGTTAAAAACTTCACAAAAATAATTACATTTTTTTCTTACTGTAACCAACGTCATCATTGCTGAAGTTGCTTGCCGTCGAAGCAAAGGTGTGCACTTTGTAAAGTAAAAAATCTAACTCCATTAGAATGGGAGACACTGTATTGAAAATTTCATTGCAAGGCCAATGTTGGGCAATAGGCCAATTTTGGTTAGTGCTGTATAATCAAGCCAAGTTTTATCAGTTTTGAGGAAACATCTAGTTATTGAACAGCTATACTGAATCTCTGATTTTTCATTGGTCACTGCGACAAAAGTCTATTTTTCATTGGTCACCGCCACACGACACGCAACCACACCCCTCCAACAAAAGAAATCTCTGTTTTGTAGGTCTTTGAACCCTGTTTTTCATTAGTCACAGGGACAAATCTCTGTTCTTCATTGCTCACGTGACACAACACACAACCACACCCCACACCTCGAATCTCTGTTTTTCATTGGTCACCGCGACACGACACACCACCACCCCTCCACACAACAGAAAAAACATTGTGCTGTAAGACGTGGGTTTCCCTTACAACCCCAAAGATCTAGATCTACCATATTTTATTGGAGGGAAAACCTGATCTTGACCTACATTTCACCGTCTTATACCGCAATATGAGTACATCATGTCCAAAAAGCGATCTGGCTATAATTCTTCCATATTTGGTTCATGATATCCCTATTGCATTACTTTTGATCAGAACAGCCTAAGATTCAGGGTAAGGCTCATGGGTAGGACTTAGCCGTTTGTTGTATAGTTTTGTGTTGTACATCTAATATACTTGAATGGAGTCTAATGATACTTGACTAGGTTAATTTCATACTAGATCACATCATATCGATGGTGCTGCTTACAAAAGGTCAAGGTCAAGGACTTTGAATTTTATATACGTATAACATTTGCAGTGTAGTATTATGTTAAAGTACGCTTTCATTAGGCGATGGCACTGATTGGGGGCATATGTGAGCCCCTGCTCACTTGCTAAGAAGCGGTAACAAGTATAATTAAGGGAAATTTTTCCTTATTTTTCCATAAAACAATAAGTTATGACCCCTCATTAAAACTCTCTAGCTGAGACAGTTCTAATGAGGGGTCGTAACATATGTTTATTCTGAAATAAGAAAAAATATCTTAGAATTATCCTTGAAGCCCCATCTTAGCTGGAGCTCTGAAATTCATTAATTGTTATTAATATTGAAATACCTTAACTAATTTTATTGTCCAGGGCATCAAAGGGGAAGTCATAAAATTTGTCTCCCTTTGAAAAAAAATTGGCAGAAAAACATGCCTATGTATCCATACACTGTATTTAGGATAACTAAACACTGTTCCAGATAAGAAGGCGGTAACAGGGATTATTTAGGGATTATTTTCCCTGTTTCCATAGAAAATTCATTGTGACCCCTCGTTAGAACACCCTCGTTAGATCCGTCTCGCTGAGGCATTTCTAATGGGGGTTCAAATCATGTGCTTTCATTGAGAAATATGAATAAATATCTTTGAATTATCCCCGTTACCCCTTGGATATATGGATAAATAATGAACTCTCTTCCGCTCTGACAAGTTAACCGTCCAGATTGAAAACAGACTGAGCGGGCTGTGCATAGCTGCAACAGCTTGTTTGAGGGAGGTAAATAGTCGGTTTAATGGCCGCAAACCGTTTTTCCCCTTCTGCTGGCGAGTCGCCTTGTATTGAAATTTCGACCATGAAACCTACAAACCTACAATTCACCTCCCAAAATGAAAATTTTGAGTACAGTTACACACTAAATTTACAATATTATTAGAAATTTGCGTAAAATCAAGATAAATATTAGGTATCTATAAATTGAACGTGGATATCCCAAATTTGAAACACATTCACCCCGTAAATACATAAATAGAGAGTAAAGCCAAAACTTGCAGCCTATACAATCTTGATTAACCGGCTTTTTTTTTGGTGGGGGTGGGGGGTGGGGGGCAAGACCGTGTGTGTGGTGGGGGAGGGGGGAGAGGAGGAGGAGGTAGTAATAATTATAACAATAATGACTTTATTTAATAGAGGAGGCCAAGCTGGATGTACAGCCAATTTTGCCTGGGGTCCTTATTTGAGATGTACATTTGTATAATATATACAAGTGCAGTATCAGACAGCATAAAATGAATATGTTAGAACAGACCAAAACCGAAAACTCATGGTGACTAGATACACTTGCAGGGGCGGAAACTCTGCCATTTTGCGTCTTGCCGCCAACTCAATGGGGACCGACTCCTGAAGCAAATAATTTGCTCTCCGTGGGGCTAAGCTCAGCCTCCAAAAGCGAATCCCACACTGGAAGGGAAGCAAACAGGAAGTCCCATGAGGCAGGGAAGTGAACAGGAAATATCAAAAGTTGCTCGCCGTTGTAAAATTGCTGGAAACATGAATGTGCATCCATTCATCCTCAAAACAAAAATTGTATCTGCATGAAAACTTCTTCGACACAGACACATAACACGTCACAAGTGTATTAGAACAGATCAAGACTGAAAATTCGAGGCGATTAGATACACAGGCAGGGGAGGCAACTCTGCCATTTTCTGTCTGGCATCCATTCTCAGTGGGATCCAACTTCTGATGGAAAGAAGTTGCCTTCCTTGGGGCAAAGCCCAACCTCCAAGAGCGAATCCTATAATGGAAGGGAAGCAAACAGGAGTCTCATATGACGGGGCAGTAAACAGAAATTCCGAAAAGTTATTCCCATTTGTAAAATGGCCAAAAAACATGGATGTTTATCCATTCCTCCTTATACATTGTATCTGCATCAAAACTTCCTCGCCACAGACACATAACACGTAACAAATATATCTAACAGACCAAGACTGAAAACTCAAGGCTACAAAATATACTGGCAGGGGGTGGTAACTCTGCCATTTTCTGTCTTTCGTCCATTCTCAATGGGGATCAACTCCTGGAGGAAAGAACTTGCCTTCTTTGGGGCAAAGTCCAATCCTACAACGGCAGGGAAGCAAACGGAAGTCCTAGAAGGCCAGGGAAGTAAACCGGAAGTCTGTCTCAAAAGTTGCCCCCCTTTTGTAAAATGGCTGAAAAAAAAACTTAGATGTTTATCAATTCACCCTCAATTATTGTATCTGCATCAAAACTTTCACCACAAAGACACATGACACAGTTCTTTGATCCACAGATAGCCCTAATCTGCCTCCTTCATATCCAATATCCTGGATATTCATGATTCATTTCATGGACATTCAAACAGAACTCATACCCCATGCTTGCAAACATGACGTAACCCCTCATGTTTTAAGAACAGCCGAAAACTTTTACCTGTGGAAAACTATACCTCCTTATTTGGATAATATATTTCTTCATAATCATATTTGATATTTTTACTGATTCATTGGAAATTTGTATCTGAATAATTGCATGTTTTGAAATAATGACCTTCTCCAGTTGGCTGGCAAAAAACAAAACTAAAAAATAAAATAAAATAAAAAGTAAATGAATAAAGATAAAAAATAAAGATAAAAAAAAATAGAAAAAAAGAAGAAAAAAGAAAAAAAGCTCAGATCTGTGTAATCCTTTCTATTTGAGATTTATAGTCTTCGAAAAAATGAATGGTAAGAGCAAGAGTATGTGGTCCAAATCTCATGTTTCCAGCTTGTGTACAAACTACATTGTATAGAAGGATTAAAATGGAGCGTATTATATGACTGTTTTTTTTTTCAGCTCATGCTTTGTATTTGTCTATTATAAGACTATGGGAAAAATAAAGTGGCTAAGAACTTGTTTGTCACTGAAATAAGTTCTCTGGAATGAAGCATATTTAGAATCGAAATTCGTTATTCACGCTATTTGTGCCATGCTTTTGTAACAGTCGTGTTAAACATAGGCATAGAAATGGCTAAAGAATAAGATCCATGGAAAACCAGCTTTACACATTTTTGAAAAGCTAATAATGTGTTATTGTCTGCATAAAATATTTTACTATTAATACCAACATCTCGATTTGTTTCTATCAGAAAAAATGCATCCATTTTTTTTTTCGTTTTTGTTTATTTCTTTTACATTTTCATATAAGTAGCCTCCGTTAGGCCCCTTTAATGAATTTAAGTATGGCATTTAATATTAATATATACTAGGCTTGTAATTTAACAACCAGTGTCAACATCGCAGGACAGTACTTTGTTTTAGTGTGTAGAAATTAAAAATCTACTATAATTTTTGTTTATTTTTAGTGAATATCAAATTTACCCCTTTCTATGACCCTATATACTTCAAACTCAGGGATTTAGGGCTCTCTTTTGCCATATATTCTATCAATATATGTCAATCTAATATTTCATAACAAACTGAAACGTAACCAGTGTTGTCTTTTGTTTTTTTGTAGAGAAAACGAGTGATATGTGGTAATTTTGACCATTTTTGCCCCTTTTTGAGCCCCTTAAACCATTATAAATAGGGCTCCAAGCCGCTTGATTGCAAGTTTACTTGTGGCATATACATGCATAAGGCTTATTTCACCCTATTTCATCTTGACAAAGGCTGTAGTGATCTTTATTATGAAAAACGACCTTTATTTTGGGTGTTTATTTTCAAATTATCCCCTTTTCGCCCCCTATTATTTCCATACCTGGGGATGTTGGGCTCCCTTTTGCCATATTTTCTATCAGTATATGTCAAACTTATTTCTCATATCAAATTTAAAAGCAGCAAGTGTTGTCTTTTGCGTATTGATAAGGAGAATGAGTGATATGTGGTTATTTTGACCATTTTTCCCCTTTTTGAGCCCCTTAAATTTTCATAAATAGGGCTCCCAGCCCCTGGAATGCAAGTTTACTGGTGGCATATATAAGGCTGTTTTTTGTGTGTGTTTTTCAACGTATTCTATCTTGGCAAATACTGTAGTGTGTTCCACTGTGAAGAATGATCATTATTTTGGATGAACATTTTAAAATTTACCCCTTTTTGGGCCCCTATAGACTCCATACTTAGAGATGTAGGGCTCCTTAATGCCATATTTTCTATCAGTTTATGTCCAACTTATAATTTCATAACAAATTTAAAAGAAATGCAGGTTGACTTTTTGTTGATTCCTAGAGACAATGAATGAGGTACGTTAATTTTGACCATGTTTTGCCCCTTTTTGGGCCTTTAAAATGAATATAAATGGGACTTTCAAACCTTAAGGTGTCGAATCCTCACCAAATCATATAGAATTGATATTTCTACAGCATTTGGACCAGTAGTTATAGCTGCAATGCAATTATTTTAATTATAATAGTGTGGTTTCAGTATAAGCTTCTGTTTTCACTTTTTGCATGGGGCATGGATTGTTGCCATGGTTACAGTCTGAAGTCAGCTTTGCCCCACCCTGTTTTTTTCGTTTTCCGAAAATTAAAAGTCTCTTCTTTTATGTTAAAGTATGCAAATGTGTCATAGAAGTGTGCGTTTTTTTTAAAAGTGATGCTTAAAAATGCCTAAAAACTGTGTTTTTCGATACCTGGTTACCCCACCCACCTTTGAGGACTAGTAGATATGCTAAAAACAGTCGAACAAAGTTGTTTTGATGCTTCATGTTAATTACACAAGTCCCTTCTTTGTAGATTTGAAGAGTTTTTGATCAAGCTTTGTCTCTTCTCGGTGATATACAAGAGCAAAAAACGCAAATTTCTATTGAATTTTGGGCATTTTTTTCTGCAAAAACAGAAAAATGCGGTTACCATGGCAACGAGATGGCAAATGAAAGAATGAAGTGCCAATTATTTGTTTTTGTCTGACTACACACAAAGTGAGAAAGTCTGAAAAAGAACTTCCGACCTTGCGTTTCTTGAAAGGTCTGGTGCTTACAGAGAATTGGTAATATGATAAACAGAATTTTATACTCGTGGTCATTTCATATGAAATATATTAAGCTCGCCGAAGTCTCGTTTCATAAATTTCATATGAAATGACCACTCATGTAAGATCCTCGCATTATAATTTGATTGGATGCATTTTCTCATAAACAGTACAATGCACTTCAACAGATAGCGTTTTGTCTGACAAACAAACGGGACCCATAAACAAGCCACGTACAGTTAACCCTGAGGTAACAAACGCGAGTCGGAGCATCAAACGCAGACAAAACACTACGGCTTGAGAAAAGCGATGACTATTATTTTTTAATTTTATCAGTTTTTGTTTACAGAAATAGACAAATTATCAGAATCTGTTTTTATGCAAAATATGGCCCTGTGCTGCGTCACAATCGAACCAGAACCAAGCCATTCAGCAAGGGGTCGTCGGATAGCTTGTCCGACGATCCCCCGCTGAATTGACTCGGGTAAAATAGCGTCATTTTCAATATGAAAGGTCGCGAAAGAAAGAAAAAAAGATGTATTGAAAGACTGGCTCTTAGTCTAGTGATATAGCAAGTCATTGTGAACTAATATTCTGGAACAGCCCAGCTTTAACACTCAAACTTAATAAATTCTGAAGGAAGTTTCTCTGAAAGCAAAAGGGCACTTCAAAGAAACACAAACATTAGACTCGGTTTAACTGAAACTCTTTTCGTAACAATTTATTGCTATTATGCCATTGAGTGAAAGAACCATTATTTTGTCTGTATGATAAGCAGGAGATTCCAAAGAAAATTACCTCCGTGTAAACATGTGAACTCTGTAGAAAAAGATGGTATCGTTAAGAAGAACTGAAATGGAAGAAATATTGGACAAGGCTTGTGCCCAGTCTTATGATGCAACATGCAGTCTCAATCTGTAAAACAAATGTACAGTTCGACTTGAATAAATAATTTGAATGCATAGATGACTTGCGATGTCCTTTTCAAAAGTATTACAGTAATATCAGATAAGACGAGGACAATAATGAGAGGCTCTGTGGAATCCCATACAATATATAGAATTCCGCTTCAAGCGGGAATCGACCCCGGGAATGCTAGACCAAAAGACCACAGCTTAACACAGTGAAGCACCGGGGCTTCTAAAATGTGTTCAATTGGCTATAAAAATGTCACTAAATTCAAAACATTGAAAGGAGAAAGGCAAATTAATAGAGGGCTGTTCCTGGTTAAAGCGGACAAATAAATATATCAGATTTCAGTCAAACCATCCAAAATAGTGAAGTCGATTTTTGTAGACAGGTTTAAAACAACTGATACGATTAAGGAATGAGAAACAGCATTCTCCTACTAATTGGCTTACTTCTTTGCTTCAAATAAATTTTACATGCTCATAACCAAGCCTACAAATACTGTGTAAAGATCAGGTTATGCCAACGATCCTTTAGCTGCCCACCTTTCCATTTGCAATTTTTTTAATTGTTTCGACTTAATACCTTACATTTCACCAGACTGAAGCCAAAGTTATTTGTTTTAATAAAGAGTGGTGTTAGTAATGTTACCAGCAGTGAAATACCAATAAAATGTATATAATAGACCTTCTGGTGATAATTATAAAACCTGATTATACTGAAGGGATTTGAAAACTTCCACCCTTAATTTCAAATATCTCATAGATAAATGCAGTTTTTTCACCGAAATTACACAACATATACTCGAGTACTTTAAAAACGCCTCACCTGAAAGAAATTGAAATGCTGAAATTTTTTATTATCAGTTAAAATAAAGCTAATGATAAATAAAATTGCCTACATATATCAAATGCATGAGATAATCAGCAGTTCTTAGAATTTTAAATGTTCAAATACGCGCGACGAAGCTAAAAGGGTGACTGTTTTAAAACGTGGGATTTTCACCAAACGGTTTAATGCACCGTCCGAATGCTTATCGGAGTATAGCGTGGTTCCCGTCTTCCGCTAAGTTCAACAATTGCTAAATTAAAGGCGAGGTAAACAAACGTTAGCGGAATGCAAAAATGGCATTTTAAACATGGCACCAAACTTCCTGTAAGATGTTTGTATCGAATACTGTTTATGTGACGTGTAAAACGTCAAATTACATTATTTTCCAGAAGATTACTTTTTTGAGATCTCATTTCGTGTGTTCCAGTTTTCCGTTTACGCTGTCTGACAGCAAATGAAGATATGACGACCATAATTTTGTGTTTTCGCTGAAGGATATCTTTCATGGAAAAGCTGAGGTCGACTTCAAGGGCTGTAACATAAGGAAGTTTTAAATAAAATTTAGGGGCTGTGACCTTGTCCAGTTAAGTGCAAAGGTCGTCACGCATGCCATAAATTCCTGCAATTTTTTTAATTTGATTAGTTGTACGATTTGTAATAAAACCTAGTCATATTAAATTACTAGAAATGTGGTATTACTACAACACATCACTTTTTGGGTGAGGCGTTTTTAAAGTCCTCGAGTATATATATATATTCTCTTAAAATTTTCTCGGTAATATTCCGAAAATGTATTCGGAAATATGAAATAAAAGAGCCATGAGACAGTCTTTTTTTGGCATGAACTGATTATTATGGCACTTCATCTGTAAAACACTATTTTCCGATGTTAAATTATGACATAACTTTGCACAAATTAGTTTTTAAAGTGAAAGAAGAGAAATTGCGTTTATCTTTATTTCTTACCTTGTGTCTTACTGGAAAAGCGTTCTTGTACGCATTCGTTGTTTCAGGGTAACGAGTATGACTTCTGCATAATTACGACCTCGCGGATTAATGATTTTTATCGAAAGCATATCTTTTAAATAAAGAAAATGGACTGATACTTTTTTATCCAGTTAATTGCAATCGCTTTTTGTTATGAAAATAGACTATATGTTAATGCTTCTCGTGTCAATTTTATAATATCTGACATCCCGTCTTTAATTACTGCATGCTTTAACTCCACATAATTACGCTTTTGCGCTTGTAGAACGTCAGTTGCTTATTTTTTTACTTTCCACTTCTTTTGTCTGACGTGTTTCTTTCCTTTCATAAAAAAACTTAAGCAGGAAAAAATATCCAATAAAACTGCGAGGAAATGCATAAACGTAATAAAACCACTTTCAAAGTTTACAAGTAGACACGTTTTCTCATTCTAGGAGATACCAATACTTCTGATTCAAAGGTAGGCGCTGTTAACAGCGTTCAGGGCTCAACAAAGGAAACAGTATTATCAGGTAATTGACTATTTTTTCTATATCATCACATCATGATCTGCTCCTTGGGAGTCATACTATTAATAGAACGAGTCTGAAAGAGTAGCAAAGGGTCTAAGGTAGCTCCATGTGGACCAAAAAGACTCTGATCAGACTGGACAAATGCTCAGGCTGATCTGCTTCAGCCCTGGGCGTATATGCCACGTTTTTGGTTGTGTGGTCTTTCAAATAAACAAGTTTTTGAGGTTCCTCTCAGGAGCACACAAAAGCAAGAGACCAAACAGCGATTTTCCGAACATATCAAGTGAAAATAAGATGGTAAAACATTTAGATCTCTATACTTTTAATTAAAAGGGAAATAATTTGACACATATAGCATTTTTAACTATGGTTGAAGACGTTTGGTAAGGGTTTCACTTTAAATGACGATAAAGTTTTCCACACAGACATAAGCACTAGACATTCGTGAAGTGCAAAATGCTAGTTTTCATGTGCAAAACAAGTTTTGATTAGAGCTGCTGAATTCAAATTAAGGAGCTTAGCTCTATTATTAGTGATTGCAAAAGAATTTGTGTCTGGTTTTGCACAGCTAGACGTTTGCTCAAAATTGACATTGTTAATATTTCACTGCAGCCATTTACACGAGACCAAGTATTCAAAATCAAAAACTGTATACTTTCTATTGCTTCTAGGTATATGTTGTTTTCTTTGTGTATAGTGTCTGTGCCTTGTTCGTCCTACTGAACTTTGTGATGCTTTTCGGGAAATTTTCTGTCACATCTTTCTCAGTCACCGCACAAGCTATAATCATTGCATTGCCGAAAATTGAGACCGTTTCTCACAAGAACCAAGAACAGCCTTTATTCTTCTGTGTATTTTTGCATTGGTTATTATTATTTTGGACATTAAGCTTTGGTGTCAAAGTTTTCTTAGAAATTCTTGGGATTATATGTTTGTATTTGGTATACTTGTTAGGGCCCCGCCAGACGAAGTCTGCGGAGGCCCTATAGTAATCACCTTGTCCGTCCGTCTGTCTGTCTGTCCGTCCGTCTGTCCGTCCGTCATCATTTCGTATCCGCTCAATAACTCTGAAACCGTCAGAGATATTTTCACGAGACTTGGTACAAATGTAAAGCATCATTAGACGATGTGCAGAGAACAAGAACCATAACTCTGCCTACTTTCTTTACTGAATTATGCCCCTTTGTAATTTTGATACAGAAATCGTTTCCGCTTCATAACTCTGAAATTATTAGAAATATTTTCACGAGACTTGGTACAAATGTAAAGCATCATCAGGCGATGTGCAGAGAACAAGAACCATAACTCTGCCTACATTATTTACTGAATTATTCCCCTTTGTAATTTTGAATACAGAAATCGTGTCCGCTTCATAACTCTGAAACTATTAGAGATATTTTCACAAGACTTGGTACAAATGTAAGGCATCATCAGACGATGTGCAGAGAACAAGAACCTTAACTCTGCCTGCATTTTTTACTGGATTATGCCCCTGTGTAATTTTGAGTACAGAAATTGTGTCCGCTTTATAACTCTGAAACTTTTAAAGATAATTTCACGAGACTTGGTACAAATGTAAAGCATCATCAGGCAATGTGCACAGAACAACAACCATAACTCTGCCTACATTATTTACTGAATTATGCCCCTTTGTAATTTTGAGTACAGAAATTGTGTCCTCTTCATAACTCTTAAATTATTAGAGATATTTTCAAGAGACTTGGTACAAATGTAAAGCATCATCAGTCAATATGCAGAGAAAGGAACCATAACTTTGTCTACATTATTTACTGAATTATGCCCCTTTGAAATTTTGAGGGCAGAAATTGTGTCTGCTCCATAACTCTGAAACCGTTAAAGATATTTTCACGAGACTTGGTACAAATGTAAAGCATCATCAGACCATGTGCAGAGAACAAGAACCATAATTCTGCTAATATTTGTTACTGAATTATGCCCATTTGTACTTTTGAGTACAGAAATCGTGTCCGCTCTTTAACTCTGAAACTGTTAGAGATATTTTCACATGACCGGGTACAGATGTAAAGCATCATCAGACGATGTGCAGAGAACAAGAATCCTAACTCTGCCTGCATTTGTTATTGAATTATGCCCCTTTGTAATTTTGAATATAGAAATCATGTACGCTCTATAGCTTTAAAAGCATCAAAGATATTTTCATAGAACTTGTACATAATATAAAGCATCAACACTGAGCAGAGAATAAGAACTAACTAAGAACTAACTTCATCTACATTTTTTTATGGAATTATTCCCCTTTGTAGTTTACAGTCTGGAAAACGTGTTCGCTCTCTAATTTTAAAATTGTTAATGATATTTAAAGGCGGGGCCCTATTAGTTACCATGTTTCTAGTTTATATCTCGAAATGGCACTTTTAGCTCTTGGTCTATAATATCCGATTTATTTGTCCTTTTCTATAATTTGTGCCCGATTATTTCAAGTTACTACAAGTACTACAATCTTAAACTGAACACACAAATAGATGACTACATGTAATTGTTTGATTAAGAGATTGAGGCTCATTCGTTTTGCTTCTATTACTCCTCTTATTTGTTAATTATATTTGACTCAATGTTTTGAACATTGTTACTTTGTGTCACAGTTGTCTCAGCAACACTGCTCAAGATGAAATATACAGTACATATTTATAAAAATGAGTTTCGAACAGTGGAAATTTAAGGCTGAGCGTTTGGCATTTCTTTCACCCTTTATTTGCCCGTTTGGCTAACCTTCGAGCTATTGAACTTACCATTTGCATCACACTGCGTCTGAGTAAAAACAAACACTAGAAACTTGAAATTCGGTAGACAAATTAAAATGTAGTATGGTATTTTTCAAGATCTTATATTAAGTATGAGGAGCTCACTAGCAATTCTAATATCAAAAGTTTGATGACAAAATCCTATTTTGCTTTTTCCAAAAGAAGCATAACTTTTTATTTACATGCTGACTAAAACAAATAACATATTTTTTTAGTTTGATCAAACAACTGCAGTCTACCAAAATCATCTGCCCAGGTCAAAGTGCTCGATGGATAAGGCTGCATGCCATGGCCTGTCAAATGCTTTTTTGAAATTTAGGAAGACATGGTACAGATTCTGCTGATGTTGAAATTTTCATATAGGATTCTGAAGCTGAATATCTGTTCTGTGGGGTGTTTCTTCCAGCCTTAAACCCAGCATGCTATTCAGCGATAATTTCGTCAGTTTGGGATGTGAGCCTGTTCAGGATAACTATACTCCGTTGGCTGATGAGGCTGATGTTTCTGTAGCTCTGACAGAGATGTGGCTTGCCCTCTTCATAATCAGCAACTGCGTCCATGGGGTCGGCCATTCTCCTAGGTAACCAAAAGAATAGCCGGCCAACTCGTTTACTTTGTCTTTTACGGCAGGTTCTTGACTATATTCGGATTCAGCTGTTCGTCAGACAATATACATTTAATCTTTGACTGTTTTTATTTTTCAGGATCAACAAGATGCAGTCTCAGTTTCAAAATAGATTTATGTTCCAATGACGATGCTTTCTTACCGTATTCATTCGGTTATAAGATAGGCGATTACCCATCCTATTTTACCGCAAATAGCCTTGAAGGTGGTATAATCGTGGATAAAAGAACTAAATCACGTGACAGTCTCGTATCAAATAATTTCTTGATATTTCTTATGGCATGATTAGACCACAACACCAGATGAATGACCTGACACAGTTTCGATGCAAAGCAATATCGTTTTCATGTTAGAAAATTCATCCGCATGTGATTTGGTGATCTATTTATAGCAAAGGTCAATAAATTGTAAATTCGTGGATGTGTTCCGCCGCTTGATAAAAATCGACGTACCCACGTCAGGTCACTTATTTATTATTTTTTGTTTCATAGATGCTTTTTGAAACTTTTTTGTCTTAAACGCATTATAAATAATCCAATCTATACCTGATATTAATAATTAAAGGAAGATATCCATCAAATTAAACAGGATTCTTAAAGCGCCACCTTGACTTGCCTCCAACTAAATTATTTTTGATTGTAGCGTCATAGCCCTGGAACAGAACAAGTTGAAATTCATTGTATCACTGTATGGATATATCCGCTTGAATACTAAATAACAGTATGCACAGACTGTTTTCTTCGGAAAAAATATGAGCCAGGATTCAGTCCTACGCTCAAAACATAAGACTTTCTTTTTCAGGAAAAAGCAGATAAGGACCCCCTGTATAATAATCAAATAAGAGAACAATTTTGCAATAAGATTTTACACCCATACTAGGACCAGCTGTTCACCGGAAGGTACAATATGAGTGATCATTGCAATGTTTTCTCAGGCTGATATCGGAGATTAGAAAATGGCCGCTTTTCAGGTCTGCAAAAAATTACACAAAAAGACATAAAAAGCAATCGCTCAAACTTTTTTAAAAGTTTTATTCCCTATTTAGGATGTAGACATTTGATTTTGTTATGAAATAAAACCTTTATGCATGGTTAAATGTTGGAAGAATAAACACATGGTGAAACCTCTTTTGCGCATGAATTTTATGCAATTACTGACACCCATGAATTTACAACTCCCACGATTTTACTACCTCCAACCATATGTTCAGTCATGTTTAATTCAGCTATTAAATGAGGTTTTTTCTTGCAATACGATTCCAAAGACCTAGATCCGTCAAGATGGTTCTATGTCTTTGGGACTGATTTGGAAGGAAAATCTCATCTTGTAACCACAAATATAATGTATTTGTTATTATAACATATATATAATATATATAACATATATATAATATATATATAATATATTGTTGGTTCCGTTCTATTTTCCAGACTGCAGTCAATGACAGACAACAATCTAGAAATCCCGGCCCCTACTCTGCAGATTCTGCTGAGGAAATAAATAAATGTACAAACGTGTGCTGTCGACAGAGAACATTAGATCAAAATGAAATAAAAATGCAACAGTGATATTCGCTGCCCATTTTTTTAGATGATTATCACCGAACTATATCATATGCATCAATTCGAAAATCGAATTGATGCATATGATATAGTTCGGTGATATTCTGTTATTGTTTGTATCGCTAAAATATATTGTTGTACATCCTGTTTTCTGCCATGATTTTAAAGGTGGAGAATGTTAAGTTTTTAATTGGCTTCCTTGTATGAAGAGGTTCACTCGAAGGAGATCTCTCTTAAAATGAATCTCGCTTCTACACGAGCGAATTTTTTAAAGGGTTGACCCGCATTCGGAAAAGGCATACAGCTTTTATAAGCCATCGCTTTAAGGTAGTTGTATATGGAATGACTCTGTTTTTATTTGTTAAAACAAAAGCGAGTTGCTATTTATGGTGAAATCGATCAACTGATGAGTTTATACAGTTATAACGCACACTAAATATATCAACCGTAAAGATCCTAAGTTTTCGGGCAAACAGTGGAAACCGAGATCAGTTTGTTCCTTAGGAACCAGAATGATCAGGGTCTTCACGGTTGCCATCCCATCTGCGCATTTCTGTAAGCATTTCTCTATGGTAGAACCAGAATAAAAGGAAAATAAAAAGTAGGACAAGGGCAGGCTGTGCTTGCAGCAGGTGCAGAATATGGGTAGTCTGTTTTCGGATATTTTTGAACTTAAGCATTGTTTTTCCTAGGATCGAAACGGTGAAATGTTTGTTTGTTTTTTATTCTGTAATATACAATGTAAGTTCTGCTTAAATAATATGCATTAGCATGCCCCATTGATTGAATATATTTTTATGACGTTTTTCGTGAAAACCAATTTTCTTGCATTTAAAAAAAAGTATACATATTATCAAGGTAACTGCAAATAGTTGTAACCGGTTTCTTTCAAATGTCCTATATGAAAGATTATATGATTTGCAGAAGTGGAAGTGCATTCATGTGCTAGATAAATGCATTTTAATGGAAAATGTGTAAAAACGTTTATACAAATAAAAAATATTGCTTCTTTTTAGGAACAAAACGGTGATTTTTTTCTTATCCAAACTTTTTATAGCTGTTTGGGTAATTACGATGGTATTATGGTTTGAATGCTCCGCCAATATTTCTAATCAGTATCTATTGACCTTCACATGTATCGGTAGAGTCAATAGAGCCAGTGGGCAATATGCCAACCACGTATCACACGATATTATAAAAGACATCACTTCTCGCAATACATACACATTCTTAAATTCATTTTGTTTTGTAATTGAATTGAATAGTTTTTATAATTATATGCTTATGCTAATTATAAGGGATTATTATGTTGTAAATTTGAAAAGCGACACAATCGCTGACCATATCCCAGTCACCCAATCAGATGGGAAAGAAATTAAACAAAGCCGGTACACAAAATACAAGACAAGCAAAATAACAAGAGGTCCGTTTTTCCCAATAGATTCCCACGAAGCTATTCTACATAATGAAAGTCCAGGACGAATGGAGAGTCGGCAAATAATGATAGTAGTATATCCGAAACGACGCGTTGGCCCGGACAATAATAGTCTGAAAATAGACACTGCCTATATACGAGCACATCGCTCTTAACAGTGTGTTGGTGGTACGGTAAAACCTCTTTATGCCACTATTATGTCAGCACCAGAGGTTCGAACAAAAATGCGTGGTCGAAGTGCCACCATGGTGCTAACTACTCATTGTACGTGTCTGGATTCATTTCCCGACGCCTTTTTTGTCATATGAAATGACAAGGTGCTCTAGTGTATGGCTAGCGGCCTAAAATTTCGGGAAAAATGGAACTCGATACAGCATATTACCAACACCGTCGCTGAACGAAACAACATAAAGACTTTCGCGTGCGCGCACAAAAATGACGTCGTGTCCTTACGTGACGTCATTTTACAACGTCATAGATTTTTTTTTGCCGGTTTTTGTTGAAAATAACTCAATTCAATACGTTTTGGCGAAATAAAAATATGACGGCATAGCTGTACCAACTCGATTTTTTGTGCAGATCCTTGCAGCTGAGTAACCACCAGACTGACAAAAGGATTACTTGGTACACGCATGCCATCATTGTTTAATTTTACGTTTTTCTGTGTGTATCTACTGTACAATTGCAAAATTAACCGTTTGTTTCTGCCATTTTGGTTCAAATAATCCCCCCTCCAAAAAAAACTATGAAGATTTGTATGTTAAACTTCAATTTCGTTGTTTTCGTTGTTTCATGTCAGAAGAATTTATTAAAAAAACAACAACAACAAACATCAAAGGTGCAAAGAGCAAGGAGTCGTCAACAAGTACATGTCGTGCCTAGTCAATCCATCGTGTATCATTTGACATCCTTATTTATTTACCTCCCAGAAATGTTACTGAGTGTATACATGTATATAGAGCAAACGCGGTATTCGTAAATTTAAAAGGTAAACTTTTTGGAATGTATTAATGAATACGGCGGTAATTCTGCGTGCGTGCATGTGCCAGTATTTTAAGTGAGTGTGTTTTGAGAGGATGAGCGAGAGAAACAGAAAGAGAGGATCCAGAGAGAGATTGAGAGTATTCACCTGTCAGATTCCATGGATATCGGCTTTCAAGGTTAGATTGTTCAACTTCTTGAAGTTGAAAACAACAGCGCAAATTTGATTGACATCGTGTGAAAATGGACCTAGAAGATTACGTTAGAAATACTCAGAAATAAGCCTGCGCTTGTGCGCAAGTGGTCAGAGCATTTACTTGTCATGTTTAGTTTCCCCAGGATTCATAGTACGTAGAAGAAAATGGAACGGTACTGCTCAACATGCGCGAAGGCGCAGGCAGATCAAGCTCTTTCCTCTTTGTACATGGAGTGAGATTCATTTTCATGCGACGTCATTTATTTATTTATTAATTTTGAAAGAAATCAGTGTATGGTAACAGCAAAGAATTTGTCGGACTGCGTGGATGCGCAAGCTGATTTAAGTTTTGTACATCTTATTGGAATGTCCATTAGCCAGTTCATGTAGATTAAGTAGATTTTGTGTTCACACAGAGCAAAATATCTGATAGAGAAAATTGCGACAAAGAATCTTTGCAACATTACCGTTATTATCGATTCTACTTTCGCTTTCATGAAACACGCACATGAGTTTTTGAACGTATGAAAAATGTCTTTGTTAATCTACCTTTGAGATTAAACTAAAAGGTGTGGTGGCTGGCTACTCCATTACACTGTCGGATTGAAAGGGATAGATGAAAATAACAGTTTTAGCCAACTCCAGAGTATTATGTCTGTTTTGCTGGAGGAAGAATCTTCAAAAACTATTCTCCACATTATCCGTCAATGTGTTTGCCTATGTAGTTTTTATGTTCTGAATCTCTCTCTCTCTCTCTCTCTCTCTCTCTCTCTCTCTCTCTCTGCACATGTATTAGATTTTCAATCTGTGCATATTTTTGTACCGATTTATTCAGTGTCTACCCCTCTGTTTGCCCAATGATTCCAGCGAACCTTATCATCAGGCCAGTTGTATAGCTTCTTATTGTATATCCCATAATTTATGAATCTTGTAGCCAGACAATGTGGAATTCGAGCTGCTCTCATCCGGATCTGCTGTTCTTAAATTGCCAACCAACTGTCCAGACAGCGGTAGTGTCATATTATCCATCCTTGTGTTAAAAACGTCCAAGTTGCAACACTTTATTATACTTTATTTGCAATAGACACCCAGAAGAAGCTGCTTTTGTCAAGCACTCTGGTACGGGTCTGCAAAGTTTGCCAGTTATCTGGTTCAACAGTGTAGCCCTGTTGCGATTATTCGAATTTTGTTTGTTTTCCTTGCGCAGGAAGTTTATAATTCTTTGCCGTTCCGTTAAATTTAAACCGCGTCGCACATGAGACGTTCTCAGTTAAGCTGGGTCATTAGCTATTATTTTTGTCCTTCGTATTGCGCTTCTCTAAATTACAAAATAACGGTCCTGTTTACCCTCTGACAGGTAGCTCTCTGTCTAAAGAAGTAGTACAAGACATGCATGCGTTTTGTTAGACATTTTCAACACTGGTTCGAATAATGATACCCTGGTTTAAAAGGCGACGTTTTTAAATGTGACAATATTGCCCTTGCATAGATATGAACGCCGCACGGCTTAAAAGATAAATCACTGCTTAAAATCGAGTTCCATTATTAAATTCAGGTGATATCTTACATGTTTCCCCGACTAAACAATATCTAAAGGGTAGTTTTTGCTACGAATGAGACTGGGAACTAATGTCGCAAATATAATATAACCTACGTCACAGCGGTAATTCATGATACAAGTATTAACTAAACTGGCCCAGCATCATAAAACTTACAAGATCACACCGAGAAATATGTATTCCTCAATAGTTTATATCATTTGTGCAAATTTGATCCATTTTGTATATTTTACTCGACTTCAAAATTCATTACCCCAGCATTTTTTCTGTAAGAATGTAACCTTACGTAACGGGCTTTTTTTAAACTGGGCAAGCAGTCGCTCTGAAACTCATGTGCAAAATCCTGCCTAGTAACAGCTACGAGAGTGTGTGCTTAGATTTCATGCAGTGAAACATAAAATGGTATAAAAACGTTAAAAAGTGTGTATTGTAACCTACGTCTCACGTAACCTACGTCACAACGTCACCAAGACCATGTTTTAGAAGCGTTGACGTCATTTGATTAAGTAGCGCTTCATAGAAAACCACTTTCTTCCAAAAAATCAAAGAAAAACATTTTTAAATTGAAACCAGCCAAAATAATCAAATGTCAGTAGATTAGTAAATGTGCAATGCTACGCATGTCAAAGAAATCGAGGAGCGGCTGTAGCGTAGTGGATAACACTCCAGACTACCAATCCAGGGGTCGCAAGTTCGATTCCCCGCTTCTGCGGTCTTTTGGATGAGACTTTAAACCGAGGTCCCGTCTCCATATGACCTCGTTGTTGATGGGACGTTAAACCCGAGTTCACTCACTCACTCAATCACTCACTCAAAGAAATCGTATGCGACATCGTTCTTCAACGTATCTAAATAACGTCATAAAATACGCCATTTTTAACTTTTAGGCTATGTCTCTAAACCGGGTTAGTATTCCATAATCTAAAACTATTATCTGAAAATAGTTTAAAGCTTTGAAGCAGATATAATGAGCATTATGGTCGTGAATTTTTGTTGAATTCTGGCATGGTTGTATATATGGTCAGTTTTTGCCGCGAATGACCCAGCTTAACTGAGAACGTCTCACATACGAGAGGTTATCCCTGCGTTCGATTGCCAAATCACGCATTCAGACGCAGTCATGCGCAATCTGGTCGCAATTTAAAATTCAAAATTGCAAAACTATGCTAAACAATGTAGTGCATGCCCTGTCTTGACGTGCATGTAAGCAGGCTTGTGTAGGTATGCACAGTCTGCTTGTCTCGTAAGATTATTTTCTATTTGTATCAGAATTTTTTTATCCTAAATTGAAAGGCAATACGTATATTTATTGCGTTCGCAAATTTTAGTGGCGATATAGACCTTGGGGCAAGCTGTCTGGTCAACCCCTACCCTGTATGCATTGAAACATCTTTCATTTGGAGGACACTATGTTATGAACCTAAACCACACGCTGCAAATCATTGGGTCTGATCAGTCCTCGCCATTGAGAAACTGAGTACTTCATTCGGTGTCGGAATAATATGAATAATATTACTATACACCCTAGAGAAATAGAAACGCTTCACTTTTAAATGGATAAATACATAGGGTATTGTTTGAACAATGAGCTTTTCAGTTTTCAAGAAATTGTATCGAATTCACTAAAACATTGTTTGAAATGCTTACCATTTTTAAAAAAAACGCATCCCTGCTAGGATATCAGCTAACGTTAACGTCAGTTACATTTTCGGCGTTTCTAAACGTAAGAAACAATTCTAGTTTTCGTTTCCTGCAAAAACAGATTTTTGCGGTATGACTGATTACTTTTCGTTTTCATCAAATGGAATTTTTTCGGCAAAATAAGAATTTTGCGTTTTCATCATTATCAACCAAAAAAAAAAAAAACAAAAAAAAGAAACACAGCGGCTATTACGGTGGTGG
Source organism: Ctena decussata (assembly GCA_963989385.1). Taxonomy (NCBI): domain Eukaryota; kingdom Metazoa; phylum Mollusca; class Bivalvia; order Lucinida; family Lucinidae; genus Ctena; species Ctena decussata. The sequence goes on from OZ022502.1 coordinate 18,964,564, forward strand.
GTTTCGAATACGGGAAGGCTAGCACAGGAAGCCAGCGCCACTAACCCTTTGTATTATAGTTTTTGCATACAGGAACTCTATTTTGTGATTTCTATGACGGCAAACTTTTCTCCAGAGAACCACTACGCAACATGGTTTTGGCGTTAAATCGCTAAAATTCATTTCTAACAGTTTAATATATATGTACAAGGAACAGTTAGCCACTGAATAATGTTGTGATTCACGTGACGTCACGTTACGCGCCAGAAACGTCATCGAAACTCTTTGACCCCTGGCTTTCTTAAATCGTTCTCTCTGGAAGAAGGGATAACATATTTGCTTAATTCTTTCGTTTTTCGTCTAGTAGAACTATGCATAAGAGCTCATAAAATTTCTACCAAAACCAAAAAAGGATAGGCCGAAAACCGCCCTTAGCGCAATTGCCCTTTGTGATTAAATAATTGCAACTCGAACAGCTGCGAAATCCGTCTGACCTGGTAGAGACTGTCAGAGATCTTTCCCCTCGGAAAACGGGCTATATTTTTTTCAGTTTCTTCTCTGCGGCGCTTTCTTTATTCTTTATACACTGCTCAAAACATTTAAAGGAACGCCAAATATTTTTTCCATTGACGACAGAGCAACGCATCCTCACTTTGAGGGCCATTTACTTTCGCTCGACAAAGACACAAAATTTTCAAATTTTGCCAATTATTTAAAAGAGGGCCGAGGTTACTGATAGCACAAGTTTTGATCCAATATTTGCCCTGCCCATGTCCATGGACTGTTTTTGTACAAATGAAATTTTGGTAAAATATTGCATTTTTTCAGAACAGGGGAACAGCATGAAAATTACAACCAAAATCAACACAATCAGTTTGCCTATGAAGCAGAATGTCTTACAAGGTGACCCGTTTGAAAGGATCACTTTGAACTCTAGTTTATAAGATTTTATAGACTTCCAGAAAAATGCCTCATTTTCAGAAAAATCGGCAAATGCAAACTTTGTTCTATGGAAATGATCTGAGTATCAATTGTATTGAACTTCTTGTTGTCTAAAGCTTTGATTGTTCTTGCAACTGCTGCAAAGGAATGGGGAATGCTTGACCTTTAGCGGTCGAATTTATGGGCCATGGAACTGGGTATTTGCTGTAGTTATGTCTATTGGAAAATATCAGCTACTCCTTTAAATTTTTTGAGCAGTGTATTTCACCCAACGCTTAGCCTCCTTGCATGTTGTGTACTAACCGTGTAGTAATCTACTTATAGCAAAGATTGCAATCTAGTAAAAAAAATAAAGAAAAGCTCTTTATGAAAACCATGCCTCTTTTGGGGAGAGCTTTCAATAGTATAATGAAAATTTGCTGTCTCTGGTCGGTTTAATTATGCTGATTTATGATTATAAAAATGAAGTTTATTTACAAATCTATTTTGCTGCATTTTGTTGGGGTTGCACGGCGGGGTCGCACTGAAGTTTCGACATATTTATTTACTGCGAATCTAGACTGTTAAAACGAAAATACAGAAAGTCCAAAATATGACGCACAACCCCAAACGTTTTTAGCTGTTGGTGGTAGGTAAAGATGTTGTCTATCAAAGCCAAGCCTAAATTCGGGAACTTTAGACCAGGAAGAAATTGGCTGGTCAATGGCTTTGTCTTATTTTGCACTGTGAGCTATGGGTTACCGTAGTAATTTACTGTTGTGCCACTAGAAACGGTAAACGTTGACGCCATCTTGTTTTTCTCAAACCGAACGTTTGACGTCATTACGTAATGTAGCAACAGAAAGACTGTACGGCCTCTGTTTCTTATCGTTTTGTTTATTTCTACGCTCGTTTTCAAACCAGTTTATATTGGAAGGCAACTACCGTTTTGATGTTGCTACGAAAGAAATCCCGTTTAAAGTAATTTGACCTTGAGCTAAACATAGACCCCCTCCCCTCCCCCCCCCCCCCCCCGGGGGGGAATTTTGGACACTATGATTTCCTGAAACTACATTGTATACGAAACAAAATAACCCTTGTAAGACCTCAGAACGTTGGGCCATTGACGTGTAACGCCAACGTTGATTACACTACCCAAATTTACATAGTCACGTTATAATAGAAAATACACATTCAATTTGGTATATACATGTTAGTATTCGCCCTAAATAATGTTGGGTTTTGTCTGCTAGTACATAAATCGCTGTTGCAAGGTAATTGACATTGTCAATGATAAGTTGATAAACCCGTATAACGTAGTTTACATTGCATTTGACGTTTTCCCCTTCAGTGTCTAAAAGTGAAGAGAAAAGTAATTGTCATATATATGACTGTTTCAATAGTCTAGTATAGAAAACAAACAAACTAAAGTCTTACAAAACTCGTCAGCAGTCACGATAAATATGTAACGCATATATCCACGAAAATTCGGCAAACAAATAACAACCTGACTAATCGCTGAATTGGTGGACTGAAGTTTATACGTGCTCCATCAATCTTCTTTGATTCATGCCAAGCTTAGATAAGTTAAGCAGCAGTTAGCAGTGGATATATTAAATGTGGACAGAAACTATCTTATTTTTGAATAATTTAACCTACAAATTTACGAGAAAAGCTAAGAAAGCCAACATCAGCTGCATTTCATTTTTAATGTTATCTGTATTATGTCTTAAGTAGACACTGTTGTATATGTAAATATGAAGAAACGTCAATGTTATGTGTCTTCAAACTATAAAAAAACATCGGATAGTGTATAGTTAAAAAGCAATCTAACAGTAACGTTACGTTACATAATTGTAATATGTCGGGGGATAAGATTTGTGAGTCATCTGTTATCAAACATTTAGTTCCCGGGCAATATGAATTATTCAATGCTGTAGTATTAGCTTAACACTGGTAGTCAGATGGCAATTTAGCTCTTTGAAATACACAAGAACTCAGCAAGACGCACATAGATTGTTATAGCTGAAGCAGTTCGACATTGCCTTCAATTCAGTTTCATTTAAAAATGACTTCATAAAAATGATTTTATTTTTAATTTTATAATGAAATAAAATGAATGAAATAAGAATGAAATAAGAATATAGATTGAAATAAGTAAGAGTTGATATATGCTGCAACTGATTAATATTTAGGTTCTCGTCATGATGGGGACAAAACCGATTTCGCTACCTGTGCTGTTGGCTGAGCCATTCAATTACCCTACATACAAATATGCAACTTTGACTGCCAGCCGAGGCAATCAAAAGCAGTACCAACTCTCACAACATGGATAGACACCATTTTTGCTATGCTGTTAGTCGAATCGTCAACCACGAGCATCTTTCACAGTAACTGCTTTACATAGGTTAGCAAATATATGTGTGGCTCTCATGGTCATAACTTACATGTTAATTTGTGATCTACGTGATCTGTTTATGCAGCTCCCGGCCATCAAATACATTACAAACTATTAACAATGTGAAAATTTAAGGCTTATAGAAAGTGACATACTTTATAACGCATACATCATTCCGTCATCAGCTTGTTCAGGAGTTCTGTTTTTCATTATGTTGTTACAAATATTTAACTGGTCAGGTAATTTTGCAAACCCCATGGTTTTATTCCCACTTGTTGTTACTATCAAGGACTAAGGTGTTACGAAATACAATTTTCAGTCAGACAATTTTTCAATAATTGTTGTTTGGATATTGCCAAAATGCTGTATTCCCTAACAGTAGTTAACATATTTGGACAAAGATGATAAGATAAGCAGTAAGATATCATAAATAAGCAGTTTTCAACCATATTTATTGCTAAAAAGTAAACAATATGGTAATACAAGGTCCAGAGATCAAATGCAGTAAGTTATTGAGGTTAACCATTCCTTGGCATGTACAGGTATGCACTATTTCTATTGTTTGATTATTTGCTCTTTAGAAATACTGTATTGCTAGTTAAGGATATCGGAAATAAAGTATCCATTAACTCCAATGAATACGTTGTATACGTTACTTGTTCGGTCTTTCTTTTCTTTTTTTCTCAATATTATGCTGCAAAGCATAACTACAGTGTAGGCGAATACATTCTGAAGGAGAACAACTAAGATTTTCCCATAGATACCTGAATAGCGAGGACCAACATTAATATGTTCTGTCATTTTCATTTGCCATTTCATTATGTGTGCAGAGCTACTGGAACACTGTCCCTGAAAAAAAAACATTTTTGTCCAACTAAATGTATCTATGTTTTTTGGTGAATAGATGCTTTAATAGATGGTCGAATGTAGTGAAATTCTTTAGGAGATGATCGAAAGTAGTTAGACTTTAAAGAGAAAGAAACAAAAGCAAAGAAATTAAACATAGCATTTATATATTGCTACAGTATGCTAGCAAACTGCCAGTGTCTCTTTTCTGTATTAAATGTTTCTGATACTTTTCTCCCAAATTTCTGGTTGACACATTATTGTTAGTTACATAAATGAAATAAATAAAGCAATGTATTGACACTACCATTAATTATTTTCAAAAGTTTGTTTCTTAACTGTAACTCAGCAATGTTGTTTCACTTGGTAACGTAAACTATACGATAGTCTTACGAAAGTAAGTATACGCTGCCAGCAAATATTTACATCAACTTTGATGCAGAACTGTATTTGGCTTAAGTCTTCAAACTTCAGGTTTACTGTTCTGCTTTATAGTTGTATCAGTGTGCACGTAAATACTATACCAAATCCTGTCAATAAACAAAGTGGTATTCCATTTGCATCGTTAATTACTGATTATTTTATAATTTTATACTAAACACGTCAAAAGCGCTTAGCTTTTCATGTTATCAAACTGATTGTATATCATTTTATTCGAGCCCTATATGCAAAATCTATGCTGGCTCAGCTGCGGCTTTATGTTTTTTATCTTTTCTGATGTGGTATTTTGTTTATTTTTTTTAAGTTGTATATAACAAAATTTCACGTATGTTACTGTCTTTAGAGCTCAAATGTACAAATTGTAAAAGAAACAAACTGGGCAATGCCATTATGAAATACTTTTATTTTTGATATAATAACAAAGTTGCCAGCACAAAAAAAACGTTTTACATGTGCAGAATATGTCAATGCCCTTAACATTGCAATTTGTAGTATACTGTGTTTAATCACGTATAAAAAACACCTCATGAATCCCTAAAAGTAATAACTGAGAGGAGTGTTGCTAGGTCCGAGTACACAATTTATCATAAGAACACCCAGACTTATCTATGTTATTGTTTTTATGTGACAGTGGGAAAAAACCTGATTAAAGGTATTATAATGAAATATTTTAAATATTGATGTTATTTACGTTACTACTAGAAATGACTTACCAAAGAAAATAAACCAGAATGCAATTTTCTTTTATATTAAAAGATTCCTTTATGAAGAAACTGCTACCAACGAAAATAAATGATTGTTCGTATCGTCAAATTATATGAAAATAAAAATAAAAAGTATGCAAAGACCAGGAACTGAAACAATCAAAATCCAAATCCAGCCCTCAAACCATAGTTGGAAACAACTAAGATTACAAATAATCAAGATACAGAGAACATATGGCCAACCGAGTGAGCAGCTTGTTCCCAAAAGGTGGCCACTCAGTTTAACGCCTGAGTTTAACAAAAAAAGTCCTCGGTAACGTATATAATCGATCATTATGGCCGACTAAAATGCGTTCAAAATATTGTGGAACTGTTCCTTGCTGTTTAGATAGGCTGGCATATTCAATATTACCTTTTACTGTTGTTTTTAATTCATACAGTGTAGTTCAAGCACTTTAATTATACAGAAAAGGATTATTGTAATATGGAACATTTATAAGGGGTTACTGCGTTAAGCATCCTATTCCTCCCAAAGTATACAAGATAGGATAATAATTTTTGCAGACCTGAAAAGACCAATAAATTGTCTTTAATACAGTAACAAATATATGGTCTAATAATAAAGGAGTAACTTACAAACAGAAAGTATTTTGGATGGAAATAGCAATTTTAATGGAGTGTACAATCAAATGTCACGTATATGACACCATGTAGGCTAAAGTGACTTGTCAATCATCCTAACTTTTAGCTATGGATTGTTCTATTAGACTCTACTATAACTTTTAACATAGGAATTTTATTTATAATTTTTGATAATTTTTATTTTATGTTAATTTTTTAAATGGGTAACGATTGTAACAGGCTGTTACAGCTTAACGCCCCACTCGACAGAGGGCTAACATGCTGCAAAATACTTCTAAGATGCTGGGCTTTAAGAACAGTATGGTCTACAGAATTCCGCCTGGGGGCGGAGGTAAACCATATCTGGCTCATGGCCTAAATGTATTTTCAAGGTAAAAATATGCTATACCAATCTTCTACCATATAGCAAGGTACTAGTGTACCGCTCTTTTAAAAGTTCTCCGGAGTGCGAGTGTTCGCTATTTAAAAATTTGGGCTTAAAGCTCAAGAACAATTTGGTGGCGGTGGTAGTGAGGTGAGAAATTAAACGATTTTGCATGTCATGACCCTCTCTCTGTTATGATTCATTAATATAAAAGTTACACAGTCTGTGTGAAGGACCGTTTGCCATCAATGGATTTAAACAGCAAACGTATAACTCAAGATTAAATACTGGGGTGAAACAAGATGATCACTGAATAGTAATAATAACAATGAAACGCTGAAGCAACAGAACTCCAACAGTTGAACCCTGATTGGCCTGATCAAAACGTATCTTCAAGCCACAATCATTTCCCCAACCTTCCTAATAGAAAGTTTTAGGTCGGAGCCATCACTGAGTTTGAGGCCCAACCCATTGGGCAATCAAAGAAATCAGCACACTTGCAAACTGTGACTGGACTGACCACTATGCATGCAGTCATTACTATTACATATCTATTTTATACGATGCTTTTATAACAACATATCGCGCCGAGCAACCTTTCTTTTCTAATTAACACTCTAAGTAACCAGATAATTCAGATTCCGATAGGATTTGTACGATTTCTTTTAAAAATTTTGGTTCCTTTTTGATAGACAAGGTGCGCTAGTGTTTTGTAGGAAAATAAAACTCGACATAGTAAATTGCCATCACCGTCTCACATACAAACTTCTTTGGGTAATCTTGATCGGCCATGCTATTGCGCAATCAGCTCTTATTATCTCCCTTGACATGTTACATATACTGAATGCGCAATACATTTTGCAGCGCTAATGCTTTATTGACCTATGCGCACTAACCATATACTCTTAGAATATAAAATTTCCTAATCTTTCAAGAAGGAAATTATGATCATTATCAAATTTTTGCTGAATAACGTATGTTCTCAACTGTCAGCTTTCTCATGTCGAAGATACCCGTTGGTTGTTTACATTCAAAATACAGATTTCACCTAATTTTATGTCAACGGAAAATAACTTTCCCTGTATCCTCGGTCAGTTTAGAATACGATGATATATGGTTGCTAGGGTAAACATATTGATTTTAATGGTAAACACATTGCTTGAAGTATTAGGGGGAACAGTTCGTTACAATTCGTTTCTGGTGAAAAAAAGCTGAAAAAATGCTTGATTCATAATATGAAGCCTTTTAATGATCTTTTATACCCCACAAATAAAAATGTTATGTCGTGAAAGAAGTTTTTCAGAATCATTTCATCAACTGTTGACCTTAAATTGATTTAAATCTACACACACGATCAATGGCAACAGTGGTCGATAGGTACTAGTTATCAGAAAATCTAATCCCGTAATATTGATACGCCAATTATTTCTACTGTGAAATCTGGGATGCAAACCAAATAAAAGAAGAGAAAGCAGTTTATGTGATACATAATCTCTTGAGTAAATACTAGGGCTAAAATGTCAATTCAGAAGATCTTTTGCATTTAAGAACCTCCCACCCTATTGTCAATTTATCTGCTTACCTGCATTGCAAGGTAATGTAATTGTAATACATAGTAAATTAGGTCTAAACGAGGATAAAATTCAAATGAAATAAGGTAATAAGCTAGGAACATTGTTTTTCTGAATCTCAATAAGGTTTCATTTTTAACAGTGTAGATCAGTGTGTGGTGAACGGTCAGACTCAAAACTATGCAGCGAAGGCAACTTTGAAAGCAGTCCATTTGATACATAATCTCTTGAGTAAATACTAGGGCTAAAATGTCAATTCAGAAGATCTTTTGCATTTAAGAACCTCCCACCCTATTGTCAATTTATCTGCTTACCTGCATTGCAAGGTAATGTTATTGTAATACATAGTAAATTAGGTCTAAACGAGGATAAAATTCAAATGAAATAAGGTAATAAGCTAGGAACATTGTTTTTCTGAATCTCAATAAGGTTCCATTTTTTTACAGTGTAGATCAGTGTGTGGTGAACGGTCAGGCTCAAAACTATGCAGCGAAGGCAACTTTGAATTCATGCTTGTGTCACAGTCCAGTTCTGAAGGATGGATGGATGACTTGCGATTTTACATCCGTTTTGAACAGTATTTCAGTCATATTAGGACAATGGGAGGTGGTAACGATGGGCTGTGTGCAATGGAACCGCGTTTACTATTGGAAATATTTCCGCCTCCAGCGGGTCTTGAACCCCGGTTCGCTTGATCAGCAGGCTAGCGCTTAATCTACTGAACTACCGGGGCTCCGGCAGTTCTGACGGTATGTGTGAGATCAGGCGCACCGTCTGTTCCCTTTTCTTAAGTACTATCCACCGAAAAGTGAAGACTAATCAGTTTACGGAAATGCGCAGACTGCTACGGTCCATTTTCTACGGGGCAACAGTTCTTTTAAACGTTTGCCGAGCTTAATCATTGAGGTGAACAAGTACACTTTCAGGAAAGCAACTCTGCAATTTTTATTTTACCTCACTTCTCGAAAGGGGTCAAATGTGATAAAAAAGAATTTGCTGTTAGAAGGGGGTCAGCTCTTTAAAGAAAAAAGTTCTCTCTTCTAGGAGCAAATTCCTAACTTTAAGAGCTGACCTCATTTTGGAATGATTTCTATGTACAGGGAAGTAAGAAGAAAGCTACAAAAGACATTCCCCTTTGTAAAATAGCGGAAAAACATTGCGTGTATCCATACATTGAAAAACAATAAAATGCTTCAAATCTATGAATTTGATGTCGCATTTCATAGACATTCTTTAGATATTTGCGTAACAGTGGGGACGCGTATGCATGACGGAGTGATATTTTTTATACAGATAGCAACGAAAAAACGTTCTAAATTTCTGACATTCAGATTCAATCGACGAACGTGTCGCAGTTTCAGTGTTGCTTTGTCGGCGAATCAAACTACACACAGCCGAAAATAATACACGGTTTTATTCTTTACATCTTAGTTTAATTTCCTAGTTCTCTGAGATCTGAACTGAACACCGAGATACTCGGCATTCGAGCAGTAGACACGATCGTCGAAAGACGACTTTTTCTGTCAACTTTAAAAGCAATTTTCAAAATAATTCGACTTTCTCCCGCCGGCGGACATATGCCATGAAAAACCATGGTATTCGCCCTTTCCCTGTGACAAAAATCAAGTAATTCGGTTTGTGGGACAATTTTCTTTGCAAAATAATCTTCGGGTACTCTACGCAATTTGTTGTTGTTGTTTTCAACAAAATGGCGGACAACAGTGTTTACATCACTGGCCCGGCTATGCATTTCAACGTTTGCGACAAAATCGAGAGAATCGTTATTCTATGTATTGCTAGAATACCAAGCGCGATTAAATTAAATATGTTTATTTAAAATACAGTGCATGACAGAAGTCTATCTTTATATTTTATTCACAAATAACCACAATTTCATACCCACCCGCAGAGTTAGCTAGCTCAGTAGTGCTGGGTACGTCATGAAATTGTGACGTAAACAGTAAATTGATTACATTACTGATATTAACTTGTGAGTCGGCTGACAGCCAGTGTGTCAGTATTTCAAATGCTATATATCGCGACCCTGTTTGAAAAATTAAAGCAAGACAAATATTGCTACACCACTAAACAACTATTCAATTAAGACAGCACGTGAAATTTCATTTTGGGAGAGAAAACTTAATGGGTCCTACATCTGAAGGATCAAATGGGATGGTTGTGCATGCCCGTACACATACTTTAGCCAAGGGGTAGGGGCGGAGGGTAAGAAGGTGTGACTGGAACGAATTTCAGTGTGAGTGGGGAGGTGGCGGGAGGGGATGGGTGCCCTAGGGTGGTGGGGGTTGGGGTGGGTTGAAGGGGGTAAGAAAGTTAAGAAAATCCAGATTTTAAGGACACTTTTAGAGCTTTAGTTTAGGGGTGTAAACTCACTTTCTGGCAGAAAACTGAATGTTTTTCTATGTAGTTTGCTCGGTTATGGGAGGTGCACCCTCCGCTCTCCGTCGCACAGGCCCGGTGTGCTGGTTGGTGAGAGGGCCGGGGGGAGCGGGGAGGCGGGGGGGGGATCGACTCTGTTGCCTGGCAGCTTTGACAAGTCTGCACCTTTTCTCAGGTCAAATATAAAACAAATATCGAAAAGTATGTGTATGAGTGATGTCATCAGTGACAACACGCGGAACAGACACGATTACAAAGATCTACAAATTTGTAATTTCCTCATTCTAGAAATCGTATGAAAACTCAACCCATTCTAGAGTCTGAATCTACAAACCAAACATTGTTTGCAACTCGTGTTCGGCTTATATCGACTCCCACAGTCCAAAGAGTCTCGGTAGCGCAGCTGCCAAGTGGAGTCTCGCCGGTAAAATTTACTTGATCAGTCGACTTTCTCTTTAATAAATGTCGACTCAAAATAGGTTAGGCCCTATAGCATTCATGGGGTGATAGTCAATGGAGTGACATGGAATACATAAGTATTAAAGGCCCAGCAGACATTCAATGCTGAATCAATGTTGGGAGTCAGTGTTGACTCTTGGGAGTCAGCGTTGAATCAATGTTGAATTATACATTGAATTGAACTGAAGCCTCAATACTCCAAGTAAGGGACGAGTCATTTATTGTCAGCTGGGGGGGGTACATTTAGGGGGGGGGGTCGGAATTTTTTTTGGTGATGTACTGGGGGGGGTCGGAAATAAAAAAGCCTTGGAGCAGGGGGGTCATATATTTTATTAGGCATATTTGGGGGGGGGGGGGGGGGGGGTCAGCATTCTTCCATCAGTCCTTATGTTTAAAAATGTCTCAGCAAAGCCCCCCAGATCCCCCCATTACTCATAAAATTTCAGACTCTTTTCTTTCAAACTCACAACTTAAAACTTTAAAGCCTTTATGGAAATGACTCAAAAATATATATAAAAAAAGAAGTTTCATTGTTTTGCTAGAACAGTATGAAACTGTCTATAAAATCATGTCAAGTAGATGATTTTGTGCTCAATTAAATTTAATGCCTGCATTTGTGATATCAGCTCTCCAGGTGCCTTTTCATCAGCAAAAACACAGCCCCCAGACCCCCACCACCCAGAGTCCCAAGTAATATTATTTACAGTTATAATTATTAAGCATTCAACAAAAAGATTTCCGGATGGCCATTAGCAGAAGAAAAAATGCAAGAAATGCAGACGAAGTTTAAACAGACCATGATTACATATAATTAACCTGTTAGAATAAGAAATGTTCTTTGTGTTTCATACAGCTAGGTTTTAATTGAGGTCAGTCTGACATAAAATAGGTAATATGGTATGTGTGTGAAGGGTAGCTGGCACTGGGGATAGGGGGGTCATAAAAAATTTTGTCACCTATCTGGGGGGTCGGAAAAATAATTCTGGTGAGACTGGGGGGGGGGGGGGTCGGAAAAATTTTGGTGAACCATATGAAAATGTACCCCCCCTCCCCCCACCCCACCTGATAATAAATGACTCGTCCCTAAAATTAACAAATTCTCAAAAGTTTTAGCCTATTTCTAGCGTTTTCGTGACTGCATTTGGGCAGTTCGATACAAAGTAATATAATATAGAGACAAACACTTCAGATCTTGATCGGACTGATCCCGAAGCAGGATCTACGCTGTTTGTCATTCCATCTGCATCTTTAGACGCATTACTGCAGTGAAAAAACAACCATCAGTTTTAATACAGTTATGCTTAATTCCAATCTTTAGACTTCGGACTACCCATCCAGGGGTCACAAGATCGATCCCCCGCTTCTCCGGTCTTTCGGATACTTTAAACCGAGGTCCCGTCTCCATATGACCTCGTTGTTGGTGGGACGTTAAACTCGAGTTCACTCACTCACTCCAATCTTTAGAGACTTTATGGTACGTCAGCCAGTTCAATATAAGGGAAGTTATTTCTCAAATCTTTCTGCACGAGTTTCTTCCCATGTGTTGCCAAACAAGGTCTCCTTTTTCCCTTACTGAAATGATTGAAAGTGGGGGCTGAAGAGATATACAGCATACTGTATAAGTGAAATTTTCACATATGTAGACTAAATCCTACCAAGACTTTGAAAATAAGGTCAACGTGATCAAAATCTATTATGCTCTTATGTTTGTCCTAATGATATATCCATGCACGTTTGGTGAAATATCAATTGGTTCAAGAGATATTGTGGGTACAAGAAATTGCCATGCTGACGCAGACCACAGAAGGTCAAGTCTAAGGCCTCTTGTGACCTTGAAAATGGGGTCAAAGTCACCAAAACCTAATCAACTCTTTAGACATCTTTACAAACCAAGGGTACTAAGACCACTTTGCAAACCAAAGTTACTAAGACCACTTTGTTCCTTACATACATAAGAAACAAAGTTTCGGCGTCGTCCGGGACAGAATTCTTTAGAAGGGCGAGTGGGCTCAGAATGTGGGGCGCGTTGTCTTGGGGGAAGTTGTCTGGGGATGTTGTTTCAGAATCTGGGGCGACTTGTCTTTGGACGAGATTTTTGTCGGGCGAGTTGTCTTGGGGCGAGTTGTCCGTAATTCGATTAAAGCATGTCCTAGGTTTCACTTAAAATATTTATTTAAGATATTTATTATCATTCCGCATGCTCCTGCTTGTTCCACTATCAATTAAATAGCCGGTCAATCACTTAATGTTTTTCGTTTGTCAAACTTTGTGGTTGACCTGTGTGTTTGTTTTGCTTTCTCTCTTTCTCGGCGTGTAGCCTTAATTCAGAAGCCCAAAAAATCGCAGGCAGACAGACTAACGCAAAATCTTAATAAATTCACAGTATGCTAAATGATTACAAGCTTTACTATACCATAAATAAAGAAACAGTTGGTCTCCTCAAGTCGATCCAGCTGAAAATTGTCTGTGTGTTGACAAACGCACGTGCCATGTATACGTAAAAATGACTAACTTCATTATCGATTTTCAACGAAAATAGACTTTCTCCCGAAGATATACCTCGCTAAAAGACGGTCGAGTGTATGAACTACGGTTCAGTTATAATGGCATCTAATTTGGTTAGTGGGACAATTTTCTTTGCAAAATAACTTTGGGGTACTGTCGTAGGGTTTTACTTTTCTGAACAACGGTTGTCAAACGTTGATCGTTGTTTTGGGTGTGCAAACTGCATTGAGGTACCGATATGCGTCTGATTTCAATAACAAAATATCAAATTTTATTCTGATCTGGTCCGTTGGAAAACTATGACTGCATATCTTATCAAACGAGCATTATTTTGGGACTGTTTCTGTTCAAAATTTCCCGCCATTTTTCTCCGGCGAAAAAAGGGATTACTTTTTTGTGCGTAGACGACCGTTCAGAAAATGAATTACTCAAATGTGATGAGTCTGTATTCCCACTGTAAACATTTCGCATGTGTCAAACTCTTAATGTTAAAACCTACACTTCGAAAAAAACTCCCACCACTTGACAGTTGAAATTGGAATGTAACACAGATACGAGATAACATGAGATGCAAGATTCGAAAATAGTCGGCTGTGCTGTCCCATTTTGACTACCCTCTGAACTTGTTTCCATTAAAAAGTCATGAGCATGTAAAATGACATTGCAAACACAGCACATATCTGAGTTGTACCCAAATGCAGATACTGAACACGTGTATATGAGGGCTTATCGTACCTTCTTGTTGTACCCGTCCCTGTCTTAGATAACTAATCCTGCAATATTGAGAGCGCCTTCAACTTCATATTTCCGATTGTTTGAATGTCCGATATTCATTTTAGGATATCCCATTTTTTTTGATATCCAAAATTCGATTTATGATGATCCAAAAATAATTTTGGATTATCCTAAATTATTTTTGGATAGCTTTTAAAATAATTTAGGATAATCCAACATTTTTTTTTTTGATAACCATAAATAGATTTTTGCATATCAAAAAGCAAAACTCGAATTAAGAATATCCAGAAATAGGCGAAAGCCAATAAAACAGCTTCCCATATGGCTATCATACTAAGTCTTGAATAAAGCATGATGACCTTCACCCATCGCCCATAGACATATCCAAATCAAGCTTCTTGCGTGTTATTCTCACTTTTGAATTGCTTGCGTGTGTTTTATCTCCGGCTCCGGCAGCAGCCATGCTGTTGCAATGAACTTCGCTTATATTGACTAAGATAATTTTCTGTTTGAATCTAAATGATTTGAAGTAGTCCTTTTCAAACAACTTTGTTGAAGAAATCCGATTAAAGTGACGGTAGAAATCAAAACAGAAATTGCCTCGATTGCTCACTTAAGTAGCATATCTCTAAACATCATTTATTTATTATAGTAAATAGTCGCAACGACGGGTTTGTCAAATCGGACAGCTCAAGCTCTTCATTGGACATAAATCGTCTTTTATAACCCTGTCATGTTTTATCTGAATCACCAAAACACAAACATTTAAGATAATGACATTTCAGTACGCTGATCAAGGACAATAAGACGTGCTTGTGCAACAAAATGAATAACGCAAGTCGATCGTATTCATAATTTTCTTAATAATAATAATGGTAAGTAGATAAATAAATGCCATGACCAGAGATAAATGCCATGACCAGTTACAATGATCAGCCTGAAATTTAAAATGCCTGTCTTTACTATTAGGCAATTGAAAGGACACCAATGTATACCCTGATCAGACAACCCCATCTGATTATTTTTTACTTTCTCCAAGATTTTTTGACCATCAGATTTAATTCAATCACAGGCGCGCGCGCACTCTCTCTCTCTCTCTCATCCTGTACCGTGTGACTCGGCGTCTCTTTTCGTTCTATTGTTCTGTTCTATTTCAGTCATTCACGCGCTTCATTATCAACCGGCGAGACGAGAATTTCACGAGATGAATAACTGCGCAGAATCATCGCTGGTTATCCATTGGTTCCCGGCATTTCGACGTTTTCCCAAGGGCAGTCGGAAAAGTTTGTATGTGCGTCGCTGATCGGAACAACATACAAACTGTCGCCGGCACGACCCCAAAAGTATCTAATGGCGTTGAGTGACGTCTTTTTTCAACGTTAAAGATAACATGTTTGCGGTTTTTGTTTTCTTGTTGTTTTCTTATTTTTTTTATTTTTTTTGGGGGGGAGGGGGGTGGTGGGGCGGGGAAAGAGCTGGGGGCGTGTGGAGGGCGGGGGCGGGGGAAATGACTTAATTGAGGTAAGTTTTGCGAAACGAAAATATGGCTACTTCGCTATACTAACTCGATTTTTGTACAGATCCTCTCATAATCTGACAAATAGACGACCTAGTACACGGATGTAACCATACTTTAATTTTACGTTGTTTCGGTCTGCATCTGCTGTGACATTTCAGGTTTGCCTAAAAAAAATTTTTTGTTGTTGTTTTTTTCTGTTTTTTTTTTTTGTTTTGTTTTGTTTTTTCATTTTTGTATTTAGAATCTCCAATGCTAAAACTTGGTCTCTTATGGTTGCACTCAACGAAATTTATCGCAGTATTTTATGTACTTATCTCCAAGTTCGTGGTATTTGAATCCGACTCGTTGTTGAATACACTTGTGATAGAAAGTGCGTGCATGTACCAGTGTTTTATTTGAACATGTTTTGAGAGAATAAGCGAGGCGGGTGAGAGACTGAGAGAAAGAGCGGATCGATCGAGAGATTGAGAAACAGAGAGAGTAATTCAACTATCAGTATCTATGGCGATCTTCTTTAGATTAGAGGTAAAAAAAATAAGAGGTAAGAAGTTAGAAGAGTTAGAAGTAAGAAATTAGAAATTAAAAGTAAGAAGTTAGAAAGTAGAAATAAGAACATGTCACGGACATACATACATACATATATACATACATACATTGGGGTGGTCGGGTGGTGCGATGGTACTGCGTATAACTTCCAGTGCCTGAGCGTCCTACTGATTTGGCTAATATTAGGGCAAGGGCCTACTGTGATTGCAGTAGGTGCGGGTGGGGGTTGTTTGGACATTTTTCCCTCGTCTATCATTTCCCTCTTCTTTCTCCCTCTCTCTGGGAGACGGCCCGATATAGACTGAAATACTGTCTCAAAGGGCCGTTAAACCCAAAACAACCAACCAACCAACTACATACATACATTCATGTACATACATACATACATATGGACGGATAGACTGACTGAGGGACGGACGGACCAACGGATGGACAGGCAAACATACCGAGCGACAGGGAAGCATACATGCTTAAATTAAAGCAAACATATAGACGGACTGATAGACAGTAAAATAGGTGTCATCTTCTGCTTCAGAATTTCAATGTGTAATTTGTAGTTTGACTTTGTTTGAGCATGGTACGATTCTTTTATGTATATATATGTTTACTGTGACGCTTCACTGATGAGTCAATTCAAAAGATAACCAGCTGACCAAAACGGAAGTCATTTAAATCACGAAACAGTCTAGGGTGATATTTAGAGCGTTGTAAAATCGTTTTAAACCCGGTAGTAAATTTAAAACTACTGACCGAATTTGATCGTGGTGTATAGAGCTGCAACACGAGATATCTAACAAAGTGGCATGTGAGCCATGTGTGCATTCGACTCTTCGCTGCTGAAAAGGTAACTAAAGTCTAAATTACCGTCAGGATGACAGCGAAGACTCTGCTCAGACGGATGCCAAGGCTGATCTAAGTCTTTGCTGGATGAACATGCCATTTTTTGTGAAGTTTTGTCGTGTCGCAGTTTTATTATGTCGGTGATGCTTCTACCCGCGAGACTTCGATAACACCCTATCCAACCCTGAAGCCGGCGAAACGGTCGAAACGTCGGTTAAACGTGTTTGTAACGCCGGTAAATGGCCGATTCGCTCCAAATTTGCAATGGCGGCGCCCATACCCGGTAAGTAATTTCTTGTTTCTGTGGTGTTGCAATAAAGGAAACAGTGCCTTCGGTGGAAAATAAACTAAATAAACTTATTTTACCAGATCTGTTTGAATGAAAAGCAGTTTCTGTCTGATTTCTCCAAACATTAAATCCGAAATTGGAAAACAAGGTTCGGCCAAAGGCTGTTCAGCAGATGTATCCCCAAACGGGTCGTACTTTTGAAAATACGGAGATAATATTAACATACAAGCTGTTTGCAATGACTTTTAGAGAACAGTTTTGAAAACTTTTATTGATTATTATAAAAAGATAAATAAAAACCGCGCGATAAAAATTTTCTGGCAAAAACATAAAGTAACGCCGGTTAAAACATGTTCAGAATTACCTGAAATTAGGTTTCATTTCATTTTAGCTGAATTAGATACGGATTATGGTGCTTAATTCTTACTTTATCTGTCTGTTACATGTAGGTTTCAGCAGTTCAATTACTTGGAATGAAATACCAGTTATCCTAATAAGAGGCTATTAAACTTAAAAGGCAGGGTAAATTAGAATCTTACTTTCCATAGGAATAAGCTAAAAAAAAAAAAACATACTCATCCAAAATGCATTGTTTTGTCATTTAAATAGAATTTTAGTTTCGGAAACCCCATTCCGATCCCAACCCCCAGTGACGGGTAGTTATGACAGCCCCTCGCTTTTATGCGTCAGTTCCATGGCCAAGTACCTGCATCCACATGATCAAATTGTACTAGGGAAGAGAGGAATAGGGTAGGGGGACATGAAGCTTCATCTCCCAGGGCAAATTGCAGGGAAGAGAGGAATAGGGTAGGATAGATACGGAATAAGGAAGACAGTAGGATTATATGCGGACAGGTATCGAAAACACGATAAGGATTGGTGTTCTCAGACAGTTCAGACACGAAAAACATTTTCAGTCTGAATCTTCAAATCAACTGGTACTTAGAACTTGTCTATTTTTCATTGTTTCAGACACGGAGTGCCTTGCGTGTGGCAAGAATTTGCTTTCTGCATTTCTCCTTTTGAAAAAGTTGCTCAAATCGTCTCTTGAACTTAACATTTCAATATCACTTATGCAGTTTGTTACACATAGAGTCATCACTCAAAGTTGACAATTTCGTTTTATAACAAGTTGTGAAGATTTTCGGATGACCCCTACCCTGTTTGATTGAGATTCATTCAAGCATATGAAACATTACAATTAAAAAATCTGTTTGGTTTTTTTTGTGCATTTTGAATGGGCTTTCCTCATGTAATATTTTTTATATTATCAATTCAGACGGGTTATAGACATAACATAACCCAAATATCCCTAACTCTTTTGCCACGCAGTGCTCAGCGCTGTCAGCATTCAGGCAGCAGTTGGAAAAGAATATTGTATTTTTTCCCAAACCGCATTAGATAAATATCACTAATCGTTTAGTGTAGTAAAATAATACATCAGGAAAAGGGCCCATAGCGGGATGGTCTCTTCTTACAGATAATAAGAACTAACGAACTAACAACAAATTGTCAAGTGTTCGTTTACCAAGCCCTTGCTCGAGCAGACTATGAGGTACTACCTGAGAGCGGGTCTCGAAATCGCGACTATGAAATAGTATACTACTATTTGATACACACTTGCACTTATTAACAACGTTAACATGTTAAATGCCAACGGACGGACACTCGGCGGCAGAAGTGTGCAACTATGGTTCCATACTGCTGAGCCACTTCGTTACGAGAAATGAAACAGAACAGAACTGTTAAATGCTACTTTTCTGATAGATACAAAAAGCATGTCGTGTCGAACCGAATGTTTTAGTCAGAAAGTGATCATCAAGTGTTTTAATTTATTTTTATATTAAACTATAAAAGTGTTCAATAAAGAACTAAAATAGGCAAGAAATAAGCAACATAACCCGTATCTAATTAAGCTAAAATGCAATGAAACTTAATTTCAGGTAACTCTGAACACGTTTTAACCGGCGTTACTTTATGTTTTTGCCAGAAAATTTTTATCGCGCGTTTTTTATTTTTCTTTTTATAATAATCAATAAAAGTTTTCAAAAGTGTTCTCTAAAAGTCATTGCAAACAGCTTGTATGTTAATATTTTCTCCGTATTTTCAAAAGAACGAACCGTTTGGGGACATATCTGCTGAACGGCCAAAGGCCGAACCTTGTTTTCCAATTTCGGATTTAATGTTTGGAGAAATCAGACAGAAATTGCGTTTCATTCAAACAGATCTGGTAAAATAATTTTATTTTCGTCCGAAGGCACCATTTTTTTTTATTGCAAACATGTAAAAAACACCACAAACACAAGAATTTACTTACCGGGTATAGGCGCCGCCATTGCAGATTTGGATCGAATCGGCCATTTACCGGCGTTACAAACACGTTTAACCGGCGTTTCGACCGTTTCGCCGGCTTCAGGGTTGGACAGGGTGGATAACGTCTCTGTACAGAGTACGGACTTGTGAATATTGCTTTGTTAACTAGTTTGGACTGACAGTGGTGGTGCTTTAACCTTTATATCAGTTCTTGCCACTACTTCATTAGGCCTAGGTTATAAAAATAATATTTAGATTTCTTAAAATGCATACCCACATGAGCTTGACAGAGATATTATTTTAACTTTTGTATTTCATCAAATATGTAACGGTACAATATAAGGCTACAATATGTTTTGGTTTATTAAACAGCAGGTAAATCAAAACCTTGCATTACTCAAGTTTCCAAGATCATTTAAATCTCTATTCACAGGGGTCATAATTTGCAAATCAAATGCGGGGGTTGGTGGAGGGTGGGGCACCTCTGTTAGATTTTGATGCAACAGGGAAGCCAGTCCAAAATCATAGTTGCTTAGAAAACAAATGTCATAAAGTAACATTGTTTTTCATTGGCTCCTGTTTCCTTTTACGCTGCTGCCAGAGTCTGTCTTTGTTGCAAAAATGAATTTAACTGAAATAGAATGGGGATATGCGTATTGTAAACTGTCATTTTTGGAAGTAGATTCATTGTCCGTTTTACATTCGCGAATTGGTTTTACGGCTCAGTTTCTTCTCTACGGCGCTTTCTATTTCGTTTAAATTTGACTCGACGAGCAGCCTCCTTGCATTTTGTGTACTGACCATGTAGTGATCTACTCACAGAAGTAATTAACGTTGATGCCATCTAGTTTTTCTGAAACGGAACGTTTGACGTCATAATGTAACCTAGAAACAGAAATAATGTATGACCTCTTTTGCTTACTGTTTTGTTGATTTTTAATTCCAACCAGTCTAATTTGGTTAAACGTTCCGTTTTGGTGTCGTTACGAAAGAAATTTCATTGAAAGTAACGTATTTTAAAGATAAAATATGCCTTATTAATCCTCTACTATAGAGCTCCCGCTCTTTCAAAGCTCCTACTGAGCTTTGAATTGCAGGCGCGTAGCTTGCTATAAAGGTTGCTCTTTGACAAAAGAGCAGAATCGGGATCCCTGGTTTTACTGAGACTCTTCTTACAACAGCAAACATATCGTTTGCAAGGCCACATACCCCCCACCGCAACCCCTCTGATGCCAGCTTAAAACACTATAAATTACAACTTACCATGATGAAGTTCAGGGAGAATTTTTAAAGCCGCCATATGGCACTTAAACACTTGCACACATGTTTTTTGGGTCAAACGAAACTCTAAAACTGCTAAATCGTAAACAAGTTTAGCCACACTATAAATTTGGTATAATTAGGTTCAACGGTTCGCCTAGTAGCATGCAAATACACTTCAGACCGTTCGAAATGAATCCGAAATAAATGCTAACACCAAACACCAACCTCAGTGTCAACGGGATCTTCACAAAAAAAAAAAGAACATGTTCCATCTTTTTAGTGGGTCAGGGCATAAATATAACACAAGATAAACAACAGACATGGTAAATCCGAAGTTTTAGTTTTGCAACCTCTAGTTTTGTAAAATGTCAAACAGGAAGTTTTAAACATAATTGTTATCTAGTGAATGCTATACTACAACACAAAAGAGAACAAAAAGGCGTATACATATATGCTAAACCTGAGGTAAAAGTCGTTCATGTGGAATAGCAAATAGGCTATGAGGAAGTTTACAGGATCAAAATATTATTATATTATTTTCTGTCAGTGAAATATGTATTATTAACAACTAAAAGACAAAGTGGAATGACGCTACACTCGGGCGTATTGATACATGTAAGTGCATATTATTGCATATCTTACATAAGTATGCTACGCGTTAAGTTTAGACTGTTAGGTCTGTTGACTTTATAAAGTTTCATTATATTGGATATCTAGCGGACAAAGTGTGTGTCAGTAATATTTAATGAATATAAATTAGAATCTTAAAGAGTTCCTTCAAGAGCAGAGAATACATTCAGAAGAAAGAGGATGGGACAGACTACGTAGTTTCGGCTAATAAAGCCTCTTCAGTGACCCTGGCAATCTCTGGTGACAAAACCAAAGAAAAGCATACTGAAATTTCTTAAAGTTTGTGTCAAATGGCTTTAAGGCGGAAATCTTTGATATTTATGTATTACTTGGTATCCGTTATTTGTTTTATTATCTATTTTAATTCATTCTTGCTTTTGTGTTATCTTATAGTTTTGTTGAAAGTAGGTACCAGAACTAAGGATATCAATTCTGTATCACAAAATGAATTTATCTTTTTCTGTATAGTACTGAATGCTCTGAATTTTCGGAATCTGTTGCTACTGGGTCGGATTTCGTAGATTGTTTTTTTTTTTCTTTCTTTCTTTCTTTCTTTTTTTTTTTTGTTTTGTTTATTTGTTTGTTTTCTGGTTATTTTCTTTCCTTAAACAATGTTTTGGAATCCCTGTTCCAGAGAATAATTTTGTAATGTCTCTATAGGTGCGCAATTTCTCACATCAGTTTCGAACGATCAATTTTTCCCTTATCGTGAGCTCTTCTAAAGGCCCCGGCATGGCGCATCGCTTCATACTATCTCAAAATGCTATATAGCATTACGTCAGCCGTGTTACTATTTTTGACGCGAACTTAAAATAGCGCTAACTGGTGTGCGAAGCTGAGTTAGGTAACCCCTCGAAAAACGACTTTTCTAATACTTTTGACTTTACACTTTTTAGTGAAACTTATTACTTTTATTTTCATAAGTGCTATCCTATAAAAATCATCAAACTTATGGTGCATACCAAACTCCAAGAACCAAACTTTAAAATCTTTGACACACTCTAAACCAGCGAGATGAATACTCTTATAAGACAGATGCATGTAGCACTTGATATTGGAGGCCACAGTGACATCCTTTAGACCGCGCGGACAGCAACCAGTGTAATCAATTTTGGACAGGTATTTGTTATCTTCTCAATGATATACGATGATATTATTTGAACGCACATTCAAATGCTCTCTCCGTTTTTTCTTTAAACAAAAGCCTTATGTAAACATTGAAGCAAAGTGTATTTTTTATACTTGTTCAAATATGTATTTGTGCTTTAATATTTTGCGCAAACTTTAACGTTGTCGAAAGTTCTAAAACATGTTAATTTCTTGGCTTAAAAGAATACATAACCATATCATATTTAGGGGATAACTGTACTCAAAATTGTCATTTGGGGAGGTAAATCGTCGGTTTTATGGTCGGAAATTTCGTTTTACGGCGACGCACTAATGCACTTTTACATATTTTTACTTTTCAACGTGTACTACTTTGCATTTAAAGCAAGGGCATACAGCAACGTAAAACCAAACGTCAACCAATCAGAAGAGACGTTATATGATGACGTCGGATTTGCGACAAAAAATTGCAGGATATACTGTCGCAAATTTTTGACGTTATCCAATCAGACGCCGCGTTATATTCGTAAGTGCATTAGAATAAATAATAATCCAGCATGATTATATGCAATAATTTTCGACTGTTCTATGCCATGCGAAAACATGAGTTCGGAAGTAATGTAACTAGTCATACTTAAACTGGTTTGCTCAGATGTAGACACTAAATGTGAAGATACGCAAAGTAGCTAAACAACGACACACAAATGTGTTGACAGCGAGGATCTGTTGTCTGATCTACATTTCCATTGTTTGCATATGGTACCAATAGGTTTCCTCATGACGTGATCAGTGTATCTATTTATTTACTTGACCTAATCCCTCGGCCGCTGCTTATTCAGTTTTTCGAAACATTTAGTAAGCTGTTTGGTCTGCATGAAGGTTTCCTAATCCATCAATCAATCATCGCAGGAAACAAAAGAAAAATACGAATAAGATTTATGATGAATCAAAGTTGAGAAGTCGACCTAGTATATTTTCTAGATAACATTTTCATCAGATTTTGTACTAAGTTACACAGACAAATTGTACGAATTCCGATGGGTACTAACTGCGCTCCTCTTGTAGCAGATTTGTTTCTATTTTGCTATGAAAGAGACTTTATTATGTCTCTTTCTGATAATACTCAAGCTCATGTCATTGAAGCATTCAACTCAACGTCTAGATACTAAGACGACCTTTTAAATTTTGACAGTTCTTATTTTGAAGGAATGGTTAATCAAATTTATCCTGCTGAATTGCAGTTAAATAAAGCAAATACTTCTGATACCGAGGCCCCATTTTTGGATTTACATTTATCAATTTTAGACGGATTTGTTTCATCGAAAATTTACGACAAACGCGATGATTTTGATTTCGACATTGTTAATTTTCCGTTTTGGATGGTGATGTTTCCCGCACCACTTCTTATGGTGTTTACATTTCTCA
Organism: Ctena decussata; assembly: GCA_963989385.1. Classification (NCBI taxonomy): domain Eukaryota; kingdom Metazoa; phylum Mollusca; class Bivalvia; order Lucinida; family Lucinidae; genus Ctena; species Ctena decussata. Next base: position 18,988,458 of record OZ022502.1, read on the forward strand.
GCTTATTCGCTTTGCTAGGATGTCTCATTTGGCTGATTTCAATGCTCGTAATAAAAGTTTGACTGCCAAGCTTTTACAGCAGGGGCATCGGTATCATAAACTTCGGAAAGCTTTTTCTAAATTTTATCGTAGACACTTTGAATTGGTTTCTAAATATAATAAAGGGTTAAGGTCACTTTTGCAACAAGGCCTATCGGAACCTGAATTTTATGGTGACTTAGTATATAAATTACGTAAAATCGTAGGAAAAACAGAATTTCCTGATCAATTTAAGAAAAGTATCATGCGATTTAAACGCATTGGCTATAACATAGATCTAATGCGACAGTCTGCATCTTTAGTGGTTATCCCAATCACGGTTGACAACTGTGCTGTCCTCTTCAATTGCACGCCGGTGGGTCGGGGATCAGACTCTATTATAGCCCCTACATAAAGCTATTTATTAGTTGGTTGGGGCCGGATGTTGTCTGTTTCTTGGCCGACGGGGGTTTAACTGGTGGTCTTCTTTTGCTCCAGTGTTCCAGTGGTGTTGCTGACGCCCCAGTGATCTCCAGGTGTCTCAACACGTTTTGGCTGTCGAGTCCTCATCCTTGCTTCATCACGGTCTTTTCTTGATTTCAATTGTTGACCGTGATGACTCTCTGATGAGTTAGGGGACCTCCATACGAACCGAACTACAAAGAAATTGTGTGCCCCGCGGCGGAGGGTGAGGTTGAAGGTTTGGGCCCAGTAAAACCGGTTTACCCCCCCCCCCCCCCGCCCCCCCAGTAGTTATTACTGACCATCCCAAGGCGGTTCTTTCGTTGCGGTTGCATTTGTTTTATGTTCGGTGCTGTTTAATTCATTGTGTTCTTATTTCAAACCTTCTATAATAAAAATAGAAAATAGGTAAAAATAGTTGTTAAATGTTTTTCGTATAATTTGCTTAGTCTGTTGTAACCTTCTGTTGGTCTAAATTATTTAGTTCAATAAAGATAGCTGAGTTGCCACCTTATTGGAAAAGAGCTGCTGACTCGGCTTATCACTTGTAATTTATTGTTTGTGGGGATGTCTTTGTCAATCTTTCCCTTTGATGTTGGGGATAGGGTTTGGGATCTGATTTAGTCAGTTCCTGAAGTGTAGTTACTCTTTAAATTTTTCGATTCGATAGCTGGAGATCCCTGGGGTGTCAGACAGAAACTACTGAACTACTTCTGGAGCAAAACAGAACATTTAGTTTCACCCGAAATAGCCCATCAACAGAAAAGGCAAACTCCGGAGCCAACCAACTAGAAAAATCCGTCTATATCGGGTCTATCACTGAGTTTGATGCATGATCCACCGGCGAGCAATTTAAACTATTAAAACCTTTTCATAAGAAAAGAAACTCATGGATGTTTTACTCGTTTAAAGTTGGCCTATCACGGTCATTTTTAGTGATGGATATTTTTTTTCATTGTTTAACGTGCACGGTAAACATCTATGGTCATGTCGGGACGGTCAGTTACACTAACCACACTATTCCTTGGCAGTCTTAGACCTTCTAAGCGGTTAACCAGTGCTAAGTACACATGCGGTCGTCCGTAACTGACAACTGCTCTTCTGGAATCAGCAGAAGGAGAAACGAAAGTATGTGGCCGGACCGTGTATCGAACCCGTGTCCTCTGGCTCTTGAGTCAGACGCACTACCGACTGCGCTACGCGACCTGTAGTGAGAAGTTTGCACCGATACACCACAATATGATATTTCATGAATTTATACCACTGATAGAAGCTGTAAGTCAGCAACATGATACGAAACTCTAGCAAACCAAAGGAGTTGAGGTATATAAGCCACGAAAAATATCTACATCGAAAAACGAAAAAAATAGGTCTTGAAATGGAGCCACACGCAAAGAATAGACTTAAATTCGGCTACATTCAAAAGAGCATATCCTGTAAATGATACTGGTGGCTCCATTTTTTTTTTCAGAAAATTTGGCGCAAAGTTAACTGATAAGCAATGATCAGGAATTAATACAATCAAATCCAACATTCCCCTTCACAAAGACTATTTTTGTAAGTTATAAACAGATGATAATATGGGTACGCTTAAAAATCTGTTATTCAAAGCAAACTATCGCTTGTCTCTCCATGTAAACGCTTAAAAACCATTGTCCAAAAAAAAACAAAAAAACAAAAAAAAACAACAAAAAAACAAGAAATGTTTTTTTTTTTCAAACCGTTCATATTCCACTGATTATAAAAATATAAAATACTACCTTTGTAAAGGCTATGTGCATTGTTTATAACCTATCTACATAAGATTAAAAGGCCGTACAATCCGTTCACGATAATTACTATAATATTATTATAATCTAGCACCTAGAAAAAAAATATGTGAATACAATGCTTACATTGGGTACAAAAATAAAATAGAAGTGAATATGTTTTGAAAAGGCTATTTGTATCTTATACACTCTATCCACATAAGAGTATAACTGTTTATGTTTTCTGCTAAAATTTTATATTGTGCACCTCAGAAGACGTTGGTACACTGCTTACACATTTTACAAGTGAAAACAGAAACAAACCCTTTTGTTAAGACTATGCACATTGTTTACAACCTATCTACATCAGGTTACAAGGCGGAACAATCCATGCACAATGAATACAGAAAATATGATTATCCTAGCACTTCAAAATATATACTGCTTACACTGGGTACAATAGTAAAATAGAAGAGTACATGCTTTGAAAAAGGCTAAATAAATCTTATACGGCCTGTCTACATAACGGTGCAAATTGGCATATGTCATAGCTTATTCTTTCTGCTAATATTTTATATTGTGCATCTTAGAAAACTTTGGTTCCCTGCTTATCACAGAGAAAAACTTGTGTCAACTCTTAAAAAGTATTATGGGAGACACATATAAACTCGTTGATCCGTACAATGTGTCCGTTTCTAAATTTATTTCCAACCTGATGGCCATGGCCGAATAGCTATCTTTACTGAACTAAATAATTTAGACAAACAGAAGGGTTACAACAGAAAAAGGAAATTATACGAAACACATTTAACAACTATTTTTACCTATTTTCTATTTTTACTATAGAAGGGTTAAAATGAGAACACAATAAATAAAACAGAACCGAAGATAAAACAAATGCAACCCCAACGAAAATAACGCCTTGTAACCCTTCTGTTGGTCTAAATTATTTAGTTCAATAAAGATAGCTGAGTTGCCACCTATTTGGGAAAGAGCTGCTGACTCGGCTTATCACTTGTAATTTATTGTTTGTGGGGATGTCTTTGTCAATCTTTCCCTTTGATGTTGGGGATAGGGTTTGGGATCTGATTCAGTCAGTTCCTGAAGTGTAGTTACTCTTTAATTTTTTATATGAAGTTTATAAGTTCGGATTTATAATTTTGGTACTTTGACAGCTGTACGTACAAGTGAAAATAGAAAAGGCCACCTTTTTAAGGACAATAAGCATTGTCTACAATCTGTCTACATAGGGTTGCAAGGGGGCACACTCACATACATGATGGATTCGGATAGTATTCCTACGCTATACCTCAAACTATGTGATTACACTGATTATGTCGGATAGAAAGGAAAATAGAAGAAGACATGTTTTGAAAAGGCTATATACGTCTTATACAACCTATCTAAATACAGTTATAAGTCGGCACACCTCGTGGTTAATGTTGTCTGGTAATATGTTATATTGTGCATCCTAGAATACGTGCGCACACGGCTAACATTGGTCAGAAGGGAAAATAGAATATACCACATTTTGTAAAGACTATGAACATAATTTTCAATCTATCTGCATAATATTTTAAGGCGACACTATCCAGGCACGATAATTACAGATAATATTATTATTCTAGCACATCCACTATTTGAATACACTGCATACACTGGGTACAAAGGGCAAATTAGATCTAGACATGTTTGGAAAGGTTATATATATATATATATATATATATATATATATATATATATATACTGTCCAGCCTATCTACATGAGGGTACATGCCGGCTAACCTCAGGGTTAATGGTCTCTGGTAATATTTTATATTGTGTATCCCCGACTATGTGGGTACACTGCTTACAAGTAAAAATAGAAAAGGCCATCTTCTGTAAACACTATGTACATTGTCTGTAGCCTATCTACACAAGGCTACAAGGCGGCACAACCCATGCACGACGAATACAGATAATATTATACTCCACGCACCTCCAAATATGCGATTAAATTACTTACACTGGGTACGAACGGAAAATCGAAGAGGCCACGTTGTGCAAATAGTAGAAACATCTTATCCAGCTTAGCTATATACGGTGACTGTACAGCACATCTCATGGTTAACGTTCTCTGGTAATACTTTATATTGTGCATCTTCGAATATGTGATTACACTACTTACACTGCTTACAAGTTGAAGAAGAAAAAAACATCATTTTGTGGATTATGTACATTTTCTACAACATACCTACATAAGCTGACATGGTGGCAAAGTCACATACTTGATGATTTCAGAAATTATCTTTACCCTTCACCTCTAACAATATGGGAACACTGCTTTCAATGGGTACAAAAAGAAAATAGAAGAGTACATGTTAAGATAAGGCTATATACTTTCTAAAACAGCCTATCTACATACGGCTAAAGTTTGACACAGCTCATGTCTGGTAATATTTTATATTTTGCATCCCCGAATAAGTGGGTACACTGCTTATACTGCTTACAAGTTAAAACAAGAAAGACCACCATTTGTGAAAAATAGGTTAATTGTTTATACAACCTATCTACTTAATATTGCAAGGCAGCACAATACATGCACGAGCATTACAGATAATTTTATTATCCTAGCACCTCAAAATATGTGATTATACTGCTTCGACTCGATGGAGATGGCAATAGAAAAGGACATGTTTTCCAAACACTATTTACTGTTTATATAGCCGATTTACGTAAGGGTACAAATTGGCACATGCCATGATTTATGTTTTCTTGTAATAAATTATAATGTGCATCTCCGAATACGTGGGTTAACTGCATACACTGCTTACAAATAAAAAAAGAAAACGCCATCTTTGTAAAGGCTATGTGTATTGCCTACAACATATCTACAGTAAGGTTACTATAGGGCACAATTACAGACATGATGATAACAGATAATATTCCTATCGTACACCTCACAATACTTGATTACACTGCTTTCTGGTAATTTCTTATAAAGTCGATCCCAGAATAGGTGGGGTCACTGCTCACATAGATAACAGATGAAAAAGTAAAATCCCACCTGCTTTAAAGACTATGCATACTGTCTTCAACCTACCTACACAAGGTTACACGTTGGTACAATCGCATACTTGATGATTACAGATAATATTATTATCCTACACTTCAAAAGCCTACATTTATAGACGTGCAGAGCGCAAGAATCCTTCCTCTGGATTTCATGTTTTTGGAGAAATTATCCTTTGCCAATAGAGTAGGAGATTTAGCGATAAGTTCGTGTCCGCTTTTTATCTATAAAACGTTTCAGATATCTTCACGAAACTTTACACAAATGTTAGGCGTCATTGGGCGACGTGCGGAACACAGAACCGTTAATCGGGCTTGCAAACGTTTCTAATTATGGTTTGTTGACAATTGTAGATGATGTGATAAGGCCATGTCCTTAAAAAAGTAAAGGATCGTATGACGAAGAGCCGAGTGCAAGAACCGCAACTCCGAATTACATATTTTGAAGTTATGACCTTTTGACAATTGATAATAGTAAATTTTGCGATAAAGTCGTGTCAGCTCTGAAGTTAAAAACCGTTTAAGCTATTTTCAAGAAACTTTATAGAAATGTAGAACATCATCGGACAACGTAAATAGCCCATTTATATTTTATTGCATTTTTATGAAACTTGTATATAATCAGGAAAAGCATGATATATTCGATGAGTTCGAAATTGGGATCGGAATATTTATATTGAAGTTGCTTGGCATTGAAAGCCAAAAACAAATTCAAATAGTCTTACAGTGGGGAAAATGTCCCGGGCATAGCATTTTTATTTTTAGTGGAGCTTCATCAAATTTGCTAATAACCAGGACAGGCTTTGACTAGTTCGAAATTTGGCCATATTGAACATTTTCTTTTAGAGTTACTTGCACTTGCGTGCTTAATAAGCCCACATTGTCCCTGACATAGTAACTGTGGTTTTGATTGAAACCTCATCAAACTTGCTGATAACAAGGACAGGCTAAAATTCTCAGACGACTTCAAAATTCGGACATTGTACGTTTTCTGTTACTCGCTTTTGAGTGCTAAAACCCATATTTGACTTTGTCACATGCATAGCCCATATATTTTATTTGGATCTTCAGTAAATTTGCAGATGCTCAGAAAAGGCAAACAAATTCGGAAGAGTTCGAATTTTGTCCAAATCAGAGAAGTCACTTCAGAGATACTTGCCCTTCAAGACCGAAAAAATCCCATAGGCTTACAATGGGAAACATGTTGTCCCGAACATAGACACTTTTGCTATCGGAACTTGGTTAAACTTGTACATGGGCTGATTACCTTTTGGGCTAATTCCGTCGAAAAAATTACTGAATTATGCCCCGTGTTATTTATCTATTTTGTTTATTTGCTCCGTCAAACTTGTAGTTTTTTTAGTTACCTCCCCTTTGTCGAAAATAAAAGGAAGTCTTGTTAGCATAAAATGTATTTAAGAGATATGGTGTGATACTTGATATAAACTGGATCTGAGATATGCAAGACCTGCGATGTCTGTCAAAAAAATTAGTGAGATATGCCTCTTGTTTGAATTCGGCATTTCTTCAACTTCTGATCCACTTGATCTAGGAAGCTATTTTTTGTTATTTTCAAAGCAGTTGTGCTTTACGTATAAAATATTTTGACAAAGATTAGAGATATCTCTGCATTCAGTAATTACGTAGGTATCGGCCCTGAAAGTCAGTACAGCTACTGCACCCAAAAACCACTGGGCATTTTGTTTACTTTTGGACCACTTGACTTAGGAAGCCGATTTTTTGGGAAGAAAGTCATGTAAGACCACACGAAATATTATATTACCCTATATGTGTATCAATCTCCATGATGTATGTATGTATATGTATATATATCTCCATGATGTATGTATGTATCTATGTATATATCTCCATGATGTATGTATGTATGTATGTATGTATGTATGTATGTATGTATGTACACGTGCATATGTATGTATGTATGTATGTATGTATGTATGTATGTATGTATGTATGTATGTATGTATGTCCCCTTCATCTCCTAGTCTCCGAGTCTCCAGGTCTCCAAATCGTCAATGTATGTATGTATGTATGTATGCCCCCTTCATCTCCTAGTCTCCGAGTCTCCAGGTCTCCAAATCGTCAGTGTATAGGTGTATGCATTTATGTATGTCCCCTTCATCTCCTAGTCTCCGGGTCTCCGAGTCTCCAGGTCTCCAAATCGTCAGTGTATAGATGTATGTTTTTATATATGTCCCCTTCATCTCCCAGTCTCCGAGTCTCCGAGTCTCCAGGTCTCCAAATCATCAATGTATAGGTGTATGCATTGTTTCTATCTTTAAACAGTCTCCGAGTCTCCAGTCCCCGGGTCCCCAAACAGGTAGTATCGTGTGTGCCTGCACATTCATGTCACCCTGTCTGCAACAGATCCCTGTATATTACGTACGTCTATATATAGCATCCCCTACATTTACAGTCCCCGGAGTCTCCGACAACGTATTTGTATGTTTATATCTAAAGTCCCGAGTTTCCAAGTACAATGTGTGCCTGCATATTTATATCCCTTGTCTCCAAAATATTCTTGTGTATGTACGTACATATGGGATGCACTAAATATACAGTCCCCTGAGTCTCCAACATCGTTTTGTATGTTTACATCTAAATGTCCCCCTTGCATCCATACGATGTGTATACAGTATACTCGGCTCGGCTTCTTTGTATTTATATCTATGTTCATGTATTGATCACTATTGATAAAAGCTTCTGAACAACTGAAATGTACCTTCTGGAGGCACGCGCAGGCGAACGGCTGGAAGGGCGAACAGAGAGAGAAAGAAAGAGGGAGAATCGGCCTATAACATTTCAGTATCAGAGGAGCTCCACGTACATAACTTAAACAGGTGACTTTATTGTATTTCAGTCGCTTGTGAACTGGCTGCCATTCTAGCTCCGTAAACATAGTTGAGGATGGTGTATTAAAATCTGTGTATAAAATGATGCGGGCAGCGCGTTTTTGTAGTTGAGTATCCGATCTAGATTTGCTGATGATGTTCCTGACCATGTAATGGACCCACAGTCGATTAGAGGCAATATACAAAATTGGTAAAACTTCTTAAAACTTCTGTAGAAACATAAGCAGCCAACTGTCTTAGAAGGGATATTTTAGATGAAATTGCAGAGCAGAGGTTGTCAATATGGGCCGACCAAGTGATATGTTTTATAGCCCGTTGGGTTATTCAGCTGGTATAATGGTTTGAATACCCCGCCAATATTTTTATTCAGCTGTCTACCTTAAAGTTTCGTCTGTCTTAAGTTAAATTTCAAATTAGATCTCTGCGATGTGCACAGTGTTTATCATTGGTTGGTTCCCAGATATATTATGTTGACTGGCAATAGCGATTTCCGAACGTAAAATGACGATTACCAGTCAACTGTCAATAGCGATTTTAACGTAAAATGGCTATTGCCAGTTGACTGGCAATAGCCTATCCGAAAAAAGAAAGTTACCCCAGAGTCAATATTTTATTATAACTAGGTAAGAACATGGCTAGAGTTTGTGGTTTGAATATTATTGTGGGCTCATTTTATCAGTTTAGGTGTTAAAATTGGCCATAAACTGAAAGAACATATTAGTAATACGATTTTTGCAATTTTTTTATACTTATTCATCATGTGAGTAAGTCAAATGGCCACTTACTTACCCATATGATTTATTTCAATTCATTTTATGCTTATTTGTTGTGTGCAAGCAAAACCCAAGTTATCTGAATGTGAAACACTGTCTTTTTAAGCTTTATAAATAAACGTTTGCCACGTAATAAATGTGGGGATAACAGTAAAGTTTGTTCATTATAAAAGTAATAAGCATGGTGAACCCTACTTTTCTTTTAATTTTCTATTTGCTGAAAAGTTCATCTCGGCAAAATAACTTGTTAGGTGAGAATCTCAATGTAGGGGGTTTCTATATAGGAGACAAGAATATATTTTTAAGGATTTTTCGACAGGCCACTAGCATTGGCTTTGAATATTTTGTTTCATCTTGAAATGCAAGCTTTTGGGTGGTAGGAGTAATATTTCCTATATCGTTTTGACCAAACAACGTTATAATAAGCTATATAAAAGTCGTCATTTAATTGATATTAACTACCAGCTTGTTTGGTGTGTTTTTTCGGGAAAGAAGTCTAGGGCGGTATCTTTCCATTTCAGCTCTTTTGAAACTTAATACGGTGACAGTTTGATATATCGGTCTTATTATAGACTCGACCATGCTAGCTTAACAATTCTCTGTCTATACTTAGTTTCAAAGAAAGTGCTTAGGCGTTCATACGGCATATAAACACTACTGGGCGGAGTCATTTATGATAATGAGATGATGCGAATTGATTTGATTATGCAAAGCCTTTTTGGAATTTATTAAGCTAAGAGCATGTCATAGATTATATCGGCAAATCAAATAAAGATATTTGATATCTTAAGCCCATGTTACACTTTTCAATTTATTTGATCAAATACGGATTGATTTATGTTCATTCAAATTATTTGACAGCGTAACACCCAAACCAAGCAATCTTAATTGCATTTCAAATAAGATAAAAAAAAACATTGGATGGAGATAGAATGGGTCCACAAATATTTTTGACAAGCAGCTGATAAGGATTCAATTTACGACCTGCAACACTCCTGGTAAACGGCGAATTTCTGTCAATGAGGGCTATGAATACGGTACTTTTTATAGTAAAAACGTCTTTTTTCTGACAATCACACAAACGCAGCCATAACTATAATATTTTAGCATTCCAGCCTTTTTAGGGAAGAATGATGAACCCACCAAGTTTTATGCTAAACATTTGACAGTGTGTCATGAATATCGGACTAAACATTTCATTTGAACAACAATAAACATAGAAAATTTGACCAAACAAGCAACACAGTGTATCATGAATGTTTTAGCAAATATTTTCTTGACAAGCACCATAAATTAAGAACATTTTATCAAAGAAGTTTGATAGTGTAACATGGTCATTGTGTCGTTTTTAAAACGGCAAACTATTATTTATATGTTCAGATACGTTTCGTTTTTGCCAATTTTGGTCTTAATGCACATCACACTTTTGACCAAACTTAGTCTGAAGGAACCAGCCGTAAAACTTCAACGGATCTACCTTTTCGAAACGTGTTCATTCAAATGATGCAAATGGTTTTGGTAAAAAAGAAAAGCAGATCTAATCATATCTGCAACGCTAAGACATCTTCTAATGATCTTCTCATGAATGCAATTATGGAGGAGCAGACTTTAACCTGAGATTTATATGAAGGTCCCTGGCAACCTGTGATTAATAATTACAACCATCCCTAGCATAATGGACTTTTTTTCTATTTATAGAGCAAAACTGTATTTGAAAGAGTGAGAGAAAGCTAGTTATGTGAGACGTCTTCTTTTGTGCTTCAAGTTTACCAATACTACACCAGAACAGGGAAGTGTCTCTTACACTTCCCTGACAAGAATAACTTTCATCTTAAATGCTATTCAAGTAAGTCGAGTCTATTGATATGACACATTGTGCCATATCTTTCTTGTTTTTAAGGCTAATTCAGAGTAAAACTTATTTTGTGTAATGTACAAAACTTGACACATTGAAACATTGCGATTGATTTTATTCAATCCAATTTACGACATTTGTAGTGTCGCATTGCCAGGCATATCGGCACTGCAGCTCCATATTGGCGCTCGGGCCTACTGGCCGTCGGACCAATATAGAGCTCGTCGAGCGGATATGCTTGGCAACGCGACAATAGACATGTATTAACCTCTAAGTCATAAAAATCGTACGACCACACGTGTAATAACAGTTTGGCGCTTACATGTAACGTCATTGACAACGTCCGTGTCAGCAATGCGTTTCCTTTTTTAAATAATGTTCATTTTGAAGGCGATAGAATCACATTTTAAAGATCAAATGATAAACAGAATCTTACACTCGTGGTCATTTCATGTGAAATCTATGAAACGAGCCTTTGGCGAGATTTCATATGAACTGACCACTCGTCTAAGATCCTCTATAATGTCGTTGTGCTTGAATATCTGATGCAATGTCTTCATGCTTTAATCATCCTCTACACGTATTTTTGCCCTCGTTCTTCGACCTCGGGCTAGGATAATTTGGGAGAATTTGGTCTTTTCAGATTAAAAGTGCATTTCACGTATTTTCTAAATTTGAAAAATAAAGACTATTCACAAGCATTAATTCTTTGTTCTCTCTTATTGTTATGAAAGGAATTTTCAAACCCATGCCGGCGGAACATGATCTCAGCGAGGTCAATTGTTTTTCCTGTTTCATAAAACTCTTCTTTTTTAATCATAGTGAAAAATCATCCTCCTCTAAAATTCATTTTTCGTTTAGCTGAATGTAATTATACCATTTTCTGCTCGTAAGATAGTTCAAGAGTAAAGCTATAAAATCTGACATTGATTTATTGGCCTCTAGACACGCGTTATTCACTGATAACACCTGCAGTTAGGCTCATCAGCCGGATTCAGATTTGAATGACCCATTTCACACATGATTATGGAGATATTTATTACAACTTTCATGGTGCATGGGTCTGTGATTTGATCACGGGAGTCACTTCCATATGGAAGAATGTGCCGCTGTAATAGTCCCTTTTTCTAAACTGAAGAATGCATCAATAGGTCATTATTTTTGGATGGCTATACATAATAAGGTTTTTTTGAGAACCTGGAATCAAAAAACAGGATCATTGTTGTATATCTCAACATGCCAAAAGTGGAAATTAGCCAATTCCCTGCTGACATAAATTTTGTTACGTTATTTGCCACATTTGTAGCTTTACATGTTTGTTCTTTTTTGGAGAAAGAGGCAAAGTAAATTGCTCCACATAATATGGATGGGGAAAATATTTTGGCTATGATTTATGAATAGGTGTGTTTTTATAAATACCGTATACATGAATAGTGTGGGTTATAAAAATCTCCAGCGGCACACCTGTAGACTTATGCAAGCACACCTGTAACCTGTCAAATATCACGGGCATCTGAAGTTTCGTCCTAGCCCAAGAACTAACCTGAAAATTGGCTGTAACGCCCAACAATGCATCTAGCGAGCGTATCGAGAAGAGTATGGAACGTTCCGTATTTCCTAGAGAGGAGCCCTGGTAGCTTAGTAGGTTAAACGCTGGACTGCTGATCTAGCGGTCCCGGGGTCGTGCACCGCTGTGGGTGGTAATAATTTCAATCGTAAACGGGGTTTCATTGCACACACCCTTTCATTATCACCCACCCATCGTCCCGATACGACTAAAATACTGTTTTTTTTGTTTTTTTATTGAATTTTTTTTTTCTTCCTATATTCCTTGTTAAGTCACGTAATGGAGAATATATTCCGGGAAACCCGGAACGTTTCATAACCTGCTTGTTATGTTCACTATGAACGCATTATTGGCGTTACAGCCACTTTTCAGGTTCGTTCTTAGGCTAGGATGAAACTTCAGATACCCGTGTCAAAGACCAAGTGAGCCCTCCGGGGATTAGGGACGCTTATATGTATTTAGTATTTAGAATGTTGAAAATTTGCCTCAGCATGAATGACTTATTTCTTGTTCAGTAGTATTTTAGTTCTTTTTATATTCCAGCGCCCAGATAACTCACTCGGGAAGACATTTGACTCACGACTAGCTATATATGTACACATAATTTGATATATGAGCCGCAACACGACAAACTTTGTAACCAACAAAGTGGCATATGCTGCCAGCGAAGACTCAGATCAGCCTGGGCATCCGCGCTTAAAGCGAAGGTTAGTGTCTAGCTACCTCCGATGACTCTGATCAGATTGAACGGATGCCCATGCTGATACGAGTCTTCGCTGAGCGCACATGCCATATTGTTGCTGCCATTTATATCAGAATTATACATCATAAAATGTTGATGGGCTGTTGTAATTACAATAAAAAACAGCCAAGGCCGGGAGACTACGGGAGATAAGTGTGAAAAAGGTCAATTAGTGAGGCATCAGAGAGCCAAATGAAAGTGACCATCCATAGCATGAAGATCATATAACGGCGTACAGGCTGATCATTTATATTTTTGTTTGATTTTTGTGTATGTGCAGACAATCGCTAACAGTGCCGTGTGTTTCCCAAGGCAACTGATATAGTTCGTGTTGAAATCCAGGCGATCTGAAAAAGGACAGCCTATCTGTCTGTATTCCTACATATATACCTACCTATCTGCCAGTATACCTGCCTACCTAGTACCTACCTACCTGAGATCTGTAAAATTTGCCTTTCCACTCGATCTTTCATTGTTCCAGAAAACCGGGTTTAAATTAATTATAATATGTGCGTCGTTATTCTCTGCCCTAGGCTGAGTAATGATCTCTCTTTATCTGTAATTTCAATTCGTTTTCTAGGAAAATTTGGTCAAATTTCACGTCCGCAAAAATAAATTGCCTAATTCGCAATTTATATGGTGCTAGAAATGATGTTCTAGTATGGTTTAGTTATCTAAAAGTGTTATTTAAGTGCTATTGTCATCACAAATTGGATATTTTCTTAGTGGGAAGACTGAAGAAATCGAGCGATAAAATATAACATTGATGTCCCGTAAAATACAAATCTAATACGAGTTTCACTGGCGTAATAAGATGATTTTATGGTAATGTTTTGTCATATAACAACATAGTATACACAAGTCAAAGAAATTTGACTTTTGATACATGTATCTTGAAATATTCTTCTCGGAAAGTCTCATATTATAACTGGTGAGATTTCAAGTTTTTCTATTAAAGAACTTAGAAAAACAACTTGAAATGCAAAGCAGTACTGCTGATATAACAAGAGCTGTCGCCTGACAGCATAGCTCGCCTGAATTGGTGCTTGTCCATCACACAGCCGCTATGGTGGTGTGGACTGCTATGCATAAAACTTCAGGCAAGCATGTCCATAATAAAAACACATTTATAAACAAAAGCTATCTCAGAAATAAGTCTTAAAAATAAAATTAAAAAAGAAAAAGAAAAAATGAAACGAAATTTCAAAGTTCATGAGCTTGAGGTAAAAAAGCTGACGGGTAGGGGGGTAGGGGGGGGGGAGGGGGGAGGGGCGGGGGGGGGAGCTATGATGTATGACAACCCTGAACCATTATCTTACGTCAGTCAAAGTATTAGTATCAACTGAGTCCATCATCGTGGCACTGTGAAATGATGTATTCATAAATATATAACTTTAACCAAAATCTTTAAGACAAAAAGTCGATGACCTTGACTTCAAGGTCATCCAGTGGGGTAAGTATAAGGTGTTTTGTAAAAACTCAAAAAAGAGTCTAACATCAGTTCAAGTATAAACTAAATCTCTGCAAAGCATTATGAATCAGTATGCAATTACAAAACTTTAAAAAAGACAAAAATTTCCCAAGTCCCTGACCTTGACATCAAGATCACTGAGTGGGGTTGGGGTAGTACTCTGTAGATCTAACTACAGTGCAAATATAAAAAGAATGCATCTATGGGTTCAGGAGATATGTGTCTTTAAACAAGTAGCCCAAAGGGCAACAATTGCTCACCTGAGAGACATTGTAAACCTATAGGGATATTTAAGATGCTCAAGGGCAGCTAACTCCACAGTCAGTGGTCCAATCAGGCTGAAAATTAAACTCATCCAAAACATTATGTATGCCCTCATTTAATATATGCAAGTTTAAAAAGTATCCGATCAAGAGCACAATAGACAGAGCTGTCAAGGGCAGCTAACTTCGTAGTGGTTGGCCTGATCTGGCCAAAATTTGAACTTGTTTAAGATATTATGCATTTCCTCATTACCTGCAAGTTTGAAAAGGATCGGATCAGTAGAAACCAAGAAAAAGTGGCGACACTGATTTTTTGGATGCTCAGGGCAGGTACTCCATAGTCGGTGGTGGGATCTAGCCGAAATGCTAACTAATCCAAGCTTTTATGCATATCCTCATTACCTGCAAGTATGAAGAGGATCCGATGAAAAATGAAAATGTGATGACGTTGTTTTCTCCATTATAAGACTATGGGATTTTTTTCAAACGCTCAAGGGCAGCTAACTCCGTAGTCTGTGCTCGAATCCGGCCAAATTTCGAACTCATGCAAGCTCTTATGTATGTCATACCTGCAAGTATGATAAGGATCTAATCAAAAACCTTGATTGCAGCACCCTGAAAGTCAAACTTGCTCGAAATATTGTCATGCCCTACATTTGTGTGAATTTATTTTAAAATCCGTTGAGAAATGTAGGTGCTAGAGCGATGACAAAGTTTTTCTAAAAATAACCACAGTGACCTTGACCTTGGGCACAGCATCCTGAAAGTCGAACTTGCTTGAGATATTGTCATGCCCTACATTTGTGTCAAGTTATTTCAAAGCCCATGGAGAAATGAAGGTGCTAGGGCGATGACAAAGTTTTTCTAAAAGTGGCCACAGTGACCTTGACATTGGGCACAGCATCCTGAAAGTCGAACTTGCTTGAGATATTGTCATGCCCTACATTTGTGTGAATTTATTTTAAAATCCATTGAGAAATGTAGGTGCTAGAGCGCTGACAAAGTTTTTTCTAAAAATAGCAACAGTGACCTTGACCTTGGGCGCAGCACCCTGGAAGTCAAACTTGTTTGAGATATTGTCATGCCCTACATTTGTGTCAAGTTGATTTAAAATCCGTTGAGAAATGAAGGCGCTAGAGCGATGACCAAGTTTTTCTAAAAATAGCAACAGTGACCTTGACCTTGGGTGCAGCACCCTGAAAGTCAAACTTGCTCGAGATATTGTCATGCCCTACATTTGTGTGAAGTTATTTTAAAATCTGCTGAAAATTGTAGGTGCTAGAGCGCTGACAAAGTTTTTCTAAAAATAGCCACAGTGACCTTGACCTTGGGCGCAGCATCCTGAAAGTCGAACTTGCTCGAGATATTGTAATGCCCTACATTTGTGTGAAGTTATTTTAAAATCCGTTGAGAAATGTAGGCAATAGAGCAATGACAAAGTTTTTCTAAAAATATGTGATGACGTTGTTTTCTCCATTATAACACTATGGGATCTTTTTCAAACGCTCAAGGGCAGCTAACTCCGTAGTCTGTGCTCAAATCCGGCCAAATTTCAAACTCATCCAAGCTCTTATGTATGTCATCATTACCTGCAAGTATGAGAAGGATCTAAGAAAAAACAGTTGAGAAAACGTGATGACGCCATTTTCCCCATTATAACCCTATGGGATTTTTTTCAAACGCTCAAGGGCAGCTAATTCCGTAGTCTGTGCTCAAATCCGGCCAAATTTCGAACTCATCCAAGCTCTTGTGTATGTCATCATTACCTGCAAGTATGATAAGGATCTAATCAAAAACAGTCGAGAAAACGTGATGACGCCATTTTCCCCATTATAACCCTATGGGGGCTATCTGTTGCCATGGAAACCAGAGTTCTGAGCTGATGGGCACCAAAACCTAATGCAGCCTTTCCCCCACCCAAATGATGCTTCAGATAAAATTTGATTGCGATCGGCCCACTGGTCTCTGAGATATTTATGTTTGAAAGTGTTGACGCACCCACCCACCCACGCACCCACGCACGCACGCACGCACGGACGACGGCTCGACTCCCATCCTATAAGCTCACCTCTGAGCCTTCGGCTCAGGTGAGCTAAAAACTTAAACCAAAACATCCAATCAATAAAAAGACAATATTCTAAGTCCATGACCTTGACATCAAGGTCACAGAGGGGGGTGGGGGTAGTACCTTCGAAAACTTTAGACCAATATCTAACTTGAGTGCAAGTATCAAAGGAATCCATCCATGGGTTAAGGAGATATTGGGCTTTATAAAACTTTAACCAAAACATCCAGTCCAAAAAAAATACCAATTTTCTAAGTCCATGACCTTGACATCAAGGTCACCGAGTGGGGTGGGGGTGGTACCCTGTTAAACCTTAGACCAATATCTAACTACAGTGCAAGTATCAAAAGAATCCATCCATGGGTTAAGGAGATATAGGTCTTTAAAAAACTTTAACCAAAACATCCAATCCGAACGCCGACGCGGACGCTGACGCGGACGCGGACGCGGACGCTGACGCCGACGCCGTGGTGACAACAATAGCTCTTCCTGAACTTTTGTTCAGGCGAGCTAAAAAAGCAAACAGACTGGCAAATTGTAACGCAAACACTTCTCTGTGTTTAAACATAGAACTTGTTCATGTACCAATACCGCATTTAGCCATTTATGTTAATACTTGTATCTAAACACAAACCATTCACTGCTACATTTTAAGATCGTGTATTTAACGGGACAGTACAGAAGACATGAAAAGCAGTGTAACCGTTCTATATGCTCTATAAAGCATATTCTTTTTATACAGACAGGTTGAAATTTTAAAGTTTAAAACAGTAGTTTTCCTTGAGGTTTTCAAATCTATATCCTTCTGTGCTTTGCAGGAATGGTTTTCTTTCATGTTAGTTAAGTACAATGAGATCGTATTGCTCCTTTTTGGTAGAAGAAGAGCATTTTGCTCTTTCAACAAAAATAATGTGAAGATTTCTATAGCTCAACTTTGTCCTAAACAAAATCACTTGCCTCTACGGTGGATTATACCCTTATACTTCTAGCAGTTGCTTCAAGTCTATTGGGATATACGACTCGTAGAATACTGAAAAGAAGTGTTAGCCGTTTCACGTTGTCTCTTGTTGTCTAAATTCACCTGATATTTACTGTGCAATACTTTAGATTTAGCTTCGAGAGATACCAACATTATGAAATGACAGTGAACGATCTCTATATGACTTGTCTACTTTTTCAAAATTTAAACCACCCAAAAGTTACACTTTCTTGAGAATCAGTGAAAATCGCTTCAAAACTCACGTCTGCTAGATAGTAGACATAACATTGGCGCACCGTATTCCTTTTACATTATTCAGCTTTTGCTGCATTTAGATATGGCTGGAATGTTACACTAGATGGATGAATTACTATATAGTTTTAAAAAGAGACAAGATAATCAGAGACAGAACCTATCCGTTTGATATCTATAAAGACATAGTGCTATATGATCGGTTTAACACGCCATTGGTCGCTGGACCTGACTGATGAGCTGCATCGAATTCGACTGTGTTTCCTTCCATATTTTTTTTTTCGTTGACACATTTGAAAAGCTAGATCTCAGAATTGTCCTTCTACGTAGCTAACATTCAATATTTCATAATCTTCAAAGTTTTTTTTCTGTTCTAATTCAAAAGTACATTACGTTGCCAAAATATGTTGTAATGAACATTTGTTTTATAGAAATTACAACAAAAGTGTAAAATGTATCTTGCAAATGGTGAACGTACCGAGCAAAAACGGTGCCTCTTCCTTTATGATACCAACAAATGCTCAGACTAGCCTGCGCATGTGTGCAATCTGAAAATACTATGCATAGATCCTGAGGATTCCGTAGATACAAAGGGAAGAAACTACCTCAATTTACGGTGTCACGGACTGGTTTGGATCTTGGTTGTTCCCAAGTACTTTAATCAACTTCTATACCTGACACAGCTCTTATCATAACGGGTATTTAAAAATCGTTCATGAAACACACGTGCTTATCTTATAAGAGAGCACTACGCCTAGTCGCACCCCAGTCGCAACTACGCCTGACGTACGCCCGCTCTGTGCACATAGATTTAAATACAGTCGTATGATGGACTTAGTTGCGCCAACGTTTGTAATCTACGCCGGCGTAGTTTACCCCTCCTTTGTGCACTCGGGGCCCCCAGACTATTTGCGCATTCTTCAATAAACTTAAGAAATACAACAAATTAAAAGTAACATATTTTCCTAGCCGAACCTTTTCGCACTGGTATAATACAATATGACTTTTAGAGTAAATTCGATTTCAATGGCCTAAGATTTGCTTAAATTTGATAGATGTCCTTCATATTTATTGCATCTACAGTTGGAACGCAAATCCTCGAAAAGCGGTGATTGTATTTTCAATGATGGATCCTTCCACATAAAAAAATAGGCCCAAAAATGGCGAACATGGTTTTTGACGAAATTTCCCATTATTCTCAACTGTATATAGAGGCATGATTATATTAAAAAGATTATTTAAACACATAAAAATGTTTTGCGAACTAGTATTAAGCAGGCTGTCTCAACAAAATTCAGGGCCAAAATTGCTCGAAATGCTTAAATATTCATCGTCAAAGTACAATACTCTATCTCGATTCTACCGAAAACTTGCATCAACATAAAACATAATTTACAGAACGCTGAGAGTTTCTCCAATGCGCACACCTATGACATCGAAAACTTCATTATTTCTTCTTTTTGCATGTGAAATTTCAAGCAATATCGTTTTGGAACATTTTTAAATTGCAAAATAAAAGATGGCATCTGTAGTTTTAACGCTCAGGAAACGGTCTTGCACGTGAAATGAGCACCAGCAATACTTGCCGGACAGCCACAATTTAGACAGAAAATTGAGGTTGCACTTGTCAAACATTAGCACAGATTGGTAAATACTTGAAGAGGAGAAAAATTACGGAGTTTAGTTAGCTAAAATAGACTACAAACTGGTAGAACGTACCTTACCTGACTCCTGAACTGATTGGCATTTTACAAATCTGACTTTCTGCCACTCAAATTTGTGGAAATAATATCCTTTTCTAATATTATTTATCTTTCAAACAGTCATCTGTTTTCTGTCAAATAAGTTATTAGGTTGTGACATAATAAAAGAAAAGTACGTATACTGCCTCGAGCTAGATTGCCAGTCCGCATGCCATGTAAACGGATTATGCGTCGAACATGAAATGCACCAGTACGAAGTAAAGAGTTTCTTTCTTGTCGTTTCGTTTGTGTAGTTTTCGAAAATTTTACGATCTGATTTTATAATTTGCTCAACAATTACAGAGAACATATAAGCCGCGACACGTGAAAACCAACAAAGTGGTTGTGCGCCAAACGCAGACTCAGATCAGCCTCGGAATCCGCCAAGTCTGCGCAGTCTTCCCTAAGCGCTTTAAGGGTTGCTTAGGGTCTAAGCTACCTTCATGCGGACAGCGAAGAATCTGATCAGATTGGGCGGATGCCCAGGATTATCTTAGTCTGCGCTGGGCGCACAATCAAAAGGTTGGTTTTCTCGCGTCGCGGCTCAAGTTAGACAGAAACAAGCCAGGTGGGGATGAAAGGAGGCGGTTGGTGACGATGGTGGAGGTGGGTGGGGGCCAGGGAAGTGGTGGAATTCGTCTTGACTGAAGCCTGGAGTGATGTATAGGTCCCAAACATGACTTGAGCAGTCGTTGCTGTGACAGCGTACTCTCTCTCTGTGCCCGATTTGTTACACACACTGAGATTTATTACAATCATTTGAATCTTACCAGCAGTTGAGCCGCAACAGGGAAAGAGGAATCTTGTCGGATATGATAACAGCAAAATCTGCTTAGTCTAACAAGACTGCTTCAACATACAAAGCTGTAAATATAAGCGAATAGCAAAACCCTGATTGGCTTGCAAGCAAACACTTTCCGTTCTGAATTAAGTTACGAAGAGTGTTTCGTGTGTTCGATGGTGAGCCTGAAAATGTGTCGGGGTGTGCGGATGTGGGAAGTGTGGGGAAATTTTGGAGGCTTGCTACGTGCCATCCGACGTTTGGCATGTGCCACAGAACAGCCATTTATTCCGTGGAAGCGAAGTACTGTACATGAACTTAAACTGTATACGAATCGGTCCACTTTGGAAAATTCTACATCCCGAATAAGCGTAAAGACCATTTATAGTATACTTAAACAATCTGCTTGAAAGTTGAAAATAGCGGGCGTGTGAGGAACTGTTGAAATACGCATGAACTTTGTATACTTATTCAAGCAACCCATCATTGCCTTCATTTAGCAAAATGTGCATGAACAAAAAAGCTACCAGCCAAGATCCATAATAGAATGCACACATGCAAGCTGTTCATCTTAACTTTTATAACATTTGTAACGCAGGCTATCTTAGTCTTTGCTTGTTTTAGGTCACCCGTGTACTTACCCGGGCCTGCTAGTCAACCGAACAATTACAATGTTACAATTCTAGTCGGCATACAAATGAAGAATGAACATGTTAAGCATTGGCAGGAACTGAAATTGGGAGTGTAAATGTAAATGTGTGGGCCTAGGGCAACCGGGTACACTTTCAGGGGAAGCATCTCGGCAATAATATTTTTGATTTATCCTACCTTTCCAATGGGACTAAACTCTTTAAGGAAAGCATTTGCTCCTTTGGGAGCAAACAATTTTTGAAGAGTCTCCCAGTTCAGGAAAACTAACAGGAAATTAATAAAGTTGTGTATTGATAATAAGTCTACGATAATTTGTGTCAGTTATCCATGAAAACGTGTTGCGACTGTATATAGAACCTTCTCGCCAAGACTACTCTAATGTGAGGCTACATCAGTCATTTTAATAGAGAAGTAGGAAAACACGATCTGAATTATTAGTAAATGTTTTTTGTTGTTTGTTTATATGTGACTGCATAACCGAAAGGGTCCGTAATTGGAGAAATAAATGTTCTTTTCTATCCTATTATTTTAATTTTATGTAGATCTACCCGTGTACCTGCAAACCCTTCTCAAATGCGTAGCTGCTTGTACGCTAATACCCAGGTGCGTATTGTAATTTTGTCAAATAGACAAAATTTCAACAGGTATCGCCATATTTGATGTTGCTGGAATTTGTAAATTGAATAAGATTTCAATAGTAGCGGCAAGCAGACACGACTATATAAAGTATATTTTGGGCCCAATTCTTATTCTTGCTTTCAAAGGATAAACATAATTATGCGTAAAGTGTAAAACCCCCTACACTCCTGCTTCTAACCGTCCCACGAGGAGGGGGGGGGGGGGAGGGGGTCGCGGGAGGGAATTCCTCATCACTCCCAGGTTACTCATGTACAACCGTTTATTTGACTTTTTAAATCAAGCGCGTGATCTGCTACTCAAAAAAAGAAATAACCGTTAAATTACCGTTCAATTATGAGGGGAAACGCTAATCCTGAACGATAGCATGAGCTGTACCTAACATCAATTGCTGATTAAGTCCGTCTTTTAAGCCATGATTAAAAAAAACTTCTAATCGATTCAAAATCAAGTCATAAACTTATGTTTACGATTTGCTAGAGCATAGAGGTGAGAGTTGACATTATTCTATCTGACAATAAAATATGAATAAAATGAATTTGCTTGACTGTTTTATTCGGTCTTGGTTGAAGATTAATCAGTGACAGGTGTTCCGTTTCTTTCGTCAATAATTTTAATACACAGGCGGAAAAGGATGTCCTGGAATTATTTAACAGAAATATTCAATAATGGAAGTCAGACAAGTGCTCTTAAAATTTCAACCGGTGGGGCGATTTGATTAATCTGTATGGTGGCGTTAAAGTACTATGGGGTTCGTCGATAGCCATGATTTTGATGGCGACAATTTCGAACAAAAATTCGTTGCTATGGGCTTGATTATATCCCTACTCTTTGGAGCTGCGTTCCAACTGTTAGTGGGTGTTCTGTTTTTCCTAAAAGAGGACCTTTTTCAAAAAAAGACAAAAATTGCAAAATGCACTGTTATAAAGCTGAGATAATCAATAATATGGATCCGTTCGCACTGGCATGTTAGCTTTTTTCTGCTAAAAGATATTGTAGAATCAGAAAAATTTTCCTCATATATCTCGTAAAATTTCCCGTGCACCTGGCCGCTGAGCGGAATGTTATTTTTCCAATATGACTGGACAGCCCTTGAATGCAAATTATCAAGATTAGCATCAAATTGTTTCGAATACATCATTATGATAGCAAAGAAATTTTTAAAACGTCACTGACCCTAAAAAATGAAATCTGAGGGGTAACTCATCGGGTCGTGCGTGTACATATAACCTTGCAAGTTTGTTTCAAAAAGCTCAATTCGTCTTCAGCTTCAATGGTGCAAGTTTGGGAAGGGAGAAAATAAATGCACTGTGGTTGAATTTAATAAGGAGGTCGGGGCTGGATGAATTACGGGATGAACGAATCAGGAGGATAACGTTTGGTTGAGTAGGTTAATGTCATTTTCATCCTTAGTGATAGACGCGCAAAATTCCGATAGACTCATTTCAATGATAAATTTACCATTATCTAGTGGCTGACGAAAAAACTATTTTCTTGACGGCTTATATGGTGAACAAAAGTAGAAGTGATTTCTGAAGACCAAATAGCCTTAAATAGAGCCGCAAAACTGCTCTTCCTAGATACTTGAAAACTGTATACTTCCAGAGAAAACATCATAAGCCTACAAAAATAAAATTGTGGTTCATTAATACCCGATCTCCTCTGCAAGAAAATTTACCAACATTAAGTGTCTGGTTTCCTTTGTCGTTCAGTATACTAGATATTGGTATGACGGTGAATACATGTTAACCAGGTTAAAGGGTTATGGAGATGCTTACATAAATAAAAATAACAAGTATGATTTTCAAAAAGTATTTTTTTGTCTGGTTTCGTGTAGGAAATCCAACTGAGAGTTCGCGCTAAGCCATAATAGACCCGCCCTCGAAGGTAAGTAAAGATGTAAACTTGTGCGAAGTTGCTAATTTTCAGGAAAATGCATTAAATTTTTATGTAACGTGCAACAAATGTAACGGGATACAGATTTACATAAGTCGTTTGACTTTCTTCTGGATCCTTTTTGTATATTCTTCTGTATATGTCTTGTCATGTGTATTGTATTTATATTGTCAGTTTATACAAATAAAATAATGTTTATACTAAATTTTTATGGTTTTATTTAGATTTTTGTATTTGCCACAAATCACCACTTTAACGTTGCTCTGTTGGTCTGAAGTGTATATGTACTAGTCACCTGTTTAAGTTATGTACGTGGAGCTCCTCTGATACTGAAATATTATAGGCCGATTTCTCTCTCTGTTCGCCCTTCCAGCCGTTCGCCTGCGCGTACCTCCAGAAGGTACCTTTCAGTTGTTCAGAAGCTGTTATCAATAGTGATCAATACATGAACATAGATATAAATACAAAGAAGCCGAGCTGAGTATACTGTATACACATCGTATGGATGCGAGGGGGACATTTAGATGTAAACATACAAAACGATGTTGGAGACTAAGGGGACTGTATATTTAGGGGATTCCATATGCACGTACATATACAAGAATATTTTGGAGACAAGGGATATAAATATGCAGGCACACATTGTACTTGGAGACTCGGGACTTTAGATATAAACATACAAATACGTTGTCGGAGACTCCGAGGACTGTACATGTAGGGGATGCTATATATAGACGTACGTAATATACAGGGATCTGTTGCAGACAGGGTAACATGAATGTGCAGGCACACACGATACTGCCTGTTTGGGGCCCGGCGACTGGAGACTCGGAGACTGTTTAAAGATAGATACAATGCATACACCTATACATTGACGATTTGGAGACCTGGAGACTCGGAGACTGGGAGATGAAGGGGACATATATAAATACATACACCTAGACACCGACGATTTGGAGACCTGGAGACTCGGAGACTAGGAGATGAAGGGGACATACATAAATACATACACCTATACACTGACGATTTGGAGACCTGGAGACTCGGAGACTAGGAGATGAAGGGGACATACATACATACATACATACATACATTGACGATTTGGAGACCTGGAGGCTCGGAGACTCGGAGACTATGAGATGAAGGGGACATACATACATACATATGCACGTTTACATACATACATACAAACATACATACATACATACATACATCATGGAGATATATACATAGATACATACATACATCATGGAGATATATATACATATACATACATACATCATGGAGATTGATACACATATAGGGTAATATAATATTTCGTGTGGTCTTACATGACTTTCTTCCCGATTTTTGGAATAATTATTGTAGTTCTTGATGAGTAATTTTGGTACAATTTAGATAATTCTGCAATTAGTAATTATGAAGTTATTTACCTGATAGTCAGTACTTAAGCAGCTACTTGGCTCACGAACCACTGGGCATAGGGATTTGAAATTTCATATATAAACAGATCATGACAATTGAGCGGACCCATATTTTTTGCTCCGTCCAACTTGTACTTTGAGAGTTACTCCCGTTTGTTGGAATTAAAAGAACTCTTGCTACCACGATATCTGAAAAAGTATTTAAGCAAGTATAATGCTGTTTCATGTGCAGGCTGATGGTGAGTTATGCAAAAACATATATATACACTTTTAGCCAAATTCTATCAAAATATGATTGACCCGTGTTGTTTTTTTTGTGTGTGTTTTTTTTATTTTGCTCCGTCAACTTTGTGATATAATATTACCACTATGTTGCATAAGGATTTCGAGATAGGATAATAAAGTCTCATGTACAGGTTGGTTGTCAGATATGCAAAAAATGATATACTTTTGGGCAAATTCCATCAAAAGTGACTTAGTCATGCCATTTATAGGAACTTAGCATCTTCCTTGTTTTCAGACTTACAAACAGGTATGAAGATTTTAAAATTTCTGGGGAGTTTCTATAAAGATGCAACAAAACTGTGTGTCTTTTCATGTTTAGAAATCTTTAGTAGTGGCAAGCATGGGAGGAGGCGGGGTATATGCGTTTCGAAAACATAGTTTCCGGTTGACTTTGTTTTTTTGTAAAGCAACTTTATTTAAACGAAATTTCATCAAATTTCGTCAATAACCAGGACAGGAATAAGACCTCAGACCATTGTGAATTTTCTTATATTGTACTTTTCGCTTAAAATGTATTGTCCGTGAGCACACTAATAGGCGTCAAAGTTAGCAAACGTTTTAGCAATGCTAATGAATTTAAAACTGCCATTTGCAGATACAGAAGCTTTTTAACTTCATCATGTGTTCCTGTATTTTGTTTATTCCTCAGGTTTTTCTAAAACAACAGTTAAAGATTAGATTTTTCCCTAATTTTAAACATAAGTCATTGTTATAGAAATGTTTTATCTTACTGAAGGCTGACGCCAATTATCCACCTAAAATATCTTTTTCTTTTCAGCAAACCTTGGCTTATATTTCACCGCTTCTTTTGTTTAGATTACCAGAGTTTTAGCAATGTAAAACAAGAGAGTCATGAGGCCCTGAATCGCTCACCTGAGTAAAAAAGGTCAAAGGACAAATAAGGGGCGGCATTTGAACAAACCTGATAGTTTGAGGCTTTCAAGTATGAAAGGCATTGGTTAAAAAAAGAAAGAATTACCGTAACCCCCATTACTCAAAATGTTCTTTTACAAATTGATTTGACTGTATTTATCAAGTTTTATACCAAAATGTTCATCAAGTTCCATGAGCTCTTTTGTTTAAGCATATATCCATATAAACACAGAAAGCAAATTTGACCTTGCTGTAAAAAGTCAAAGTTAGCACAAGGTCATCATTCGAACAATCTTGGTAGTACTCGGATCGCCAATGCTACATATCAAATTTTAAAGTCATCCGTCAGTTGGTTCAGAAGAAGAAGATTTTTAAAGGTATCAGTCATACAAGGGTGTGACAGTTCATGTGACCTAGACCACTTGAACCAAGCTTCATTCCCGAAGGCCCTCAAATTTACCTGAAAATGAATTACAAATGGCCAACTGTCTTTCAATGCCATATTTGATATTTGGACACCTTCCTCAAAGGTCAAATATTGACCTTGACCTCTTGTACGCAGAAATCTTTAAGAACTCATTAAGGTTGACTGTATATACCAACCTTTTAGGCTAAATTCTTCAACAATTTTGATGAAGACTTATGTTCTAGCATTTTCCATATAAAACACCTGAAAGCAAATTTGATCTTGCCGTTAAAAAAAGGTCCTAGTCAACCTAGGGTCATCATTTTAACAATCTTGGTAATACTAGGGTACAGAATGCCATCGGTCAGCTTGTTCTGCAAACGAAGTTTTTTTTAAATGTTTTCAATACATGGGCATGGCGGCCATGTTTGTCAGGTGATCTGGAATGTCTGAACAAATTTTCATTCCCTCAATCCCTAAAGGCTCTATATGAAATTTGGTTCCAATTGGCCCAGTGGCTTTTGAAAAGATGTTTCAAATCTTCGAAATATGAGAGACCTAAGTCAAAGATCAAAGACTGATCTGGACCTCTTTTATTCAATAATCTTCATTTACTTATTAAGATGACTGTATATACCAATTTTAGGCCAAAATCTTCCGTAATAATCGATGAAATCTTATGTTCCAGCATTGTCTTTATAACCTTTCGACGGCTAGAGGTTTCAAGAAAATCGCTGGAAAAAGTTGACATTGCCATAAATTAGGTCAAGGTCAATGCACAGTCATGATTTGTACAAATTCTAATGGACCTGAGTCCTCAGTGCGACATACCAAGCCACAAAGCCACTGGGCATTTGTTTCTGGAAAAGGAAATTATAAGAGTAACTACCCTTCAGGAACTGACTGAACCAGATCCCAAACCCTATCCCCAACATCAAAGGGAAAGATTGACAAAGACATCCCAACAAACAATAAATTACAAGTATTAAGCCGAGTAAGCAGCTCTTTTCCCAATAAGGTGGCAACTCAGCTATCTTTACTGAACTAAATAATTTAGACCAACAGAAGGGTTACAATAAACTAAGCAAATTATACGATAAACATTTAACAACTATTTTTACCTATTTTCTATTTTTATTATAGAAGGGTTAAAATGAGAACATGATAAATTAAACAGCACCGAACAAAACACAAATGCAACCGCAACGAAAGTACCGCCTTGGGACGGTCAGTATTAACTACTGGGGGGTTTAAACCGGTTTTACTGGGCCCAAACCTTCACCCTCACCCTCCGCCACTGTGCACACAATTTCTTTGTAGTTCGGTTCGTATGGAGGTCCCCTAACTCATCAGAGAGTCATCACGGCCAACAATTATAATCAAGAAAAGACTGTGATGAAGAAAGGATGAGGACTCGACAGCCAAAACGTGTTGAGACACCTGGCGATCCCTGGGGCGTCAGCAACACCACTGGAACACTGGAGCAAAAGAAGACCACCAGTTGAACCCCGGTGGGCCAAGAAACAGACAAACATCCAGCCCCAACCAACTAATATATAGCTTTATGTAGGGGCTATCATAGAGTCTGAACCCCGACCCACCGGCGTGCAATTAAAGAGGACAGCAAAGTTGTCAACCGTGATTGGGTTAACCACTAAGCATGAAGACTGTCTCATTACATCTATGTTATAGCCAATGCGTTTAAATCGCATGATAATTTTCTTAAATTGATCAGGAAATTCTGTTTCCCCTACGATTTTGCGTAATTTATATACTAAGTCACCATAAAATTCAGGTTCCGATAGGCCTTGTTGCAAAAGTGACCTTAACCCTGTATTATATTTAGAAACCAATTCAAAGTGTCTACGATAAAATTTAGAAAAAGCTTTCCGAAGTTTATGATACCGATACCCCTGCTGTAAAAGCTTGGCAGTCAAACTTTTATTACGAGCACTGAAATCAGCCAAATGACTAGACACCCTAGCGAAGCGAATAAGTTGAGAAATGTAAACACCATAAGAAGTTGTGCGGAGAACATCACCATCCAAAAATGGAAAATTAACAATGTCGAAATCAAAATCATCGCGTTTGTCATAAATTTTAGATGAAACAAACCCGTCTAAAATTGAAAAATGTAAATCCAAAAATGGAGCCTCGGTATCAGAAGTATTTGCTTTATTTAACTGCGATTCAGCAGGATAAATTTGACTAACCATTCCTTCAAAATAAGGATTGTCAATATTTAAAAAAGACTTATGAAGGGCTTTTACCATATATGGCTTCAATCGGCCAAGTGGCTTCAAAGGTGAAGATGCTTGAAAATGTTGACTGGAGACAGAATTTCAGTGTCCTTGAATAAAGGTCAAAGAATGGCATTGGCCTTAAGCGACAAATGTTTTTCATCCAGTCATTTAGTTAACCATATTTACCAAATATTATACCTTAGACTTAAATAGTTTTCTGAGAAATTCACTGTTTTAGCATTTTCTCACACCAAAGCATAATGTAATAAAGTTGACAGTGTCATAAATTAGGTAAAGGTCAACCGACTGTCATCATTTGTACAAAGTATGATGGGCTCGAATACCCAATACAACATATTTAGGCTCCATGTGAAATATGGTTTCAATCAGCTCAGTGGTTTCAGAGGAGAAGATGTTTGAAAATGTCGACAGGAGACAGAATTTCAGAGTCCGTGAACAAAAGTAAAAATATGGCCTTAACCTTGAGCGACAAATTTCTTCATCTGAGAAATCCACTGTTTAAGCATTTTCCCATACAAAAGCATACTGTAACAAAGTTGACCGTGTCGTAAATTAGGCCAAGGTCAACCTACGGTCATCATTTATACAAACTATGATGGGCTCGAATGCCCAATGCTACATACAATGTTTTAAGGTCATAGTCTTTTCGGTTCTAGAGAAGAATTTTGAAGAGTTTTACCCTATATAGGCGTGACGGCAATCTTGGTCATGTGACCCTGATACCCCGAACAAACTTTCGTCTCTGGACCTAGGTAGGCTCTATTGAAATATGGCTTCAATCAGCCCAGTTGTTTCAGAGGAGAAGATGTTTGAAAATGTTGACGACGGTCGGACGGATAACGAACGGACGACGGATGCCTGGCTATACTATAAGCTCATCTATGAGTCTATAGGCTCAGGTGAGCTAAAGAAGCCTGTATAAATGAAATATCTATTCAAGTTTGGAAAAAATACATCCACTGGCTTTAAAGGTATCCTACATTGAAGACTCTATCTTGGAAAAATGGGTCAAGGTCACCAACTACTAAACGTCTTGAACATGTCACCCGTCACAAGTCTGATGAATATCCATCAATCGGTTCGAGGTATAACTCATTTTTAGAGAACAAATACGCATTTGTAAGTTAGCTTTAGACCTTGAAAATGAGGTAAAAGTCATCAAAAGACAGTAAACTCTTAAGATTGTCCCGAAGGTATATGTATGAAAGTGGAAATAAAGCCAAAGGCTAATCAGATATATCAATTTTTAGTGAAATTTGACATATCTAAGTCCTCCTGTGACCTTGAAAATGAGGTCAAGGTCACCTAAATCTGATTAGCTCTTAAGCTAGCCCCAATGATGTATCCATGTAAGTTTGGTGCAATACCATCTACTGATTCATGAGATATTGTAATTACAGGAAATTATCATCTAAGTCCTCCAATGTCCTTGAAAATGAGGTCAAGGTCACAAAAATTAAATTGAGCTCTTAAACTTATCCCAATGATTTATTCATGCAAGTTTAGTGAAATTCCATCCATTGGTTCAGGAGATATAATGGCTAAAAGAAAATGCAATCTAAGTCCTCCAGTAATCTTGAAAATGAGGCCAATGTCACGAATATCTAATCAGCACTTAATCTAGTCCCAAAAATGTAGCCATGCAAGTTTCATGAATTCCATCTACTTGTTAATAAGATACTGCTGGTACAAGAAATTATCATTTAAGTCATCCAGTGACCTTGAAAATGAGGTCACGGTCACCAAAATCTAATCAACTCTTTTAGCTAGTCCCAATGATGTATCCATGCAATTTGGTGAAATTTTATTTATTGGTTCAGAAGATATCATGGCCACACGAAATTATCATCGAAGTCGTCCAGTGACCTTGAAAATGATATCATTGCCGACGCTGACGCCGACACCGACGCCGGAGTAGTGCAATAGCTCTTCCTGGACTTCGTCCAGGCGCGCTAAAAGGTCAAGGGAAAAGCCGGATTTTCAGAATAGAATTTTTCAAGATTAATTCGGCAATTTAATACGTCTAGCAGCTTCCCAGTACAATTGAACCTGTCTTAAGGGGTCACTGTATTAAGAGATCACCTGTCTTTAGCAGCCACTTTTTGGAGGTCCCTTAGACAATAATACAGTGCAAATGAACCTGTATTAAGGAGTCACCTGTCTTAAGCAGCCAATTAAGCAGCCAAGAACGTGTAAGACCATGCTTCTGACATATAAAGAGATATCAACATTTAAACGATGCCTGAATGTATGAGGTCGTGAGGGTCGTTCAAAAAGTCATTGTCAGCAATTACGTTAAAAATACTCTACGGCCGTCGGAAGGATTTAAGCACCTGAAAGCAAATTTGACATATTTTTGATCTTGGTAATACTCGAGTACCGGAAGCTACAAGGCCATCGGTCAATTGGTTCTGGAGAACACGATTATTTTGGCAGTTTAGGGTTTTTTGTTGTTGTTTTCGTAAATTGACGTGGCGGCCATATTGGTCATGTGACGTGGACCGTTTGAACAACGTACGTTTCCTCAATCACCGAAGGCTGTATATGAAATTTGGTTACAATTGTTCCAGTGGCTGAAGAGATGATGTTTGAAATTATCGAAGTTCGAGACACCTGGGTCAAAGGTCAAATAATGAACTTGACCTCTTGTACTTAAAAATCTTCATGCACTCGTTCAGCTGATGACTTTACATATCAAATTTTAGGCTACATTCTTCAACAGTCACCATGAAATTTAATGTTCCAGCATCTTCCCAAATTAATGCATCAGAAAGCGAATTTGACCTTACTGCAAAAAGTCGAGATTAACTCAAGATCATCGTTTGAATAATCCTGGCAGAACTGGTGGACCCGGTACTACAAACCAAGTTTCAAGGCCGTCACTCAGTTGATTCTGGAAAAGAATTTTAAATGTTTTACCGTGTCTGAACGTGGCGGACATGTGACCCAGACCATTTGAACAATATTTCGTTCCCACAAGCCCTAGAGGCTATATCTGAAGTTTGGTTACAATCGGCCCATTTGTTTCAGAAAAGAAGTCGTTTGTAAATGTGGACGGGCGACGGATAAACGGGTGACGACGGACGGCAAAACCTGCCTATACTATAAGCAACCCCGGAGCCTCTGGCTCAGGTGAGCAAAATCCTGTAACTGTATAAAAAGCGAAAGTCAAGAAACGTCCCAAGCAGGTTTGGTGCAGTTTTCTTGTGATTTACGGAATCTGTCATTTTTAATATATTTTGGCTTTTGTGGGTAGTACAGCCACCAGATTTCATTTGTGCATACAGCTTTAAAAACTCAAGATAACATTCTTTAACGCAAGGCGATCTGTGGTGAATCACCCTTCTTTCATGAAATACAGTACGGTTTTGCAGATTCTAATTCGCTTTCCTTCAGTGAGCCTTAGATGCACCAGATTTCGTGAGTGCATGCGACCAGTCGATCAGGATGGCATGCTATAACACTTGGTCATCATGGGTCATATGATGTACTTCGCTTATTCAAAGCTGTACAACCGGTCTCCCATTGCATTTATAACTGATCTATCCAAAGCAACGCTTCCGTTGTAGTGTAGTAATGACTTCTTTTTCTTCTATAAATAGTATTCCATGTTCCATTAAGGCAGGCTACCTGGGTTAGATCTGTCCATTTTGCTATCTGCTCGTACAGTCTTTCTAGTAGAGTTGTTACTTAATTTTGCTGTTTCCCGCTTGATGTTGTGGGTGTGATGTGGAAAATGATTGAACAAGTTACTGTTCATTGCCTCTATACCTTATACTGTGTGTGTCTTGGATACACAACACTTGATCAGGGCATACAACTATATAGTTACGCTCACTATATCAGCTGATGAAATACACTTGTCCATTTTATCAGCTGATAACAAACTTGCCAGACTAAGATAATGGAATTTCCAGTTCTAAAGATACTTTTCATTTCCAACCCCTTGTTCGCCCCTGATCCAAAGGTTCTATTATAAGTGCGACTTTGCGAAACAAAGACGGGTTTATGCAATATCCTTCGTGTGAGTGATAAAATATTGACGTATTGCGTTTAGCACGGTTTCTAGGAGTAAAAAGTATGCAAAGACCAGGAACTGAAACAATCAAAATCGAAATCAAGCCCTCAAACCATAGTTGGAAACAACTAAGATTAAAAATAATCAAGATACAGAGAACATATGGCCAACCGAGTTAGCAGCTTGTTCCAAAAAGGTGGCCACTCAGCAACTCAAACCGAATCAAAAATAATAAGAACATACATAAGGTAAAACATCACAGAAACTCTGACACCAAAAACAGGCAACAGAGAACCACAACAGAACTACCGCCTTGGAACGGTCAGTAATGAATTACTGGGGGGGGGGGGGTGGGGGGGCTTAAATCGATTTTACAGGCCCAACCTCACCCTCAGTTTCTGAAGTGGAAACCGCAAGGGCTAGAGTCTTCAAACTTGCTCCATTGATACGTCTGGGGACAATCTACTAAAAGCAGCAATGCATAGTGAGCCATGAACTATATGTTACGGTTGAATGAACATTGAAAATGGTGTTTATCTGTTGCGTGTAGCTCAGTTTCTAAGTAAATGCAAGGGCTAGAGTCTTCAGGTATGCTCCACAGATGCGTCTGGAATAGAGCTACTGAAAGCGGCGATGTATTTTTCCCTGGCCCATATTTAACGGTTGATTGAAGATAAAAAATCTATTCACCTGTAGCGTTTAGCTCAGTTTCAAAGTAAACGCAATGGCCAGAGTCTTCAAACGTGCTCCATATATGCGTCTGGAAAAGATTTACTGAAAGTAGTGATACGTATTAAGCCATGACCTATATTTTATCGATGATTGAACAGAGAAAATATTAACCTGTTCCGTTTATCTCAGGTGGCTAGTGGACTAGTACAACTAAGGCGACTAACGACTAAAGTCTAACACTATGCCAAAAACTAACGATGGCGGATTGTCTGACAAGTTTGCGAAAACGAAATTCCCGACTTCAGAAACCTTTGGTGGCATATATAAGGTCTCTAAGTTCGTGAACAAAGTTTTCCAGTTTCTTTCTTGAATAGTAATCAAATAATAAATTATAACCCCTTCTTTTCAAATAAAGCAAAAAAAGGAAAACGAGCTAGATCCGCCACGCTTTGTTATTTATTTAACCGTGTCCAATCACGTGCATTTCACCGTTGCGCATAGTTGTACATCTTTACTAATTTGAGTTGTTGTTATTCATTTGTGTGATTGACATTTGGGTTGAAAATGGCTGAACAAGCCAGTGGAACAAGCATGAGTAGGATGAAAATTCGAGTGGAAAAGTCCTCCGAGGGCGAGAAAGCCTTTGAGTGTTTTCTACCTCTAGTGGGTTGGCTGGGCGGTCGGGTCGGGCGATGGTGATGGGTAGCTTTCAGTACTGGTGCGTCCTACTTATTTGGATTATTTTGGGGCAAGGACCGGCAGTGCTTGCTATCTTGCAGTAGATACGGGAAGGGTTGTTTGGACGTTTTTTTCTCATCTGTCCTTTCTCCTTTCTCGCCTACTCTCTGGGAGACGGCCCGATATAGACTGAAATACTATCTCAAAGGGCCGTGAAAACCTAAACGACCAAACAACTAATTACCTCCCGCTGTCATTGTCGTAAACAAAGAAATATATTTTTTTTTTAAATCCTACAACTACATATAGTACCCTGGTGCAATGGTATGAGAGTCGGACCTGTATATGGGCTCCGGCTGAAAGCACATATTTTTAAACATCTTAACGCTCTTTATTTTCCTTCTCTCTCCTCCCCCCCCCCCCCTCCCCCCCCCAAAAAAAAAAAAAAAAAAAAGGAAAACGAAAATATCAATGGAATGGCTTCATTAGTTTTCATCACCTCCAGAGCCTTCAATTTTTCTCATTGTTTTGCAAAATTTCGTAGCATGCGGGGCAAATCGGATATTTTGCCAATTCTAGTAAGCTCCTAACAGTGTAGAGCCTATATAAATATACTGCGATAGTGACCTAGCATACACATTTTTCCCCAATGCCTCCAACAACGGGTCCTTCCGAGCGGCTCCGCGGAACGAATCCATAATAGAACCGTCTGGGTACCCGAGTCCGTCTGTCATCTGTGTCAAATTCAAAGATAGTGTGCACGTAGTTCCTGGGATCGGTATCCGACCTAGCCGCCCCAAAACGTGCCTGAGTACGATCGAATGATTGGGGCCTCGGTTTAAATTATTATCTGGAATAGAAGAAGAGCGAAACGTCGAAATATATGACAAGAACGCTCATACGAACGGCTAAGCAATGCTTTTGTGTAAAGCGCTCAATAGACTTACAGGACCAGCACCACTATCCGAGGTATAGGTCCAAATGCAACATAATTGCATGTAAAACACTTCGAAGAAAGCTTAAGAATAGAATAAAATGACGACATTAGGAGAATAAGTTGCAGAGTTCTAGATGCGAGTGGGCAATGGGTGACAATTTTTGTCAGATCTGCTAATAAACCCCTCATCCGAACCGCCTCAAAGAGGCTGGATGAGGGACCACAAGCCTGTCAGTTCATCTGCCGTCACACTGTGTCTGGGCAGGCTTAGACATACTAAGCGGTTAACCTGTTTACCAATACTGAGTGCACATACTTCCGCCAGTAACAGACAACTACCCTTGCCGGCAGCCCGCTAGCGCAGTCGGCAGCGCGTCAGACTGCAGGTCAAGGGGTCCTGAGATCGATTCCCAGACAGGCCACATAACGCTCGTGGAGACTGATCATGAAATATTTTCTACGGTCATTCTTTCCCTTCTGCTGATTCAAGAAGGGCAGTTGTCATTTACTGGCGAAAGTATGTGAACTAAGTACTGGTTAAACGTTTAGGAGATCTAATTAAAATCTTAAAGAGCTTCTTCGAGAGCAGAGAACACATTCGAAAGAAGGAACAGTGTCATGGAATAGTCTGAGTAGGTTAACTGACCGCCTAGACATGACCTTAGCTGTTTACTTGGCCGTAAATGCTCAACAAAACAAACAAACTCACAACTGCCCTTAAGTCAGCGGAAGGGAGAGAATGAGCGTAGAAAATATTTCATGACCAATCTTCACGACTGTTCAGGGGCCGGGCTTTGGAATCGAACTCGCGACCGCTTGATCTGCAGACCGACGTGCTGCCGACTGCGCTAGACGGCTCGGTAGGACACATGTCAAATTCTGAGGGTACCAAACTCTCTGCATAGGGTAAAGGTGATTTCTAGAATCTCCACATGTAACGCCTTTCGTGCCTGAACTGGTCCTCCATGTGTGAACGAGACCTTGGCATGTAAATGGGCGGTTCATCAATGAAAACAACGAAAACAACAAAAAAAAATAAAACAGGTGATGTGAATTGAATCTCCTCCAGTGACCGGCTCCTCCATGGTCGGAAAGGATTCACCACGAGTGAAGGAAACCGTTATAGGTGAACCAAACAAGAAGCTGTAAACTTGATCTGCACGTGTGAACATGTGTCTGACAGGGCCTCCATGTATGAACATTTCTGCTTGTTAGAATGGCTTCTCCAGGTGTGGACGAGATACCCATATAAACGGGACGGGTCGTGTAAACGAGATAGGTACATATGTACGTATGAACGGGACACCCACCTGTGAAAAGGTGCTGCACGCTAGATGGAGACCTTCGCGGGTCCTGTATTTTTCAAAGATCCAGCACGTAAAACGGGACATGCAGTCTGATTATCCAAGTATGCAAGGGATCGCCACAGGCGAACGGAAAATCCATGGTTGAACGGGCTCTGCGCCTGTGAAGTGTAAACGGGACCTCCACGTGTTAACGGGATCCGCATGTGAGAAAGGAACCTTCATTTGTGAACGGGTGGTCCATATGTGAGCAGGAACTGCATTTGCGAACAGGACCGCCACCTGTAAATGGATCTTCCACAAGTGAACGGACCTCCACATGTGTATTGGACCGCTACATGTGAACGGGGCCTGCACAAGTGAACGACATCTGCAAGGCTGTACCTGCGAAAGGGAACTACATATGCGAACGGGATGTCCATATAGGAACGGGGCTTTTTCAACGGATCCTCTACGTGTTGTTAATGGGACTGTCCATGTGTGAACGAAACGTGAATGTATGAACAGGACCTCATTCCGATGTAACATTTAGGCTCAAATGCGCAATACGTGAATATTATACAAGTTTCTATCACAAATATGTTTGGACTGTATTGACAAGTTTCAAGGAAACATAGCGAGTTGCGACTCTAGAATGACGCTAGATGAATCCCCCTCCTAAGGAAAAAATGTTATACAAGATTCTATCACAAATATGTTTGGACTGTATTGACAGGTTTCAAGGAAACAAAGCGAGTTGCGACTCTAGACTAACCCTAGATAAATAAAAAAAATTCACGTGTCTTGTCTAAGTAATGCAGAAGACAACTTTTAAATGAAGGGACCATTTGCCTTTTAAAATTGTCCAGGGGTAGCAAGTTTTTCATTTTAAAATGGTTCCTAACTGGCTAAGTAATGACTTTCATCAGACTGACACTGTTTGGTGTGATGGACTTTCGAATAGGGACAAACTACATCTTCAAGACTAAAATGCTTGCAACAGATCGGCGCGGAGAGTTGGGGAGGGCGAAGGGGTTGGGTGTCCTGTGGGATTATAATTTTCTCTGCCTCGTCTTTGTCTCAACCCTATCTTTCCTTTCTACTATCGCGTTGTGAGACGGCTCGACGTAACTCAAATATTATTACTCAGTAAAACAAACAAAAAACCATCAAACCAAATGCCGATTCAAGTATTGGCATCAAGCCAGTTATATTTTAGGTTTTCATTATTTACTGTCACTCAACGTTCAGGACCGCCGTGCAGTGCAAAGTTAATGTTGACGTCGGCTTAACGAAAGCACTCGTACATCGCATAATCTATCTATCACATTTTGAAGTCATACAGGCAACAGCTCTAGCAAAAGAGACAGCAGTTATCGCTTTGGGCTCGGCCATGTCGTGACGTTACACTTGAACGTTTTGAATGTGGGGTGATAGAAGTTACGTTTAACAAATAAGAGTCAAAGTTTTACCCTAAGGTGAATGGGTATACTTTCAAAGGAAACAACTCTGCCATTTTCATTTTTTGCCTTCCTTTTCAACGAGAGTCAAGTGTTAAACAGAATAACTTGCCCCCCCCCCCCCTCCTCTTCCCCCCACCCCCACGTGCAGAAAAGTTCTTTCCTTTAAGCGCAGACCCCATTTTAATGGAATTTATCTTCCAGGAAAGCAAATAGGAAGTCACTAACATTGTTGTTGTTCCCCTTTCCAAAAATGGCGGAAAAACATTAACGTGTACTCTTTTACCTACATATTTTTTTCAGGTGACCTTTAGCCTTTCTTACTTATTGTTGAGGATTGGGGAAATGTTGAGTACAAGTTCTAAACATAATTCACACTGAGGTTCAAACTTTCCACGCGTCTCGTATTGTTACAAAAAGTCCAGGCTTCCACTCATCTCTGTAGGCCTCGTTTTAATTTAGCCACATACCTAAATCTTGGGCCACTGCTCACACCGGGTAGGCGGCAATCGAAAACGCTCTTAACAATCGATTAACGCGGGTCAAAACCCGTTAGAAACAGCGTTTTCGATTGCAAATTGGGGACAATTGGGGACAATTTGCAATCGAAAACGCTGTTTCTAATGGTTTTGACCCGCGTTTGTCGACTGCATGAGCGTTTTCTATTGCCTCCTACCCGGTGTGCTGCTGGTGTAATATTAAAATTTGAACCTGTTGAAAAAGTGACCCAACTGGCCACTTTTCAATGTTGAATATCGACCCATAGAGCATTTTTCAGTGTTGAAAATTGACCTGGGTCAAGTTTCAACATTGAGAATTGACGCTTGGGGTCATGTTGCACGGGGTCAAAATTTAATGTTATCCGGCTCAAGAACCTCGGGGCGAATACCCCATCATTTAAAGTTTACATTGTAGTATACAAATCAGTTTTCCCGATTCAATATGATTTATATTTGATGTGATGCAAAGGATGTAAATTTTTATCAGGTTTGGCAACGTCGAAATCTACAGTCACATTGGACGCTTCAATGGATATATATATATAGCCGTTCACTATTCTAAACAGTGAGTTTAGTCTTTAGTCAATAGCCGATAGCAGCATTAGTTGTACTGGTCCAGTAATCGCGATGGTTAGTGTTTACAAACTTCTCCACAGACACGTCCTTGGAAGATCTACTGAAAGCAGCGACGCATATCGGGTCATGACCTATATATTACGCTTGATTGAATAAAGAAAAAACTGGTTATGCTTAGCTCAATTTCTAAGTAACTGCAAGAGCTAGAGTCTTCAAACTTGCCCCATAGATACGACTGGGAAAGATCTATTGAAAGCAGAGATGCATGTTGTGCAGTGAGTTGTATTCCATGGTCCAAAGATTGTGCCTTGCATAGGATAATGACTCAGTATGACAAAAGGTTTTACCTCAACCTAACAGTTGGTCACAACAACCTATATTTCTTAGTCCAGTGATTTTGCCTTAGTTCTTGAAGACTATTAAATGTACAAACATGATTGCTTGCGATAATGACTCAGTATGACCGGATGATTGACCGCAAATGAACAATAGGTCCATTAAGACTATTTGATATACGAACATGATTCTTCTGATAATGACTCAGTATGACCCAAAGTTTGTCCTACAACAAACAGCAGGTCACAGTGACCTTCATTTCATGGTTCAACCATTTCGACTTATTTCTTGAAGACTTATAGATGTACGAACATAATTGCTTGCGATAATGACTCAGTATGACCGGATGAGTGACCGCAAATAAACAGTAGATCAACAGTGACCTATATATCATGGTCCGTTGATTTTGCCTAATTTTTCTAATATAGTACATGGATTTATTCTAAACTTTGGTTGGTGGTTTGGGCTTGCACTGTGAGTGACCTCAAACTGATTGTAGGTCACAATGACCTATAGTTCTGGGTCCAGCGATTTTGCCCACATATTTTTACGTCGCTGTTTTATGGATTTGCATCATCCTTGGTTAAATGGTTTGAGCTGACACTGTGAATGTTACATCTAAATAGAAGTCCAGCGTGACCTATATTTTGATGGTCCAGTGAGATTTAACCTCATAGTTATAACACTATTTCATGGATTTGCTTTATACTTGTGTTAAAGTTGACACAGTGAGTGACCTCATAAATTGTAGGTCAGTGTCGCCCATTTGTCATTGTCCAGTAATTTTGCATCAACTTTCTCACAGTTTTACATGGATTTGCATTAAGGTTGCGTTATGGGTGTGGGCTGACACTGTGAGTGACTTCATGCTTATTATAGGACATTGTGATCTATATTTGATGTCCAGTGACTTAAGGCAATATCTCTCAAACTGTTTCATTGACCTTTTTACACTTGGTGTAATGGTACATTCCTATATAATGATTGACCTCATGTTATCTCTAGGTCACCGTGACATATATTTCATTGTTCATTGAAAAGTCATATCTCTGACAAAATATTAGTTGTTTGAATTATTCTAAGGAGAACTGTTCATTCTGACACTGCAGTTGATCTCATTTCACTTGGCCGGTATTGGCCATATTAAACTTGCGTTTGTTCAAGTCAACCACCCGCAAAGTCGCGCTTTATTGTCTTTTGACAATTCTTGTTTTTTACTTTACCGACCTATTTTCTTACAAACAAGTGTAAAAGTTATTTGATTGGCCTGTTGCTAAGTTTAAAATTCACATAGTTGCGTGTGCTATGAAACAAATATAATAATCCTCTGTTAAGTTCCAAAGCAAGTTGATTACAGTTTATTGTACTTTTAAAATGCGGGTTTTTTGTATGATTGCTGACAGTTTGACATTTCGGTTGTCATGGTAACGTAAATTTTGAACGAAATAATACTTATTTTTTGCTTTGGTAGACAAGTTTTTTTTTTGTTAGCTAGAATTTGTATGAATTGTTAGAATGTACCTTTGCTGAAGGTAGATAATTGGTTTTGAAAATAGTGTTTTAGGTAAATTCACTGACGGTTCAATTTTCTGTTGCACCATAAGATCAACAAGAAGCATTGTAAAACATTTTAATTTCCAGTATGAAAAAAGCAGAGATGAGTTATTTTGATTCTGTAGAAATTGCTGATATACACCTCTTCTGAAGAGAACTAATGTACTTTTGAAATGCTATTTTTATGTATAATTACTTACAGTTTGACATTTTGGTTGCCATGGTAACGTAAATTTGGAACAAAGTATTACTTTTTGTTTTTAGCATTAGTAGACCAGATATGGGTTATCTATAATTTGTATGGATTGTTAGTATGCACTTTTGCTGAAAGTAGATAATATGCTATAAAGATGATGTTTTCAGATAAGTTCACTGACGGTTTGAAGTTTCTGTTGCCATGAAAACGACAATTTGGAACATTGTAGAATTTTTATTTCTTATACCAGTAAAACTGATGTTGGATAGCTGGACATTGTATGAATTGTTTCTGCACACTTTTGCTGTTAGCGGATAATTAGCTTTGCAAATGGCCAATTTTGACCATGTATAAAATGTGTATCTATGGTGACACTTATGTTGCTAAGCAACATATTGTGAATGTGATATGGTGTTTTTTTCTGTGTTGTATAAGAAGTGCTTAGGCAGTTTTTTTTAATGAGAGGAATAAAAGATCAATATGAACAGTATTCATATCTCAATTATCAACCTGCAAAATGCCAATTTTCAATTTTCTCTTGGATAAATTTTGTCCCGTCTTCACGAAAACTTTAAATCCCGTTTCCATGGCAACCACTGCCAGAAAAAATGCTTTGTGCTGTGAAGCTTTTTCATGGAGTCTGATAAAATGGAGGAAAAATTAATAATTTCTGTGACTAGTCATTTATCACCATCTGCCTGATTCTTAGGGAGAGTGCTAATTTATACTTCTATCAGCTCAAGTTATCATTAAATTTCACATCTTTATGTAATGTCCGGCCTTTGTAATTGTCTACGTCTGTCGTAAGAAACATTTGTACATACAATGTACAACTTATGTCCGCGCTCAGTACATCCTCTATAGATCGTTGTTAGCCCTAGAAATGATCTCGCTCTAAGTTTCCCAGCCGTATTTGAGAGATAACGCAGTCTGCTAATTATCTCACTACACAGGCAACATATTGATATTAGGATTATTTATACAACACCTGTAAGAGATTTATGAAGGTGGCATATCGTAAATTGCAGATAAGCAT
Organism: Ctena decussata; assembly: GCA_963989385.1. Taxonomy (NCBI): domain Eukaryota; kingdom Metazoa; phylum Mollusca; class Bivalvia; order Lucinida; family Lucinidae; genus Ctena; species Ctena decussata. Next base: position 19,030,778 of record OZ022502.1, read on the forward strand.
ATTATCTGATTGATGTACATGTTAAATATTTATTATGAGGCCGAAGTAAGTTATAGGAGAAAATGTCTGCAGAGAGAGAGAGAGAGAGAGAGAGAGAATTAGATAGATTTCATGTGTGTGACCACGCATATAGCTACATGTATAATCTAAAACTGCAAAACTGCAAACTACTACTCCCAATTTAAAATTATCATATAACGAATTTCGAATTTATTCATTCATTTGGAGTTTTCATCTATTTCAGACAGTATTCAGTGTACAGCAGTTCGAAGGGTTTGGTTGGTTGTTTTGGGTTTAACGGCCCTTTGAGTATTTCTGTCTATATTGGACCGTCTCCCAAAGAGAGGAAAAAAGAAGGGAGAAATGATAGACAAGAGACAAAATGTCCAAACAACCCCAACCGCACCTACTGCAAGCACAGTAAGTCCTTGCCCTATTATAATCCAAATCATTAGGACGCCCCGGCACTGGAAGCTTTACCCAACACCATCGCACAACCCAACCACTGCAGTTCAAAGGCAGAGGGAAGAAAAGTCATAATAATAATAATGCACGATCTCTCCCAAAACTGTTTCAAGCGCAGTAGGTCTTTTTCCCATGTGGGATGCCCCTTTACCACAGAAACTGATGCACCATCATCCAATTCTAAAACACACAATTTATTCATAAAACACTTAATGAATAGAATTACTACCAAGCACATCGATATTTCCTTTTAAACAAAAATATATAAGAGTTGTAGCTGGACATCGTAGCTCACCTTTGATTATGAAGTGCAAAGCTATGGAATAAAAATAATAATAAAAAACTAACCTTCAAGTACACGTTTTTCAAATATACTAGCCAAAAGTTCAAACCGGCCATTCATATTTTATCGACTTTCTTCAACTCCCTAACAATCTCACAGATCTATATACATCCCAAAATTGGCAGATACGTCAGTCACTTTAGCCATCAAAAGGTTAAACAAAAATTTTAACATTACATCCAGGCTGCGCCGATGAACACAAGTACTCCCATTTTTATAATTCACAAAATTCAACATTTTAATAATTAGAAAATCAGTTTGTTAAATATCCAATTTACGTGAGCAAAATCACTTCATTACTAATGCAAATGACTGAAGAAACAGATTTATGCAGAACTCAATACTCTTCCTGCATGACAGTAGTCGCTTTTGGTCAAAATGTTGAAGTTACCCCACCAGTCATTGCAACTTCTTGTTAATTTTGAAAACGGGGAGACTCGTATTTATCTGTGCCTCCTGGATACAGTGTACTTAATAATGCTTAACATTTTAATTGTGTGGTTTACCGACATATTTGCCTATCTATGGCTGCAAAATGAAATGTGAGATTGCTAACAGCATTGAGAAAAAGTGATTAAACTAAGTGGCCGGTTAGAACTTTTGGATAGTTTATGAATACTGGAAACAGTTTAACGGTCTTTTAAAAGGTTGCGGCTTTCATGCCCCCTTCCTCTCCTCCCCGCTCACAACCACACACACGTCTGTAATAAAGTATGTACGATCCTTTGGCCTCCTAAAAACATATTAAAAGTCACCCTTTTCAGTAAAACTCCCCATGTTATGTTCATGGAAATGAGGATTAAAACTCATGTAATTTGGAAATTTGAACTGTGTTTGGGCTTGACTTTGCTTTGAAAGACTATCATAAGAAGAATAACTTTAACGTTATTATTATTTTTATTTTATATTTTTAAAAGTATTTATTTTACATCAGTTATAACAGTCTTTATGCTGTACAATGCAAAGATATGGGAAATAACAAATTAATGTGTATACCACATTTACATAGATTATTAAAACATTACAGCTAAAGCCAGAGAGAGAGAGAAAACCCGGTTTCAAAAAAAATGTTGGAGACTTATTGTTTACTTTTTTCTATTTAGTGTATAACAATATTATAGTTAAAGCCAGAGAGACAGTGAGAACCCGGTTTGAAAAAAATGCTGGAGACTGAGTATGTACTTTGTTTAAAATGGGAAATCATTAATCATCGGTCTATAGTATAGGAATCGAAGAAAAACCATTAAAAAAAATATAATCGGCGCAGATTAAATGGAAGCATGTTTTATAATACGTCCTAGTTGAAGAGTTGACAATAACTTTCATGAATATCACTCAAGTGAGCTATGTTTGTAGGCACTGACAACCGTAATTTTGACACTGGGTAGCGACAATGACCTATCTCAAAATTGAGGTGCCCAATAAGGAACTCCAAAATAGACCGCGGTCAATCTTGAGATTGACCTGATTTGAAACCAGTTACCAACATTATGCCCTGCTTGTGTGTATAAAACCGAAAATAGAAATCGAAAGTAGCTCTACAACGAAAAAAAAAAAGAAAGTTTTGAATATCTCAGTCTGTTTTTGATAGAATTTCTATTGTAAATTTACAAACAAGAGAAATATTTTGAAGTAATATCTGACTGAGTGCTTGTATTCACGCACTGCAGTACGACGGGAAAAACGAAGATTAAATACTCATTGACATTTGATATTATTGGCTTAATTTTGACATACGCGTTAGTGAACAAAGAAATCGTATGAAATGTTGAACAATACTGAAATTATACACGGTTGTGCCGCGAAAAAGACGGCTGTCGTCATAAAGTATTTTTAAATGCAACCAGAGTAGTTTTACTGTTCTGGTACACATGATACAGTTTTTTTTCTTTCCTACTTGAAACTAGGTCCCAACAACCCCTGAAAATGCAAAGATTTTTCGATTATTTGTTTTTGAAAGTTTGTTTTTAGTTATATATTCATATATTTTAAATTGGCCATTTTAATGAAGATTATATGCATCAGTCAAATGGCATAGTATATGCTAGGCAAAATAAAACTTTTGTGAAATTTCTCGCGTAGTTATACGACCGGTTGTGGTAGTACATGTAGTTTATGTAGTTATTATGAGTTCAAATAGTACCAGCCTACATAGACCAACTTGACACGACCAGCCTCAGAGCGGCCGTATGCATGTAGCGGCATCAAAGCGAACCGCACCGTAAGAAAAAAAACTCCAAAACTTAGCTATTATTCTGCTGCATATAAATCGAAATAACATAGCTCCATAATTTTAATTTTCAGTGTTCTGTTTCATGCCCTATTGCTCTGTCAGCATGAAACATTTTGTCATGAGGTATCGCTGCAAGTTTCTCACTATAGTTTCGTCATTTGTAAATGACCGCTACTAGCCAGCTTTAAACAAATAAAACATCCTTGGTATTCCCATAAAAAGGGTTTGAAAACATATATGGGTCATTTAAGTAAGCTACTTAAATGACCTACTTTCGTCTTCGTTAAGTCGAATAAAATGGTAAAACACAATGTACAGGCGAGGAACCCCAATAACTATGCCGCCAATGTTTATATAGCATTGCTATACGGGAAACCAGAATAGGAAAGTGTATTTTGTGAAAGAGTTTTTTTTTTTTTTTTTTTTCAAAAACTTGTTTTCTCTACTGTTTGCCTGTTAAATGAGTCAATACATGCACATCAACCCACATATTATTATTAAACCCGAAGGTTAAACCACCGATATGACTATGCAGACTTTAATGATCAGGGTAGACACTGTTCTGCATTCCACAAATTGTGTGATTCTGTAGCAGTGCAGTTAGAGGTGAATGCAGTTTTGTACATGTACCGAATAGAGCTACCTTCGAATACAGCTACTCTGTTAGGAAGAAGCCTACAATCAGAGATATCACGTCAGCTTTATGCTGCAGCAGCCGTATTCGTAACAGCTCATATGTTTGTCAGCAACAAAAACACAGAAGCAGTATTTGAAGAAAGACCTATTTGGAACAACAGTGCCAGTATTTTGCTACATTTCAGCCGCAATGACATAGCTCTGTTATATATTGAAAAGGACTACCTTCGAATACAGTTACTCCGTTAGCTCTATGCGAAGGAAGCCTACTTCGTATAAGTAGATCTATCGTTATGAAGAGTAGCCAAAATCGGAGCATAATATGTTTCATCCGAATAGAGCTACCCGGGGCTTGATGATCCTAGATTACAGAGACAGCAAAAATTCAGTGTAACAGATATGCTTAATGGTATTTTCGAGTTATCTTTTGTTTATTCCTTCATCCGCCTCTAAGACTTGTTTTGAATCTATTCAAGTAGCACTTTGAACCATGAGTAGTAATTAATGTGCACATTACTTAATAAAAGTGGTAAAATTAATTCTTAGAGTTATGAGACTTGAATTATGACACGACAGTGGCGGGGTGTCATGCTCCGTGGGTCTGTCTTCGCACCCGCATGGATATATATTCGGTATTGTTGGGTATTTGTTGGTGCTTTTAGGCATTAGCAGGGCATTTTGAGTTGAAAATGTACAATGGAAAAATCCACCAAAGGTTCATTCGAAGGTTCTGTTTGTACGTACGTCCATTGTAAGTCTGTCTAGTTTAATCATATTTTATTGCTATAAGTAACAAGCAATGGGGTTGGGCCAAAAGTTCTCACAGCATTAGTTACGGCCCGCCCCTGCATCATACATTAACAGATATAGGTAAGCATAATAATGACAGCAAGCGAACGTATTCGTAACATAACTAAAAGCAGTATTAAATAAGAAAAAAAAAACTAGCTATACAAAGGAGTCTTGTCAGGTGATCCGGGCCAAATCTTGGTGAGAATTGAAAACAATGGTGCCAAAATGTATACATATACATGTATGTATATACCAACCGTCCAACTGAGTACATAGCTGTAACTAGTCTTGAAACCGCTTTGAAAATTTAATAGAATTATTGATAGCCTTAAAAAGAATACTGTTGTTTTCAGTACCCAGTTCTGGTTTACCAAATAATACAGTGCCAATACTGAGAGGACGAAAATTTCTTGTAGCGTTAAATAAAAATAGCCTCTCGTAGTGTTTTTTTTTGGCATCGGAAGAAGTAATGTTTATCATCTTCTATTTCATTTGAACAGGAACAAGTAGGGCCAAGTGTTAAGTAGTTTGTGAAAAGATCGAAACTTAGATTTCTACATTTGTTACATAGTCCAGCATGCAATAAAGATATGAACTTACAGCCATACGAACAATAAGTTGGAGTTGCAGAAACATTCGTGTATATTTTCTTAGTATTCAATTAAAAAATTGTGAGTTTATTTCTCTCAGATTGTTGTCGATCGAATTCCATAACTAAATTGACGAGGAAATGCATGATTTTCGTAGGATTTCTGTACGGGTATAAGGTACAGAATAATTATTTTGATTTCTAAGTGGATAATTAGAAATATTTCTAACTAGTGGTGGGATAAGACCAATGATGTGAGAAGGAACTAGATTATTATGGACTTTATACATAAACTTTAATTTCTTTTGGAGCCCCTTTCTTCTAATGAGACCCAACCACATTCACGAAAAAGGTATGCTATTGATACAGATCTAGTTAAACCCGTTACAATGCGCGCGGCTTCATTTTGAATTTTGTCTAATAGATATGAATTCTGGGCTGAGCAGCCATCCCAAACAATGGAAGCATATTCTAATATAGGCAATAGATAAGTAGTATATATCTGATTAAGTGCTTTTCGACTAAAAGTGTATTTAAGTTTACGCATTATTCCAAGGACTTTTGAAGCTGAATTTATAATATAATCAATATGAACAGTCCATTTACCATCGCTACTAAGAGTTAAACCGGTGTGTTTATGGTTTTCGACAAATTTTATTTGAGTATTGCCAAACGTTAGACGGGGCAATATATCAAAATTTCTTAAGGTGAATTAAACTGCTTCGGCTTTGTCAGGATTAAATGTAACTAGCAACTGGCTAGCCCATGCAGATAGCAAGCTGAGGTCGTGATTTATAATACCTTCAATATCATGCAGGCTAGTGGCTGAGTAATAAAGAGAACTATCGTCGGTAAACAATCTTGTTAAACTAAGGAGGGACTCAGAAATATCATTTACAGATATCAAAAATAATAGAGGTCCCAATACAGATCCTTGTGGGTCCGTCCGTCCTCACTTCCTTTTTCTTCGATAACTTCAGCATTTATCAACAAAATTATTCAGATTTTGTGTATGTATAATTTATGCGGCAATCGTCGTATTCGTAACGACGTATCTTTGTCTATACGAATACAGCTACAAATGCACAACAGCTCTATTCGTGCGAACATAGCTAACAGGATCGATGGATTCGACCGTTCTGTTTTGTTCTTTTGCAGACGTTCCTCAAGTGGCTCGGCGGTACGTACATGTAGTTGCACACCCCTAGCGCCGAGTATCCGAAGGTAATCATATCTGATACAATTTAGCTCCGACATTTTAGCTCACCTGAGCCGAAGGCTTACAGGTGAGCTTTAATTATTGCAATGCTCCGTAGTCCGTCGTCCGTCGTCCGTCGTCCGTCCGTCAACCATTTTCAAAGGTCTTCTTCTCCAAAACCGCTGGGCCGATCAAAGCCAAATTTCATATGGAACCTCCAAGGGGTGGGGAAACGAAAGTTTGTTCGGGGTGTCTGGGTCACATGACCAAGATGGCCGCAACACCCATATATGGTAAAAACCCTTGAAAAATCCAGAACTAAAATGCCTATGACCTTGAAACTTGGTATGAAGCATTTGGGCATGCTGGCCCATTATAGTTATACAAATGATGACCTTGTGTTGACCTTGACCTAATTTATGACATGGTCAACTTTGGTATGTTAGGCTTTTTTATGGAAAAACGCTTAAACAGTGGATTTCTAAGAAACTATTTAAGTCTAAGGTACAATACTTGGTAAACATGGTCAACGAAATGAACAAATGAAGATTTTATGTCACTAAAGGTCAAGGTCATTCGGTCCGACCATCCGTCGTCAAGATTGTCAATTGTCTTCTCCTCTGAAACCACTGGGCCGATTGAAGCTAAATTTCATATGGCGTCTCAGTGGGATAGGGTAACGAAAGTTTGTCCCCGGGGTCTGGGTCACATGATCAAGATAGCCATTTTGCCGATATATGGTAAAAACCCTTCAAAACATTTTCTTCTCCAGACCCACAAAGCCTATGACCTTAAAACTTGGTATGAAGCATTGGGCATTCAGGAGCATCATAGTTTATACGAATTATGTCCTTGCGTTGACATTGACCTAAGTTATGACATGTCAACTTTGGTATGTTAGGCTTTTATATGAGACACTTAAACATTAGATTTCTCAGAACCTATTTTAGTCTAAGGTACAATACTTGGTATATATGGTCAACTGAATGAGCAGATGAAGATACTATGTCACTAAAGGTAAAGGTCATTCTGTACATCCATCTGTTGTCAAGAGTTTCAAATGTCTTCTCGTCTGAAACCACTCGGCCGATTGAAACCAACTTTCATATGGAGTCTCAGTGGGATGGGTCTGGCTTACATACCCAAGATGGTCGCCATTCCCATATATGGTGGAAACCCTTCCTTCAAAAATCTTCTTCTCAAGAACCAAACGGCCTATGACCTTACAACTTGATATCATACCAAGTATGTAGCTTTGGGCAATAGGACCCAGCATAGTTTATACAAATGATGATCGTGGGTTGACCTTGACCTTATTTATGACACTGTCAACTTTGGTACGTCAGGCTTTTATATGGGAAAATGCTTAAACAGTGGATTTTCCAGAAATCATTTAAGGCTAAGGTACAATATTTGGTATTTAGGGTTGACTAAATGGCCAGATGAAGATATTATGTCGCTAAAGATCAAAAACATTTTTAGACCTTTGTACAAGGTCACTGAGATCCTTTCACCCGTCAACATTTTCAAACATCTTCTTCTCAGTGGCCACTGGGGTCGACTGAAGCTATATTTTACAATGAGCTTCACCGGTTAAAGGAACCAAAGTTTGTTCAGATGGTCTTGATCAAATGAACAAGATGGCCACCATGCCCATATATGGTAAAAAGTCCTATGAACTTGAAACTTGGTATGTGGCATTGGGCACTCGGGCTCATCATAGTTTATACAAATGATTAATGTGTTTCATATGTAGCTTTAATACTGGGTCAATCAAAGTTTGTTCAGATTGTCATGGTCACATGAACAAGGTGGCCGCCACACCCATAAGTATACATGATAAAAACGCTTTTTTTTCTTCTCCAGAACCACAGGGCCGATTGTCTTGAAACTTGGTATGTTGTATCTGTGACTGTAGTACTACACATATTTTATAAATTATGACCCTTGGTATACCTTGAAATATTTTATGGCAAGGTCAAATTTGGGCAAATAGGCTTTGAAATGGGAAATGTCGAAATAGTTGAAAAGGATAAACTGAAAAGTGCATTTTTACTATTGCTATTAGTTTCTATGATATGGAAAGGCGGTCAATTTCAGCACCTTTAAATTCAAGCAATCAATGTCATTTAGTGACTACTGCCATATAAGTCGCTTTATTTGAATATTTTAAAGTACCTACTCTCAGACACTTATAGGCTAATGACAAATGTATTTCATATGAAGCCTGTGTGGGTATAGAGAAAGAACGATCTTAAAGTCAAATGGTCCAGGTCACATGACCAGGATGACCACCATGGCCATATATGCTAAAACACTTGAAACATTTCCTTTTCTAGAACTTGCTATGTGATATTTGCACTGTAATTACAACGCAATTCAGTGACCTTGACGCCAAGGTCATGGACTTAAAAAAATGTTTTTTTTAGCTCACCTGAGCAACAACTGCTTAAGGTTAGCTATTGTGGTCGATATTTGTCGGTCATCTGTCCGTCCGTCCGTCGTCAACAATTTCTTCAAAAACATCTCCTCCTAGACCAGTAATTCAATTTCAAAATAATGTCACACAAAGCTTCTGTTGTAGCCCTGTACCAAACTTGCTAAAATGGTTTCTCTCCCCTTAACAAAATGGCAAAAAAAAGTTAAAAATAAAAAAAAAATAAAAATACTTTCAACGACATCTCTCAATGGCTCGTTTTTAAATTAATTTTACAAAAGTATTTGACTCATGGCCCAGCACCAAAATTGTTAAAACGGTCCCGTGCCACTGAACAAGACGGCCACCACAGCTGAAAAAAGAAATAAACTTTTAAATATATATTACAGGGCACCGTTTTGTTTCAGTCTTCATGAAACTTTGTCAGAATGTTTATTTAAAAAAAAAACTAGATAAATTTAACTGGGTCATGTCGGGTCATAAACTAGGTCACTAGGTCAAATCGTTGAAAAACCTTATGTTCACTCCGGAGGGCACAAGTTCGATCAGTTTTTTGTGAAACTGTGTCAGAATGTATATCTCCAAGAAATCTAGACGAAGATTGAAACCGGTTCATGTCGGGTGAAGGACTAGGTGAGTAGGTGAAACTTTTGAAAAAAGCGTGTGTACACTCTAGAGGTACATGTTAATTTTTGATCCAATCTTAACTGAACATTGTTAGAATGTTAATCTCTATGAAACTGGGTGGATGATCAAGTGGTTTTCACGTCACAGGAATAACTGGAAATTCCAGTACAATTATTGCTTCCTGGTTAGTCTTTTTAAAGATAACTTCTTTGTTGCCAAAATGCAGTCTTATAGAATAAAGCGCCGTGAATGTATGCTCGTAAGGACTTTAAACTGGTGTTCTTGTATTTACCGAGAGTTAACTTGTTTTCACGTTTAAACCGCCTCAAGTTTTGGAGCAACAACATCATTCACTTGCCACAGCCTGCTTTCGGTTTCGGATGTTGGGGGACGATTAAATACAATGCATACAGAAACAATGAAATCATTAACTAAAAAGTGAAAAATTCTCGGGGTTTCCGTGTTCAAAATGACGTAAGAAAATGAAACAAGAAAGCATATGGTCATCCACCCTGTAAATTCTACGTAAACTCAAAAATTGGGATATGTCGGTCGAAAAACTCGGAAACTAGGTCAAATCTTAGAAAAGCCATGCGTGCACTCTAAACGGCACAGTTTTATTAGCGAAAACAACGTAGTCTGGCCCATGTTCCTTCTTGTGAACGTATTCTCTGCTCTTGAAGGAACTCTTTAAGATTTCAATTTTACCTCACTGCAGCTGGTGTTGTGCCATGTGGCGGCCGTAAAACGTCTCCCCGTACATCATCCATAGTGCAGATTTTATTTCATTTTCGTCCTTTGAGATCAGAGGATATAATCTGAGATATCTGAAATTTTAAATTGGTTTATACTCATATTCTAAACCATTGTTTTCTATATTATTTGGACCCTTTTTGATACTAATCAGTCTTTGAATTGACTGTCCAATTGAGAGTAACAAATTACAGTATCCTTTTCTCTGGTTTCGTTACCAGATTTTGTCTGGGTCACTGAAAAGACTTTATAAGCCGAAACTACGTAGTCTGGCCCATATCGTATTCATTGCTCTCGAAGGAACTCTTTAAGATTTTAATTTTACCCCACTGCAGCTGGTGTTGTTCCGTGTGGCGGTCGTGAAACGTCTTCCTGTACATCATCCATAGTGCAGATTTTATTTCATTTTCGTCCTTTAAGATCAGAGGATATAATCTGAGATATCTGAAATTTTATATTGATTTATACTCATATTCTAAACCTTTGTTTTATATATTATTTGGACCCTGTTTGATACTTATCAGTCTTTGAATCGGCTGTCTAATTGAGATTAAGACATTACAGTATGCTTTTCTCTGGTTTCGTCACCAGATATTGTCAGGGTCACTGAAGAGGCTTGATAAGCCGAAACTACGTAGTCTGGCCCATGTTCCTTCTTGTGAACGTATTCTCTGCCTTTGAAGGAACTCTTAGATTTCAATTTTACCTCACTGCAGCTGGTGTTGTGCCGTGTGGCGGCCGTAAAACGTCTCCTTGTACATCATCCATAGTGCAGATTTTATTTCATTTTCGTCCTTCGAGATAAGAGGATATATTCTGAGATATCTGAAATTTTATATTAGTTTATACTCATATTCTAAACCATTGTTTTATATATTATTTGGACCTTTTTTGATATTAATCAGTCTTTGAATCGACTGTCCAATTGAGAGTAAGAAATTACAGTATGCTTTTCTCTGGTTTCGTCACCAGATTTTGTCAGGGTCACTGAAGAGGCTTTATTAGCTGAAACTACGTAGTCTGGCCCATGTTCCTTCTTGTGAACGTATTATCTGCTCTCGAAGAAACTCTTTAAGATTTTAATTTAATCCGATATTCGTGAAAATTTCTCAAAATGTTTATCTTAATCTATGTCAAGTTAGAAACTCGGTCATGTCGGGTCAAAAACTAGGTCACTAGGTCAGATCTTAGAAAAACATTGTGTACACACTCGATGACACAGTTTTGACCCTGTCTGCATGAAAATTTGTCAGAATGTTTGTCTCAATGAAATTGAAGCTTAATGTTAAACTGGGTCAAAAACTAGGTTAAATTTAAGCAAAACTAAGGTACACGATAACGGCTGGCTTTTCCATCGAATCTTTGTAAACTCTGTCTGATGTACGTGTGCACATCTCAGATGTTTAAACATGGGTCATGTCAGTTCATAAATTATAAATATTTCAATGTTAAAAGGTAGGTCACTTAAAAATCTTCTAATTGGCAGATTGCAATGAAACATAGTTTGTAGCACTGGGAACTCAAACCCATCATAGATTGTTTGACTCTGGGTTGACCTTGACCCATTTACTCCAAGGTTAGTAAGATAACTCGAATATTCTTGGTTCACGTGATACTGAGGTGGGTGATCCAGGGACATCATGTCCCTCTTATTATTAAAAGTTTCTAATTGCATACTGATGCATAATGCTTGGCATAGATTTAGTCTACACTTAAACTGATGTTGTACACTTGTTTCAGTTTTCTCAAAAAAGTATATACTTACCGCACTGGATGACCTTAAAATCATGGTCATCGACTTAGAATTTTGTCTTAAAGATTTTAATTAAAGTTTTATATTTATTAAGACATAATTTCACAGTGCCACGATGGAGTCAGTTGATACTGATACTTGGATGGATGTTAGATAATGGTGCAGGGTTTTAATTCAATCTGCCTCTTCCTTTATCCCAGTTCTTTGACCTCAAGCTCATGGAAATTGAAATTTCATGTTGAATTTTTATTTCCCTAACTTCGAAGAAGTTGTGGGGCATATTGCTTCTGGGTTGTGCGTCCGAGCGCTAGTATGTCCTTTCGTGAGGCTACCATTTCTTAGAAACCGTGGATGCTAGAGTTTGAAATTTCTCATATATATCCGTCATTAAAAATAGCGGAAACGTATTTTTGTTGTCGGAGTTGTTTCCCTTTTAGGAGTCATAAGTCTTGTCAGCAAGATATCTCAAAAAGCTTTTAAGCTATGGGCTTGAAACATTGTCAGCTTATTAGGATTGATGAGTAGATAAAATGATTGACCAAATTCTGTCATTTTTTATTTATTTTTTTGAGTCATTGACTTTTTAAAATATTTTGAAAAGTATTAAAATTAGAGACTTGAAACTTTGATAGTTAATTGGCGATGATAAAGAAATGAACTTATTAGGTTTTGAATGAAACCCGTCAATTTTAGTAGGAGTTATGGCCCTTTGAAAATTTTGGTATAATTTTGACTTTGTCAGTAAGATATCTTGAAAAAATTTGAGTGAGGGACTTGAAACTTTGATAGATTATATGGAATCCTGATTAAATGAACTGATTAACTTTTGAACAAACTCCGTCGATTTTTATAGGAGTTATGACCCTTTGAATATTATGGCAATTTGACTTTGTAAGCAAGATATCTCGAAAAGTATTAAAGCTAGCTTATTAGGAATGATAAATAGATGAACTAATTAACAAGTTTCGCCAAGTTTTGAAAGAGTTATGGCCCTTTGAAAATTTTGGCATTTTGACTTTGTCAGCAAGATATCTTGAATAGTATTGCAGAGAGGGTAGATAAACTTATTAACTTTAAAAAATATTCTTTTGATTTTGGTACGAGATGTGGCCTTTTGAACATTTTGGCACTATAAACTTGTCAGCAAGACATCTGAAAAAGTATTTGTGCTACAGACATGAAACTTTGACAGATGATTGAAGATGATAAGTACATTTATTGTTGACTGACTTTTAACAAATTCCATCAATTTTTATAGGAGTTTTTAGTCCTTTGAAAATGTTGGAATTTAAAACTTATCAGCAAGATATCTTGAAAGGAATTAAAGTGAAGGATTTGAAACTTTGACAGCTGATTGGAGATAATAAGTATAAACTTTTGAACAATTTAGTCAATTTTTATAGGAGTTAAGGCCCTTTGGAAATTTTGGCATTTTGACATTGTAAGCAAGGTATCTTGAAAATGTAATTGAGCGAGGGACTTGAAACATTGACAGCTGATTTGAGATGATAAGTAGATGAACTGATTAACTTTCGAACAAATTCCGTCAATTGGTATTACAGATCTTTCCCTTTTAGGGACAGGCATATGGTTGGGGGCATAGTGCTTTACAAACACCTTTTCTTGTTCTATCTTAATTATATTTTAAGACATTTCAGTCATCGCTCTTTTAATAAATATGTTGTCACTATGGACATGCTTGCTTGAAGTTTTATGCATAGCAAGCCACACCATCATAGCGGCTTTGCGATGGGCAAGCACTAATTCAGGCGAGCTATGGTGTCAGGCGACAGCTCTTGTGCCTTATAGCTTTAACACTATTTAACAAATATGCTATATGAATATGCGTTTCTCTTGGAGCTCATCACTTTGATACTTTTATCCTATGGAGTTTCATTGGAGTATAAAGCTTCCCCAGACCAACATCTGTGACTACATGGCAGAATTTCCCCAGGGTGGGGCCAGTGGTCAGAATTTATAACAAACAAGTTCTGAATAGTAAGTCATATGGAACACATTCAGTATGCGAATAAAATCATAAATTTGGTACCATTACTTGCACTAGAGAGTTAGAAACTGGACATAATGGTCACAGACATAGACCAGGCTTTGGCAACTGGAGCAGGCTAGGGGTAGGGCTATGGGTTGAGGCCTATCCTTTGTCACCATGAGGCATTATAAGTTGGGCTGAGTTGTAAATTTACTCTTTTAATTTGGTATCTCTCCGCCTGGTATATGAGGACCCGACCCTCACTGTCTGCAAAGTTTTCAAATAGTGGCCTACGTCGGCCTTGTATGCCAAAGGGAACAACTTACTGAGTCTAGCTTCTGATGCAAACTTCATTGTGTACTAGCTGTCACATTCATCCCTGGTTAACCGTATATGCAGGGACTTAGTACTGGGTAAATGTGGTGAAGAAACCATCCTTTGTGACAATGAGAAGTTACATTGAGTTGGTATCTCTCTACTGTCACTCGAGGACCCCAACTTCAATGGCCGAAAAGTGTCCAGATAGTAGCATAAAAGTTGGCCCTGTATGCCAAAGGGAACAACTGACTGAGTCTAGCTTCTGATGCAAACTTCATTGTGTACTAGCTGTCACATTCATCCCTGGTTAACCGTATATGCAGGGACTTAGTACTGGGTAAATGTGGTGAAGGAACTACCTTTGTGACAATGAGAAGTTACATTGAGTTGGTATCTCTCTACTGTTACTCGAGGACCCCAACTTCAATGGCCGAAAAGTGTCCAGATAGTAGAATAAAAGTTGGCCCTGTATGCCAAAGGGAACAACTGACTGCAGTATAGCTTCTGGTGCACACTTGATTTGTGCACGAACTTTGCCACATTCATCCCTAGTTAACTAAATATTACAGGAGCCGTTACCAAATAAAAAGGAGTCCTAGCTCCAAACAAATATGATTAGCCACAATGACCAGGTAGTTTTGGAACTGTGACACATTTTCATTTCATTACAGCCTTGGAAACATAGTTAACCAGGTGTGACATTTGGTGCTCCATTTTTAAGTCAAAAACCTATTAAATGTCATTATTTTTAGAAATGAAAATAGAACTCCTCCCTGTTGGATTCCAACTGGATCGGGAAAAGCCAACAACTATGATCCTAAACAAAGGTCGAGCACCAAACTACTATGACCCTAAACAAAGGCTGATGATCAGTAGGGTATGGTTATCGTGGCTATGTAAAACACAGACTAGCTATTTACTAATTTCTTGTATATCTTATTATGCCCCAAGCTTCGGAGAAGTTGTGGAAGCATGTTGCTTTGGCCTGTCCGACTGTCTGTCTTTCCATCTGTCCGTCAGTCAGTCACTCAGTCTGTCCGCTAGTCTTCTATAAGTCAAAACCTGTAAGAGATAGAAACTTGATATTTTATACACATGATCAGTATAGAAAATAAGCGTAAATGTGATTTTTCCTTTTTTCCACGATTCACATACGTTCAGATTTATGCCCCTTTTTCGACTTAGCCTGTGGAACTTGGTGAACAAAATATCTCTAGATTCAAGAACCCCTAATGCTAGGATCATGTTTTCTGCAGGATGACATTGCCGAAGATGAAGATGACCTGATTAACTTTTAAAACAAAATAGTGAATTGTCGACCAAATATGCCCCTTTTTCGGCTTAGTGCACTGTAAGCCAATGGAACCTAGTGAATAAAAGATCTCAAGAACGCCTGACGCTAGGATCATGAGTTTTTGCAGGATGACATTGCCAAAGGTGTAGATAACATGATTAACTTTTGAAAAATATTCTTAAAGTCTTGAAGTTTCACTTTGTGATGCCCCTTTTTCGACTTAGTGGATTGTAAGCATATGGATCCTTGTGAACAAAATATCTCGAGAACCCCTGATGCTTGGATCATGAGTTTTTGCAGGATGACATTGCCAAAGGTGTAGATGACCTAAACTAGCTACAGACTAAGATGTAGATGAACAGATTAATCCCCCTTTCTGACTTAAACACTATGGAATGACTTTTCTTAAGGGGCATGCCTATGGTTGGGGGCATAGTGTTTCATAAACACATTTTTTAGTTTACATAAGTGACTATAGCAGGCCTGTTAGTGACCATAGCAGGTCTGTGTCATTTTTTTTTTTTTTTTTGATATAAAAAAGGGTCTCTGGGTGATAGTAATTTTGAGAAATTCTCTTCTTATGGTGGTACCATGACATGACTAGTTCTGTCCTGTAGGAGGTAGTTCACATTCTCGGGCGACTTTTCCCAAGGGGTGGGGGTCTTATCTTTAAATGGAGCAGCCCTTATAGCTATGCATCATAATATGGCGCCATTTCAGGCGAGACATAGCGTTGTCGGAATTTCTTGTACTTAAAAGTATAAAGTGAAAAGTTTTAGACATTTCTCCGAACCTTCTTCTCGCCCCAGTTCGAGCTTTTTTTTTTTTTTTGGATGACGCACCGAAAACTCACTAGAACTCACAATGCGGCCGGCGTCATGCTGCATTGCATTCAAGGATTGTGTTTACCTAAATACCATCTGCCATGCCGGAACCTTAAAGATCAAGAGCTCACAAGTAGAAAGTAGAGAAAAACTGACATCACAGGACAGGCACCAATGGAAATATGACAGTTTTTATTTCAGGAGTTCAAGGAAAATAAACAAGAGAAAAAACTCGAGTTTCAATAGATTCTGCGGCTGGATTCAGTAAAATAAGAGAAAATATGTTTATGAATTGGTAGTCCAGAGAAACAGGATATGGAATAGTATTTCGAAAAAAGTAAATAAAATAGGTTTGGAATGCTTCAGTTGAGAATGTTTTATATATAGAGAGTTTACACTTTTCAAATAGTGATTGTTAAATTGCAGTTCATTCCAGATTATTCATTCACAGCTGTTGTCTGTATTGCTTTCTCGAGGGAGCTCGCGATCTCTCAGACTTGAAAATATTTGCTTCCGTCTCATAGAAAATAACGAACGGATAGTTTCTTACAAGAGAGCAAGGTCTTTGCTTCACGATCGGCTTCATGCGGAGAAAGCTCTATCCCACCATTAGAAGCAGCTACGACTTTGCTGAAATGTTTTCGCTTTCACATGTGGCAGCCAAGTCATTACTCATTAAAGAGTATTTTTTACACATATTTATCTTCCATTTCAGTGTCTTGTCCTGTCATTACTGTCGTTGGGATGTAAAGGACAAGGTAAGGAATGTAACAGTCATATATATCTATGCCGTCTACATCAAAGTGATTATGTGGCTTTTCGTTTAGAAACAACTGCTAGAAGACCGAAGCTTTTGGGCAAGTCAATGGTTAAACCCTGCTGTTTATGCAGCATTCCAAGCCCTGCTTGTCTGACGGAATAATCCCACATGGCTATCTCACCTTGCCCTCATCCGTCACTGCGGGGATGATGCAAAGCTAAACGCTCGGGAATTTTCTTCCCCCCCCCCCCCCTTGCACGGGGATTGGGTTTGGAGGGCATAGTTACGAATTACTGGCCATTAGAAGTATGTCCCTTAATATGCACACCAAACATTTCGTCCATGTACGTCAAAGATTTATTCACTCCTATGTGTAAATTTTAAGAAAACAGAATAGCGCATATACACTTCTCAAAATATTTAAAGAAGCAGCTGATATTTTCTCATAGGCATTATTACAATATATGCCCAGTTCAACGGTCCATTAATTCGACCACCAGTTGTCGAGAATTGCTCATTCTTTTGCAACATTTCTATGAAGGATCGAAGTTTAAGACAACAAGTATTTTAATACAACTGATGTCTTGCTCATTTCTATGGAACAAATATTGTAGTTTTTATACCCCGCCACACTATAGTTGAGGGGTATTGTGATATACCTTTCGGTGTCCGTCCGTCCATATGTCAGTGCTCACCATTTCCGATCAATAACGAGTATTTATTCACAGAATTCTTTCAAATTTGGCATACATATTGTTATCGGCGATGAGTGATATGGGATTTATAATGTGCAAAATCCGACCCTTTTTAACAGACTTACTGCCCTTGTTGATATTGGAAAAATGGTTTCAGGCCCGTTATTCCTTTACTATTTATGATATCTAAATGAAACTTCATAGATACGTTAAACAGCAAAGGTTACACATTGTGACTATGAACTGTCACCCTTACGTTTCCATTTGGTGAGTTATCTGTCCTTGATTGATCTGAAAAATGGTTTTTGACCTGTTGTTACTTTACTATATGGAATATCTGAATGAAACTTCACAGATATGTTGAACATCAAAGGTTACATATTGTGACTACAGACCGTCACTCTGACCTTTCCAGTTTGTGAGTTATTCGCCCTTGATAGGTCTGAAAAATGGTTTTTGACCTGGAGTTCCTGTACTAGATGGAACATCTAAATGCAAACTTCACAGATATTTTGAACATCAAAGGTTGCATATTGTGACTAAGAACTGTCACTCTGACCTGTACAGTTTGTGAGTTATCTGCCCTTGACAGGTTTGAAAAATGGTTTTTGACTGTAGTTCCTTTACTATAAGGAAAATTTGAATGAAACTTCACAGATATGTTGAACATCAAAGGTTACATATTGTGAATTAGAACCATCACTCTTACGTTTCCAGTTGGTGAGTTTTCTGCCCTTGATTGATCTGAAAATGGTTTTTGACCTGCGTTCCTTTACTATATGGAATATCTGAATGAAACTTCACAGATATGTTGAACATCAAAGGTTAATATTGTGACTAAGGACGGTCACTCTCACCTTCCCAGCATCAGTTATTTGCCCTTGATAGATCTGCAAAAGGGTTTATGACCTGTTGTTCCTTTACTATATGGAATATCTAAATGATACTTCACAGATATATTCAACATCAAAGCTTACATATTGTGAGTAAGGACGGTCACTCTTACCATTCCAGTTCCTGAGTTATTTACCTTTGATAGTTCCTTTACTATATTGAATATCTGAATGAAACTTCACATATATGTTTAACACCATAGAATAAGAAACAGCTCAAATAAATGCTTTACTGCCTGATCTATATCAACACTGGTCTGAATGCCCCACATTGTTAGAAATTACACAAATTTAAAGAGTAACTACACTTCAGGAACTGACTGAATCAGATCCCAAACCCTATCCCCAACATCAAAGGGAAAGATTGACAAAGACATCCCAACAAACAATAAATTACAAGTGATAAGCCGAGTCAGCAGCTCTTTCCCAAATAGGTGGCAACTCAGCTATCTTTACTGAACTAAATAATGTAGACCAACAGAACGGTTACAACAGACTAAGCAAATTAAATGAAAAACATTTAACAACTATTTTTACCTATTTTCTATTTTTATGCCCCAGAAGGAACTTCGGGTGGCATATTTAAATCGCACCGTCCGTTCGTCCGTCCGTCAGTCCGTCCGTTACAAATCGTGTCTCAGCAATAACTTTAAAACTACTGAAGCAAAATTGATGAAACTTCACAGAAAGGTAAAGCATAATGAGAAGGTGTGTCGTTGGCAAGACTCAGGTCCATACGACCAAGGTCAAGGCCACAATTGGGTCAGAGGTCAAATTGTGTCTCAAAATCGTGTCTCAGCGATAATTTTAAAACTACTGAAGCAAATTTGATGAAACTTCACAGAAAGATAAAGCATAATGAGAAGGTGTGTCGCGTACAAGACTTAGGTCCCCATGCCCAAGGTCAAGGCCACAGTTGCACAGTTGGGTCAAAAGTCAAATTGTGTCTCAAAATTGGGTCTCCGTGATTACTTATAAACCACTGAAGCAAATTTAATGAAACTTCACAGAAAGATGAAACATAATGAGAAGGTATGTCGCACATAAGATTTGGGTTGCAAGTTCAAGGTCAAGGTCATAATTAGGGGTCAAAGGTCAAAGGTTAAAAGCTGCTGAAGTGAATGTCATCAAACTTCACAGAAAGGTAAATCATTATGAGTAGGTATGTTACACAGAATATTTATGATCGTAGATCCGAGGTCAAGGTCACAATCTGGGGTCAGAGGTCAAATTATGTCTTGGCAATTATTAAGAAAAGTACCAAAGCAAACTTTAAAGAAAGATAAAGCCTAATGAGAAGATTTGCCATGCACAAGACATAGGTCCCATAACCAAGGTCAACGATGCAACACAGTTTGGTTAGTGGTTGAATTAAGTCCCGTCGAATCGTCTTAAACTTCCAAAGTGCATTTAAATGTTACAGAAAAGTAAAACGAAATGAGAATGTGTATCATGTGCAAGACCCAGGTTCTGTGCCCAAGGTCAAGGTCACAGCTAGGGTCAAAGGTCAGTTTAAGGGGCCTTCGGGGGCATTTGTTACACACTGTAACATTTCTTGTTATTATACAAGGGTTAAAATGAGAACACAATAAATTAAACAGCACCGAACATAAAACAAATGCAACCGCAACGAAAGTACTGCCTTGGGACGGTCAGTATAACTACGGGGGGGGGGGGGGTTAAACCGGTTTTACTGGGCCCAAACCTTCACCCTCACCCTCCACCGCGGTGCACACAATTAGTTAGTAGACTGCTATGTATGAGTGGTTTATATTACTATCTATTTGCAGTAAGGACATCATATCTCTGTGTATCCCAGTCCTGTGGCTATTTAGCTGTTATATATTTTAAAAAATAAGTTACGATGTCCAGCTGTTGCGGGGTATCATGCAGTGCCTGTGGTGCTTTTATTGAATTTTCTGAAGGTGGGGCATTTTTCCGGAAGTTTATAATATCTCATAAAGTTGAGTTCAAATTGACCATTTCAAGTGAGTCACATTGTAAGACATTAAGTGTGTTAGACAGGCTGGTCATTTTGGTTTTGATTGAAAATTTTCACCAGTTTGGAAAAAATGGAATATTTTACCGATATTCCATTTTTTACAAAAATCGGCCCTTTGGACATCGGCAGGATAAATATTGGCTCAAAACTTGTGCAGTCAAAAACCTCAAACCTCTCGATTTTTTTTTTCAAAATGATTGGACAAAATGCAGGTCTTTGTCAATCGGAAGTAAATGACTCTCAAAATGGGGATGCGTTAATGAACTGTCGTTTATGGATAAAATATTAGATGCTCCTTTGAATTTTTTGAGTAATTTAGCAATTAAGTAAGGGATCTTAAGGGTTAAAGTTTTATCTTTCAATTTATGTTTGCTAATTTTTGTTTTATTCACTGTGTGATAAGCACATCAGAGGTCAAAACGTCTGAACTGTTCAAGAAATAATGGCACTGAAGAGGCAGTGTTTATTGTTGAGAGTTAAGTATATGTCGACAATTATAAGCTGTTCCACTATTTTGAAGGGCAGTTTACGAAGAAAATATACAGATTGTTAACTTTGGTTGCAATGAAATTAATATAAAGCTAAAAAACAAATAAAAAAATAATTCATAAAATAAACAACATAAATTCTAACTTGACTTCGCTTTTAAAACATAGAGCAATCTGGAGATATAGGATGAGATAAGTAGACACTTCTTGTATGGGAATAGCTTTATATGGCTATGTTTCAGCTTACATGAAATGCATAAACTGCTCTGTCACTGTATGTGTTTGATTGAAATATTAGAAAAGCATTTGTTTCACCGAGAAAAATGACATGTTCGTTATGTCTTTATTAACAACCGACGACTAGAAGGTAACTTTTCACAATGGCGATATTGCTATACTCAATTCAGCTTTTGTCTGCTAAAGAAAAATACATGCGACTACAATAGTTTCAGGAGAACTCCACAAACAAGTCCTCGGAGTCAATACACATCGTGTCTAAATATTCCTTAAAGCCAGACCGTTTAGATTCATAGAACACAGTATTTAGATACCAAGAAATGAGAAGCTTGCACTGGAAATTTCAGTATGCATATGGTGGCAAAACTAAGACTAAATGAGTCTTTAAACATAAACTCACTAAATAGAAAGTAAGTAGATGTGCAATGACCAGGAAAAATGCGATAAAATTCCACATTCTGCCCGCAAAACCAAAAGGAAAAGAAGCACAGAGACATTAAATTTTCACTAAAGACACGCACGGAAAACTGAATGGAAAGCTCATTCCCATACAGGTGGTTATTGAGCTACCCTAATTCAAAACAGCAGCAACAACTATTATTTACTTATTTTGTATTTTTCAAAACACAACTAAAAGCAGAATGGGCAGTTATTCAGGTGAGTATACCGCCAGAGACCACAGGCAAGTGGACATAACAACAGGTAACAGTCAGGACCAACAACAGAAGTACCACCTTGGAAAGGTCAGTAACAGAGAACGGGGATAGGGGGCGCTTATACTACTAGTTTACTGGATCCTAATCCTCACCCTTAGCTTCTCGAATGATTCAAACCTAACAAAAAAGCGCCACTTAAACAACAGATGAAGGACAAGAAAACTAAATTATTCGAAAAATTTGCAACAACTTACCAATTTTTATACCCCCGGCATACGAAGTATGTGGAGGGGTACATAGTTTTCGTCTTTCCGTCCGTTCATCTGTTCATCCATCTGTTCGTCTGTTCATTCAAACAACCATACGTAAGTTAACATTTGCCTTAAAGTATTGCATCGTTTTTTTCTTTTTCTTCTGTTATCCAGAGCTTGTTAATAATTAGTGCTTTTTGTTACCACAGGATGGATACTGATCAGTGTGCATCACCTTGATTCTGCTGCTGGCCAAAGGTCAAGGTCACAGACTTAGAAATTTGTATAACAGTTGCGTTAAAGTCAAGTGTTAAGTTTTTACTTTTGCGATGTTTTCCTGAAAGCCTTTACTGGAACTTGTTGATATGTGCTTAGTGTTACTACAAGATGGATACTGAACAGTTTGCATCACCTGGATGCTGCTGCAGGCCTAAGGTCAAGGTCTCAGACTTAGGAATTTGTACATCAGTTGCGTTAAAGTATTGTGTTAAGATATTGCTTTTTCTCTAGTTTTTTTGAAACCTTCTATTGGAAAAATGTTCAGATGTGCTTAGTGTTACTATAGGATGGATACATATTAGTTTGCATCATCTGGATGCTGCTGCAAACCTAAGGGCAAGGTTACAGACTTGGAAATTTATATAACATTTTTGTTAAAGTTTTGTATTAAGTTGTATCTGTTTATTTATTGAATGGAACCTTTTAATGTTTGACTAGGTTTACTGCAAGGTTGAAAAAGTTTTGTTGACATCATCTGGCTGTTGCTGCTGCTGACTGTAGGTCAAGTCAAATACTTTGAAATTTTTATACCTGAGCCTCTGTTCACTTACTCTAGTCATTTTTTTTCCAAAAAGAAAAAGCAAAGCGGGCAGCTATTTAGGTGACTACATTGCTAGGCTAGAAGACCACAGACAAGTGGAAATTAAACAGGTGACAGTAAGAAAACAATCAGAAGCACTGCCTTGGAATGGTCAGTAATAAATTAGAATCCAAGTTAGGTGCCTGTTGAGACTCACCGCGGTGAATTACTAAATGGGTGTGTGATAAGCGTGAGGTTGTTTTGGTTGTTCTACGTGTTGTAAGTTGCTATGCCTGTTATTGATATCTTGTTTGTGATGTTCGGCTAGCCCATTGACCACCTTTAAGGGAAATGGCTGTTCATATGGCTGCCGCTGGCGTTGTCTTTGGTGATGACAAGTTTTGTGTTGTCTCTTTCCCACATGGTATCTTGGGTTGGATCTAGAATTGAATTGTGTCAGTTCCTAACAATTTTCCTCCTTACTTATGGCCCTTTGTTTATGTTTTTCCAAAAAAAGTGTTTTCAAAATTGAAGATGCAATTTTCAATAGATTTTCTTCAAACTTTGGACAGTAATGATATGAATGAATAAGTCTTTAAACACAAGATACCGAGCAAATTCAGACCAAATTCTTTAGAGTGACAGAAAACAGAAAGTTCCTATGCTTAGGGTAGACTTATCTTTCTCTATTTCAGTCAATGTCTGATTATATTATTTCTAATTTTTTTGATTGGTTACTGTTTACTTTAAATCTTACTCTATTTTGAGGACTTTTTGCACTTCGAGTTTTATTTTGAGAAAAGAACATCTTTACTCAAAATATAGATGAAAATGATAGTTAAACCAAACGTACGTAAATGTATGCATTTCTTTACAGATTGCAGTGCGTTACAGAATCCCACTAATGGTGAAGTTGATACTGCATCTGGTACAGCTGTTGGGGATACAGCTACTTACTCCTGCAACACAGGATACAATATCAATGGTACAACTACGAGGACATGTCAGGCTGGTGGATCATGGGATGGCATTCCTCCAACATGTCAGATAACTGGTTGGTATATCATACCCTTGTGTGTTGCTCATAATTGATACTTCACCTAAAATACTACTCTATTAAGCTGCTGAAGGCTTAAGAATGAGTATCTTAAACTTAAGATGACAGTTAAAAAAACAACATACTTTTAAAAGGTGTTGTGGATCTAAGGATTATATTAATACTGGAGCATAATCTCCTAATGAAGTTGGAAACTCCTTTGGGACTTTGGCAAAACGAAAGGTTAGCAGACAGATATAGGTATTAAATCTATTTCTGATGGGATACAATGATCTTAGGTTTGATGATAATGTGTCTAGATAATTCTTTCAATTTGATCTAGCCTCAGACCTAGGATCAGATTTTGTCAAGATAGAAAGTCTAATTAGCGAAATATTACCATATTTTAAATAAATCTTCTGTTTAAAAGTAAAAGTCTTATGAAATCTTAGAGTTCATGATTTGCATGGAACTTGATCACATGGTGAATTACTAAACTCCTAAAGAGTTGATCTTAAGGCCACATGTGGCAAATTCCAAAAGCCTTATCGCAAGTTATTGGCTAAATTTATTTAATATTATCACGCAGTACAATCTTTAGGCCCAAAATTTACGGGCGCTGAACAAATTAGGCGAACTTCCGGGTAAAGTGAGGCTACAAAATTTATGTAAACAAATTGAGGATTGATTTAGCTGCCAGGTAAAACTTATATTTTACACATTATCTAGGAGAACCATTGCAAGTCTATGTGTGCAGTCTAAAGTAAATTGATATGACTTGTCAATGAAGTCGATGAGAGAGTATAAGACCCCACAGGTTTATTGTATTAGCTGTCGAAAAATTTGAGTCGAAGCCGTGGTTGTCGCCTGTCCTGTCAAGTGACATCAAGATATGGAGAATTCCAATTTTCTATATACTCTGTGTTCTACATTTTTAATCCATTATCAGTTTTGTGCAATAAACAGTAAACGAACATGAAGTGACGTTATGAAATACAGTGCCGTCAATATATTTTTCGGTATAGGCGATTTTATGCGCGGTGATGAATGGTGTACGGCATGGTTTAAGGGGAGGTTGCTTAGAAAGTCCCAGAGGTCAGCAGACATTCTGGGTCCAGCTGTACAAAATATCATTCGCTAGAGATGCCATTAGTAGTCGATACCTTAAGTTATGCAGTGATTATAGGATAAAATGCAGTGACTTTTAAATAAAAGAATGAGAGCTATGCTCTCCTTTTGTCATCACAAAGTTCAATTTTATAACATTTTCATTTAAAAATTTGTTGGCTAACGTCATCCTTTGTTTCAAATAGATTTTAAACAGCCTTTACTGAAACAACAACAAAAGAAAAATACTTTAACTCGGTATTGGTCATCATGAGTATCTTTGCTTTCCATGCAAGCTCCGTTGTCATCCGTCAAAATTTTAACGACTGAAACCTCTGAAACAACTAGGAGCCCCGGTAGGTTAAGCGCTGGCCTTCTGATCTAGTGGTTCCGGGTTCGAGCCCCGCTGTAGGCGGGAATCTTTTTTAATCGTAAACAGGGTTCCATTGCACACAGCATTCCATTATCACCTATCCATTGTCCTGATATGACTGAATAACTGTAACCAGAAAATGTGTTTATGAAACACTATGCCCCCAACCATATGCTTGCCTCTAAAGAAGGCTCATCCAATTATGTTTGTACCTTTGTACCATAGGTTTCAATACACTAAGTCGAAAAAGGGGCTTAACTCAGTCAAAAATTTATGATTTTTCAAAAGTTAATCCGGTCATCTACACCCTGAGCAATATCTTTCTGCAAAAATCATGATCGTAGTGTCAGGGGTTCTCGAGATATTTTGTTCACAAGGTTTCATAGGCTAACAATGCACTAAGTTGAAAAAGGGGCATAACTCGGTCACAAATTTACAAGTTTTAGCTCACCTGAGCCGAAGTCTCCGGGGCAGCTTATAGGATAGGCAGGCTCCGTTGTCCGTCGTCTTCGTCCGTTCATTGTCAGTTGTCAGTCCACAATTTCAAAGATCTTCTCCTCTGAACTCACTGGGCCAATTAGAACCAAATTTCACATGTAGCCTCCAGAGGACTTAGGAACAAAAATTGTTCAAACGGTCCTGGTCACATGGCCAACATGGCCGCCACGCCCATATATGGTAAAAACCTTAAAAATCTTCTTCTCCAGCACCAATAGGCCAATGTCCTCAAAACTTGTAATGTAGCATGGAGTACGTGAGTACTAAGAAGATTATTCAAATTATGACCTTGGGCTGACCTTGACCTAATTTACGGTAAGTTCAAATTTGGTCTTTGGTTTTTATATGGGAAAAAGCTAGAACATAAGATATCTTGAAAACAGCTGAAGATTTTGGGCTAAAAATGGTATATACAGTCATCTGAATGAGAACATGAAGATTTATGAGTATAAGAGGTCAAGGTCACTCTTTGATCTTTGACCCAGGTCTCTTATATTCCGACATTTTCAAGCATCTCCTCAAAAGCCACTGTGCCAATTGTAACCAAATTTCACATATAGCCTCTCGGGGTTGACAGAATGAAAATTTGTTCAAATGGTCTATGTCACATGACCAACATGGCCGCCATGCCCATATATGGTAAAAACTTAAAAAAACCTCTTCTCCAGAACCAATAGGCCTATGGCCATGAAACATGGTTTGTAGCATTGAGTGCGGACGTACTACCAAAATTGTTCAAATTATGACCTTGGGTTCACCTTGACCTTTTTAACAGTAAGGTCAAATTTGTTTCCTGGTGTTTTATATGGGAAATTGCTAGAACATAAGATATCTTGTAAACAGTTGAAGATTTGGGATAATAAAATGGTATATACAGTCATCTTAATGAGAATTCGAAGATTTATGAGTACAAGAGGTCAAGGTCACTCTTTGACCTTTGACCCAGGTCTCTCATATTTCGACAGCTTCAAACATCCCTCTTCAAAAGCCACTGGGCCAATTGTAACCAAATTTCATATATAGCCTCTGGGTGTTGATGGAATGAAAAATTTTAGCTGACCTGAGCCATCGGCTCCGGGGGAGCTTATATGATGGTAAGGCGTTGTTGTACGTCCATCCGTCATCCGTCCGTCCACAATTTCAAACGACTTCTCATCTGAAACCATTTAGCCGATTGTAACCAAATTTCATACATAGCCTCCTGGGGTCTTAGGAACAAGTCCTGGTCACATGACAAACATGGCCGCCACGCCCATATATGGTAAAAATCTAAAAAAAATCTTCTTCTTTAGAACCAATAGGCCGATGGCCGTGAACCTTGGTATGAAGCATCGGGTACGCAAGTACTACCAAGATTGTTCAAGCTATGACCTTGGGTTGACCGGACCTTTATTACGGTAAGGTCAAATTTGCTTCCTTGTGCTTTGATATGGCAAAATGCTAGAACATAAGATATCTTGAAACTGTTGAAAATTTTGGGCTAAAAATTGGTTTCTACAGCCATCTTAATGAGTCCATGAAGAGTTATGAGTACAAGAGGTCATGGTCGTTCTTTTACTTTTGACCCATAACTCTCATATTTTGAACAATCTCCTTAAAAGCAACTGGACCGATTGTTACCAAATTTGATTTATAGATCCTTCAGGGGTTGAGGGAACAAAAATTTATTCATACGGTCCAGGTCACCTGACCAACATGGCGGCCACACCCATATATGGTAAAAATCTTTAAAAATCTTCTTTTCTAGAACCAATAATTGACAATTTCATGACATTTGCTCAAAAGCCACTGGGCAAATTGTAACCAAATTTTACATAGAGCCTTCAGGGGCTCAGAGAATGAAAATTTGTTCAAACGGTCCTGGCCACCTGACCACCTGACCACCATTGCCAACATGCCCGTATATGGTAAAATAGCTTTAAAAATCTTCTTCTCCAGAACCACTTCACTGATAGCCTTTAAACTTGGTATGTAGCATCGGGTACTTGAGTATTACATAGACTGTTCAGATGGTGACCTTGGGCTTATCTTGACATATTTTTACAACAAGCTGAAATATGTTAAAATGCTAGAGCATAAGATTCATGGAAACTTTTAAAGATTTTGGCCTAAAATGGGTATATATGCATATAGTCATCTTAATAAGTACATGAAGCTTTATGAGTACAAGGGGTCAAAGTCATATTTTGACCCTTGACCTAGGACTCTCATATTTTGACAATTTCAAACATCTCCACAAAAAAACACAGGCAATTATAACCTAAGTTTGTATAGAGCCTTCAGCGGCAGAGGGAACAAAAAATTGTTCAACTGGTCCAGATTACATGACCAACATGCCCATATATAGTAAAAACAGCTAAAAGAATCTTCTTCTCCTGAACCAGTTAATCGATGTCCTTGGACTTTGGTATGTAGCATAGGATACTGGAGTAATACCAAGATTGTTCAAATGATGAACTTGGGTTATTGACCTTGACCTCTTTTACCACCAGGTCACCAGATTACATGACCAACATGCCCATATATAGTAAAAACAGCTAAAAAATCTTCTTCTCCTGAACCAGTTGACCGATGTCCTTGGACTTTGGTATGTAGCATAGGATACTGGAGTAATACCAAGATTGTTCAAATGATGAACTTGGGTTATTGACCTTGACCTCTTTTACCACCAGGTCAAATATGAAAATAAGTTGACTTTGACATTTTTATGGCAAGGTCAAACTTGTTTCGGGTGCTTTTATATGGGAAAATGCTTTAATATAAGAGTTCATGGAACTTGTTGAAAATTTTGGTGCTGAAGTTGATAAAAACAGTCAAATAAATGAGTAAAAGAACTTTTTTTGCAATGGAGGTCAAGGTCATTTATTGACCTTCAACCAATTTCTCATATTTTGACAGTTTCGAACTGCCAGGTTTGTTCAAATGATGACCCTAGTTTGACCTTTGACCTCTTTACTCAGGTGAGCGATACAGGGCCTCATTTACCTCTTGTTTCAAACGTTGGACATCTCTTTCCTGATGCCCTTGTCTGTCGCCTTTCGCGAGACGCAGGGGTTGAGGTGGCTCGGTGGGGGACGCCTGCGCCCGCGGATTAATACGTAGGCGTCTCTTACCTGATGTCTGCAGCTTATATGTCCCGCGGAATGCGACAGTAAGTGTGGCTCGGAGAGAGATGCTCGTTGCCTGCCGAGATCCGCCATCATATATTTTCTATCAAACTTTTGGGGTTTAGCGACACTGAAGAAGTTAAATACAGAAACGCGCGTCTGTCGCACTAAATTAGGTATGAATACGTTTATATTAATCAGGTCATCTACACCTTAGGCAATTTCATCTGGCAAAAATCCATGATCCTAGCATCAGGGTTCTTCAGGTATTTTGTTCACAAGGTTCCACAGGCTAAGTCGAAAAAGGGGCATAACTCTGGAAAAAAAATGACAGGCGGAAAAAAGAAAAAAAACATGTGTTGGCTTATTTTCCATACTTATCATGTGTATAAAGTTTTATCTTCTTAGCTCTTACCCTTCTTGACCGTATGTTAGGGTACCTTTGTACTATAGGTTTCAGTGCACTTAGTCGAAAAAGGGGTTTAACTCGGCCAAAAATTTACGAATTTTTTCAAAAGTTAAATAGGTCATATACACCTTGGGCAATATCTTCCTGCAAAAAATCAGACCTGGCCGAATATAAAACTTTGCTATATTCTTTGAAGCGTGGCAGTATATCTGGTCATGACATGAAATTGTGTTTTTCTTTATTATTTGACCATGACATATCTTAATTTTCATATAAAAATGCTATCTTTTTAAGTATTACATCTATATAGGACACTGTTTTACTATTAATGACGAGTTCTCTAGTCACAACACTTTAACCGGTAATATGAATTTCAACTCCGTAAATTTTGGCCTAGCTATAGCCTCACTGTCCAAGATATGCCCTAACAATGTTTGCCTTTTATCCTTTCTGAGGCATTTGACTTTTTGGGGAGAATTTTTACTATACATATCCAGAAAATATCCAAACTAAGCAAATCTTACCTTGCTGCTAGATAACGTCCAGCTTTTCAAACTTTTCAATCGAAAATAATGGTACTAGTGTCGGTCACTCACACGAGACTTGTGACATTTACTAACGTGTAACAGACTCACCGATTGCACGAGACATGAGATTACCATAATCGTTATCAAATTCTTGTCTTTTTCATATATAGTAAAGACTGCACTTAGTTTAATCTAAAACAATAAATGCAAACGTATATTTTTGTGGGGTTTTCTGATGCAATTTGGGAAACTCTGTCGAAAAAACGGCCGTGCTTCTACCTCACCTTTACGTTTTGGGCTTAAAGATTGTACTGCGTGATTATTAGCTCACCTGTCAAGGTGAGCTTATAGTATAGCCATGGTCCGTCGTCCATCGTCTGTCGTCCGTCGTCGTCCACACTTTTGAACACCAATATCTCCTAAACCAGAGGGCCAATCTTGATCAAACTTTATGTGTAGCATTGTTGGGGTGGGGGATTGACTGCATTAGGTTTAAGGGTAGATTGGGTTGGAACTTTGGTTGCCATGGCAACATATAGCTCCCTTAGACTTATAATGGGAAAACTTCAAAAATTTTCTTCTCTGAAACCACGAGGCCCAGAGCTTACATATTAAGTATGTACCAATGTCTAGTAGTCCCCTACATAAATCCTGCCAACCATGCCCCTGGGGCCCAAATTGGCCACGCCCCGGGGGTCATTAGCTCCCATAGACTTACAATGGGAAAATCTTAAAAAATCTTCTTCTTTGAAACCATGGGACTTACAATGGGAAAATCTTAAAAAATCTTCTTCTTTGAAACCATGAGGCCCATAGCTTGTATATATAGCATGTATCGATGTCTAGTGATCTCCTACTTAGTGATCTCCTACTAAAATCCTGCCACCCATGCCCCTGGGGCTCAAATTGCCAGGCCCCAGGGGGTCATTTGTTTATATATAGCTGTTTTGCTTAAAACCTTAAAAAACTTCTTCTTTGGAACCATGAGGCCCAGAGCTTATATATATAGTATGAAGCAATGTTTAGTGGCCCCCTACATAAATCCTCCCAACCAAGCCTCTGGGATCCAAACTGGCCACTCCCCGGGGGTCATAAGCTCCCATAGGCTTATAATGGGAAAAATTTCAAAAATCTTCTTCTCTGAAACCATGAGGCCCAGAGCTTACATATTTAGTATGTACCAATGTCTAGTGGTCCCCTACTTAAATCCTGCCAACCATGTCCCTGGGGCCCAAATTGGCCACACCCCGGGGGTCATTAGCCCCCATAGACTTACAATGGGAAAATCTTAAAAAATCTTCTTCTCTGAAACCATGAGGCCCATAGCTTATATATATAGCATGTATCAATGTCTAGTGATCCCCTACTAAAATCCTGCCACCCATGCCCCTTGGGCTGAAATTGCCACGCCCCAGGGGGTCATTTGTTTATATATAGCTATATAGCTTAAGAACTTTCAAAAATCTTCTTCTTTGGAACCACGAGGCCCAGAGCTTATATATAGCATGTAGCAATGTCTAGTGGTCCCCTACTTAAATCTTGCCAACCATGCCCCTGGGGCCCAAATTGGCCACACCCCGGGGGTCATAAGCTCCCATAGACTTACAATGGAAAAATCTTAAAAAATCGTCTTCTCTGAAACCATAGCTTATATATATAGCATGTATCAATGTCTAGTGATCCCCTACTAAAATCCTGCCACCCATGCCCCTGGGGCTCAAATTGCCACGCCCCAGGGGGTCATTTGTTTATATATAGCTATATAGCTTAAGAACTTTCAAAAATCTTCTTCTTTGGAACCACGAGGCCCAGAGCTTATATATAGCATGTAGCAATGTTTAGTGGTTCCCTACATAAATCCTCCTAACCAAGCCTCTGGGGTCCAAACTGGCCACTCCCCAGGGATCATAAGCTCCCATAGACTCATAATGGGAAATAATGATAAAAGTTTAGATCCTTTAAGAGCAAAGAAAACATTCATAAGTAAGAAGTTGGGCCATACCGCGGTTTCTTATATAATCTTCTTCTCTGAAACCATGAGGCCCAGAGCTTACATATTTAGTATGTAACAATATCTAGTGGTCCCCTTCATAAATCCTGCCAACCATGCCCCTGGGGCCCAAAGTGGCCACGCCCCAGGGGGTCATTAGCTCCCATAGACTTACAAAGAGGAAATCTTAAAAAAACTCTCTGAAACCATGAGGCCCAGAGCTTATATATGTAGCATGAAGCAATATCTAATGGTCCCCTACATAAATCCTGCCAACCATGCCCCTGGGGTCCAAATTGGCCACACCCCGGGAGTCATAAGCTCCCATAGACTTACAATGAGAAAATCTTGAAAAATCTTCTTTGAAACCATGAGGCCCAGAGCATATATATGTAGCATGTAGTAATGTCTAGTGGTCCTCTACATAAATCATACCAACCATGACCCTGCGGTGCAAATTGGCCACGCCCAGGGGGTCATAAGCTCCTGTAGACTTACAATGAGAAAATTAAAAAAAATCTTCTTCTTTGTAACCATGAGACCAAGAGCGTATATATGTAGCAAGAAGCAATGTCTAGTGGTCCCCTACATAAATCCTGCCGACCATGCCCCCGGGGTCCAAACTGGCCACGCCCCGGGGGTCATTAGTTCCCATAGACTAACATCGGGAAAATCTTAAAAAATCTTTTTCTCTTAAACCATTAGGCCCAGAGCTAACTTCTATAGTACATATGTAGCAACGTTTAGTGGTTTCTAACTTAAATCCTGCCAACCATGCCCCCTGGGATCCAAATTCGCCATGCTGCTCCCATATTCTTATAATGGGAAAGACTTCCAAAAATCTTTTTCTCTGAAACCATGAGGCCCAGAGCTTACATATTTAGTATGCAGCAATGTCTAGTGATCCCCTGCATAAATTCTGCCAATCAAGCACCTGAGGTCCAAACAGCCCACACCCCAGGGGGTTGTTTGTTTATATAGAGCTATATAGCTAAAGAACCTTCAAAAATCTTCTTTTATGAAACATAAGGCAAAGAGCTTATGTATTTAGTATGTAGCAGTGTATAGTGGTCCTCTGCATAAATCCTGCCAATCAAGCCCCTGGGGTCCAAACTTGCCACACCCCATGGGGTCATCAAATCGTATAGAATTGCGGCCTGTTTATTAGTTAACTGAGCTGGAAGCTTACATTTTATAACTCAGGTGAGCGGTCGTTGCCCTTGGGCTACTTGTTGAAGATTTTCAATTCATAAGATGCTCAATATTATGCATGGGTAATCATCTCATGATCTTGAACCATATCTCTTGAAGACTTGGTCCTTTTGGGTCAGATTCTGTTAAGCCCATAGCACTTATCAGTAAAACGTTGAATATATTTTTATGCCCCCAACTTTGAAGAAGTTGAGAGGGCATATTGCTTCTGGGTTGTTCGTCCGTGCGTGCATTAGTCTGTGCGTCTATTTGTCATGCATATCCATAACTTAGGAACCGTGCATGCTAGACTTTTGAAATTTCACATATGGATTTGTCTTAAAAAGAAAGATGAAAAGTATTTTTTTTCTTGTCCGAGTTATATCCCTTTTTGGAGTTATGCCCCTTGAGAAAAAATCAGACTGAAACCTTGTGAGCATCTTTAAGATATCTCAAAAATATTTCAGCTAGAGCCTTGAAACTTTGCCAGCGTATTAGAACTGAATAGTAGATGACCTGATTAACTTTTGATTTTTGTTTTTAATTTTTGGCCGAGTTAAGCCCCTTTTTCGACTAAGTGCATTAAGCCTATAGTACAAAGGTATCCTAACATACTGTCAAGAACGGTAAGAGCTAAGAACTTGAAACTTTATACACATGATCAGTATGAAAAATAAGCCAACATGTGTTTTTTTCTTTTTTCCGCCTGTCATGTTTTTCCAGGGTTATGCCTGTTTTTCGACTTAGCCTGTGGAACCTTGTGAACAAAATATCTCAAGAACCCCTGATGCTAGATCATGGATGACCTGATTAACTTATGAAAAAAGTTCGTGAACTTTTTACCAAGTTATGATGCCCCTTTTTCAACTTAGGGCATTGTAAGCCTATGGAACCTTGTGAACAAAATATCTCGAGAACCCCTGATGCTAGGATAATGGTTTTTTGCAGGATGATATTGCTCAAGGTGTGGATGACCTGATTAACTTTTGAAAAACTAGAAAATGTGTTTATAAAACACTATGCCCCCAACCATATGATTGCCTCTGAAGAAGGTTCATCCCATAATGCCTGTACCTTTGTACCATAGGCTTCAATGCACTAAGTCAAACAGGGGCTTAACTCAGTTAAAAAATTTAAAAAAAGAATTTCAAAAGTTAATCTGGTCATCTACACCTTGGGCAATATCTTCCTGCAAAAAATCATGATCCTAGCATCAGGGCCTCTCGAGATATTTTGTTCACAAAGTTCCTTAGGAAAAAAAACATGACCCTAGCGTCAGGGGTTCTTGAGATATTTTGTTCACAAGGTTCCATAGGCTTACAATGCACTAAGTTGAAAAAAAGGGGCATGACTCGGTCGAAAATTCACAAATGTTTTTCAGAAGTTAATCAGGTCATCTACACCTTAGGCAGTATCCTCCTGCAAAAAATCATGATCCTAGCATCAGGGGTTCTTGAGATATTTTGTTCACAAGGTTCCATAGGCTTACAATGCACTAAGTCAAAAAAGGGGCATAACTCAGTCGAAAATTCACAAATATTTTTCCAAAGTTAATCAGGTCACCTACACATATTCAGTATCTTCTTGCAAAAATCATGATCCTTAGATCTGGGGTTCTCTAGATATTTTGTTCACAAGGTTCCATAGGCTTACGATGCACTAAGTCCAAAAAGGGGCCTTACTCGGTTAAAAATGCACGAACTTTTTTCAAAAGTTAATCAGGTCATCTACACCTTGGGTATTGTCATTCTGCAAAACCTCATGATCCTAGTGTTAGGGGTTCATGATTCGACAAGCCAAGTCGAAAAAGGGGCATAACTCTGGAATACATGACCAGCGGAAAAATACAAAAAAAATACGGGTCTGCTCATTTTCCATACCGATCATGTGTATCAAGTTTCAAGTTCCTAGCTCTTACGATTCTTGACCATATGCAAGGGTACCTTTGTACCATGGACTTCAATGCACTAAGTCGTAAAAGGGGCTTAACTGGGTCAAACATTTACGTTTTTTTTCAAAAGTTAAGCAGGGCATCTACACCTTACTCAGTATCTTTCTGCAAAAATCATGATCCTAGCATCTGGGGTTCTTTAGATATTTTGTTCACAAGGTTCCATAGGCTTACAATGCACTAAGTCAAAAAAGGGGCGTAACTCGATAAAAAATTCAGGAACTTTTTTCAAAAGTTAACCAGGTCATCTACATTATGAGCATTGTCATTCTGCAAAACCTGATGATCCTAGCATCAGGGTTTTTTGAGATATTTTGTTCACAAGGTTCCAAAGGCTAAGTCGAAAAAGGGGCGTAACTCTGGAGATATGTGACCCTCGGAAAAAAAAGAACACATATTCGCTTATATTTCATACTGATCATGTTTATAAAATTTCAAGTCTCCATCTCTTATGGTTCTTGACTTATAGGTGGGTAGTGGATAGATGGACAGAGACAGAGGGACAGACAGACGGAAAGACCAAACCAATATGCGCCCATAACTTCTCCGAAGTTGGGGGGCATAAAAATTGTAAATTTTTGACTGAGTTAAGCCCCTTTTTCGACTTAATGCATTGAAGCCTATGGTATAAATGTACAAACATTATGGGATGAGCCTTCTTTAGAGGCAAGCATATGGTTGGGGGCATAGTGTTTCATAAACACATTTTGTAGTTAAAGTTAATCTTCACTTCAAATGTTACAATGATCAAAGGCTTAATTTCAGCAGGGACATTTGTCATGTGAAGTATTACCAAGTTCATTCAAGATCTGGAGTCAGATAATAGCCACTAAGCAAGTTATTACATGATTTTTATTTCACCTGTACAAAAACACATGAAGAGCTATTGCTTTCACCATGACGTAGATGTCCACATAGGTAAAGTTTTTAAAAACCATACTTATCTGTCCACCAGTTGATGGATTAAATTTATACTGCACCTGTATTACATTCCTAAGATCAAGGTCATGGACATAAAAACGTCACATAAATATTTTGTGCGTACTTGGCTTAAGTATGGAAAGACCAGTTCCTCTTAAACTGTAGGTTAAAAGTTAACACATATCACTCAAACTTGCCTTGGCGACCTTGAGGTCAATGCCATGTATTTGTGAATTATATATAAAAATTAAGTATGTGCTTGGTAGTTTTATTTTTTATTTATTTATTTATTTAATACTTTATTTAAAGAGGGTGACATAGTTAGTAAAACTAACCTCAGTACAAACATAGAACATTATAGTACATGTAAATTGAGAGAAAGAAGCATGCGAATAATAATAATAATAAAAAAAATAGTATACTACAGTAATATAGCAGGTAATAAATTTCAGATCATACAATTCTAAAAGGCAAGTGCATGACTTGATTATAGGGTTAAATAAATTTTAGTAAACTTCAAAAAGATTGCAACAAAAGTTACTGCATATACAGTATGTAGGAAATTTTTCAATCAGTGACTGGTACCCAGTAGATTTTATTTAAAAGACCCATATCTCTCTATCCATTGATGGATTTAGTTAATACCACCACTGATGTTTAATAATGGTAGCAAGTTTTGTTTTTATACCCCTGTCATACGAAGTATGTTGAGGGTACATGTATATAGTTTTCATCTTTCCGTCTGTTCATCCATCTGTCCGTGCATCGGGGTCATCCGTGTACTATGGACACATTTCTAGTATATTTTTATACCCCCGGCATACGAAGTATGTCGAGGGGTATATAGTTTTCGTCTTTCTGTCCATTCATCGTTTTTCCGTTAGTCTGTCCGTCCATCTGTCCTTCCGTCAGTTCGTTCGTTAACTTTTGCGCTAAAGTTTTGTGTTAAGTTTTATCTTTTGCTCTCTTTTCCTGAAAGTCTTCACAGGAACTTGTTCATGTGTGCTTAATATTACTACAGGATAAGTACTGATCAGTTTGCATCACCTGGATGCTGCTGCTGGCCTATGGTCAAGGTCACAGACTCAGATATTTGTACAACAGTTGCGTTAAAGTTTCGTGTTAAGTTTTTTCTTTTGCTCTGTTTTCTTATAAGTCTGTACTGAAACTTGTTCATAAGTGCCTAGTGTTACTACAGGATGGATACTGATCAGTTTGCATCACTTGGATGCTGCTGCTGGCCTAAGGTCAAGGTCACAGACTTTGAAATTTGTAAAATAGTTGCGTTAAGTTTTGTGTTAAGTTCTTGTTTTGCTCTGTTTTTTCTCAGTTCTTCAATTGGAATATGTTCAGATGTGCTTAGTGTTCTACAGGGTGAACACATATTAATTTGCATCATCTGGATACTGCTTCAGACCTAAGGTCAAGGTCACAGACTTAGAATTTTTTTATAACATCTTCGTTTAAGTTTTGCATTGTGTCTGTTTGCTTATATTTTCAATATACTTGAATGGAACTGTTTGCTGTGTGACTAGATTCACTTGTAGGTTGAAACAGTTACATCATACAGCTGCTGCTGCTGATTGTCGGTCAAGGTCACAGATTTTGAAATTTATAACATTTGTGTTAAAAATGAACTTTTAGTTTGTATTGTTTTGTTTATTGCAAAATCTTCAGATGGAATCTATTGATAGATGACTGCATGGGTATATCACTGGGTATGATATTGATTGTCTGTCTGTCTGTTTGGTAACATGTGCATTAATGTTGTATGTTAAGTTTGTTGTCAGTAGGTGGTGGGGCTGGCCGGGGGTATACGTGAGCCCCTGCTCACTTGCTCTAGTTGCTAATGTATCAAATATCCTTTGATGGAGCCTGTTTGTATGTGACTAGGTATTCTTATATGTTCATGCAGAATAGTTGACATCATCTGGATGCTGCTGATGACCTAAGGTCACGGTCACAGACTTAAAGTTTTGCGTTCAAGTTTTGTGTTAAGTTTATATTCTTCTTTTATATTCCAAATATCCTTTGATGGAACCTTTTGATATTTGACTAGGGTTACTTTAAGGTTCATACAGAGTAGTTGACATCATCTGGATGCTGCTGCTTACCAAAGGTCAAGGTCAGAGACTTGTATATTTGCTTTAAAGTTTTGCGTTAAGTTTATATTATTTGCTTATACTTCCAATTTTTATGAAACTTTTTGATATATGACAAGGTTTACTTCTATGTTCATGCAAAATAATTGACATCAGCTGGATGCTGCTGCTGACCTAAGGTCAAGGTCATAGACTTAAACATTTGCGTTAAAGTTTTGCGTGAAGTTTGTATTCTTCTCTTTTTATTTCCAATATCATTTTGATATTTGACTAGATTTACTTTTAGGTTCATAGCTGCTTACCAAAGATCAAAATCACAGACTTATATATTTGTGTTAAAGTTTTGCATTAAGTTTATATTCTTTGTTTATATTTCAAACATCCTTCGATGAAATCTTTTGGTATTTGACTAAGTTTTCTTCTAGGTGTTCATGCAGATTGTTTGACATCATCTGGATGCTGCAGCTGCTGTTGAGTAAGGTCATAGAAACAGACTAATATGTTTACATTAACTTTTATGGAACCATTTGATAGGTGACTAAGTTTATTTCTAGGTTTATACCATGTATAAGATTGGTTTCATTAGGCGGTGGTGCTAGTCGGGGGTATACATGAGCCCATGCTCACTTGCTGTAGTTTTACAATCTTTAAGTAGTGAGGCATCTGTAAGATGCTGTTGGTATTGCAAAATGTGTAGACCCTGGTCATGCTACCCCTTCAGGAACATTCTGATATGGGTCCACACTGTTTGCTCAAAACTATCTGTTCCAAAACTTAGAATTATTACGTCTAAAAACAATCGCTATATTCAAAGTAACATTTAAGTGTGCCTGGGTTTACCTTAAAATTTCATAAACGGTGCTTGATATATGCTTTATCATTTTTTGCACGTTTGTTTTCTTCTGTCTTTTCTTAACTTCTCTAAAGTGGTCCTGCATCTATACTGGTCCTGGCATCTAGTTTGGTCCTAACCAGCCTCTAAATTGGTTCCGACTGGCATCTATTATGATGTGCTTAGCAGACTCTTAAATGATCCTGATAACTAAACATTGCACAGTTATGCCTTCTTTGAATAATTTGTTATTGTTACGAATAATGTGAACCTAGCAAAGCTTCAGATCAGCCTGAGCATCTAAGTGAGTCCTCCTGAATGAATGGAAATAAAATAAAAATAATAACCTATCAGTATTTCTTAGACAACCTTCAATAATGAATTGGCACTTAATTGCTTTGGGTTAATTCGTCTTAAGAATAAAGTCAGTGTACTATAATATTCTCTTCCAAATCCCAAGCTATACATTAAGTGACTCTACTCCCCCTCTCCGAAATCGTATCCCCGCAACCCCTCCTACGTCTTTCATTGGATTGATTTGAAGTTTTACAGATTGTATTCTTATGATATGAAGATATGCATGTGGGTTTTTAGCGCGCCTTTGCGAAGCAAAGGAGGGCTTATGTGATACCCCCGGCGTCATAGTCTGAGTATCCCTTAGCATTAGCGTTAGAATGGGCGTTAGCGTTAGCGTGGGCGTCAGCCTCCTCGTCGGCACTCGTGACAGGTTAACCCAATGTTAACTTTTGCGTTTAACTCGATGTTTAGTTCTGTATCTTAAAAACTACAGTAGTTACAGTTATCATACTTGGTACATATATACATCCATATGTCTGCAGCAGCAACATTACACAATTGTGTGTCCTTGACCTATATTTCATGGTTGACTGACTTTGCTGTTTGGCACAGTTTTTAAGGATTTTTTTTTGACACAAGAGACTTGATACTTGGTCAAATAGTATATCCCTATAATTGCAGCAGCTGCAAAGCTTCCATGCTGACTCCTGTGTCCTTGACCTTTGTTTACGGTCTACTGATTTTCCCTTCTATCTCTAGCACTATTTGATGAATTAACATTATACCTGGCATAGTGGATCAGTCTGACATTGCGAATGACCTCATACTATCTATAAATCACTATGACACCCCTACCCCTCCCCTTTCATCCACCCTTATCATATCCACAAGTATGAGTACAAATCCTTGTCCAGGGTGGGGCAAGAGGTCAATATCTAGGATGATCTTGATGTTAAAGTTTAAGGCTCGTACCTCCAAACTCATTCGAGATACCTGCTTCGTATTTGGTCAGGACCTGGTTGCAGCAGCAGCCAAGCATCCATGCAGACTTTTGTGCCCTTGACCTTTATTCATGGTTGAGTGATTTTTGCCTTATACCTTTAGCATTATTTAATAAATATGCAATATGAATATACATTTCTCTTCCAGCCCATAACTTCGATACCTTTTATGCTACAAAGTTTAAATGTAGTATGATACTTACCCGAGACCAGACTCTGACAACTGGTTCAGGCTAGGGGTGAGGTTATGGGATGGGGCCAAAGGAAACATGAGAAGTTTGCAAAGGGTAAGGAGGTGTCATCAGACCGACTTAGTACTGGGTAAAGGTGGTGTGAAAACCCATACTAGGAACCACCATTTGTCACCATGAGGCATTATAAGTTAGACTGAGTTGGTATCTCTCCGTCTGGTGCACGAGAACCCGACCCTCAATGTCCGCAAAATGTCCAGATAGTGGCATACAAGTCGGCCCTGTATGCCAAAGGGAACAACTGATTTAGTCTAGCTTCTGATGCAAACTTCACTTGTGCACTAGCTACCACATTCACCCCTGGTTTGTTTTGAGTCGGGATACTTTGTAACCTTGAGAGTCAGGCATCCATTAGGCGCGCTTTGTTGTCTTCTGACAACTCTTGTTTATTTTTGTTTCGGCCTTTTTTGATGGAATTACGGCCCTTGCTGACTCAGATCTTCTCCCCACAACTCCTGCCACATCTTGTATCAGATTGACTTGAAATTGAGCAGAATGTTTCATCATGATCTGAAGATGTGCATGTGATTTTGGAATTTCAATTATCCTATTTTATACAAAGTTATGGCCCTTTGTCGTTTTTGGCATTTTTCCAACTTTTGAACCGTTTGACCGAGAGCGCTGAAATTTGGTATGCTATAAGCATTTGGTTAAATGATTATTCTGATTATTGTTAGGATGTGCTAATTTTAGTTCGTCTTTCCATCCGTCCTTCCATCTGTCTGAAATTTTGTACTCGCAACTCCTCCTACATCCTTCATTGGATTGATTTGAAATTTTACAGATTGTATTCTTATGATATGAATATGTGCATGTGGCTTTTTGATTTTGTTTCGGCCATTTTTGATGGAATTACGGCCCTTGCTGACTCAGATCTTGTCCCCATAACTCCTGCCATATCTTGTATGAGATTGACTTGAAATTGGACAGAATGTTTCATCATGATCTGAAAATGTGCATGTGATTTTGGAATTTTAATTATCCTATTTTAAGTTATGGCCCTTTGTCGTTTTTGGCATTTTTCCAACTTTTGAACCATTTGACCGAGATAGCTGAAATTTGGTATGCTATTAGCATTTGGTAAATTGATTATTCTGATTATTGTTAGGATGTGCTAATTTTGTTAGTGACAGAGTTATTCCCCTTTCATAGATAATAGACATTCACTTAAAGGTAAAGGGATAACTCCAGAACTATTCATATTAATGAGCTGAATTTTCATAAATGCACTATTCATTTTTCATCAAATACATATAAGCAGGATTATGGCCCTTGTTATTTTGTTATTGGGTATACAGTCTTGATGTTTTAGGCATTCTGTAAGGGCTAAAGCATATGGGTGGATGGTAATGTGTACAGTATTCAAATCGCCCTTAGCATGATTCTAAAACCATTTTGCGCCTTTTCTTACATGATTTATAAAAAATCTTAAAAATAAACGGAAGACGTTATCAATCTACAGTTTGTTAGTTTTGATAATAGGATGATAGCTAGGTTTTGCACGACACAAACTTGTGTTAAATTAAGCTGTTCGGAATAAAATATCCGTGACCGCCATGAGTTTTTCATTGTACAGGGTAATAAAGTAATAGACCGAAGAGCAAATTATATTAAACTTACCTCTTTAAATTTTCAAAGCTGAATAACTATAAATGACACAGAGATTCCGGATAAAATCCCGAAACATAATGATTTCCGACTACTGGTTATAAGCGAATTTTGTACTCTCGATTCAACGCTATGAAAACCGGAAGAGATGGTACAGTGAGTTCGGATACAGTGCATATAGCTGACATAAGGTTACGTTAAAGATTTGTACACGGCATATAGATGACAGCAGAGTACCGCAGGGATAGAGACACTGGACCTACAGGTGGCAGTAGAGTACCTCAGGGCTAGGCACAGGGCTAATTGGTGACAGTAGAGTATCCTATACTATATCCTTTGGATATACACAGGGGCTATGGTGACAGTAGAGTACATAAGGGAAAGGCGCAGGGCTCATTGGAGACATCAGAATATACCATTGATATGCACTGGAGCTACGGTGACAGTAGAGTACATCAGGGATAGATACTGGGCATATAGGTGACAGAGAGTACCTCGTAGATACATACTCTGCCTACAGGTGACATTTGAGTATAACGATAGGCTCATTAGACGGCCAATAGGTAACATTAGAGTTCATCTGAGATGGGCACAGGGCTTATAGGTGACAGAACAGTAACTTAGAGATAGACATCAGTCCTATAAATGATATTAGAGTAACTTAGGGATAGCCACCGACTCTGACTTTAGAGTACCACTGAGTCTATAGTTGACATACAAGTACCTAAGGGATAGACGATGGGCCCATAAGTGACATTATTTGGCACTGTGCCTATGGATGATAATAAAGCACCTCCGAGATAGACATTGGGCCTATAGTTGACATTAGAGTAACTTAGGGATAGACATGGGAGTCTGACTTTAAAGTACCACTGAGTCTATAGTTGACATAAGAGTACCTGAGGGATAAACGATGGGCCTATAGGTGACATTAGACAGACACTGTGCCTATGGGTGACTATAGAGGATTTCAGGGACAGACACTGGGCCTATAAGTGGCAGTAGAGTATCTATCTGTGACAGACATCGAGTCTAGAGTAATTGAGTGAGTGAACTTGGGTTTAAAGTCCCACCGACAACTAGGCCATATGGAGACGTTCCCTCGGTTTAAAGTCTCATCTGAAAGACCGCATAAGAGAGGGATCGATCTTGCAATCCCTGGACTGGTAGTCTAGCAATTTTTCCACTACACTACCACCGCTCTTC
The DNA here is from genome assembly GCA_963989385.1 of Ctena decussata. Classification (NCBI taxonomy): domain Eukaryota; kingdom Metazoa; phylum Mollusca; class Bivalvia; order Lucinida; family Lucinidae; genus Ctena; species Ctena decussata. The sequence goes on from OZ022502.1 coordinate 19,074,218, forward strand.
GAGTCTTGAAGTGAAAGTAGAGACCTACAGGTACAGACACAGGGCCTATAGATATTAGAACAGTATCAAAGGGAACTGCCCCTTGGTCAATAAGTGACTAGAGAGAGTTTTTGAGACAGACCCCATAGTTGATAGTAGAGTACCACAAGACAGACACTGGGCCCATAGGTAATCTACATTTTACGAATTAAATGTGTGTCCAGGACTGGCATAGTCCACTGCAATAGAAAAGAATGTCCCCTCCGGGACAGGCACATGGCTTATCGGCGAAAGTAGGGTACCTTAGGAACATGCACTGGGCCTTTTAGTTACTGGAGTGCAACTGGGACAAACTTTGAATATTTAGGCGAAAGTATGGTATGTCAGGGATGTTAAAGTCCAGTTAACACAAACCACTAAGTGCCAATAAAGTATATTTATTAGCAACACAACACACTGAAGTACAAAGTAAAACTCTTACGTCGTCACTATGACTACACGACGTTGATGACGTCATAATACTGTTTAAGTAACTCTACCATTATCAGAATCAATATACGGGGTTATGTCCCTTAGATAAAAGTTATTTGCATTATGAAACTTTAACATTAATTATACTTTCTTTACTTTTTGTTTTTATTAAGAATGAAAGATGCCAAAATTAAGTAAATAAAAAATTAAGAAAATCAAGAGAGAATCTGATCCATCTAAATCAAAATTTGTCGATGAAGTATGAAAAGGTGACACAAAATTATATTTACAACATTAAGCCAATTAAGTGTGCCGAACGTTCAAACCAAATATGATCTGCTTATACATTTGCTCTTAGAAATTAAGTGCACCGTTTCCACACTGCAGAAACTTTAACCACTGAATCAAAACTGCTTTTTCTATTGTTGATGATTTGATACTCCAAAAATACTGTCTAAAATGGTCTGTCAGTTCCGTTTGCATTACTGCAAGTATTTCTCTCATTCTCTGATGCATCTCTGTTTCTGTCTTATCTGCCAAAGAGTATTTTTGCAATTAGTCTCTCCTCTTCTCCTGTAACTGAATCTGGCAGACTTCCCCTCATCTTCCCCATCCTTTCCACTTCCTTTGTTCTCCAGTTGACCCTTGTCCTTACTATCACTCTCTCTTGGCTTGTCTCTGCATTGAATCTTCTTATGTATGGACTCATCCTTCACTATGAGCTCCTTCTCCTCCTGTTTGCTTGACTCCCGTCTCAGCTTATGACATTCGAACTCATCACTCTGCCTTTCAAGCGCTGTATTCTTAACAGTCTTTATCTCCTTTATATCTTCTTTTAGGCTTGCTATTTGGTCATTTAATCTGTTTACCACAGCAGTTAACTCCTCATCGACACCTGACCCTGTAATTTCCCCTGCAAACACGTTGGAACATTTACATACTTCTTTCTGTTTATCACCTATATTCTCAGGTCTCACATGGTCGCCATTAGTAGTTTTGTTTCTACCCATATTTTCCCAGCTGTCTGGACACTTATCTAATAAATGTCGAAACGAACCACAAGATAAGCATTTCAGGATTTGGCCATCTGCACCTGATGGATTAATTCTCTTTCGAATAAATCCTTTTGATTTTAAAAGTCTCCCTTTATCAGTATAATCTCTATTACTTCCACTCCATGTCACTCTACTCCTTCTATTGGTTGGTTTGACTTTTCTGCTACTTTGCTAGCTGTAATACTCTCTACAAATCCTGGTTCCAGCCCATTGCTAGACATACCCCTTGAAACTCATAAACAGTCTTTGTACTTTATCAGTGCTTTCTTGGCCTGTTCATAAAGCGTTGACATATTTTCAAAGTTCATCTCAGCTAAGACAAGTAATTTTTCTGTTCATGTTATGTTTGCCTTCTTCAGTAACCGAAATGCTAGGACTTCTGATGTTAATTTCATATTTTTCCTCTCTATCCATTTGTATTTAAAATCATACATGCTTATGAAGTCTTGAATATTTTGGCCATCTTTCCTTTCAAAGCTCTCAAAATCTTTATACTTTTCTAATCTGTCAATAAGCTTATCCTTCTCCAAATGTTTGTCCAAGATGTTTAGAAGAATAGTTAACCCTCCATCAGTCTTTAAATTTTCTAATGTGATTTCATCAAAAATTATCTCTCGGATATGTGATTTATTGTCTTCTGGAAGTGATAAAGCAACAACAATACCTTGCTTACACTTTGGTAAATCAGTCAGTTCTGCCCATGCCAAAATTTCTTTCCTGTATAGTTCATAAGACTTTCCTTGCTTAAACACTGGTGGATCTGACCATGTCATCATGTTGTTTTCCTCTTTAACACTACACCATTTTGATCATTTCACTTCAAACTCCAATACCCATGCAACATCAGCACTCCAAATTCAGTAGTTAGTCCCAAGAACCGTTCCTAACGCTCTGCTACCATTGTTAAAAGTCCAGTTAACACAAACCACTAAGTGCCAATAAAGTATATTTATTAGCAACACAACACACTGAAGTACAAAGTAAAACTCTAACGTCGTCACTATGACTACACGACGTTGATGACGTCATAATACTGTTTAAGTAACTCTACCATTATCAGAATCAATATACAGGGTTATGTCCCTTAGATAAAAGTTATTTGCATTATGAAACTTTAACAAGGGATAGCCACCGGTCCTTTAATTGAAATAAAAGGACATCGGCCAAGCGTCACCCGACGTTTGAAATGTGTCCCAAACTGCAGCCCTTTATTCCATTTCAGAGTATCTGTATGGCCAAAAACAGAAAGAATATGTATTACAGAACCTGGTAAGCAAATATAACTGAAGAATAAGCAAACACATTATACCCAATTACTGGGCCTCTATGAGGTTATAAAGTACTTAAGTTCAGAACAGGGCATATATGTGTAAAATCGGGTTACATTCTCAAAACATAATGATTTCCAACTACTGGTTATAAGCGAATGTTTGTACTCTCAATTCGACGCTATGAAAACCGGAAGAGCTGGTACAGTGAGTTCGGATACTATGATATGTCAGCTGTATATCTCTGAGATATCTACTGTTCTATTCTATCCCATAACCTTACTAGGTCGTTGGGGCACCCCAGATGACTTCGAAACAATCCCTTTCCACCTTGTCCTGTCTTCAGCTGCCCTAGTTGGGCTGACAAAATCCACCCATGTCCACTCCCCACCTCTTCTTCTGTCTACCTCTCTTCTTTTTCCCTTCACTGTGCCCTGTAGAATCGTCTTTTCTAAACCAGAAGACCTTGAGACGTGGCCAAACCAACTTAGTTTCCGTTTCTTGACCAGCGTCAGCTGAGCTCATCATATTCTCCAATGGCTGCTTGGATCTTCCTGCGAATCTCCTCATTGGTTATATAGTCCTTGTACGAAATGTTCAGTAACCTTCTGTAGCATCTCATCTCAAAGGCCTGCATTCTTTTCTCTAACTCTGCTGTCAAGGTCCACAATTCACAGGCATACAGAAATATGGAAATGACAAGGGAGCACATACGTTTCACCTTTGATCCGAGAAATATGTTGTTATCTCTCCAAATTGGTTTCAGCTTGATAAGGACTGAAGTGGCTTGTGTAATTCTTGAGAGAACCTCCTGTTTTGAGCTGTCATCTGAGACAACTGCTCCAAGGTATTTGAAGCTTGTTACGGTACCCAGCTTCTGCCCTTTTACCTTGATCTCCCTCTGGATGCCATTTGCGCTGTTTGTCATCAGTTTGGTCTTCTCAGCACTGATCTCCACCTTATACCTTGTGTAGGTTTGGTTGAGACTTTCAACTAGAGCTTCTAGTTCCTGCTTTTCCCCAGCTAGAGTGTCTATTTCATCGGCAAACCACAGATTGGTAATGTTTCTGCCGCCAATGCTAACCTTTCCATAATGTTCTTCTGGAGCATCAGACATGATCCATTCGAGGAAAAAATGTTGAAGAGGGTGGGTGACAGAAGACATCCTTGTCTTACTCCGACTGTTGTTCTGAACCATTCTCCTGTGCTGCCATTTATCAGGACTGCACTTGTAGCCTTGTCATATAGCTGCTGCATGGTGTGAACTAGATTTGCACTGATATTGTACTTCAGCATTGTGGCTCATAAGGCTGCATGCCATACCCTGTCAAAGGCTTTTTTGAAATCAATGAAGACATGGTACAGATTATGCTGATGTTGGAGATACCTTTCACACAGGATTCTAAGGTTGAAGATCTCTTCCGGGTGCTACTTCCTCCTCGGAACCCAGCCTGTTCCTCAGCGATTATCTCTTCAGCTTGTGGTTTAAGCCTGTTCAAGATGACTTTCAGCATGACTTTGCTGGAATGACTGATAAGGCTAATGGTTCTGTAGTTCTGGTAGAGCTGTAGGTTGCCCTTTTTAGGGAGCGTAATAATCAGCGACTGAGTCCATGGGGTAGGCCATTCTCCTGTTCTCCAGATCCTGTTACAGATATATGTTAAAACATCAATCATGGTCTCCCCGCCAGCTTGAACAAGTTCTGCTGGTATATTATCAACTCCGGCAGATTTCCCCTTCTTTAGTGCTGCTACTGCGATCTCAGCTTCCTCACGAAGGATCGGTTGTTAGCTCACGTGAGCCATAGACTCAGGGTGGGCTATTGTGATCACCCAGTGTCCGTCTTCCGTCGTGCGTCGTCAACAATTTGCTTTAATGATATTTTCTCTAAAAATGCATTTAAACACATTTTCTTACTTATCATGAAGAATGTGCTTTCGTGCAGAGACGAAAGTGAAAGTAGACATGGGCCAATATTATTGAACCGGTAACCAGGCTTTTTTCTATTCAAGTTAATTCCCTTGAAATTTGTATTTACTTGCAAGAAAGTACCTGTGATGAATAAAAAAAATATACTTTTTTGGGCTAGCGATGGCGTCGGCTAAAAAAAACTCTAACCCGCCTGCGCATAATCAAGTCAGGTTTAATTATTATTATTATTATCTTTTTGCCAGTCAAATTCCTTTCTGATGCTTTCTTTCAAAGTGAACAGTGACTTTACTTTGAAAAGCCTTCTTCCGTGCATCGGCATGTGTATGTGTATATACATGGTCGCCGCTGGCCAAATTCAAACACGTGCTAATTATCGAAGATTTCTAAAAATATGACCAGTGTTCACACCTTGGCAAGACAATCGACGCTTTGTTTGATAACTTTTGACAGCAGTGCATGAATATTGGATAATTATGGACAATAAATGGTATGACACTTGGCTGAAATCCAGGTAATTGTGTCATAATGCACCCTCACATTGTGTTTTTTCGGACCGATAAAAATGTGCCTTATGCCAACTGAATCGGTTTTTCGAACTCAAATTCGGTCAGAACCGACAAATATTCGGATTTCTGTAGCCCTGATCCAAGCATCATGAAACTTTGTCAGAATGTTTATCTTAATGAAATCTAGACCATCTTTGAAACTGGGTTATGTTGGGTCAAAAATTAGGTCACTAGGTAAAATCTTAGAAAAAACCTTGTGCACACTCTAGAGGCACAGGTATGATCCAATCTTCATGTTACTTTGTCAGAATGTTTATTTTTATGTAATCTAGGCCAAGTATGAATCTGAGTCTTATGGGGTCAAAAACTAGGTCACTAGGTCAAATCTTAGAAAAACCTTGTGTACACTCTAGAGGGCACAGTTATGATCCAATATACATGAAACTTTGTCAGAATGTTTATTTTTATGAAATCTAGACCAGATTTGAAACTGGGCCATGTCAGGTCAAAACTAGGTCAGTAAGTTAGTTCTTAGAAAAGCCACGAGAATGCTTTAGAGGACTCAGTTTTGTTCCAATCTTAATGAAACTTTGTCAAAATGTTTATCTCCAACAAATCTGGACCAAGGGTGCAACTTGGTCATGTCTGGTCAAAAACTAGGTCACTAGGTCAAACCTTAGAAAAACATTGTGTACACTCAAGAGGGCACAGTTTTGACCTGATATTAAAACTTTGCCATAATGTTTATATCCAAGAAATCTAGACCAGGTTTGAAACTGGGTCATGTGGGGTCAAAAACTAGGTCATTAGGTTAAATCTTATAAAACCCTTAGGTACACAATAAAGGGTTCATTTTCCATTGAATCTTTGTGAAACTCTGTCTATGGTACATATGGATGTCCCTGAGGTTAAGTTCACAGGATACTCAGGTGAGCGATCCAGAGCCATCATGGCCCTCTTGTTTTTGTTTTGTTTTGTCATTTCCTGTCTCAACCATTTAACAACACTTAACAGGTGATTTCATTCATCCTTTTTAGCTCACCTGAGCCATAGGCTCAGGGTTGAGCCATAGGCTCAGGGTGAGCTATTGTGATCACCCAGTGTCTGTTGTCCGTAGTGCGGCGTGCGGCGTCATCAATTTGCTTTAAATGACATCTTCTCTGAAACCGCTAGGCCAAGGGCTTTGATACTTGGTATGAAGCATTGTCTAGCGGACCTCTACCAATTTTGTTCAAATGGTGGCCCCTCTGCAGAACCACTTGGCTCAGTTGCTTGAAATTTGGTATGCAGCATTGCCTAGTGGTCTTTTGACAAGTTTGTTCAAACGATGATCCCAGGGTCTAAAATGGCCCCGCCCCAGGGGTCCTGGCTTAGAACCATAAAAATACATAGAAAAATATTCAAAATTATTCTTCTTCAGAACTGCTTGGCTCAGATGCTTGAAATTTGGTATGTAGCATTGCCTTGTAGTCCTTTATCAACTTTGTTCAAATGATGGCCCCAGGGTCCACAATGGTCCCGCAGCAGTGAGTCCTGTGTTTGAACCATAGAAATACATAGAAAAATATTCTGGGATCCAAAATGACCCTAGGGCAAAGGGTCTTGAGTCAAAACTATAATATACTTAAAAATTTTCTTCTGCAGAACTGCTTGGCTCAGATGCTTGAAATTTGGTATGTAGCATTGCATAGTGGTATTTTACCAAGTTTATTCAAATTGTGGCTCCAGGGTCCAAAGTGGTTCAGGTGCAGGGAGTCCCAGGTTTGAACCATAGAAATACATAGAAAAATATTGAAAACTCTTCTTCTTCAGAACTGCAAGGCTCAGATGCTTGAAATTTAGAATGTCCTTTACCTAGATTATTCAAATGATGGCCCCAGGGTCCAAAATGGCCCTGCCCCAGGGGGTCCAAGGTTTGAACCATAGCAATACATAGAAAGATATTTAAATGATGACCATAGTTTGACCTTTAACCTTTTTGCTCAGGTGAGCGATTCAGGGCCTCTTGGCCCTCTTGTTAGTTATTGCGAAAGGTGTAGACAATACTTGCTTGTAGGTACACTGCTTGGGTAAAAGATAGGAAAAACTAGACGCTTCATATGTTTCTATGCAAGGTTGCTACATTTCTGAAAGCTCATTTCTGTGCTTTGCTAAAATATTAACAGGCGGAAAAATGATAATTTGAGAAAGAATAAAAGCCATCACCTCAGTTTCAAAGCCTGCAATGCAACAAAGAGGGATAAAATAAGACATATGGAACACTAATGCATTGCATAGTGTGTCCATCCCTCTCTTCTGTCCTGTCCTTTTTTGTCAGTGCCAACATACTGTAAAAAGTATTATTTCAATAGCTCACAAATAGGATAAAACATGCATTCTCTTAACTAAATGTCTAAAGCAAGCCTAACGGTTTTAACAGCAGGACCTGCACTAATTTGCTCCAAAGAAGGTCACGTCTGACTCTTTTTAAAGGTAAAAATTTTCTTGCAGGAAAGGAATTCATTCGGGGTATTCATTAAATATAACATGTCCAAATATTTGTTTTTGAAATGTCGATCCCAGTTTTTCATGACCATATTCCTGTACGCGGCTAAAACGACTTAAACTGCGTGGAAGCGTTTCAGCACTTGTCAATTAGGAAAAGATAAGTTTGACAGGTTGCAAAACTGCTTCTCCGCAATATTCCATATAGCGAACTGTTCTGGAATCCTAAGCAGTGTCCCTTTATTTATTACCATGGAAAGAGTAAGATTTTTTGACAATGGAGACTTTCAGTCAGGGCTTTTTCCTGTGACGTTCCTTCCCAAGTATCTCACTGGCTGCCTCAGTCACTACTGTATTGTAGGTGGTAATAATGGTATCTATGTCCATGTCATCATCCCTCAGACTAATGAGTGGTGCAAGTTTCCCACCTATTGTTGCTTGAAAAGTGCGTGCCACATCTGGGTCCCTTAGCTTCTCAAGATCAAACAATAGTCTTGGCTGGGTTGGCCTTCTAGCCGTCTTCAGAAGAACTCGGAATTTTTTAGGTCATCATCACCAGGACATGGTCACTTCCTATGTCTGCTCCAGGAAAACTCCTTGTCCTATGGATGTCGGCTCTTCCTCACCAAGATGTAATCGATCTGATTGTGGTGTTTCCCATCTGGACTGTGCCATGTCTATCTTCTCGATGGTTTGTGAGGGCCAAGGGTGTCAGTACTAGGCTGTTACAGGTTGCAAACTCTAGAAGTCTGAGACCTCTCTCATTTGTCTCGACATTGCAGTATGGTCCACAAAATGTTTTCCCAGTCTGCCTGTGCATCCTTTCCAACTTTAGCATTCCAATCCCCTTGTACAACCAGAATGTCCTAATCTTGGGTGTTTGGTCTATGATTTCCCAGAGTTGCTGGTAGAAGTGTTCGACCTCATTGTCGTCATGCCCAGATGTTGGTGCATAAACCTGTATGATGGTGATGTTGAACAACATCTACTGTTACCTATAGGCCAAAATGTGCATCCATGCCATCTTTAACAGTAAACAGGAAAATTCTCAGGAACTGACACAATGTACTTTTTTCACAGTGTTTCTGCGCATGCACATACCGCTCACGTGACGCGTTACTTCTTAATAATCCGCGAGACTTTACACAGATGAGGCAGACTTATTTTAAAGCCATTGAGGCTATCTATGTGCTCAGTGATAATTAATTGTTTTAATCATCTATATTCTCATTTCTTTTTGTCGTAGTGTTAACTTAAGTAAATATTTTTTATTTTCTAAAATCTTATCAAACGAAGATTAAAAAGACTTGTATTTAGATTAAAAATTGCAAAGAAATCACGCCAAAATTAACGCAGAAAACTTAGAAATAGATAAACGACCTAATCTAAGAGTCAAATCGCGAAACTGTTTAATTTGAAATTAAAAGATCAACTACAAAATATTTATTTATTTATTCGGTATCTGACATCTTGTTGCTGTTTCTTTCAATGAAGTCTGAACTAAGAGAAAATCATATTTGTTGTTGAAATTTCACCGTCTTTACCAAATATAACAGAAAATTAATACTTTTATGATAAAATCATTCTTTTATCACGGTGTAAATTGTCTTGTGTCATATATTTCTCTAATTATCTGATGGAATGCCTGATGACACATATATTGCCTTTCTATTGACACGTTACGCAATCAACAGAGCATGTAATACACTGGCACCTTGAACAGTCAGCCAATTTGCAATGACACTGAATTATCAGTAAAAAGTAAAAAAAGAAAATAATCGTTGCTTGAATAATGACGCTCACTGCAAAAATTGCATGTTAAGACTATTTTCCTTTTACATTTAAAGTTCATCTTGTATATCGGACGGCAAATTTCATATTCGTTTATCCAGAACAAGATTACTTATAGTTACAATTGGTTATATAATAATAATAATATTACTATGATAAATGCAAAGTACCCAATAAATTAGTTTCCCCAAACTGAGAAACTGGAAGTAAAACTGACATTTAATTTAAATTTAATCAGTTACTGGCACTTTATTTAATTCATAGAGGCGAACTTTAATTCGGAACCTGGAACTTATTTCTTTAAAACTAATTTGATAACAGTTAAACGAATATTCAAAACATCTTATTTAATATTTTATACGAATTGATGACTTTTGAGATCATTACATGAAAATTCCGATCTGCTTTCTCTTTACTTGTAAAGTACTAATCAGATAGTTACGTTGGAAATTTGATATGTTAAAAACAGAAGAGCGTATAAAAAATAAAACAATACATATAAAAACATTTTGGAGGCAAAGGTCTGAAAGCTATACTTAATAAATATTAGTTTATGTCGATTAATATTACCCCATGCGTTCGACATAATTTTTTTATAAAGACATACATGTATGTACAGGAATACTGATTTTGTATGCGTTATAAATTATCATTATGATTATAATTAAATTAGGTAGTTAGCTTTGGATAATTTGAAATCATTATATAATTAAATTATAATTATATAAAAAAAAACATCTACTTAAATCTACTTATTAATAATTCTATTTATACATACTATTCGATTATTATCAAATACCCTTTGATATGTGCTGCTGGATCTAAAGGTTGCCTACGTGTGTGAAGTAACGCGAAATATCGCCAAGTCACGGTCTGTGAGACTAAGGGAGATAACAATGTGAAACAGGTCTATTTAACCCCAGGGCCCGAGGTTATAAGACAAATTATTGAATAGTACAGCTATTTTCTTGCTCAGTTTAGCTGAGCACTGTATGAAATTTTCTCTGCTGATGAATATGAAAATGCCAACATTAGTTGGCATTTTCAAATTTATCAGCAGAGAAATTTCATGCTCAGCACACGAAAAAAGTTTTATAACCTTGGACCTGATCCCACCCAAGACAACATGTGAGAAAAAAGACAACACATCAGTCACCACCGAAACACCAGTAGCGGCAGCCATGTGATCAGCCATTTCCCATGAAGATTGTCATTGGGCTAGCCTTAACATTACAAACAATAAATTAGTAACAGACATAGCAACCAACAACACATGAAACAACAAGAAGAACCAAAACAGAAGTGCCACCTTGGGATGGCCAGTAAAGAAGTTACTGTGGGGCTTAACCGGTTTGCGGTCATGTCCATCTCTTAAGTACTCTATAATGCCACCTATAGGCCTTATTTCTATCCTTAAAGGTACTCAAATGCCACCTATAAGCCATATGTGTATACCTACGGTACTCTACTGTCGGGTTGGGTTTACGTAGCCTGTACGTACAGTATAAGTACAGTTAACCCTCTTGTTAACGGCACTCATTACAACAGCAAAATTCTTTATAACGTCATTTTGATTTGCACAGAATGGCTTTATTGTTCAAAATATGTAATTGTTATACATGTATTTGTGAACAGAATTTTTTAATGCTGTCGTTGTAAAGAGGGTCCACTGTATTCAGTTTTCACTTGTCTGCTCGAGCTAACGTCTAACACTTTTCAATTCGATGAGGAAATGGATGTGCATGCGCATGAGGCGTGGATACATGGAGTTGTCTCAATGCACAAACATAGGCGTTAATGTTGAAAATAAATTGACATTTGCGTAGGAGGAGGGGAGAAAGCTAAACTAGCAAACTAGCCCCCCCTGCACACACACACACGCACACATGGAAGCATGCATGCAACAGCCTTGTGAGAAATGTTTCTGATGACGGCTTGATACAAACGGACCCCTTTATCTGAGACAAGCAGGTTTAGCAGAGAAACTACGAGTTTTGTATGTATTTACATAAAGCGCTCAGGGCCATTTTAGAGTCTGCTTAGTGAACATGATAGATGCCAGTCAGATCAATTTAGAGGCAGATCAAGACCAAAATAGATGCCAGGACCAGTTTAGGGGCCAGGACTAGTTTAGATGATGTCCAACTGTATCTGTGCAAAATACAAAATGTAAGCTGATTGTTATTAAAGTTGCATTACACATAGAATGTTCTAATACAAACACGGAATTTTAGAAAATCAGAAGATTCTTTTAAAATAATGTAGATTGCTATGTCAATGAAAAATTGATGACCATAGCAACTAGGAGATCATATTGGATTCAAAGTGATGTTATGGAGACATCATTCTGCCAAGGTACTTAGTCATTGGTGTCTGCTAGGGCAAACACTCAAATTATAAGTGAGTTGCTACCGGAAGTTCATACAATGGAAAATGTGATTTTCTCAAACCTATAATTCATTCTAAAATAAAGTTTGAGCAATTTTATGCGCTCTCCTCAGGGTGAAACTATAACAATTTCATAAGAATCCGCCTTATGGTTCCAGAGGTAGGGAAGTACATGTGTAGCAAATTCAATTGACAGTTTCTCTGAAAGAGGTCCAGAGATACAATAATTTTCTTTCAAGAAAGGAAACGAGAAAAGATATCATCAGAGGTTTTGTTTTAACTAATAAAGGAAGATACCATACTCCAACCACTTTTATAGTCCAATTGTTCCAAAAGTAGCGCTTATAGCGCCAAACATTAATTAGTCAGTAAAGCGCTCAACAAGGCTAGTAACACCTTTGGCTACTCCCCCCCCACCCTCTCATAGCGTCTATGGCATAAACAATATGGGGATCAATATAGGGTATAGGGAAACATGTGTGACATTGACTTTAGATGGGAAATTCAAACATTTCTCTTACTGCGTACTCAAAGCAGTTATAATGGAAGATCTTTTACAGTAATCCTCCACTAGACATATTGTCTCTTTGTTTTTACACCTAATAGTTTGATAGCTCCTGCATGGTAAAACAATTGTTATCACATATTTAGGTGTAGGCCTCACTTATATGTTTCCTATTGTAGATACGAAGGGAAGCTATTTTTGTGACTTCCTGTTTGCTTACCCAGCAAATAGCTTTCCAAAAAGAGGCCAAGACTTGACAACTGTACTGCTATTGAGAAAGAGGCAAAAAATAAAATACCATGCGAGGGCTTAGTGCAAGACTAGTCTAACTCCATATTTTGAAAATTTTCAGGAGAAGCAAAAAACTGATTATTACAGTACATAAACAAAATATTGATATGACATTTGACACAGTTACATAAAATATGGGAAGAAATGCTTATATTATTCAATTTTATTAATGGATTTTTGTTAAATTAGGTTTTTGTGACTTAGACTACTTTTGCGCTGAAAAGTTTAGTGCAAGACTGGTCTAACTTGAGATAGACTTTTTTTTCAAATGCAAAATATAAGTCATTATAAAACAAATTTTAACAATTTTTACATTTTGAGGGCAAAAACTCAATAAGCATGAGCTGTGAAATAGCTATTTAACAACTTTAAACATTTAAAAAAGACAATTTATGTAACTTTTTTTTGTTAGTGCAAAACTAGTCTAACTTCAAATCCACTTTTTCTTAGCGCAATACTAGTCTATCTCAAGATAGACTAGTACCAAAGCAATTTTTCTTAGTGCAAGACTAGTCTAGATAGACTAGTCTTGCACTAAGAAAAATGAGGAAAATATTTTGAAATGAAAAGATTCCATGTTTTACTACTACTGAAAAATTGTTTACTAAAGTGTTAAACTGTACCTAGACATATAAACAGTTAAAGACTATAAGAACTTGAATCTAAATTTATAATTAAAATCTTAAAGAGTTTCTTCAAGAGCAGAGAATACGTTCACAAGAATGAACATGGGCCAGACTAACTGAAAACTTAGCCATTTATCCATGGTATGCTCTTTAAAATCAAATTTGTCTCTAGTCTTGCGCTAAAGATTTGGCTCATTTGGCTCCTAGACTATTTCTATGCCCCCGAAGGAACTTCGGGTGGCATATTAAAATCGCACCGTCCGTCTGTCCGTCCATCCGTCTTTCCGTCCGTCCGTTACAAATCGTGTCTCAGCTATAACTTTAAAACTACTGAAGCAAATTTGATGAACTTCACAGATAGATAACGCATAATGTGAAGGTGTATCGCGCACAAGACTTAGATCCCTACGCCCAAGGTCAAGGCCACAATTGGGTCAGAGGTCAAATAATGTCTCAAAATCGTGTCAACTCGTGTCTCAGCGATAACTTTAAAACTACTGAAGCAAATTTGATGAAACTTCACAGATAGATAAAGCATAATGTGAAGGTGTGTCGCACTCAAGACTTAGTTCCCTATGCCCAAGGTCAAGGCCACAGTTGGGTCAGAGGTCAAATTGTGTCTCAGAATCGTGTCTCAGCAATAACTTATAAACTACTGAAGCAAATTGAATGAAACTTCACAGAAAGAAGAAGCATAATGAGAAGGTGTGTCACACATAAGATTTAGGTTACCACGTTCAAGGTCAAGGTCACAATCAGGGGTCAAAGGTCAAATCTTGCCTCTGCCATAACTTAAAACCTGCTGAAGGGACTTTCATCAAACTTCACAGAAAGGTAAACCATAATGAGAAGGTGTGTTATACACAATATCTATGATTCCAAATCCAAGGTCAAGGTCACAATCTGGGGTCAGAAGTCAAATGATGTCTCGGCAATTACTCAGAAAAGTACCAAAGCAAATATTGCAGAAAGATAAAGCCTACTGAGAAGATTTTCCATTCAAAAGACATATGTTTCCACATCCAAGGGCAAGGTCATAGCCAGAGGTCAAAGATCAACTTATTTATCCTCAATTACGTAAAAGCTACTGAATCAAACTTCATTAATTTTCATGAAAAGGGAAACAATAATGAGATGATTCACAAGTTATGGTTTTGTTGCCCAAGGCCAGGGTCACAGTCACAAATAAGAATGTATGTCATGTGCAAGACTCAGGCTCCACGCTCAAGGTCAAGGTCACAACCAGGACTCAAAGGTCAGTTTAAGGGGCCTTCGGGGGCATTTGTTATACACTGTAACATTTCTTGTTGAATTAGGAATAAAAGCATTTTTTGCAAAAACATGAATCTTCATATTTTCAAAGAATGTGTATTTGACCATCAAGTTTTCAAAACTGCAAAAAAAGTGAATTTGTGAAAAATAGTGAGTTAGACCAGTCTTGCACTGAGCCCTCGCATGGTCAACTGAAAGTATATCTATTTACCTTAAGATGTCCCAACAGTTAGAGTAATAACATAAGTATTTCAACTTATCTGAGCCAGAGGCTCTCGGGGAGCTTATAGTATAGGCAGGCTTAGTTGTCCTTCTATTGTCCGTCGTACGTCGTCCATCCGTCGTACGTCGTCCATCCGTCGTTCGTCTTCCATCTACAATTTTAAACAACCTCTCCTCTGAAACCACTGGGCTGATAATAACCAAATTTCATCTGTAGCCTCCTGGGGTCTTAGGAACGAAAAGCTGTTCAAATGGTCCTGGTCACATGACCAACATGGCCGCTATGCCCATATATGGTACTCATTAACCAAAGAATGACCTTGACTCTTGTACTGTCAAATTTTCATGTACTCATTAAAATGCCTGTATTTACCGATATTTATGGTTAAAAACTTATTTTTTTTTCTCCAGAACCAATGGACTGATGACCTTAAATATGGGTATGTAGCATTGGGTACTCGAGGACTATCACGATTGTTCAAATGATGACCTTGGGTTGACCTTAACCTTTTTTACAGCAAGGTCAAATATAGGAAAATGCTAGAACATAAATTTCTTGGAAAGGATTGAAGATTTAGACCTAAAACTTTGTAAATACTGTCATCTTAATGAGTCATGAAGATTCATTTACAAGAGTTCAATGTCATTCTTTGACCTTTGACCCTGAATTCTCATATTTTGACAATTTCAAGTTGTTGCCAAATATCATACAGAGCCTCCAGGAGTTTAGGGAAACAAGATTTCTTTAAATGGTCTAGGTCACATGATCAACATCGCCGCCACGCGCATTTATGGATAAAACGTTAAAAATCTTCTTCTCCAGAACCAATTTACCGATGGTGTTGAAACTTGGTATGTAGCATCAAGTACTCGAGTAATATCAAGACTGTTCAAATGATGTCCCTATGTTTTTACGGCAAAGTCAAATATGGGAAAAGGCTAAACACAAGATTCCTTGGAAAATTTCAAAGATTTAGGCCTAAAATCTGGTAATACAGTAATCTTAATGAGTATATAAGGATTAGTGAGTACAAGAGGTCAAGATTATTCTTTGACTGTGTACCCAGGACTCTCATATTTTGACAATTTCAAACATCTCAAAATCTACCAGGCAAATTGTAACCAAATTTCATAGAGAGCCTCCAGGGGCTGGGGGACTTAATTTTTTTGCAAGGTCAAATTTGCTTTATGGTGCTTTTATTTGGGAAAATGTTGAATATATATAAGCTTACAGAAAATTTTGATGCAGAAGTTAATGAATACAGTCAAATAAATGAGTACTTGAACATTTTTAATACAGTCAAATAAATGAGTATAGTCCGTTTGCTCCCAAGTGCAAACGGGGTTTTGCTTATTTTCTCGAAAATGATAAAAGTTCAATTAAATGTTCTAATGTCCTAATGATTCCTCTAACTATACATAACTAAAGAATACGAAAAATCCAAATTTTTGGATGCTTTTGTAAAGTATTTTCCATAAACAGTAATGCAGAATCTGAGCAGTTTCACTGAAGGGCGTCCTATGCTTGTTAGAACAGCCAAAATATTGTTGATAGGTAATAGCGTAAACTTGTTGTTTACTACAGGTGTGGGCATATATGAATGAAATAGTAAAATGTATTCACCTGTCCGCACGCGTAACGCATTGTGTCACTGGTCGGATGATATTATGTTGTAAATAAATCAAACATTGAAGTTTAATATAGTTTTGCAAGTAAAAAGTGTATGTTTTAAAATTTGATAATATATGGGTGAAACAAAAAAGTAGAAAAAAATGTATTCAGAATAAAAGTTCAATTGATCATGAAAATTTTGTTCTAGGGATAGCATACATTGGTCACATGCTCTATAGATCTTCTACGAATTTTAAAAACTGTTTACACTTTCTAGTTCAGTGGTGGTAAGGTTTATTCACTGAATAAGGGATGTCACACCTGTGTGATTTAGCATACTATGCATGTGCAATCAGTGCACTGTTCAAAATCTTTCACCTAGCTAGTTGTGCCTAAATACTTGCTTAGAAGTCATCTCTATGGCTCCTAAAAATGAAAGCATGGAAAAGGCCGAATTTCGGACTTCCTGATTCGAATGCTAAGACTGCTATTGAAATATTTGAACTGGTTTCTTAGCTAAAACTAGATATTTGTGGAAACTGGACCTAAAACAGCTATTTAGAAGGCCTTGAATAAATGGCATACAGGCAATACAAGGTCTTGAGCAACAGCTTTCAAACTATAAGAACTTGTTGACTGGCTTTCACCAAGGCAGTTTGGGCTTTCCAGAAACTGATGCTAATTAATATATCTCTTTGCATAGACAAAATTGGATTCTGATAGCTGCTTCTCCTTATTCATTCTACGGTATAGCCTGTACATAAAATTGAATATACTTGGATTTCACTCTGACAAGTGATATATAAACACAGGTACGAATTTGGTCTTACAAGCAAATAAATGTTCCAAAATGATCTGTAAAAGGTGAGTGCCTCACTACATATTGGGACAAGATTGTCTGAGCAACCCTTGTAGACCAAGGTCAGACTGCTCAGGGAGTGCAGTAGTATTTCCCATTCTGCCAGCACTTTTGTGTCAAATTGATGATATTCAAATCAGTGAAAGTCGAATCAGCTTAATTTTGGTTTTCGATCACATCTGCTGCAGAGATAGCTTATGTCAATATTAGAGCTGTCTTGGTGAGGTATTATGTCAGTATAAGCAGTCAGCTGTAGCAGAAAAGGTTTAAATTGTGCTGAAATGGGCAGTCAACCTTAGCAAAAAGTGGACTTGACGGTTATGCATCAGACCAGTTCTTAAAATTTGTATAAGAGCTATAATACGTAGAACTAAACGGGAATTCCAACAGCAAACATTTACTCCCATTTAATTAAGAGGTGAAAATGACATATTTTAGGTCCTTTTTAGCTCGCCTGAACAAAGTTCAGGAAGAGCTATTGTACTACCCCTGGCATCGGCGTCGGCATCAGCAGAATGTTAAAGTTTTGCGTTAAAGTTTTTAAGATCTCATAGTTTCTAAACCTTTTTTATCAATTTTAATTATATTTCGTATGATCGTAGATATTGGTCTAAAATTTTATGCAAGATCATCCCCACTCCTGCTCATTACCTATAGGTCAAGGTCACGGACTTAGAAATTTTATGTTTAAAGGTTTACGTTAAAGTTGTTTGTAAATCTTTTAATCGATTTGAATAATATTTTGTATGATGATAAATATTGGTCCATATTTTATGCAAGACCATCCCCACCCCTGCTTATGACCCATAAGTCAAGGTCACAGACTTAGAAATTTTATGTTAAAGTTTTACGTTAAAGATTTTAGATCTCATAGTTTGTAAACCTTTTAATCGATTTAAATTATATTTAATATGATGATAGATAATGGTCTGAAATTTTATTCTGCAGTATCCCCACCCCTGGACATGACCTATAGGTCAAGGTCACAGACTTAGACATTTCGTGATAACGTTTTCTGTTAAAGTTTTTAAGATCTCGGAGTTCCTAATCACTTTAATCAATTTGAATTATAATTGGTATGATGATAGATATTGGTCTGAAATTTTGTTCAACCACATTCCCACCCCTGGACATGACCTATAGGTCAAGGTCACAGACTTAGCAGGTCTATGTTTGTTTTCTTCGGATGTCAGAGTTCTAAACCATTTGATCTTTTTGAATTATATTTGGTTTAATGACACATATTAGTTAGAAAGCTTATTCAGTCGCATCCCCACCCCTGGATATGACCTGTAGGTCAAGGTCACAGACTTAGCAACTTTATGTTAAAGTTTTACAATAAAGTTTTTTAAGCTCTCAAAGTGTCTAAACCCTTTGATCAATTTGATTTATATTTGTTTTGATGATAGATATAGGTTAGAAATTTTATTCAACTGCATCCCCTCCCCTGCACATGACCTATAGGTCAAGGTCACGGACTTAGAGAAATTTTACGTTAAAGTTTTATGTCAAAGTCTTTGAAACCTTATTTGAATTATATTTGGTATGATGATAGATGTTGATTGGAAAATTTACTCAGCAAATCCCCACCCCCAAGAAACAAATACTAGCGCTTGATGATGGACAGGGCAGGCGAGCTGTCCTGCCTGGCGACAGGTCTTGTTGATGTAGAAACTTTTTTATGCAAAGCCTCACATTTCTACAAAATTATGATTATACCCCGGCTTTGAAAAAGTGGGGGGTATACTGGTTTACATCTGTCCGAAGTTCCGTCCGTCCATCCTTCCGTAATTCCGTAACACTTTTTCGTCAAAGATATCTCAAAAACCATATAAGATAAAAACTTCATATTTGGTATACAGGATGACAACGACAAGTTATATCGTGGGATTGAGAATGGGCCCTCTCCTGCTTCTTCTTCCCTGTATTAATTGTTCACTTTTCTTTCTCTCCATTTTTTTGTCAAAGATATATCTGCACCGTCCTTCCGTATATCGTAACACTTTTTCGTCAAAGATATCTCAAAAACCATATAAAATAGAAACTTCATATTTGGTATACAGGATGACAACGACAAGTTGTATCATGGGATTGAGAATGAGCCCTCTCCTGTTTCTTCTTCCCTGTATTTGTTCACTTTTCTTTCCCTCCATTTTTTTTTGTCAAAGATTGTGCTAGACAGAAACTTAATACTTGTTATACAGGTTATTGATAACAAGTTGTATCGTGGGATAGAGAATCAGCCTTCTCCTTTTTGTCCTTCCCTGTATTTGTTCACTTTTCTTCTCTCCATGCATTCAGTATTGTAATTTTTCGTAAAAGATTTCTCAGCAAATGTTCAAAGTGGAAGGTTTATATTTGCTATATGACTTGACAATGACTTGTTGTATCGTGGGATTGAATACGGGTTTTCTTCTGCTTGTTCTTCCCTGTATTTGTTCACTTTTCTTTCTCTCCACACTTTTTTGTCAAAGATATCTCCGCAACAGTATAAGACAGAAAGTTTGTATTTGGTATACAGATTAGCAACTACAAGTTGTATTGTGGGATAGAGAACTGGCCTTCTCCTATTTGTTCTTTCCTGTATTTGTTCACTTTTCTTTCTCTCCATGCATTCAGTACTATAATTTTTCGTAAAAGATTTCTCTGCAACTGTTCATGGTGGAAGGTTTATATTTGTTATTTGAGTTAACAATGACTTGTTGTAATGTGGAATTGAGAATGGGCCTTCTCCTCTTTGTTCTTCCCTGTATTTATTATTTTTCTCTTTCTCCACACTTTTTGTCAAAGGTATCTCAGCAGTATTATAAGATAGAAAGTTCATATTTGGTATACAGGTAGATAACAACAAGTTGTATCATGGGTTTACATCTGTCTGAAGTTCTGAATGGGCCTCCTTCTCTTTTTTTTCCCTGTATTTGTTCCTTTTTCTTTCTCTCCAAACTTTTTTGTCATACATATCTCCACAATAGTATAATATAGAAAGTTGATATTTGGTATACAGGTTGACAGTGACAACTTATATCATGGGATAGGGAACTGGCTTTCTCCTATTTATTCTTCTGTATATTTGTTCACTTTTCTTTCACTCCATTCATTTAGTACTGTTGTTTTTCGTGAAAGATTTCTCAGCAACTGTGCGGGATCATATTTGGTAAATGACTTGACAATGACTTACGACACTTTTCAGAGCAGAAGAGTTCTCAGCAACTGTTCGGCATAGACTGCTTATACATGTTATACCCCCGGTATACGAAATATATAGGTGGTAAATAGTTTTTGGTCTTTCCGTTAATATGTTTGTGTGTGTGTTTGTGTGTATGTTAACTTTTTTTCTGTCACAGATTTCTCAGGAACCACTATAGCTAGGACTTTGAAATTTGGTACAAACGTTGGGTATGACTAGTTGTACCATGTAAGAGAATATTAGCCTTCTCCTGCTTATCAGTCCCTTTGTTTGTCCATTTTTTCTTTCTCTCCAATTAAATTTTTGTCACAGATTTCTCAGGAACCTCTACAGCCAGGACTTTTAAATTTGGTACAAATGTTGGGTATGACTAGTTGTTCTGTGTAATAGAGAATCAGCCTTCTCCTGGTTATCATTCCCTTTGTTTGTCCATTTTTTCTTTCTCTCCAATTAAATTTTTGTCACAGACTTCTCAAGAACCACTACATTTAGGACTTTGAAATTTGGTAGAAACATTGGGTATGACTAGTTGTACGGTGTAAGAGAGAATCAGCCTTCTCCTGCTTATCAGTCCCTTTGTTTGTCCATTTTTTCTTTCTCCAATTAGTTTTTTGTCACAGATTTCTCAGGAACGACTACAGCTAGGACTTTGAAATTTGGTACAACATTGGGTATGACTAGTTGTACCGTGTAAGAGAGAATCAGCCTTCTCCTGCTTATCAGTCCCTTTGTTTGTTCATTTTTTCTTTCTCTCAAAATTTTGTCACAGACTTCTCAGGAACCACTACAGCTAGGACTTTGAAATTTGGTACAAACGTTGAGTATGACTGGTTGTACTGTGTAAGAAAGAAATCAGCCTTCTCCTTCTTATCAGTCGCTTTGTTTGTCCATTTTTTTAGCTCACCTGAGCACGAAGTGCTCAAGGTGAGCTATTGTGATCGGTCTTTGTCCGTCGTCCGTCGTTCGTCCGTCGTCAACTTTTGCTTTAAACGACTTCTTCTCCAAAACTGCTGGATGGATTTTGAAATAATTTCAAAGAAATGTTCCTTGGGGGACTCTTTACCAAAATTGCTAAAACGGTTCCGCTCCACTGAACAGTATGGCCGCCAGAGCTAAAAATAGAAAAACCTTTAAACGACTTCTCCTCCAAAACTGCTGGGCAGATTTTGAAATAATTTCACAGAAATGTTCCTTAGGAGGCCTTTTACCAAAATTGCTCAAACGGTTTCGGTCCGCTGAACAAAATGGCCGCTAGAGCTAAAAATAGAAAAACCTTTAAACGACTTCTCCTCCAAAACTGCTGGGCAGATTTTGATATACTTTCACGGAAATGTTTCTTAGGAGACCCTCTACCAAATTTGCTTAAACGGTTCCGCTCTGCTGAACAAAATGGCGGCCAGAGCTAAAAGTAGAATAACCTTTAAACGACTTCTCCTCCAAAATTGCTGGACGGATTTTGAAATAATTTCACAGAATGTTTCTTAGGAGGCCCTTAACCAAAAATGCTCAAACGGTTCCGCTCCGCTGAACAATATGGCCGCCAGAGCTAAAAATAGAAAAACCTTTAAACGACTTCTCCTCCAAAATTGCTGGGCAGATTTTAAAATAATTTCACAGAAATGTTTCTTAGGAGACCCTCTACCAAAATTACTAAAACGAGTCAGCTCGGCTGAACAAAATGGCGTCCAGAGCTAAAAATAGAAAAACCTTTAAACGACTTCGCCTCCAAAACTTCTTGGCAGATTTTGAAATAATTTCACAGAAATGTTTCTACGGAGGCCCTTAACCAAATTTCTCAAATTGTTCCGCTCCACTGAACAATATGGCCGCCAGAGCTAAAAATAGAAAAACCTTTAAACAACTACTCCTCCAAAACTACTGGGCAGATTTTAAAATAATTTCACAGAAATGTTTCTTAGGACACCCTCTACCAAAATTGCTAAAACGGTTCCACTTAACTGAACAAAATGGCCACCAGAGCTAAAAATAGAAAAACCTTTAAACGATTTTGCCTCCAAAACTGCTGGGCAGATTTTGAAATAATTTCACAGAAATGTTCCTTATGACACCCTCTACAGAAATTCCTAAAACGGTTCTGCTCCGCTGAATAAAATGGCCGCCAGAGCTAAAAATAGAAAAAACCTTGAAACGACTTCGCCTCAAAAACTGCTGGGTAGATTTTGAAATAATTTCACAGAAATGTTCCCTAGGAGTCCTGCTACCAAAATTGCTCTACCGGTTCCGCTCGGCTGAACAATATGGCCGCCAGAGCTAAAAATAGAAAAACCTTTAAACGACTTCTCCTCCAAAACTGCTGGGAAGATTTTGAAATAATTTCACAGAAATGTTCTTAGGAGACCCTCTACCAAAACTGCTAAAATGGTTCAGCTCTGCTGAACAAAATGGCCACCAGAGCTAAACATAGAAAAACCTTTAAAAGACACCTCCTCTAAAGCCAATGGCTCGATTTCAAAATAATTTCACAGAAGTGTTTGACTCTTGGTTCTAAAGAAAAATTGCTGAAACGGTTCCACTCTGCTGTACAAAATGGCCAACAGAGCCTAAAATAGAAATAAATCTTAGAATGAATCAGAGGGCACAGTTACGATCCAATCATAATGGATCAAGGTCAGAAAGTTTATCTGAATGAAATCTAGACCAACTTTGATACTGGGTCATGTGGGGTCAAAAACTAGGTCACTAGGTCAAATCTTAGAAAAACGTTGTGTACACTCTTTAGGGCACAGTTATGATATAATCTACATGAAACTTTGTCAGAATGTTTATTTTTATGAAATCTAGACCTGATTTGAAACTGGGCCATGTCAGGTCAAAAACTAGGTCACTAGGTCAGTTCTTAGAAAAACCATGTGAATGCTTTAGAGGACACAGTTTTGTTCTAATCTTCATGAGACTTAGTCAAAATGTTGTTCTCCTACAAATCTGGACCAAGGGTGCAACTTGGTCATGTCCGGTCAAAACTAGGTCAAACCTTATTAAAGCATTGTTTACGCTCTAGAGGGCACAGTTTTGATCCGATTTTTTATGAACTTTTGCAGAATGTTTATATCCAAGAAATCTAGACCAGGTTTGAAACTGGGTCATGTGGGGTCAAAAACAAGGTCATTAGGTTAAATCTTATAAAAACCTAAGGTACACAATAAAGGGTTCATTTTCCATTGAATCTTTGTGAAACTCTGTCTTTTGGACGCATGGATGTTTCTGAGGTTAAGTTCACAGGATACTCAGGTGAGCGATCCAGGGCCATCATGGCCCTCTTGTTCTTTCTCTCCAATTAAAGTTTTGTCAAAGACTTCTCAGGAACCACTACAACTAGGACTTTGAAATTTGGTACAAATGTTGGGTATGTCTAATTGTACCGTGTAAGAGAGAATCAGCCTCATTCTGCTTATCAGTCCCTTTGTTTGTCCATTTTGTCTTTCTCTCCAATTAAATTTTTGTCACAGATTTCTCAGGCACTACTACAGCTAGGAATTTGAAATTCGGTACAAATGTTGGGTGTGAATAGCTGTATCATGTAAGAGAGAATCAGCCTCTTCCTGCTTATCATTCTCTTTATTTGTCCATGTTTTCTTTCTCTCCAGTAAAATGTCCGTCAAAGATTTCTTAGGAACCACTTTAGCTTGGATTTTGAAATTTGGATCAAACGTTGTGTATGACAAGTTGTACTGTGTAAGAGAGAATCAGCCTCCTGCTTTTCATTCCCTTTGTCCTTTTTTTTCTTTCTCTCTATTTTTGGCCACAGATTTCTCTGTTCTCATGAATCCACAGTCTTCAAATTTTGTATACATCTTGAGAATGGCCATACATATTGGTGGAAAGAAAATCAAGATGCTAAGATTTCTTTTGGCCTTCTTTTTCTTTTTTCTTTTTCCCATCTCTCACTCAAATGCAATAAATGGGAAAATTTATGTCAAAAACTTCTCAGATTGCTATGTTATTAGGTTTACATCTAGCTTTAAACTGATTAGTTGACATTATTTGGATGCTGCTGCTGACTTTAGGTCAAGGTCACAGACATAGAAGTTTATGTAAACTTACGTTGAAATTTTAATAACATAATTCGCATTTATTTTAATGGAACCTTTTGGTATTTGTTTATAGGCATTTCACTGGATTTCTAATAGATTGTCCATCTGTATGTCTGTCTGTTAGTTAACATTTGCTTGTATTAAATGTGTTTTTATTTTGCGGTGGTGCTGACCGGGGGTATACGTGAGCCCCTGCTCACATGCTCTAGTTACATTTGTTTTCTTTCATTGTTTTGTTTTTTTCCATACAGGCCATGCATTGGAAGCGCTACAGCGGGGGTATAGTCAGATTTTCTGACAGTTCTAATTTTGGTATGTATAGGATGAAAATTAAGAATGAGCTGTTTGAAAATCTTCTACTTCACATCAATTTGGAGAAAATATTGGGGACGCCGTTTGTATTTGGGAGCAAAGGGACTATACTTGAACATTTTTTAGCAATAGAGGTGAAGGTTATTTTTAAGATTTAACAAAAGTCTCTCATATTTTGACAGTTTAAACTATCATGTTTGTTCAAATGATGATCCTAGTTTGACCATTGATCTTTATTACACAGGTGAGCGATTCAGGGCCTCACAGCCCTCTTGTTTTTTTTTGTGTGTTTTTGACTGTAGTGGGATTCCTGCCCCAGCAACAGGTGACATGACTTTAGCTCACCTGAGCCGAAGGCTCCGGGGGAGCTTTTAGTATGGCCAGGTTCCGTTGTCCGCCATCCGTCCGTCTTTCTATCCGTCCGTCAACAATTTCAAACGACTTCTCCTCAGAAACCGCTAGGACGATTGTAACCAAATTTCATATGTAGCCTCCTTGGGTCTTAGGAATGGAAAGTTGTTCAAACGTTCCTGGTCACATGATCAAGATGGCTGCCATGCCCATAAATGGTCAGAACCTAAAAAAATCTTCTCCAGAACCAATAGGCCGATGGCCTTGAAACTTAGTGTGTAGTATCGGGTACATGAGTGCTACCAAGATTGTTCAAATTATGACCTTGGGTTGACCTTGACCTTTTTTACGGTAATG
Organism: Ctena decussata; assembly: GCA_963989385.1. Lineage (NCBI taxonomy): Eukaryota > Metazoa > Mollusca > Bivalvia > Lucinida > Lucinidae > Ctena > Ctena decussata. The sequence goes on from OZ022502.1 coordinate 19,099,738, forward strand.
TCAAATTTGCTTCCTTGTGCTAAAATATGGCAAAATGCTAGAACATAAGATATCTTGAAAACTGTTGAAAATTTTGGGCTAAAAATTGGTATCTACAGTCATCTTAATAAGTACATGAAGTTTTATGAGTACAAGAGGTCAAGGTCATTCTTTGACCCAAACTTCCATATTCTGACAATTTCAGACAATCTCCTCAAAAGCCACTGTGCCAGTTGAAACCAAATTTCATACAGAACCTCTAGGGATTGAGGGAGTGAAAATTTATTCATACAGTCCAGGTCACATGACCAGCATGGCCACCATGCCCATATATGGTAAAAACTTTTAAAAATCTTCTTATCCAGAACCAATTGACCGACGGCCTTCAAACTTGGTATATAGCATTGGGTACTCCAGTACTATGAAGATTGAACAAATTATGACCTTGGGTTGACCATGACTTTTTTATGGCAAGGGCAAATATGAGAAAATGCTAGAACATAAGATTTCATGGAACGTTTTGAAGATTTAGGCATAGCAATTGGTGTATGCAGTCATCTTAATGAGTACATAAAGATTTATGAGTACCAAAGGTCAAGGTCATCCTTTGACCTTTTACCCAAAACTCTCATATTTTTACAGTTTCAAACAATCTCCTAGAAAATCACAGGGCCAATTGTAACCAAATTTCATATAGAGCTTCTAGGGCTTGAGGGAAAGAAATTTGTTCAAACGGTCCACGTCGCAGCCATGCCCATATATGATAAAAACCTTTAAAAATCTTTTTCTCCAGAACCAATTGACCGAGGGCCTTGAAACTTGATATGTAGCCTTGGGTACACGAGTATTATCAAGATTGTTCAAATTATGACCTTGGGTTGACCTTGACCTTTTTTATGGAAAGGTCACATATGGGAAAATGAAAGAACATAAGTTTTCATGGAAAGGTTTGATGATTTAGGCCTAGAAGTTGGTATAATATGCAGTCATCTTAACGTAGTTCGATACCTTTGGCGACATCATGGGTAAAAAATCGAAATACCTTGGATTTTGATGAAACTTGCCTGATTTATACTCTGACATGTTGCACTTTTGATGGTATAATTTGTTTTGAGGAATCTGTATTCGTTTAATATAAATGCGCCATCTAACGTAACACGATGTTTCTTATCAAACATTTACCGTTTTGTACCATATCTTGCGTATTCCCTGTCGGATTTTGTTTTCAGAACACTCTATCAACAGTGTTTTAATTTCTCTGTTATTTGGTATATACATTTCGATTGTGAAGAACAGCATATATGACTTAAAAACATTAAATTCTGGCACCTGTATCTCTTTTGACGCTATAAAAGTTCGAACCCTTCAACTGTTGAAGCAGACATTTCTCCAAAACGAGCCTGGCGACACTATACAAAATTACGACGAAAATAAAGAGCGGATTTCGTAGAATAAGAAATGCAAATAAAAATATAGGGTGATCGCGTAAAGTATTAATGAAAAATTCATCTGAAAGAAAAATATATATCAAGCGACGAACGTCAGCGACACGTAACGTTATAAACTCTTCGTCATTTTTTGAAACATTGCGTAGTCTGATCCATTCTCTACTGTATACAATGTATTACTCGAAATAGATGTTTCTATTATTTTAACGTGGAAATGTCTATAATACTTTTCTTGCTTCTTAAAACTGAATTTTACAATGTGCACTCCAGGAAGATAGAAATAACCTAATACGGCATAAAAAAACATGGTATTGTATGCACATAAATCTGTTCGAGTTTTAACGTACTACAGCTGTATAACGTGCAAGCCTCGCAGGGTCACAGCCACACTAACTAGCAACACCGGACGAACGGATGCCCAAGCTGATCTGAGTCTTCGCTTTGTGCACAAGCCACTTTGTTGGTTTTGTCAGGTCGCGGCTCAATTATAACCTGCAACTGGTGATATTCGAAGAGTATTAGAGGTACCAGCAGATCAATGATTTTGTTACCTGTAACGTATTTATTCGGCTATAAAACAGGGGGTTTCCATCTCTAGAATGACCCCAAATACCTAAATCATTCTTAAGAAATTCTGCTATAAGATGGGGTTTGCCCTTCCAAAAATATCCCAAAAAATCTAGATCCGTCTAGATTTTTTGGGATCGTGTTAGAAGGGAATAATCTCCATCTTATAAACGAAGAAATACGGTTTTCAAATTTTCCCCTCACAATTTATATTCATGTATTGTTGAGCGTCCCAAGACTCACTAAAATTCAGTGCTGTGGAATCATGGTTTTATTGTAGGAAGCACTGAACTTATAAACCTACTGAGTCCCAAGCGGGGTCCCAAGATGTTTTGGCAGCAAAGTTGTAAATAAATCACTGGCAGATAGATACATATGAGCCGTGACACGACAAAACCAACAAAGTGGCATGTGCGCCCAGCCAAGACAGCATAATTAGCCTGGTTATTCGCCCATTCTAATAAGAGTCTTCGCTGTGCGCTTTTAGGTTAGATAAGGGGCTACGCTATCTCAGTGCGGACAGCGAAGACCCTGATCATGATCAGACTGTTTGGATGCCCAGGCTGATGTGAGTCTTTGCTGGGCGCACATGCCACTTTGTCGGTTTTGTTGTGTCGCGGCTCAATTATAGAAGTGTACCCATACGCCTTAATCGAATGCTCAGGTGTGGGTCTTTTTTATAACTCGAAACTCGCTTTTCCTAAGTCGATATTCGCTTTTTTATGACCCGAAACTTGCTTTTTATAACTCGAAACTTGCTTTTTATGACTCGATACTGTAAAAAAAGAAACCCTCGGGCAAATTGGAGTTAAGGTCAGTGTTTACCTCTGATGGTTCTGAAGTAAATTGCCTTAGACCTAGATAAAAGATAAACATTAGATACTCCCATATTGAATTTGTTTTGCTCACGTTTTCATAACTGGCATGAATCTTTTATTAATGAGCTTGGCTGTGCGTAAGTATGGAAGAGCTATTCCGTCACAACGGCGTCGGCCGTGGCGTCCCACTCCCGGTCCCACTTTACCATGGTGATGTTCAAGACAGTATGTCAGGCGAGCCTTCCTGTACGCTGACAAGTCTTGTTTTGTAATGCAATACTTTGCTTTTCTCCAGGTTTTGTATAGTTAATAAGGTAAAAAGTAGCAAAAAGTACAGTGGACTCGACAGTATCGGATCAAGTTCAATAAAACTCTTGTTCTGTTGTATATGAATGCTAAAATTATGTATGTTATGACACATAACAATTGCAAAATATCCCTTCTATCTATTCATGTCAAAATATTTACGAAATTTATTCCTTTAAGGCAGATAACCTATGCAAACTTACAGGAAGGTCTTACGACAGTACCGAATCAGGTGCGACAGTATCGGATCATATGATATAATTCATGAGAGTTCCTCCGAGGCTTTCTGCCAAACTGCTTAGCTTCAATAATTTGGCTACATAAACAGTAAGACCTTTTAAACTCTCAGAGAAAACTTTTACGGCCTTTCAACGATATTTTCCATGTTGTCCTTCACCAGCAACGGTTATGTCCGTTAAATAACAGCTGAATATATACAAATGTACAAGCATGCTAAAATTCTTAGCTCAGTAGTCCCCTGCGCCCCATAGCATGGAACTACTCAAACATGAAAGGCTATAATCTGCCTTTGCAAAGTGTACACCCTGATAAGACCGTAGCGTCTGCTCAGGATCAAGAAATTTACGGCGATTTTCCGCCTTAACATTGAAATTTCAATGCAAACAGAGTATAAGCACTACATGGTCATTCAACGAGTTATGCGGCATTAATCTGAGTCTACACAGTGTACAAATGTCCAGTCATTGATTGGTCCACACACATGACAGCCGATCTCAATATTTTTTTCAGAATAGTTATCAGAGGCTTAGTTGTGCTACGCATAACCGTCATTATCATACGCATTATCATACGCTAGTATGTAGGGCGTGGGATGTGTGTGTGTGGGGGGGGGGGGGGGGGGATTTTACAAAAAAGGATGTTGTCTTATTTTAGTACTGATCCTCTTTGAAAGTAGACACAGTGGCCACTCAGGTAGTTGATTTATCTTTTGCTTTCAGCGTCAGACCATACATCAAACATAATTTTTCCAGCTGATGCCTGTATTTCAGTTCATATTATATAATGATCCGTTACTGTCGCCCAACGGTGCCCCACTTTTCAAGTCTTTAGGTCCATCCAGTACTGGAATGCCTGCCTGCAATTCTAAGGGTGCCAGGACACATGAGAAAGAAGAATTGATTTCAATCACCTAATGATAAAATAGTTTAAACAACCGAAATATATTCTTGGGGAAACGATCACCAGACGAAATGCAAGCGCCGCTGAAGAGGGGCCAAGCTTTTCAACATCTATGATTTGTTTCACAGCCGCACATTTCGATCGAATTTTTCACCCTGCACTTTGTCATTGGTCTAACTTGATGACTGTAGTAAAATGGTAAAAAATATTTGCTTCATTTGTGAGAAAAAAGGGTAATAACTTATGAGAGATCCCATACTGTCTATGATCCGATACTGTCGAGTCCACTGTATTAATGAGCCGCGACACGACAAAAGCAACAAAGTGACATGTGCGCCCAGCGAAGACTCAGATCAGCCTGGGCATCCACCCAGTCTGATCAGAGTCTCCGCTGTCAGCACGGAGGTAGCTTAGACCCTTAGCTACCCCTTGAGCGCATACCGAAGACTGATCAGACTGGGCGGATGTCCAGGCTGATCTGAGTCTTCGCTGGGCGCACATACCACTTTGTTGGTTTGTCATGTCACGGCTCAATTTTATATGAATCGGAACACTTTCAGGGGAAGCAGAAGCAACTTTTTCATTTTCATTTTTATATCCCTTTAAATGGGGATCAAATCTTCAAGGAAAGTATTTGCTCCTCTTGAAGCACTTCTTTCCTTCAAGGGTAGATCCCATTTTTGTCCAGCGAAGCAAACATAAAGTCACAAAAGTTAAACGTTTCCCTTTGTAAAAATGGTTGTAAATATGGAGTTGTAGACATTCACGTTTAACTCTCGTCGCGCCGCCAATGTCTACAAGAACACTGTTTAATAGAACGCGTTTCTCTGTACTTTGGGGTTTACGAAAGCTGATGGTCCAGGAGTGGTCGGGTCGGGCAATGGTGCTCGGTAACTTTCATTGCAGTGCCGTCCTACAAATTAGACTAAAAGTTGGACAACGGCCTCGCAGTAGGTGCGGATGGGGGTGTTTTGATATTTTGCTCTCGTCATTTCTGTTTTCTGTCTCCCTTTCTCAGCTGGAGACGGACCGATGTAGACTGAAATACTGTCTCAATGGGCCGTAAAACTCAAAACAACAACAACGACGTAAGCTGAGATGGTACACCTGTTCAACATTTCCGCCATTTTCCTAGAGGAGAAAATTCTTTTCTTTAAGCGTCAACTCGAATTGAGAAAATTGGCGAAATAAATCAGGCAGATTTCTACACCCTGGAAAAGTACCTATTCACCCAAATATGTACATTATCTGCAGTACCCTCTGACCCCAGACTACCGAATTATTCCTATTTAATGCCCCAGGGTCTTGCATTTTTGGAGAGGGGACATTATTTAGGGTCTAAAGTGTAGTAAATCAGCCACTGCCAAAATACCTTCAAGAAGCAGTAACTGTGAATGGAAATACTTTCAGAGGAACAAGCTCCACTCTTTTTTGCCTTTCTTCTCAGTAAGGGTCAACTCTTAAAGCAAAGAATTTGCAACTCTAGGAGCAAATTCTTGCTCCTCTAGGAGCAAATTCTTTCCTTTAACAGTAGACCCTGTTTCAGAGAGCAACCGCAATCAGAGAAGCAACCTGGCTTTCTTGCAAGTTAATGTAACATTTTTTTAAAGAAAAAGTCAGGGGGCGTTTATTAGAGCAGGGGCGTTTAATGTGATTCATACTGTAACTGATTATGCAGAAAGTATTTTATTTTATAGAATTGTTTTATTTTCACTTATTTTTAGATTATGTTTACTCAGGATATTTTGTATGTGTGGCGTCGTTTGAAATGGCACCTTACGACAGGTGCGGACAGGGAAGATTCAAATCAACCTGTGCATCTGCACATTATTTTGCTGATAATATAAATAATGTATGGACCCATTTAAATATATACAGCTGAAAATGAGAACACTTGTCCGTCTGCATTGATTCACAGATCGAATTAACTTACTGCTCGCGATGTCTCTCGTATGTGCGTGGCATGATTTTGTAAATATGCCAGATATAATTTGTTGTGACTTTTATAGTTTGTATTCATTTGTATCTTATGTAACGTTTATATTTTTAATTGAAACTAGAGAATTTTTACTTACAATAATTAAAATTTCTTCATCATCGGTGTTATGCTTCTTCTCGACCGATTCATACGCGGTTAGTCAGCGGGAACACAGCGTTGAATCAATGTTGAATTAACGTTGATTCAGCATCATTTTATTCTTTGATTTACGAGTAGACCCCATCTTTGAAGGGCTACTTCATCCAAGAAAGCACGCAGTAAGTCACTAAACTTCCCTTTATAAAATAAGACAGACAATTTGGAGGTGTATTAATTTAATTTTGTCTTAATATGTTTCAACAAAATCAGAAATTTTATAAGAACGTCACACATTATTTCAAAGTGACGTCGCACGCGCAGCTTTATTTTTTTCTTGCAATTTTTCGCTCAAGTCCGATTTTTCACCAATTCTTTGCGCGATGACCTCCTCTTTTTATTTCAAAACCTGTTTTGTAACTCTGTAAAGAGCATTTTAGTGACATTTTTATATGGCCTTACCGGGCGTTTTTCTGAGATAAACTCGCATTAATCTATGAAGGGTAGCACTTTCCTAACGTCAAAATAATGTTGGTTACTATGGTAAATAGGCCATGAGCCAGAAATGGTTTACCTCCCCCCCAGGGGGAATTTTGTAGACCATACTTTTCTTAAAGCCCAGCATCTTAGAAGTATTTTGCAGCATGTTAGCCCTCTGGCGAGTGGGGCGTTAAGCTGTAACAGCCTGTTACAAACGTTACCCATTAAAAAAATAAACATAAAATAAAAATAATAAAACAATATGAAAAAATAGAAATCACTTTCCTATGTTTAAAGTAATAGTGGAGTCTAATAGAACAATCCAGTAGCTAAAAGTTATGATGTTTGACAGGTCACTTTAGCTCACATGGTGTCATATACGTGACATTTATCTTTACACTCCATTAAAATTGCTATTTCTATCCAAAATACTTTCTTTTTGTAAGTTACTCCTTTATTATTAGACCATATCTTTGTTACTGTATTAAAGACAATTTATTGGTCTTTTCAGATCTGCAAAAATTATTATCCTATCTTGTACACTTTGGGAGAAATAGGATGTTTAACACAGTACCCCCTTATAAATGTTCCATATTACAAGTATCACTTTCTGTATAATTCAAGTGCTTGAACTACACTGTATGAATTAAAAAACAACAGCAAAAGGTAATATTGAATATGCCAGCCTATCTAAACAGCAAGGAACAGTTCCACAATATTTTGAACGCATTTTAGTCGGCCATAATGATCGATTATATACGTTACCGAGGGCTATTTTGTTAAACTCACATAATTTGATGATAGAATCATTTTATTTTCGTTGGTAGCACTTTCTTCACGAAATAATCTTTAAATATAAAAGAAAAAATGCATTCTGATTTATTTTCTATGATAAGTCATTACTAGAAGTAACGTAAATAACATTAACATTTAAAATATTTCATTATAATACCTTTAATCAGGTTTTTTCCCACTGTCACATAAAAAACAATAACATATATAAGTCTGGGTGTTCTTATGATATACTGTGTACTTGGACCTAGCAACACTTCTCTCAGTTATTTCTCTTAGGGATTCATGAGGTGTGTTTTATACGTGATTAAAACCAGTATACTACAAATTGTAATGTTAAGGGCATAGATATATTCTGCACACGTAAAACGGGTTTTTTTTGCTGGCAACTTTGTTATTATATCAAAGATAAAAGTATTTCATAATGGCGTTGCCCAGTTTGTTTCTTTCACAATTTGTACATTTGAGTTCTAAAGACAATCACATACGTTAAATTTTGTTATATACAACTTAAAAAAATAAACAAAATACCACACCAGAAAAGATAAAAAAGATAAAGCCGCAGCTAAGCCAGCATAGATTTTGCATATAGGGCTCGAATAAAATGATATACAATCAGTTTGATAACATTAAAAGCTAAGCGCTTTTGACGTGTTTAGTATAAAATTATAAAATAATCAGTAATTAACAATGCAAATGGAGTACCACCTTGTTTATTGACAGGATTTGGTATAGTTTTTACGTGCACACTGAAAAACTATAAAGCAGAACAGTAAACCTGAAGTTTGAAGACTTAAGCCAAATTATAAAGTTCTGCATCAAAGCTAATGTAGATATTTGCTGGCAGCGTATTCTTACTGTTGTAAGACTATCGTATATTTTACGTTACCAAGGGAAACAACATTGCTGAGTTACAGTTAAGAAACAAACTTTTGAAAATAATTAATGGTAGTGACAATACATTGCTTTATTTAGTTTATTTATGTATTTAACAATAATGTGTCAACCAGGAGTTTGGGAGAATAGTATCAGAAACATTTAATACAGAAAAGAGACACTGGCAGTTTACTAGCATACTTTAGCAATCTATTAATGCTATGTTTAAGATGATCTATATTTCTATGCTTTTGTTTCTTTCTTTTTAAAGTCTAAATACTTCGGATAATCTCTTAAAGAATCTAACTACATTCAACCATCTATTAAAGCATCTATTCACCAAAGAACATAAAGATACGTTTAGTTGGACAAAAATGTTTCAGGGACAGTGTTCCAGTAGCTCTGCACACATAATGAAATGGCAAATGAAACTGACAGAATATATTAATGTTAGTCCTCGCTGTTCAGATATCTATGAGCAAATCTTAGTTGTTCTCCTTCAGAATGTATTCGCCTACACTGTAGTTATGCTTTGCAGCATAATATTGAGAAAAAAAAAAGAAAGGCGGAACAAGTAACGTATACAACGTATTCATTGCGAGTTTGTGGATTCTTCATTTCCGATAATCTAAACTAGCAAAACAGTATTTCTAAAGAGCAAATAATCAAACAATAGAAATAGTGGATACCTATACATGCCAAGGAATGGTTAACCTAAATAACTTACTGCATTTGATCTCTGTGACCTTGTATTACCATATTGTTTACTTTTTAGCAACAGATATGGTTGAAAACTGCTTATTTATGACATCTTACTGCTTATCTTATCATCTTTGTCCAAATTTATTAAATACTGTTAGGGAATACAGCATTTTGGCAATATCCAAACAACAATTTTAGTTGCTTACATATTGAAAAATTGTCTGACTGAAATTTGTATTTCGTAACACCTTTAGTCCGTGATAGTAACAACAAGTGGGAATAAAACCATGGGGTTTGCAAAATTACCAGACCAGTTAAATATTTGTAACAACATAATGAAAAATAGAACTCCTGAACAAGCTGATGACAGAATGATGTATGCGGTATAAAGTATGTCACTTTCTATCAGCCTTAAATTTTCACATTGTTAATAGTTTGTAATGTATTTGATGGCCGGGAGCTGCATAAACAGATCATGTAGATCACAAATTAATATGTAAGTTATGATCACGGCAGCCACACATATTTGCTAATCTATGTAAAGCAGTTACTGTGCAAAAAGGCTCGTGGCTGACGATTCGACTGACAGCATAGAAAAATGGTGTTTGTCCCTGTTGGGAGAGTTGGTACTGCTTTTGATTGCCTCGGCTGGCAGTCACAGTTGCATATTTGTATGTAGGGAAATTGAATGGCTCAGCCAACAGCACAGGTCGCGAAATTGGTTTTATCCCCATCATGACGAGAACCTAAATATTAATCAGTTGCACCATATATCAACTCTTACTTATTTCATTCTATGCATAAAACTTAAAAAAAAATCATCTTTATGAAGTCACTTTTAAGTGAAACTGAATTGAAGGCAAGGTCAAAATGCTTCAGCTGTAACAATCTATGTGGGTCTTGCTGAGTTTTTGTGTATTTCAAAGAGCTAAATTGCCATCTGACTACCAGTGGTAAGCTAATACTACAGCAATGAATAATTCATATTGCCCGGGAACTAAATTTTGATAACAGATGACTCACAAATCTTATCCCCCGACATATTACAATTATGTAACGTAACATTACTGTTAGATTGATTTTAAATATACACTATCCACTTTTTTCTATAGTTTGAGGACATATAAAACGGGCGTTTCTTCATGTTTACATATACAACAGTGTCTCCTTAAGACATAATATAGATAATATTAAAAATGAAATGCAGCTGATGTTGGCTTTCTTAGCTTTTCTCCTCATTTTGTAGGCTAAATTCTTCAAAAATAAGTTTCTGTCCACATTTAATATATCCACTGCTAACTGCTGCCTAACTTATCTAAGCTGTGCATGAATCAAAGAAGATTGATGGAGCCCGTATAAACTTCAGTCCACCATTTCAGAGATTTAGTCTGGTTGTTGTTTTTTTCCGAATTTTTGTAGTGGTTATATACGTTACATATTTATCGTGACTGCTGATGGGTTTTGTAAGACTTTAGTTTGCTTGTTTTTTATACCAGACTATTGAAACAGTCATATATATAACAATTACTTTTCTCTTCACTTCATTCTTACAATTTTTTCTCCTTATATTACATTATTTAGATACTGAAGGGGAAAAACGTCAAATACAACGTAAACTACGTTATACGGGTTAGTCAACTTATCGTTGACAACGTCAATTACCTTGAAACAGCGATTTATGTACTAGGAGACAAAACCCAACATTATTTAGGGCGAATACTGACATTTGTATACCAATGTGTATTTTCTATTATAACGTGAATATGTAAATTTGGGTAGTGTAAGTAACGTTGACGTTACACGTTAAGGCCCCAACGTTCAGAGGGCTAACATGTGTCATTTTGTTTCTTATATAATGTAGTTTCAGAAAATCATAATGTCCGAAATTCCTCCGGGGGGGGGGGGAGGGGGGTCTATGGTCAGCTCAAGGTCTAAAAGGTTTTATTTTTAGCTCTGTTTGGTTCTTTACCAAAATAAAAATTAAAGTAATTCAACAAGCAATAAACAGGTGTTAATAGAGAAGATTTGTGAAGGAGCTGGCCTAAATGTTACAAAATCGTAACCCTATAAAGGCGGATTTTCTCTAAAATGACATACTGCCGCTAGGTTGCGCTTCATGGTGAAATAAAATAAACTACATGACAAATGAATACAGTTAAAAACACTAGACATGTTAGACAACGATCAGAACAAGTTTCATCAAATTCCCTGATGTCGGCGATTTTTTTCGTGAAATGCGACAAAGGTAACGAACTACCTTAATTAGTACATGAAAATTTGTGAGTACAAAAGATCAAGGTCATTCTTTGACCTTTGACCCAGAACTCTCATATTTTGACAATGTCAAACAATCTCCTCAAAAACCACTGGGCTCTGTAACCAAATTCCATATAGAGCTTCCAGGGGTTGAGGGAATGAAAATTTGTTCAAATGGTCCAGGTCACATGACCAACATGACCGCCACACCCATACATGGTAAAACCTTTAAAAATCTCCTTCTCCAGAACCAATTTCATGGAAAGTTTTGAAGATTATAGCCTATAAATTGGCTGAGACTGAGGCTCATTGCTCTTCTTTTTTATCCATTTTTCTTTCTTTACATATTTTGCATGTTAATAATGAAAATTGTGTCAGTTTTCTCAGGAAGCATTGAGCTAGAATCTTGAAACTTGGTATACATATGAACAATGAGTTGTTGTATTGTGGGATTGAGATTCTGGTTCATTGCTCTTAGTCTTCCCTTTATTTTTCCATTTTTCTGTCTTTTCAGGGTAAATTTGTGTCACAGTTTTCTCAGGAACTGTACAAGCTACAATCTTTAAACATGGCATATGAGGGGCATTCGAAAAGTTTTGCAAATGGTGTAATTTCTTGGTAACCACCATAAAGACAGAACTACTGATAGCAAAAACAGAATATGATAAAGCTATGTTATGCCTACAGAAGTTGGCAAATGGGATATATTTATTTTCAGAGGAAGCATTTTCAACTTCTTTGAAAGAGGTATACCCTACAAGCACTGCAGAAGTTTTCTTTAGTACATGTTGGCCGTTATTCATATAATTATGAGCAGTCTATGATTTTTTTTTAATCTTTGCTGCTTAAAGAAAATGCTCAGAAAATATTGTCCTGTGAATATCCTGGAAATTATATTTAATCTAGGCTCCATACTGTCCCGTATATATGTAAATCTTTCAAAAATGATGCTGACGTCCATTTTAATAGCATCATTATAAGAACTGTGCATTGCTTTGCAAGGAACGAATCAGTAACAGTTGCCACTCTTCTATATTTTGTATGGATAATGTAGGCAAAGATGGACATACAGTTGACAAAGAAATATTTTGTAGTTACAACATTATTTGAATTTAGGTCCTAACACTGAAATGATTTTACATGCCAAATTAACACAGTGGTATGACCAGGGCCTAATAAAATGCATTGAAAGTCAGTAAGAAAAGGTACCTTTGTAAAGTGTTTGGTATCATTGTAAAGACCAAATATAGTGTTTTCAGTACATGCATAGCATTTTGCCCAGCATGCCCCTAAACAAAGTTATGAGGTCATTTGCAAAACTTTTCGAATGCCCTTTGTATATATGGAGAATGACTTATTATATTGTGGGATTGAGACTCAGGCTCCTTGCTCTTGTTCTTCTATTTTTTATCTATTTTTCTATTTGTCCCTATTTTGCATGTTAACATTGAACATTTGTGTCAGAGTTTTCTCAGGAAGCATTGAAGCTACAATCTTGAAACTTGGTATACATGTGGATGATGAGTTCTTGTATCCTGGGATTGAGAATCAGGCTCATTGCTCTTATTCTTCTCTAATCCATTTTCTTTGTTTCAAGGTAAACTTGTAACAGTTTTCTAAGGGTGTTCCAGCTAGACATTTCATATATGGTATATAAATAAACAATGAGTTCTTGTACTGACAAACAGGATTATTACTCTGAGTCATTTTTAGCTCACCTGCCCCGAAGGGCCATAGTGAGCTATTGTCATACCAAAGCGTCCGTCGTCCGTCGTGCGTCGTGCGTCCGTGCGTCGTCCGTCAACACTTGAAAACAAATATTCAAACATCTTCTTCTGTAAAACTACTGTACCCATGGTTCTCAAATTTCACATGGAGCATGACCTGACTCCAGGGTCTCAGAATTGTTGGGTCAGGTTGAATATCCAAGATGGCCGCCGTTACTAAAAATAGCAAAAATAACAAAATCATCTTCTCCAGAACCACTAGCTATATTTGTCTGAATTTTTGCATGAAACATCAGTGGAACATTGGTATTTAGAATTGTAAAAATGAAAAAAATCTGTAGCGTAGTTTTGTCGCAGTGACCTACTTTCTGTTTACGAGGGTAATTTTGTTCAAATGCCAATGTCGAAAAACAACTTATTTAAACAACTTCAAACAACTTCTTCTCTAAAACCACTGAACCCATGGATCTCAAATTTCACATGGAGCATGACCAGACTGCAGGGTTTCAAATTTGAAAAAGTGGGTCAGGTTGAGAATCCAAGATGGCCGCCATTTCTAAAAATAGCAAAAACAACAAAATCAACATCTTCACTAGAACCATTGGGTATATTTCGTTGAAAGTTTGCATGGAACATAAGTGGGACCTTGCAATTAAATTTTATAAAAATCAAAAAAATCTGTAGCGGAATTAGGTCACAGTGACCTGCTTAGTGATTACAAGACCGAATTCGCTCAAATGTCAATATCTCAAGAAAACACAAATGGATTCTGATAAGGTTTGGTCAGAAATGGTCCTTGAATTGAATGATTTCAAATTTGTGCCAACTGACTATCCAAGATGGCCACCAGGGGGGCCGTTACTAAAAATAGCACAAACATAAAAAATGACAATTTCTCAAGAACCCTTGAATGGAATTTGACTTATTTTGTTTCAGAATGTTCCTTGCATGAAGACGTTTTGATTAATTGCGATTTGGCAATCCAAGATGGCCGCCATCTGCCGTTACTAAAAATAGCACAAAACATGAAAATGACAATATCTCAGTAACCACTAATTTGGATTTTGACGAAATTTGTGGCAAAATGATTCTTGCATTGAGGTGTTTCAAACGTAACTAAATATAGACCAGTCATATTGGCCTATGTTTCTAAAAATAGCAAAATGTGAAAATTCGAAAATGTCAATAGAATTGGACTAGTTTTGTGTCAGAATGGTCCTTTCATGAAGCCTTTAGGATTTTTTGCATTTTGGCATTCCAAGATGGCTGCCATCTGCCGTTACTAAAAATAGCACAAAACATGAAACTGACAATATCTCCGTAACCCCTGAATGGATTTTGACGAAATTTGTGGCAAAATGATTCTTGCATTGAGATGTTCCAAGCATAACTTAATATAGACCAGTCATGTTGGCCTCTGTTACTAAGAATAGCAAAATGTGAAAATCAGAAAATCTCAATAGAATTGGACTAGTTTTGTGTCAGAATGGTCCGTTCATGAAGCCTTTGCGATTTCTTGCATTTTGGCATTCCAAGATGGCTGCCATCTGCCGTAACTAAAATAGCACAAAACATGAAACTGACAATATCTCCGTAACCCCTGAATGGATTTTGACGAAATTTGTGGCAAAATGATTCTTGCATTGAGATGTTCCAAGCATAACTTAATATAGACCAGTCATGTTGGCCTATGTTATTAAGAATAGCAAAATGTGAAAATCAGAAAATCTCAATGTAATTGGACTAATTTTGTGTCAGAATGGTCCGTTCATGAAGCCTTTGCGATTTCTTGCATTTTGGCAATCTTAGATGGCTGCCATCTGCCGTTACTTAAAATAGCACAAAACATAAAACTGACAATATTTCAGTAACCCCTGAATGGATTTTGACAAAATTTGTGGCAAAATGATTCTGGCATTGAGAAGTTTCAAAAAATAATAAATATTAAACCCGCCAAATTGGTCTCTTTTACTTAAAATAGAAAAATGTGAAAATTGAAAAATTACAATGGAACTGGACCAGTTTATGTCAGAATGGTCCTTGCTTGAAGGCTTTTGATTTTTTGCATTTTGGCATTCCAAGATGGCCTCCATCTGCCATTTCTAAAAATAGCGCAAAACATGAAATGGCAATATCTCAGTGACCACTGAATAGATTTTGATGAAATTTATGGCAAAATGATTCTTGCAAATCTCAAAGTAATTGGACCAATTTTGTGTCAGAATGGTCCGTGGCAAAATAGCCAGGTGAGCGATATCAGGCTCATTTGGGCCTCTTGTTTAGCTCACCTGAGCACGAAGTGATCAATGTGAGGTATTGTGATCGGTCTTTGTCCGTCGTCCGGCGTCCGGCATCAACTTTTGCTTTAAACGACTTCTTCTCCAAAACTGCTGGATGGATTTCGAAATAATTTCACAGAAATGTTCCTTGGGGGACTCTCTACCAAAATTGCTCAAATGGTTCCATTCCGCTGAACAATATGGCCGCCAGAACCAAAATAGAAAAACCTTTAAACAACTTCTTCTCCAAAACTACTGGGCAGATTTTGAAATAATTTCACAGAAATGTTCCTTAGGAGACCATCTACCAAAATTGCTCAAACGGTTCCGCTCCGCTGAATAATATGGCCGCCAGAGCTAAAAATAGAAAAAAAACTTTAAACAACTCCTCCTCCAAAACTGCTAGACCGATTTTGAAATAATTTCACAGAAATATTTTGTAGGAGACCCTCTACCAAAATTGCACAAACAGTTCCACTCCGCTGAACAATATGACCGCCAGAACTAAAAATAGAAAAACCTTTAAACGACTTCTCCTCCAAAACTGCTGGGCAGATTTTAAAATAATTTCACAGAAATGTTCCTAAGGAGACCCTCTACCAAATTTTGCTCAAACGGTTCTGCTTCGCTGAACAAAATGGCCGCCAGAGCTAAAAAATAGAAAAAACCTTTAAACGACTTCTTCTCCAAAATTGCTGGGCAGATTTTGAAATAATTTCACAGAACTGTTCCTTAGGAGACCCTCTACCTAAATTTCTCAAATGGTTCCGCTACACTGAACAATATGGCCGCCAGAGCTAAAAATAGAAAAACCTTTAAACGACTTCTCCTCCAAAACTGGTGGGCAGATTTTGAAATAATTTCACAGAAATGTTGCTTAGGAGACCCTCTACCAAAATTGCTCAAATAGTTCCGCTCCACTGAACAATATGGCCGCCAGAGCTTAAAATAGAAAAAAAACTTTAAACGACTTCTCCTCCAAAACTGCTTGGCCGATTTAAAAATTCTTTCACAGAAATGTTTCTTAGGAGACCCTCTACCAAAATTGCTCAAACAGTTCCGCTCCGCTGAACAGTATGGCCGCCATAGCTAAAAATAGAAAAACCTTTAAACGACTTCTCCTCCAAAACTGCTTGGCAGATTTTGAAATAATTTCACAGAAATTTTCCTTAGGAGATTCTCTACCAAAATTGCTCAAATGGCTCCCCTCTGCTAGTGGAGCAAATTTGATTGCATAAGTGGCCTAAAAAATGAAGATAGTGGTCTACGGAGTGTAACATTTGTTTTTATATATCAAAACGACCGTCTGGGTCTCTAGTTTTCAAATTCAGCGTTTGCCACCTTTGCAAACCTTGCATAACTCTGTAGTGGCCAGTTATTTACGTTACCCCTTTAAATTTTGAATATCAAAAATATTTACTGAAGTCAATAAGTAATGTGTTTAAACTATATAAATGTATCAAATCTAAATATTTTCTGTAAGAACAGTTAATATGCTATATATTAGGCTCCTCAGAAAACAGTTCAGAACTTTGGTGTTGTTACTTACGTTACAATATATCATGTACCCCTTGGAAACTTAAAATTGGAACTTAAATTGTTGCATTTTACAAAGACTCTAATACAAAAAGGCCCAAAATGATCATTTTTACTTACTATTCGATTGGCCCTTTTCAGTGCGTTTCTGAGACCTCTAGCTTTTATACTTTGTCAACCACGTCCTGTTGAACAGTTACACCTATTCCCTGTTTTGGGCTGAAAAGTCATTTTTCGTATAATTGTTCGTACAAAAATGGCTAATAACCAATTCAAACTTGAGAAATTGGGGCCTTTTGCAAAAAGATCATGTTAACCATTGTATAACACAATAGCCTAAAATTAATTTTGACCTTACAGCACATTTTAGCCAGAGTAACGTACTTAACAGATTAAAATGTTTACGTAAAGCGTCTATCATTCCCGCAAGAAAAAAACTCTTTTCAAATTCTGACTTTTAAACAACGCAGTTGTGGTATATATGCATATTATCTATTGTAAAATGAAAAATCTTTGCATTGTTTAATAAACTAATCGGACAGCAAACAGTGTTATTTACATGACATGCAAAGATGAGATTGTCCTAAAACTAGAAAAGAAAACCTTCGTGAATTAATCTATCAACAGAACACTTTTATTTTTTTCCATTAATATCCAAATGACATTAAAAATATCACATCATAAGAATCTACTAATCAGAACTTTTTGTTTTGTACTCAGAAACGTAACGTTTGTAACCATTATTTGAAAACAATCACCGAGATTATGTGTTGTTACTGAAAAAATATGCCTAAAACTCATTAGTTTTGTTAAAAATATTTTTAAAACGGCACTTTAGACTGGTTAAAACCCACCCTATGTAATTTATCAGTGAAATTTCCACGGCGATGCATCTGTTGTTGTGTAACGATGTTATAGTTTGTGTTGGCCACTTATCTGTAGTGTTCGAAAAATTTATTTGTTTTGTCTGTTTATTTGCCATCATCCTGATGTATATAAAAACAGAAAGAAAGAAGGTGAAAATATACATTTTGTGTGCCTGGGTGTGCTTGATGAAAGCTAACTTGTTGACATCTGCATGGAATGGGCGCACGTATATTCTGCTACCCACTAGTATCGTTTGAGTACTTGTTGTATGCTTTATGTTACTATTTTAGTTTGGTGTTGTGGGAGGGTTGTGTCACTAGTTGGATCAGTTTCTGATCGTTGCCCTTTTACACTTCTCTACCTGTAATGACCTTTTCCTATAAAAGCAATATATGAAACCATAGTTTAATTACTTTTAGCCTTACAGAATATATTTAAAACGAAGTAATGAATATAACAGTTTAAAAAGAAAAAGTTATTTTACCCCACTGCTGCTAGTGTCAAGTGGCATGTGGCTAAGGTAAAATGCTTCCTTGTACTACATGTTTTGGTCATTTGGAATCATCTGGGCTCTTTCTGAGTTAGTTTGAAAAAGGAAATAGCTGGTGCTAGGTGGCATTGGCAGTGTCGCAACATTACATTCCTTATTTAAACAGAGGTTGGTGTTATTTTTAGTGATTCATCCCTTGCTTCCAGAGACTCATCCTTCAGAATTTAACTTTTGTATCAGTTTTTATCAGTCTTAGAATTTAAGGTGATGGGATACAATTTCATGTAGGTTATTCTGCCAATTTTACTTTGGCTTCCTTTCTTAATGGGAAAAAACTTTAAAAAAAGAATTTGCTGCTGTAAAAAAATGTTTCCTTTAAGAGCAGACCATGTTTGGAAATGTTAAAGCTTTCTCAGAAGCGAATAGGAAACATCTACGGAAATGAATATTGTTTCTTTCTAACAAATTGCAGTAAAACACTGAGGTGTGTCCTTTCACATTAATACAGTATTATTACAAAGACTTGCCAGAAGATCATGTTGAAGCGAGGAACACACACGAGAAAGAACATAGAAGACTCAGTTTAACTGAGTTTTTTCGAAATCGGATGATATTGCCTAGAGGCACGTATAAGATGATTATGACATATCGTTATTACTTTAAAATCATTATCAAATTGCCTTTTGAACAGAGTCAATGATAATTCACATACTTTGACTTCTTGGTTTGGTATTTAAAAAGGTAACGTATACAACATACAAATGTAAACGAATTGTCAGATTAGATTTATGATTTTTAATGATTTTTTTATTTTTAATGATATTTTCTGTTTGATATGATGCAATAAGCTGTCCCTAGCACCTGCTTCAGCTTAACTGGCTCAAATTGAGCCCAGATGATTCCAAACATAATTTTCAATATGACGAAGTACGGGAAAGCTTTCCACAGTAGCTCAACGGTACTTTACTATAGCTGCAGCAGGAAAAAACTACACACACTTTTTAACCTGTTATGTACGTTACTTTGGTGAAAATATATGCTACAAGGCAACTTTGGGTCTATACATTGTTTTTATAGAAAAGGTAAATTAGAGTAAAGGGGCAATGAGCAGGAATTAATGTTATCTTTGCAACAACCCTACCACGATACCAAACTGGAAATAGCTGCAGTGATCTCCCCAGACCATTAAGGCATGTCGCTTGCAACATGCCTTCCTCTTTAAATTACCTTTTGCAACATGCCTTAATTTCCAATAAAAAGGTATTAAACTGATATCATTTTCATTTTTTAGCCAGTAAAGTTGTTTTAAATGTATTAAGGATCATCATTAAATTATTTATAATGTATTTTTAGGCCAATTTGACAAAACACTGCTATATTAAGGATTTTAAAAAATTATCAACAACTCAAAATCTGATTTTTGTGCTAAAAGAAACATGCCTTCCGAAATTTCTGGCCCGCGGGAGAACACTGAGCTGCATTAAGATATAAGACAAGTAGTAAGACGATACTAGCAGCTAGCCAGATAAACATGCAGCCCCTTACAAGTTCATGGGTACAAAGCTAGCCTTAAACAAACAAAATTAGGCATACAAAAGTTTCATCTATTTTCTTTCCTTTTCCATATACGCCAGTTATACACCAGAATGACGGCAAATATACATATGAAACAAATTGAGTTTACGAAGACGACAGATAAGTTGACAACACAAACTATGACATAGATACACCAGAACTGATGCTCCACCTTGGGGCTGTCAATAATGAGTTACATGAGTGGCTTTACCGGTTGTTCTAAAGTATTTTTACTCAAAATAATAAAGGTTACGCATATTTGGCAGTAGCAATATTTAATCTCGGGGAGTTTTTTTTTAAATGTTACAAACGTTATCTTTCTGAATACAAAACTGTAAGTTACTAGAAGTTATTTGATATTTTGTGGTTTTGTTTAAACTTTCAAAGTTATTTGGATATTAATGAAAAATAATTTCATGTACAGATTAACTCATGAAGGCTTCGTTTGAACATCAGGGCAATCTGAGCATTGCATGTCATGTAAATTACACTGTTTTCCGTCTTTGTAGGCGACTACTATGCATAAATTTCATTTTACGATAAACAACAAACATATTTATCGCAACTGCGTTGTTTCAAAGTCAGAATTTGAAAAGAGTATTTTCCTTATGTGAATGACAGACGCTTTACGCAAACATTTTAATCTGTTAAGTACGTTACCCTGGCTAAAATGTGTTTGAAGGTCAAAAATAATTTTTAAGCAATTGTGTTATATCATGGTTAACATGATTTTTTTGCAAAAGGCCCCAATTTGTCAAGTTTAAATTGGTTATTAGCCATTTTTTGTACGAACAGTTATACGAAAAATGACTTTTCAGCCCAAAACAGGGAATAGGTGTAACTGTTCAACAGGACGTGGTTGACAAAGTATAAAAGCTAGAGGTCTCATATTTGTTTTGCTAGAAACGCACTGAAAAGGACCAATCGAATAGTAAGTAAAAATGATCATTTTGGGCCTTTTTGTATAGGAGTCTTTGTAAAAAGCAACAACTTAAGTTCCAATTTTAAATGTCCAAGGGGTACATGATATATTGTAACGAAAGTAACAACACCAAAGTTCTGAACTGTTTTCTGAGCAGCCTAATTTATAGCATATTAACTGTTCTTACAGAAAATATTTAGATTTGATACATTTATACGGTTTAAACACATTTCTTATTGACTTCAATAAGTATATTTGATATTCAAAATTTAAAGGGGTAACGTAAATAACTGCCCACTACAGAGTTATGCAAGGTTTGCCAAGGTGGCAAACGCTGAATTTGAAAACTAGAGACCCAGACGGTCATTTTGATATATAAAAACAAATGTTACACTCCGTAGACCACCCCCTTGAAAGATAGCCCATCAAGTTTGCTCCACTATGCTTAACAATATGCCCGCCAGAGCTAAAAATAGAAAAACCTTTAAACGACTTCTCCTCCAAAACTGCTGGGCAGGTTTTGAAATAATATCACAGAAATGTTGCTTAGGAGACCATCTACCAAAATTGCTTAAACGGTTCTGCTCTGCTGAACAATATGGCCAGCAGAGCTAAAAATAGAAAAAAGCTTTAAACATCATCGTCTATGAGGCCAATGGCTCGATTTAAAAAAAATTCACAGAAATGTTCGACTCATGGCCCTGAACAAAAATTGCTAAAACGGTTCCACTCCGCTGAACAAAATGGCTGCCAGAGCTAAAAATAGAAATAAATCTTAGAATGACACAGAGGGCACAGTTATGATCCAATCATCATGAAACTTTGTCAGAATGTTTATCTAATGTTTGAAACTGGGTCATGTGGGGTCAAAAACTAGGTCACTGGGTCAAATCTGAGAAAAACCTTGTGCACACTTTAGAGGGCACAGTTATGATCCAATCTTCATGAAACTTTGTCAGAATGTTTATTTAAAATCTAGGCCAAATTTGAATCTAAGTCTTGTGGGGTCAAAAACTAGGTCACTAGGTCAAATCTTAGAAAAACGTTGTGTACACTCTAGAGGACACAGTTATGATCCAATCTACGTGAAACATTCTCAGAATGTTTATTTTCATGAAATCTATACCAGATTCGAAACTGGGCCATGTCAGGTCAAAAACTAGGTCACTATGTCAGTTCTTAGAAAAACAGTGTGAACGCTTTAGAGGACACAGTTTTGTTCTAATCTTCATGAGACTTTGTCAGAATGTTTGTCTCCAACAAATCTGGACCAAGTGTGCAACTTGGTCATGTTAGGTCAAAAGGTAGGTCACTAGGTTAAACCACAGAAAAACATTGTGTACACTCTAAAGGGCACAGTTTTGATAACGTTGTCAGAATGTTCATATCCAGGAAATCTAGACCGGGTTTGAAACTGGGTCATGTGGGTTTAAAATCTAGGTCATTAGGTTAAATTTTATAAAAACCACAATAAAGGGTTCTTTTTCCATTTAATCTTTGTGAACTCTGTCTGTGGGTCAAATGGATGTCTCTGAGGTTAAGTTCACAGGATACTCAAGTGAGTGATCCAGGGCCATCATGGCCCTCTCGTTATTTATTCAGCTTTCTTTGTGTTAAAGTTTTCTTTACAATTTATTTATTGCTCTTTTTACATGGCAGTGCAATACTATAGTAGTACAGCGGGGCTATAGTCAGATCCTCTGACAGTTCTAGTTGGCTCATCTGAGCACAAAGTGCTCAAGGTGAGCTATTGTGATCGATATTTGACAGTCGTCCATCCGTCAGTCAGTCTGTCCGTCCGTCAACAATTTCTTCAAAAGACATCTCCTCCTATACCAGTAAGCCAATTTCAAAATAATTTCACAGAAACGTTTGTTATAGCCCTGAACCAAAATTGCTAAAATGGCTCCGCTCGGAGTTGAACAAAATGACTTCCAGAGCTAAAAATAGAAAAAACCTTTAAACGACATCTCCTCTGACACCAATGGCTCGATTTCAAAAAAAAAATTCACAGAAATGTTCGACTCATGGCCCTGAACCAAAATTGCTAAAACGGTTCCACTACGCTGAACAAAATGGCCGCCAGAGCTAAAAATTGAAATCAAAAAATAGAAAAACCTTTAAACGACATCTCCTCTGAAGCCAATGGCTTGATTTCAAAGTAATTTCACAGAAACGTTTGACTTATGGCCCTGAATCAAAATTGCTAAAACGGTTCCACTCTCCTGAACAAGATTGCCACCAGAGCTAAAAATAGAAATAAATCTTAGAATGACACAGAGTGCACAGTTTTGATCCGATCATCTCGAAACCTTGTCAGAGTGTTTATCTTAATAAAATCTGGACCAAGTTTGAAAATGGGTCAGGTGGAGTCAAAAACTAGGTCACTAGGTCAAATCTTAGAAAAACCTTGTGTGCATTCTAGAGGGCACAGTTATGATCCAATCTTCACGAAACTCTGTCAGAATATTTATCTTAATACAAGCTAGGCCAACATTGAAACTGAGTCATGAGGGGTCAAAAACTAGGTCACTAGGTCAAATCTTAGAAAAACCTTTTGTACACTCTAGAGGGCACAGTTGTAGTCCAGTCTTCATGAAACTTTGTCAGAATGTTTATCCTTATACAATCTAGGCCAAGATAGAAACTGAGTCATGTGGGATCATAAACTAGGTCACTAGGTCAAATTTTAGCAAAACCTTGTGCACACTCTAGAGGGCACAGTTATGATCCAATCTTCATGAAACTTTGTCAGAATGCTTATTTTTATTGAATCTAGATCAAATTTGAATCTGGGCCATGTAAGGTCAAAAACTAGGTCACTACGTCAGATCTTAGAAAACCATGTGAACACTCTAGAGGGCACAGTTTTGTTCCAATCTTCATGAAACTCTGTCAAAATGTTTATCTTCAACCATTTTAGACCAAGGGTGCAACTAGGTCATGTTGGATCAAAACCTAGATTACTAGGTCAAACCTTCGAAAAACTTTGTGTATACTCTAGAGGGCACAGTTTTGGTTTAATCTTCATGAAATTTTGTCAGAATGATTATCTTAATGAAATCTAAGCCAAGTTTGAAACTGTGTCTTGTCAGGTCAAAAACTAGGTCACCAGGTAAAATCATAGAAAAACCTTGTGTACACAATTGTGGCTTTATTTTGCATTGAATCATCCATCATGGAACTTTATCAGAATGTTTATCTTCATAAAATGTAAGACAAGTTTGAAACTGAATAACGTCTGATCAAAACTAGATCACCAGGTCAGATCTTAGAAAAACATTGTGTACACTCTAGAGGGCACAGGTTTGATCCAGTCTTCATGAAACTTTGTCAGAATAATATATTAGAAAGTGCAAATCTGCTCCAATTGAACCATCAACAGATAGATGATCTTCCATGTTATTTCATCATAACTCAGGTGAGCGATTTAGGTCCATCATGGACCTCTTGTTTTATATAGGCACAACCTTATGGACAAAATATTTGAAGAACAACTTAAGCTAGAATCCTGATATTTGGGATACAGTTACAGACCAAGCTGTAGATGACCTGATTATCTTTTGAGCATATTCTGTAAATTTTTGGTTATGTTATTCCCTTTTTTCAGACATAGGCATACATGGGTCGTTTGCAAAAAAGTGGAGTGCAAAAAATTAATTTAATTTCTTTATTACTGAATAAATTTTCATAAAACTTTGCCTACTATAGTCTGTTACCTACACAAACTCATGCTAGGAAATTCAGAAATTTTTGGCTTTTGAATAAAAAGTTTCCCTATAAACCATTACCATTTTTCTTCTGTTTTATGCCATTCTTACATAGGAGGTATAACCATAATGGTACAACAGCCATTGTTGTTCTGTAGTTACTATACTAAAACTATTATTCATTCACAAATTGCCATGTGGTTTGAAAAGTGTTCACTCACTACTTAGTAAACAAGAGGCTTTACAATAATGGGCCAAGTACTTGAAAAGGATTTTCTTATATATATCTCTCCTAAATAGAAGTAAATGCCCATATTAGTTAGGATGTAAATTTAAATAGTATGTACAACACTGGCTATTCCAAAAACTGCTCCAGCTAAGTGTAAAACTTCAAAGATTAGGGACAGTTTTTAACATGCAGTTGATCTGATAATTTTTTTATTTAATAGTAAAAAAATGCTGAATTTCCTTGCACGAGTTCGTATGGGTAATAGATTAAGGTCTGCAAAGTTTCATGAAAATTTATTCAGTAGCGATGAAATTAAGTCAAATTTTTGCCGTGCACTTTTTCGCAAACGACCTATACTATAGGATCAGGATTGTGAACAAAATTTCGGACGAACAGCATAAGCTAGGCTCCTTATATGTAGCATACAAGTTTGGACCAAGGTGTAGATGAACTGATTAATATTTGAGCCTTTATTGTAAATTAACTTTTGAGCCTTTTTTGTAAATTATTGGTTGAGTTATTCGCCTTTTTCCGACATAGTCATATTATATAGGAACAAACTTGTGAACAAAATATCTGAAGAACCGCATAAGCTAGTATCCTTATATTTGGATGCAGGTTTGGACCAAGTTGTAGATGATTATTATTTACTGTTGAGCATATTACATAAATCTTTGGTAGAATTGTCCCCATTTGCGGACATAGGCATTTTGTATAGGAGCAAGCTATAGGAATAACTTTGTGAACAAAATATCCGAAGATCCGCTTAAACATTGTTCCCTATATTTAGCATACATTTACAGGCTAAGATGTAAATGAACAAATTAAAATCACATTCTGACTTAAACTTTATGGGATGAACTTTCTTTAGGGGCAAGCGTACAGTTTGGGGCATAGTGTTTCATTAACACATTTTCTAGTTTACAGAATTATGCCCCTTTTTGTCTCGCCTGCGAAGCAGAGGCGAGACTTATGTATTGCTTTTCAGGTGTCGTCGTTGTAGGCGACGTAAACTTTTGTTGAGTTTTTGCATTTAGGTGATTTTCTCAGAAACTATAAGGACTAGAGCCATGAAACTTGGTTCATGCATACATCTGGAAGAGTAGATCTCGAAGCCATCATCAATATTCAGTCTTGACCTACATTGTACGGTTGACTGACTTTGCACCTTTTTGTCCAGTTTTCGCGTTTAGGACATTTTTCTCAGAAATTGTAAGGGCTAGAGTCATGAAGCTTGGTTCATGCATACATCTGGAAGAGTAAATCTTAAAGCCATCATCAATATTCAGTCTTGACCTACATTTTACGGTTGACTGACTTTTCAATTTTTTGTCGAGTTTTCGGGTTTAGGTCTGTTTCTCAGGAAGTATAAGGGCTAGAGCCACGAAAATTGGGTCACGCATTCATATGGAAGAGAAGAGCTCAAAGTCATTATCAATATTGAGTCTTCATCAACATTTTACAGTTGACTGACTTTGCAATTTTTTGTCAAGTTTTCATGTTTAGGTCTGTTTCTCAGAAACTATAAGGGCTAGAGCCAAGAAACTTGGTTCATGCATACATTTTTGCTTATTTAGCTCTGTTTCGTGACAAAGCGCCAGCAGGCGAGACACCGCATTCCGTGGAATTCTTGTTAATTTTCAGTTTAGAAATTGTGTCTTCTCTCTTACTTTGAAACTGTCAAAGAAATTTTTATAACACTTGGTACAAATATAAAGCATCATCAGATGAAGTGCAGAGAAAAAGATTCTTAACTACACCTCCATTATAAACAGAATTATGTCCCTTTGTAACTTTATGTATGGAGATCTTTTCTACTCTATAACTTTAAAGCCTTTGAAGATATTTTCATTAAACTTGGTACAAATATAAAGCATCATCAGATGAATTGAAGGTGTGCAGCATGTAAGAATGGTAACTCTAGTTTCCTGCTTCACAGAGTTGTTCTTGTTTTAAACAGTCATGATTTTGTATTTTGCTCATATCTTAATGACTCTATAGATCTTCTACGAATTTTAAAAAACTGTTTACACTTTCTAGTTCAGTGGTGGTGAGGTTTACTCACTGAATAAGGGATGTCACACCTGTGTGATTTAGCATACTATGCATGTGCAATCAGTGCACTGTTCAAAATCTTTCACCTAGCTAGTTGTGCCTAAATACTTGCTTAGAAGTCATCTCTATGGCTCCTAAAAATGAAAGCATGGAAAAGGCCGAATTTTGGACTTCCTGATTCGAATGCTAAGACTGCTGTTGAAATATTTGAACTGGTTTCTTAGCTAAAACTAGATATTTGTAGAAACTGGACCTAAAACAGCTATTTAGAAGGCCTTGAATAAATGGCATACAGGCAATACAAGGTCTTGAGCAACAGCTTTCAAACTATAAGAACTTGTTGACTGGCTTTCACCAAGGCAGTTTAGGCTTTCCAGAAACTGATGCTTATTAATATATCTCTTTGCATAGACAAAATTGGATTCTGATAGCTGCTTCTTCTTATTCATTTTACGGTATAGCCTGTACATAAAATTGAATATACTTGGATTTCACTCTGACAAGTGATATATAAACACAGGTACGAATTTGGTCTTACAAGCAAATAAATGTTCCAAAATGATCTGTAAAAGGTGACTGCCTCACTAAATATTGGGACAGGAATGTCTGAGCAACCCTTGTAGACCAAGGTCAGACTGCTCAGGGAGTGCAGTAGTATTTCCCATTCTGCCAGCACTTTTGTGTCAAATTGATGATATTCAAATCAGTGAAAGTCGAATCAGCTTAATTTCGGTTTTCAATCACATCTGCTGCAGAGATAGCTTATGTCAATATTAGAGCTGTCTTGGTGAGGTATTATGTCAGTATAAGCAGTCAGCTGTAGCAGAAAAGGTTTAAATTGTGCTGAAATGGGCAGTCAACCTTAGCAAAAAGTGGACTTGACGGTTATGCATCAGACCAGTTCTTAAAATTTGTATAAGAGCTATACCAGAGGTTTAATTCCAAACAACATATCAAATATGAAGGAACAACATGATAATACAAAGATGTTATCATTATTTCTGGTTGGGAACATATGACTTAAATGCCATCAACAGCCGCATAAAGGTGGAGCCCTATTAATTTGCATGTTTCTAGTTTGTTTTAGGAAGGGTGTGGTAACTCTGCATTCATTAATTAAGGAATTATTCCCCTAAAAATCAATACTTATGCAGCTGCTGGGCTCAAGGATAAGTAAGGATTAGGTAATCTCTTTTCAGCCTTAGACATTCCGAAGTTTGAACTTTTACTGGCAAGCATATGGTTTGGGGCATAGTATTTCACAAACACAATTTCTAGTTTTAACAATATCTAGGTTAAGTTTGAAACATGGTCATGTCGGCTTGAAATCTAAGTCACTAGGTCAAACCATTGAAAAACCTTGTGTTCACAATAGAGGCTTCATGTTTAGATGCAGCATTTGGGTTTCATTAGGTTTGTTCAAATGGTGACTAGTTAGACCTTTGACCTTTTTACTCAGGTCAGCAGGCTCTCTTGTTTCAGTGTTGTGCTTGTCCGGAGCATATCTCTGGATGTTTTAAAGGGAACTAAGTTAAACTTAAGTCATTGATAGAGGGCAATGACAGGAAGTCCAGATGCAAGAAACATAATTGTAACACAAGTAGTTATATATGTTAAGATAGAAAATCACTTCTTCACCAGGATACCCTTTGCGCTATTGCATGCCTTTGGGGAGCATCCATTGGTTCCACTGATTCTCTTGTTTGATATAGCAAGCAAAGCTGTCCACAAATATGACACTTAAATCTGGAAGTAACATAGGATTTTTACATGATACAAAATTCCAAATTTCAGTTGTTTTACCTTTTTGCCCCACCATCGGACAGATGCGGCAAAAGGCCCAAGTCTGTTATAGTCTTATTTCCAGATTTAATTATTATTTTCAGACAATACTGGTTCTTCTACCTGTAAATGATAAGCCAGTTACATATTTTTATGTTAATGAATACATTTCATTAAGGTAGGCCTTTGCTTCCCTGTGTTTTACACCTTTTGTAATTCAACGTGACTTATACTGCTTCAAACTGCTTAAACCCATTGTTTACTAGTGGTCTTGTCCACCATTATTATTAAGATGAGACCATTTCTAGTTTTGGGGCTTCTGGCTGATGTTTTCATTTCTATTGTATTTTACATAGAAAATCCTGTAAGCAAATAGTGTTGACTCTGATCAGAACATGCCATCTGAACTGGCTCTGCATTGTTTGCATATGTCCCCAAAACAGGTTTCACATCTTGTGAAAGAGTTCAACTGTTTTGGCATTGCAATGAGAAATTTATTTCAGGAACGGAACATCTATAGGCAGAATATAGATGAAAATTAAATTAAGCAAAACTTACATAAGTGTATATATATTTTACAGATTGTGGCGGGTTAGATGCTCCCACTAATGGTGTAGTTGATACTTTGTCTGGTACAACATATGGTGAAAAAGCTACTTACTCCTGCAACACTGGATATAATATTGATAGCGCTACTACGAGGACATGTAAGGCAGATGGATCATGGGATGGAAATCCTCCAACATGTCAGATAGCTGGTTTGTATATTAAGCCATTGCAAGTTGGTCAAATTTGATTCTTCATTTTAAACTTCTACCCCAATTTTTTAAGCCTTGGAAGGCTAAAGGATGAGTATCTCAGCTGTAAACTTCATTTTTAGTTTCAGTAAAATTAAGATATATGGATACATCTTCAAACTTTATTGACATTTTCACAAAGAACTCCAATTTTTTATGAATTCCAGATTGCTTTAAAAATCATCTTTTCAAAAAAGGTCTACTCTTAAAGGAAAGAATTTAACTCCCAGAGGAGCCTGTCCTTTCCTATATGAATTGACACACATGAAGTTGGGAGGCATAAATGGAAATGAAAAGTTATTTTCCCTCAAAGTATGCCCATTAACCTGTAATAAAGTAAATCTACTTTTCATAAAAGGATTGGTGTTGGTGCATTTTTTTTTCATGACTGGAGTCATGTGGCCTAATCCAAATGCCTTGTTGGCCAAATTGGACGGTACTGTGGAAGATACCAATATTGTTAAAGAAGGTGTCCAGGATCTGAGGCTTTATAATATGATGCTTTATCATAGGATGTTTCTGGTGGATGTTTTCATTTCTGTTATATCTTACATAGAGAATCCTGTAAGCAAACAGTGTTGACTCTGATCAGAACATGCCATCTGAACTGGCTCTGCATGGTTTGCATATGTCCCCAAAACAGGTTTCCCGTCTTGAAAGGTTCAACTGTTTTGGCATTGCAATGAGAAATTTATTACAGGAACAGGACATCTATATGCAAAATATAGATGAAAATTAAATAAAGCAAAACTAACGTAAATGTTGCATTTCTTCACAGATTGCGGAGAATTAGATGCTCCTACTAATGGCACAGTTGATACTTCATCTGGTACAACATATGGTGAAACAGCTACTTACTCCTGCGACACTGGATATAATATTGATAGTGCAACTACGAGGACATGTCTGGCTGGTGGCTCATGGGATGGAAATCCTCCAACATGTCAGATAGCTGGTTTGTATATCACACAGTTTTATGTTGGTCAAAACTGATACTTCATCTGAAAAATACTACCCCAAATATTTTAAGGTGAGGCGGCAGTTTCTGTTACGTAATGACGTCAAATGTTCCGTCTGAGAAAAACAAGATGGCGTCAACATTGTCTACTTCTGTGATTACATGTACAACATGGTCTGATTACAAAATGCCAAGAGGCTGAGCGCTTGGTGAAAATAAAAGGAGATAGAAAGTGTCGTGGAGAAGAAGCTGCAAAAAATATAGCTAGTTACTACTAGCGGAAAAGCTTTTCTCAGGCGGTTTCTCATCAGCTTGTTAGATGGAGTTCGCAACTGCTGTTGCAATAATTTTATTACAAAATTCATATGATACCGCCTCATTAAATTGAAATGAGAAGTCAGATCACTGTCTACACTTCAACCACCCATTTTAGATTTCCGCCTCCAGCGGTTCTCGAATCCGAAACCGCTAGATCAGCAGGCCAGTGCTTAACCTATTGAGCTACCGAGACTCCTCGGATGTTATCAGATAGATCGGGATGGAGGGATGGATGGATGGGTGATTGGTGGATGGAGATTTTATGTCCTTTTTAACAGTAATTCAGTCATATCAGGACTATGTCTATGTGATAATGAAATGCTGTGCACAATGGGTTGTTATCATTATCATACCACCCACACTTAAAATACTAATCAGTTAGAATTAGGCCATTGCAGTGATATTAAAAATTCTTAGACTGTCCCTAGCATTTGAACAACGCCAGGCAGCCGTATCAACGTCGATGCAATATCAGCTTAACCTTTTATCAACGTTGATATGGTAATTCAACGCTCTTTTCTGTCAATAAGGCCATGCTTGAAAAATATTTGGTTTGCCACTTCCTACTGGGAAGTTTTAGAGTTGGGCAGGTAGGTAGCATTTTTTTTTTTTTTTTTTTTTTTTTTTGCATATGCATAATGCTAATGAACACGTTGTATTGGATACCCAGTATACAAGCTTTTTCTTATATACTGAACAAAAGTGAAAACGCTACACGTGATTTTTCTTCTGATTTTCTGTGTTTATGGAGCCAGAAAAATTAATGAATAAGAATGCATTTTAAAGCTACATGCATGTGTAAGGCCAAGATACTAGAGTAAAACTGTAAAAGCCATTTCAGATAAAGCAAACACATTTCAAAGTGGACAGGGGTGCAGTTTTTTTCGGTGCAAATAAAGGAAGTCGATCTGTCATTTTACACTTTATTAAAAACACGGAGTACACCGTACAGTTATCCTTTTTTTTGGCTTAGGCACACAATCAGTGTTCCAGAAATGTCAAAAACGAAAGCACACATCAATATGCGCTTTCATGTCTTTGAAAACCAGTGTTGAAATATCGCTATCTCTTCGAAAACACAATAAGAAAGCTTGATAAATGGAAATTCCCATAAGAAATTAACTTGAGGTTCACTCAAATATTGTCTCATTTGTCTTTAAAACTAACGATAGGTAAAATGCATGATGTACTGTACTACAACAACGCGAAATAAAATGCTCAAAAAATGAAAAACAAAGGAATAATCGAAAATTAAAAATCACTATATTTTTAATGCAAAGGGAGATAATTTGTAATTTTGAAAAATACAGCTTTTATTTCCTAGTTTTCTGGGTTACACTTATGAGTAATTTTTTGCTTTTTCTACCACTCTGGACGCAACGCATTAGAGCAACAATGAAATGTGCATTTGCGCATGCGCATAATTGATGTATGGCAAACTAGGCTAAATCGAATAAGGGAGGGTAACTCTGTTACGAAGAGTATCAGATGCATTATTTTAAAGACATTCTTTTGCTTACTGTCTCGCACGACCAAAATTATGTATCCAGGCATTAAAAGTAGCATTGTGTTAGTTTCAAACTGTCATCTAAAATGTAGCGTTTTCACTTTTGCTCAGTATAGTTTTTAGTCAAATAGTGTCAGAAAAAGATGCAGAACTCATCATTTATACAAGAGTTAGAGATGAAACATACAATATTTGGCATTTTGCTCAGTAGGCAGAAATGAAAAGCGAAAAAAAAAATCCCAATTCTAAGGCCATAAAATTTTTTTGGGTAGGGGGTAAATTGCTGGGTAGGTAGGAAACGGCAAACAAACAATTTTTTAATTTAGGCCTAAGCTAAAAGAAATGTGGCGTTTCTTTTTTCTTGCCTTTCTTTCATCTTTTCTGTCTTTCATTTCTTCATTTTTTTAAATGTATATCAAAGAATCGATTCATTGAATCTCCTAGACGCTAAGTGAATCCAAGCTGCATTTTCACAGTCATTTTCAGAGAGAGAGAGAGAGAGAGAGAGAGAGACAGAGGGAGAGACAGAGAGAGTCACCAAGGTCCAGTCGCAGTGCGAAATATTATAGATTCCTTTCTTGGGTCGGATCATGTACTGGAAAACGTGACTCGCTAACACTGTACAAACGACAAGGGAACTGTTCAAATGTCATAACACGTGGACCTAAAGTTGTTGCTTCAGAGAGTTTGTCAACTCAGGCGCCCGTAAATAAGGGCATAATGGCAATGGTTTCAATTCTTTTTTCGTTGTTGTCATTATTAAAGAAAAGTTAGCCAGGACGGCTGATGCATTGAGAGAAATGTACTACATCCGTTTTACTGGGGATGACAATCATGAGTGACGAAAAAAAAGGTTTTGTTTTCTCAGAATGAAGGGTTTTATCCAAGAGAGATGTGCAAAAAAGTACGTTTTCCATAGAACGCCATTATAACGTCGTGTCAAAAATGAGGCAAAAAATTGACATTTTCGAGGTCAGATATCTTACAAACGACAATGGCGACACCCCCTTTTTATTACATTTTCTGAAAGAGGAGCTAAAAAAGTACCATATAGGGAAGTATGAATAGAATCATGTGTTTTGTCAATTACTCCCACCTCACTTTAAGCCTTAGAAGGCTAAAGAATGAGAATCTCAACTGTAAACTTCATTTTCAGTTTCAACAGCATTAAAATATATGGATATACCTTCAAAGTTTAATGACATTGCCACAAAGAACAACAATTGTTATGACTGCCAGATTGCTTTAAAAATCATCTTTTAAAAAAAGGTGTACTCTAAAAGGTGAGAATGTAAATCCCAGAGGAGCCTGTCCTTTCCTATAAGAATTGACACACATGAAGAAGGGGGGCAAAATGGAAATGAAAAGTTATTTCCCCTGAAAGTATTCCCATTTACCTTAAATAAAGTAGATCTCCTTTTCATAAAGGATATATGTTGGTGTGTTTTGTATTTTATTCATGGCTGGAGTCATGTAGCCCAATTCGAATGCCTTGTTGGCCAAATTGGACGATACTTTGAAATATGCCAATATGCTTCTAGAGAGTGTCCTGGATCTAAGGTTTTATAATATGATCCTTTTTATATTATGTTTTTGGTGGATGTTTCATTATGTACCCCCACCAAAGGTGGAGGGGAACATATTGTTTTCGGTGCAGATCCCTGGTGTTGTCATGGGCGTCTGCGTGACATTTCTTGTGTGTGAGATACCTCTTGAACCAATGGATGGAATATTTCACCAAACTTGCATGGATACATCATTGAGACAAGTTTAGGAGCTGGCTAGATTTTGATGACCTTGACCTCATTTTCAAGGTCACTAGAGGACTTTGATGACAATTTTTTGTACCCATAATATCTTTTGAACCTATGGATGGAATTTCACCAAACTTGCATTGATACATCATTGGGACAAGTTTAAGAGCTGATTAGATTTTGGTGACCTTGACCTCATTTTCAAGGTCACTGGAGGACTAAGCTGCTTAGATGACAATTTCTTGTACCCACTATATCTCCTGAGCCAATAAATTGAATTTCACCAAACTTGCTTTGATACATTACTGGGACTAGCTGAAGAGTTGATCAGATTTTGGTGACCTTGACCTCATTTTCTAGGTCAAAGGAGGACTTAGATATGTGAAAATTTCACTGAAGTTGATATATCTCATTAGCCTTTGGCTTTATTTCCGCTGTGCAGATATTGAAATAATTTCACTGAAATGTTCCTTTGGGGGTCTCTCTACCAAAATTGCTCAAACGGTTCCGCTCCACTGAACAATATGGCCGCCAGAGCTAAAAATAGAAAAGCCTTTAAACGACTTCTTCTCCAAAACTGCTAGGCAGACTTTGAAATAATTTCACAGAAATGTTCCTTAGGAGACCCTCTACCAAAATTGCTCAACAGGTTCTGCTCCGCTGAACAATATGGCCGCCAGAGCTAAAAATAGAGAAAATAACTCTCAAGAAATGTCTGATTGAGTATTGTTGTGCAACTGAGCAAGAGCTGTTCTTATATTATTGAACATAAATCCTTGCTCTTTTGTCTGTGGTAGCAGTGCTAACAGCCGAGTTAATCACTCACAGTGCTATCATGCCTGTAGCACACACACTTGGCCCACCGTATGCTCTGGGCACTCCGTTCCTCGAGATACGGGGATGGTTCGCAGAGAAGCTTAAAGTCGCACTCCGGTTCTAGTTCCTTGACTGGTCAGTATGTGATGGCCTGCGGGTTCGCTCCCTTTGTCCTCTTGTGTGTGTGACAGATATGACCATTGGTTTTGTCTTTCCTTTTCGAGCACTCTTCAGTGATAAAAATCTTTCCTTTTATAGAGCTTTCAGTGTTAACCTGTGCAATATTTCATACCTTTCTGTGCCAAAGTCTTGTTTGTACCTACATGGACCCCATTGGAAATAAGCCAATTAGGCTTTATGGGCTATCCATGGGTATTAAATTAAGATCAAATCTTTCGAATCAGTGAAAGTGGGTGTTGGTGTTAGTTTTTATACGCCCGTTTTGTCAAAACGGACGTATTATGGCATGGCGCTGTCCGTCCGTCCGTCCATCTGTCCGTCCGTCTGTCCATCCATCCGTCAACATTCTTGTGCCACCATATCTCAGTAACCGTTTGAGATATCTTCATGAAATTTTGTAGGCATATATATCAGGATGGGGCAAAGTGTCGCGTACAGTAATGGTTGCTCCCCCTTTCTTAGTTTTCAAGTTATGCCGCTTTGATTATTTTTTACCCTATTAGTCTTGTGTGCGCCATAACAAGATAACCATTTGGGATATCTTAATGAAACTTCATAGCAATGTGTATGAGGGTCCGACGATGTGTCGCGTATAAGAATGGTTGCTCTCCCTTTCTTCATTTTGGAGTTGCATCCCTTTGATTAGATTTTATAGGCTATTTTTGTGTATACTTATTTTGTGCATTCAATAACATAGTAACCATTTGGAATATCTTGATGAAACTTCATAGGAATGTGCATGATCACAAGACAATGTGTCACATGTAAGAATGGTTGTTCCCCCTTACTTAATTTTGGAGTAACCTCTCTTTGATTATTTTTTTAGGCTAGCCCTATACCCTCATTCACTCCATAACTCCTTAACCTTTTGAAATATTTGAATGAAACTTTGTAGGAATATGTAAAATAATAGGGCAATGTATCATGAGCATGAATCTCAACTCTTACTTACTTCCTGAATTATCTGCCCTTGCATCAGTTTCCGTTTTACTCTGTAAATATTGGAAATATTTGAACAGAGCTTTATGGTGATGTGTATATTGTCAAGGGAATGTATTATGACCAAGAATGGTATTCTAGTTTACTTATTTTATGAGTTATTTGACTTTGGCATTTCTCAACTTCTCAGCTTCTTCACCTTGGAAGGTGATTTTTGGTATACTTATAGTATTTCATGTGTTAGATGTTAATAACATTGCAGTTATTAATTACAAAGTTGTTTCCCCTGTTTGTTTGCCTGACCATCCTTCTATTTACAATCTTGTTCATTCTGTAACACCTTCATGACACTGAATAACTCCTTCATGACACTGAAACGGGCGTATAATGCGCCGCTTGCGAAGATCTTGTTACTCCTAGCAGCCTAGCTCATCCCAAAACTTCTAAAGTTCTTGTCAAATTCACTGTGATAATTTTATGTTTCTTAAATTAAATTCATATAGATATATTCGTAAATATCATTCAAGCGTGCTCTTAAATACTTCACTTGTTGATTAATTTTTAAATTTTAATTTCAAAAATCTCTCTTGTACAGTATATGTTACTTTGTTAAATGATCTTAATTCCTGAATAAATCTTAATCTTAACCTTTAAAGGACTTCTTTTCCAAAACTACTGGGCAGGCTTCAAAAATATTTAACAGACATGTTCTTTAGGTGACCCTCTACCAAAAGTGCTCAACCGGTTCTGCTCTGCTGAACAATATGGCCGCCAGAGCTAACATTAAACAGCAAGAATAAAGGCTAAGGCAGTTTCTTCGTGTTTGGCTATTATCATAACAATAATAATTATTAGACTAATAATAATAGTAATAAGAATAATAATAACATAATGAACTGGGACCTGGTGACAAAGTCCAATGCATTTAGAGAAAATGGCCAAGCAAAATAGAAATCAAGTTGAACAAACTGGAAATGAAATCGATCTCTCTGGAGAAGACACTGAAGGAGATGTAAACTGTGAATCACAACTGCACTGCACATTGTGTATGTGTAACATGGACTGTTGGTGTATATGTGGTTTTCATTACGGTCAGCATGTGTCCCTTTTTCAATAGCACCTACCCCGTGTCAAAATTTAAAATGACTGGACTGAATTGAGAAAGGCTGTCCAACCAAAGCTCAGTTTTAGTATCTTTAATCTCGTTTTGATTGATTGATTTATTGCTTAACGTCCACGGTAAACAGCAATGGTCATGTTGGAACAGTCAGTTAACCTAACCACACTATTCCTGGGCAGGCTTAGACTTCCTAAGCGGTTAACCAGTACTAAGTGCACATACTTTCGCCAGTAACTGGCAACTGCCCTTCTTGAATCAGCAGAAGGAGAAATGAAAGTATGTGGCCAGACCGGGTATCGAACCCAGGACCTCTGACTTATGAGTCAGGTGCCCTACCGATAGCGCTACGCGGCCCTTTTATCTCGATCATGCATCT
The DNA here is from genome assembly GCA_963989385.1 of Ctena decussata. Lineage (NCBI taxonomy): Eukaryota > Metazoa > Mollusca > Bivalvia > Lucinida > Lucinidae > Ctena > Ctena decussata. Next base: position 19,137,113 of record OZ022502.1, read on the forward strand.
GGTATGGTATGTGGTATGTCCAAGATTCTGTACCATACCACATACCCTACTTCTGTACCATACCACACATACCCTACTTCTGTACCATACCATTAATGCAATATGAATTGGTCATGGTGGTGGTGGTATTACCTGTGCTTGAGCTATAGGCCACTTATGAAAATTGTGTTAGTTCTCTAATTATACCCCGACATACGAAGTATGTCAGGGGGTATATAGGTTTTGTCATTCCGTCCGTTAGTCTATCCTTCCGTCCGTCCGTCCGTTCGTCAACATTAAGTCAAAGTTTTGCGTTAAACCTTTTGTAATTGCTCATATTTTGGTAACCTTATATCAGATTCTCTTCATATTTGGTTCATTATATCTCTATAGCATTACCTTTGATTTGATGTATCTAGACTCCCGGGTCAGGCCCCTGGGTGGGGGGCAGAGGTGAATAATTAGGACATAGGCATTTTCATCATATCAAAGTTTTGCGTTAAACCTTTTTGAATAGTTCATATTTCTTTAACCACCTGTCAGATTCTTTTCATATTTGATTCATGATATCTCTTAAGCATTACCTGTGATGTGAAGAGTCTATGCCCCAGGGATCAGGATCCTGGGTAGGGCCAAGGGTCAATAATTTTTAAATTAGGACTTAGGCATTTTCAGTATGTCAAAGTTTTGCATTAAACCTTTTAGATTGCTCATATCTCTGTAAATGCATTGCAAATATCTTCCATATTTTATTCATGATAACTCTATAGCATTAATTTCGATAGAGACTTCTGGGTCAGGCTGATGGGTGGGGCCAGGGATCAATAACTAGGACTCAGCCATTTGTTTTTTTTTTTTGTTTTTTTTTTTGTTTTTTTTTTTTTTTTTTTTGCTTGTTCTAATATATTTAAATGGAATCTGGTGATGCATGACTAATTTTATCTTATACTAGTTTACATTATATGCATGCTGCTGCTGACCTAAGGTCAAGGTAACAGACTTTGAATATGTTCTTTTATAACATTTTTGCATTAAACTTTTGTGTTAAAGTTTGCTTTCATTAGGCAGTGGCACTGGTCGGGGGTATACGTGAGCCCCTGCTCACTTGCTCTAGTTTTCAATATTGTTGGCTGTGGTTTCTTGTTTGCTTTGTAACACTTCATTGTTTATTTAGTCTTTTACTTTGACTCTACTCGCCGGTACGCATAGCGCAATCGGTAGGGCACCTGACTCATAAGTCAGAAGTCCTGGGTTCAAAACCCAGTCTGGCCACATACTTTCGTTTCTCCTTCTGCTGATTCAAGAAGGGCAGTTGTCAGTTACTGGCAAAAGTATGTGCACTTAGTACTGGTTAACCGCTTAGGAGGTCTCAGCCTGCCCAGGAATAGTGTGGTTAGGTTAACTGACTGTCCCGACATGACCATTTCTGTTTACCGTGGACGTTTAGCAACAAATCAATCAATCAATTGACTCTACTCACTAAATGTCTACAAATTATTAGTAGTCAACATTTCTAACTGATATAATATAGTATCATATGCATTGCTTAACATTTTAGATATGTTAAACAAACTTACTGTACAACATATACATGTATGTTTTAATATGTGGCAACTAAAAACAGTCTTTATTGTTTGTATTAGTAGAAAAAGAAGAAGGAGACATTAAAGAAAATAAAAAAATACAAAGAATAATACAGTGACAATTGGTATAAAAAAAGGAAGTAAGTGTTGACTGCAGGGGATGAGGAGGCCAGCAGATTTCTCTGTATTATGAATGCATTTAATTTCAAGCACTCATCCAACAGTATAAATGACTTTTGAAAATACATGTATGTATGTAGAAAAAGAAAAAAAAAGAAAATAAATTCAAAGAAAAACAAATAAACAAAAAAAATACTGACCGTCCCAAGGCGGTACTTTTGTTGCGGTTGCATTTGTTTTATGTTCGGTGCTGTTTAATTTATTGTGTTCTCAGTTTAATCCTTCTATCATAAAAATAGAAAATAGGTAAAAATAATTGTTAAATGTTTTTCATATAATTTGCTTATTCCGTTGTAACCCGTCTGTTGGTCTAAATTATTTAGTTCAATAAAGATAGCTGAGTTGCCATCTATTTGGGAAAGAGCTGCTGACTCGGCTTATCACTTGTAAATTATTGTTTGTTGGGATGTCTTTGTCAATCTTTCCCTTTGATGTTGGGGATAGGGTTTGGGATCTGATTCAGTCAGTTCCTGAAGTGTAGTTACTCTTTAAATATACATGTACTACAATTACAGTTGGTAAAGTAAAAGGTGGAAAAGGATGGCTGTAGGGGAGGAGGAGGCCAACAGATTTCAGAACTTTACATGCAAAGTACAAAAATGTTAGTCAGGGAAATTCAATTTTTAGTCAGGGAAAAGTGAGGGAAAATTTGCTTTACTCAACTTGTGGACACCCTGAAAAAATAAAGCTTCTTTTCATAAAAGGATTTGTGTTGGTGCATTTTGTATTTTCTTCATGACTGAAGTCATGTGGCATTATCCAAATGCCTTGTTGGCCAAATTGAGATACAAACATTGTTCCAGATAAGGCTTTATAATGTGATGCTTTATCATATGATGTTTCAGGCTGATGTTTTCATTTCTTTTGTATTTTTCATAGAAATTCCTGTAAGCAAATAGTGTTGAACCTAATCAGAACATGTCATCTGAACTGGCTCTGCATTGTTTGCACATGTCCCCAAAACACGTCTCCGGTCTTGGTTTAAACATATTTTATTTCAAGAAATCAAACATTCATGGCAATAATAATATTGTTCTATACATAAATACAATAGGATTAGAACGAAAGCATAAGCTTTCTCCGGTCTTGAAAGGTTGAACTGTTTTGGCATTGCAATGAGAAATTTAGTTCAGGAACAGAACATCTTTATGCAAAATATAGATGAAAATTAAATTAAGCAAAACTTTTATAAATGTATGCATTTCTTTACAGATTGCGGAGCGTTAGATGCTCCCACTAATGGCACAGTTGATACTTCGCCTGGTACAACATATGGTGAAACAGCTACTTACTCCTGCGACACTGGATATAATATTGATGGTGCAACTACGAGGACATGTCTGGCTGGTGGCTCATGGGATGGAAATCCTCCAACATGTCAGATAGCTGGTTTGTATATCATGCAATTGCATGTTGGTCAAAACTGATACTTCATCTAAAACTACTACCCGTAATTTATTAAGTCTTGGAAGGCTAAAAGATGAGTGTCTCAACTGTAAACTGCCATTTTCAGCTTCAACAGAATTAAGATATATGGATATACCTTCAAAATGTTTTGACATTTTCACAAAGAACTCCAATTTTTTATGAATTCCAGATTGCTTTACAAATCATCTTTTCAAAAAGGTCTACTCTAAAAGGAAAGAATTTAACTCCCAGAGGAGCCTGTCCTTTCCTCTAAGAATTGATACACATGAAGTCAGGAGGCACAAATGGAAATGAAAATTTATTTCTTCTGAAAGTATGCCCATTAACCGTAAATAAAGTAAATCTTCTTTTCATAAAAGGATTTGTGTTGGTGCATTTTGTATTTTCTTCATGACTGGAGTCATGTGGCTTAATCTCAATGCTTTGTTGGCCAAACTGGACTGTACTTTGAACAATACAAATATTGTTCTAGAAAGTTTTCTGGATCTAAGGCTTTATAATATGATGGTCTAACATGTTGAACTGTTTTGGCATTGCAATGAGAAATTCATTTCAGGAACAGAACATCTTTATGCAAATTATAGATGAAAATTAAATTAAGGAAACATGCGTAAATGATGCATTCCTTTACAGATTGCGGAACGTTAGATGCTCCCACTAATGGCACAGTTGATACTTCATCTGGTACAACGTATGGTGAAACAGCTACTTACACCTGCCACACTGGATATAATATTGATGGTGCATCTAACAGGATATGTGAGGCTGACGGATCATGGACTGGAAATCCTCCAACATGTCAGATAGCTGGTTTGTATATCACGCAATTGCATGCTGATCAAAACTGATACTTCATCTAAAACCACTACCCCAAACTTATTAAGTCTTGGAAGGCTAAAGGATGAGTATCTCAACTGTTAACTGTCATTTTCAGTATCAATAGAATTAAGATATTTTAAAATACCTTCAAAGTTTTTTATACACTGCCACACTTTAGTGGCGTGGTATTTTGTTATAGCTTTCATTGTCTGTCCGTCGATCCATCTGTCTGTCCATGCTCACCATGTCCAATTGATAACTTGAGTATTTATTTACCATTTTTTTTTCAAATTTTGCATATATATTGTTATCAGGGATGAGTGGTATGAGATTGTTTATGGGCAAAATCAGTCCGAAATTCGTCCATTTTTTAACAGAGTTATTGCCCTTTATCTTATTGGAAAATTGGTTTCTGGCTTGTTATTCCTTTACTTTCTATTATCTGAATGAAACTTCAAAGATATGTTTAACATCAAAGGTTACATACTGTGACTATGGACCATCACTCTTACCTTTCCAGTTTTTGAGTTATCTGCCCTTGATTGACCTGAAAAATGTTTTTTACCTGCAGTTCCTTTACTTTATGGAATATCTGAATTAAACTTCACAGATATGTTTCACATCAAAGGTTACATATTGTGAGTAGGGATTGTCAATCTTACCTTCTCAGCTTGTGAGTTATCTATCCTTGGTAGGTCTAAATAATGGTTTTTGACCTGGTGTACCTTTACTGTATGGAATATCGAAATAAAGCTTCACAGATATGTTTTACATCAAAGGCTACATATGGTGACTAAGAATTGTCACCCTTACCTTTCCAGTTCTTGAGTTATCCACCCTTGATTGAAGTGAAAAATGGTTTTTGACCCGCAGTTCCTTTACTATATGGAATATCTGAATGAAACTTCATAAATAGGTTTCACATCAAAGGTATCGTATTGTATCAAAGAATCATCACTCTTACCTTTCCAGTTCATGAACTTTCTGCCCTTGATAGGTCTGCAAAATGGTTTTTGACCTGTAGTTCCCTTTCTATATGGAATATCTGAATGAAACTTCACAGATATATTTCACATCAAAGGTTACATATTGTGATAAGAACAGTCACTTTGACCTTTCTAGTTGGTGATTTATTTGCCCTTGATTGATCTGAAAAATAGTTTTTGACCTGTAGATCCTTTACTATATGGCATATCACATCAAAGGTTACATATTGCAACTAAGAACTGTCACTCTGACCTTTCAAGTTTGTGAGTTATCTGCACTTAATGATCTGAAAATGTTATTTTCCCTGTAGTTCCTTTACTATTTGGAATATCTGAATGAGACTTCATAAAATGTTTCAAAAGTTACACATTGTGACAAAGGACTGTCACTCTTACCTTTCCAGTTCATGATTTATCCGCCCTTGATAGATCTTAGAAATGGTTTTTGACCTGTAGTTTCTGTACTATATGGAATATCTGAATGAAACTTTACTGATATTTTTAACACTATAAAATAAGAAACAGAGTCTTTAAGCCCTAGGAAATGCTTTACGGCTTGATCTTAATCTGCACTGGTCAGAATGCCTCACATTTTTAGTGGTTTATATTAATATCTACTTACAGTAAGGACATCATATCTCTGTCTATCCCAGTTCTGTGGCTTTTTAGGTATTATATATCTCAAAAAATAAGTTACGATGTCCAGCAGTGGTGGGGTATCATGCAGTGCCTGAGGTGCTTTTGTTGCCATTTTTAAAAAGAACATCAATTTTTGTGACTTCCAGATTGCTTTAAAAATCATCTTTTCAAAACGGTCTACTCTTAAAGGAAAGAATATTTAATTCCCAGAGGAGCTTGTCCTTTCCTATAATAATTGACACACATGAAGTTGGGAGGCACAAATGGAAATGAAAAGTTGTCTTCACTGAAAGTATGCAAATTTACCTTAAATAAAGTAAATCTGCTTTTCATAAACGGATTGGGGTTGGTGTATTATGCATTTTTTCCTAAACTGGACTGGCCAAAGCCAAATGCCTTGTTTGCCAAATAGGATGGTACTTTGAAAGATACCCATATTCTATCAGAAAGTGTCCTGGATCTAAGGATTTATAATATGATGCTTTATCATATGATGTTTCTGGCTTATGTTTTTATTAGGGCCCCATAAGAGGATGTCTGCGGAGGCCGTATAGTAATCACCTTGTCCGTCCGTCTGTCAGTCCGTCCGTCCGTCAGCTTTTCGTGTCCGGGCCATAACTCTAAAACCGTTTGAGATATTTTCTCGAAACTTTGCACAAAAAAAGAAAGCATCATCAGTCAATGTGCAGAGAACAAGAACCATAACTCTACCTACATGTATTACGGAATTATGCCCCTTTGTAATTTTTCGTATGGAAATAGTGTCCGGTCCATAACTCTAAAACGTTTGAGATATTTTCTTTAAACTTGGTATAAATTTAAAGCATCATCAGACAATGTGCAGAGAACAAGAACCATCACTCCATCTTTTATTCGGAATTATGCCCCTTTATTATTTTAGGTATTGAAATCATGTCTGCTCCATAAATCTGAAATCCTTTAAAATATTCTCATGAAACTTGGTACAAATATAGAGGATCATCAGACGATGTGCAGAGAACAAGAACCATAACTCCACTCACATTTTTATGGGATTATGCCCCTTTGTAATTTTAAGTTTGGAAATTGTGTCAGGTCCATAACTCTGGAACCACTTGAGATACTTTCTCTAAACTTGGTATAAATATAATGCATCGTTATACAATATGCAGAGAACAAGAATCACAACTCCATCTACATCTTATATGGAATTATGCCCCTTTGTTGTAATCTTAAGTTTGGAAATCCTGTCTGCTCTATGACTCTGACACCGTTCAAGATATTTTCAGGAAACTTAATACAAGTATAAAGCATCGTCAGACGATGTGCAGAGAACAAGAACCATAACTCCACCTGTATTTTTATGGAATTATGCCCTGTACGTTTTAGTATGGAAATCGTGTCTGCTCTATAACTTTAAAACCCTCAAAGATGTCTTCACGAATACTTCGTACGAATATAAAGCATCTCCAGATGATGTGCAGAGCATAAAAATCATAACTCCATCCACATTTTTACAGAGTTATGTCCCTTTGTAATTTTCTATATAGAAAGCATGTCCGTTCCTTAACCTTAAAACATTTGAATATACTTTCACAAAACTTGGTACCAATATGAAACATCATCAGACAATATGCAGAGAACAGGAACCATAACTCAGCCTATCTTTTTACAAAACTTGACCACTTTGTAATTGTGTGTTAGGAAACTATGTCCACTCTGTAGCTTTAAAACAGCAAAAGATATTTTCACAGAAGTTGTTACAAATATAAAGCATATCAGACAATTTGCACAGAAAAAGAATTGTAACTCCATCAACATTTTCCCCTTAATAATTTTAGTATAGAAACTGTAGCCAGTCTGTAACTTAAAAACTGAAAGGCTTTATTGTTATTTCCAGTTGGTGACATATGACTTAAATGCCATCAATAGTCCCATATCAAGGCGGGGCCCTATTAGTTAACATGCTTCTAGTTTTTATTGTATTTTACGTAGAAATTCCTGAAAGCAAACAGTGTTGACCCTGATCAGAACACGGCATCTGAACTGGCTCTGCATTGTTTGCATATGTTCCCAAAACAGGTTTCCTGTCTTAAAAGGTTCAAGTGTTTTGGCATTGCAATGAAAAATTTATTTCAGGAACAGAACATCTTCATGCAAAATATAGTTGAAAATTAAATTAAATAAAGCAAAACTAACGTAAATGATGCATTTCTTTACAGATTGCAGTGCGTTAGATGCTCCCACTAATGGCCTAGTTGTTACTTCTTCTGGTACAACATATGGTGAAACAGCTACATACTCCTGCGACACTGGATATAATATTTATGGTGCAACTACGAGGACATGTCAGGCGGATGGATCATGGGATGGAAGTCCTCCAACATGTCAGATAGCTGGTTTGTATATCACAACATCGCATATTGGTCAAAATCGATAATTAATTTATTAAGCCTTGGAAGGCTAAAGGATGAGTATCTCAGCTTTAAACTGTCATTTTCAGTTTCAATAAAATTAAGATACATGGATATACTATCAAAGTTTTTTAACATTTTTACAAAAAACAACAAGTTTTAGCTCACGTGGCTGAAGGGCCATAGTGAGCTATTGTTAAAACAATGCCAAAGTCGTGTGTCGTCCTGTGTGTAGTTCATCAACAATTGAAAACAAATTATTCTAACTCTTCTTCAAACAGCTTCTCCTATAAAAAAAAAAACTTGGCCCATGGCTCTCAAATTTCACATGGAACATGACCTGGTTCCAGGGTTTAAGAATTGTAAAGTTGGATCAAGTTGAATAACCAAGATGGTTGCCGTTACTAAAAATAGCAAAATCAACTATTTCTCCTGAACCACTGGGTATATTTGGCTGAATTTTGGCATGGAACATCATTGGAACAATGGTATTCAAAATTTTAAAAAATGAAAAAAAATCTGTGGCAGAGTTTTGTCACAGTGACCTTATTTCTGTGTGCAAGTGTTATATTGCTCATATTCCTATGTCTAAAAATAGCTTATTCAGACAACTTCTTCTCTAAAACCACTGCACCCATTGTTGTCACATTTCACATGAAGCTTAAACAGACTGAGGGCATCAGAATTGTAAAATTGGGTCAGGTTGTGAATCCAAGATGGTCGCCGTTAATAAAAATAGCAAAAACAATTAATCGACTTCTTCTCTAGAGCCATTGGGTATATTTGGGTGAAAGTTTGCATGGAACATCAGTGGAACCTTTGTATATAAAATTGTAAAAATAGTGGAATTAGGTCACATTGACCTACTTAGTGTTTTCAAGTCCCTTTTGATCAAATGCCAATATCTGAAGAAAAAATGACTGGACTTTAGTCAAATTTTGTCAGAATGGTCCTTAAATGGAATTACTTGACATTTATGCAAATGAAATAGCCAAGATGGCCGCTTGGGGCACTGTTACTAACAATAGCAAAAACATGAACATGACAATATTAAAAGACTCCTTGAATAGAATTGGATCAATTTTGTGTCAGAATGGTCTTTGCAAGAAGCCATTTCAATTTTTTGCTTAGATGGCCACCATCTGCTAGTTTTAGCACAAAACATGAAAATGACAATATCTCAATAACCGATAAATGAATTGGATGAAATTTGCGTCAGAATGATTCTTGCATTGAATTCCAAAAATTACTAAAAATAGACAAGTCAAGTTGGCTTCTGTTACTGAAAATAGCAAAATGTCAAATAAAGAAAATCTCAGTGGAATTGGAACAATTTTGTGTCAGGATGGGTCTTTGCATGAAGCCATTTTAAATTTTTGCATTTTGGCATTCCTAAATGGCCGCCATCTGCTGTTACTAAAAAAAAAGCATAAAACGTGAAAATGACAATATCTCATTAACCCCTGAATGAATTTGACAGAATTTGTGTCAAAATGATTTTTCATTTAGTTGTTTCTAAAATTACTAAAAAAGACCAGTCAAGATGGCTTCTGTTTACAAAAATGGCAAAAATATGAAATGGAGAACATCTCAATAGAAGTGGATCAGTTTTTTGTCAAAATTTGGAAATGACAATATCTCAATAACCGCTGAATGGATTTTGACCAAATTTGTGTCAAATTGATCCTTGCATGGAGATCTTTCAGACTAACATGAAAATTAATGTGAACATGAGAAAATCAACATTATGCTAACAGCAAACCATGCAAGCTGTCCACTGTCATTAAAAATTGCAAAGTATATGGCTTTCATTCGGTCAGAACCATATTATCATTGGTATTTTGCAAATTTATGCAGATTAACATGGCTACCATCCAATGTTCTGTAAAATGTTGCAATTTATAGGAAACACAAGGATTTGTCTTGCTTGCTATTTTAGTATGATCGGTATCAAATGCACAGTAGGTCTTGTGTAATGTAATGAAGTTAAATAATATGTCTGCCCAGCTTTTAATTGTGACATACTGCTCATTGCCGGGCCGCGTAGCGCAATTGGTAGGGCACCTGACTCATAAGTCAGAGGTGCTGGGTTCGAAACACGGTTTGAAACCCGGTCCGGCCATTTACTTTCGTTTCTCCTTCCACTGATTCAAGAAGTGCAGTTGCCAGTTACTGGCGAAAATATGTGCACTTAGTACAGGTTAATTGCTTAGAAGGTCTTAGCCTGCCCAGGAATAGTGTGGTTAGGTTAACTGACCATCCCGACATGACAGCTGTTTACCGCAGACGTTAAGCAAGAAAGCAATCAATCATACTCCTCATTCCTCTTCTGGTTGCCTGATACCCTCACAAAATATAACTAAATATCACAAGACTGATTTTGAGAACTCTGGGCTTGGCATGGACATTTGAAAATTTACCCCATGGACCATCCATCAGAGAACTTCGATGCATTGTGGCAAAACACCCAGGTGAGCAATATAGGCCCATTTGGGCCTCTTGTTGCGATTTCCAGATTGCTTTAAAAATCATCTTTTCAAAAAAGGTCTGCTCTTAAAGAAAATGCTTTAACTCCCAGAGGGGCTTGTCCTTTCCTATAATAATTGACACACACGAAGAAGGGAGGCACAAATGGGAATAAAAAAAAGTTGTTTCCCCTGAAAGTATTCCCATTTTCCTTAAAGTACATCTTCTTTTCATAAAATATCTGTGTTGGTGCATTTTGTGTTTTTCTTCATGACTGGAGTCATGTGGCCTAATTCAAATGCCTTGTTGGCCATATTGGACGGTAGTTTGATAGATACCAATATTTTTCCAGAAAGTGTCATGGATCTGAGGCATTATTATAAGATGCTTTATCATTAGTCATGTACTACTTGACCCTTTGCCGGGATCCACTATGCTCCTCCTATGTTGATCAATGCTAAAACTTGAAGTTTCGAATTGTCACAAAAGTCAGTCTAAATTTTCCTTTTCTAATAGTACCTACAGCAATTAAGTTGAGGATGTAATTGATGATCCTTTTCTTGTTGCAGGAAATCCATAAAACTATTTGTGATTTGCCGAACGAGTTCTTTCAGCTCTCTTTTTATCCCCGGACCGAAAGCAATGAGCTTGGCGTCCGTCCATCCGTCTGTCCGTCCGTCCGTCCGTCCATAAACATTTTCTTGTCCGCTTTATATCTTGAATACCCTTTGGAATATTTTCATGATACTTCACAGTTATGTCCGTCCATCCGTCCATAAACATTTTCTTGTCCGCTTTATATCTTGAATACCCTTTGGAATATTTTCATGATACTTCACAGTTATGTAAAACAGGTCATGACAATGTGTCGCGTACAAGAATGGTAACTCTTGCTATTGAATTTTTTGAGTTATCTCCCCTTTGGTATTTTTTTGGCAGATTCGTGTCTGCTCTGTAACTTGAATGCCCTTTGGAATATTTTCAGGATACTTCACAGATATGAAGAACAGGTCATGACGATGTGCCACGATCAAGAATGACAACTCTTGCTTTCTTACTTTTGAGTTATTTCCCCTTGATGGTTTTAGGTGTGATTTTTTGGAAGATTCGTGTCCGCTCTATAACTTGAATACCCTATGGAATATTTTCATGATACTTCACAGATATGTAGAACAGGTCATGATGATGTGTAACGAACAAGAATGACAACTCTTGCTTTCTTATTTTTTGAGTTATTTCCCCTTGATGGTTTTAGATGTGATTTCGTGTCCGCTCTATACCTTTTGAAATATTTTCATGATACTTCACAGATATGTATAACAGGTCATGACGATGTGCCGCAATCAAGAATGACAACTTTTGCTTTTTTACTTTTTGAGTTATTTCCCCTGGATGGTTTTAGTTATGATTTCGTGTCCGCTCTATAACTTGAATACCTTTTGAAATATTTTCATGATACTTCACAGATATAAATAACAGGTCATGATGATGTGTCGCAAACAAGAATGACAACTCTTGCTTTCTTACTTTTTGAGTTATTTCCCTTTGATGATATTAGGTGTCCGCTCCAGAGTTTGAATACCTTTTGAAATATTTTCATGATACTTCACAGATATGAAGAACAGGTCATGATGATTTGTCTCATACATGAATGACAACTCTCGCATACATACTTTGTGAGTTATTTCCCTTTGGTAGTTTGAGCTGCTGTTTGAGACTCTGCTCCATATATGTATAACCCTGGCTTGCTCCACAATTTTAATAACCTTATACCTTTTAGAATACTGATGAACGAGCAGTGGTATCTTATCAGTGTTCCTAACTCTCTCTGACCCCTTCACATTTCCGCCCCCCCCCCCTCCCCCCCCCAAAAAAAAAAAATATTTTTTTTTCTCCAGATTTGGATTCTTTGTCCAAATTCACTTACTAGAGAGCTCAAAATTAGGTTTGTAGGGCTTGTACTTTAAAACTTATTCACACATTTTGAAAGTTTAATGTATCATATGCTATATATTTATGTACATGGTGACTGTTTGAGATATTACTTCTTTTAAGCAGTGAAACATACTGTTTTAGTCTGAGTGTTAGATAATCATGCATCTGTTAAACAGATAATGTCAATTAGAAGCATAAAACAATGACAATATATTACTTATATGTGTTTTGAAGTGAACCCTTTTTAACAAGGCCCATGGGGGTCTTCGGTCGGGGATTTGCCATCTCTTCTGATGGCTCTTTTTTCTTACTGGAGTCACGAAACAAAAATGAGTTGTTGCTATCTTCGCCGAAAAAGTCCGAAGTTCTCCGAATAAGCTCTTGGCAATGTTCTCACGTGAATGATAATCTACGGTACTCCTGGTACCATGTGTACAAGCGGATACCAAGGGTGCACGTCTGGCATACGGAACCAAGACTACTAAACTGATTTTCATTGATTACTTTTATATTGATACTGTATTGATTAATGTAACTTGAGCAGGTTCAGTTTTTCTAAAATTAAGCCCACCTACCCTGCAACTATGCTGGAACCAAAAAAATATGATGTCTGATTTTTTGCGCAAACAAAAATAAATTAGATGTCAAAAAAAATTAACGTAAATTCAAATTGCAAATTAGTATAAAGTCTTTCAATTGAGGAAGATTTCATCAAATTTGGTTGGGCGTTTGGAGAATTTACAATGCTAAAGACACGTACACTCAGTAATACTCGGAAATAGATTCGGAGAATACCGCAAATTATCATCCACCGCTTCGCGTGCTTCAAAACAAACATGACGGACCGGTGTACTAGTACATAATGCATCGCTGAACACTACACAGAAGTATTGAAAGAAAATAGAGTCGTTTTGAAGAAAAGACAGACGATTTGACATTTTTTTCAAACATTGTTGAAAAACAATTTAAATGACATAATTTGACCACTTGGCGTTGGGTAACTGAGAAACTGAAAAGTTTTTAAGAGCTTGCGTTTCATGACGTTAGAGTAAAGTGAAGCGGAACTGGTAATGTCATGTGTTGAGGACTACTTTATTATCTGATGTTTCTGGTGGATTCTTTCGTTTCTATTTCTTTTTATGTAGAAATTCCTGTAAGCAAACAGTGTTGACAACTGGCTGAATGGTAACCGTACACTGATCTAGCCGACTGGGTTTGAGCCCTGCTTGAGGCAACAATCTTTCCTACCCTAAATGGGGTTCCATGGCACACAACCTTACATTATCGCCTTGCCATCATCCTGGTTGTTTTTTTACTGTTGAAAAATCTAAGCTGCGTTTGGCTTTCATTCTTTTGAACTGTTTTGGCTTTTTGCGGGTTCTTGCTGCATCGAACATCTCTTTCCTTATGCCCTTGTCTGTCACTTTTCTTGAGAAACAGGGGCTGAGGTGGCTCGATGGGGACGCCTGTGCTTGCAAGTTAATACGTAGGTGTCTCTTACCTGATGTCTGCAGCTAATGTGTCCCACGGAATGCGACAATAAGTGTGGCTCAGAGAGGGATGCATGTTACCTGCCGAGACCTGCCCATCATCTCTTTTCTTTTAAACTTTTGGGGTTGAGCGACACTGAAGAAGTCAAATACAGAAACGCGCGTCTGTCGCACTACAATCGGTATTGATACGTTTATATTGAAAAGGACATTACATCACAAGTCATCCATCCACCCACTGGTGAGGTCATGCTTATATCTGGGATAAAAAACTGACAATTTGGTACCATTTTAGACATTTATAAGTGTTGATTTTTGGAGCATAGAGGGAGTGCTATTTATTTATTTTGTTATGGACTTGATGGAATGAATTGCCTCTGTAAGAACTTTAAAATTAATAATAAATTGGACGGTAGTTTGAAAGAAACCAATATTCTTCCAGAAAGTGTCCTGGATCAGAGGCTTTATAATATAATGCTTTATCATATGTGTTTCTGATGGACGTTTCATTGTCCCCCGCCTTTTTCGAAGAAAAGGGAGGGGATATGGTATGCAGCTTTCTGTGGTGTTGTTCCCCCCTTGAGAGTGGGTACCTTGTGTGCGCAACTCTTCCTACAGTTTTTCATGAATCATTGTGAAACTTTGCAGGCTTCTTATTTATGGTCTGTAAATGTGCGTGTGCTCAAGGGGTTATCGTCAAATAATTATTTACTACTTTTTTCACTTTGCAAACTTAGTCATTTTTCAGCATCAGAAGACCTTTAGAGTCCATACCATGTGTGCGCAACTCCTCCTACAGTTTCACATGAATCATTCTGAAATTTTATAGGCTTCTTTCACATGGTCTGAAGGTGTGCATGGACCTTAGGGGTTATTGTCAAATAATTTTCACCATTTTTTTTCGCTTTGCGAACTTAGTCATTTTCCAGCATCAGAAGACCTTAAGATTACATACCTTGTGTGTGCAACTCCTCCTACAGTTTTTCAAGAATCATTGTGAAACTTTGCAGACACTTTCCTCATGTTCTGTGGATGTGCATGTGCCTCAGGGGATATGGTCGGATAATATGTTACCACTATCTTAGACATTTTGCCACATCAGAAGACCTTATCTTAATCATTTTGCCAAATCTGAAGACCTATTGACAGTATATACCTAGTGTGCACAACTACCTCTACAGTTTTGCATAATGCAGTTTGAAACATTGCAGGCTTCTTCTTCGTTTTCTTTAGATGGGCATGTGACTTTAAGTTTACAGTCTGATAATTTTTATGCCCCGATGACAACAGTCAGGGGGCATTTAGATTTGCTCCTATCTGTCTGTCCGTCCATCTGTATATTTGTCACACTCTATGGTATAGAACTTGTGTAATCAACTCTTCCCACAGTTTTAATGGATCTTTTTCAAACTATGCATACATGTTGTGGACATATTGAAGATGTGCATGTGGGTTTTTATTGGAGCCAGAATTCATTTTGACAGAATTACGTCCTTTTGAACTTAGTCATTTTAGGCAATTTTTGCATTGTAGGTTATGGGTTTTGTGTAATCAGCTCCTCCCACAGGTTTCAATATATCTTTTTCAAACCTTGTATACTTATTGTGGACATAATGTTGATGTGCATTTGGAGTTATGATGGAGATGAAATATATTTTGACAGAATAAGGGCATTTTAACTTTGTCATTAATTCATCTTTTTACATTATGGGAAGTGGAGTTTGTGTAATCAACTTGCCCAACAGTTTTTAGTGGATCTTTTTCAAACCTTGCATACTGTTGTGAACATAATGAAGATGTGCATGTGGATTTTTGATGGAGACTAAATTGATTTTAATGTAATTAGGGCCTTTTAAACGTAGTCATTTTGGACAGCGTTTTGCACTATATGGTATGGAATTTGGGTAATCAACTCCCCCTACAGTTTTGAATGGGTTCTTTTCAAACTGTTTATTCAAGTTGGGACCATAATAAAGAAGTGCATGTGGCCTTCTGATGAAGATAAAATTAATTTTGGCAGAATTACAGCCTTTTGAACTTAGTAATTTTGGGTAGTTTTCTGTATTAAACAATATAGTGATACTGCAATTGTCAATTGATGCTTTGTAGATAGTGTTTGTGCTTAAAAGGTGTTTTAGGAAGGTACACTGTCCTGTGACAGGCATTGCACGGAGGCATCATCTGTGTCTTATAGACACATTTTTCTAGTTTTCATTTTTTTCATGTTACGGACTTATGCCCAAATATGAACAAAATATATAGACAGTGGATACCTTGTGTGTGGCACTCCTCATGGGATATTAAACCAATCATTTTGAAACTGTGCAGGTGTTTTTTCACATGGTCTGAGAGCATGCATCTGGTTTTTGTAGAATCCCCATATGTATTTTCATACCCTTGTTTCATGTTGTGGCCTCTGTCCATCCAGCTGTCTGTCCATCTGTCCATCCGTCCTTCCGTTAACTTTTCATGTCTGCTCCATATCTCAATAACCCATTGAAAGATTTTTTTGAAACTTGGGTCAAATATTTGCCTTTTCACAAGGATGTGTAGAACTCATATTTCAACGATGTCTGACAAAGGTCAAGGTCACACTTAGAGGGCAAATGTCAAAAGGTAACATTTCGAGTCCGCTCCATATTTTGAAAACCATTTAAGATTTCATCATTAAAGTTTGTACAAATATATATCACCATCAGATGATGTGCAGAGAAAAAAACATAACGCTACTTTCAGTTTTTATGGAATTATGTCTCTTTATATTTTTCATAAAGTAATTTCATATAAGCCTGATGTCTGCTCCATATCTCAAAAAGAGTTTCAGATTTCTTCATGAAAGTTTGGACAAATATAAATCATCATGAGACAATGTGCAGAGAAAAAGAACCATAACCTTACTTTCAGTTTTGATGGAATAATGTGCCTTTGTATTCTTCATGTAGTAATTTCATCTAAGCGTTGTATCTGCTCCATATCTTGAAAACCATTTAAGATTTCTTCATGAAAGTTGTATAAATATAAAGCACTATCAGACGATATGCAGTGAAAAAAAAATATAACTCTATTCTCAGTTTTGACGAAATTATGTCCTTTATATTTTTAGCTCACCTGAGCCAGAGGCTCCGGGGGAGCTTATAGGATGGTAAGGCTCCGGCGTCCGTCGTCCGTCGTCCGTCGTCCGTCCGTCCGTCCACAATTTCAAACGACTTCTCCTCTGAAACCGCTGGGCCGATTGTAACCAAATTTCATATAGAGCCTCCTGGGACCTTAGGATCGAAAAGTTGTTTAAACTGTCTTGGTCACATGACCAACATGGCCGCCATGCCCATATATGGTAAAAACCTGAAAGAATCTTCTTCTCCAGAACCAATAGGTCGATGGTCTTGAAACTTGGTATGTAGCATCGGGTATACGAGTACTACCGAGATTGTTCAAATTATGACCTTGGGTAGACCTTGACCTTTTTTACGGTAAGGTCAAATTTGCTTACTCATGCTTTTATATGGCAAAATGCTGCAACATAAGATATCTTGGAAACTGTTGAAGATTTTGGCCTAAAATTGTTACATACAGTCATCTTAATGACTACATGAAGATTTATGAGTACAAGAGGTCTAGGTCATTCTTTGACCTTTGACCCAGAACTCTCATATTTTGACAATATCAAACAATCTCCTCAAAAACCACTTGGCCAATTGTAACCAAATTTAATATAGGTCCTCCAGGGGTTGAGGGAATGAAAATTTGTGCATACGGTCTAGGTCACATGACCAACATGGCCACCACGCCCATATATGGTAAAAACCTTTAAAAATCTTCTTCTCCAGAACCAGTAGACTGATGGCCTTGAAACTCAGTATGTAGCATTGGGTACTCAAGTACTATCAAGATTGTTCAAATTATGACCCTGGGATGACCTTGACCTTTTTTTACGGCAAGGTCAAATATGGGAAAATGCTAGAACATGAGATTTCATGGTAAGTTTTGAAGAATTAGGTCTAAAAATTGGTACATAGAATCATCTTAATGAGTACATGAAGATTTTTGAGTACAAAAGGTCAAGGTCATTCTTTGACCTTTGACCCAGAAATCTCAAATTTTGACAATTTCAAACAATCTACTCTAAACCACTGGGCCAATTGAAACCAAATTTCATATAGAGCCTCGAGGGGTTGATGGAATGAAAATATTTTCTAACGGTCCTGGACACATGACCAACATGGCCGCCATGCCCATATATGGTAAATACCTTTAAAAATCTTCTTCTCTAGAACCAATTGACCGATGGCCTTGAGACTTTGTGAGTAGCATTGGGTACTTGAGTACTATCAAGATTGTTCAGATTATGACCTTGTGTTGACCTTGACCTTTTGCAGCAAGGTCAAATATGGGAAAATGGTAGAACATAAGATTTCATGGAAAGTTTTGAAGATTTTGACCTAAAAAATTGGTATATACTTTTGTCATAATGAGTTCATGAAGAATTATGAGTACAAGAGGTCAAGGTCATTTTTTTACCTTTGATCCAGATTGCTCATATTTGGCATTTTCAACCATTTCCTTAAAAGCCAAAGGGCCAATTGTGAACACATTTCATATAGAGCCTCCAGGGGTTGATTGAATGAAAATTTGTTCAAACGGTCCAGGTCACATGACCAGCTTGGCCGCCATTACCACTTACGGGATAAATCTTTAATATTTTTCTTCCCCAGAACCAATACACCTATGGCCCTGAAACTTGGTAAATAGCATGGAGTACTAGAGTACCACCAAGACTGTTCAAATGGTGACCTTGGGTTTACCTTGACCTTCTTTGCGGCATGGTCAAATATTTGAAAATGCTAGAACATAAGATTTCATGGAAAGTTTTGGAGATTTTGGCCTAAAAATGGTATATATGGTTGTCTAATGAGTACATGAAGATTTATGAGTACAAGAGGTCAAGGTCATTCTTTGACCTTTGACCCAGAACTCTCATATTTTGACAATATCAAACAATCTCCTCAAAAACCACTTGGCCAATTGTAACCAAATTTAATATAGGTCCTCCAGGGGTTGAGGGAATGAAAATTTGTGCATACGGTCTAGGTCACATGACCAACATGGCCACCACGCCCATATATGGTAAAAACCTTTAAAAATCTTCTTCTCCAGAACCAGTAGACTGATGGCCTTGAAACTCAGTATGTAGCATTGGGTACTCAAGTACTATCAAGATTGTTCAAATTATGACCCTGGGATGACCTTGACCTTTTTTTACGGCAAGGTCAAATATGGGAAAATGCTAGAACATGAGATTTCATGGTAAGTTTTGAAGAATTAGGTCTAAAAATTGGTACATAGAATCATCTTAATAAGTACATGAAGATTTTTGAGTACAAAAGGTCAAGGTCATTCTTTGACCTTTGACCCAGAAATCTCAAATTTTGACAATTTCAAACAATCTACTCTAAACCACTGGGCCAATCGAAACCAAATTTCATATAGAGCCTCGAGGGGTTGATGGAATGAAAATATTTTCTAACGGTCCTGGACACATGACCAACATGGCCGCCATGCCCATATATGGTAAATACCTTTAAAAATCTTCTTCTCTAGAACCAATTGACCGATGGCCTTGAGACTTTGTGAGTAGCATTGGGTACTTGAGTACTATCAAGATTGTTCAGATTATGACCTTGTGTTGACCTTGACCTTTTGCAGCAAGGTCAAATATGGGAAAATGGTAGAACATAAGATTTCATGGAAAGTTTTGAAGATTTTGACCTAAAAAATTGGTATATACTTTTGTCATAATGAGTTCATGAAGAATTATGAGTACAAGAGGTCAAGGTCATTTTTTTACCTTTGATCCAGATTGCTCATATTTGGCATTTTCAACCATTTCCTTAAAAGCCAAAGGGCCAATTGTGAACACATTTCATATAGAGCCTCCAGGGGTTGATTGAATGAAAATTTGTTCAAACGGTCCAGGTCACATGACCAGCTTGGCCGCCATTACCACTTACGGGATAAATCTTTAATATTTTTCTTCCCCAGAACCAATACACCTATGGCCCTGAAACTTGGTAAATAGCATGGAGTACTAGAGTACCACCAAGACTGTTCAAATGGTGACCTTGGGTTTACCTTGACCTTCTTTGCGGCATGGTCAAATATTCGAAAATGCTAGAACATAAGATTTCATGGAAAGTTTTGGAGATTTTGGCCTAAAAATGGTATATATGGTTGTCTAATGAGTACATGAAGATTTATGAGTACAAGTGGTCATGGTCATTCTTTGACTTTTGACCCAAAACTCATATTTTGACAATTTCAGACATGATAAGTATAAGCCACCTTGCCAATTGTTCAGGTGAGCGATTCAGGGCCTCATGGCCCTCTTGTTTCATATAGTAATTTTATATAAGTTTCGTGTCTGCTCCATATCTCGTAAACCATTTAAGATTTCTGGAAAGTTTATATAAATATAAAGCATCATCAGACGATGTGCAGAGGAAAAGAACCATAACCCTACTTTCACTTTTAACAAAATTACATCTCTTTGTATTTTTTGTATTGTAATTTTGTATTAAATTCATGTCCGCTCTATATCTCCTTAACCTTTTGAAAGAGTTTTTTTAAACTTAAGTCAAACGTTCACCTTACCAAGGCAACATGAAGAACTCATCTTTCAATGATGTCTGACAAATGTCAAGGTCACACTTAGAGGGCAAAGGTCAAACCTTAACATTATTTGTCCACTCCATATCTCAAAAACCGTATAAGATTTTCCTCATTAAAGTTTATACGAATATGAAGCATCGTCAGACAATGTGCAGAGAAAAAAACATAACCCAAATTTCAGTTTTGATGGAATTACGCACCTTTGTATTTTTCATATAGTAATTTCATATTGCCTTTGTGTCTGCTCTGTATCTTGAAAACCATTTAAGATTTCATCATGGACGTTTGTACAAATATCAGATGATATGCAGAGAAAAATAACCATAACCCTACTTTCAGTTCTGATGGAATTATGTCCCTTTGTAATTTTTGTTTTGGAACTCCATATTAGCTTTGTTTGTTTTGTATTTTTATATAGATCTGCCTTATTCTTGAAGATTTAAGCTACTGACAAAGTTCTGTCATCTCTTGTTTTCTTTCCATCTTTAAGCCCAAACGGGCGTATATTGCCCGCTGAGTGGAGCTCTTGCTCGTACTATGCATGGATTTCAAACTTAGCCATATTTCTAGTTCAAATCTATGAAATTTCATTTACAGTGGGTGCCTTGTGTATGTATGTCCTCATATTGTTTTGTACATTGTACATTGTGGGATTGTGCATCCTCCCTTTTTTAGCAAGGGCGGGGGACATAAATTCATTGAATTTGCTTGTTTCGTTTCTATTGTATTTTACATAGAGAATCCTGTAAGCAAACAGTGTTGACTCTGATCAGAACATGCCATCTGAACTGGCTCTGCATTGTTTTCATATGTCCCCGAAACAGGTTTCTCATCTTATGAAAGTTTCAACTGTTTTGGCATTGCAATGAGAAATTTATTTCAGGAACGGAACATCTATAGGCAGAATATAGATGAAAATTAGATTAAGCAAAACTTACATAAGTGTATATATATTTTACAGATTGTGGCGGGTTAGATGCTCCCACTAATGGTGTAGTTTATACTTTGTCTGGTACAACATATGGTGAAACAGCTACTTACTCCTGCAACACTGGATATAATATTGATAGCGCTACTACGAGGACATGTAAGGCAGATAGATCATGGGATGGAAATCCTCCAACATGTCAGATAGCTGGTTTGTATATTAAGCCATTGCAAGTTGGTCAAATTTGATTCTTCATTTTAAACTTCTACCCCAATTTTTTTAAGCCTTGGAAGGCTAAAGGATGAGTATCTCAGCTGTAAACTTCATTTTTAGTTTAAGTAAAATTAAGATATATGGATACATCTTCACATTTTGGTGACATTTTCACAAAGAACTCCATTTTTATGAATTCCAGATTGCTTTAAAAATCATCTTTTCAAAAAAGGTCTACTCTTAAAGGAAAGAATTTAACTCCCAGAGGAGCCTGTCCTTTCCTATATGAATTGACACACATGAAGTTGGGAGGCATTAATGGAAATGAAAAGTTATTTTCCCTCAAAGTATGCCCATTAACCTGTAATAAAGTAAATCTACTTTCCATAAAAGGATTGGTGTTGGTGCATTTTTTTTTTCATGACTGGAGTCATGTGGCCTAATCCAAATGCCTTGTTGGCCAAATTGGACGGTACTGTGGAAGATACCAATATTGTTAAAGAAAGTGTCCAGGATCTAAGGCTTTATAATATGATGCTTTATCATAGGATGTTTCTGGTGGATGTTTTCATTTCTATTGTATTTTACATAGAGAATCCTGTCAGCAAACAGTGTTGACTCTGATCAGAACATGCCATCTGAACTGGCTCTGCATGGTTTGCATATGTCCCCAAAACAGCTTTCCCGCCTTGAAAGTTTCAGCTGTTTTGGCATTACAACGAGAAATTAATTTCAAGAACAGAACAGCTTGATGCAAAATATTAAATTAACCAAAACTAACGTAAATGATGCATTTTTTACAGATTGCGGAGCATTAGATGCTCCCACTAATGGCACAGTTGATACTTCATCTGGTACAACATATGGTGAAACAGCTACTTACTCCTGCCATACTGGATATAATATTGATGGTGCAACTAATAGGATATGTCAGGCTGGTGGATCATGGGCTGGAAATCCTCCAACATGTCAGATAGCTGGTTTGTATATCACGCAATTGCATATTGGTCAAATTGATCCCATCTAAATTTATTAAGCCTTGGAAGGCTAAAGGATGAGTATCTCAACTGTAAACTGTCATTTTGAGTTTGAATGGAATTAAGATATAAGGATATACCGTCAAAGTTTTTTGACATTTTCTACCCAGAGGAGCCTGTCCTTTCCTAAAGAATTGACACACGTGAGGAAGGGAGGCACAAATGGAAATGAAAAGTTGTTTCCCCTTAACGTATGCCCATTTACCTTAAATAAAGTAAATCTTCTTTTCATAAAAGGTCTGTGTTGGTGCATTATGTATTTTCTTCATGACTGGAGTTGTGTGGCCTAATCCAAATGCCTTGTTGGCCAAATTGGGTGGTAGTTTGAAAGATACCAATATTCTTCAAGAAAGTGTTCTGTATCTGAGGCTTTATAATATTATGCTTAATGATGTGATGTTTCTAGCTGATGTTTTTTTATTTCTATTGTACTTTATGTAGAAATTCCTGTAAGCAAAAAGTGTTGACTCTGATCACAACATGGCATCTGAACTGGCTCCCCATTGTTTGCATATGTCCCCAAACAGGTGTTTCAACTATTTTGGCATTGCATTGAGAAATTTATTTCTGGAACAGAACATCTTTAGGCAAAAAAAGATGAAAATTAAATTAAGCAAAACTTACATAAAAGTGTATATATTTTACAGATTGTAGCGGGTTAGATGCTCCCACTAATGTAGGACAAAATTGTATTTTACATAGAAATTCCTGTAAGCAAACAGTGTTGACCCTTATCAGAACATGGCATCTGAACTGGCTCTGCATTGTTTGCACATGTCCCCAAACATGTCTCCCCTCTTGAAAGGTTGAACTGTTTTGGCATTGCAATGAGAAATTTATTTCAGGAATAGAACATCTATAGGCAGAATATAGATGAAAATTAGATTAAGCAAAACTTACATAACTTCGTGTATATATATTTTACAGATTGTAGCGGGCTAGATGCTCCCACTAATGGCAAAGTTGATACTTTGTCTGGTACAACATATGGTAAAATGGCTACTTACTCCTGCAACACTGGATATAATACTGTTGGTGGAACTACGAGGACATGTAAGGCAGATGGGATATGGGATGGAAATCCTCCAATATGTCAGATAGCTGGTTTGTATATCAAGCAATTGCATGTTGGTCAAAATTGATACACCATCAAAATTTATTAAGCCTTGGAAGGCTAAAGGATGAGTATCTCAACTGTAAACTGTCATTTTGAGTTTGAATGGAATTAAGATATATGGATATACCTTCAAAGTATTTTGACATTTTCACAAAGAACAACAATTTTTGAGATTTCTAGATTGCTTTGAAAATCATCTTTTAAAAAGAGGTCCACTCTTAAAGGAAAGAATTTAACTCCCAGAGCAGCCTTTTTTTCCTATAAGAATTGATACACATGAAGAAGGGAGGCACTAATGGAAATGAAAAGTTATTTTTCCTCTTTGAAAGTATGCCCATATACTTCAAATGAAGTTAATCTTTTTTTCATAAAAGATCTGTGTTGGTGCATTATGTATTTTCTTCATTACTGGAGTTGTGTGACTGAATCCAAATGCCTTGTTGGCCAAACTGGGCTGTAGTTTGAAAGATACCAATATTCTTCCAGAAAGTGTTTTGGATCTAAGGCTTAATAATATGATGCTTTATCATATGATGATTCTAGCTGATGTTTTTATTTTTATTGTATTTTACATAGAAATTCCTGTAAGCAAACAGTGTTGACACTAATTAGAACATGTTATCTGAACTGGCTCTGCATTGTTTGCACATGTCCCCAAAACATGTCTCCCCTCTTGAAAGGTTGAACTGTTTTGGCATTGCAATGAGAAATTTATTTCAGGAATAGAACATCTATAGGTAGAATATAGATGAAAATTAGATTAAGCAACACTTACATAAGTGTATATATATTTTACAGATTGTGGCGGGTTAGATGCTCCCACTAATGGTGTAGTTGATACTTTGTCTGGTACAACATATGGTGAAACAGCTACTTACTCCTGCAACACTGGATATAATATTGATAGCGCTACTACGAGGACATGTAAGGCAGATGGATCATGGGATGGAAATCCTCCAGCATGTCAGATAACTGGTTTGTATATTAAGCCATTGCAAGTGGTCAAATTTGATTCTTCATTTTAAACTTCTACCCCAATTTTTTTAAGCCTTGGAAGGCTAAAGGATGAGTATCTCAGCTGTAAACTTCATTTTTAGTTTCAGTAAAATTAAGATAATATATGGATACATCTTCAAACTTTATTGACATTTTCACAAAGAACTCCAATTTTTTATGAATTCCAGATTGCTTTAAAAATCATCTTTTCAAAAAAGGTCTACTCTTAAAGGAAAGAATTTAACTCCCAGAGGAGCCTGTCCTTTCCTATATGAATTGACACACATGAAGTTGGGAGGCATAAATGGAAATGAAAAGTTATTTTCCCTCAAAGTATGCCCATTAACCTGTAATAAAGTAAATCTACTTTTCATAAAAGGATTGGTGTTGGTGCATTTTTTTTCATGACTGGAGTCATGTGGCCTAATCCAAATGCCTTGTTGGCCAAATTGGACGGTACTGTGGAAGATACCAATATTGTTAAAGAAAGTGTCCAGGATCTAAGGCTTTATAATATGATGCTTTATCATAGGATGTTTCTGGTGGATGTTTTCATTTCTATTGTATTTTACATAGAGAATCCTGTAAGCAAACAGTGTTGACTCTGATCAGAACATGCCATCTGAACTGGCTCTGCATGGTTTGCATATGTCCCCAAAACAGCTTTCCCGCCTTGAAAGTTTCAGCTGTTTTGGCATTACAACGAGAAATTAATTTCAAGAACAGAACAGCTTGATGCAAAATATTAAATTAACCAAAACTAACGTAAATGATGCATTTTTTACAGATTGCGGAGCATTAGATGCTCCCACTAATGGCACAGTTGATACTTCATCTGGTACAACATATGGTGAAACAGCTACTTACTCCTGCCATACTGGATATAATATTGATGGTGCAACTAATAGGATATGTCAGGCTGGTGGATCATGGGCTGGAAATCCTCCAACATGTCAGATAGCTGGTTTGTATATCACGCAATTGCATGTTGGTCAAAATTGATCCCATCTAAATTTATTAAGCCTTGGAAGGCTAAAGGATGAGTATCTCAACTGTAAACTGTCATTTTGATTTTAATGGAATTAAGATATAAGGATATACCGTCAAAGTTTTTTGACATTTTCTACCCAGAGGAGCCTGTCGTTTCCTAAAGAATTGACACACGTGAGGAAGGGAGGCACAAATGGAAATGAAAAGTTGTTTCCCCTTAACGTATGCCCATTTACCTTAAATAAAGTAAATCTTCTTTTCATAAAAGGTCTGTGTTGGTGCATTATGTATTTTCTTCATGACTGGAGTTGTGTGGCCTAATCCAAATGCCTTGTTGGCCAAATTGGGTGGTAGTTTGAAAGATACCAATATTCTTCAAGAAAGTGTTCTGTATCTAAGGCTTTATAATATTATGCTTAATGATGTGATGTTTCTAGCTGATGTTTTTTTATTTCTATTGTACTTTATGTAGAAATTCCTGTAAGCAAAAAGTGTTGACTCTGATCACAACATGGCATCTGAACTGGCTCCCCATTGTTTGCATATGTCCCCAAACAGGTGTTTCAACTATTTTGGCATTGCATTTAGAAATTTATTTCTGGAACAGAACATCTTTAGGCAAAAAAAGATGAAAATTAAATTAAGCAAAACTTACATAAGTGTATATATATTTTACAGATTGTAGCGGGTTAGATGCTCCCACTAATGTAGGACAAAATTGTATTTTACATAGAAATTCCTGTAAGCAAACAGTGTTGACCCTTATCAGAACATGGCATCTGAACTGGCTCTGCATTGTTTGCACATGTCCCCAAAACATGTCTCCCCTCTTGAAAGGTTGAACTGTTTTGGCATTGCAATGAGAAATTTATTTCAGGAATAGAACATCTATAGGCAGAATATAGATGAAAATTAGATTAAGCAAAACTTACATAACTTCGTGTATATATATTTTACAGATTGTAGCGGGCTAGATGCTACCACTAATGGCAAAGTTGATACTTTGTCTGGTACAACATATGGTAAAATGGCTACTTACTCCTGCAACACTGGATATAATATTGTTGGTGGAACTACGAGGACATGTAAGGCAGATGGGATATGGGATGGAAATCCTCCAATATGTCAGATAGCTGGTTTGTATATCAAGCAATTGCATGTTGGTCAAAATTGATACACCATCAACATTTATTAAGCCTTGGAAGGCTAAAGGATGAGTATCTCAACTGTAAACTGTCATTTTGAGTTTGAATGGAATTAAGATATATGGATATACCTTCAAAGTATTTTGACATTTTCACAAAGAACAACAATTTTTGAGATTTCTAGATTGCTTTGAAAATCATCTTTTAAAAAGAGGTCCACTCTTAAAGGAAAGAATTTAACTCCCAGAGCAGCCTTTTTTTCCTATAAGAATTTATACACATGAAGAAGGGAGGCGCTAATGGAAATGAAAAGTTATTTTTCCTCTTTGAAAGTATGCCCATATACTTCAAATGAAGTTAATCTTCTTTTCATAAAAGATCTGTGTTGGTGCATTATGTATTTTCTTCATTACTGGAGTTGTGTGACTGAATCCAAATGCCTTGTTGGCCAAACTGGGCTGTAGTTTGAAAGATACCAATATTCTTCCAGAAAGTGTTTTGGATCTAAGGCTTAATAATATGATGCTTTATCATATGATGATTCTAGCTGATGTTTTTATTTTTATTGTATTTTACATAGAAATTCCTGTAAGCAAACAGTGTTGACACTAATTAGAACATGTTATCTGAATGGCTCTGCATTGTTTGCACATGTCCCCAAAACATGTCTCCCCTCTTGAAAGGTTGAACTGTTTTGGCATTGCAATGAGAAATTTATTTCAGGAATAGAACATCTATAGGCAGAATATAGATGAAAATTAGATTAAGCAACACTTACATAAGTGTATATATATTTTACAGATTGTGGCGGGTTAGATGCTCCCACTAATGGTGTAGTTGATACTTTGTCTGGTACAACATATGGTGAAACAGCTACTTACTCCTGCAACACTGGATATAATATTGATAGCGCTACTACGAGGACATGTAAGGCAGATGGATCATGGGATGGAAATCCTCCAGCATGTCAGATAACTGGTTTGTATATTAAGCCATTGCAAGTTGGTCAAATTTGATTCTTCATTTTAAACTTCTACCCCAATTTTTTTAAGCCTTGGAAGGCTAAAGGATGAGTATCTCAGCTGTAAAATTCATTTTTAGTTTCAGTAAAATTAAGATAATATATGGATACATCTTCAAACTTTATTGACATTTTCACAAAGAACTCCAATTTTTTATGAATTCAGATTGCTTTAAAAATCATCTTTTCAAAAAAGGTCTACTCTTAAAGGAAAGAATTTAACTCCCAGAGGAGCCTGTCCTTTCCTATATGAATTGACACACATGAAGTTGGGAGGCATAAATGGAAATGAAAAGTTATTTTCCCTCAAAGTACGCCCATTAACCTGTAATAAAGTAAATCTACTTTTCATAAAAGGATTGGTGTTGGTGCATTTTTTTTTCATGACTGGAGTCATGTGGCCTAATCCAAATGCCTTGTTGGCCAAATTGGACGGTACTGTGGAAGATACCAATATTGTTAAAGAAAGTGTCCAGGATCTAAGACTTTATAATATGATGCTTTATCATAGGATGTTTCTGGTGGATGTTTTCATTTCTATTGTATTTTACATAGAGAATCCTGTAAGCAAACAGTGTTGACTCTGATCAGAACATGCCATCTGAACTGGCTCTGCATGGTTTGCATATGTCCCCAAAACAGCTTTCCCGCCTTGAAAGTTTCAGCTGTTTTGGCATTACAACGAGAAATTAATTTCAAGAACAGAACAGCTTGATGCAAAATATTAAATTAACCAAAACTAACGTAAATGATGCATTTTTTACAGATTGCGGAGCATTAGATGCTCCCACTAATGGCACAGTTGATACTTCATCTGGTACAACATATGGTGAAACAGCTACTTACTCCTGCCAAACTGGATATAATATTGATGGTGCAACTAATAGGATATGTCAGGCTGGTGGATCATGGGCTGGAAATCCTCCAACATGTCAGATAGCTGGTTTGTATATCACGCAATTGCATGTTGGTCAAAATTGATCCCATCTAAATTTATTAAGCCTTGGAAGGCTAAAGGATGAGTATCTCAACTGTAAACTGTCATTTTGAGTTTGAATGGAATTAAGATATAAGGATATACCGTCAAAGTTTTTTGACATTTTCTACCCAGAGGAGCCTGTCCTTTCCTAAAGAATTGACACACGTGAGGAAGGGAGGCACAAATGGAAATGAAAAGTTGTTTCCCCTTAACGTATGCCCATTTACCTTAAATAAAGTAAATCTTCTTTTCATAAAAGGTCTGTGTTGGTGCATTATGTATTTTCTTCATGACTGGAGTTGTGTGGCCTAATCCAAAAGCCTTGTTGGCCAAATTGGGTGGTAGTTTGAAAGATACCAATATTCTTCAAGAAAGTGTTCTGTATCTAAGGCTTTATAATATTATGCTTAATGATGTGATGTTTCTAGCTGATGTTTTTTTTATTTCTATTGTACTTTATGTAGAAATTCCTGTAAGCAAAAAGTGTTGACTCTGATCACAACATGGCATCTGAACTGGCTCCCCATTGTTTGCATATGTCCCCAAACAGGTGTTTCAACTATTTTGGCATTGCATTGAGAAATTTATTTCTGGAACAGAACATCTTTAGGCAAAAAAAGATGAAAATTAAATTAAGCAAAACTTACATAAGTGTATATATATTTTACAGATTGTAGCGGGTTAGATGCTCCCACTAATGTAGGACAAAATTGTATTTTACATAGAAATTCCTGTAAGCAAACAGTGTTGACCCTTATCAGAACATGGCATCTGAACTGGCTCTGCATTGTTTGCACATGTCCCCAAAACATGTCTCCCCTCTTGAAAGGTTGAACTGTTTTGGCATTGCAATGAGAAATTTATTTCAGGAATAGAACATCTATAGGCAGAATATAGATGAAAATTAGATTAAGCAAAACTTACATAACTTCGTGTATATATATTTTACAGATTGTAGCGGGCTAGATGCTCCCACTAATGGCAAAGTTGATACTTTGTCTGGTACAACATATGGTAAAATGGCTACTTACTCCTGCAACACTGGATATAATATTGCTGGTGGAACTACGAGGACATGTAAGGCATATGGGATATGGGATGGAAATCCTCCAATATGTCAGATAGCTGGTTTGTATATCAAGCAATTGCATGTTGGTCAAAATTGATACACCATCTAAATTTATTAAGCCTTGGAAGGCTAAAGGATGAGTATCTCAACTGTAAACTGTCATTTTGAGTTTGAATGGAATTAAGATATATGGATATACCTTCAAAGTATTTTGACATTTTCACAAAGAACAACAATGTTTGAGATTTCTAGATTGCTTTAAAAATCATCTTTTAAAAAGAGGTCCACTCTTAAAGGAAAGAATTTAACTCCCAGAGCAGCCTTTTTTCCTATAAGAATTGATACACATGAAGAAGGGAGGCACTAATGGAAATGAAAAGTTATTTTTCCTCTTTGAAAGTATGCCCATATACTTCAAATGAAGTTAATCTTCTTTTCATAAAAGATCTGTGTTGGTGCATTATGTATTTTCTTCATTACTGGAGTTGTGTGACTGAATCCAAATGCCTTGTTGGCCAAACTGGGCTGTAGTTTGAAAGATACCAATATTCTTCCAGAAAGTGTTTTGGATCTAAGGCTTAATAATATGATGCTTTATCATATGATGATTCTAGCTGATGTTTTTATTTTTATTGTATTTTACATAGAAAATCCTGTAAGCAAACAGTGTTGACACTGTTTAGAACATGTTATCTGAACTGGCTCTGCATTGTTTGCACATGTCCCCAAAACATGTCTCCCCTCTTGAAAGGTTGAACTGTTTTGGCATTGCAATGAGAAATTTATTTCAGGAATAGAACATCTATAGGCAGAATATAGATTAAAATTAGATTAAGCAACACTTACATAAGTGTATATATATTTTACAGATTGTGGCGGGTTAGATGCTCCCACTAATGGTGTAGTTGATACTTTGTCTGGTACAACATATGGTGAAACAGCTACTTACTCCTGCAACACTGGATATAATATTGATAGCGCTACTACGAGGACATGTAAGGCAGATGGTTCATGGGATGGAAATCCTCCAGCATGTCAGATAACTGGTTTGTATATTAAGCCATTGCAACGTGGTCAAATTTGATTCTTCATTTTAAACTTCTACCCCAATTTTTTTAAGCCTTGGAAGGCTAAAGGATGAGTATCTCAGCTGTAAACTTCATTTTTAGTTTCAGTAAAATTAAGATAATATATGGATACATCTTCAAACTTTATTGACATTTTCACAAAGAACTCCAATTTTTTATGAATTCCAGATTGCTTTAAAAATCATCTTTTCAAAAAAGGTCTACTCTTAAAGGAAAGAATTTAACTCCCAGAGGAGCCTGTCCTTTCCTATATGAATTGACACACATGAAGTTGGGAGGCATAAATGGAAATGAAAAGTTATTTTCCCTCTAAGTATGCCCATTAACCTGTAATAAAGTAAATCTACTTTTCATAAAAGGATTGGTGTTGGTGCATTTTTTTTCATGACTGGAGTCATGTGGCCTAATCCAAATGCCTTGTTGGCCAAATTGGACGGTACTGTGGAAGATACCAATATTGTTAAAGAAAGTGTCCAGGATCTAAGGCTTTATAATATGATGCTTTATCATAGGATGTTTCTGGTGGATGATTTCATTTCTATTGTATTTTACATGGAGAATCCTGTAAGCAAACAGTGTTGACCCTGATCAGAACATGCCATCTGAACTGGCTCTGCATGGTTTGCATATGTACCCTAAACAGCTTTCCCGCCTTGAAAGTTTCAGCTGTATTGGCATTACAACGAGAAATTAATTTCAAGAACAGAACAGCTTGATGCAAAATATTAAATTAACCAAAACTAACGTAAATGATGCATTTTTTTACAGATTGCGGAGCATTAGATGCTCCCACTAATGGCACAGTTGATACTTCATCTGGTACAACATATGGTGAAACAGCTACTTACTCCTGCCATACTGGATATAATATTGATGGTGTAACTAATAGGATATGTCAGGCTGGTGGATCATGGGCTGGAAATTCTCCAACATGTCAGATAGCTGGTTTGTATATCACGCAATTGCATGTTGGTCAAAATTGATCCCATCTAAATTTATTAAGCCTTGGAAGGCTAAAGGATGAGTATCTCAACTGTAAACTGTCATTTTGAGTTTGAATGGAAATTAAGATATAAGGATATACCGTCAAATTTTTAGACATTTTCTACCCAGAGGAGCCTGTCCTTTCCTAAAGAATTGACATACGTGAGGAAGGGAGGCACAAATGGAAATGAAAAGTTGTTTCCCCTTAACGTATGCCCATTTACCTTAAATAAAGTAAATCTTCTTTTCATAAAAGGTCTGTGTTGGTGCATTATGTATTTTCTTCATGACTGAGTTGTGTGGCCTAATCCAAATGCCTTGTTGGCCAAATTGGGTGGTAGTTTGAAAGATACCAATATTCTTCAAGAAAGTGTTCTGTATCTAAGGCTTTATAATATTATGCTTAATGATGTGATGTTTCTAGCTGATGTTTTTTTATTTCTATTGTACTTTATGTAGAAATTCCTGTAAGCAAAAAGTGTTGACTCTGATCACAACATGGCATCTGAACTGGCTCCCCATTGATTGCATATGTCCCCAAACAGGTGTTTCAACTATTTTGGCATTGCATTGAGAAATTTATTTCTGGAACAGAACATCTTTAGGCAAAAAAAGATGAAAATTAAATTAAGCAAAACTTACATAAGTGTATATATATTTTACAGATTGTAGCGGGTTAGATGCTCCCACTAATGTAGGACAAAATTGTATTTTACATAGAAATTCCTGTAAGCAAACAGTGTTGACCCTTATCAGAACATGGCATCTGAACTGGCTCTGCATTGTTTGCACATGTCCCCAAAACATGTCTCCCCTCTTGAAAGGTTGAACTGTTTTGGCATTGCAATGAGAAATTTATTTCAGGAATAGAACATCTATAGGCAGAATATAGATGAAAATTAGATTAAGCAAAACTAACATAACTTCGTGTATATATATTTTACAGATTGTAGCGGGCTAGATGCTCCCACTAATGGCAAAGTTGATACTTTGTCTGGTACAACATATGGTAAAATGGCTACTTACTCCTGCAACACTGGATATAATATTGTTGGTGGAACTACGAGGACATGTAAGGCAGATGGGATATGGGATGGAAATCCTCCAACATGTCAGATAGCTGGTTTGTATATCAAGCAATTGCATGTTGGTCAAAATTGATACAGCATCTAAATTTATTAAGCCTTGGAAGGCTAAAGGATGAGTATCTCAACTGTAAACTGTCATTTTGAGTTTGAATGGAATTAAAATATATGGATATACCTTCAAAGTATTTTGACATTTTCACAAAGAAAAACAATTTTTTAGATTTCTAGATTGCTTTAAAAATCATCTTTTAAAAAGAGGTCCACTCTTAAAGGAAAGAATTTAACTCCCAGAGCAGCCTTTTTTTCCTATAAGAATTGATACACATGAAGAAGGAAGGCACTAATGGAAATGAAAAGTTATTTTTCCTCTTTGAAAGTATGCCCATATACTTCAAATGAAGTTAATCTTCTTTTCATAAAAGATCTGTGTTGGTGCATTATGTATTTTCTTCATTACTGGAGTTGTGTGACTGAATCCAAATGCCTTGTTGGCCAAACTGGGCTGTAGTTTGAAAGATACCAATATTCTTCCAGAAAGTGTTTTGGATCTAAGGCTTAATAATATGATGCTTTATCATATGATGATTCTAGCTGATGTTTTTATTTTTATTGTATTTTACATAGAAATTCCTGTAAGCAAACAGTGTTGACACTAATTAGAACATGTTATCTGAACTGGCTCTGCATTGTTTGCACATGTCCCCAAAACATGTCTCCTCTCTTGAAAGGTTGAACTGTTTTGGCATTGCAATGAGAAATTTATTTCAGGAATAGAACATCTATAGGCAGAATATAGATGAAAATTAGATTAAGCAAAACTTACATAAGTGTATATATATTTTACAGATTGTAGCGGGTTAGATGCTCCCACTAATGGTGTAGTTGATACTTTGTCTGGTACAACATATGGTGAAACAGCTACTTACTCCTGCAACACTGGATATAATATTGTTGGTGGAACTACGAGGACATGTAAGGCAGATGGATTATGGGATGGAAATCCTCCAACATGTCAGATAGCTGGTTTGTATATTAAGCCATTGCAAGTTGGTCAAATTTGATTCTTCATTTTAAACTTCTACCCCAATTTTTTTAAGCCTTGGAAGGCTAAAGGATGAGTATCTCAGCTGTAAACTTCATTTTTAGTTTCAGTAAAATTAAGATATATGGATACATCTTCAAACTTTATTGACATTTTCACAAAGAACTCCTATTTTTTATGAATTCCAGATTGCTTTAAAAATCATCTTTTCAAAAAAGGTCTACTCTTAAAGGAAAAAATTTAACTCCCAGAGGAGCCTGTCCTTTCCTATATGAATTGACACACATGAAGTTGGGAGGCATAAATGGAAATGAAAAGTTATTTTCCCTCAAAGTATGCCCATTAACCTGTAATAAAGTAAATCTACTTTTCATAAAAGGATTGGTGTTGGTGCATTTTTTTTTCATGACTGGAGTCATGTGGCCTAATCCAAATGCCTTGTTGGCCAAATTGGACGGTACTGTGGAAGATACCAATATTGTTAAAGAAAGTGTCCAGGATCTAAGGCTTTATAATATGATGCTTTATCATAGGATGTTTCTGTTGGATGTTTTCATTTCTATTGTATTTTACATAGAGAATCCTGTAAGCAAACAGTGTTGACTCTGATCAGAACATGCCATCTGAACTGGCTCTGCATGGTTTGCATATGTACCCTAAACAGCTTTCCCGCATTGAAAGTTTCAGCTGTTTTGGCATTACAACGAGAAATTAATTTCAAGAACAGAACAGCTTGATGCAAAATATTAAATTAACCAAAACTAACGTAAATGATGCATTTTTTTACAGATTGCGGAGCATTAGATGCTCCCACTAATGGCACAGTTGATACTTCATCTGGTACAACATATGGTGAAACAGCTACTTACTCCTGCCATATTGGATATAATATTGATGGTGCAACTAATAGGATATGTCAGGCTGGTGGATCATGGGCTGGAAATCCTCCAACATGTCAGATAGCTGGTTTGTATATCACGCAATTGCATGTTGGTCAAAATTGATCCCATCTAAATTTATTAAGCCTTGGAAGGCTAAAGGATGAGTATCTCAACTGTAAACTGTCATTTTGAGTTTGAATGGAATTAAGATATAAGGATATACCGTCAAAGTTTTTTGACATTTTCTACCCAGAGGAGCCTGTCCTTTCCTAAAGAATTGACACACGTGAGGAAGGGAGGCACAAATGGAAATGAAAAAATGTTTCCCCTTAACGTATGCCCATTTACCTTAAATAAAGTAAATCTTCTTTTCATAAAAGGTCTGTGTTGGTGCATTATGTATTTTCTTCATGACTGGAGTTGTGTGGCCTAATCCAAATGCCTTGTTGGCCAAATTGGGTGGTAGTTTGAAAGATACCAATATTCTTCAAGAAAGTGTTCTGTATCTAAGGCTTTATAATATTATGCTTAATGATGTGATGTTTCTAGCTGATGTTTTTTTTATTTCTATTGTACTTTATGTAGAAATTCCTGTAAGCAAAAAGTGTTGACTCTGATCACAACATGGCATCTGAACTGGCTCCCCATTGATTGCATATGTCCCCAAACAGGTGTTTCAACTATTTTGGCATTGCATTGAGAAATTTATTTCTGGAACAGAACATCTTTAGGCAAAAAAAGATGAAAATTAAATTAAGCAAAACTTACATAAGTGTATATTTATTTTACAGATTGTAGCGGGTTAGATGCTCCCACTAATGTAGGACAAAATTGTATTTTACATAGAAATTCCTGTAAGCAAACAGTGTTGACCCTTATCAGAACATGGCATCTGAACTGGCTCTGCATTGTTTGCACATGTCCCCAAAACATGTCTCCCCTCTTGAAAGGTTGAACTGTTTTGGCATTGCAATGAAAAATTTATTTCAGGAATAGAACATCTATAGGCAGAATATAGATGAAAATTAGATTAAGCAAAACTTACATAACTTAGTGTATATATATTTTACAGATTGTAGCGGGTTAGATGCTCCCACTAATGGCAAAGTTGATACTTTGTCTGGTACAACATATGGTAAAATGGCTACTTACTCCTGCAACACTGGATATAATATTGTTGGTGGAACTACGAGGACATGTAAGGCAGATGGGATATGGGATGGAAATCCTCCAACATGTCAGATAGCTGGTTTGTATATCAAGCAATTGCATATTGGTCATAATTGATACACCATCTAAATTTATTAAGCCTTGGAAGGCTAAAGGATGAGTATCTCAACTGTAAACTGTCATTTTGAGTTTGAATGGAATTAAGATATATGGATATACCTTCAAAGTATTTTGACATTTTCACAAAGAACAACAATGTTTGAGATTTCTAGATTGCTTTAAAAATCATCTTTTAAAAAGAGGTCCACTCTTAAAGGAAAGAATTAACTCCCAGAGCAGCCTTTTTTTCCTATAAGAATTGATACACATGAAGAAGGAAGGCACTAATGGAAATGAAAAGTTATTTTTCCTCTTTGAAAGTATGCCCATATACTTCAAATGAAGTTAATCTTCTTTTCATAAAAGATCTGTGTTGGTGCATTATGTATTTTCTTCATTACTGGAGTTGTGTGACTGAATCCAAATGCCTTGTTGGCCAAACTGGGCTGTAGTTTGAAAGATACCAATATTCTTCCAGAAAGTGTTTTGGATCTAAGGCTTAATAATATGATGCTTTATCATATGATGATTCTAGCTGATGTTTTTATTTTTATTGTATTTTACATAGAAATTCCTGTAAGCAAACAGTGTTGACACTAATTAGAACATGTTATCTGAACTGGCTCTGCATTGTTTGCACATGTCCCCAAAACATGTCTCCTCTCTTGAAAGGTTGAACTGTTTTGGCATTGCAATGAGAAATTTATTTCAGGAATAGAACATCTATAGGCAGAATATAGATGAAAATTAGATTAAGCAAAACTTACATAAGTGTATATATATTTTACAGATTGTAGCGGGTTAGATGCTCCCACTAATGGTGTAGTTGATACTTTGTCTGGTACAACATATGGTGAAACAGCTACTTACTCCTGCAACACTGGATATAATATTGATAGCGCTACTACGAGAACATGTAAGGCAGATGGATTATGGGATGGAAATCCTCCAACATGTCAGATAGCTGGTTTGTATATTAAGCCATTGCAAGTTGGTCAAATTTGATTCTTCATTTTAAACTTCTACCCCAATTTTTTTAAGCCTTGGAAGGCTAAAGGATGAGTATCTCAGCTGTAAACTTCATTTTTAGTTTCAGTAAAATTAAGATATATGGATACATCTTCAAACTTTATTGACATTTTCACAAAGAACTCCTATTTTTTATGAATTCCAGATTGCTTTAAAAATCATCTTTTCAAAAAAGGTCTACTCTTAAAGGAAAAAATTTAACTCCCAGAGGAGCCTGTCCTTTCCTATATGAATTGACACACATGAAGTTGGGAGGCATAAATGGAAATGAAAAGTTATTTTCCCTCAAAGTATGCCCATTAACCTGTAATAAAGTAAATCTACTTCCCATAAAAGGATTGGTGTTGGTGCATTTTTTTTTCATGACTGGAGTCATGTGGCCTAATCCAAATGCCTTGTTGGCCAAATTGGACGGTACTGTGGAAGATACCAATATTGTTAAAGAAAGTGTCCAGGATCTAAGGCTTTATAATATGATGCTTTATCATAGGATGTTTCTGTTGGATGTTTTCATTTCTATTGTATTTTACATAGAGAATCCTGTAAGCAAACAGTGTTGACTCTGATCAGAACATGCCATCTGAACTGGCTCTGCATGGTTTGCATATGTACCCTAAACAGCTTTCCCGCATTGAAAGTTTCAGCTGTTTTGGCATTACAACGAGAAATTAATTTCAAGAACAGAACAGCTTGATGCAAAATATTAAATTAACCAAAACTAACGTAAATGATGCATTTTTTTACAGATTGCGGAGCATTAGATGCTCCCACTAATGGCACAGTTGATACTTCATCTGGTACAACATATGGTGAAACAGCTACTTACTCCTGCCATATTGGATATAATATTGATGGTGCAACTAAAAGGATATGTCAGGCTGGTGGATCATGGGCTGGAAATCCTCCAACATGTCAGATAGCTGGTTTGTATATCACGCAATTGCATGTTGGTCAAAATTGATCCCATCTAAATTTATTAAACCTTGGAAGGCTAAAGGATGAGTATCTCAACTGTAAACTGTCATTTTGAGTTTGAATGGAATTAAGATATAAGGATATACCGTCAAAGTTTTTTGACATTTTCTACCCAGAGGAGCCTGTCCTTTCCTAAAGAATTGACACACGTGAGGAAGGGAGGCACAAATGGAAATGAAAAAATGTTTCCCCTTAACGTATGCCCATTTACCTTAAATAAAGTAAATCTTCTTTTCATAAAAGGTCTGTGTTGGTGCATTATGTATTTTCTTCATGACTGGAGTTGTGTGGCCTAATCCAAATGCCTTGTTGGCCAAATTGGGTGGTAGTTTGAAAGATACCAATATTCTTCAAGAAAGTGTTCTGTATCTAAGGCTTTATAATATTATGCTTAATGATGTGATGTTTCTAGCTGATGTTTTTTTATTTCTATTGTACTTTATGTAGAAATTCCTGTAAGCAAAAAGTGTTGACTCTGATCACAACATGGCATCTGAACTGGCTCCCCATTGATTGCATATGTCCCCAAACAGGTGTTTCAACTATTTTGGCATTGCATTGAGAAATTTATTTCTGGAACAGAACATCTTTAGGCAAAAAAAGATGAAAATTAAATTAAGCAAAACTTACATAAGTGTATATTTATTTTACAGATTGTAGCGGGTTAGATGCTCCCACTAATGTAGGACAAAATTGTATTTTACATAGAAATTCCTGTAAGCAAACAGTGTTGACCCTTATCAGAACATGGCATCTGAACTGGCTCTGCATTGTTTGCACATGTCCCCAAAACATGTCTCCCCTCTTGAAAGGTTGAACTGTTTTGGCATTGCAATGAAAAATTTATTTCAGGAATAGAACATCTATAGGCAGAATAAAGATGAAAATTAGATTAAGCAAAACTTACATAACTTAGTGTATATATATTTTACAGATTGTAGCGGGTTAGATGCTCCCACTAATGGCAAAGTTGATACTTTGTCTGGTACAACATATGGTAAAATGGCTACTTACTCCTGCAACACTGGATATAATATTGTTGGTGGAACTACGAGGACATGTAAGGCAGATGGGATATGGGATGGAAATCCTCCAACATGTCAGATAGCTGGTTTGTATATCAAGCAATTGCATATTGGTCATAATTGATACACCATCTAAATTTATTAAGCCTTGGAAGGCTAAAGGATGAGTATCTCAACTGTAAACT
The DNA here is from genome assembly GCA_963989385.1 of Ctena decussata. Taxonomy (NCBI): domain Eukaryota; kingdom Metazoa; phylum Mollusca; class Bivalvia; order Lucinida; family Lucinidae; genus Ctena; species Ctena decussata. The sequence continues at coordinate 19,176,738 of OZ022502.1, forward strand.
GTCATTTTGAGTTTGAATGGAATTAAGATATATGGATATACCTTCAAAGTATTTTGACATTTTCACAAAGAACAACAATGTTTGAGATTTCTAGATTGCTTTAAAAATCATCTTTTAAAAAGAGGTCCACTCTTAAAGGAAAGAATTAACTCCCAGAGCAGCCTTTTTTTCCTATAAGAATTGATACACATGAAGAAGGAAGGCACTAATGGAAATGAAAAGTTATTTTTCCTCTTTGAAAGTATGCCCATATACTTCAAATGAAGTTAATCTTCTTTTCATAAAAGATCTGTGTTGGTGCATTATGTATTTTCTTCATTACTGGAGTTGTGTGACTGAATCCAAATGCCTTGTTGGCCAAACTGGGCTGTAGTTTGAAAGATACCAATATTCTTCCAGAAAGTGTTTTGGATCTAAGGCTTAATAATATGATGCTTTATCATATGATGATTCTAGCTGATGTTTTTATTTTTATTGTATTTTACATAGAAATTCCTGTAAGCAAACAGTGTTGACACTAATTAGAACATGTTATCTGAACTGGCTCTGCATTGTTTGCACATGTCCCCAAAACATGTCTCCTCTCTTGAAAGGTTGAACTGTTTTGGCATTGCAATGAGAAATGTATTTCAGGAACAGAACATCTATAGGCAGAATATAGATGAAAATTAAATTAAGCAAAACTTACATAACTTAGTGTATATATATTTTACAGATTGTAGCGGGTTAGATGCTCCCACTAATGGCATAGTTGATACTTTGTCTGGTACAACATATGGTAAAAAGGCTACATACTCCTGCAACACTGGATATAATATTGTTGGTGGAACTACGAGGACATGTAAGGCAGATGGAATATGGGATGGAAATCCTCCAACATGTCAGATAGCTGGTTTGTATATCACACCATTGCATGTTGATCAAAATTGATACTTCATCTAAAACTACTACCCTAAATTTATTAAGTCTTGAAAGGAAAGCTAAATGATGAGTATCGCAGCTGTAAACTATGTCAATTTAGTTTTCAATAGAATTAAGATATATGGATATACCTTCAAAGATTTTTGCCAATTTTTACAAAGAACAACAATTTTTGAGATTTCCAGATTGCTTTAAAATCATCTTTTCACAAAAGGTCCACTCAAAAAGGATAGAATTAATTCCCAGAGGAGCCTGTCCTTTCCTAAAGAATTGACACACGTGAGGAAGGGAGGCACAAATGGAAATGAAAAGTTGTTTCCCCTTAACGTATGCCCATTTACCTTAAATGAAGTAAATCTTCTTTTCATTAAAGATCTGTGTTGGTGCATTATGTATTTTCTTCATGACTGGAGTTGTGTGGCCTAATCCAAATGCGTTGTTGGCCAAACTGGGCGGTAGTTTGAAAGATACCAATATTCTTCCAGAAAGTGTTCTGGATCTAAGGCTTTATAATATGGTGCTTTATCATATGATGTTTCTAGCTGATGTTTTTATTATGCCCCGGCCATTGAAAATAGGGGGGCATATAGTAACACCGCTGTACGTATGTACGTTCGTCCTGAAATGGTTTCCTTTCAATATCTTTTGAAAACATTTGTGTATTGAATTCAAATTTTATACACAACTATATAATCATAAGATGCAGGTCAAGTTCGATGTTGGTAAAATCCGTCGATTATTTGGAGTTATGGCCCTTTTTGGACTTCATTTTGTATGAAAAAATGGTTTCCCTTCAATATCTTTTGAAAGCATCGGTATATGGAATTCATATTTTATTAGTAGGTATATAATCATAAAATACAGGTCAAGTTCGATGTTGGGCAAAATCCGTCTATTATTGTGGGAGTTATGGCCCTTTTTTACTTCATTTTGTATGAAAAACTGGTTTCCGTTCGATATCTTTTGAAAGCAATGGTGTATTGAATTCCTATTTTAAAGACAGGTATATAACAATAAAATACAGGTCAAGTTCGATGTTGGGCGAAATCCGTCTTTAATTTGAAAGCATTGGTGTATTTAATTCATATTTTATATACAGGTATATAATCATAAAATACAGGTCAAATTTGATGTTGGGCAAAATCCGTCTTTTATTGTGGGAGTTATGGCCCTTTTTCGACTTCATTTTTTATGGGAAAAAAGGTTTCCTATCGATATCTTTTGAAAGCATCTGTGTATTGAATTCATATTTTATACACAGGTATACAATCATACAATACAGGTCAGATTTGATGTTGGGCAAAATCCGTCGATTATTGTGGGAGTTATGGCCCTTTTTTGACTTCATTTCATACAATAATGGATTCCTAATGTTAGTTTTTGAAAAGTTACTTGTTTCCGGGCTATTTCTTTACGAAAGTTGCATGGCATTCATTTCTGTGATAAGATACAGAATGTCATCACATATCACAGTCATGACAACCCCCTCCAAGCCCCCCTCCCCCCCCCCCCCAACCGCACACACACACACACACTTCTCTTGATCCAAGTCCAAGAAGCACAATAAATCTGCCCAAGGAAGACAATAAAACATGTACCACAGAAGTCTGCGTTTGTGAACCTAGTTAGGCTACAAGTGCCAGTACCTTAAACAAGGCACATTCTTACTTAGGGCACTAGGCAGGAACATCTGTTCCTATGGACACATTTCTAGTTTTTATTGTATTTTACATAGAAATTCCTGTAAGCAAATGGTGTTGACACTAATCAGAACATGTCATCCGAACTGGCTCTGCATTGTTTGCACATGTCTCCAAAACATGTCTCCCCTCTTGAAAGGTTGAACTGTTTTGGCATTGCAATGAGAAATGTATTTCAGGAACAGAACATCTATAGGCAGAATATAGATGAAAATTAAATTAAGCAAAACTTACATAACTTAGTGTATATATATTTTACAGATTGTAGCGGGTTAGATGCTCCCACTAATGGCATAGTTGATACTTTGTTTGGTACAACATATGGTAAAAAGGCTACATACTCCTGCAACACTGGATATAATATTGTTGGTGGAACTACGAGGACATGTAAGGCAGATGGAATATGGGATGGAAATCCTCCAACATGTCAGATAGTTGGTTTGTATATCACACAATTGCATGTTGATCAAAATTGATACTTCATCTAAATTTATTAAACCTTGGAAGGCTAAAGGATGAGTATCTCAACTGTAAACTGTGTCAATTTAGTTTTCAATAGAATTAAGATATATGGATATACCTTCAAAGCTTTTTCCATTTTTACAAAGAACAACAATTTTTCTCTTACCTACGAGAGAGAGTTTGTTCTATTTTTTGTGGTGTTTGAAAATTCTGTCTTGTCTATGGGCTAGGACAGCTCAATGAGCTTGAATTCTTGGTATTACTGCTCAATGGAACGCAATATGGCTGTCTTAGCGATTCCATACTGTATGCATTATTTTCAGAGAAATAAATTTCCTCAAAATCCCAAGAAAGGTAAGTCATTTCATATAATTTCATCATTATCTGTTTCTGTGTCTTAAAGTAAAAAAAACTGTCTGAAATAGTCAATGTTTCACTCAAACACTGTCTAGGGTGCTGCCATTTTGAAGATGTTACCAACTGATGTTTGAAATAACGTTTAACATTATGTCACAATTAGCGTCATACATGTGTTTACTGTAGTCTTATAAATACAAATTTTTATGCCCCCAACTTCGAAGATGTTGAGGGGGCATATTGCTTTTGGCTTGTCCGTCCGTCCGGAACGTCCGTCCGTAACACTTTAAGTGTGCTTCGTAACTTAGGAACTGTAAAGGCTGGGGTCTTGAAATTTTATAGGTGGATAGATTATAAAAAATTAGTGAACCCGTATTTTTTTTCTTTTCCGTCAGCCATGTACTTTCAGAGTAATGCCCCTTTTTCAAAAGATTAAATGTAAGTTTGTTAGCAAAATTTTGCAAAAAGTATTTGAGCTAGATTGTTCATTTTTGGCATACTGGTAGGGCTTATGGTGTAGATCACCTGATTAACTTTTGGGCTAATTTCGTGCAAAATTGACAGAATTATGCCCCTTTTTTAACTTTGGCATTTTCCCAACTTTTGAACTGTTTGACCTAGAGACCTGATTTTTAGCTCACCTGAGCCAGCGGCTCCGGGGGAGCTTATAGGATGGTAAGGCTCCGTCGTCCGTCGTCCGTCGTCGTCGTCCGTCGTCGTCCATCCACAATGTCAAACGACTTCTCCTCTGAAACCGCTTGGCCAATAGTAACAAAATTTCATATATGGCCTCCAGAGGAAGGGGGAACAAAAAGTTGTTCAAACCGTCCTGGTCACACGACCAACATGGCCGCCACGCCCATATATGGTAAAAACCTAAAAAAATCTTCTTCTCCAGAACCAATAGGCCGATGGCCTTGAAACTTGGTATGTAGCATTGGGTACATGAGTACAACCAAGATTGTTCAAATTATGACCTTGGGTGGACCTTGACCTTTTTTACGGCAAGGTCAAATTTGCTTCCTTGTGCTTTTATATGGGAAAATGCTAGAACATAAGATATCTTGAAAATTGTTGAAGATTTTGGACTAAAAATCGATATCTACAGTCATCTAAATGAGTACATGAAGATTTATGAGTACAAGAGGTCAAGGTCATTCTTTGACCTTTGACCCAGAACTCTCATACTTTGACAATTTCAAACAATCTTCTCAACAGCCACTGGGTCAGTTGAAACCAAATTTCATATAGAACCTCCAGGGGATGAGGGATTGAAAATTTGTTCAAACGGTTCAGGTCACATGACCAACACGGCCGCCAATGCCCATATATGGTAAAAACCTTGAAAAATCTTCTTCTCCAGAACCAATTGTCCGATGGCCTTGAAACTCGGTATGTAGCATTGGGTACTCCAGTACTATCAAGATTGTTCAAATTATGACCTTGGGTTGACCTTGACCTTTTTACGGCAAGGTCAAATATGGGAAAATGCTAGAACTTAAGATATCAGGAAAAGTTTTGAAGATTAAGGTCTAAAAGTTGGTATATGCAGTCATCTTTAATGAGTACAATGAAGATTTGTGAGTACAAGAGGTCGAGGTCATTCTTTGACCTTTGACCCTGAGCTCTCATATTTCGACAATTTTAAACAATCTTCTCAAAAACCACTCGGCCTATTGTAACCAAATTTCATATAGAGCCCCCAGGGGAAGAGGGAATGAAAATTTGTTCAAACGGTTCAGGTCACATGACCAATATGGCCGCCATGCCCATATATGGTAAAAACCTAAAAAAAATCTTCTCCAGAACCAATTGACCGATGGCCTTAAAACTTGGTATGTAGCTTTGGGTACTCCAGTACTATCTAGAATGTTCAAAATGATGACCTTGGGGTGACCTTGGCTATTTTACAGCAATGTCAAATATGGGAAAGAGCTAGAACATAAGATTTCATGGAAAGTTTTGAAGATTTAGGCCTAAAAATTGGTAAATACAGTCATCTTAATGTGTACATCAAGATTCATGACTACAAGAGGTCAAGGTCGTTCTTTGACCTTTGACCCTGAATTCTCATAATAGTTTGACAATTTCAACTTTCTCCTTAAAAGCCAATGCGGCAATTGTAACCAAATATTATATAGAGCCTTCAGGGGTCGAGGAAATGAAAATTTCTTCAATGGTCTGGGTTACATGACCAACATGGCTACCATGACCATATATGGTAAAAACCTTTCAAAATCTTTTTCTCCAGAACCAATTGATCAGTGGCCTTGAAACTTGGTATGTAGCATTGGGTACTCCAGTACTATCAAGATTGTTCAAATTATGACCTTGGTTGACCTTGACCTTTTTTACAGCAAGATCAAATATGGGAAAATGCTAGAACATAAGATTTCATGGGAAGTTGTTGGCCTAAAAATTGGTATATACAGTCGTCTTAATGAGGTCATGAAGAATTATGAGTACAAGAGGTCAAGGTCATTCTTTGACCTTTGACTCAGACCTCTCATATTTTGACATTTTCAAACATTTTCTCAAAAGGCAAAGGGCCAATTGTAATCACATTTCATATAGAGCCTCCAGGGGTTTATTGAACGAAAATTTGTTCAAACGGTCCAGGTCACATGACCAACATGGCCACCGTACCCATTTATGGTATAAACCTTAAATATTTTTTCTTCTCCAGAACCAATACACAATAGCCTTGAAACTTGGTAAGTAGCATGGAGTACTAGAGTACTACCAAGACTGTTCAAATGATGACCTCGGTTTTTCCTGAACTTTTTTTTGCGACATGGTCAAATATGGGAAAATGCTAGAACATAAGATTTCATGGAAAGTTTTGCCTAAAAAATGGTATATATGGTTGCCTTAATGAGTACATGAAGATTTATGAGTACAATAGGTCATGGTCATTCTTTGACTTTTGACCCAAGACTCATATTTTGACAATTTCAAAACATAAGAAAAAACCACTTTGCCAATTGTTCAGATGAGCGATTCAGGGCCTCATGGCCCTCTTGTTGGTATACTTATAGAATCTGATGTGTTGATTATTTTGATGATAATTACATTGTGTTGAGTTCATTATTGACAGAGTTATGCCCCTTTTTCTTATTTTTGCAAACCATCTTAGGTATGATCCATTACTCAAGAACTGTAACTCCTAGAGCCTTGATATTCTGTAGGTGGATGGACCATAAAAAATAAGCAGACCCATGTTTTTTTTCTTTTCCATCGACCATGAAGTTTTAGAGTTATGGTCCTTTTACGAAAAATTAAATGTAAGTTTGTTAGCAAAATTTTGGAAACAGTATTTGAGCTAGGTTGTTAATATTTGGCATACTGGTAGGGCCAAAGGTGTAGATCACCTGATTAACTTTTGGGCTAATTTCGTAAAAAATGATTGAATTATGCCCCTTTTTAGCTCACCTGAGCCGAAGGCTCAGAGGTGATCTTATAGGATGGGAGTCGAGCCGTCGTCCGTGCGTGGGTGCGTCAACAATTTCAAAGATAAATATCTCAGAGACCAGTGGGCTGATCGCTATCAAATTTTATCTGAAGCATCATTTGGGTGGGAGAAAGGCTGCGTTAGGTTTTGGTGCCGATCGGCTCAGAACTATGGTTTCCATGGCAACAGATAGCCCCCATAGGGTTGTAATTGGGAAAATGGCGTCATCACGTTTTCTCGACTGTTTTTGATTAGATCCTTATCATACTTGCAGGTAATGATAACATACACAAGAGCTTGGATGAGTTCGAAATTTGGCCATATTCGAGCGCAGACTATGGAGTTAGCTGCCCTTGAGCGTTTGAAAAAAATCCCATAGGGTTATAATGGGGAAAATGGCGTCATCACGTTTTCTCAACTGTTTTTGCTTAGATCCTTATCATACTTGCAGGTAATGATGACATACATAAGAGCTTGGATGAGTACGAAATTTGGCCGGATTCGAGGACAGACTACGGAGATAGCTGCCCTTGAGCGTTTGAAAAAATCCCATAGTCTTATAATGGAGAAAACAACATCATCATATATTTTTTAGAAAAACTTTGTCATCCCTGTATTGCCTACATTTCTCAACGGATGTTAAAATAACTTCACACAAATGTAGGGCATGACAATATCTCGAGCAAGTTCAACTTTCAGGATGCTGCACCCAAGGTCAAGGTCACTGTGGCTATTTTTAGAAAAACTTTGTCAGCGCTGTAGCACCTACATTTCTCAGCAGATTTTAAAATAACTTCACACAAATGTAGGGCATGACAATATCTCGAGCAAGTTGGACTTTCAGGATGCTTCGCCCAAGGTCAAGGTCACTGTGGCTATTTATAGAGAATTTTATCAGCGCTCTAGCACCTACATTTCTCAGCAGATTTTAAAATAACTTCACACAAATGTAGGCCAGACAATATCTCGAGCAAGTTGGACTTTCAGGGTGCTGCACCCAAGGTCAAGGTCACTGTGGCTATTTTTCGAAAAACTTGGTCATCGCTCTAGCACCTACATTTCTCAAGGGATTCTAAATCAACTTCACACAAATGTAGGGCATGACAATATCTCAAACAAGTTTGACTTCCAGGGTGCTGCGCCCAAGGTCAAGGTCACTGTGGTTTTTTCTAGAAAAACTTTGTCAGTGCTCTAGCACCTACATTTCTCAATGGATTTTAAAATAAATTCACACAAATGTAGGGCATGACAATATCTCGAGCATGATCGACTTTCAGGGTGCTGTGCCCAAGGTCAAGGTCATAGTGGCTACTTTTAGAAAAACTTTGTCATCGCCCTAAACTCCGTTCATTAATTCTGAAACTGGGTTTTTCGCTGCTCATACTTTTACAATCTAATCAATCCAGGTAAGACTTTGCATAGTGATAAAGCTCGACTTCCGCCGATTTCTCATAAAGGTCTCATGTATCTTACCCTGCCGTCTAAAGCTGCAGTTACATGCACGAAACAGCAAATTTCAAAAACCTGCCCGCAAACTAAGACCATTTGATGAAAATTGACAGCCTTAAGTCATACATATTCAGATACGTTCCACGTGGGTATCACGCTGGTCATTTGGGTAATTACTGTTGTCACTCCAACAAAGTCACAGGAATAAGGAAAAACAAGCGTTTTGACGCTCGGCTCCTTTGAAAAAAATAAAAAAAATACCAAGCTAACACATGAGCTACATTTTTCAGTTTTGACAACTGGATTTTAGAATTGAAAATCAGACCCAGGTTCTTTACCATATTTTGAACACTTGTATTTGTTTGCGTCGTATTTTCTCAGGGAAAGTTCAAAAGTATAGTATACATATTAACAACGGGACACTTGTGTCATCCGACTCAGAAGCGAACTTCAGGCCCATTAACGTCCCTTCATTTATCTATTTCTTCTTTCTTATCATTTTTCTCATGGTCACGCTTCACACAAAAATGTGGCATAATGTATCTGCGAAGAGAAAAATATCAAACCGGTCAGCTAGAGACTTTGTTATGCGGCTCTGTGTCCACACAATCACACATCAGATGTGCGAAAAGCAAAAGCTCAGATCAGCTTTCGAGTATGTACGGAAGAAAATATCGCATGCATGCCTTTGTACGTCAATGTGTATGATTGATTGACTGACTGGTTTGGGTTTAACGGCCCTTTGAGACAGTATTTCAGTCTAATACGGGCTGCAATGTCTATGAATACAGTTTCTTGGAAGTAAAAGATTTGCACGCTTGTGAAAAGGTACCCATGTATTGTAGGAACAGGGTAGACTCAGATCGTACAGTTATATCAGAGTCTTCATTTCTGCATAAACACTCTTGGATGATATAGAAAATGAGCAGCCTGTAAAATTGAGTATTAACAGTATATCCTTTTCACATGACGCAAGTGAAATATATCATGTGAATCGCGAAAAAGTAACCTGTTGCATGTGTCTTAGTTTTTCACTTAAACTCGGTGCCGTGAGGTTGACCTCGACTTCCAGTTGACTCTGATCAGACTGCATCCTGTTTCCGCAAGCTGTAAGGTTCGACGATGTAGCATTTACTTGCAGTCATTTCTTGCGTATATATATGTTCGTGTCGCGGGGAAGAGGTCGGAGTCGTAGACTAATCGAGGGAATCATTTGTTGAAAAGAAGTGGGTGCGGGGGGTGGGGGTGGGGGGGGGGGTAGGATGTGTGTCTAGGGACTAGGATGGCGGTTTGGGTGGTAGATTGAATAAGGTGGTGTGTGTTTAGGAAGGGGTCATGTCGAGGGGTGGGAGTCTGGATGGTAGACTAATTGAGCGGAGGTTCTGTAGGAAAAGGAGGAATAGACTGATTAAGGGGAGCTGTAATAAGTTTGAGAGGTTTGGTCCTTTTGTCCTTGTATTTAACTTTGCAGTTTTAACGCAACATTGGTTATAATGTTTTGGAGCTTTAGAACTTAATTACATACTGCGGAAAGGTGTTATATTTGCGTTAAGATAACGCCAGTGAATATCATTACGTCGCACTGACGCTGATATGACGTCGTTTAGACGTTGTTTGCCGGTGGCGATACTATGATGAAACACTAAAAACCTTGTCCAGTGTGAGTTTTTGCGGTGTAATCAATTTAAAATTTAGACAAAATTATCTGGATGACAAGCTTGTTGTCACGCTGACTGATTTCGCACGCGCAGAGCATGTGTTAGAATACTAACCCCACCCGTACACAAAACTATTTATAGGGATCACTTTATATGGTATTAAAAGGCGTCACCAACCTGTCCGACGGACTTAGTCTCGAATTGAAAATCTGTTATTTGCAGTTTTGTGCAGGTAAGCCCAGCATCCTAAGAAGGACAGAGTCATAGGACACATTGATGAGAAATCGCGGAAGTCTAGCATTATCACTATGCAAAGTCTTACCTGGATTGATAAGATAATAAAAGTATGAGCAGCGAAAAACTCAGTTTCAGAATTATTGAACGGAGTTTAGCACCTTCATTTCTCAATGGATTTTGAAATAACGTGACGCAAATGTAGGGTATGACAATATCTCAAGCAAGTTCGACTTTCAGGATGCTGAGCCCAATGTCAAGGTCACTGGCTATTTTTAGAAAAACTTTGTCATCGCTCTAGCACCTACATTTCTCAACAGATTCTAAAATAAATTCACACAAATGTAGGGCATGACAATATCTCGAGAAAGTTTCACTTTCAGGGTGCTGCAATCAAGGTTTTTGATTAGATCCTTATCATACTTGCAGGTAATGATGACATACATAAGAGCTTGGATGAGTTCGAAATTTGGCCGGATCGAGCACAGACTAGGAAGTTAGCTGCCCTTGAGCGTTTGAAAAAATCCCATAGTCTTATAATGGAGAAAACAACGTCATCACATTTTCATTTTTCATCGGATCCTCTTCATACTTGCAGATAATGAGGATATGCATAAAAGCTTGGATTAGTTAGCATTTCGGCTAGATCCCACCACTGACTATGGAGTACCTGCCCTGAGCATCCAAAAAATCAATTTCGCCACTTTTTCTTGGTTTCTACTGATCCGATCCTTTTCAAACTTTTTTGCAGGTAATGAGGAAATGCATAATATCTTAAACAATTTTGGCCAAATCAGGCCAACCACTACGAAGTTAGCTGCCCTTGACAGCTCTGTCTATTGTGCTCTTGATCGGATACTTTTTATCCTTGCATATATTAAATGAGGGCATACATAATGTTTTGGATGAGTTTAATTTTCAGCCTGATTGGACCACTGACTGTGGAGTTAGCTGCCCTTGAGCATCTTAAATATCCCTATAGGTTTACAATGTCTCTCAGGTGAGCAATTGTTGCCCTTTGGGCTACTTGTTTAACTTTGTCATTTTGCCAACTTTTGAACAGTTTGACCTAGAGTTGGTTGGTTGGCTGATTTGATGCTTAACGTCCAAGGTAAACAGCTAAGGTCATGTCGGGATGGTCAGTTAACCTAACCACACTATTCCTGGGCAGGCTTAGACCTCCTAAGCGGTTAACCAGTACTAAGTGCACATACTTTCGCCAGTAACTGACAACTGCCCTTCTTGAATCAGCGGAAGGAGAAACGAAAGTATGTGGCCAGACCGGGTTTCGAACCCAGGACCTCTGACTTATGAGTCAGGTGCCCTACCGATTGCGCTACGCGGCCCGGCTTTGACCTAGAGACCTGATTTTTGGTATAAGTACAGTATCTGACATGTCAAGCATTTTGATGATAATTACATTGGGTTGAGTTCATTATTGACAGAGTTATGCCCCTTTTTCTTATTTTTGCAAAACATCTTAGATATGATCCATTACTCAAGAACTGTATTTGCTGGAGCGTTGATATTTCATAGGTGGATAGACCATAAAAAATAAGCAGACCCATATTTTTTTTCTTTTCCATCGACCATGTAGTTTTAGATTTATGGCCCCTTTTTGAAAAATTAAATGTAAGTTTGTTAGCAAAATTTTGGGACAGGCAAAGAGGCTTTATCATACCACCTATACATTGTAAAAAGCGATGTGCTTGCCTAAAGACAGTGCCTATTTTTATCCCCCGACCGAAAGGTTCGGGGGATATAGCGATGAGCCTGGCGTCCGTCCGTCCGTCTGTCCGTCCGTCCGTCCGTCCGTCCGTAAACATTTTCTTGTCCGCTCTATATCTTGAATACCGTTTGGAATATTTTCATAATACTTCACAGTTATGTAGAACAGGTCATGATGATGTGTCGCGTGCAAGAATGGTTACTCTTGCTTTTGTAATTTTTGAGTTATCTCCCCTTTGGTGAATTTTTGGCAGATTCGTGTCCGCTCTGTAACTTGAATACCCTTTGGAATATTTTCATGATAGTTCACAGATATGTAGAGCAGGTCATGACGATGTGTCGCGAACAAGAATGACAACTCTTGCTTTCTTACTATTTGAGTTATGTCCCCTTGATGGTTTTAGGTGTTATTTCGTGTCCGATCTATAACTTGAATACCTTTTGAAATATTTTCATGATACTTCACAGATATGTAGAACAGGTCATGACGATGTGTCACAAACAAGAATGAAAACTCTTGCTTTCTTACTTTTTGAGTTATTTCCCCTTGATGGTTTTAGGTGTAATTTCGTGTCCGCTCCATAACTTGAATACCCTTTGGAATATTTTCATGATACTTCATAGTTACGTAGAACAGGTCATGCTGATGTGTCGTGAACAAGAATGACAACTCTTGCTTTCTAAGTATTTGAGTTATTTCCCCTTGATGGTTTAAGGTGTGATTTCGTGTCCGCTCCATAACATGAATACCCTTTGAAATATTTTTATGATACTTGACACAGATATGGAGAAGTATGTCGAGGGGTATATAGTTTTCGTCTTTCTGTCCGTTCGTCCGTCTGTTCGTCCGTCCGTTCGTCCGTACGTAATTTAACATTTGCGTTAAAGTTTTGCGTTAAGTTTTTTTTTCTTGTGCTTCTGTTATCCAGAGCTTGTTCATAATTGCTTAGTGTTACTACAGGATAGATACTGATCAGTATGCATCACCTTGATGCTGCTGCTGGCCAAAGGTCAAGGTCACAGACTTAGAATTTGTATAACATTTGCGTTGAAGTTTTGCGTTAAGTTTTTTAGCTCACCTGAGCCTTTAGGCTCATAGGTGAGCTTATAGTATAGCCAGGCATCCGTCGTCCGTCCGTCCGTCCGTCCGTCGTCAACATTTTCAAACATCTTCTCCTCAGAAACCACTGGGCCGATTGAAGCCATATTTCATGTGGAGCCTACCTAGGTCGGGGGAACGAAAGTTTGTTCCGGGTATCTGGGTCACATGACCAAGATGGCCGTCACGCCCATATATGGTAAAAACCCTTCAAAAATCTTCTTCTCCAGAACCAAAAGGCCTATGACCTTGAAACTTGGTATGTAGCATCGGGCATGCGGGCCCAACATAGTGTATACAAATGATGACCTTGACCTAATTTATGACACGGTCAACTTTGGAACGTTAGGCTTTTATATGAGAAAATGCTTAAACGGTGGATTTCTCGGAAACTATTTAAGTCTAAGGTACAATACTTGGTATACATGGTAAACTAAATGAACAGCTGAAGATATTATGTCACGAAAGGTCAAGGTCATTCTATCGGTCCATCCGTCGTCAACATTTTCTAACATCTTCTTCTCTGAAACCACTGGGCCGATTGAAGCCAAATTTCATATGGAGTCTCAGTGGGGTAGTAAAACATAAATTACTACCCGGGGTCTGGGTCACATGACCAAGATGGCCGCCACGCCCATATATGGTAAAAACCCTTCAAAAATCTTCTTCTGCAGAACCAAAAGGCCTATGACATTGAAACTTGGTATGTAGCATCGGGCATGCGGGCCCAATATAGTTTGTACAAATGATGACCTTGCGGTGACCTTGACCTAATTTATGACACGGTCAACTTTGGAACGTTAGGCTTTTATATGAGAAAATGCTTAAACGGTGGATTTCTCTGAAACTATTTAAATCTAAGGTACAATACTTGGTATACATGGTCAACTTAATGAGCTAATGAAGATATTATGTCACGAAAGGTCAAGGTCATTCTATCGGTCCATCCGTCGTCAACATTTTCTAACATCTTCTTCTCTAAAACCACTGGGCCGATTGAAGCCAAATTTCATATGGAGCCCAGTGGGGTGGGGGAACAAAAGTTCCTACCCCTGGTCTGGTTCACATGACCAAGATGGCTGCCACACCCATATATGGTAAAAACCCTTAAAAAATCTTCTTCAGAACCAAAAGGCCCATGACCTTGAAACTTGGTATGTAGCATCGGGCATTCAGGCCCTTCATAGTTTGTACAAATGATGGCCGTACGGTGACCTTGACCTAATTTATGACATGGTCATCTTCGTTACCTTAGGCTGCTTTTATATGGGAAAACGCCTAAACAGTGGATTTCTCAGAAACTGTTTAAGTCTAAGGTACAATATTTGGTATATATGGTAAACTAAATGAACAGCTGAAGATATTATGTCACTAAAGGTCAAGGTCACTCTGTCAGCCCGTCCGTCGTCAAGATTTTCAACCATCTTCTCCTCTGAAACCACTAGGCCGATTGAAGTCAAATTTCATATGGAGCCTTCCTAGGTTGGGGGAAAGAAAGATTGTTGGGGTATCTGGGTCACATGACCAAGATGGCCACCACTCCAAAAACCCTTCAAAAGTTTTCTTCTCCAGAACAAAAAGGCCTATGAGCTTGAAACTTGGTATGTAGCATCGGGCATGCTGGCCCATTATAGATTGTACAAATGATGACCTTGCAGTGACCTTGACCTAATTTATGACACTGTCAACTTCGGTACCTTAGGCTTTTATATGGGAAGAGGCCTAAAGAGTGGATTTCTCAGGAACTATTTAAGTATGAGGTACAATATTTGCTGTATATATGGTCAACTAAATGAACAGCTGAAGATACGATTATGTCACTAAAGGTCAAGGTCATTCCGTCAAGATTTTCAAACATCTTCTTCTCTGAAACCACTGGGCCGATTGAAGCCAAATTTCATATGGAGTCTCAGTGTGGTGGGGGAACGAAAGTTCATACCCCAGGTCTGGGTCGATTGAAGCCAAATTTCATATGGAGTCTCAGTGGGGTAGTAAAACATAAATTACTACCCGTGGTCTGGGTC